>OW387137.1:54066495-55454625 GCA_936440205.1 Lepidonotus clava
TGCACATGACATCACATCTCCCAATATGGGCTGGCTGCCATGTTGGTGATCATTTCTGAATAAACTTAGATACTAAAAGGTACCTCTACCTTAGACAATCAATTCCCAAGTTTAGTCTTTGATCCCTAAGGTCCAATATATGAGTTTTACTAAACAATGTTTTCTGTATTTGCTCAGCGAATCTCTTTTGAATGAAATAATTTTGCCATGTCTATACTTACTCGAAAAAAAATGCATTTTTCAATCTTTGCTAAATAGTCACAAAGTGTGTAATTATTAGTGTTTGTTTATCTAATTTCTTTGGAACCATCTTGATTTATGTTCTCTAGGATGCTCAAGAAAATTCAAGGGAATCCAGAAGTGATGGTGTAGGGTAGGTCATGATTTTGATATCTGCATCCTGGTTTAAGATTGTCTGATGAATGGTTGTAACTTACATTTCCCTTCTCGGTGTCTTCATCCTGCATCAGTTTCATTGGGTCACCCTCAGACTTTGTGGATCTGTTCTTTGGGCTCCCCTCCATCACTGAATTAAAAATCTCAAAAACCAATAAAAGGATCTCTGCAACCAAACTCGAGTTATATGATTTGTGCTTAAATACTCAAAAATTATGAAGAAAATATCTTTTTGAACAAATGAAATTACGGTTAACTATTTGTATGACTTGATTTGAAACATCTGTTAGAGTTAAAAGGAAAGTTGAAGTTGGCACTACATTAAAGCTTCTAAAATCTGCACTCCATTTTGATGAATTGACTTGGATGTCTCACAAGGGTCAATTTTAGTTAGGTATTTCATACAAAAATGCTAATGCTTACCTTTCTAACGATGTATAGAACATCTTTGAAAGAACATTGACTATAGGAAATTTAAATTTAGAAAAAAAAATTTGGCGAAAAAAGAAAAATTGTTTTCGGAATTCCGAGGTCCATATCTCAGTTTTACTTCTGCGATATCCGACTAATTTCACTAAAAATGGATCACATTTACTATCATAGTAGCTTAATATCATTCTTAATTGTAGATTGTAAGATTTGTACTCTGGTCAAATATGGTTTCAGAGAGATAACATACCCTCTTTGGATAAGGGCTCTGTCGTTGTATCTGCATATTTACTGATCAACTCTGAAAGGTCTCCTTTTCTTCCTTCCAGTTGGTCATAAGTACCAATGTCTGATATGCTTCCATTTTCCATCACAATGATAAGGTCAACGTGTGGTAAAAACCTCAAGGCATGAGTAACAAAGATCCTCGTCTATTGGTAGGTAAACACAATTTTAAAAGAAGGATACATTCAAACAAATTCTTTGTTTCACAATGTAAATAGAATGATCAAATATGCTATCATAACAAACCTCAGAAGTAAACAAGACTCATTTTTCTCCTTGAATAGTTCCTACAGTATCGGAGTATGCATTTTGGTTTAGTTAACAAAAGACATAGAGTATAACTGAGAAATATTAGCATAGAATGGCACGGCACTTAATCAATATTCCTGCTTTTGGCCCATGCAATGTTTCCTTCTTATATCACAAAATTAATCATCGGTTCAATGCATAGTGCCTACTAACAAACAATCTTGTTGTTTCTAAGTCTTTGTAGTATCTTGCCACTGACCTTGTTCTTCAAGAGACCCTCATTACTGATAACCTTCTCAAAAATGTGTTTCCCAACATGAGCGTCAACTGCAGAGAGGGGGTCATCCAGAAGGTAGATGTCTGCATCTTGGTATACAGCCCGTGCAAGAGATACACGCTGCTTCTGTCCTCCCGACATGGTCACTCCCTAAAATATTCCAACATGGACATTTAAAGACCAAACAATTGAATAATAATTCAAATAAACATGTCATCGGATATGAAGGCATCAAAGAATCAAAGTATCTTAATCACTTGAATTCAATAATTTGATAGTTTTCTTTCGGTTAGCAGGTTTTTATGTGTACAACAGTGTACTTAGAGAAAAAACAAATAAACAATATGTACGGGTTAATTGTGTAAAGTTGAGGAAATACAAAATTCAAGTCAGTCATTTCAATTTAATCTCAGTGTGACTGTCTTCCTTGTCTTACCTTCTCTCCTATTTCTGTCATGTCTCCATCTGGGAAAATATTGATGTCTTGGGTAAGTGCAGTAGCCTCTAAGACCAGGTTGTAGCGAGTTGGGTGGTGTTCTTTTCCGAATGTTACATTGCTTTGTAGGCTCAAGTTCTGAATCCAGGCATCTTGAGGAACATATGCAATGCTTCCCTGATTGAAAGATTAGCACAATGTTTAATCAATATATCATTGAGATGTTACTTGGCATGAAGTAAATACAACAATTTAGATGAAATTTGAAATGTGACATGAAAGTAAATATGACATGAAAATAGGTAACATTCTAATTATGACTCAAAATTGTGGCCTTGAACTGTCAATCACCTCAAAAACAGAAACTATTGTAATCAACAACTATTAGTGTTCTGGTCACATGATCCATTTCAACCAATCAGCTGCTATGTACCTCTTGAAAGGCCTATTAAAGGCAACTTGTTTCATGAAAATATATTGGTATGATCATGTACGTATTGATAAGTTGCATTCTGATGTACAATTGATAAGCCTGGAACAGCGTAAACGATTGAGTTATTACTATTGATTTATAGTCATAGCAGACTTGATGGTGTGCAAAAACCTATTTTGCCTCAAACAAGGGCTATAAATTAATTCCAGTTTCAAATTGAAAGAAATAGATGTCCTAAATATGATCATAGCCCCTTTTACGTCAAGTGACAAAAGTTAACATAGTTGATAAATGGTAAAGGTTTTGACATTTACATTAACTATGGTAGATCCCTTGAGTCTGGACATTTCACCAAGTATAGCTGACAGAAGCGACGATTTACCACTCCCAACCTTACCAACCACTGACACAAGCTGACCCGGTGCTACTTGGAGATTGATTCTATACAAAAATATATAAAACATAAATGATTACAAGAAATGTTTTTCAAACTGTAGCATTGTTTGATGGGTATCTTATCTGAATGTTTGTTCTTTGCATTTGTTCTTAATTATTATTCGATACTTATTTTACATTGCTAGTGATAACAACATGCACGAACAAACTTATGTTAAGTGTGATATCCTGTTATATTCCCTCAATAAAAGGGTGTTTCAATTCTCCCAACCACAGATAGCCAATTTCTTGAGTTTTACCTGCAGGTTAGCCTAAAACAGGATGCATGCTGGGTAATATGTCGACAAAAATCAAGGCTTTACTATGTAAAATTTCATAAATTGTATCATTATTTGCAGAATAACATTGTGAAAAACTAGGCACCATTATTCGTTTTCTTAAATTAGTATCTATATACATTTAATATTTATGAGTTGTTGGAAAGTCCATTCATTGTAGATGAATATATATCAATTATTTGTTTATTTTCTATAGTTATTCAAGGGATTTTGTCGACAGATTCAGTCAAAATTAGCCTGCAGGTCCTTAAAATACTGTAAATCAGCTATCTGTGGTAGGGTGAATTTACGTTTTTTTGCGTAATGGACTTACCCCTGCAATAAACAATATCCATTAGTTTCACAACTGAAACTGCCATCATCTATTGAAACAGCCTCTGCAAATTCAAATTATTTGAAATATCATCAGTTAATTTCTATCAAATTTCCTATTCACATGAGAATACGTTACTGTGTAACCCAAATATTTGCTTTTGACCAATGGGGATTGGGAGGTTTAAGAATCAAGTTAAAGCCTGGTCCCCACTTGGGCAACTAGATTAAAAAAAGTTGACGATGACTAAAATAGTTAGACGCCAAGTGATATACTCGAAGGCGCATCCCCATGGGGCGACTAGTGCCGACGACTAGCTGTAAATCATCAACGACGAGCTGTAATTCGTTGTCGCAGCTTTGTCGTTGACGATTATACAACTAGTCGTCGGCGATTAACAGCTCGTCGTCTGCAAAATATCGGACATGTCGGCTTTTTCACCTAATTCGTAGACGATTAGTGTCTCTTGTTGTCCACCAATGCGGCGCCTTTTGATTCACCTTCATCATCGGGGAACAGATGCAAACTCTTTGCCTCATGGAGATCCAGTATAAGACTGGCACCATGATGTCTTGCGACTAACCAACCAGTCGCCTTGGATTGCAGGTGAATTATTTGAAAAGTTTGATACTTTTCTCTAGTCACCAGCAATTAGTGCAGTTAGTAGCCAGGCTGGGGGACCATTGGTCCTCTAGTCACCTGCAGTTTGATTGCAAAGCAATTAGTTTTTTAGCAGTCTGGTGATTAGTTATAATTAGTCACCCAATGATGTACTAATTCTCTAATTGCTGGGGTATTAACAGAAGTTGCTGTAGTTAGTCACTCAAGTGGGGACACAGCTTTATATTTGTATGCGTTCTTACACTAAAGCAAGCCCTACCAAACCTTGGATAGTTTCCCCAATCTGGTCCCAGCTGCCCAGAAATGATGGCAGAAATATCCACACTTTTTTCATTGAGAAAGTGCTGAATGCTAATTTACCTATTAAGACGTATTATTATACTGAATGAAAGATGACAGTACGGTCCGTACTATCCAGCAAAATATAGACTAGAATGTATTTCCGTACAAGATTTAAGAAAATATATTACTATTTGATAATAATCAGTTGTAGTCATCATATTATCATAATAATATTTGCTTATGCAATGTTTGTTATGAGATGAAAACTTTCTTATGTTCTTTTAAACTTGTTGAGAAAATGTACATTGGAATGGAGCAGCATACTGGACACATAGGAATTGTATTCAATAATGGAATTTCGTTTGTAATAGACAGACTTTCTAGTTATGAGACATGTATCATAATCCACCTAAGTGGCATAACCAGATCTGAAAACATTGGCTTAGATAGGGAAGCATTATAATTGTCATCATTATCAAGTGATAGAAATGAACTAATTGTATCTTGTTTGATATAATAACTGTATATACAATTTTTTTATTATATTGTTATGACATCATGAAAAGCATGTGTAAATGTGATGATGGCTAAATTAAATATATATATATATATATTTACAAGGATCATTATCATATTGTTATAAAACATGTGTAAACTTACCTGGAACGCCAACGTCAGAAGGCCGGTAATCCTCTTCAAGTTCTTCAGAATCTAAGAAATCTGAAATCCTCCTAACAGAACCAAGTGCCTAAGAAAAGCAAAGCATGTCATGAAGTGTCAATTTGTTTGACATAATTGTATACAAGTATTTAGATATCAACCTTTTACCAATATGCAAGAAGTCCATCTCCATTTCCATAAACCGATGACCATGGTAAAAAGAGCATCACAGCAGTATCAAGTATTCAAAACTGAGATGGATGAACCAAAATATTATTGTGTTATTGTACTTTCATAAATTGGTCCTGAAGATAACAGACCTTTTAGATTTGAAAATTACGAGTTTTGGCCTGGATTTGGCCTCATGGGTGTGGGCTTAAGATGAGGTTATACACCCTTACCTGCCCTAACAGTGGAATTCCAATTGGGAGCTCTGTAGCCGATATGGTGATAATGTTAATGAGTGAAATGATCACAAAGGCGGTGTACGGTTCTAAGGCATTTGAGTCGGATATGAGAACATACGTTGTGAAAATGGTAAGAGACATCTGAAATAAAAAACATGATTATGTATTCAGAACTGAATGCTTATATCTAACTCAACTTTAACATCTGGAGTCCTATGTTTAAAATGATATATCCACACACCCATTTTTCAGCCTCTGCAACCGTCATACATTGTATGTCGCATGTCATCCGTTAATATTGACACGCACTATTCTCTGTTATTGTCTGTCCGTCATTGGTCAAAAATCATGTTAAGTATAGACAATACCTCACAGCGGTAATCAATATTGCACCCTCTCTATCAGAGGCACGGTAACTTAGTTTATATCAAATGAAAGGGCATTTCTCTCTCTATCTTTTGATATAAGGTGCACCGTTTTGACACCAATATTACAGAAGATATAGAAGAAAATTGATTTTCTGACTTGAACATGAATATCTAAGCTACAACTTAATTGATTGTTATAAAATTTTGGGAGTATTTTTTAAAACATCTGCATAGAGGGAGTGTGCCTCAGACTTTTTATTTAGGCCTAGGTTTTTATTTTATGTCAAAAAATGGGAAACTTTTTCTGATTTTTTAAAAATCAATTTTCTACATTAAATTTTAATAAAACAAACACTAGGACAAAACCAATATTAGTCAGCCTACAAACTATGCTTACCCTTTTCGACCACTGCAAAAAATGCCCCAAACAAAGACTTTTTGTCCATGATGGAAAGTGTTATTATTTGTTTAATCAGTGGGGTGTTTCATGATAGGCTATGAATGTTTGGAAAATATCTATTTTTCATAATGTTAAAGCCACATTGTCTTCTGAGTCGAGTGGTGCCAAATGCGCGATGTGATCAATAACGTTGCCGGATTTCATTCCAAAAGAGGAAAACACATCGCCAGCCATCATGTTGCTAGGTTAACGTCGGCGGATGTAAGCCTGACAACAGGAGGACAAAGCCGTAGCTTTAAGATGAGGGATTGCCTCTTCAGGGCTTGCCTCATCTTAGTTACAATGCTTTGATTTACACTATGATGGTCTTGGGGTCCTTTATGACAGTTTGAGGGTTATATATGTATGGTGGTTTAGGGGTCATTCATGACAGAATTATAAGGAAACACATCATGGGAAAATCACAAGGATTCTTCAAATTGAGCGTAACATGAATATTATGAAACAGGCGCCTGCTGTCAATATGCAGAAGATGTAACTAGAACCATACTCACCAGATATGGAATTAAAAACCATACTATACTCGATGCCGCTCCAATCAAATTGGTAAGTTTGACGTAGTACAATTCTTCTGCCCTTGCTGCCTGCACCTTTCTCAGAAAAGGCTTTTCCCAAGCATACAATTTGATGATCTGTGAATGAATGAGTCATTGGAAATTTACATAATGGACTTTTGAAACTGCCAAACAAAAGATAAGCAAGTGTATCATGTATAATGAAATTTAAAGGGGTAAGTGTATTGCTAATAAATTGATTGTAAGATAATGAATATGAGAAAAAAAATCCTTTATTGATAGAACTATTCATACAAGAGCCATCACTAAGCACACAGCACAAATACATTGTGAATTGTTGTATTACATTGTACTCCAACAGATGTATAATGTTTCAATACTACTTTGTATATGGTCGATTCTCAAAAAAGTGGGCCAAATCTCTCAGATTCAAAAAAAATTGTAAAATAAAAATAAATGCTTAGATCCTGTTGTCATTGTACGATATCAAGGGCCATCTTATGATGAATCTTATCCATATAAAAGGTAACACTAAAATTGAATATTAGAAAAAAATGAAAAGCTTATCCATGTCTACGAAATGTGCCAATGTTTTTAGGAGTGTTCGTATCTAGGGGGCATTGAATATGCAGTTAGATAATAAATGATTAATACTAGATGTTTATTACGTTACATACACCTTAGCCCAACCTAGAACTATGATAATTCATCAAGTATTTTGGGGAAATAAGATATTAATATTGTATTCACCATCATTCCCTAATATAAAGACACCCACCCCCTAGATACGTATACGGACACTTTCATTTTCTGATACCATTTCTATGACAAAAATATAGATCTTGCTGCATATTGATTTTTGCATTTAGACTATACATAAATTATATTTGATTTTCAATCTATTTATATGATGAAAAAATAGAGATGTTTTCTGTAATTCTTGAAATTAAGCAAGGCTAATGCCCCTAGATACGGACACAGTAGTATGAATGAAGTTTGATACAAGCATTCATGATTTAAGTCTCTTTATCATGATTGTGTTATATCATACATAGGTTTAATATCTTAATTTCATGAAAATTCTTAATTTAAGTACTTAAATGCATATTTCTTGTGTGTCCGTATCTAGGTAGTACTTATCTATATCTATCTTTTAGCAAAAGCAATTATGAAATAAGAATCAAACTTATTTTCTATTTTTTCAGGTTACTATGGGCGTAATACTGATATGACTATAATACTTTTACTTGTAACATTTTGAATAATGCTAAATTTAATTCAATGAATGATTTCTCCCTAGATACGGACACACCCCTAGATACGGACACAGAAAATTTGATAACCTCCTTATATATAACAGAAATGAGTGCCAACTACAATATTCATATTTTTCTAGATTGATATCATTATATATTTGATTATTATAGAATATTATCTACTAATATAGATTTACTGAGACACAGTTTAAAAAGAGAGCTCCCTAAACCTCCCTAGATACGGACATGCATCAGACTTCCCCACTTTCTTTATATCTACAAGATGATTTCGTTTTCTCATTTTCATTCCAATACTATTCATAAATGTATTTTGGAAAGTTAATAGTTATGTATAAAAAGAATAAAAATGACCTAATGAAAATAATAATTCTTATAGATAGCTATTAGTCCTACCCTAGATACGGACACTAACAACCTTCCCCACACCTATTTTCGTGCTTAAAATAAAAACAAATTACCTGCCATGTGATTCTATACCTTAAAAATATTATAGAGGTAACGTTTGCCCCAGTTGAGAAAAAAATAAGCACTAATATTGAGTAGAATTTTTTTTATGACATTTTAAAAATCAAATGTACATATTTTTTTATGAAAAAGATGAGAAAAATGACAGTTTTTAAGTCACAACTTCAAAAATATCAACAGTAGATATACAAAACTGGGGTACACATAGTAGTATAAAGAGGTCCGGACCAATTGGACCCTATTAGCAATTTCTCTAACTTGATTTTTAAAAAATAATCTGAAAAAACTGTAGAATTGAGTTTTGGCCCACTTTTTTGAGAATCGACCATATACGTTGTTAATGGCCTGATGGTTTTGACAATGTTTTGACAATGTTTAACCATATTTTTTTTCCATTTATTTAGTTATAGTCTTTTAAGGAATATGCTTTTTCAACACGGTTTAATTCATATCAGCAGTTCTTTAACTTCTATTCACTCCTCATCGACATGTAAATTTACCATGAAATTTTACTACTTATCTAACCTCTAGAAGATCAAGTGTGACACATGAAGAAATTAATCAAATTTCAAAAGAAAAAAAGTGGACTGAATTGACTAAAAAAAGCTGCCAACCTTTATTCCAGAGAATATCTCAGTCAGAAGTCGAAGTCTCGAATCCTTTTTCATCATCTGGTTGATCTGGATCATTAATTCTGTTCTCAGTTAACATTTGGCTTTTATATCATCAAGGTTAGAAAATAAAGAGAGGAGTCAATGATTTGGATTTGTATATGTATGATGGATGTTAAGATTCTGACCAATGATCCATTTCCTTTTCTCATGCATTTTTACCAT
The DNA here is from genome assembly GCA_936440205.1 of Lepidonotus clava. Classification (NCBI taxonomy): domain Eukaryota; kingdom Metazoa; phylum Annelida; class Polychaeta; order Phyllodocida; family Polynoidae; genus Lepidonotus; species Lepidonotus clava. The sequence goes on from OW387137.1 coordinate 54,075,939, forward strand.
TCTTCCAGATTGGTTTTATTGACTTACGGAGAACAAGAATAAGATTAAATAATTAAATTAAGATTTTGAATTTAGATTTTACAATTAGAAATTATAATTTTACAAGTAAGTTTTGATAAATGTAAGCATTGGCAGACATTCTAATCATGTCATTTTGCTCTTCATTAACAAAATGTTAGAAACATGAATGTTCTTTGTTTCTCGAGAACTACATAAGGTAATAAAATAATACTTTATATAATTATGGTGTCTGAATTGAATTTCTTTATTCAAATTTGTGTCATAATCTGTGATCCTCAATGGGATCAAAATATACATGTCATGGTTTCACATTTGGTTCTGGACAATTAAATCAAAGTTTTAAAAGAAGAGCCGAATTATTTATATCAGAAGAACCGTTAGGGTCCGTACAATGCAGAAGGGTTTGTTAAGGCCTGAGGAATGGGTCGTACAGATACATGAGGACGACCCTGAAGGTTCTCTATATTTCTATCGCCCGAGCAATGTACAAAATAATATGGAAAACAATGAAGCATGGGAATGGTACATACAATCTGTCAATACACACTGTACATACACTACTTATTGACTTTATAGGTGATATCTTAACAGGGACATACCTGGAATTTTCTCAGCCAATTGGCTACATAAAAGCCATTGACAGGTATGAGAAAGCCTAAAAGTAGGATGCCAGCAAGTGTGGAAGGCCCCACCACAATCCACATCACACTGGTGCATAGTATCATGTCAACGAATATTTTGAAAACCGACAGGCCAAAGTCATAGAAATCCTGTAGAAGTAAGTAAATGGTCTTAATTTGTCTATCAAGTCAATTTGTCTATCAAGAGAATATATTTTATATCAATAACAGCTCCTGGCTCCAAGTCTTCTCTTCATTTTATACCACATAATAAAACCTAAGTCTCACAATACGAGCATGTTGGTATCAAAGATGCATATGGCTTGCATCAGCTGAAAATAGCGACTGCAAATGTGACCTACTCCCAGGGACCTACTGCATAGTGGAATATAACCTTAAGGGAAACCTTGCACATAACCAAGGGGTACATATTTGTTAATGAAATTCTTTGAAAATGGAATATGTATCATGAACTAATAATGCTAGAAGTATTTTAAATATATTACAAATTAAATGTAGCCACTGTTTGATATTTGGTCTATTTGACAGGTTTTTAAGGGAACTTCACTAATTTGTGACGTCACAAGGACGCTAATTGGGATATGCCAGCTTTTAAAAAAGGGAATCCCCAACCCTCAATAGTGTATAGAAAGGAATTTTAGCTGTAGCATTAAACATTAATATCAGGCCACATCACCTACATCACTTACTCATCTACATTCTTCCCAAGCTATTTCTAATGGGATTTCCCTTCATTGTAGCAAGGACAGAACTGAAGGCCCAGAAATCAGGGAATTTCCCAATTTTATTTTATTTCCTTTATGATTATCTTTTAGTTGACTATTTTTCCAGTTTTTCAATTGAAATGTTTTAAAGAATACCAAAGAGAAATTAATTAAATGAGAAAAAGGCTTTTGAAAATTTATGTGCAAGGAACCCTTGAAGTTTCATAATGTGTTGTGTAGAATAAGCACAATCTCAAACAGATGTAAGTAAAGTCATGTTTTTGTATGTGAAGAAAATAGCGTACAACAACACTTGTCCTGTGAATGGCACATGCTAAGAACACTTTTTACGGGTCCATTTTTAGTCTTCATAAAAATTTCTATATTTCCCTTAGTGTTTCAATGTATGAAAAAGCAGCCATTAAATGAAAAGTCATTTTAGACAGCACTCAATTGTACGATATGAACAGTTGATTTACGGGAAGCAGTTCAAAAGTAATAGAGTACCGATTCTCCACCGATTTAAAGGTCCCTAATTTATTATGAGTTGCATCAGGTCAGATATATATATTTTTTTGTTAGAGTGCATGATTGTTTTTACAAATTCTACAGGGATGGGGAAATTCTTCTAAGGGAAGATGGGATTCCCCAAGAACTCCCTTTGCTACATTATAAATTGGGTGGATTTCCCTTAAAAATGTGATAACATACAAGTTTATTGATGTCCCATAATTGTGTTCAAACTAAATATTTTCCTTCCATTTTGCTGAAATTGATAGTGCAAGTTGTGTATAACATACTGAATTGAATTGAATGAAAAATGACCAACCTGTAGTTATGTGCAAGCTTTCCTTTAATCATCATTGAATTACCATCCATCAATCAATTTGGTATTATGGTACAAATTATTGAGCTTTTATTTACCTTTGTTGCTTTGTCTGACAAATAAACTATTTCAAAAATACAAAGATTCAAAAATAAAGTTACATACAAACACAATCTAAACTTTAAAATTGCTCTAAAAGTTTATAGCACATGCATATAGATGTAGGCTATCAAATTCAGCAAAATCAAATGGGGCGTCACCATGCTAATTTGGCCAGGAGAGCTGAATACCAATGATAAAACCAGAAAATGGCTTAAAAGGTGTATTTATTTGTTTTCCCATAAATTCATACAAATTATTTACTTTAAAAATATTTTGAATATTTTTATGTTATACATGATACCTTCACCATTATTTTGGTACATAATAAGCTTTATAGAACATACATCCAAAGAGATACAAGAGGAATTATAGTTAACATGGTCAAAGTCGTTTTTCAGCATAAGCAAAATTTCATGACAATTAGTCTTGTTTCACTGTCAGTATTTCAAAGAAAATTTCGTTTGGCAAATTTTCTATTTCATATCTGAGTCATACATATATTATTGAGCGTTTCTCCAAAATTTGAAAAAAAAGATTGAAGAACTTTCAGTTTTTAGGTATCTGGAAAATGATGCCACTGTCCTTTAGACAGTATATTAAAAATGGGATATAGTTCGATAAGTTTGTTGATTACAAAGATAATGCAAAGCACATTGTAATGCTGAATAAAGAAAACAAATCAAAAGACAAACAAAATAGAACTAACCATAAGCCTCTGTGCATCAACAGACATCAGGTTGAGAATCTCTCCCTCTGTGGTCTTCTTTCTGGCAGTTCCTGACAGACGTAATAACTGCAACACAAAGTCAGAGTGAAGGAAAATGTTAAGTGTAATACCCTTTACATACAATGGCTAAGATGATGTCTAAACTGTTGGTTTCTGATAAAAAGGTACATTAATATAAGAAGAAGTGTAGGGGCTTCAGAGAGTGACCACACAACACCAGGGCCCATATCTTCGTAACTAATTTTGCTAATAAGGGACATTTTGATTAGCGTCTCATGATTAGAAAATTCTGTCTGTCATGAATAAATTTTACACCTAATAATGCCTCTTTGACACTATTTTACAAAAACACTATGAATTTTAGTAAAAGGCAAAATCCCTGATTATGGGACCCTAATCAAATTTCCCCTGATCAGCAAAATTAGTTACAAAGATATGGGCCCAGAGGGGGTCATTCTGGCCCGAAGGCAAAGCCTGTGGTCAATCTAGATGAATATGTCTCAAGGACAACCCTTATGGTCCGTCGCATAATCTCCTCACTGTTGCGAGGGTTGTCCACCACAGCGAGACCCATCGTTGTTGAGCAGGAAGTGTATCCAACTTTCCTCATTGTTGCGAAGGTAAGCAAATTAAACCCAAATTTTAAATGTTTCGACAGGACATCTTGAAGTTATGATTTTAAAATTTTGTTTTCACCGAATGTTAGATGTGTTCCTAAGCTATTGAAATGTGTAAGAGGCAAGTGGCGGAAATGTATTTATCAATAAATAAATATGTTCAAAATGTGTACAATATCATCGCTGTTGCGAGGGTTTTCACATTAAAAACCTTAAGGATATCGCTGGTGCGAGACCCTTAACTAAGTGATTGCTGTGGTCTCACTGTTGTGAGGGTTGTCTTATGTGACGGAGCATGAAGGATCTTCTATATTTTATCACCCAAGCAATGTTGAAAATCTGTTGACACTACTGAAAACAATTAATGAGAGGCATATACAGCCTGTTAAAACACACTTCACTCTATATACACTGCTCCTCGGCTGTGTGCATGATAACATCATGATTGCATATCATAATGATTACGTTATCTAATACACGTATTGCCTCTCCAAACTGTTTTTCTTTTAAATTCCCAAATCACCTTTCTGTAAACTGCAGCAGTTGTGACCGAGTTGATGTGGAGACCAGCCATAGCTGAGTTGTAGTAAAACTTCTGGTAGCAAAGTGATGCTACAACTCCCATGAAGAACAAGAATCCTGCCAGAACCAGACCTCTCCAAGTGAAGGGATCCTTCGCCTCAATCAAATGAATCAGTTCACTGTGGAAAACAGGATGTGTTGGTTATCTGCAAGGCCTTTTAACATTGTTTCATCAATCATAAAGGAATCGTACACATCCATGCATTTACAGAGAACTCTCTTGCATCAATAAAAAGGATGCACAATTATGTACAAAAATTTGCAATAAAATCTTGAATGTGAAATGCAATATAAAAGCATTTATAACATAAAGATATTCATGAACAATACTTCATTATATCTTCTAGAAGTGTATTGGTATATTTAATTACAAGGTTTTGAATGAACAAAGATTCACAAGTCCTTAACAAATCTTTGAATTTGTGTTTTTTCATGAATCCAAAATTTGGAAGCATGATAATTAGATTCATGAAGGTTTTTAGGGTGGCCTTACTGATCAAGCCAAAGCCAATATCACTCACAAAATTTTTAAAACTCAGATAAGTATGGAAATATATCAGATGAGTCTAGTTAAGGTCAGTGGTAAAGTATGAGCTGTGAAAACTACCTCAAACTGAAGTAGAATTCCATGAGAGACAGTAACATTTCCGTTTGTTTGTAGACAAACACAATTTTTGCAGATCTATATTATTTGAGTTGAACAAGGAGACATATCTTTAGTGATTTTCTACCATATATCATGGTTTATAATTAGATTTTAACATGGGCCAGACAATTAATATGCTGATGGAATGAATTTCTATGATCCTTTGAGTTTGGAAAATTTCATTGAATGTATTGGTTTTGGCTCCCTATAAAATATTTTTCATCAATGATGGTATTATTTGAAATGTGAAATTAGTAACCAGTGTTTTCAATAGTGGATCTACATCTGTTTTATCACAGATACAAATATAGCAAATAATTTTATACTTTCTTTAGATTAGCGAACGGCTCAAAGAAAACCCAAGCAGTTTAAAAGACTGGACTGTGTGATTTTCCCTATTATTGATAGCTGATTTAAATTATTTTTTTGGACATGCAGGATAATTTCCACAAATCTTTTTGACAAAAACACTGCGATAACTATAGAAATTTTGCAAACATTTGCTCTTATTTGTTTTGTATTGAATACACTTTCAAATCAACTTTGAAAATAATAAAATAATTATATAGATACAAACTGAAAAATACTGAAGGCTACTTTTCCATCATGTTTATTTACAAACAACACCAGGATAAACGCAAATTCCTGTACTTAAGCCTTGTGACTTGTTAACATATTACCCAGCATGCATCTTGATCTAGGCTAACCTGCAGCTGCAGGTAAGATACAGAAAATTCGCTATATATGTGGTAGGGAGAATCAAAAGACCACTGTACCCCATAACGAAGACCTGGCCAACACGGAGTCCCTGTGAGATAACATAAAGTCCTGCACTCTGCACCACCATGTAACCTCCGCACGAGAGAAGCGCCCGCACGTAGGGTATCCTTTTTCCTGTGGACTTCTTTACATGCCTGTTAGATTCAATATAAAAGGGGCAAACCTTTAAGGAATTAAACTAAATTTCTTGTTGGTTGCTAGTGATCTCTTAGTCCACCAGAAACCAGAATCTTAGTTGCATTGCTCAGTGGGTTCTGACCACAAAGCCTGGTACCCACAGGCTGACCAAAATTGGTTTAGTTGCTGGCGACTAAAGCTAGTCAGCAGCCCGTTGATCAACTATACACTGACACCATGTTGTTCGTCAACTAGATAACTAGTCCCCATGGGTTTGGGGAGAAATATTGGGCATGTCTAATATTTTCCCCAAAGTTGCCGGCGATAAGTGCTGCTAGTCGCCAGGCTTGGGGATTAATGTGTCCTCTAGTCACCAGCAAAATTGTCCCAACTTGGCAATTAAATCTTTTTCTCAACAGTGACTAGCTAGTTGTCTGGCGACACACTTCTTGCCTTCATTAATTAATTAATTCATTAATTGCCAAGTGATTAACGTTAATCACTGGGGTTTAGTGACCAGGCTTAATTCTCTTTTATCTTGAAAAATGACAGATTTATCTATTATACGGGTTCACTGCTTAGAACACAGATTTAAGTTGCAAAGGGGCAATATGAATTTGTCAAATTGATGCTGTTCAAAGAACCTCCTCAACTTTTTTCTATTAACAATGTATTCACTGTGCACATGGAATCAGATGTAACTGCAAAATTTGCGTTTGTAGAAAGTCCATTGAATTTGAGGTCAGTGTACATTTTGTATGGAGTAATGGTTATGCCATCTTACTGCAACAGTTATACGTCATATACTGACAGAGGGTGGTATCCTTATCAATTCGGACATATTTCTAAGTTTACCTGTATTTAATGGTCCGGCAGGCTAATTTTGGCATATTTTGTAAAAGCATTGGAAAACCAAAATAAAAAACTGCATCTTATAGCAAAATAAAAAGATGTAATGAAAATATTTCAAAATTAATTTCAGAAACTGAAGTACATACATTAACAAAAAGAGATAGTATCTAATTCTACCTTTTTCCAATTTCAAACAAAGAAAAATGGCATAGATAGATAATCATGATATAGGCCTATTAAAGAGGAAGTTGACTTGTCTACATATTACCCACAATGCACCTTGATTCAGCCTGCAGGTAGGCCAAAATACAACAAACCAGACAATCCCGTCTGTGAGAATTGTTGGTTGTATAGCAATAATTCAGGGAAAAGTACAATAACAGTTCATTAGAAAGGAGCAGAGATGGAGCTATGAGCCCCTCCCAACCACCAAGGCAGTATACCTGTTGTATATTTCATAGAAATGGGGAACCAGTGAACGACACCGCTCTGAAGGGTTGAGGTGGTAGAGGGACTCCAATGTTAGTGTTTTCTTAAGCCCTTGGATCATGACGCTGAAAGACATCAAACAAATACAAGTATAAATGGGATATAATAACATAAATCCATTTGACCCAAAATCAGCTGAACCTTCACAAAATGTGGAGCAATTTCCTTGAATGAAATGATGACTAACATCTATATTGATATATTATGTAATATTTTCTGGTTTGATATTTCAATTACAATTCAAGAGGATTGGCACTGGAAGAACCTTAGGTTGTCTACTTATACTGTACAGTGAAAAGGTTTAAAGAGCATCAGGTTTCAGGGACAGAGGTTCCCAGAGGGTGATACACGTTTAAGAGTTTAACACATGCCATATCAAACCCATGTGATAGACAGCCTTGTATCACCTGGCTGATACAGAAACTTTTATTAATTTTTCAATAGCTCATAAAAAAATTAAATCATTAAGAACTAAAAAATATAGCATATGCATTATCTCTACAATATTCCTAGGTACATTTTACACGCTTACTGTTTGTTGATTTGATGGATATCAAAACAGTTATATGAAAAAATGTAAAATCATGTGCAGCATCACAGCCTCACCATCACTGATTCCTGTGCATCCTTCCTTGGGAGAGCAGACCTAATAGAAAAGGTATAATAACCCTGATATAACCCTGTGGGACCTGCCCTTAGGCTTATATCGGGTTCCAGCCTCAGGGTGCTAACCCCCTTTCTACCCCCTTTGCAGTTGGTTATATATATTTATCATACCTTGAGGTCAGATTCAGTAGTTAAGAGTGTACTGCAGCACTGATGCAGGAAGGGCGATAACCAAAGTGTTATCACCCTGGAGCAAGATATGAAAAATAGTTCCGGCATTAGAAAATATTTCTAAATGTTTGGTTTGTCTAAACTATATTATCTTTCTTTAAAATTCTGTCAGGGTATGATAGAAATATAATCAACCTGTTAGAGGAAGCCTGATTTGTTAATCAACCCTTGGCGTGTCAGTGATATCAGCCTTCGGGTGGCCCTACAAGCCCTGCCCTCAGGCTGATATCCCTGATATACCTTAGGTTGATAACCCATCTTGGACTCATTCATCTGGTTGGTTATATAATATCAAAAAGTATATACTTTATTATATATCACATATCCTAATCTGATACTGCACAATGAAGACACTGTTTACCTGATCATCCACATTAGTGTAACCTTTTCCCAGAAAGAAACATACAGCTCTGGTGAGGTCTTCTGTAAAAGAGCATAATATCATTAGCTAAATCTGTTTGCCAGTGAATGGCATTATCTTATTATTTTAATTTTTCTTATCTATTGAACCACATTTATTTGACAATGATCTTCCATGCAGGTTAAGATAATACAGAATAAGCAAATTCCATTGTAACTGAAAAATAATAACTTTTGCAATAGTACAATGACATCTACACACCTTATAGGCTTATATGTAAACACACTTGGAGTTACGCAAATACTAGGACATAATACTACATACAAAAAGAAAACATGTACATTGACAGTAATTGAAGACATGTATGGAGACCATAAAGAATATGTATGGTGATCATGAAAGGATAAATATCTACTATTTCGTGAGTTGGCTAATGAGGAAATGTTGAGATTAAACATTCTTGGATAAGTAATGGAACGTAATAAAAATCTTGATGATCATAAGAAAACTATTGTCAATACAAGAAGGTAAATATTTATTAGTTTACTGTTTTCTTTTAAATGTTTTAAATATCTTTTAGTTTGACGATTATTGTTTTTATTTGATGTGTCCCTACCAGGACTGTTTATCTGTGAAATATATTTTGTTTTTATGGAGTGTCTTTTAAATAACCAGCTGTGATAATGTGATAAACAAGTGCTTTTGCACTTATTTTATGTCTGAATAAATAAATGAATTAAAAAAAAAAAAAAGTATTAGCCATTCAGTTATCATTTATTCAATAACCTTCATTTGGGGGTAAGATAGCTTTAGATTAAGCTATTCCCAAGAGATTTCAATAACCAAATATAATGCATCTAAAATATACTACAGTGACTTAGACACTTCATGTAAGCTTGAATGGTGTTTGGTGACTACAATTTTGGAGTTACACTAGTATGTTACTAAACAGAAAAGCACATACACTACCAGCAGTTGAAAGCATGCATAGCGACCATTAAGGACCTGTGTGAAGACCACTATAGAATACTTATCTACTATTTCATGAGAAGGCAAATGAAATAATGTTTAACATAATAATATAGAATTACATCCACTGTGATCCTAGTAGCCTGGTATATTTACTCAGTACTATTATAAGTTAGTATTGAGCGACTCTTTGGCTTGCAGTTTAAAACTAGGTTTGTTTAATCCTGTTTTGATCTTCATGGGCAACATATTCCATAATGAAGCTCCTCTATAATAGGGGCTCTTCTTATAGATTTCGAGCTTGGGGGTTTGCTGTGGGAAGCTCAGACGCATATTTGATCTGGTAACTCAAACAGTGGTTTCAAGCAAAGGAGGATTTCCATAAACACTTTGAACCTTATACATCATGGTCAAAGTATGTAGATTAGGCCGTACATGTAACAGATCAAGATGCACCACACAATGTTATTCCCTGACAGTTACATCCCTGTGCTTGTAGACATCAAGACGAACTCCTATTGCTCTATTCTGTAACCGTTGAAGCTTCTCAAGATCCAATAATTCACAAAAATGAAGAATTATGTCTGCATATTCAATTGCTGGTAGTGCCATTTGTTTGTATATCTAGACCCTCTCTGATGTACTCAAAATTTACATCTTTTTTATCAATGTCTTCAAATGTTTCTCAAAGGTCAGACATTAATCAAATTCTACCCGGTGGTATTTGTAATGAGTGCCTCTAGATAAGCTAGTGTTGCATATACATAGTTCCTGCTTATTACATTTGTGTATCATTGGTCTTACTATTCTTATCATTCACTTGCCAGCATGTATAAGTTCTTGCTATTTTCAAATTGCACTAGAGTTAATCAGATCATATATTTTGATAAGCATAAATCAATTAATTTCATTCTAACAGCGCACCTACCTGATCATTCAAATTCACCATCTCATCTTCTGCTTCGTTTTCAATGGTGTCACCTGACTTCAACTCATCTCTCTTTATTAGTGGTATGTTCTCATTAATTTCACCCTGCTTTGTCCAGTGTAAGGCCTTTTTGTCGGAGAACATGGTCAGTAGGAGCATGATGCACACAAAGACGAAAGATATTGTGAATGCAACAAACTCCCGGATCTCGTGCCAACCAACCTAAAAGAGAATTCTGATTAAAGCCTTAATTAAACTACATGTCTGTAAGACATACGCATGGGGTCTCTGGGCCCAATGCGTCTGGTAAGCGTTTGGGCTGCTTTAAAAGGAGATTACATTACGTGTCGGGTGTATATTATACTACGCATTTTGACATGCGTCAGGTTGCATTGGGCACACATCAGGTCGCGTCAGGTACGCGTCAGGTTGCGTTGGGTATGCGTTGGGTCGCGTTGGGCAATTAGCTTGTGTCGAATTTACAAACATGTTGTTAAAATAACACAAATCAGACATGTTGGGCAAAAACGATTTATTTATCCTGGAAGGTGGGTTGGATTTTTTTCCTACCCTCCAGCCACAACTTATTCTACTACATAGCGTTGTATTATTTGCACATTATTGTAGATTCATAACTATTATGTTGCTAAGGACAGGTGTTTAATGCTTGAAATAAATAGGAAAGGTTGTAGCCAATTCAAGTAGTCCTATTTTCTGGTTGTTTATGCAACTAAATTCTCATATTGTAGGAAAGTTCTGCATCACTGATGAGATGGCTGAAATCCATGACAATGAGTTGTAGGTTCAATCATACTCTACAAGCTGTCTTGATAAAGGCAGTTTCTAAAACTTATGATTCGTTTAAAGTTATATAATGCTCTTCCCAGGCAGGCAGCAAGGTAACAAGCACATTCTGTGACTGTACTTTTTTCATTAGTGTGTGACCTGCCCAAGTTTCACGTAACAGCTATGTTATTTTTTAGATAAAGTTAAGGCTTACTAAAAAACTATGTAATAAAACATTGTATTTTAGTGCAGTTGAGACATTACTAATAAAGAAAGTTATAATAATGTTATTATAATGTGAAAGAAGTTTACAAAAATGTCACAAAAATATCACAGTGCAACGTCACAATGTTTGGTTTATTATTAAGACATTTTTGGGTGCCATAAAAATAACTTAACAAGAACCAATGCAGAAGGTTACAGAATAACGTCATATCCTTGCTTGGGTTTTATCAAAGAATAATGATGGCTTACCTCTTCCCTCTGTCTCAGTCTGTGGATCCCCGAGTAAACAGCAATAAGGTCACATACAAACTGCAGAAGCCAGAATATGGAGGTGATACCACTGGAGTGGACAGCTTTTAGATATTCCAGCCTGGATAAGACCACACTGAGGACCTGTAGGAAAAACATGGATGGGTCATCAGTACAAACATTTTCACTGTCACTCTTGACTTCAAGATTCTCAGTGAATGATGCTTTGTCTCAACATCAGGCACCAGAGACATTTTTGGGTGCTATCAAAATAACATAAGAATCAAAACAGAATGCTACCAAGCCAGCTTGCGACATAACAGAAATGTTCTACAACCATACTTTTCAGTCAGTTTGTTACTTTCTAAGATGGCACATAACAATTATGTTATTGATTGTGAGGTTGCAACCTCACCAAAACAGAATTTTATTATAACATTCTTTTTTGGTGAGGTTAGTATTAAACCAAAACAGAACGTTATAAGAACATTCTGTTTGGGTTGAAGAACGTAACCAGAGCGTTATAATAGCATCACAGTGCAATGTTACAGCAGTATGTTGCAGCAACAGAATTGGGAGTCATAAAAAGAAAGTAACATGAACCAAATACAGAACCAACCAGAACGTTGTTGCAACATTATGATAACATTGCATCCTTGACTGGGTACTGCTATGTTATAATAACGATGTATGCTTGCCTGTGTACTTGGCATATAGAGGAATGACACTGGTCATGTGAGAGGCCACTGTTAAATATTCAGAGGTCTCCCATTTGAACAAGGACATGGTCAGCCATCAATTAAATCATACAAGTACTACCAATGTAGCACAAATATAAAGTTCACTGTGTTTCAAAATGTATTTTGTCTTGTACTTACCATTGTTGAGAACCGGATGACTGCGTACATGTAGTCTACTGGCAAGGGAGCAGACTCCATTATCCATAGACTTATAAATGTAATGAGACAGATCAGGGAAGAGGTGACCTAAAGTCAAATACAAAGGATCATTATCAATTATCTTGAAATTCCTATGTTATCAAATCGTTCAGATATCTCTAGAATCTATCTCATAACATCATTGTAATTATCATAGTACATCAAATTTTGTTCTTAGATATTTTATTCAAAGTTCATCTTATTATTGAGTAGGAATGAATCAAGAAAGATAAACGTTACCAGCTTCATCAAGTTGAGCCAGCTGAAGTCCCATGTTGCATGCCGCGTGGGTCGTTTATACAGGTGGTAGAGGTAGTAGAAGAGTGCACAGATCCACAGCCACCCACATGGCACCCAGAGTAGGACGGTCTTCTGGAAGCACACTGTCAGGTCGGGGGTACTGTTGTTCAGGGTCAAAGCATCATCCTAAAAAATCAATAATTTTTAAATAAATTTTGATTTGGTTTAATTTTATGGTGATACTTATTATAAGAGAACACTGCAACTATCAAGACTAGGTGTTCTTTTAACCAATGTAAACATGGTACCTAGTTTGAAAAGTGCAATGTACCCCCTTTACATCCTAAATTATGACTGAAAAAAAAATTGTCATCTGATACCCCTAATAAGAAATAAGATCTTACCAACACAGGATATTTGTTTTTTATCTTTGAATTATTTTCATTCTTTTACTTTAATAAAACTGACTTGAAAAGCTCTAATTCTTGAAAGTATTTTATCATCCATATTTAAGCTCTGCTGTCATTAGGAGTTTTAGAATAGTCTCTCAGAAACAGTCTGTTCTCAAGAGGAGGGTGATTCACCACAGAGTGGCTGGAGCAGTAGTCAGTTGTGCTTCAAATGATTTAATTCAAATTAAAAAGAGAGGTATTTTCTGCTCATAGATAGAATTTATATTTCAAATATTTCAAATACCTCATATATGGAATTAACCTTGGAGGTGATATATAGGTTCATTCAGAAGCACTTTGTCATTGTAAAAAATCATTGCCCACGATAATATTGTACATCAGAAACATTGAAACTTGATATATGAGCAATCCATGAAGAAATTCAGTTAATCCATGGTGATTCTTTGGAATCCTAAGTGATTCCATATTGTCAAATCAAGACTGAAAAGGGTTTTCATATTTGCAAAATACACTTCTTAAGCACTGAGGAGGTTAGCAAGTCTCTCTAAGTGTTACACTTCTTATTGGTGTATAGAAGGTATGTCATAATAGTAATGTGTATAGTGTAGAAGGGTTACTGGCTGCCTGTCATTGCCAATTTAACATCATATTGTTAATTTGAAGAAAATTATAATTATCACAAGTATTAAACTATACCAAGGTAAAATTAATTCTCCTAATTGGTGTATATGTTTATGTCATGTGGTAATGTGTATAATGTAGGAGGGTTACGGGCCACCTGTCACAGCCTATTGAGCCGTCTGAGGAGAAAGCCGTCTGAGGAGAAAGGACCTTTTCGTACTACACCGTCACAGCCTATTTAACACCATAGTGAAGGAACTTATAAGCATCACAAGTATTAACCTATACCAAGGTAAAATCAATTTAACTTTTGGTAAGAATCAATGCTTATTTACTTGTATTTTCTAAAGGTATCATTGATCATGGATAGACATCTAGGAATACTATTAATTAGTTGTCTCTGACCTAACCATATTCTTAACAAAGCAATGGATCATTAGTTCTTCTCTTTTATAGGTGTTCACCATGTTTGTGAAAATATAATCCTAAGCGTCAGATTCAGACTTCAATTTGCCTCTGTTTGCTTTATGGACCGTTGATTTTGTTGATGATATTCTGTTCGGAAATAATTGCAAAGCAATATAAAAAAATTGTCTATTCTTGTTCTGGTTAGATATATCTATTGAGAGAGGTGCAACCACAGTCCTGCCTCCTGCTATTCCTCCATAGATAGTGTGTATACAGGAATCACTTTCACCAAAATACATAGTTTGGTTTTCCTTTGCCACAAAGGGCTGATTTCCTGTATATTCCCTGGCTCATACTTAAGGATGGTAGGGGCACATCAATATGATCTGTTCAAGTGATGATTAAGCAGCTAGATCTGTCTGAATCAGATGCGAAACAATTGTAGGCTTTCATTTTGTAGACAGCTCGACCATAGTAGGACAAAGTGTTTATATTGTAAGTGGTTACGATCAACGAATTAGGTTAGGTGAAATATCCAATGATCTAGATGTTAGAGACCTGATTTGGTCTGTTGATCATGTATTACATGTGACGCTCTATGGGAAATCTATGCTTAATGTAGGTATAGATCAGTTTGGATTTCCTGTGAAGTACTAGTGTCACATATTCTGACCTGTTGACCTGTTGTTAAGACAGAAAATTATCAATCTGCTTTAATTGTTTCATTATAATGATCTTGCGCCATAGATTCTGATCTCAGAAATATGAAGGCTTGGTATTCATTTTCTAAATGTTATAATTGTTTATATTGGTGTTGGAACATTGTAATACCTATATTTAACACCTGTACGGAGGATCATTCATGTATGAGTGAGTATGGTTAATAGCATATAGAATTATTATTTATTACTATATAGATATGTATTTTTGGGACCAGCTTGAGGCTACCTAATTAATATTCATTAGTACCTGGTCAGTCACGTGATCAAGGGTGCCAAATTCAGTTTTTGTTGGACGCCATCGGCCTCAGTTGTGACAATCTAATTGTAATTGTAATTTGTATTATTACTTTTCTATTATTATTGTCATTACTGTTTATTGTCTTTTTTATTGTTAATAAAAGGGCCGACATTACTTTAAATTCCTGAATCGGCAAGAGCGTCACTCCAGCATTTGTTCCCTTCTTCAAATATATGAAATTTAAAAAAAGACAAAGAAGAAACTTAGCTAAATTAATGTATATTCATGGTAGATTGGAGTCAAATATTGAAATAGCCTGACTAAAAGTAGGGCTGCTGAGTCAAAACAAGGTTAGATTGAAAACCAATTTCGCAAAAATAGGGAAAACCCATTCTAATCCATACTATCGAGGAATTCCTATCTAGGACTCACTTCCTACTACTTTACACAGATTTGAATTAAAAATAGCTTTACTAAGAATATCAAGAATCAAGAATTCCCTTAATGAGTTGATATTGTATATGGAATCTTGTTACTACAGTTCACACTATTTATGTTGATATACCAATTTAATGTCAGTCTGTATAAGAGATGCCCAGCAAACAAAATTACATTCTACACAACATAGTGGAATGTCACCTGGGGGAATGTAGGCCCTAAGGGAGATTGGGTAGGCTGACTGGTTTGGAGACATTTTAGATGTTACAGTTTGTAGCCTGGACATGACAATGAGGCTGCCTCCAGTGCAGTTTTGCTTTTGTGAGACCTTAAAACTGGCTTTAAAAGAACTATGATTGAATAATAAAATCACTGATAAAATAATTCCAACATTCAACCATAGCATATTGTAAAAGTATAATGAGTTGAAAAGTCTATTGCCGTAGCAGTGATACAGTTTTTTTGTCTCTCATGCACATACTGATGATAAGTCATGTGCGACCTGAAAATGGGCCTCAACCATGGATTTTGGAGAGGGGGTAATGCGCTCATGTTGCTACAATCCATAGTGGCTTTGCTGTGGATCACTTTAAAATAATACTAATAGACAAGACATAATACAGCACTATTTTGTTGGTTTTGATATATCTGTACATAACAATACAAGTTGCCTTGTAGACATCACTCTCAATGCAAAACACTCCTTCTGCAATGTTTGCTTTGCTACCTGTGGTTGTGCTTAGAGAGTGCATGTTGCTATAGCAGCCAGTAGGCAATTGTCCTCCAAGCAGAACCTTGTTATTGCAATGCCAGAAGCTTGGCTGGAATAGTTTTTGTCTTTTTAACTACTACTGGGACTATATGGTTCAAGAGTAGCGGTACATACAGTCTCTGTGTATGGACAACCATCATGCGTAGTGCTAAAGGCAAGAGAGCAAGTCCTATATCAAGGTTACATTGGAAGTGGCTAGCATGGTGAGATTGGAGACTGCTGAGCTGCAGCCACAAGTTGACGTTGTTGGCCTGAACTGATACAGAAGGATCACATAGCTAATCAGCATGCCAACAACCTGAAACAAACAGTATGAAAGATTGATCTGGAGGATTTTTTTCTGTAATGGTGATTATGGTTAAATAAAATATAATTAAAACTTATTTTATAGAACTTCTCTTAAGAAAAATAGATGTCTGTTAATGTTTGCTGGATCAAGGTTGCCAGATAACAACATATTTTGAATATGTCGGTGCCAATTATTGTTTTTCTTTTATTGGTAGCTCACGAGGACTATTGACTGAACCATGATGGCTGTGTGGAAAGGTTTAACGGAATCTGGTAACTTTCCTATACTCACAGTTAATACGGCACTTTTGTCAACTGTAAACATGCCTGCAGCTGTGATCCTGATGGATGAGCCTGTCAGTTTAGATAGAAACATGGTCATCTGAAAGGCAGAAAGCAAGTTACAAATGGCAGTTGTTATAATAATAAGAAAAATATTATGAAAAAAATGTTACATGTAGCCCCTAACGTATTTTAAAGTTAATCAAATTATGACATTAAGTTATATTTCTTTGTTGATTATCAACATTCATAAATATTATTAAGCATGTAAAGAAAATCTCTCAAGAAGTTTCTACTATATATGCTGTGAGGATATCAGAAAACCTTTTTGACAGATTTGATATTCAATATTACATACATGTAAAGTAAATTCTTCTGTAACTTTCTGAACTTTCAGATCCTGAAGCACGATGAAGGAACCATGGGCCTGAGAAATGGAAGAGGTTTAATTCAAAATAACAAGTGTTGAATGCCACCAATTACTCAAAATATCTATACATTAATTTTTATTGACAAGTTATTATCCCAGTTCCGAGATTTCACTTACAGACTAAATCAAGGTGCATGATGGTAAATATGCTGACAAGTCACAAGGCTTAAGCATACAAATTTAAAAAATCATGGTAGTATTAACAAGACAGTACTCAATCCATGAGTATTTTGCAGTTTGTATTTCTTTACGTTAGATATCTTTGAAATTTAATAGAACATCATATGCTCTTCTGAATGCATTTCTATCTCTCTACCTTCTAAAAATTATAATTATTTAATGAAGTGTAATAGAGGAGTAATATTAATATCATACAAAATCATTTAAACTAATGTGTTTATTTTGGGGACAAACTGTCATAGC
Source organism: Lepidonotus clava (assembly GCA_936440205.1). NCBI lineage: Eukaryota > Metazoa > Annelida > Polychaeta > Phyllodocida > Polynoidae > Lepidonotus > Lepidonotus clava. The sequence continues at coordinate 54,093,611 of OW387137.1, forward strand.
TTCTTACCTCTGCGTTGACCCATGCCCCTGTAATTGTGTTGGCAAATATGATAATCAGTGAGGTGATAGTCCAGAAAGCCTGAACAAATGCTATAAGTGGGTCAGAGAAATTGAAAGGGTTGAAGATCAGAGTATGTGCAAAGCAGCAAATGATCATAACATTGAATACTATGACGATACCAGCAAGTCCAGAGGTAAGGTTATTGGCAGTTTGAGTGAGGTTTATCAGTCTCTGATGCAGGTCCTTTATTTTACCAAGAGAGTTGCATAGGTTTGTTGGGCATCTTTCTGCCTCTGATGCAAGTTTCGCATTGAAAACCTTGAAATTTGTCGCTAAGAGATCATTAATGACAATTGAGAGAAAAACTGGAATGACCCATGTGCCTTTGAGGAACAAAAGGACAGCAATGAAAATGATTTTTATAATGAGGAGTGAAGTGTCATCCTTTGCCAAAGTAAACAAATAATGATGAGTAGCATGTGTCCAAAAAACCATGTAGATACTCAATCCCATATTAATTATCATAGCTGACCAACAGCCTATTGTGTAAAGGTATATGCGTTTCCTCAGTTGTAAGTGTCCATCAATCTTCCAAATGCTTTCTCGAGAATAATATATATTGACACTATTGACACTGTTGCAGAGAAATGGCACATGATTTAGATTAAATCATTTGTTACACATATATGTAACATGTTCCAAATTGCCAATTTTTTATAATCATGTGAATCCTGTATGCAATTTGTCTTTTATATAATTATATAATGCCAATATCAGAGCCGAAGTTCTATATTGTAATACTTTTTTTTTTTTTTTTTAAACATTTTATTTATCCTGGTTATGAATTGGATTGCTCCAGTATTCTTTCACTCCCAGCTATAACTTGACTATTACATCAAAAGAAAAATTCATTTTGTGATATTACATATCCGGGTTTGGTACATATAATCTATTATGATGTAATACTACTCCTTAAATAATTTATACCAGGTTACAAGGGTGAGATCACATTAAACATTTTGATGCGTTAATTATTCAGACAATCACCTCTAACTGACCTCTGGGTCAAAGCCAATTGCAAACAGTAATACTTTCTTGCTAATTAAATATAAATAACTAGGATTAGAGTTGGCTCACAGGTAGAGAACAGGCCCATCTGGTGCTGAAGGAGATCTGCAGGTTATAATGAGGCATGCCACATGACGCATATACATGCTTGGAGAGTTTACCTCATACGGGCATGTTATGTAACTTCTGGCAAGTAAATACATTTTCTCTATGGTGTCGCAGAGTGAACAAATAAAAGATCTACTGCTGTCCTTTGCACATGGATTTGTCTGGTTTCCTTTCAACTTTTGGCACTCTTAAAGGTAGAATCGGAGACATGGTTCCTTGTGGAAGATTGTTTTTAATCCATATCCAGTCTGAAGAGAGTACCTTAAACATTAAGTTAGACACCCACCTTCAATTGATAAAAGTTTAAATGGAAATTGTTATATATTTACAGTTCATTTATTCAGTAAATATCCAAAAGTATTGATACATACCATCTATCCTCCTGTTAAGGGCATATTCAAGTTTTATAATTGATTATATATTACTGAAGGTAAATCATGAAGAGAATAATAAACGCAACCACAGCATAATGCCAGATAACCTGTTTCTACCCTTAAAGAAGAGGTTTTTTCAGGGTTTCTGATGTGAAGTAGTTTTTAGGAGTCTTAAGGAAAAGTCTTTATATGTGACCATCTTTACAACTAGATAAGCTCAAGCCTCTTTAGGTCTTACGAGCGAGTTTTTATATGTAACAAATTAAATAATGAACTCAACTGATAAAGCTGAGGGTTTAATAATAAAAGCTTAATTACAAATTGTTTTATTCATGATCATGATTTATTTCCTCAATCAATAGTCAAAAGTATTGATACATACCATCTGTCCTAATGCAAAGGGCATATCAAGTTTCATGATAGATCTCTACGGCATATGTGCCAGTTTTTGGGGTTTCTGGCCTTATAGAAATGCATATTCAAAACTCTAGAACCTTTTTTTAGCTTACAAATAATAAAAAAATATTAAAGAATAAGCTAAAACTATGCTATAAATGAAATTTCTCTAGTTTTCATTATTGGCGAAAAAATCTGGATTTTTTTTTCCATTTTGTTACAAATTTACTTTTTTTTGAATTCAATTATTTATTACCCTACTTCTTCTAAAATGATATCCTTTCGCATGTTACTGCCTACATACTGAACTTTCTTCAGGTCTTACCAAGAACCAGCAAATTGGGCCCTAACCAACCTGTCCATCTGGCTGCTGTTTTGTTAAACTGCTTTCAAAAGGACCTGTGGGAACCAGCAAATTGGGTCATGACCCCATTTCTTAGTTCCAGGCTCGTCTTCCATGGTGTAGTGGTTAAGACCCTTACCTCCAAACCCAGGGGTTGTGGATTCGAATCCTGGCAAAGCCACTTGTTCAGATATAAAATAAGTTACAAACTTGTTTTCAAACATGGTAACTAGAATATTGATGGAACCCCCAAACCTGCCAATACTACCGCTATGCAAATCATGGTTTCCATGGTAAGTATGGAACAAAATTATGCTCCAGAAAAACTAAATTCTTAATCAAGGCACTGCTTGGCTATGTTTGGCAGGAAACACATTCTGAGTATTTTAAGGATAGAAGAGGCGTCATAGTGCGCGATTTACTGTACCTGCACTTGACAATGGTTCATACATAACAATATATCTTCATAAATACAGGCAAAATATTCATATTGATAATTATGCTTATAAAAGGCATAAGAATAAAATTATACTCTATCCCTACGTCATATGAGACACACTGCTCGTCATGATAGAAGGATCCACAGAGCTATTGTATTAGCTGCTTGGGCCATTAACCTGCACCTGATCATTAGTGATTAAACAAATAATTGTGCAAATCCTTTAAGATTTGTCAACCGCATAGGAAAACTTGTAGTAACTGTCTTCTAACTGTACACTTTAAAAAGTAAATGTTATTTTACAGCAAATTGTACAATTAATTTACAGCAATGTTTGCTGTTGGAAAATAAATAGTTAAACTTGCTGTAGGATTACAAGATTTGTACTGTAAATTTGAAATTACATGATGAGAATACATTTTTATAGTACATCTTACTGTTAAATACAGTGACCACCAGGTGTGCAAAACTAAAAAGTAAAAAAAAAAACATTTTTAGCATATTACCTTTAACCTAAATTATACTAAAGTGCCAATTATTATCCAAAACTCTAAATATCTTATATCTGGCACTATCTATGAGATAATAAGCCACAAACAAAATTTTAGGTCTCTATCTATAGTAGAAGCTGAGATATGGGGCGTCCTTCATGTAGGACGCTAGCATAATCCACTACTGCAATTTCCATAGCATTTAACCCTTTGCTTATGCTAAAAAGAGCCTTATTAGCAAATACATGATAACAAATAAATCTGACTATTGATTTTAAAAATAAGTATTCTTCTAATCCATTTAATGGAAAGCCACTAATATTTATTATATCCACTTTAGGAGAGTGCAAACACATTATTTCTTATTTATTTTTTAGGTTACCATGGTAACCAACGACCCAATTTATTGATTACCTATGGTTATATGCCTTTATCCGTCAATAAAGAGTTAAAGCAAAATATAAATTTGTTCTAAAATTCAGAGAGAGCTTTAAAGTACTAAATACTGGACTTTTATGGGCATCTACTACATACTTTGTATGCAAAATGTGCCAGTAGATGATGACAAAACCTCAAAATAATGCTATATCATGTAGTATCCACATTAATCCAGGGCACAAAATTAAGATATAGTGGATTATGCTATCGTCCTACATGTAGGACGGCAATAGAAAATTCTTGATATCTCTGAACATTATTTTGATTTAAATGAAAATTAGCATGCACACATAGCTCCATAAGGTCTATCTAAAATCCCAATTTCGTCCCAAAATATTTATTATATCATAGGAAAAATATACATTGACTTTTCAAATTTTTTCTCGTCTGTATTTCTCGAATTACCTCATTATGTGTTGTCATGGCAACATGATGTTGCATGATGTATATTATTATTTGGAATGTTTTCATGATTTATAGGTGTTGAGGTCATATTTACTCTAAGATTTTGGATTTTTTTCATATTTTGAATAACTTCAACAATTATCACAAAACCCATAGTATAGGCGTCCTACCAGTACGACGTTAGCATAATCTGGGTTAAACCATGTTTCCAGATGAATTAATTACATCTAATGATGTCAAAGAGTGAATACCATACTCATAAAATGAACTTATATTATAAATTTGAGATACATACTAATAATTGTAATTATTATGAGATAATTATAAATTGTATGCATGGACAAGATTTTGGTGTAAAGTTTAATTCATAGGTAAGTAATGATCTCTCAAACCTGCTGTAACATCACCCAATGCATATATGTACTAGTAAATCTAGCATAGTTACATCCCCAACCTCTATACAGTTTTGTTTGATTTATGGGAAATATTCTATGTTAAAAGGCTTTTAATTCGAGCTGTTGTCTAATGATGATTACTATGAGTGTGCGAATAGACAATAACCCTAGGTCTGGCAAGCAGCAACATAACAAGAACATTCTGCAATGGTAATATTTCAGTTAGTCTGTAACTTGCCCTATTTTCATGCAGCAGTTATGTTATTTTAGGTAAAGTTAAGACTTACTAAAAAAGAATGATATAATAACATTATATTTTGGTTAAGTTGAGAACTAACTAATTAAGAATGTATTATAATGTTATCATAACATGAAAGAACGTTCCAAGAATGTCATAAGAATGTCACAGCGCAACATTGCAATGTTAGGTTCTAAAGAAGTTTTTTTTAGTTGCCATCAAAATAACATAACAAGAACTAAAGCAGATCTGAACATTGCTGCAACACTGTTATAGCGTCATATTCTTGCTTGGGAAGGTAAAAGTTAGTATATGGTATTAGTCTAACTCTACTACAATGAGATATAACAGGCAGACAACCAATGCACCTCAGCAAATATAAACAATTTAGATGATTGACACTAAAGATAACTGTCCTTCTTGGTGTGATCTTAACATCATCTACATAATGAACGTCCTAGTTTTCTTTACTGCACACTGTCAATCTCAAGAATTAAACAAAATTCTGTGTTCAATTTAATATAATTAAGAATGATTAAAGTATCTAAGAGTTGTGAAATAAGGGTTGAGATAACTGATTTATATTGTACCTACCGAGGCATGCACTTTTACATTATCATTTTCGTGTATATAAATATTCACAGATTTGACAAAGAAGCACATACGTAGAGATATCATTTAGCATAGTGAAACAATTGAATGTCTCACAAGAGAGATGTCGCTGTTGCGATGGGTCCCACTGTGGAGTTCAAATTCAAATTCTGTAAACAGCGGTCTAAAAACATGTATTTGGATCTAATAGTCTTGAGATTTTCAGCTTGGGAAAATCATTGATGAAGCTGGAACTTTGTACAACAGTAAGTGATTTGACAATACTATTGTTCATTATTATAATGTTCCATTTTGCGACGGGCCAAATATGACAATGCTAATCATACACCTTTGCAACTTTTGTGCCAGATCCTTGAGGTTCCTTCCATAAGTTCCTTGCTCCTATGTCAGTAATTGTCATTCTCCTCATTGGAGAAGGCCGTCTTGGACCGAGGGAAAATGTTTTCGGGAGTGTCAAATTCTGCAATTTGACCTCTGTCCATTACCAAGATCCTGTTAAACAAAAACAATTTTGATTTACATGGATTTTTCCTTTACATTCTGTATCATTGTGCTTTGATCTTCTATTGTTTTTTTAAAAAACATTTTTGTTTATATTAATTCTCTCTTCTATGACTTTACAGTATTTGATCACCAGCAGGTTTATTTTGGCTACTTTTGTTGATAAAAATACAGAATAAACCATAGAAAGCATGTAAGTATTTGTCATAGATTCATCTATAGTGAAGAATTGTTTAAAATAAACATAGCAAATAGTCAATGTATACATCTTTTTTCATTAAGGTGGCGCCCCCTGGCGGATTCAAATTGAAACACACTTTTATGGCTTACCAATAGTTAAGGTTTATGGAGTGAAGTGACCTAGTTACCGAAAGCCCTAAAAGTGGGCAGACGGGAGTACTGCGCAGGGTCTTGGGAAAAGTCTACATAGATACAAACTTAATAAATATATACAGAAACAAACTTTGAAAGAAATCTGCAAATAGAATACAAGAAAAAGTCTATCTGTGATGGGGAGGACTTAAAAAGTCCCATTTAGCAACATGAAGTCAAACCCCAGAATAAATGTTGGTTTGCTTCTGTCTTTTTTTCCTTTTACAAAGTTTGATAAAATAGCATTTAAATACCTGTCAAAATCTTTGACAGTAGAGAGCCTGTGTGCTATGGCAATGACTGTCGAGTCAGCGAACACATCACGAATAGTGGCCTGGATCAGGGAATCAGTGTGAAGGTCGACCGAGGCAGTCGCCTCATCCAGAATCAGCACCTTGGTCTTACGAAGGATGGCCCTCCCCAGGCACACCAACTGCCTCTGTCCTGCACTGTATCATAAGAAAGAAAAACATTTTATTATACCTTAGGCTGATACAAGTTTAGTAGTTAAGAGTTTAACACAGGGCGATACAAACCTGGGTGATAACTAGCCTTGTATCAACCTGCTGGACAATACAGAAACTGTCTATTTTTCTAAAATTCATAGAAAAATTAAATCATTAAAAAATAAAAAATCTAACATATATGTATTATCTGCACAACATTCCTAGCTACATTTTACTTTTTGTGGATTTGATGGGTATCAAAAGAGTTATATGAAAAAACATTTAAAAAATGTGCAGCATCACAGCCCCACCATCACTGATTGCTGTGCATCCTTCATTGGGAGCTCAAATCTAACAGAAAACGTATAATAAATCCATAACCAAGCTCAAAGCACGGTTAACCCGGTTATCACCCCTCACCGGGACCTCTGATATCGGGGTCCCAGCTCGGGGTGATAACCACCCTTGTACTCCCTTTTCAGTTGGTTATATGTATGTACCAAAAATGTTTCAGCATGCAAAGACAAACAGTTATTTACACTGCACCGTGAATGGTAGCGCCTGCTATGACAGTCAGTGCAAACCACAATGAACATCTGTCTTTGTAACCATGTAGGGATGTGAATGTGATCTTCTCATAGATTTGGTCATTTCATAGTTTCAATCACCAAGGATATAATTTCAAACAAGGGGTGCCTATCTAAGATCATTTTACCAAAAATTTCTATTTCAAACCCATAAATACCTAGCACATTTTTCCACCAAGGAAAATTACTAAGAAAGAAATGGTGCACTGAGGTCCAGTGCAAAAAGAACTAGAATAGACTGTAGAAGTTAATAATAAAATATTGTAAACTCGTTTGTATTGGCAAGAATATTATAGTGAAACGTGTAACGCTGATACGTGTGCTCGGCGCCAGGCGGCGCCATCGTTTAGTGGCTTAGTTAGAGTATATAGAGAGTGGCAAAGTCCCCAGGCGTAGGGACTGTAGTGGGGCTAGCTCACGTCCTGCAGGTACGCACAGGTACGACAAATGATGAAGGAAACCTGTAAGGGTACGTTATGGACCGAAAACATCTAGCTAAAAGATACTGAGGATAGCAGGCTTCGCCGTCAACATTAGTTTGTATAATAGTTAGAAGTAGAACTAGTTTATAAAGATAAGAATGGGAAGTGTGAAAGATAAATAAGACATCGTTAAGTATTAGTGTAAATGGGTATAGCGACAAGCCTTTGGCTGTCGCTATATAAGCGGTATGAGACTTGAGACAGATGACCAAGATAGAGTTCAATCAGAACACATGGGAGCAATAGTCTGACCTACGGATCTCACAGGTAGTGTTAAGTCGGTAGTAACCACAACGATTAGGTGATAGTAAGGATTGGGACAGCTTGGGCTTAGCCTTACGGACTACGTACTGGACGTGACGGAGATCCTAGCAATGGTCTCCGTTACCGGTAGACGAGAGGTGACTCTCTCAACAGTGTTGGAGCGTATATACCTTGTGAAAGGGGAAGCTTAACCATAGCTATACCTGGTTGGATCGTTAGATCACAATGATTAGGTGATAGTAAGGATTGGGACAGCTTGGGCTTAGCCTTACGGACTACGTACTGGACGTGACGGAGATCCTAGTAATGGTCTCCGTTACCGGTAGACGAGAGGTGACTCTCTCAACAGTGTTGGAGCGTATATACCTTGTGAAAGGGGAAGCTTAACCATAGCTATACCTGGTTGGATCGTTACTGATGTGTTAGAATTGTGAAATGAAAGGAATGAACTGTATGGATGGAGAACTGTATACTTGTACCTTCGGAATATTGTCATGGATATAATAAACTTACCTCTTGCCAAGCGCGTGTTCTTTGTATAGGTTTGAGCCCCTTTACTTAGAATCTCTACCACTAAGAACTGAACTATGGTCCAGGATATCATCTATCTGGACAAAGCTAGCTACTTCGACCATTAATCACTAAGAACTCCCCTTTATCTTAATATAACACACTTTATTGACATCTTCGAATAAGTGAAACATGATTAATAAACGATGAAACATCACGCAGTCAAATAACGATGAAACGAACCTATATAGGAAGTGAACTAATACGAACTTTAATAATGATACTTCCCTAGAAATAAACAAAGACAAATAAAAACCGTCTAGCTCAATGGTAATTTTTTTATTCATAAATGTTACTATGGCCAAAAAATGCATCGTAAATGCTAAAATATACAAATATGAAAATTGGGTTTGTAAATTTTGTATTGCCAAAATTATGGATAGAAACTCTTCTAAAATTATAGAAACATATAATTTTCCTAATTTATTAAGTTTACATAAAGAATTACAAGGTTTAAATTGATTGTTTTAATGTTTTCAAATTTATTGATTTTGATTAGTAAATTTAGAAAGCATTTACTGAGCATTTTCTTCTGCCACTTAACGAATTTGGCCTCTCCCTGGTGGAACAAACATAAAATATTTATTTCGTATATTTGTGAAATACTAAGAATTTCTTAAAATGTCCTTAAATTGCCCTCCAGCTGCAGGTTTTTGCTATGGTATGACCTTAGATGTTGTTACGGTATTAGAGACAGTAGATGATTATGTGCATTTTTGGATTTTATACATACAAATGAAATACATGTATTGAAAGGACAAACTGGATTATCCATTTTCTTTTGAATTCAAAACATATCAGACCACATTTCCATATTCTAAAGTAGGAGCTCACCTTTATTTTTCAACACCTTATATTGCAGCTTTTCTGAGGAAATATCAAACTGTAAAATAACTTGCCTACAATAACTAACTACTGAGTTTAATAAGGATATTGTCAGTAGTTATTTAACCGTGGGATTAAATGAGATTTTTTCCCATTGAAATCAATGATAAAGGATGATTCTCTTCATTATGCAAAAACATTTTCATGAACTTTGAAAGTAACAATCTTGATTGCTATGGGCTAATTATGACCTGTCATTTGTTGATAGAAATTAGCTAATTGATATATATGTTGTTTGTCATAAAAATCGCGCCAGACACCATAATATGGTCTGGCGCAATTTTTATGACAAATTTGTGATAAGAAATAAAAGGTACTATATTATAGTACCTTTTATTTCTTATCACAAATTAACCATTTTCACCTACATGTATTCTTCAAAGTAGGTATAGAAAATATTGTAGTGACTCTGTGGAAAATAACTTATGTAGATACTTACTTTGAAAAATTTGGTAGATGACATTTAATTGACTATAACTTTACATCTAATTCTAGACTATTTGCAATAGTAATCATAAAGGCCATGATCCAAGTTGCGATTTTGGGCCGATTTTGAACCGATTTTGAAAATCAGTTTGTTAAATAACCATTTTTCTTATACAACATGCACTTTCCCAAAGAGTTTAGAATAATTCATATTAGAAAAATTGTATTTTCATCATGGCCTTTAGCAGGCTCGTATGCAAGGTACCTATAGCCTCCAATAACCAACCAACAAACTAATCTTTGTTTGGCTGCAGAAGAGACCTTTTTCATTAGGGTGTGGCACCCCCTGGTGATGTAAATGGAACCAATTTTTTAGGGCATTTCCCATAGTTAACCTATATTAAGTGAAGCATATAGGTTAAGTATGGGAAATGACCTAAACCATTGGTTCCAATTACTTCACCAGGGGGCGCAACACTTTAAATGAAAAAGGTCCATAGCCTACCTCAGTGTCTCCATCCCTCCTTGGCAGTCATATTCCAGCCCGTCTGGTAAGGTCAGGACGAAGCCCTTCAGATGGGCCTTCTCCAGGACATCCCACAGCCGGGCATCAGTGTACCGAGACAAGGGGTCTAGGTTGTACCTGAGGCTCCCAGAGAACAGCACAGGGTCCTGCCAAGGAGAAGGAGTTAAGGCAGTATTATCAAAAATATTATAGCTACACAATGATATGCGACTAGGACCATTCCCAACAAGTTTTTTTTTTATATCTTTGATAGTGGTGCCCCCTTCTAGAGTCTGTGCAACCAGTTATTATATGACGTCTGCTTTTGCCGTTTTCATGACGTCACCATCTCTTTGTTTATGGATGACATCACAAAAATGGCAAAAACGGACTTCGGATGATAACCGGTCGCATGGACTCTCGTAGAGGATGCCACTAACAACGAAGTTCACAACGAAATGGTATGAATTGTTTCTCTTATTTTGGAGGCTCGTTGGTATTATACTAACAACTTGGGCTGTTATATCGGTAACACATTCGCAGACAGGGGTTTCATGATTATTAAAGACCTGCAATAAGGCGTACTGTACACATTGATTAAAAAAGAAATTTGTTTATCATATGTGCAGTTTCCTTGTGACATTGTCATATCGCAGTTCATTGCAGGTCATGTAGTGTTATCACCTGGTGTAATAGGGCCTTATAGGAAATCCTTTATTTAGGTTTAAATCAACATGGTAGTAGTGGAGCCCTAAAGGAGTGCCGAAAGCATATGTGACCCGTTTTAGAGAATTGAGTCAGATGTTACACCCATCTAATGTTAGTTAGGTATTCCAACAGAAAATAATAATTTCTTTGCTTCAAAATGAGATATTGTATGTCTAGCTGAAATATCTAGGTGTTGAGAAGTTAACTGAGATAAGTTATGGAGAAGTAATAAAGAACCACACCTATGCAGGGAATAGTAACTGAGAAAATTGAGTTCAAAGTCTATCTGGAAAAGCCCTAAAACACACACTTCTAATCTCCTGCTGGTCCTGAGACTTTACTTAGTTATTCTACACTATTCTAGCTAACAAACACCAGGAATTCATGCGTTTAGAGACATAACTTATATTCATTCTGGCACTGCAAATTATGACAAAAATCAGGATCTAAAACAAAAACTTAACCTAGAGTGACAAGCACAAAGGATCACAATACATCATCTTACAAAAGGGTCATGGTTGCACTGGGATGTTAAAAAGTGAGTAGCCATCGAGGCAAAAGCATAAAAAGTCTTAACAGCTTAAATAAGTTAACAATTCCAAAATGGATTGTTCAAGTGGTCCTTGGCCTGCCACAGCCATGTTTAACACCTTAACTAGGATGGCCCCTGCCCCTAGCTGGTGGTTGGGGCCTTCCTTCCCTGAATCTGATGAATTTGATTGTCTTTCCAGCTGTCCTAATAACTCCTCCTCCTGTGATCCTGATGATGTGTCTGGGGTGTGTCCTCTCCTCTGCCCCTACCCCTGTCTCTGTACCTTGTGGGCCCATCCTTCTCACCAGCCTCTGGTTCTGATGATGCCTCTTGTTCTGCCCACAGAGAAGCATCATGGGGGCTGGGCCGGGTGCTTGGAATAGAGGACTTGGGTCACATGATGTCCTTTGTCTCCTCATTACACAACTGACAGATGTTCTTGAAGAGATACCATAGTCTTTTGGCAGGGAGGCCAGGGGATGTGTTGGGCTGAGGGCCTTCCTGGGAGACAGCTAGCATACTGCTGGAATGAGACATGAGACGTCAAAAAAGATTGCCAGTCATACGACTCAACTAACACCTTCCCGTTCTTATCCCCCATGAGTTGGGCAAGGTTGACACGGTCTCGGGTGCTCTTCAGCACAGTCTGCTCCATTTCCATAAGGCGTGAGACTGGCTCACAATGAAACTTTTTTGTTTTTAAACAAACCAAAGCACCAACAGGGGCAAACTTGGTCTGCCCGGTGATCAAAAAGTTTAGGGAAAAAGCCTCATGCCAGCCAGTCAGGACATGCCAGACAAGGTAGGCTAGTAGATTAGCTAGTCCACTACAGTTGTCACAGTGCATGTTCACAGCTTTCTTCCCGAGAGAATAAGTTTTCAAAATAGTGGTGCTGGTATGAAATAGCAACATTTGACCCTCAACTGCAATGGTCACTTAAAAACATAAAAAGATCTATAAATTCTGTCTTCCATGGCCAATATCACAGTTTCACTTTCTGCAACATCTAACTCATTTCACCAAAATGGGTCACATATTTTAGTGTCATAAAAAAGTACAGTTTTTTAAAAATATTAAAAGAGAATTAAATCATTTGCGGTGGTGCTAGTGTTGGGTCACCGCAAGCACCACCGCTAGTACCACTGCAAGCAATTTCTATAAATTATTCCACCTTGCGGTGCCCTGATTTTCTTGTGGTGGGATCAAACACCGCAAGTGAATTGCCCACTGCAAGCAAAATTCCGCAACGTGGAATGTGGCCTTTATTTAGTGGAAAATAATTACATCCATTGATGACCCTCCATCAAGTACATAAGCATTTTCACATGTTTCCTAGGAAAATCCAAGGAGATGAGGATTTAGTAACTCTGTATTCAGGAAGAAACTGCAAGTCATATCTGCACAAGATATCAGGTAGATAATACTGTTAGAGGTCAGAACAGAGCATAACAATATCAAACCTAATAACACTCCATTAACTTTACCAGAGACCTTTTGAGACAATTGATATTGGCATTTAATGTGAAAGTAACCAATGGGTTCATCAGATGATGTTCTTGAAAGTTGGCTATGATGTCTTTAAGATAAATGATTGGACCCCTGTTACCTCATTGTCATGGGCAATACAGCCAAGAAGTGATGTAAAAACAGGGAAATTATGAAACATTCTAATAACATTTGGACATTCTGCAAAGTTATTAGATCATTCTGAGATGTTATTTTCTTGGCTGGAAAGTCTCCAACAGCAAGTTAAATTGAAGTTATTGAAAGTTGTTGAATGATTATGACAAATGGTCCACTGGCTAACCTTCTAACCACCCAACAGAGTGCCCTACCTGAGGAATCACAGTCAGTCTGGACCTGAGATTGTGAAGGCCCAGGGTCGCAATAGGAACTCCATCTATAGATATGGAGCCCTCGGCCGCTTCGATGATTCGTACCAATGCCAACGCCAGAGAGGATTTCCCTGCACCAGTCCGGCCAATGACACCAACCTGAACAAATACAAACATATGACACTGTTTTCTTACTGAACACTAATATCAATGTGACTAAGAATCCCTGCATTGTGTGCATTACGTGTTGTTTTCATACAAAAACAGTGTAACTGATGAAATTGTCTGTAAAGTAAATCAAATTAGTTAATTTTGTTTACTATAAATGTTCTCGGTGGACTGGGTCCTTTTGTTGACTGACTAGGTTTGCTGTCTATCATTTTCCATCCACGCTGTAGTGCTAGCAAGTACTTGTTGTATTTAATGAGATAATAGTGAAGCCCTACTGGTAGGACAATTTACAGAGGATTTTTCTTTCTTTTTTTTACATATTTCATGCAAATGCCTCCATCTTCAAACTTATAGTCACATATGTTTGGAAAACATTCCTAGAATTATTTATTTCATGGACCACACCTAGAAAAAATTGTAACCTCATCAAAATGACAAATAATATTTTGAAAAGAATTGCATATGTATATGATGCCAAAAAATTGAAATAAAATCAGAAGAGAATTCTGAAGATTTTTGTTATGAAAATGGTGGTTTCCATGGCAAAAATTTTACCTAAAATATACAAAATTTGTTGATTTTAGTCACCATTGTAACACAAAACGATCATATAAGAATTGGTAAGGTTGTTTGATAACCTTTATAACGTAATTTATTTTTGTCTGCTTAGAAATTAAAACATTGGAATTTGAAAAATAACAGGAATGACCAATTCTGAACAGCAGAATATTATCTTTCTGACCTCATAACCCATTAAACGACGTCTTAGACAATTACATGGTTTCAGACGTTTTATATATTAAAAAATACTAAAATAGTCATAGATTGGCTCTCATAGGAATAATTGCAATTTCTTTTTCAGTTTTAGATAGCCCAGATGATGAGACAAAAAATAATCATATAAAACTTTCACATAATCTGGGTTGATGAAAAAGGGTTCATAGCCTATAACACAATTTTGAATATAATGTATAGCTGAAAGGAACAGTGTTTTGAATGTTCTTTTTAGGGCTGGGTTATATTTTAGAACCAAATTTATTATCTAGTGAATATTATATACAACATAATTGGAGCAGAAAATATGAATAAATTAGTTTACACAGATGGCCACAACATACTCATTAGGATGAATGAGTGCACAAATCCACTTCTACTATGATAATCAGCCTATTTTGGCACTGAGTAAGATCATCTGTCTGTATGCAGTATTGAAATGTACTCATGCAAACCTAAATAGGTGCTATTATCGGCCGATTATTTTGATAGATTCTGCTGGTTTTAGCACCGATCAGTAGGCCGTATCAGTAAAAAAAACACCTAGTAGGAATGGGCCTCATATTGAGTCTGTTACCTTACCTTTTGCCCTGCAGCTATGTCACAGTTAATGTCCTGGATAACTAAGTCCAGACCAGGGCGATACCGACAGCCATAGTCCTTGATTTCGATCCTGCCCTCCTCCGGCCAACTGCTAGCTGTTTCTGTACCAGGCAGCTCCCAACTGGCCTTCACCATACAGAATAGCAAATTATACAGTGAGATTAATATTTTGAATATGGGGTTGAAGAAATATGGGAGAACTGTTGCTTTTTCACTTCCTTGTAATCCCTAACCCATCTCCTAGACTACTGATATCGAGTCTAGGGACTGTTAACATTTCTATGTATCACTTGTAAAATCGTACTTCTTGAAATTTTTTTCATGATATTGGGAGTTGGAATCCCTAATGCTGCTGTTACCTGGACTTTATTCAAGAGATGAAAATACTATTTAATGGTTATCCGAGTTAACTCTACTTTATAAACTACAAAATATGTCCTACGTCCTATGTCCTCTAGGAGTTTGCAGTACACCTCTCTTCCAAACCCCAATGAAATATCCTTTGAAATTGGTTTGCTATTTTTCAGCGAATATCTGTAGGAAAGCATCCATTGGTAGGATAGCATCTTGTTGGATAGCATTCTTCCAAGGGAGCTCCAACAGGAGCCCCCACCCCAGTCCCCCACGGGAAGTACAGGTTAGGTACATTTGCACAGTTATTTGGCTGTGCATGCCCTACTGAGTACCTACCTCCTGTTGTACATGGCAATACTCATCAACCCTTTCTACAGAAACCATGTTCAGCTCCAGCTCTGTCACTACGCGAACGATGAAGTTGCAGAAGCTGATTATCTGAGGGAAACACATGAGGAAATGAACAATTTTTGGATGCAATTTTGCTGGTAACCCTTGCAACTTTGAAACTGTTTATAGGGTTGCTGCTATAATTGAAGACCAAATAATATTATACCAAATAATAATTCTATTAAACGAGTGACAATGTTGATTTACTGTTAGGCCATTATTTTCCATTTGCTTGAGGGTCCCTTTATACCCAAAAAACAATATAATTTACACAATTAGGTAAACGAAGATTCCTCTATAAATATGTTAAATGATTCTCACGATAATCAATAGTAAAGTAGTAGTCATGGAAACAAGTTAACACCTTGGTAGACTGTGGATCTATCAAGAGGCCGTCCATAAATGATGTCACACTTTTCAGGGTACTATCAGGACCTCTCCAACCCCTGCCACACTGAATTTCTTGTTTTCATCATGAGAATGAGGCCAAATATTAGGTAGTGTCACATTGTTCGACCTACCTACCCACCCTCTTGTGTGTGATATCATTTTTGGATGGCCCCTAAAGCCCCATATCCACTAACTAATTTTGGCTGAATTGGCAAGGCAGTGCGGCTGTCTAACAGCCACACCAACGACTTTGCTGATTTTATGTGGGTATGCCTTGTTCAGTCAGAGTCATTCAATAGCCATGCTGACCGACACACCGACAGTGGAGCCAATCCATATTAAGCATGTTTAATAATTTCATGCCAGAGGCCATTATCATTGCCATTGGCGTCAGCCGTCAGGTCATTCGCAAGTGGGTATGGCACTTACAGGTACAATTTTACAAAGTGTGAAGCATTCTTACATTGAGGGCTGAGCAGATGGACAAAGCTGCCATTCCTTGAGGTAAGGTGTCCCGATCAAGTACCACAAAGAATGCGGCAAAGAATACAATGACACTGGTCAATGTTTCAGCCCAGATTCCAAGGCACCTTTACAGGGATGAAACAGAGAAGTTGTTATGGTTAATACCCTTATGCAGTTAGAAATATGTAATACTTGTATAAATATGTCACAAGTTTTCAGCATAGTATGTATAATAGACATCATCCCAGTTGATTTAAGGGGTGTGACCCTTTTGATTTGTGATGGTGATCTAGATGCAGTGGGTGGCATTGTGGCATTTGATTTACCCAAAACTTTGGTTATATGATAACTCATTACTCTGTGGCCTGTTCCACATGTCTGGTACCAAATATAACTGTACAATCACTTTAAAGGGCCATACCCACTAGGTGATTTTACCGTTGCTGGACGACGGGAATAACGGCCGTCGTCGTTGCCTGGCGATAGTAATATCTAGCATTTTTGATATATTCCCGGCAATTTTCCCTGCAATCACGTCGTCCAACGCCAGTCACCCAAAAAACACACCATACCAACGGGAGTTGCCTGGCGATCTGCAATCGCCCAGCGATTTCGTCGCCGATTCTCCCAGTCACTCGTCGCCCGGCGACAGTAAAGTCGCCTAGTGGGTATGGGGCTTAAGCACAAACTTATCAATCAGCTGCAAATAGCTGATATCTACCTCTTGGCTATGAGTGCGCCCCGTTCCATAAAAAATTAGGAATATCTAAGATTTACAATTTGTTCCAGAAAAAATATACACAAAAATATATATTACTGTGAATCGTACATAGCATAACAAATGTGTGCATAACTCACATTATCTGCCACTCGTAGTTCATTGTTCATAAGTCAATTCTAATACAGTGGTCCCCCCCTTATGCGGCCAACCTTGGGGAATGCTGAAAGTAGCAGCTGGTGAGGGGTGGCCTCTGGCGAGGGGGACAATTTCATGAAACTTAATGTGAACAATTATCTATCCCTGATTTCTTTTCTATACAGTACATGTAATATTATATTAGTTACATTAAGACCCCATAATTATTTTGTCTGACACGTATTCATGTTTATTTGTTAGGCCAAGGGAAAACTAATGTTCCTGTAACATCGGCCTAAATAATTAGGGTAGATAGGTTGGGATATTTTTTTAACTTTGGAATCTTTTTTTAAATGGCTCATAGTGTGAGGCTCAAAATTTCTGTGACATTTCACTAAGTTCTAACATTTAAAAAAAAACAACTCACCTCCTGGTCCTCTCACCACCTCCAGACTTCCCCCTCTTTGTTTTAGGTGCAACCATTCAGGTAAAGAGGGGCGGCCGAAAGGTGTTGAGAGGATATAGGTGTAAGATGTCACAGATAAGTCAGAGGGGGGCCAAAAGTTGTTGAGGGATGTAAGAGCAATCTCAACATCTCCTGGCTGCTAGTCAGGAGTATTTTTGGCATTTGGGCCCTCAAAATAGTGGCCGCTGGCCACTGGTGAGGGGTAAATATAGAGACAAAACTGTTCGTGCCAGCATTTTGTGGACAAATAAGAGGGGTGGCCGCTGGTGAGGGGGGCTGTATATAGGGGGACCACTGTATACGAATATCTTTTTCATTATATATGAGTTACCATTAAAAGATTATTTCATAAGGAATCCGTTGTTAAAAAACTAAAATTGACTGAGCATTCAAGGAGCTTTAAATGTAAAACAGAAAATTATCTGATTTCCAATTTTTGACTATTTTGTGTGTAACTGCAAGTTACCATTGTTCTTTTCACATTACACAATTTTTTTCTTACTAACACTATTTGCTAACAGGTTCAAAGTAGCATTGCAGCATTGACAAACATTTTTGTAGAATAGCCTCCTGATTGTGCATGAACTTAGTATAGGCCGTATTCCACCGAAAGTGCGCTGCCGATTTAGAATTGGCGGCCATGGCAATAAAATTTACCAACATGTTGGTAAATTTTTCCTGCTGATTTTGGACTTGATGCCGATATCACACCTTTCACCGCAGATTATTCACTTTCGGCTGCCGATTATACACCGAAATGAGTGGCTGCTGGTATAGAACATTACCTTGGAGAGGGTCAGTATTGGCGGCCCGCACTTTCAGTATGTGGAATACGGCCTTAACTTACCTCTGTCCTGCAAATATGTGGTATGTCGCTCGCTGACCATCATCTATGAGTCGGTCACATCTATTGATAAAGTCATCTTGACGGTGGTACGCTCGAATAGAACTCATACCGTGCATGGCCTCAACAAAGTGTGAGTATATGGGGGACTGAGTGATGTTCTCAATGCGCTTCACTTGGCAGATGTATTGGGAATAGACATGCTGAAGAAAAAAGAGCCATGCAGTTTGACTGACAGAACACCTGGAAAGAACAGGGGCAGATCGATGGGGGTGGGGGTGGGGGGTCCTGGGGTTCCTGACACCCCCTTCCCCTTTGGTGGACCCCTAAACTACCAAAAGAAGGGAAAATGTCGCACACATATCAACAATTGCACGCTGCTTTAGAACTTTGAGTTTATGCTAATCTCCGCCTTTCGTAAATCCTGTATCCGCCCTTGCAGAATCACCAATGCAGATTGATCAATTTCCCATAGGAAGGATTAAGAGGGAGACATCTGATGTGCTGCTTCCTCTCACTCTAATTTTGACCAAATTTAGAAATCTTTCAAGGTAATTATAGACCCAAAAAGGGAATCCTCAAACCTTTATTATACTTTTTCGGAATTGGTAAACAGGCATACAGTGACGACCTCGACTGTGGTAATATTTTTTCTGTATTACCACAGTGTGGTAATACAGGAAAGTAGTGCGACCTAGTTACAGAACCAATGAAAACGACCGTAACTAGGTCGCGACACCCTCGCGACCTAGTTAAATCCACTCGCGACCTAGTTAAATCTATACCAAAACAAACCCTTTACCAGATGATTTTTATTGTTTTCCTGCCAAATTAGACAATCCTGTAATGTCAAGATGTTATTCAGACCTTCAGAAAACCATTTTAGACAAAAAAAAAACCTTTCCCGACGCCCCCGAGGCCCTTTAAACCAATGAAAATGCATCTAGGACCCCACGTGACGTCAACAAACGCTGACGGCCGCCGTTTACAAATTCGCGGACGTCTGAAACTTGCAGAAAACACGACTAAAAGGTCTACAAAATCATCTTAAAGTACAGACAATTCGGTAAAGGTGATGTAAAAGAATCATGGAAACATTTTGCATCGATCTGACAGACATGGACATCCGTGCTATGCTGATGTTTGACTCAGACAGCTCAGAAACAGACCTCACCAATGCTTTGGACACTTTTGAAGTTTGCCAGTTGTTTGATCACCCAGACACAGAGCCTACCTTTCCCATAACTGACCAGCAAAGGGATGAAAATCAACAGGAAAGGGCTGAAAATCATCAGGAAAGGGCTGAAAATCATCAGGAAAGGGCTGAAAATCATCAGGAAAGGGCTGAAAATCATCAGGAAAGGGACGAAAACGTGCCGCGGACGCCAGAAAACGTGCCGCCGACGCCCGTGAATGTGCCGCCGACCTACGACACCATCTCCGAAGACGGAGGGAACATTTCAGGAATGGATTGTACGGATTTTGAGGACCCCCCCTACATTCCAGAGGATACTGACAGTGAAGATGGGTATGAGGAGGACCTGGAGGAGGAGGAGGAGGGCCCTGAGGATGAACAACAGGATCAGGAGCACCAGAACATCACTGAGGACGACATAGACAATTACATAAAATCAGGAAAAAACAAGAACACCACAAAGAAGACCCAACAAGTTGTGAAAAGGTTCACAGACTACTGTAAAGGTCAGGGATCAGAGGAGTTTGTTAAGTTGCCCCCTGGGAACTTGAATGTACTGGTAAGTGCCTTCATCATGACAGTGAAAAAAAAAGATGGGGGTGAATATGAGCCAGATACACTCACAGGGATGTTTGGGGCCATAGACAGGCACCTCAAGGGCAACAAGTATGGCTACAGCATGAAGGAAAGCCCTGAATTTGAGTCCAGCAGGGATGTGCTGGCCACAAAAAGAAAGGAACTGAAAGGGAAAGGGTATGGGAACAAGTCCAACAGGTCAGACCCCCTTACAGCAGAACATGTCAACCTTTTCTGGGAAAAAGGGGCAATTTCCATGGACAAACCAGAACCATTACAAAGGGGCCTATTCCTGTACATGGTTGAATGCTTTGGCCTCAGAGGCATCCATGAGGGAAGGCAACTCTGCTGGGATGACATAGTAAAGGTCTCTGACGAAAATGGCTACGTGTACTTGACCTTTAACGAGCCAGGATGGGGGGGATTGTCGCAAGTTTGTGCCGAAACTGTTCGCAAATGAAAGGCACCCAGAGCGGTGTGCCATCAAGATGTACGACATCTTCAAGGCACACAGGCCCCCCAAGATGGCCAACCCCAATGACCCTTTCTTCTTGGCCATTAACAAGTCAAAAAGGGCAACTACGTGGTACAAGGCCCAACCCCTGGGAATCCACAACCTCAGCCAAATTGTCAAGAAAATGGCGAAGCTCTGCAACATCACCGGTGTGAAGCTGACAAATCACAGCATCCGCAAGAAAACCTGCACGGATCTCCTTCACAGCAGGGTGAATCCCACTGTGATCTGTCAGCTCACAGGACACAACAACACAGCATCTCTAAACAACTATGCAACTGCAGACATGGCGATGCAGTACGAGATGTTTGACCTTCTCACCAGTGATGAGGAGAGGGCCAGACTCTCCAAGAAAAGGGCCTTACCTTCTGCCCTCCATCGCAGTGGCATCTCCATGGCCCTCCAGCATCCAGGGTTCGAGTCCGGTGCCCCAAAGAGAAGGCATGTGTCCTGTGCCCTTGGTGCCCCTCCTCCTGCCCCCAACCAAGGTGAACAATGCGCAACTCCTCCAGGAGGGCCAGCAATTGAAGCACCAAGGCCTACCACCTCTCCTATGAGGCAGGGTGCCACGCCCCCTCCCCCACAACACAGTATAAATCCTCCAAGGCAGGCGGCCACTCCTCCAGGGCAGGCGGCCACTCCTCCAGGGCAGGCGGCCACTCCTCCAGGGCGGGCGGCCATCACCCAAGGTCCGGCAATGATAGCCCAAGGTCCGGCGATGATAGCCCAAGGTCCGGCGATGATAGCCCAAGGTCCAGGAACTCCTCCAGGGGGGGCGGTGGCTGCTCCATGTCCAGCGTTGGTCACTCCAGGCCAGGCGGAGGTCACTCCAGGCCAGGCGGGGGTCACTCCAGGCCAGGCGGCACCATCCATGAACATCATCCCAGCTGCAGCTGGATCAGCTGCCTTGTTCCAGTCATCCTCCTCCAGCCTCTCCCAGGCCTCTGCGCTGCTGAGTGGGGCAGTCTTCCACGGATCTGTAAACATCAACTTTAACTATTACAGTGGGAACAATCAATCAATGTGAAGTCAGGGCAAAGTCTGAGAAATCCGGGCAAAGTCTAAGAAATCCGGGCAAAATCTAAGAAATCCGGGCGAAATCCGGGCGAAATCCGATGTAGTTTAAGAAATATTCAAAGTTAAATAATATCTATAAGATTCCGGGGCCTCTTGTCCTTGTTGAAGATGTAAATATCAATCTATATAAGAATCTGGAAAGTTGTACTGACCTTTGACCCAGCCGCTGTTGCAGGGAAGAACTGCGTCGTTGCAGGACCGAGGGGCGCCGTTGCAGGCCCTGGAATGAAATAATAGTAAAAATAATTGAAAGTCATTTTTTCAAACTTGTAAAATATTCTATGGTAAAACCGATCAGTCCAGGCTGTCATCAATGTACATATGTTATGTATTTCATCAAAATAATGTACTTTATCGGGTTATTTAGTATGTTTTCTCCGAGTTGAAGTTGTAAAATTCAATCTATATAAGAATGTCTAAAGTTGAACTGACCTTTGACCCGACCCGACCTGACCCGAGGAGGTCGCTTGTACTTGCACTGTTGCCGGGCGCCTGTTGCAGGGCCCTGTTGCCGGGTGGTTAGAATCCAATAAATACTGAATGTCAAGATATGACTTGCACACACGTTGTTCTCCACGTAATCTTCCACGTAAATAACCCATTTTCCACGTAGATATGTAATATTTTGAAGCAATTCTGGCGGATGGAAGAGGGGGATCCCGGGGAAAGCACCGGCAAGCATGGCGTCGGGCGCGCGAGCTGGCGAGTAAAATACCCAATCTTCTTGGTCGAATAATTCCATATTTAGCGGATGTCACGTAGATTTCACACGTCCTCGTACATCCCGGGTATGTTATTCACGTGCAACAGGCAGGATGACCTCGTATATATCGTATTTCCAGCGTAAAATGAAGAATCCCGGAGGACCAATTTGCCCTCTTCGCGCCATAACCGCCTCCTTGTTCAAACGGAAAGTAGGTCATTCGGCCTCTTCACTCCGGTCAATTGTAGTCCGCCGCGGAAAAAAGTCCCAAATGAATCCGGCCGGTCGAATAATTTTAAAGGCTAATAATTAAAAATAATAATGAAATATGCATCACTGAGACTGTATAATGGCGACAAATTATAGAAATCCACAAATTATTCGATAATTTTCAAAGACAGAGCCTTTTTACCGGCGGGGAGACGCGTAAGAATACCGGGGAGTCTGAAGTCGGCGCGAAGTCGGTCAAATAGCCTCTGCGCCTTCATCAAACGTAGTCCGCCGCGCATATAGTTCCAAATGAAATGGTCTGATCGAATTAATCTATCGGATGAAATGCTTAAGACAAGCTCAAAGCTTGTTCTATATATGTCCATTAACCTTCTCAATTCCGAAAAAGTATAATAAATACACAACCCAACTCGTGTGCAGATACTGATGGGCGGATCACCCGTGGCGGAAAGGTAGATCAGTACTCGTGCTTCGCACTCGTACTGATCTGCCTTCCCGCCACGGGTGATCCGCCCATCAGTATCTGCACACTCGTAGGGTTTTGTTTATTTATGTAACAGCAGGCCCCTTATGGAAATCTTTGGATCCCTTCCTGCTCAAATGTAATTCCATGTTTTCTTATGTCATACAAACTCGATCATTAAGATAATGATGATGATTGTAAGTGTTTTAGGTCCACCCAGCAATTTTTTCAGCTACTTCAGGACCACTCACATCTTTGACAGCACACACTACAATGACCAATGAGGGCAGAAGTGAAAGAAGGTAGCTATAGGGTGGTGACAGCCACAGCCTGGTCTTCAACCTGGGTCTCCCTTATTCAAGTTGGCATGTTGAGCAATGTATCATTCCATCCCCCTTATAAATCAAGATGTACATATGTCATGGTTAACACCAGGCATGCGGGGTGGTGAAGTGGTCAGAGCGTCTGTCTGTTGTGCGGGTGGCCCAGTTTCAATTCTGGGCTGAGCTGGCTTCTATATCCCTCTGCAAGTCTCCCTGTGACAATGACAGGGATATTAAAGGTCCCTAGAGGTCCACCAGCTGTTATGTGAAGGACCATGCCTATGGAACCCTGCACACTAAAGAACACCTGCCTCAGTAAAAGTGTACGAGTGCGGTCTCTATGTTCTCATAGATTTGATCATTTCATAGATGCGATCATCAGACAGAATTGTCAAGACCTTGTTCTCAACGTGATATGACCATAGATGTTGATATGATGTAAAACCCCAATAACTAACCAACCATGGTTAACAGCTATCAGAGGCACTATACAGGCTCAAACATTCACACATTATAACTGTGCCATCTTAATATGAAGAAATATGTAGAAATATGTGCATCTAAGGGAGGATTAAAGGATATATTCTACTATATTTTTTCGAGTGCACTTACATTGGCTCTTATTTGGGAAATGCCAGTAGTTTGCATTTCTGATACAAGCATGTTGGTATCTAAATGCAAGCACTCCAGGGAAAACCACATAGAAATATGCTAGCGCTCATACTTGCTTTGTCCCAACACAAATAAGAACACAAGCAAATTCCATATTCCACTATACACTCTCAGAAATTGCTTACATTTGCTTGGTTCGTTTATGAACCTGTTAATGAAAAATCCAAGTGAAATGATGTGTGTTGAAATGAAATCAAGTATTTTTAAAAAGGTTGCATATTTATTTTATCACCCGCACGGCCGAGCAACGGGTCGTACCGAGGCCAGTGAGTATAAATAGGCTGTGTGGCCTGCTCCCTGTTCACAGTGTTTTGCACATATCTACAAAATTGTATGGATGATAAAATATAGAAGACCCTTAGGGGACATCCTCAGGCAGCTGGACGGACCAGGGGGGGCAGGACGGCCTGTGGGCTTTGCCCTTGGGCTGTCCTGACCCCCCCAGTCCGTCTGGCTGCCCTGGGACGTCCCCCACAGGCTTTCTTATATTAGTATTTATTGTAACCCATTTAAAGTGACTCACCTTTATAAATAACCACATCAGGATAAAGGCCATGCAGGGCACTATGATTATTGGGGTTATAATGCTGATGATCAGGAGAGAAGACACAACAGGTGCCAGCAGGAAGAACACTCGGGACATGAAGAAGGGCATCCTACTGTCTATAGCATCCATATCCTGAAAAACATTAAAGGCTGTATTCCATGTACCAAAAGTGCAGGCTGCCGATATTGAGCAACTCCAAGGTAATGTTCCTTATTGACCACCGAAGTGCAACATCGGCTGCTGAAAGTGCAAAATCAGCTGCCGAAAGTGCAAAATCTCCCGCTGAAATTGCAATATCGGTGGCCAGTCCAAAATTGGCAGGAAATAATTATCAACATGTTTCATCGACAATACTGCTGATAACACATCAGCGCTCCTGAAAGTATATCAGCAGTGCATCAGCAGTGCATCGGCAGTGCACTTTCCTTATGTGTAATACTGCCTTAACAAACTCAAGGACTATAACATTCTTCAAAACAACAAATTCCATAAGGTGAAAGAAGAACAATAAAACATAAATATGCTGCCATTTGTTACTGATGGTTATGCACAGTAGTTGGGTTTTGGATTTGGGTTGATCAGGGTAGATTAAATGCAAAGATGTTTATATTACACAGAGGACTTGTAAAATTTTCTGACATTTTTATTATTCATAATTTATCAAATATAAAAGCTCTATTTGCCAAACTATAAGTGGATACATAGTTTATGATTCAAAGTATGACAAGCAGTGCCTATTGGGGGAGGTGGGATGACAAATCACACCAACCCCTTTCAGTAGTGTAGCATATTTGGAATGTTGTTTTGTTGAAGTACCAACTTTACAATTACAAGTATAGATGTGTGTTCTTCCAGCAGGCAGAACATAAATGGAGATGGGCTATAATTAGTGATGAACAAGATGAGTAATAAGTAATTACATAATCAGTGCCTAAACTACAAAAACAAAGGACAGTCCAGGGTACACATCCAAATTCATTTCATGTTTGATTTAACCAGTTGCTTAAATTTGACCTTAGTGGTTGATCGTTGAGTATCCTTGGATAACATATCGCAGAGAGCTAGTCCCCTACACAACACTCTATTTAAGACTTTAGTAATTGAGGTCAACTGCTTCAGGAAGACCTTGTGATGATCTTCCGTGGTTGTCATAGGGTTGTCACTTTACATTAATGAGATGAAACCATGAAAATATAGATCTACAACAACCCACAAGTGGCCATTCTGACCTGCATGGCAACCCTATGACAACGCTTTTGTGGATCCCTTACAACTTTGTACTTTCAGTGTAAGATTTTCGTAATTGCAACCTTATGACTGCTATTCTTGTCATAGCACTGTCAGACAGAAGAAATATTAGAGAATTACTGGCCAGAACAACTCAGAGGTGATTACTTTCCTCTGTATTACAACTCTTTAGCAGCTATTTGACAACTCTATGTTTTAAGTGTGGATCTAAAATAAGATGTTAAACATAAGATGGTGACACCATCTAAATCAGAACATACATACTTGTTTCAATTGGCTAATTCCCTTACTACTAAGACACACAGACATTCATTTTACATATATGTATAAACAATATAATAATGTATACACATTATTGATATAATATACATTACATGTGTATATTCATATGTATACATACACACACACACACACACACACACACACACACATATATATATATATATATATTTATATTAACATATGTCACTACAGCTTTGTAAAATGCAATTTTAGGACAAATTTGATTAATGAGATTTACACATTTTGATGAATTTCATGCATATCTCTTTGACATACTTTTTTGCTCAAAGTTGTCACTCAGTTTTGATTACTCTAGGTTTGGAAAACATGCCATAAAGACCTTGTGACAACCTTCGGGGGTTGTCATAGGGTGGTCACTCATCACTGATGAGATGAAATCCTGACCAGGTTGCGGCTACAACGGGAAAAACAGGACGTCCCATTTTTTCAGGACACAACTCTTAAGATAATTTTAATATATTCTATTTTATTTTTTTTCAATTTTAAAATATAACCTTTTATGATAAAAAATTATTTGGTTAAATTATAATCTACTTCAATCATAACAATAACTGTTTTTGAGGTTTTTCAAAAGTCTGCCTGAAAAAACGGGACATCCTGTAATAACAGATCACAAAACCATCACGTTATTTCAGGACGGGCTGTTTTCTTGGTATGATTTTTGTAACTTTTGAAAAATAAAAATCAATATAAAAGAAATGCAATGATAGAATTTGAAAATGCAATGATCATTTTGATGCTAAAGATGTGTACTTTCATTACAAATAATTTTTGAATTTAGCAAACTCCTCATTTTCTGAGCATTTTTATTTATTTAGAAATATTAATCATCAAATTCTTATCTATGTAATTGTCAAACTGGAAAGTGTTTCAAATTCATGCTAAATGCAGAATCTCATAATTTTTGCAGTTTGCATATGTGGAAGTATTATATCATGTTTGTTTTGTGCATTATTTGTCTATAATTTCATCTCAAATAATCATATAATTCACTTTTTTATAATTGCCTGTTATTACAGGATGTCCAGTTTTTATAGGACGTCCCGTTTTTCAGTGGTATCCCTAAACTGATGACAGCATAGATCGGACAACCCAAACATCTTAACCTGTATGACAACCTCATGATATTTCTTCTGAGTCTCCCTGACAACTTTGTGTTTCCCATGTGGTATACCTATGTTTGTAATTTGTCATGTTTATTGGAAGATGACAGGCAAGTTGAGATATGCTCAAATATAGGAGAATCTAGAGTAGTTCAAAGACTTACATTTTGGTCAGGTCATTATTGAGCTAAAGCTGGATATGTTGATTTGATCAACACCTCATTTCATGTATCACATCAAACAAGGAAGAACTCATGTAATCTAAGACATGTGAAACAAAGATAGATAGAAAATTAAGGACAACACACCTTAGAGCACCTGTTCAGGATTCTTCCAAGAGGGGTGGAGTCAAAGAATGACATGGGGGCTTTAATCAGCCTGTTGACGATGTCGGTGTGAAGCTGGTGGGATGCAGACAGGTACATTACTGCACATGTCATGAACAAGACTGTGGCCGAGACCGCTGGAAATTAATAACGGTACATTATCGAGATTATGTCATACTTAAGTTTAGGCATGGCATATCCTCCCAGTAACAGTTATAAGAATTCATCAAAGCTATTATATAAAATATATTAATATCATAATTTCTATTACCATTCATAATTTATGTCTAATTATAATCAAACGATATATCACATGTGCATATTAATCATCTCATTATAGAGTTTATGGTAATTAGACAGTTAGCACTCCCCCTGTCCCTATTGGACAGTTGTAATTAGGTCACTGACCAGAGGTCAGGTGGGGAGGTGCAGGTATGCTGTAAGGGACACTCTTGGTCCAGCAGGCAAAGACTACACACCATGTAATCACCTAGCAGCAACAGACCTTTAGGCCTACACTCCTGAGACCGTAGAGAATATATTTAACATCAACATCTCCTGCCTTCAAGTCCAATTCATACTACACAAAACCCCATGTTCACACATGCATGTTTTTGAGTTTCCATTTTGTAATGAACATCCCTGTCTAAAAACCATGATATACTGTTGTGAAAACCTCTTAGTAGAAATAAAGTGAAATATATTTCAGAGGTAACTCTGTATAAACTAATAAGACAGCATAGTCTCAAACATAATCGGTGATAAATACAGAAAGCATTGTGTTAATGCCATATTAAATAACCTACCTTGTCCAAATCCAACAGCACCGTATATCCCAAGGTAAAATTTCAAATCTTCAGACTGATTTGAGCCATTCCTTACATTTTCAACCACAGACCATTTTCGCAGCCAGAAACCACTGATGAGCTGTGATACTAAGAAAAGGCCTAGGAACACCATGATGATGATGAAATTCCTCAGGCCTCCAGCCTTGATATATTTCCAGAAAATAGTTGGCTTAAGCTAGAATAAGGAAACACAATTTTTTAGCCGAGGTAAAATGGTCTGCATGAAATTGATGTTCATTTCAGCTGAATTACTTGTACCCAACTAGATATTGAACATGATAAAGGCTCATCTGCTTGGTCTAGCTTGCAATATAATTTAGAATCATGGAATCGAACTTTAAAGTAAACATTCACAAAAGAGATTTTGTTAGGAAGATCCTTGCCTTATTCCATTGATAGCAACTGTAACAAAATCTGATATGAAGTAATGAAGTTTGAAACTGTCCAAAATTTCTCATGTTTAAGTAAAATCATTATAGGTCTCTCTCAACTTTCAGTTCTTCTGACTTTGAAGATTGCAAAAACTGATGCCCTAATACATTAGATATTTCATTTCGTAGATCTATAGACGTTGTGCACATGACATCACATCTCCCAATATGGGCTGGCTGCCATATTGGTGATCATTTCTGAATAAACTTAGATACTAAAAGGTACCTCTAACTTAGACAATCAATTCCCAAGTTTAGTCTTTGATCCCTAAGGTCCAATATATGAGTTTTACTAAACAATGTTTTCTGTATTTGCTCAGTGAATCTCTTTTGAATGAAATAATTTTGCCATGTCTATACTTACTCGAAAAAAAATGCATTTTTCAATCTTTGCTAAATAGTCACAAAGTGTGTAATTATTAGTGTTTGTTTATCTAATTTCTTTGGAACCATCTTGATTTATGTTCTCTAGGATGCTCAAGAAAATTCAAGGGAATCCAGAAGTGATGGTGTAGGGTAGGTCATGATTTTGATATCTGCATCCTGGTTTAAGATTGTCTGATGAATGGTTGTAACTTACATTTCCCTTCTCGGTGTCTTCATCCTGCATCAGTTTCATTGGGTCACCCTCAGACTTTGTGGATCCATTCTTTGGGCTCCCCTCCATCACTGAATTAAAAATTTCAAAAACCAATAAAAGGATCTCTCATCTTTTTCAACCAAACTCGAGTTATATGATTTGTGCTTAAATACTCAAAAATTACGAAGAAAATATCTTTTTGAACAAATGAAATGACGGTTAACTATTTGTATGACTTGATTTGAAACATCTGTTAGAGTTAAAAGGAAAGTTGAAGTTGGCACTACATTAAAGCTTCTAAAATCTGCACTCCATTTTGATGAATTGAGTTGGATGTCTCACAAAGGTCAATTTTAGTTAGGTATTTCATACAAAAATGCTAATGCTTACCTTTCTAACGATGTATAGAACATCTTTGACAGAACATTGACTATAGGAAATTTAAATTTAGAAAAAAAAAGATGGCGAAAAAAAAAAAATTGTTTTCGGACTTCCGAGGTCCATATCTCAGTTTTACTTCTGCGATATCCGACTAATTTCACTAAAAATGGATCACATTTACTATCATAGTTGCTTAATATCATTCTTAAAGGGAGCCAAAACCAATAAATTCAATGAAATTTTCCAAACTCAAATAATCATGGAAATCCATTCATTGAGCCTATTTCTGGCCCATGTTAAAATCTAAACCATGAAATATGGTAAAACATCATTAAAAACATGTTTTTCTTGCTCAAATCAATTGATGTGGATCCGCAAAAATAGGGTTTGTTTACAAACAAATGTAAACATAACCATCTCTATTGGCATTCTACTTCAGTTTGAGCTAGTTTTCACAGCTAATACCTTACCACTGACCTTAACTGGACCCATCTAACATATTTCTATAGTTATCTGAGTTTTGAAAATTTTGTCAGTTTTATTGGTTTTGACTCCCTTTAATTGTAGATTGTAAGATTTGTACTCTGGTCAAATATGGTTTCAGAGAGATAACATACCCTCTTTGGTTAAGGGCTCTGTCGTTGTATCTGCATATTTACTGATCAACTCTGAAAGGTCTCCTTTTCTTCCTACCAGTTGGTCATAAGTACCAATGTCTGATATGCTTCCATTTTCCATCACAATGATGAGGTCAACGTGTGGTAAAAACCTCAAGCCATGAGTAACAAAGATCCTCGTCTATTGATAGGTAAACACAATTTTAAAAGAAGGATACATTGAAACAAATTCTTTGTTTCACAATATGAATAATTATGATGATCACATATACTATCATAACAAACTTCAGAAGTAAACAAAACTCATTTTCCTCTTTGCCTATAGTTCCTACAGTATCGGAGCATGCATTTTGGTTTAGTTAACAAAAGACATAGAGTATAACTGAGAAATATTAGCATAGAATGGCACAGCACTTAATCAATATTCCTGCTTTTGGCCCATGCAATGTTTCCTTCTAATATCACAAAATTAATCATCGATTCAATGCATAGTGCCTACTAACAAATACTCTTGTTGTTTCTAAGTCTTTGTAGTATCTTGCCACTGACCTTGTTCTTCAAGAGACCCTCATTACTGATAACCTTCTCAAAAATGTGTTTCCCAACATGAGCGTCAACTGCAGAGAGGGGGTCATCCAGAAGGTAGATGTCTGCATCTTGGTATACAGCCCGTGCAAGAGATACACGCTGCTTCTGTCCTCCCGACATGGTCACTCCCTAAAATATTCCAACATGGACATTTAAAGAGCAAACAATTAGTAATAATTCAAATAAACATGTTATCGGATATGAAGGCTTCTAAGAATCAAAGTATCTTAATCACTTGAATTCAATAATTTGATAGTTTTCTTTCGGTTAGCAGGTTTTTATTTGTACAAAAGTGTACTTGGAGAAAAAACAAATAAACAATATGTACAGGTTACTTGTGTAAAGTTGAGGAAATACAAAATTCAAGTCACTCATTTTGATTTAATCTCAGTGTAACTGTCTTCCTTGTCTTACCTTCTCTCCTATTTCTGTCATGTCTCCATCTGGGAAAATATTGATGTCTTGGATAAGTGCAGTAGCCTCTAAGACCAGGTTGTAGCGAGTTGGGTGGTGTTCTTTTCCGAATGTTACATTGCTTCGTAGGCTCAAGTTCTGAATCCAGGCATCTTGAGGAACATATGCAATGCTTCCCTGATTGAAAGATTAGCACAATGTTTAATCAATATATCATTGAGATGTTACTTGGCATGAAGTAAATGCAACAATTTAGATGAAATTTGAAATGTGACATGAAAGTAAATATGACATGAAAATAGGTAACATTCTAAATATGACTCAAAATTGTGGCCTTGAACTGTCAATCACCTCAAAAACAGAAACTATTGTAATCAACAACTATTAGTGTTCTGGTCACATGATCCATTTCAACCAATCAGCTGCTATGTACCTCTTGAGAGGCCTATTAAAGGCAACTTGTTTCATGAAAATATATCAGTTGGTATGATCATGTACGTATTGATAAGTTGCATTCTGATGTACAATTGATAAGTCTGGAACAGCGTAAACGATTGAGTTATTACTATTGATTTATAGTCATAGCTGACTTGGTAGTGTGCAAAAACCTATTTTGCCTCAAACAAGGGCTATAAATTAATTCCAGTTTCAAATTGAAAGAAATAGATGTCCTAAATATGATCATAGCCCCTTTTACGTCAAGTGAAAAAGTTAACGTAGTTGATAAATTGTAAAGGCATTGACATTTACATTAACTATGGTAGATCCCTTGAGGCTGGACATTTCACCAAGTATAGCCGACAGAAGCGACGATTTACCACTCCCAACCTTACCAACCACCACCACTAGCTGCCCCGGTGCTACTTGGAGATTGATACTATACAAAAATATATAAAACATAAATGATTACAAGAAAATGTTTTCAAACTGTAGCATTGTTTGATGGGTATCTTATCTGAATGTTTGTTCTTTGCATTTGTTCTTAATTATCAATCGATACTTATTTTACATTGCTAGTGATAACAACAAGCATAAACAAACTTATGTTAAGTGTGACATCCTGTTATATTCCCTCAATAAAAGGGTGTTTCAATTCTCCCAACCACGGATAGCCAATTTCTTGAGTTTTACCTGCAGGTTAGCCTAAAACAGGATGCATGCTGGGTAATATGTCGACAAAAATCAAGGCTTTGCTATGTAAAATTTCATAAATTGTATCATTATTTACAGAATAACATTGTGAAAAACTAGGCACCATTATTAGTTTTCTTAAATTAGTATCTATATACATTTAATATTTATGAGTTGTTGGAAAATCCATTCATTGTAGATGAATATATATCAATTATTTGTTTATTTTCTATAGTTATTCAAGGGATTTTGTCGACAGATTCAGTCAAAATTAGCCTGCAGGTCCTTAAAATACTGTAAATCAGCTATCTGTGATAGGGTGAATTTATGTTTTTTGCGTAATGGACTTACCCCTGCAATAAACAATATCCATTAGTTTCCCAACTGAAACTGCCGTCATCTATTGAAACAGCCTCTTCAAATTCAAATTATTTGAAATATCATCAGTTAATTTCTATCAAATTTCCTATTCGCATGAGAACACGTTTTTGTGTAAGCCAAATATTTGCTTTTGACCAATGGGGATTGGGAGGTTTAAGAATCAAGTTGAAGCCTGGTCCCCACTTGGGCAACTAGATTAAAAAAATTGCAGTGACTAAAATAGTTAGACGCCAAGTGATATACTTGAAGGTGCATCCCCACGGGACGACTAGTGACGACGACTAGCTGTAAATCAATGACGATGAGCTGTAACTCGTTGTCGCAGCTTCGTCGTTGACGATTATACAACTAGTTGTCGACGATTTACAGCTCGTCTTCCGCAAAATATCGGACATGTCCGCTTTTTCGCCTAATTCGTGGACGATTAGTGTCTCTCGTTGTCCGCCAATGCGGCACCTTTCGATTCACCTTCATCATCGGGGAACAGATGCAAACTGCAAACTCTTCGCCTCATGGAGATCCAGTATAAGACTGGCACCATGATGTCTTGCGACTAACCAACCAGTCGCCTTGGATTGTAGGTGAATTATTTGAAAAGTTTGATACTTTTCTCTAGTCACCGGCAATTAGTGCAGTTAGTAGCCAGGCTGGGGGACCATTGGTCCTCTAGTCGCCTGTAGTTTGATTGCAAAGCAATTAGTTTTTTAGCAGTCCGTTGATTAGTTATAATTAGTCACCCAATGATTCTCTACTTGCTGGGGGATTAACACAAGTTGGTGTAGTTAGTCACTCAAGTGGGGACACAGCTTTATATTTGTATGCGTTCTTACGCTAAATCGAACCATACCTAACCTTGGGTAGTTTCCCCAATCTGGTCCCAGCTGCCCAGAAATGATGGCAGAAATATCCACACTTTTTTCATTGAGAAAGTGCTGAATGCTAATTTACTAAGTTGTATTATTATACTGAATGAAAGATGACGGTACGGTCCGTACTATCCAGCAAAATATAGACTAGAATGTATTTCTGTACAAGATTTAAGGAAATATATTACTATTTGATAATAATCAGTTGTAGTCATCGTATAATCATAATAATATTTGCTCATTATAAGATAAACACTTTGCATGAAGGGTAAATTATGAAATATTTTGGGGCAAAATTGATGTATGTTGGCTATTTTTAGAATATAATGTATTTTATTCATTGATATAACCATTAATCAACTTATTATATAATAATAATCAGTGTTGTCATATCTTGCATCCGTCCCTAACCTGATAAGATAAGATAAGATAAACACTTTCTTATGTTTTTTAAACTTGTCGAGTAAATGTACATTTCAATGGAGCAACATACTGGATACATAGGAATTGTATTCGTTAATAGAAATTTTGTGCCTAATTGCCATAACCAGATCTGAAAACATTTGGTTATAAATTAGATAGGGAAGGATTATGATTATCATCATGATATACAAGGATCATTATTATATAGTTATAAAACATGTGTAAACTTACCTGGAACGCCAACATCACAAGGTCGGTAATCCTCTTCAAGTTCTTCAGAATCTAAGAAATCTGAAATCCTCCTAACAGAACCAAGTGCCTAAAAAAAGCAAAGCATATCATGAAACATCAATTCGTTTGACGTAATTGTATATACAAGTATTTAGATATCAACCTTTTACCAATATGCAACAAGTACATCTCCATTTCCATAAACCAATGACCATGGAAAAGAGAGTATCACAGCAGTATCAAATATTCACAACTGAGATGGATGAACCAAAATATTACTGTGTTATCATATTTTCATAAACTGGTGCTTAAGTCTAGTACTTAACCCTATAGATTTGAAAATTACAAGTTAAAGAGAGGGGCCAGTGAAATTTTAATTTTGTAAAATTTTCATGCCATACAGTAGGTATGATGCTTAAATATGGGAACAAAACAATTCTATAGCTATAACATTAATATATTGCATAGAATACCTTATCTATATATCAGATCACACATTGAATCCCCTGCACACCTGACACAGGATGTCTGTGTGTGACGTCACACAAATGACAGTTATATTCAAATTTCAAATTTCTAAAATCAGTAAAAACCATATATTTTCACAATTTCTTTTATAAATCATTTAATTTGGTGATTTTAATTTCTTTTGGATTCATAAAGAACATAAGATACATTTCTCATTGCATTTTTTGCAGTTTTATAATTTTTCAACTGTCCTGCTTGTGATGTCACACATAGATAATGCTCTGTGCAAGATGCACCAGAATTCACAAAGGGAGACTAGTTATCATTCAGAGAAGCTTAAATAAAATTAAAACTGTTAGAGATAAATGTGTGAAAATTGGTATGGTGACTACTCAGATGATCACGGTCATGGTACTATGCTAATTCAAAGTCACTGGCTCCTTCCTTTAAGGACAGATCAAGTGGGGGTCCTGGGGGTCCTGATCCCCAACCCCTTTTGGTGGACCACTAAACTACAAAAAGTTAGTCTAAGACAGTTTTAAAACTATTTTTCATTAAATTACTCATATCCCCTTAAATATTATTAAACATTAAATACTAGGGCATAAAAAAATCCTCCCCTCCGGAGCGTCCTTTCCCTGTGTTGAGTCACACACACACACACACACACACACACACACACACACACACACAATATAATGTGACCCGTTTTGGCAAATTGAGTCGGATGTCGCACGGGGACGAATTTTAGTTAGGTATACCATCAGAAAACACTAATTATTAGCTTTTAAATCTTTACCTAGAACGGCAAACATAAAGGATCACAATACCTCATCCTGGCTGCTTAAAAACGACTCTGTGATGACCCTAAGTACCCTGGGTATCCATAATGTGTCTATAAAAGTTCTTGGAATGTTCATGATTGTCTTTGGTCGTTAAAATAGTGAAAAGCCACCGAGGTAAAAATCTTAAAATCAGAAAAAGTCTTAACAACTAAAAATGTGACCCGTTTTGGCGAATTGAGTCGGATGTTGCACGGGGACGATTTTTAGTTAGGTATACCATCAGAAAATACTAATTATTAGCTTTAAAACGAGGTATAGCATGTATAGGTCCGATATCTAGGGCCTGAGATAAGTTGCGACGAAAAAAAAAAGAACCGCGCCTATGCGGGTATAAGAAACTGAGATAAATGAGTTCAAAGTTTTTCTTACCGTGCGCTACCGCGGTCCTCCGATAAAGCCCTAGCAACGTACACTTGTAATCAATCCTTGGTCCTGAAACTTTACATAGTCATTCTACACTATTCTAGCTAACAAATACCAGTAATTCATGCGTTTATATACAAAACTTTTATTCATGCAGGCGCTGCAAAAAGTGAAAAAAATCCGGATCTGAAACAACAACTTAACCTAGAACGGCAAGCATAAAGGATCACAATACCTCATCTTGGCTGCTTAAAAACGACTCTGTGATGACCCTAAGTACCCTGGGTATCCATAATGTGTCTATAAAAGTTCTTGGAATGTTCAAGATTGTCTTTGGTCGTTTAAATAGTGAAAAGCCACCGAGGTAAAAATCTTAAAATCAGAAAAAGTCTTAACAACTAAAAATAAGTTAACAATGTTCAAAACGGATTCTTAATAGTTCTCAGGTGGTCCTGGGCCTGCCACGACCATGTTTAGCACGTTTACTAGGACGGCCCCTGCCCCTAGGTGGGGGTGGGGGGCCTTCCTCCTCTGAGTCAGATGAAGAATTTGATTCCCTCTCCAGCTGTCGACCAACTCCTCCTCCTCCCCCTCCGATCCTGATGATGTGTCTGGAGTCTGTCCTCTGCCTCTGCCTCTGCCGCTGCCCCTGCCTCTGCCTCTACCTCTGCCTCTGCCCCTGCCCCTGCCTCTGCCCCTGCCCCTGCCCCTGCCTGGCCCATCCCCCTCGCCAGCCTCTGGCTCTGATTCCGCATCTGGTTCCGGCGGAGGTACGGCACGGGGGCCTGGGCCGGGTGCTGGTTCTCGTACAGAGGGCTTAGGGCACATGATGTCCTTCGTGTCCTCAGTACAAAAATCCCGAATGTTCTTGAAGAGATACCACTGTCTTTTTGCCGGGAGGCCAGGGGATTCGGTGGGCTGAGGGCCTTCCTGGGGGACAGCTTCAGGGGCGACAGTCAGCATCTTGAAGGTCTCGGGGGCCGAGTCGGCATGCTGCCGGAAGGTGACGTGACCCTTGTTCTGGTCAGAGAATACAAAGTGATGATACTGTTTTATGCTCTTGACTGGTTTGATGAAAGGGGTCAAAAAAGATTGCCAGTCATACGACTTGACAAACCCCTTCCCATTCTCGTCCCTCACAAGTTGGGCAAGGTTGACACGTTCTTGGGTACTCTTCACCACAGTCTCCTCCATCTCCGTGAGGCTCGAGACCGGCTCACGACGAAACTTTTGTTTAAGCAAACCAAAGCACCAGTCTGGGACAAACTTGGTGTGCCCTGTGATCAAAAAGTTTAAGGAAATGGACAGCCGAGCCGCGAAGTTAGGGAAAAATGGTGTGAATCGAGGGTCTTTTGTTTCAGATCACTGAGGCGTTGCGCGTCTTTGGGGCTTATTTAGAGGGACTTAGAGGTGGCTTTGGGACCTAAAATTTGTTTTGGGAAGACTTCTGATATAGGAGATATGAATAAAAGAAAAAACCCATTTTCGATAAAAAATGCAAAATGCAACTTCAGAGCCCCATATCTCAGTTTGACTTTCTGCGACATCCGACTCATTTCGCAAAAACTGGTCATATATATATAATATATAAATATATATATATATAAATATATATATATATATATACTTCAGCTGTTTTGTTTGAACGATTTCACTTTCAGCTCAGATAAGCTTCTACTAAAGAGCCATATTCCTTCGACGTAGAAGAGGAACACAAAAGGTTATGCAGCATTGTAAAACTATGTCGATATATAGAACATAATCTATGTATATTATGTCACCTGAAAGCCGGGTCCCCACTGAGCTCCAAAAGTGAATTCGGCGGCGGCAAAAGGTTAAAATGTCGGTGCCAGTGACCAAAGTTAGTCGCTAAGAACGTCAAAAAAAACCTGAAATCAAACAGGTCTGATATTTTGGGGGACTTGTCGGCCGACAAACAACCCAAAAATGTATTTTGTCGGCAGCCAAAGTGGTGCCAGAGACTTTTGTTGCTCCCACTTCAGTCACCGAGGCGTGGGTTTTCTCAGTGGGGACCAGGCTTTACCTAGGCGATTTTGATTCTTTTCTTTTTTGAAGTAGTCAGCCAATTTGTTCATGGATTTGGCCTAGTGGGTGTGGGCTTAAGATGAAGTTATACACCCTTACCTGCCCTAATAGTGGAATACCAATTGGAAGCTCTGTAGCCGATATGGTGATAATGTTAATGAGTGACACAATCACAAAGGCGGTGTACGGTTCTAAGACATTTGAGTCGGACATGAGAACATACGTTGTGAAAATGGTAAGAGACATCTGAAATTAAAAACATGATTATGTATTCAGAACTGAATGTTTATATCTAACTCAACTTTAACATCTGGAGTTCTATCTTTAAAGTGATATATCCACACACCCTTTTTTCAGCCTCTGCAACCGTCATACATTGTATGTCATATGTCATCCGTTAATATTGACACGCACTAT
The DNA here is from genome assembly GCA_936440205.1 of Lepidonotus clava. NCBI lineage: Eukaryota > Metazoa > Annelida > Polychaeta > Phyllodocida > Polynoidae > Lepidonotus > Lepidonotus clava. Next base: position 54,132,657 of record OW387137.1, read on the forward strand.
TCTCTGTTATTGACTGTCCGTCATTGGTCAGAAATCATGTTAAGTATAGACAATACCTCACAGCGGTAATCAATATTGCACTCTCTCTATCAGAGGCACGGTAACTTAGTTTATATCAAATGAAAGGGCATTTTTCTCTCTATCTTTTGATATAAGGTGCACCGTTTTGACACCAATATTACAGAAGAAAAATTGATTTTCTGACTTTTATCTTTTGAACATGAATATTTAAGCTACCACTTAATTGATTGTTATAAAACTTTGGGAGTTTATTTTTATAACATCTGCATAGAGGGAGTGTGCCTCAGACTTTTTATTTAGGCCTAAGTTTTTATTCTATGTCAAAAAATGGGAAACTTTTTCTGATCTTTAAAAAATCAATTTTCTACATTAAATTTTAATGAAACAAACACTAGGACAGAACCAATATTAGTCAGCCTACAAACTATGCTTACCCTTTTTCGACCACTGCAAAAAATGCCCCAAACAAAGACTTTTTGTCCATGATGGAAAGTGTTATAAATTGTTTAATCAGTGGGGTGTTTCATGATAGACTATGAATGTTTGGAAAATATCTATTTTTCATAATGTTAAAGCTACATTGTCTTCTGAGTCGAGTGGTGCCAAATTCGCGATGTGATCAATAACGTTGCCAGATTTCATTCCAAAAGAGGAAAACACATCGCCAGCCATCATGTTGTTAGGTTAACATCGGCGGATGTAAGCCTGACAACAAGAGGACAAAACTGTAGCTTTAAGATGAGGGATTGCCTCTTAAGGGCTTGCCTCATCTTAGTCACAATGCTTTGATTTACACTATGATGGTCTTGGGGTCCCTTATGACAGTTTGAGAGTCATATACCGGTTTAGGGGTCATTTATGACAGAATTATAAGGAAACACATTATGGGAAAATCATAAGGATTCTTCAAATTGAGTGTAACATGAATATTATGAAACAGGCCCCTGCTGTCAATATGCGGAAGATGTAACTAGGACCATACTCACCAGATATGGAATTAAAAACCATACTATACTCGATGCTGCTCCAATCAAATTGGTAAGTTTGACGTAATACAATTCTTCTGCCCTTGCTGCCTGCACCTTTCTCAGAAAAGGCTTTTCCCAAGCATACAATTTGATGATCTGTGAATGAATGAGTCATTGGAAATTTACATAATGGACTTTTGAAACTGCCAAACAAAAGATAAGCAAGTGTATTATGTATAATGAAATTTAAAGGGGTAAGTGTATTGTTAATAAATTGATTGTAAGATAATGAATATGAGAAAAAGAATCCTTTATTGATAGAACTATTCATACAAGAGCCATCACTAAGCACACAGCACAAATACATTGTGAATTGTTGTATTACATTGTACTCCAACAGATGTATAATGTTTCAATACTACTTTGTATATAAGTTGTTGATGGCCTGATGGTTTTGAAAATGTTTTGACAATGTTTAACCATATTTTTTTTCATTTATTTAGTTATAGTCTTTTAAGGAATATGCTTTTTCAACACGGTTTAATTCATATCAGCAGTTCTTTAACTTCTATTCACTCCTCATCGACATGTAAATTTTACCATGAAATTTTACTACTTATCTAACCTCTAGAAGATCAAGTGTGACACATGAAGAAATTAATCAAATTTCAAAAGAAAAAATAGTGGACTGAATTGACTAAAAAAAGCTGCCAACCTTTATTCCAGAGAATATCTCAGTCAGAAGTCGAAGTCTGGAATCCTTTTTCACCATCTGGTTGATCTGGATCATTAATTCTGTTCTCAGTTAACATTTGGCTTGTATATCATCAAGGTTAGAAAACAAAGAGAGGAGTCAATAATTTGGATTTGTATTTGTATGGTGGATGTTAAGATTCTGACCAATGATACATAATACAAGAATCCTTTTCCTTTTCTCATGCATTTTTACTATTCTTCCAGATTGGTTCAATTGACTTACGGAGAACAAGAATAAGATTGAATAATTAAATTAAGATTTTAAATTTAGATTTTACAATTAGAAATTATAATTTTACAAGGAAGTTTGGTTAAATGTAAGCATGGGAAGACAGTCTAATTAGGTCGTTTTGCTCTTCATTTACAAAATATTAGAAACATCAATGTTCTTTGTTTCTCAAGAACTACATAAGGTTATAAAACAATGCTTTATACATGGTGTCTGAATTTTATTTCTTTATTCAATTTTGTCATAATCTGTGACCCTCAATGGGCTCACAATATAGGTAATGTAATGGTTTCACATTTGGTTCTGGACGACTTTATAAATCAAAGTTTTTAAAGAAGAGTCAAGCCGAATTATTATATCAGAAGAACTGTTGGGGTCCGTACAACCCAGAAGGGTTTGTTAAGGCCCGAGGAATGGGTCTTACAGATACACGAGGATGACCCCAAAGGTTCTCTATTATTTGTATTGCCCGAACAACGCACAAAATGTGTAGGTGATAAATTAACAGGGACCTACCTGGAATTTTCTCAGCCAATTGGCTACATAAAAGCCATTGACAGGTATGAGAAAGCCTACGAGTAGGATGCCAGCAAGTGTGGAAGGCCCAACCACAATCCACATCACACTGGTGCATAGTATCATGTCAACGAATATTTTGAAAACCGAAAGGCCAAAGTCAGTGAAATCCTGTAGAAGTAAGTAAATGGTCTTTATTTGTCTATCAAGTCATGCAAATTTTTCATAAGTAAAAGGCTATATTCTACTATGCAGTATTTGCTTGCGGCACCATGAAAAGACTCAAGCTAACTACCGCAAACTTGCTTGTGGTAGGGTGCAGCAAGGTGGAATATAGGTGTTTGCTATGTGCTCGCAGTAGGTGCTTGTGGTAGGTGCTATTTTATATAGGTTTTCTACAGTTTGCTTGCAGTCTGGGATACTGTCATACCTAAGTTTAGGCATGGCATATCCTCCCTCTAATAATTACAAGCATTTACATAATCTATCATATAAATTATATATTATCATCATAAGTTCCTAGATATTAGACAAAATATATGTCAAATATGTACATACTACATTATACAGTTTATGGTAATCAAACATGTAGAACCTTTGTTAGCACTCCCCCTCCCCTTAGTGGTCAACTGGCCTAATTAATGTAATTGGGTCAGAGGCCAAAGGTGAGGTGAGGAAGTGCACCCATGCTGTAGGGACACTCTGGGTCCAGCAGCAGAACAGACAACATGTAACCACTCAGCAACAACAGGCCCTCTGGCCGATACTCCTGAGACTGTAGAGAATATAATTTACATCGATAACATCTCCTGGCTACAATTCGTCTCTTCATTTTATACCACACAATAAAACCTAAGTCTCAGAATACAAACATTTTGGTATCAAAGATGCAAATGGCTTGCATCAGCTGAAAATAGTGACTGTAAATGTGACCTACTCCCAGGGACCTACTGCATAGTGGAATATAGCCTTAAAGGAAACCTTGCACATAACTAAGGGGTACATATTTGTTAATGAAATTCTTTGAAAATGGAATATGTATCATGACCTAATAATGCTAGAAGTATTTACCATCCATCAATCAATTTGGTATTATGGTACAAATTATTGAGCTTTCATTTACCTTTGTTACTTTGTCTGACTAAATTCTTCATGACTACTGTATCTTTTTTGCAAAAATAAGACAAGTTGGTAAATGATGTGAATTTTATGCCTTCAAGTGATCAACGAAATATTAACTATTTCAAAACTACAAAGATTCAAAAGTAAAGATCTATATGAAAACAATCTAAAGTTGAAAATTGCTCTAAAAGTTTATAGCACATGCATATAGATGTAGGCCACCAAATTCAGCAAAATGAAATGGGGGGCCTCCATGCTAATTTGGCCAGGAGAGCTGAATATCGATGATAAAACCAGAAAATGGCTTAAAAGATGTATTTATTTGTTTTCCCATAAATTCATGAAATTATTTACTTTTAAAATATTTTGATTATCAATGTTATATCTTATACCTTCGCCATTATTTTGTACATAACTATCTTTATAGAACCTACATCTAAGAGATACAAGAGGAATTGTAGTTTTCACGGTCAAAATCATTTTTCAGCGTCAGCCAAATTTCATGATAATAATTATGTAAACAATAATTATGTGAATATTTCAAAGAAAATTCCTTTTGGCAAATTTTCTATTTCATATCTGAATGGGATATAGTTTGATAAGTTTGTTGATTACAAAGATAATGTAAAGCACATTGTAATGCTGAATAAACAAAACAAATATTCAAAAGACAAACAAAATAAAACTAACCATAAGCTTCTGTGCATCAACAGACATCAGGTTGAGAATCTCTCCCTCTGTGGTCTTCTTTCTGGCAGTTCTTGACAGACGTAATAACTGCAACACAAAGTCAGAGTGAAGGAAAATGTTAAATACCCCTTACATACAATGGCCAAGATGATGTCTAAACTGTTGGTTTCGGATAAAAAGGTACATTTATATAAGAAGAAGTGTAGGTGCTTTAGAGAATGCCCACACAACACCTGTGGTCCGTCGCATTACCCACCTCGCTGTTGCGAGGGTTGTCCACCACAGCGAGATCACTCCCTATTCAAAAATTGAAACAATACAACCTGTCCCTATAAGGATGTCGCTGTTGCGATGGGTTCTGCTGTTGGTTTGTGGCTGTTCTACTAGACCGATTTTAATTCTGTAAACGGTTCTGAAAACTAGACATCTAGATCTAAAATTCCTTATATTTTCAGCCTGGAAAAATTATTAGAAATGGGCAAAAATTGATGCCGAATTTCGCATTTAACAGCGAGACTTTTACCAAACCCTCGCTGTGATTTGCACATCAGCGAGACCCAAATCTAAACCCTCCCTGTGGTCTTGCTGTTGTGAGGGTTTGGTTATGCGACGGAGCACAGAGGAGTTCATTCTGGCCCGAAGGAAAAGCCTGTGGTCAATCTAGATTAATATGTCTCAAGGACAACCCTGATGGTCCGTCACATAATTTCCTGACTGTTGCGAGGTTTGTCCACCACAGCGAGACCCATCTCTGTTGAACAGGAAGTGTATCAAACTTTCCTTGCTGTTGCAAGGGTTAGCAAATTAAACCTAAATTTTAAATGATTTCAGAGGACATCTTGAAGTTACAATTTTAACATTTTGTTTTCACCGAATGTTAGATGTGTTGCTAAGCTTTTGAAATGTGTAAGAGGCAAGTGATGTAAATATATTTATCAATAAATAAATGTGTTCAAAATGTGTACAGAATCATCACTGTTGCGAGGGTTTGCACATTAAAAACCTTGAGGATATTGCTGTTGCGAGACCCTTAACTAAGTGAGTGTTGTGGTCTTGCTGTTGTGAGGGTTGGCCTATGTGATGGAGCATGAAGGATCTTCTATATTTCATCACCCAAGCAATATTGAAAATCTGTTGACACTACTGAAAACAATTAAGGAGAGGCATATACAGCCTGTTAAAACACACTTCACTCTATATATACACTGCTCCTCGGCTGTGTGCATGATAACATCACGATTGCATATTATAATGATTACATTATTTAATTCAGATCCTGGCTCGCCAAACTGTTTTTCTTTTAAATACAAAATCACCTTTCTGTAAACTGCAGCAGTTGTGACCGAGTTGATGTGGAGACCAGCCATAGCTGAGTTGTAGTAAAAGTTCTGGTAGCAAAGTGATGCTACAACTCCCATGAAGAACAAGAACCCTGCCAGAACCAGACCTCTCCAAGTGAAGGGATCCTTCGCCTCAATCAAATGAATCAGTTCACTGTGGAAAACAGGATGTGTTGGTTATCTGCAAGGCCTTCTAAAAAAGACTTTCATCAATGAAAAAAGAATGGTACACATCTGTATTTTCATACATCAGAAAATGATGCATAACAATATAGACAAATTTGTGATAAAATGTTTATTGTGAAATGCCATATAAAAAGAATTTAACGAAGAAAGATTTATGAGCAAAACTTTATTATATTTGTTAGAAGTATATTGGTATATATAATTCAAAAGTTTTGAATGAACAAAGATAAACAAAATCTTTTACGAATCTATGATTTTGTGTTGTTTCATAAATCCAAAATTTTGAAGCATGATTATTAGATTCATGAAATATTTAGTTGGATATGGTGTTGGATATGGTGTCACTTATTTCATAATTTTATTCACTTGTTGTAGCACACACACACTGTGGTTTGGAGTAAATTAAGAAAAAATGGTACTTTGCAGCAGATTCAATAGAAACAAACACCTTTACCAAGATACAAGGGCTTGATCACTAGCGGTTTGGTATCATCATATTACATTATTAGTTATAGTCAAGGACAGTCCATGGATAATGTATGCACGAACAGGTAGTAGGTAGCAATAGCTTAAGTAAATTTCTGTCGCTTATTACCTGCTAAAAGGGATGACATGTTCTAGATAATATGTGAATTCTTTTCATCAAGCATTGAATTATTTGAAATTCAGGAAATTTGAAATGGGCAACCAGTGATTCAATTTTGTCTTGACATCTGCTTTAATACAGATGCAAATATAACAGATAATTCTATAATTATTTTCATTCCATTGCCCTGTGTTTTGTATACAAAATTAGCCAAAATTAACCTGCAGGTACAGAAATTGCAAAACCTTATTAACTATCTCAACTAGGGATTATTAGTGAAGGGCTCTTAGAAAAGCCAAGTAGTTTAAAAGACTGGATTGTGGAATTCCCCTACCACGGATAGCTGATTTAAATTATTAGTTTGCACCTGCAGAATAATTTCCCCAAATCTTGTCAACAAAAACACCACAGTAACTATAGAAAAATTACAAATATCAGTTTTGATTCAATTTGTAATGAATACATTTTTTAATTAACTTAAAATTATAGAATAATATTTTATCATTAGATACAAACTAATAATACAAACTAATATTTTATCGTAAGATACAAACTGAAAAATACTGAAGGCTACTTTTCCATAATGTTTATTTACAAACACCAGGATTAACACAAATTCCTGTACTTAAGCCTTGTGACTTGTTGACATATTACCCAGCATGCATCTTGATCTAGGCTAATCTGCAGCTGCAGGTAAGATACAGAAAATTCGCTAGATATGTGGTAGGGAGAATTAAAAGACCACCATACCCCATAACGAAGACCTGGCCAACACGGAGCCCCTGTGAGATAATATGAAGTCCTGCACTCTGCACCACCATGTAACCTCCACACGAGAGAAGCGCCCGCACGTAGGGTGTCCTTTTTCCTGTGGACTTCTTTACATGCCTGTTAGATTCAATATAAAGGGGGGAAACCAATAAGGAATTAAAGTAAATTTGTTGTTGTTTGCTGGTGATCTCTAAGTCCACCAGAAACAAGAATCTTAGTTGCATTGCTCAGCATGGGAAATCCAATAGAAAAAAATGCATCTTATGGCAAAATAAAAATATGTAAAAAAGATATTTTAAAAATGACTGAAGTACAAACAGCAACAAAAAGAGTAAGCACCTAATTCTACCTTTTCTACCAGACAATCCCGTCTGTGAGAATTGTTAATTGTATATCAATAATTTAGGGTAAGTACAATAACAATTCATTAGAAAGGAACAGAGATAGAGGTATGAGCCCCTTCCAACCACCATGGCAGTATACCTGTTGTATACTTCATAGAAATGGGGAACCAGTGAACGACACTTCTCTGAAGGGTTGAGGTGGTAGAGGGACTCCAATGTTAGTGTTTTCTTAAGCCCTTGGATCATGGGGCTGAAAGACATCAAACAAATACAAGTATATGTATGGTATATACTAACATTATTCCCTTTGACACAAAATCAGCTGAACCTTCACAAAATGTGGAGCAATTTCCTTGAATGAAATGTTGATTAACATCTACATTGATATATTATGAAATATTTTCTTGTTTAATAGTTCAAGTACAATTCAAGAGGATTGACACTGGAAGAACCTTAGGTTGTCTACTTATACTGTACAGTTTAAAGGGCATCAGGTTTCAAGGACAGAGGATTTATTTTACCATAGGGTGATACACAGGTATAATCAACCTGTAAGAGGTAGCCCTCAGGCCGATATCCCTGAAATACCTTAGGTTGATAACCCATCTTGGACTCATTCACCTGGTTGGTTATGTAATATCGCAAAGTATATTTTATCTTATTATATATCATATATCCTAATCTGATATTGCACAATGAAGACACTATTTACCTGATCATCCACATAAGGGTAACCTTTTCCCAGAAAGATACATACAGCTCTGGTGAGGTCTTCTGTAAAAGAGCATAATATCATGAGCTAAATCTGTTTGCCAGTGATTGGCATTATCTTATTTTTTTAATTTTTTTTTATTGAACCACATTAATTTGACAATGATCTTCCATGTAGGTAAAGGTAAAACAGAATAATCAAATTCAATTGTAACTTAAAAATAATAACTTTTACGATAGAACAATGACATGGACACATCTTGTAGGCTTATATAGTAACCACACTTCGAGTTACGCAAATACTAGGACATATTACTACATACAAAAAGAAAACATGTACATTGACAGTAATTGAAGACATGTATGGAGACCATAAAGGACATGTATAGTGATTATTAAAGGATAAATATCAACTATTTCATGAGATGGCTAATGAAGAAATATTTGAGATTAAACATTCTCAGATAAGTATTAGCCATTCAGGTATTATCTATTCAATAACCTCCATTTGGGGTTGAGATTAAACCATTCCCAAGAGATTTTAATAACCAAATATAATGACTCTAAAATATACTATAGTGACTTAGCCACTTCATGTAAGTTTGAATGGTATTTGGTGACCACAATTTTGTTACACTAAAACACATACACTACCAACAGTCAAAATCATGTATGGCAACCAATAACAACCTGTGTGTTGACCATTATAGAAAACATATCTACTATTTCATGAGATGGCAAATGAAGTAATGTTTAACATAATGATATAAAATTACATCTACTGCAATTCTAGTAGTCTGGTATAATTACTTAGTACAGTGGTCCCCCTATATACGGCCCCTCTCACCAACGGCCACCCCTCTTATGCGGCCAGAAAATGAAGGCACCAACAGTTTTCTCTCTATATTTACCCCTCACCAAAGGCCACCCCTCTGACGCGGCCAGCGGCCACTGTTTTGGGGTCCCAAATGGCCACAAAACCCCTCATTAAAGGCCAGATTTTAGGCACAGTCAAAATGTGGAAAGTTATTGGGTCGCACCTAGAACAAAGGGGGACTGGCTAGGAGGTGTTGAGAGGTTCTTGGGTTGGGCTGTCGCGCCTAACACAAAGGAGAAGCGACCAGGAGGTGTTGAGAGGTTGTAGGGGTGAGTGGTCGCACCTAGAACAAAGAGGGACTTGCCAGGAGGTGTTGAGAGGTTCTTAGGTTGGGTCATTGCGCCTAACACAAAGGAGAAGCGACCAGGAGGTGTTGAGAGTTTCTTGGGGCGAAAGGTTCAACCTAGAACAAAGAGCAAGCAGCCAGGAGGTATTGAAATAGGCGCCTTCCATAAAGTATGTACACATACATATGTGGGGGGGGGGGGTCTGGGATTGTGAAAATATGCGTACGCACTAAATGGAAGGTCCCATTGGCAATGAAGTATCTTTACTATAAAAAAAACATCATTGAACATTAATATTTCTTTTTCATCAGCCCTCCATGACTTTAAGTTTATTAGTCTGATTTGACAGTATCAAGGTTTATAAAAGTTAATTTGATGAATGATCAGTATGTATCTCGATTCAGATTGTCTTCACTTACTTAAGAATTGATACATAAAAACATTTTAAATTTTATGTCTGCTTTCATAATACTACTTCCCCCTCACCAGCGGCCACCCCTCTTATACGGCCAACTTCACAATTCCCCTTGGGTGGCCGCTGGTGAGGGGGACTACTGTACTATTATAAGTTAGTATTGAGCCACTCTTTGGCTTGCAGTTTAAAACTAGGTTTGTCTAATACTGCTTTGATCTTCATGGGACGCATATTCCATAATGAAGCTCCTCTATAATAGGGACTCTTCTTATAGATTTCGAGCTTGGGGGTTTGCAGTGGGAAGCTTAGACTCGTATTTGATCTGGTAACTTGAACAGTGGTTTCAAGCATAGGTGGATTTTTTTATATTTTTTTTATTTCACCAATCTTAAATACATAAGTTCTTCCTTGGCGTCGATGTAACATGAGATGAGAATGTAGAATGAAATACATGAATACATGAATGAATCAGTGTATTAACTTGGAGTACCGTTACATTTCACTCATAGTTTAATTTCATAATCTCATGTTTAAAACTTAATCTTGAATCAATATGCTGTACTTTTGCAGGTAGCGCATCCCGTAAGCGCATACCTCTGTAATAACAACTGTTGTATACCCAGGTTGAAGATGTAAAGTCATGACAAAATTTCACTTTTGCACTACCACGTGTTTCCACTTTATCTTCATCTGGCTTACCTTTATCCAAATAATACTCACAGTCTTTTATAGAATACAAAGCTGAAAGGAGTTGAATGCATCGTCTCTTATATAAAGTATGAACATTGTACCTACTAAACAGTTCTGAAACATCATGATAATCTTTGTCCCTTTTAAAGTATATTGTCTTTAATGTACACTCTTGCAATTTTTCTAATTTTACAATGTCTTTTCTGTTTGCACTATCTACAACAAAGCTTGCATAGTCGAACAAGGGCTGTATTGTTTGCTTATATAGGGTTATAGATAGAGTTTCCGTTAAGAAATTTCTTATCTTTTTAAAATTATACAGCCTATAATTAACTTTCTTCCAAATGTTTGTTATAAACCTATCAAAATACAAACAACTATCGATGTCAACCCCAAGATAAGTATAGATAGGAACATTTTCTACTACACCACCTATCTTATAATCGCAAACAATATTTTTCCGAGAGTAATTAAAAAGCATATGTTTAGTCTTTTTTACATTAATGGTGAGGCGATTTGTGACACACCACTTACATAATGCAGCGTAAGCGGCTTCAGTACACTTCATTGCACCGTCTGGCGTATCATCATTACCCACAAGGACAGTATCGTCCGCATACATAATAATATCTACCCCAGTCGCGTCAATTTCATAAAAAAGGTCATTAACGTAAACAATAAAGAACAGTGGTCCTAAACAACTACCTTGACCGATACCATACCGTACGTCCTTGGCTAGTGGTACACACTCTCCTACTTTGGTCTTTATTGTGCGATTTTGCAAGTAACTTTTACACCAAAGAAGTGATTTGTTATCCATTCCATATAGCTGCAATTTATACAATAAGATATCTAGGTCAAGGGAGTCAAATGCCTTAGAATAATCGACATATACAGAGCTTGTTACGCGTTTTTGATTGATATTGGAATAAATTTTATGAAGATACCTAAATATGGCACCAGTTGTACTATGACCATGCCGAAATCCGTATTGTCTAGAGTCAAGATTTCCATTAAAACTTAGAACCTTATATATCATGGTCAAAGTATGTAGATTATGCCGTACATGTAACAGATCAAGATGCACCCCACTATGTAATTCCCTGACAGTTACATCCCTGTGGTTGTAGACATCTAGACAAACTCTTGATGCTTTATTCTGTAACCATTGAAGCTTCTCAAGATCTGATACTTCACAAAAATGAAGAATTATGTCTGCATATTCAATTACTGGTAGTGCCATTTGTTTGTATATCTGGACCCTCTCTGATGTACTCTTATTTTTAAAGAAAATAACATAGTGCATGTATCTTTACAGAAATCTTTTTTATCAATGTCTTCAAATGTTTGTCAAAGGTCAGACATTAATCAAATTCTACCTCCAGGTATTTGTAATGAGTGACTTTAGATAAGCTAGTGTTGCATATATATACATAGTTCCTGCTTATTACATTTCTGTATCATTGATCTTATTATTCTTATCATTCACTTGCCAGCATGTATAAGTTCTTGCTATTTTTAATTTGCACTAGAGTTAGTCAGATATTTTGATCACCTTAAAGCCCCATTCATCTTGGCTGATGATGGTGTCGCTTGCAAGTCCAACAAATTTATCACATGGTGAAGACAATCATGTCAGTACCCATAAAATTATTGCATGCAAGTGATATTGACGAAATAGCATTCACACTGACAAAAGGTGGTCCTAAAGATTGCAAACTAAAATTTATTTAAGTACTTGTCCCCTGGAATCAGCTGGATTTCAAACGATTCAATCTAACATGTTGGATCTGATCGCTTGCAGACCCATAGTTCAGGGGAACGTCGCTCATACCCTCGTCGGCCATGGCAAATGGGCCTTTGATCAATTAATTTCACAACACACCTACCTGATCATTCAAATTCAACATCTCATCTTCTACTTCGTTTTCAATGGTGTCACCTGACTTCAACTGATCTCTCTGTATCAGTGGTATGTTCTCATTAATTTCACTCTGCTTTGTCCAGTGTAAGGCCTTTTTGTCGGAGAACATGGTCAGTAAGAGCATGATGCACACAAACACAAAATATATCGTGAATGCAACAAACTCCCGGATCTCGTGCCAACCAACCTAAAAGAGATGTTGAAGTTCTGATTAAGGCTCAATCATGTTTGGCAACTAATCCTCGTTAATGATTATACAATAATATGGATGCCTATCCAGTCAAAAGTAACCCTAAGTATTGAATATACTTTAGTGGTCTCTATGTACATTGGAAAGTAAACAAGTTGAATTTTGTCAGGAAGGTTTTTTTCTAAACATATAGATGTTGTGCAGATGACTTCACACAGACCAAAAAGGGACTAGCGATAGACCACATATTGGTAATCAATTAATACCATTTGATATCAAAAATAATATGGAACAGAATTTATCCTAAATTTATCTTAGATGACCAAATTAGGTCATTATTACCTATCTTCATTAATTGAAATTAATAAATTCCAGACATTTATAATTGCTACATGGTTGTGTTGAGCGGTTCGTGTTGAGCATGTGGTGATCACCAAAAAGGGGTCTCTTGACCATGTTTACACAATAGTGATAGGACCACTGGAAATTGCTTTCTGTATGAGTAAATTATTTTAGATTCATAACTTTTATGTTGCTAAGCACAGGTGTTTAATGCTTAAAATGGCTAGGAAAGGTTGTAACCAATTCAAGTAGTCCTATTATCTGGTTGTTTATACAACTAAATTCACATATTGTAGGAAAGTTCTGCATCACTGTTGAGATGGCTAAACCATGACTATAAGTTGTAGGTTTGATCATACTCTACAAGCTGTCTTGATAAAGGCAGTTACTGAAACTTGATTTGTATAAAGTTATATAATTCTCTTCCCAGGCAGGCAGCAAGGTAACAAGCACATTCTGCGACTGTACTTTTTTCGTTAGTGTGTAACCTGCCCCAGTTTCATGTAACAGCTATGTTATTTTAGGTAAAGTTAAAGCTAACTAAAAAAGAATGTTATAAAACATTGTATTTTAGTGAAGTTGAGACCTTACCAATAAAGAACGTTATAATAATGTTATTATAATGTGAGAGAAGTTTTACAAAAATGTCACAAAAATATCACAGTGCATCGTCACAATGTTAGGTTCTAAAGACATTTCTGGGTGCCATCAAAATAACGTAACAAGAACCAGAGCAGAACTAAATAGAATGTTACGATAACATTATTATAACGTCATATACTTGTGAGGGTTTTATTAAAAAAAATGATGAATTACCTCTTCTCTCTGTCTCAGTCTGTGGATCCCCGAGTAAACAGCGATAAGGTCACATACAAACTGCAGAAGCCAGAATATGGAGGTAATGCCACTGGAGTGGACAGCTTTTAGATATTCCAGCCTGGATAACACCACACTGAGGACCTGTGGGAAAAACACGGATGGTTCATCAGTACAAACATTTTCACTGTCACTCTTGACTTCAAAATTCACAGTGAATGATGCTTTCTCTCAACATCAGGCACCAGAGGCATTTTTTGGTGCCATCAAAAATACCTAACAAGAATCAAAACAGAATGCTACCAAGGCATTTTTCGACATAACAGAAACAACCATACTTTTTCAGTCAGTTGGTTACTTTCTAAGACGGCACATAACAATTAAGTTATTGATTGTGAGGTTTCAACCTCACCAAATCAGAATATTATTATAACATTATTTTTGGTGAGGTTAGTATGAAACCAAAACAGAATGTTATTAGAACATTCTGTTCGGGTTGAAAAATGTAACCAGAGCGTTATAATAGCATCACAGTGCAACGTTACAACAATATGTTGCAGCAACAGAATTAGGAGTCATAAAAAGAAAGTAGCAAGAACCAAATACAGAACCAACCAGAACATTGCTGCAACATTATGATGATATCACATCCTTGACTGGGTACTGCTTTGTTATAATAACGATGTATGCTTGCCTGTGTACTTGGCATATAGAGGAATGACACTGGTCGTGTGAGAGGCCACTGTTAAATATTCATGGGTCTCCCATTTGAACAAGGACATGGTAAACCATCAATTAAATCATACAAGTACTACCAATGTAGCACAAATATAAAGTTCACTGTGCTACAAAATGTATTTTGTCTTGTGCTTACCATTGTTGAGAATAGGATGACTGCGTACATGTAGTCTACTGGCAAGGGAGCAGACTCCATGATCCATAGACTTATAAATGTAATGAGACAGATCAGGGAAGAAGTGACCTAAAGTCAAATACAAAGGATCATTATCAATCATCTTGAAATTCCTATGTTATCAAATCGTTCAGATATCTCTAGAATCTACCTCATAACATTATTGTAATTATCATAGTGCATCAAATTTTGTTCTTAGATATTTTATTCAAAGTTCATCTTATTATTGAGTAGGAATGAATCAAGAAAGATAAGCATTCCCTGGAAGGGGTAAACGTTACCAGCTTCATCAAGTTGAGCCAGCTGAAGTCCCACGTTGCATGCCTCGTGGGTCGTTTATACAGGTGGTAGATGTAGTAGAACAGTGCACATCCCCACAGCCACCCACATGGCACCCAGAGTAGGACCGTCTTCTGGAAGCACTCTGTCAGGTCAGGCGTGCTCGTGTTCAGGGTCAAAGCATCATTCTGGTAAAAAAAAACTGTAAAATGTATAAAAGTTATCTAGACCATTACTATGATAATAGTACAATCTGCTAAGGGTACCATCTGTGTGCATTGTTGGCAGTGGAAAACTCTAACTGCGATACACAGGTTCTATACTTTAATTTTTTAATGGAGCTATAATACTAAAATGATAATTTATGAAAGGTCAATGTTGAACAGCTGGCTAGGCTTGCACACACAGGATGATTTGGATAATAATTAACAAAGTTTCACTAAAGCTGATGATCCACAACATCATGAAATTGGACTGACAGTCGGCCGATGGCAATATCAACCCAGTGTTGGTCCAAAAAAGTTGTTGTTCCAAAAATTTAACGGGTTTACTTTTTTCTTAGAAATAGGCTCATGGATTGTACAAATCAACACCAATTTCAGGACTTATAAATGAAGTAGAAAGTAATCCCAACGGATTTAAAAACGACAATTGACTGACAAAATTATTCATTATGTTGAATATTCTTGGACTGATTCGGGACTGATTCTGTCCACACATTTTACATGTTAATTCATTCATTATAGAATGAATCAGATTGCAATTTTAAAAATGCTATACCTATTCTGGACTGATTTCAGGACCAACAACTTTAATAAGCCAACCAATTATTTCAAGTGAAACAATAGATTGCGAGTCTGAAATTGCGTGCCTCACATCTAAACCCCCAGTCAATTATGTAAGGAGCTAGAATTGGCAGCCCCTGGTCCTATGGGTCCTGCCCGGTCCTGCTTCCACAGTTTTTAATAATGGGAAATAAACTACAAATTTATCCCTCTCTTCTGATAGTCCTTTAGGTTTCATACCTAAAAGGCCAACTTGTCCTATTCCACAGTTTGTAATGGGCAATAAACTTAATTATATATCCCTCTATTCTGATAGATCTTTAGGATTCATACCTATAAGGCAAACTCATCCCTATTCCTAGTCATTGTCTTTAAAATTGTATATTATATATGTCAGATATGATTATTTATTATTATATAGATTTATATTATTGGGGAACGCTGCGAATCCTGTTTCATTAATATTCATGTTAATTAGGTCACCCAACCATGTTGGCGCCAATAGACGCAGACGAAGCTTGTAATTTTTTTGAGGATGCGACTAGGAAATTCACGAATTTGGATTGAATGTCGTATATTGCTTTGTGTAGTGCTTGTAGACCGCAACACGTCGCTTCTTCACTTTAATGGAAGGAACATACAATTGGGATGGCTCTTACGGCCATGCCCTGATAATCTGAAGTCCTTTTTCCCAGTTGTATCACAGTTTGCCACTACTGTCTGAGAAAAAGAGAGAAGCAGTACATAATTATAATAAAAATTATAACAGTTATGGCCTGGCATTAATCACTGCTCTGAAAATATGTATACACTGTTTGACAAATAAGGAGGGAAATTTTAAGAGGGGGATCTAGGGGGGTTCCTGATCCTCTCTTTTGGTGGACCCAAAAACTACCAAAGGAGGGGAAAATGCAGAGTGCATGTGTGCAAATGCACACAGTTTAATACTTACCCTGTGTACTTACCTTTCAGAAATCCTTTACAGTTGCCGTCTGAGGAGGAAGGATTATATGTTTACCACCTTTTGGAAATTCTGTTGCCGCCCTGTAACAGAGAGTACCTGTAATGCCCATCTGACTGTATTATAGTATATTTCAATACACTCACCCAAAAGACACTGTCCTGTCCGCGGTGACCACAGAGCCCGGCCAACCAGTACTTCTTGCCGCCCATACTGAGGCACAACTGATGTGTTTCAGATACAAACTTATGACAGCTATAGGCCTGTCAACAATTATCTACGTCCAACAAGATTGTACACCTTTAACGTAATGGAATTTTCCTATACTCATCCAGCACCTATAAAAAGAGATAAGTTTAGTGAACATGAATCATTGCCAATTAACAAAGTATACATTGTTTATAATAACTGACCTTTTGCTTGTTTTTTGTGGTACTTATCCTTTTTACTGTTGTAGGAACAGTATCATTACAACGTAGTGATGAGACTGAACACTTCTTGAAAATATTTTTAATAAGCAGAGAGAGAATAAAATTAACTTTGATGTTCCAATATCACCTCTAGTGTTTGGCAACTGTTCATAGATTATTGAGACAAAGCATAAGGGAACTGTCAATCAGATACTGTTGCTATAGCAATGGTTGCACTTACTGCGAGACCTTTCTCTGTTCAAAAACTGAAAAAATCTCACAAAAGAGATGTTGCTGTTGCAATGGGTCCCACCATTGAATTGTGCCTGTTCTACTGGGCTGATTTTAATTCTGTAAATGGTTCTGAAAAATATACATTTAGATCTAAAACTCCTAAGATTTTGATTCTGGATTGATGCTGGATGTTTGCACAACAGCGCGTGGTTTGGCCAAACCAACCTTAGCCCTTGCACCGTTGCAGGACCTTAATCTCATTTTTCTTAAACTCTTGCTGTTGTGAGGACTTCATTAGGTGATGAACCATATGTTATGTCATCCCGTTTCCTGTGGCCTGTCAGATAATGAATGTGTGGAACAATTCAATGTCTCCCAACAAAGACATGCCTGTTATGATGGGTCCTTTTGTCGAATTATGGCTGTTCTATCGGGCTGATTTAAATTCTTATAAAGTTCTAAGAATGGATATTTTAATCTAAAGGTCCTGAGAATTTCAATATAGAGAAATCATTATTAGTGTGTAAAACTTGAATGTGCTACTTGACAGAAACATTGTTTGATGCTATTTGTGCCACCATGCAACAGGCCATTGACTGTTTTCCACAGGTTCCCAGACCAAGTGAAAGTTTGTTGTGGATATGTGGTGTTTCACTAGATAATTATAAATTAAGTGATTTGGGGAATTAATATTTCAAAGTTTTGCAAGTGAAGCTCATCAAGCATCTGTAGTATCACAGAATAGCATAAGAATAGAAACAACTCTTGATTATTAAATTTAAATTAGAATTAATGAAATTCAACACTTATTACTTGATATGAGAAATAAAAATGGTATTTGATTTCTGTAGACAGATGGCAACCTACAATTCCAGGTTTATTGGAGTGTCCCCTCTCACTCTGTTCAACTCTCTTATAACAGCACACACAAAACAGTTACCGGCACCATTTAATTACTAGGAGTAGGCCTTCACATTATATGATAAACATTTTTTAATGGAGAACAATCTCCTTAAATAAACATAAGCTTATGAAAAAGATCCATTATGAATGTATGGTCACAAGGACCAAAGCTTTTTTGATCAGCTGCAAGAGTTCAAAGACAGCCATACACAGTATGGTTGACATGTACCTGTTTTATGTTCAACTGACCTGATTTCTGTTCTTTGCTTTAAGTGTGCTTTTTAACACACTCAAAACACTTTTACCAAGACATATTCACGAGACCAACTATTCATAATAAGTGCAGAGAAAATAGAAATAAAAGAGGGCTCACTCCAATGTCAGCATGATCCCCATTATTTGTATTGTGTACCATATGTGAAATAATCATGTAAACTAGTTTTCAAATTATCAGATTTTAGTTACACTAAATACAAGCCCATGTATGCTACTTGATTTGTAAAATAAAACTGTTCATCCATACATCTGTGTAGCAAGAAAAGGAATTATGATAATTATGCCAGCGTGCCCAATCTGTTCGTGATTTATTCAGTGACAGTAGCATGAAGAACATTATTATATTCATGTAAGACAGGCTCACCTCAGATACTACTTGTTTGTGACTGACAAATCATGAAGTAGAAGTTTATAGCTGGCCACACCAAGGGGATACGCAGATATATAAGAACTGTATTGATCTTGACACTTGCTTCAGGACATTTCTTATGGATATATTGCAGACATTCCGCAATGTGTAAAGAACTATTCAATCAGCATTTTTGGTTATATGTCTAATGATATATATATGTCTATTCATATATATATATATATATATATATACATATATATGAAACATATGCAGAGACAGGAAATATGGAAAGATAGTCAAAAACATTTTGACACTTATTAAATAAAATCATTAATTGAGTAGATTCAACATTGTGCAAGGAAGGAAGATCAACCTTTTTTCTATTTTAAGCGATGTCATTCATTTCTTTTTCACATGTAGGTGTTATGCACATACAAGTTTAACCCACTAATTTTGATCTGTGGACAGAGCTAAAGTGACTCAAAGACAATCTGATATGGAATAATAATCAAGATTGATACCAAAAAGTGTAGATACAACAAGAAAAGTACTCTTAGTAATTAAAAATAAAACATATTCAGCTTTTTAAAATTATGCATCATGTTTATATTAGTTTAAACTGACTTTAGGAACTAGAAATGAGTGTATATAGAATGACATCTTATTACATGACACTGAGGTAGTTACTAAAATACCTTGTGCATATGAGTGGTAGTAATGTGCAAATAAAATGAGAAAAAGGTCGCCAGACTGTGAATGATGTATTACAAAATGGTTCTATATTATGTAACTTATTCGTCATACTGTTTGGCTGTGGTTGGCGTTACTGGTAGGCATGATAAGCCTGTTTGGTTACAGCAGAAAGGCCTTGTCTACCAGTGGCAGCATTACCTGGGAGAAAATCAATAACTAACAAATATATAAGGATGAAGACACTCAGTATAGGGTTAGAGTTAGCCGATACATGGTTGCATCATTACGAGTCTTAAGGATTCGGGGGTTTGGTTAGCAGCAAATAGCATCTTGTGACATCTGGTGACTAAAGAGGAAACCAACACTGTTTGTGAAGCCGTATGGAGAAAGGCGGCCTTCATTGAGGAAGCTTACCTCCTGGGTTATGACCATCATTGTACATAGGATACACAATCCACGTTAAGTCTTGCATTTGACATACACACGAAAGTAACAATTTATATCAGATTTAGAATAAAATCATTATGTTTTTAAATACATGTAATCATCTATTGTTTGCCAAATTTTGGGCACATAGCAGACATCTATTTTAGAAATGACAGCCACATGTAGGGAATGACACATTATTCTTATAGTAAATAGTAACCTCCGTCACTTTTTCAGGCAAGTTTGATAGATTTTCACTAATCAACAATATCTATGTATTTCTGCACATTTTCAGCAAATATATTTATCAAAATGAGAATTATAATATTATATTGAATAAGTTTGAAAAGAACCAGGCAGGTCAAGGTAGTGCCTGACGGAGGTTACTCTGACGGAGGTTACTATTTTATTTTAAATGGCCTAAAAGATACAGTTAAAGTTAATGATACATGCATTTAATTTTTCTAAATCAACCTTAACAACATTATTCTATCACACTTTGTGGATAAACTATTTTCAGAATTTTTTTTAGGAAATAGGGATCCTGGCGGAGGTTACTCCCTCAGCAATATGCAAAGAAAAATAAATTGTAATAGCATATTGTACTTTTGAATTGAGGAATATAACGTTTAAAACATTGTGGTCTTTTTCTGGTTTTAACCATCGTATATTTGGTGTATCCTAATTGATATTTTGATGAGTGTACATTTTCTTAAGGGAAGGTTATATGTAATCCTGACGGAGGTTGCTCAAACCTGTGGACAATTTTCGGAATTGATAAAACACATCAAATTTAATAGTAAATCAAACTAAAAATGAACAAAAGTAATATTTTCATAACTAAAATTTCAGATAATTAGCTGATTTCTGTGGACATACTATTTTAGAGCTATATCCCTTGTATAATTTTAGGCAAATAGAAAAATAATAATTTTTCAAAAAACAAAAATTTGGGAAATTGACTGCTGTGAAGTCAGGAACACACAAGTTCATTCATAATAGATTTAGACTAAAATAATTTATATTTTGAATGTGCAAAAGACAAAAGACAAGGCATGCGGGACTTAACATGGAATGAATGAGGAACCATAAAATCTTTATTGACATTTGTGAAGCAACTGAGATTCCACAATAAATTAACTCTCAACCAAGCGTTGTCTGCGTTGTGGATATGAGCGCCCAGACCGTGGACTAGTTCTATCACTTGACTCGCAGACAATAACAACTACTAGATAATGACGTGTACAGAGACAAAGTGGGTTAAGTTCCCCATTCTTAACATTAAACTCTAAAGCAGACACTAGCTTTCAACATCACCTAAGGCCAAAGGTGCAGCTGCAATCATTAAGCAATAAAGCCTGTATAATTAGCATGGAATTGTACTAAAACCACTGAAGCTGATCATTTATATATGTATTATAATTAAGTTTGGCTAAGGTTGAATCTAAATGGAGCACAAAGTGGTGGTTTCCTGTAAGGTTATTCTAATACCTATGGTTTGAAAATTAGTTTTCAATTGTATTGGGCTATGCAGTATATCCTGTCTACCCAGAATAAAAGTGCTGCTAGAGCATCTTCCCCAATCTGGACTATAGCTATTTTTGATATAATATGTGGTAATTTCTAAAAGTAGCATTATCTGTTTCTTTTAAGTGAGTTTATCTGAGACAAAGAGCAAGAAGGTTGTGTTTCTCTGTTAGTATTTTAGATTCATTAAAGTAGTTTTTAAGACTTCAACAATTGCACTGAATAAGCTCTCCGATGGATGAACAGGATATCTACCTCTGGTGTTGGTTCTTAGGGAATGGCTTTGGCTTTGGGTGGCAGAAGCCTCAGTCTCAGCCTAATCCATATTAATATCATGAAGATGTCAATATTTATTTTTGACCAGTTTGAGAGATTTTTCTGCATTTGGTAGGCAGTCAGTTGGCATGGTCTTTTTTGAGGCTTGGCCACAAGCCTTTTTCCTCAGAGGAACGGAGGATGTTGGTGGAATACATGTTGTTTGTAATTTAGTCTGTATTGTTTGTTGTGCTCTGGAAGGTTTATCTGATATTCTGTTGATAGTAGGAGAAACAACAGTCTCATCTCGATTGAGCCAGGTGCAGTCCATCTGACATTCAATTGTTCTTTTTGGAGGTTTAGTTACATTGTGTCCCATGCCAAAGGTCCCAAGCCCCAGAGCAACTTTAGCCCCAGAGCAACTTTAATTATGATTTTAGATACAGAATAGCGTGAGAGCAGGTCAATAATTGTCATTCATGGAATAATTGCCTAGGAATTACAGCCCTCTAGACAAGACACTTTCCATTAAATATGACAATAATAAAACAATGACATTAGACCAATTTGATAGGATCCCATAACAAATTGAGTGTCTACATAATTGTCGGAATACCAAGAGTGATATTTTATATGCTTATACTAAAGGAAACATAAGCTTAAGTCCAACCTTAATGCGATGTTCACTGCATGCAGTCCCATATTATATATATAATGGGGGTTGGTGAACCAACATACTAGTTAAGTACATAAAGCATTACAATAGCCAGTTATAAGTATATACAGTTATAACCACTAGCTATATAATGACATTATAAAATATAATTGTATTATAATATGAAGTATTTCTAATTTTACAGGATATATTTAATGCTTAACCCCCCTCAGAATATATATAATGCTGTAAGGGACAAAGTTATACTCAGTGGTCATAACAAGCCAGTTGTGTCCCTCTTCCCTTGCCATACATCAAAACAGTATCTGATAACTCAGCGCTCCACAACGATACACATTCCTAATGAAATGATACAATCAAAACATAACAGTAGATGGAATAGCTCATTAACTCTCCATTCAGAATGTCCAAAAATATATTCAAAATGCCCCACAATATACCCCAATGTTACAATTGGAATACAATCGTAAAGGGATTGGGCCAATTTTTTTTAGCTGTGTTCAGGTAACGTAGGTCGAAAAAATAGGGTAGGTAGGTCGAAATCTTTTTTGTTATTGCTTTTTTTTACTTACCAAAGAGACCCAGCCAGTGTTTGAAAATAAAAAAAAATATTCCAAATATCCCCTAAAAACAATGTTAGTGTCTAGAATACATGCCCTGAGCATCTACGTGTTGTTTTAAGGTTTTCCATGCATTTTTAGGTCAATTCTTCTGGCTTTTGAAAACAAATGATTACAAATTTCCTAAAAAAAAATTAGGGTAGGGCCAAAAAATTGGGTATGTAGGGTTACCTGAACACAATTTTTTTTAAATTTTTGGCCTTGATAGGGCTGGGGGACTCTTTTGTTCAGTCTTTGATTTCTGAATGGATTTTTCTTTCTGCCAGATTTGGCATTCTTGGCCATATGGGTTCCTTGGCAATTAGTGTGCTTATGTCCTTTGTGACCACATCTCAAGCAAGTTACATAATTTAAACATGGATATTTGCTGTGACCATATTACTGGCACCTACAGCAGTTGAGTGAATTAGGAATGTATTAATCCACATCAACACTGAGATAGCCAACCTTCAGGTTTTTTGGTAGGAGTGGCCTGCTGAATGTAAAGATGAACATGTTTGTGGGAGTAACTTTCCCTTCTTTTCTAGTTCATATCCTTTTCACATGAGTCACACCTTGTGTCGATAGTCTGTCAACAATTTATTCTTTGTCAACCTCCTCAGTTTTCTTGTGTGGCTTACTCCTTTATTGGAGTTGAGAGATATGTGAGTTGAGGCTTTAATGCTGACATTAGCTAGCGTACTAGCATACTACACAAATTGATTCAGTTCACAATTTCTTGATGTCTATAACAACAATAGCTTTCCACTAATACCTTTGAGAGTGGCAACAGGGGACAGGTCAGTAAGACGTTTTTGTTACCTTCAGCATCCCAATGAAACTGAATAAGTTGTTTGTTGCTGATAAGAGATTCTACTCCTTGCAGCAGGAAACCAAGATCTATCAATGATATTGTTATTGCCTGTGGGAAAACTGCTTCAAACAATAAGTTAATGATAACAAAGCTTCATAATAAAGCAATGAGTAGGAAAAATTGTTACCTTGTAGCAAGAAACCATTGCCTGAAAATGCATCACCACAATAGGATTCTCGTTGCTGACAACCTTTCCTATTAGGGGTGACATCAAAATTCACTGGCTGTGAACCTGAGATGCTGCGACAGGCTGCAGCAAAATGTTAGTTATAACTCCTATGTTCCACGACTGGCTGCAGCATTCTAATACCATTTCTTTCTCATTAAAGGTTACAGACACCACCCTTTATCAATATATTATCAATGAGAAGGATAGAATGGAACTTTTCTTTCATGTTTGTATATGTTACCTACCCTAATCACCTCATTAAGGCTAATTAACTAATTAATTCATTAGTTAATGAGGCCATTTAGGGACATTAAGATAGTGTCCCTACCCTCTTCATATCAGGCTGCAGCCCCATGGCAACAGGTCGCGACGTAAGTATCCCAGAGTGTTTGCAACATGGTGTTAAGTCACTGACTATTGGCTGGGACCTGCTGTGGTGAATTTTGACGTCTCACCTTAAGAAGACGAAAATTCCTACCTGGCAGCAAAAAAACATTGCCTTTTATTGGAAAACCGCCACCCTAACTTGTTGACAGATAATTAGCAGTGATCCTTTCCATCCATTGTGAATAGTTCTTCTTGGTAGCGCTAGAAAAACTTGCCTTATTTGAAAAGTATTAAATCTAATCAGCTGGCTTGGGCAGTGTTGGTCTTGGATCTTCTACCTCAAATGGCTAAAGAGACCCTACTATCTGATATTCAGAGATTAACATTTGAATTCTACTTGTTTTCTCGCACATATATTTTCTAACGTAAATCAAATCAGGAATATGGAAAATTTAATACTTATATAAAAATAGAATGGGCAATCAAAAGGGTGATATTTTTGTTCTTACAAGTATCATATTTAGATCAGTTAAAGTATAGTAGTGCAAAATGTGTATATTCAAACATTTCTGTTAACTAACTCTTCCAAACAGTAGCAATTTCTGAGCTGTTTAAATTGGAATTTATGATAACAAACACTTTTCAGATCTAGTTTGAGTTGTAACTATGCTACGTATAGAAGAAGACCTGAAGGGGGCTGTGATGGCGCAAGGTTGTAGGCTGCAAGCTGCAACGGTTTCCTATAGGTCATTTAGTCACCCAAAAAAATATACAAACAAGAACAAGAATTGAACAAGAAATGTGATAGGTTGCCTGAAGAAAAAGCCTTTTCCTCCGTTGTGATAGGCCCAAATCTGATGCTAACAACTGATCCAATGGTTATGGTATTGGCTTGATGTTCTCCATACCATCGCAGCACTTTGTACATCTAGGCCACCATACTTGCTATGTCCACGCTGCATAACATAGGGAAATGTCAGCTTGGGGAATTTAGGCCCTAAGGGAGATTGGGTAGGCTGACTGGTTTGGAAACCTTTTCAATGGTACAGTTTGTAGCGTAGACATCATAATGAGGTTGCCTCCACTGCAGTTTTGCTTTTGTAAGACCTTAAAATTGGCTTTATAAGAACCATTGTTGAATCAGAAAATCACTGTTAAAATGATTCAGACTTTCAACCATAGCATATCCCAAAAGTATAATGAGTTGAAAAGTCTATTGGAGTAACGGTGATATGCTCGGTAGTGACTTTTGCTATGGATCACTTTAAAAGAATACTAATAGACAACAAGTAATACAGCACTATTTCATATCTTATAATCCACGGGTTCACAGCAATAAGGGTTGCTTTGTAGACATTACTATCAATGCAAAACACTGCTTCTATAATATTTGCTTTGCTACCAGTAGTTGTCCTAAGGGAGTGTATATGTTGCTAATGCAACCAGTAGGCCATTGTCCTCCAAGCAGAACCTTGGTATTGCAATGTCTGCAGCTTGGTTGGATTAGTTCTTGTTTTTTCAACTTCTCCTTGGACCATCCAGTACTATTCAAAGAGTAGTAATACGTACATTCTCTGTGTATGGAAAATAATTATAAGTACTGCTCAAGGCAAGAGCGCAAGTCTTATATCAAGGTAACATTGGAAGTGGCTGACATAGTGAGATTGGAGAGTGCTGAGCTGCAGCCACAAGTTGACGTTGTTGGCCTGAACTGATACAGAAGGATTACGTAGGTTATCAGCATGCCAACAACCTGAAACAAACAGTATTGAAGACTGATCTCGAGGATTTTTTTTTCTGTAATGGTGATTATGGTTAAATAAAACAAAACAAACCTTTTTTTATCATTTAATGAAAATTGTTTTACACTGATTATGATCAAATGATAATAAGAAATAAAACGAGATGTTTTTTTAATATTTGCAGGAGTTGATGAAGAAAGAGCATTATCACTCCACTCTATGTTTCCCCTTATCATTTGGATTATGCGATATCATGTTATGTCTATCAAGGTTGCTACATAACAACACATTTTAAATATGTAACTTTCCATTCCATTCTAGGGCTTAATGACATGATTATGAATGTAGCAGAAGTCTCAAATTTTCTATCAATGAAAACAGCTTTTGAATATTTCAAGTAGAAGCTGAAATATTTGTTGCTGAATATGATAGGGTCAGACAAAATAAATAAATCAAAAATAGACAACAAAAAGTACAAAAAGTGATGAACAAAGGGTTAAATCTAGAGTAAAATGCAAGTAGTATGATACATAATTAGAACAAAATGCTGCATTTTTGTGTGAAAATGATACCTATAACATTACACAAAACTTTATTTTTAGAATACTTTTAGCTTATTTTAGCTTATTTTACTATTTTTGGTAATTTACTATGTTAATATGGACTGTAAACCTATGGAAGTGTATGTCAATAAGCCCCATATTAGAATGGAAAGTCACATATGTTGTTGCCATCTATTGTATTTCTTTTATTGGTAGCTCACATGGACTATTGACTGAATCATGATGGCTGTTTTGAAAGGTTTAAAATTTCTTAGCAACTAACATGAAGTTACATTAAGCAAGGGGGGGGGGTGTTAATAGGAATATGGGAATTTTCCTACACTCACACTTAATATGGCATTTTTGTCAATCGTAAACATGCCTGCAGCTGTGATCCCAATGGATGAGCCTGTCAGTTTAGATAGAAACATGGTCATCTGAAAGGTAGAAAGCAAGTTCCTAATGGCAGTTGTAATAAGAATAAGAATAATATTATGAAAAAATATTATATTAGAGATGCATGATGTAGACCCTAATATCATCTAAAATTAATCAAATTATGACGTCGAGATATCTTTCTTCATTGATTATCATTCGTGTAAAGAAAATCTTTCAAGATGTTTCTATTATATGCTGTGAGGATGTGAGAAAATCATTCTGATGGATTTGATATTCCATATTACATACATGTAAAGTCAATTCTTCTGTAACTTTCTGAACTTTCAGATCCTGAAGCACATTGAATGAACCATGGGCCTGAGGAATAGAAGAGGTTCAATTCAATTGACAAGTGTTGAATGCCACCGATTACACAAATATCTATACATCAATGTTCATTAAGAGGAAAGCAATTTCAAAAATAAGAAAAATACATACAATGCACCTTTCTCACTAAATCTATATGATCTGAAAAGTAAAAGCTCAATAAATTGACTCTTTTCATTGCAACCTTCAATTAATGCAAATCCACAAAATTGCAGTTTAAAAACAAAGCAAACTCAAGCTATCATCCCAGTGCCAAGATTTCACTTACAGACTAGCCAAAATCATGGTGCATGATGGGGAATATATTGAAAGTCACAAGGCTTAAGCGTACACATTTCAAAAGTCATATGCATGGTAGTATTAACAGTACTCAAGCCATCAGTAGTTTGCAGTTTGTATCTGTTTATGTTAAATATCTTTAAAATTTAGTATAATCTTTATCCTCAGAAAATATTTTTTCAGTTCCATGAGTTATCAAAATGTTGATTCACTGACACACATACATGATTGTGTATATCAAACTCCCTGAGTAGATTTCAAGAGGCATGGCAATAGCAGGAGATGAATAATTAGCTATTGCAATGTAATGACGATAGCTCACACTTTGAATTTAACATAGTGTAATTACAAAAGTCAATCAAGTCAAGGCAGTAAGACATCTTTCAGTATAAATTGAGTAGCTAACAATTTCCGATCTTTCAGTTTCATAATATTATGATTATTAGATTGATTAAGTATGTGTAATAATTTAGTAAGAGGAGCGTAAGCATTATGTGCTTTTCTGAATGCGCTTCTATCTCTCTGTTTTGAAATTAATTTGTAAGAACAACCATGTACAAATGATTATTGTTTAATAAGGAGTAATAGAGGAGTGATATTAAAATCATACAAAATCATTTAAACTCATGTGTTTATTTTGGGGGAATGGCTGTCATAGTTACTTACCTCTGCGTTGACCCATGCCCCTGAAATTGTGTTGGCAAAGATGATGATCAGTGAGGTGGTAGTCCAGAATGCCTGAACAAATGTTATAAGTGGGTCAGAGAAATTGAAAGGGTTGAAGATCAGTGCATATGCAAAGCAGCAAATGATCATAACATTGAAGACTATGACCATACCAGCAAGCCCAGAGGTAAGGTTATTGGCAGTTTGTGTAAGGTTTATCAGTCTCTGATGCAGGTCCTTAACTTTGCCAAGAGAGTTGCATAGGTTTGTTGGGCATCTTTCTGCCTCTGATGCAAGTTTCTCATTGAAAACCTTGAAATTTGTTGTCAAGAGATCATTAATGACAATTGAAAGAAAAATAGGAATGACCCATGTGCCTTTGAGGAACAAAAGGACAACCATGGAAATAATTTTTGTAGTGAGTAGTGAAGTGTCATCCTTTGCCAAAGTATACAAATAATGATGAGTAGCATGTGTCCAAAAAACCATGTAGATACTAAAACCCATATTAATCGTCATAGCTGACCAGCAGCCTATTGTGTAAAGATATATGCGTTTCCTCAGTTGTAAGTGTCCATCAATCTTCCAAATGCTATCTTGAGAATGATATATATTGTCATGCATAGCAAATAACTGTCTCCAGGCCTTCTTTCTCCAACACATAATAAACATTACAACTCCCTGGGCTCCAATATAAACCTCCCAGAGCTGGAAAACACCACGAACAATAACATAGTCTAATGAGTTATATGTTGATATAAGACTCATATTCATACCCAATGATACCAACAGTATAAGCAGAATTAAAATAGAGTATCCAAGTGACATCTTGCGCATCCATTCTTTTCTTAAACCAGTCTCTTTGAGAAAATATAATCCGAAGATTTTCATTGTTAGTAGCAATGGACGCAGTGTTTGATACAGTTCATTGTCATTTTTCACTGATTCATTGTAGTTATGCTGATTGTGACTTGTATCCATCTTTTTTTCTAATGGGAAGTCCCCATATATAATGTCACTTCTAGGTGCTTCAGCCACAATTATGGCAGGCATTTTGCCTTAACTAGATATTTCTTGGATAACTCCAGGTTAAAAATGAAACCTTATGTCTGTGATCTCTCAAAAAGTGTACCTTTGAGGAAAAGGTATTCTTAGGTCCAGTTTTGTACCTGTATGGTAGACTGAAACCTTTTAGTAGGGGACGAATTGACTGAATGAGGCACACATGGTGCCAGAACATTACTGAAGTATCTGCTTTTTGTCTGAATCAGGAACAAGACCACTATACTGCACTAACCTCAAACCCCTCCTATATATAATGTTTGATCAATTTAGTTTATGTAACCTCTACAGTCATACTTACATAATATTCCTGTGACCGAATTGCACCATAAAAGCTCTTTCACACTACATGACATGAGCTGTTATATGACAATGTTGCATAGAAATGGCACACGATTTAGATAAAATCATTTAGATAAAATCATTTATGTAACATGCTCCAAATTGCCAATTTCTTATAATCATGGGACTCCTGTATGCAATTTGTCTTTCATATAATTATAGAATGTCAATATCAGAGCCCAAGTTCTGTAGTGTAATACTGCATTAATTATTCAGACAATCACCTCTAACTGACCTCTGGGTCAAAGCCAATTGCAAACAGTAATACTTTCTTGCTATTCAAATATAAACAACTAGGATTAGAGTTGGCTCACAGGTAGAGAACAGGCCCATCTGGTGCTGAAGGAGATAAGCAGGTTATGATGACTGATGTCACATACCACATATATACACACTTGCACAGTTTACCTGATATGAGCATGTTATGTAACTTCTGGCAAGTAAATACGTTTTCTCTATGGCAACCCAGATGGCCAGAATATCTACAAGCAAACCAATAATTGCAGAACCATGTACTTATGTATTCCCGTGGCCTGTTTCATGAAGATTTACGGAGAAATTGTGAACAAATAAAAGATCCACTGCCGTCCGATGTACATTGGTTTCCTTTCATCTTTTTGTGCCCTTAAGGATAGAAACTAAGACATGGTTCCCTGTGGCAAGTGTTTTTAACCCATATCCAGTTTAAAATGAGTACCTTAAACACTAAGTTTGGCACCCACCTTCAAATAATAAAAGTTTGAATAACATTGTTATATTCATGATCTATTTACTCAGTCAATATTCAAAAGTATTGATACATACCATCAATCCTCATGCAAAGGGCATATTCAAGTTTAACAATAGATCTGTTTGATATAATATGAGAGTTTCTGAGGTTTCCAGCCTTATAGAAATGTATATTCAAAGCTCTAGAACCTTTATTTAGCCTACAAACAATAACAAATATTAAAAAAAAGCTTAATCTATGCTCTAAATTAAATTCTCCATAGTTTTCATTAATGGTGAAAAAAAATGGATTTTTTTCATTTTTATTGCCATGGTAACTAGAATATTGATAGAACTCCTAAACCTTCCGCTATGCAAATCATGGTTTCCATGGTAAGCATGGAACAAAATTATGTTCCAGAAAAACGGAATTCTTAATCAAGGGACTGCTTGACTATATTTTGCAGGAAAAACATTCTTAAGGATAGATAAGGTGTCATAGTGCGTAATTAATTATACCTGCACTTCACAATGGTTCATAATCTGTATCAAAGAGTAACATATAATATCATAAACAATATAAAAATGTTTATCATGTGATTTTGGCGATACAAACCTTAAGTAAAAAGGATGAAAACTCACTGAGATACATTTTAGCAAAAACGAAAATCTTTTCTTTTGAAGAGTGATTTCTCAAATATTATCCAGCACAAACACTTGAAATTTGGAATATGTATTCTTGATGGTCTTCTCGGGGGAAGCATGTCTCATAATTTCTATAATGGTCCTAGATTTTATTTCGTTAAATAAAAGTGAAATAAACAATTCTAAATTCATAGATTCTATAAATCTTATCCAATTTCCTATATTAATATAACATCAAACAGGGGAAATATATAATCTTTCCTTAGATGTTTAAAGAGCCACTGACATGATGGGTACTGCTATATGTATTACATCACTTTACATACAGATGAAAACAAAACTACCATAGACATAATTGTAATGCCTTACCTATTGAATGAATATGCATACAAAAGTGGAACCCTCACAAATAGGTAAAATGGCCATGAGTCACTGAGCAGGCCGGAAGTGACATATCTAGATGCCTAGCTGTACAATACTACATACAGTATTGTACCAGCAATTCTTGATTGTTTCAAATTTAACAGCATAAAAAACGATAGTTTCAGTATAGTATATCACTGTAAAATGTATGCCCGTTCCACAGAAGTTTGTAGGACTGTTTACAAGCCTATACACTTATCACAAGACAACTTAAGGTAGCCCATTGTTCGTGGTGCATTGTTACTGTTAGATGTGCGAAGACACTCTCACACCTCTCAGCTTAGTATGTAGTTTTGGGGTTGAAGTCACGCGAATTTCACAACTTGCACTGTGGTAGAATGAATTTATTCCCTATTTATTTAATCAACATTGTATGATGTCATGATGAATTCATTTGGTTTTAATTTGGTATGAATAATAGGTCTACTGATACACATATAATTCTCTGCATTTTTTTAAAAAAGAAATTATAAAAATTGTAAGTTAAAGATAGACCAAAAGTTTTTAGAGTGTATGAATAAACGCATCTTCTGAATAATAGAAGTATCTTAATATTACAGTTATATTGACTATATGAAACAGACATAATGGAAACCTAAGTATGCACTCTAAAGGCATCTTGCTACGTCACAACATGGCCGCTTGGGAGAGGTGTTCGAAACAGCCATGACACCTGTCTGACCCCTATACAGTATTAGTGGCGCCCAGCTCTCTGATTCCATACACTTGAACAACACCTTATGCACATTAAAACAATTCTTTAGGTCCAGGCTTCACCTTTGTAAGTCTTTGAACATATCTCAATATCGTGTCCCAGGGTCTTTAATGTAATAATGTCAATAGTATACAAGTTTGTGTGTGTGCATTAACGAAGCGCAGGGCATTGGGACCCCTTATCTATCCTTAAAGGAAACCTTTCACATAATTAGATGATGAATATTTTTCAAAAATATTCTTTGAGCATGGACTATACATCGAGAACTATTAATTCTAAAAATATTTTAAAGATATTCTACATGTAGACAGAGTTATGAGCCTTTAACATTTGGTCTATTTTATGTGTTTTTAAGGGAAATCCCTTAATTTGTGACGTCACAAGGACACTACTTGGGAATCGCCAGCTTTTAAAAAAGGGAATCCCCAATTCTCAAAGGAGAATAAGAAGGGATTTTAGCTGTTGTATTCAATTTTTAAATTAGGCTACATACAAGGTATTAACACTTTTATCTTTTACTCACCTATATTAATTCAATTACCCGAGATTCCCAAATTATTTTCAAAGAGATTTCCCTTAATAATGACGTAGCAAGGACAGAATTGAAGGCCCAAAAATAAGGGAATTCCCAAATTTTATTTTATTTCCTTTACAATCCACTAATACTTCAATATTTTTCCATTTTTCCTTTTGAAATATCTTTAGAATACCCAAGAGAAGTTAATTAAATAAAAAATAGGCTTTTGAAAATGTATGTGCAAGGAACCCTTTAAGTAGAAAAAGAAATGACAGTATATTACATGAAATTGTATTTGGGACTTTTGGGCCCAGACTTTTGGGCCCAGATTATTAACATTATATCTTCATAAAAACAGGCGAAATATTCATATTGAAAATTATGCTTAGAAAAAGTCATAAGAATAAAATTATACTCGATCCCTATGTCATATGAGACACACTGCTCGTCATGATAGAAGGATCCACAGAGCTATTGTATTAACTGCTTGGGCCATTGGCCTGCACCCAATCATTAGTGATTGAACAAATAGTTGTGTAAATCCTTTAAGATTTGTCAGCCGCATAGGAAAACCTGTAGTAACTGTCTTCTAACTATACACTGTAAAAAGTAAATGCTATTTTACAACAAATTGTACAGTTAATTTACAGCAATGAAACAGTTAAACTTGCTGTAGGATTACAAGATTTGTGCTGTAAATTTGAAATTACATGATGAAAATGCATGTTTACAGTACATCTTACTGTAAAATGTAGTGACCACCAGGAGTGCAGAACTGAAATGTAAAAAAACGTTTTCAGCATAATTATTACCTTTAAACCTTGTTTCCAGATGAATTTATTACATCTAATGATGTCAAAGAGTGAATACCATACTCATAAAATGAACTTATATTTTAAGTTTGAGATCTAGATACATATTAATAATTGTAATTATTACAAGATAATTATAAACTGTATGCATGGACACCTTTTTGGTGTAAAGTTTAATTTATAGGTAAGTAATGATCTCTTAAACCTGCTGCAACATCAACCAATGCATGTATGTATTTGGTAACGGGCAATGGTTGATGTAGTGAGCCTTAGTCTAAAAGATTTAGACCCCGTGGGACGACAGTGGATAAACGATGTATCCACTGTCTCTCTTCCTTGTCCCTCTCTCGTTGTCCCGATTTACTATCGGGTGGTGAGTGGATAAAACTTAGGACTGTTATGGTAAATCCATCAAGTTTTGCCGGATTTTGTGCGGGGCAACGATTAAAGTGCCGTGCTACCGTGGTCTCACTGTTATGAATGATGTCATAAAAGTGACTGTTGAATCGGGTTAGTATCTTATTTTTTGTCTGGCCCACGTATTGAATATTACAAGTGGTGCAGGTAATAAGATAAATAAGATTCATTGACTGGCAATTCACATGGATTTTCGAAAAGAATTTCATACCATTAGATTTGCACTCAAAATGGCCAGTGATGTTAAGTTTAGGACAGTATCTGCAACTAGTGAGTCTGTTGCATGTTCTTTCTTCAGCCAAATGTGTAGTGGATTCTGTGCTGACCTTATAGCTTGTAGAGGCGCGAACAAGTTGGTCCGAAAGGTTCTTGTTGCGGCGAAGTCCGAAGATTAGTTTGGACTCTAGGAGCGGTCGGGTGGTTTTAGTTTTTCCCAATATCTCCCAATTTTTAGTAATGGTGTCCCTGATAGGGGGATTTAGTGGGTTGTGGGTTGTGACACAGTAGAATGTGTTCACCGTGTTTTGCATAGTGTTAGTTGTGGGATTAGCAGAATTATTAGCTTTTTTGAGAGTTTCCTTATTCAATAAGTCATCCCTGTGGAGGTTTTCCACCTTAGATAGGGCAGCCCTTACCAGGTTTTTTAGGTAGCCCCGTCTCACAAAATGTGATGCTATCATAGCAGCATTCGATCTGAAATCCTGTAGTTTAGAACAAAGGCGTTTAATCCTGAGAAACTGTGAGTATGGGATACCATTGAGTAGGTGCCTTGGATGTTCAGATGAATATAATAAATAGTTATGACTATCAGTAGGTTTGCAATAAAGATAGTTCTATCATCTTCTAAAGTTAAAGTGATGTCAAGAAAATTAACATTCTTGGCAGATGATTCAAGAGTGAACTTGATTGTATCGTGACAGTGATTTAAATGATGGATAAATTTGTTCAACTCTGACTCACCATGTGTCCAGATGAAGATAATGTCATCAATGAACCTTTTCCAAATAAATGGTTGTAGTCAGTAAGAGTATACAAACTGATCTTCAAAATGACCCATAAATAGGTTTGCGAATGATGGTGCCAGTTTAGTTCCCATCGCAGTTCCACCTACTTGTAAGAAGTCTTTGTTGTCAAACTTGAAATTGTTAGTGGAAAGCACCAAGTGAAGTAGTTCACAGATAGAGTGATTGGTAGGGTTTTCTAGAGGAGACCGGAGTTTATATAGGTAAACACTGGTGGCTTTAATGCCTTCATCATTCTGAATATTGGTGTATAGACTAGTGACGTCCAGTGTAGCTAAAATAGCATTACCAGGTAATTTTAAATCCTTTAATAGATTAATTAAGTGAATGCTATCCCGTAAATAGGATGGTAGTGTCTGCACTGAAGGTTGAATAAAGTGATCAACAAATTGGGAAATGAGTTCGGAAGGGCATTCATTAGCCGAAACTATGGGTCTCCCTGGAGGAGGGAGAGTGTTTTTGTGAATTTTTGGTAATAAGTAAAAATTCATGTATGTACTAATAAATCTAGCATAATTACATCCCCAACCTCTAAACATTGGTTTGTAGTTGAGAATTAACCTTTTTTCTTTGATTTATGGGAAATATTCTATGTTAAATTGATGTTAAAAGGCTTTTAATTCAAGCTGTTGTCTAATGATGAATACTATGAGTGTTCAAATAGACAATAACCCTGGCAAGCAGCAACATAGCAAGAATGTTCTGCAATGGTACTATTTCAGTTAGTCTGTAACTTGCCCTATATTCATGTAGCAGTTATGTTATTTTAGGTAAAGTTAAGACTTACTAAAAAAGAATGATATTATAACATTATATTTTGGTTAAGTTGAGAACTTACTAATTAAGAATGTATTATAATGTTATCATAACATGAAAGAATGTTCCAAGAATGTCACAAGAATGTCACAGCGCGACATTGCAATGTTAGGCTCTAAAGATGTTTTTTAGTTGCCATTAAAATAACATAACAAGAATTAAAGCAGATCTGAACATTGATGCAATATTGTAATAGCATCATATTCTTGCTTTGGAAGGAAACAGTTACTTTATGGTGTTACTCTAACTCTACTACAATGAGATATAACAGGCTGACAACCAATGCACCTCAGCAATTATAAACAATTCAGATGATTGACACTATAGATAACTGTCCCTCTTGGTGTGATCTTAACATTATTTAATAATGTGTGTTCTAGTTGTCTTTACTGCACACTGTCAATCTCAAGAATTAAACAACATTCTATGTTCAATTTAGTATAATTAAGAATGATTAAAATATCTAAGGGTTGTGAAATAAGGGTTGAGATAACTGATTTATATTGTACGTACCGAGGCTTGCACTTTTACATTATCATTTTTGTGTGTATAAATATTCACAGATTTGACAAAGAAGCATATACATAGAGATATCATTT
The DNA here is from genome assembly GCA_936440205.1 of Lepidonotus clava. Lineage (NCBI taxonomy): Eukaryota > Metazoa > Annelida > Polychaeta > Phyllodocida > Polynoidae > Lepidonotus > Lepidonotus clava. Next base: position 54,169,169 of record OW387137.1, read on the forward strand.
AGCGTCTTAATGAACTGGAGCTTTATATGGCATTATGAAAGCTGATTTTGCATTATACATTTTTTGCAGAAATTTTACAACAGCAAATAAGCAGAAGATATGTTATGTACTGTGCATATATATTAAAATGCTCATACGCAATATAAGTTGCCACACCGGGTAGATGGATACACATGTGCATGATATCAGTTCATTGGCCAATTGCATAATGAAATAGTGAAACAATTGAATGTGTCAAAAGAGAGATGTCGCTGTTGCGATGGGTCCCACTGTGGAGTTGTGGTTGTTGTACGGGGAAGATTCAAATTCTGCAAACAGTGGTCTAAAAACATGTATTTGGATGTAATAGTCTTGAGATTTTCAGCTTGGGAAAATCATTGATGAAGCTGGAACTTTGTACAACAGTAAGTGATTTGACAATACCATTGTTCACTATTATAATGTTCCATTTTGCGACGGGCCAAATATGACAATGCTAATCATACACCTTTGCAACTTTTGTGCCAGATCCTTGAGGTTCCTTCAATAAGTTCCTTGCTCCTATGTCAGTAATTGTCATTCTCCTCATTGGAGAAGGCCGTCTTGGACTGAGGGAAAATGTTTTTGGGAGTGTCAAATTCTGCAATTTGACCTCTGTCCATTACCAAGATCCTGTTAAACAAAAACAATTTTAATTTACATGGATTTTTCCTTTACATTCTGTATCATTGTGCTTTGATCTTCTATTGTTTTTTTAAAAAAACATTTTTGTTTATATTAATTCTCTCTTCTATGAATTTACAGTATTTTGATCACCAGCAGGTTTATTTTGGCTACTTTTGTTGATAAAAATACAGAATAAACCATAGAAAGCATATAAGTATTTGTTATAGATTCATCTATAGTGAAGAATTGTTTAAAATAAACATAGCAAATAGTCAATGTATACATCTTTTTTCATTAAGGTGGCGCCCCCTGGCGGATTCAAATTGAAACACACTTTTAGGGCTTACCAATAGTTAACGTATATGGAGTGAAGTGACCTAGTTACCGAAAGCCCTAAAAGTGGGCAGACTGGAGTACTGCGCAGGGTCTTGGGAAAAGTCTATATAGATACAAACTTAATAAATATATACAGAAACAAACTTTGAAAGAAATCTGCAAATAGAATACAAGAAAAAGTCTATCTGTGATGGAGAGGACTTAAAAAGTCCCATTTAGCAACATAAAGTCAAACCCCAGAATAAATGTTGGTTTGCTTCTGTTTTTTTTTCCTTTTACAAAGTTTGATAAAATAGCACTTAAATACCTGTCAAAATCTTTGACAGTAGAGAGCCTGTGTGCTATGGCAATGACTGTAGAGTCAGCGAACACATCACGAATAGTGGCCTGGATGAGGGAATCAGTGTGAAGGTCGACCGAGGCAGTCGCCTCATCCAGAATCAGCACCTTGGTCTTACGTAGGATGGCCCTCCCCAGGCACACCAACTGCCTCTGTCCTGCACTGCATCATAAGAAAGAAATACATTTTATTATACCTTAGGCTGATACAAGTTTAGTAGTTAAGAGTTTAACACACCTGGGTGATAACCAGCCTTGTATCAACCTGCAGGACAATACAGAAACTTTCTATTTTTCTAAAATTCATAGAAAAATTAAATCATTGAAAAATAAAAAATCTAACATATATGCATTATCTGCATAACATTCCTAGCTACATTTTACTTGCTTACTATTTGTTGATTTGATTTTAGAGTTATATGAAAAAACATTAAAAAAATGTGCAGCATCACAGCCCCACCATCACTATTTGCTGTGTATCCTTCCTTGGGAGCTCAGATCTAACAGAAAAGGTACAATAAATCCATAACCAAGCTCAAAGGGAGTACTCGAGCAGTTATCATCCCTCACTGGGAGTCCTGATATCTGGGTCCCAGCTCTGGGTGACAACTGCCCTCGTACTCCCTTCTCGGTTGGTTATATGTATGTACCAATAATGTTTCAGCATGCAAAGACAAACATTTATTTACACTGCACAGTGAGCGGTAGCGCCCCCTATGACAGTCAGTGCAAAGCACAATGAACATCTGTCTTTGTAACCGTGTAGGGGTGTGAATTCAATCTTCTCATAGATTTGATCATTTCATAGTTTCAATCACCAAGGATAGAATTGTCAAACCAGGAGGCATATTTAAGGACATTTTACGGAAAAAATGTGTATTTCAAACCCATAAATACCTTTTTTTCACCAAGGGAAATTTACTAAGAAAAAATTGGTATTTTTTTTATTCATAAAATTTTACAAAGGCCAAAAAACGCATCATAAATGCTAAAGTATACGAATATGAAAATCGGGTTTGTATATTTTTTATTGCCAAAATTATAGATAGAAACTCTTCTAAAATTATAGAAACATATAATTTTACTAATTTTACTAAGTTTACATCAAGAATTACAAGGTTTAAATTGATTGTTTTAATATTTTCAAATTCATGAATTATGATTTATAAATTTTCAAAGCATTTATTGTGCGTTTTCTTCTGCCACTTTACAAATTTGACCTCTCCCTGGAGGAACAAACATGAAATATTGTTTTCTTATATGTGAAATGCTAAGAATTTCATAAAATGTCCTTAAACTGCCCTCCAGGTTTTTGCTATGATATGACCTTAAATGTTGCTACGGTATTAGAGATAGTAGATGATTATGTGCATTTTTGGATTTTTTACATCCAAATGAAATTAATGTATTAATAAGACAAACTGGATTATCAATTTTCTGTTGAATTCAAAAGATATCAGACTACATTTTCATATTATAAAGTAGGTGCTCACCTTTATTTTTCAACACCTTATGTTGCAGCTTTTCTCAGGAAATATCAAATTGTAAAATAACTTACCTACAATAACTAAATACTGAGTTTGATAAGGATATTGACAGTAGTTATTCAACCGTGGGATCAAATGAGATTTTTTCCCATTGAAATCAATGGTAAAGGATGATTCTTTTCATCATGCAAAAACATTTTTCACGAACTTTGAAAGTAAAAACCTTGATTGCTATGGCCTAATTATGACCTGACATTTGCTGACAGAAATTAGCTAATCGATATATGTTGTTTGTCATACAAATCACACCAGACACCATAATACCTTTTATTACTTATCATAAATTAAACATTTTCACCTACATGTGTTCTTCAAAGTAGGTATAGAAAATATTTTATAACTCTTTGGAAAATAACTTATGTACATACTTACCATGAAAAAAATGGTAGATGACATTTAATCAACTATAACTTTACATCTAATTCTAGAATATTTGCAATAGTAATCATAAAGGACACGCTGCGATTTTGGGCCGATTTTTAACCAATTTTGAAAATCAGTTGTTTAAATAATCATTTTTTTTGTACAACATACACTTTCCCAAAGAGTTTAGAATAATACATATTAGAAAAATTGTCTTTTCATCAGGAAGATTTATTCAAAATATGTGAAAAATGCATGAGAAGAAAATTGGTCGGCCCAAAATTGCAACGTGGATCATGGCCTTTAGCAGGCTGGCATACAAGGTACCTATAGCCTCCAATAACCAACCAACAAACTAATCTTTGTTTGGCTGCAGTATAGACCTTTTTCATTAGGGTGTGGCGCCCCCTGGTGAAGTAAATGGATCCAATGGTTTAGTTTATTTCCCATAGTTAACCTATATAAAGTGAAGCATATAGGTTAATTATGGAAAATGACCTAAACCATTGGATCCATTTACTTCACCAGGGGGTGCAACACTCTTAATGAAAAAGGTCTATAGCCCACCTCAGTGTCTCCATCCCTCCTTGGCAGTCATAGTCCAGCCCGTCCGGTAAGGTCAGGACGAAGCCCTTCAGATGGGCCTTCTCCAGGACATCCCACAGCTGGGCATCCGTGTACCGAGAGAAGGGGTCCAGGTTGTACCTGAGGCTCCCGGAGAATAGCACCGGGTCCTGCCAAAGAGAAGGAGTTATGGTAGTATTATCAAAGATATTATAACTACACAAAGATGTGCGACTCGGACCATCCCCAACAGGTGTTTTTCGGTATCTTTGATAGTGGCACCCCTATGAGAGTCCGTGCCACCAGTTATTATCCGACGTCCGTTTTTGCAATTTTTGTGACGTCACCGTCTCTTTGTTTATGGATAACGTCACGAAAACGGCAAAAACAGACGTCAGATAATAACGGGTTGCACGGACTCTCGTAGAGGGCGCCACTAACGACGACATTCACAACAAAACAGTAAGAATTGTATCTCTTATTTTGGAGGCTCGTTGGTATTATACTAAAAAACTCGTGCTGTTATATCGGTGACAAATTCGCAGACAGGGGTTTTATGATTGTTAAAGATCGACAATAAGGAGTACTATACACATTGAATAAAAAGAAATTTGTCTATCATATGTGCAGTTTCCTTGAGCAATTGTCATATCGCAGTTCATTACAGGCTATGTAGTGTTATCACCTGGTGTAATAGAGCCTTATAGGAAATCCTTTATTTAGGTTTAAATCAACATGTTAGTAGTTGATCCCTAAAGGAGTGCCCAAAACATATGTGATCCGTTTTAGTGAATTGAGTCAGGTGTTACACCCATCTAATGTTAGTAAGGTATTCCATCAGAAAATACTATTTCTTTGCCTCAAAATGAGGTATTGCATGTGTAGCAGTGATATCTAGGTGTTGAGATAAGTTATGGAGAAGTAATAAAGAACCACACCTATGCAGGGAAGAGTAACTGAGAAAATTGAGTTCAAAATTTTTCTTACTTTGCACTGATGGTATCTGAAAAAGCCCTACAACATATACTTCTAGTCTCCTGCTGGTCCTGACACTTAATAAAGTTATTCTACACTGTTCTAGCTAACAAACACCAGGAATTGCTTTGTTTAGAGAAATAACTTTTATTTATGTTGGCACTGCAAATTATGACAAAAATCGGGATCTAAAACAAAAACTTAACCTAGAGCGACAACCACAAAGGATCTCAATACATCATCTTACAGTTTAAAAGTGACTGTGTGATGACCCTAGGTATCCAGGGTATCCATAAAGTGTCTATAAAGGTTCATGATTGCCCTGGGATGTTAAAAAGTGAATATCCATCAAGGTAAAAGCATAAAAAGTCTTAACAGCTTAAATAAGTTAACAATTCCAAAGTGGATTGTTCAAGTGGTCCTTGGCCTGCCACGACTATGTTTAACACCTTTACTAGGAAGGCCCCTGCCCCTAGCTGGCGGATGGGGCCTTCCTCCCCTGAATCTGACAAATTTGATTGTCTCTCCAACTGTCTTCATAACTCCTCCTGCAATCCTGATGTGTCCGGGGTGTGTCCTCTCACCCATCCCCTGCCCCTGCCCCTGTCTATGTACCTTGTGGGCCCATCCTTCTCACCAGCCTCTGGTTCTGATGATGCCTCTGGTTCTGCCTGCAGAGAAGCGTCATGGGGGCTGGGCCAGGTGCTTGTTCTGGAACAGAGGACTTGGGACACATGATGTCCTTCATCTCCTCAGTACACAACTCAGAGATATTCTTGAAGAGATACCACTGTCTTTTGGCATCGAGGCCAGGGGATGGGGTCGGCTGAGGGCCTTCCTGAGGGACAGCTTCAGGGGCGACAGTCAGCATCTTGAGGGTCTCAGGGACCGAGCTAGCATACTGCTGGAATGAGACATGAGACAAAAAAGATTGCCACAACTCAACTAACACCTTCCCGTTCTTATCACCCACGAGTTGGGCAAGGTTGGCACGGTCTCGGGTGCTCTTCAGCACAGTCTGCTCCATTTCCATAAGGCGTGAGACTGGCTCACAATGAAACTTTTTTGTTTTTAAACAAACCAAAGCACCAACAGGGGCAAACTTGGTCTGCCCGGTGATCAAAAAGTTTAGGGAAAAAGCCTCATGCCAGCCAGTCAGGACATGCCAGACAAGGTAGGCTAGTAGATTAGCTAGTCCACTACAGTTGTCACAGTGCATGTTCACAGCTTTCTTCCCGAGAGAATAAGTTTTCAAAATAGTGGTGCTGGTATGAAATAGCAACATTTGACCCTCAACTGCAATGGTCACTTAAAAACATAAAAAGATCTATAAATTCTGTCTTCCATGGCCAATATCACAGTTTCACTTTCTGCAGCATCTAACTCATTTCACCAAAATGGGTCACATATTTTAGTGTCATAAAAAAGTACAGATTTTTAAAAATATTAAAAGAGAATTAAATCATTTGCGGTGGTGCTAGTGTTGGGTCACCGCAAGCACCACCGCTAGTACCACTGCAAGCAATTTCTATAAATTATTCCACCTTGCGGTGCCCTGATTTTCTTGCGGTGGGATCAAACACCGCAAGTGAATTGCCCACTGTAAGCAAAATTCCGCAACGTGGAATGTGGCCTTTATTTAGTGGAAAATAATTACATCCATTGATGACCCTCCATCAAGTACATAAGCATTTTCACATGTTTCCTAGGAAAATCCAAGGAGATGAGGATTTAGTAACTCTGTATTCAGGAAGAAACTGCAAGTCATATCTGCACAAGATATCAGGTAGATAATACGGTTAGAGGTCAGAACAGAGCATAACAATATCAAACCTAATAACACTCCATTAACTTTACCAGAGACCTTTTGAGACAATTGATATTGGCATTTAATGTGAAAGTAACCAATGGGTTCATCAGATGATGTTCTTGAAAGTTGGCTATGATGTCTTTAAGATAAATGATTGGACCCCTGTTACCTCATTGTCATGGGCAATACAGCCAAGGAGTGATGTAAAAACAGGGAAATTATGAAACATTCTAATAACATTTGGACATTCTGCAAAGTTATTAGATCATTCTGAGATGTTATTTTCTTGGCTGGAAAGTCTCCAACAGCAAGTTAAATTGAAGTTATTGAAAGTTGTTGAATGATTATGACAAATGGTCCACTGGCTAACCTTCTAACCACCCAACAGAGTGCCCTACCTGAGGAATCACAGTCAGTCTGGACCTGAGATTGTGAAGGCCCAGGGTCGAAATAGGAACTCCGTCTATAGATATGGAGCCCTCGGCCGCTTCGATGATTCGTACCAATGCCAACGCCAGAGAGGATTTCCCTGCACCAGTCCGGCCAATGACACCAACCTGAACAAATACAAACATATGACACTGTTTTCTTACTGAACACTAATATCAATGTGACTAAGAATCCCTGCATTGTGTGCATTACGTGTTGTTTTCATTCAAAAACAGTGTAACTGATGAAATTGTCTGTAAAGTAAATCAAATTAGTTAATTTTGTTTACTATAAATGTTCTCGGTGGACTGGGTCCTTTTGTTGACTGACTAGGTTTGCTGTCTATCATTTTCCATCCACGCTGTAGTGCTAGCAAGTACTTGTTGTATTTAATGAGATAATAGTGAAGCCCTACTGGTAGGACAATTTACAGAGGATTTTTCTTTCTTTTTTTACATATTTCATGCAAATGCCTCCATCTTCAAACTTATAGTCACATATGTTTGGAAAACATTCCTAGAATTATTTATTTCATGGACCACACCTAGAAAAAATTGTAACCTCATCAAAATGACAAATAATATTTTGAAAAGAATTGCATATGTATATGATGCCAAAAAATTGAAATAAAATCAAAAGAGAATTCTGAAGATTTTTGTTATGAAAATGGTGGTTTCCATGGCAAAAATTTTACCTAAAATATACAAAATTTGTTGATTTTAGTCACCATTGTAACACAAAACGATCATATAAGAATTGGTAAGGTTGTTTGATAACCTTTATAACGTAATTTATTTTTGTCTGCTTAGAAATTAAAACATTGGAATTTGAAAAATAACAGGAATGACCAATTCTGAACAGCAGAATATTATCTTTCTGACCTCATAACCCATTAAACGACGTCTTAGACAATTACATGGTTTCAGACGTTTTATATATTAAAAAATACTAAAATAGTCATAGATTGGCTCTCATAGGAATAATTGCAATTTCTTTTTCAGTTTTAGATAGCCCAGATGATTAGACAAAAAATAATCATATCAAACTTTCACATAATCTGGGTTGATGAAAAAGGGTTCATAGCCTATAACACAATTTTGAATATAATGTATAGCTGAAAGGAACAGTGTTTTGAATGTTCTTTTTAGGGCTGGATTATATTTTAGAACCAAATTTATTATCTAGTGAATATTATATACAACATAATTGGAGCAGAAAATATGAATAAATTAGTTTACACAGATGGCCACAACATACTCATTAGGATGAATGAGTGCACAAATCCACTTCTACTATGATAATCAGCCTATTTTGGCACTGAGTAAGATCATCTGTCTGTATGCAGTATTGAAATGTACTCATGCAAACCTAAATAGGTGCTATTATCGGCCGATTATTTTGATAGATTCTGCTGGTTTTAGCACCGATCAGTAGGCCGTATCAGTAAAAAAAACACCTAGTAGGAATGGGCCTCATATTGAGTATGTTACCTTACCTTTTGCCCTGCAGCTATGTCACAGTTAATGTCCTGGATAACTAAGTCCAGACCAGGGCGATACCGACAGCCATAGTCCTTGATTTCGATCCTGCCCTCCTCCGGCCAACTGCTAGCTGTTTCTGTACCAGGCAGCTCCCAACTGGCCTTCACCATACAGAATAGCAAATTATACAGTGAGATTAATATTTTGAATATGGGGTTGAAGAAATATGGGAGAACTGTTGCTTTTTCACTTCCTTGTAATCCCTAACCCATCTCCTAGACTACTGATATCGAGTCTAGGGACTGTTAACATTTCTATGTATCACTTGTAAAATTGTACTTCTTGAAATTTTTTTCATGATATTGGGAGTTGGAATCCCTAATGCTGCTGTTACCTGGACTTTATTCAAGAGATGAAAATACTATTTAATGGTTATCCGAGTTAACTCTACTTTATAAACTACAAAATATGTCCTACGTCCTATGTCCTCTAGGAGTTTGCAGTACACCTCTCTTCCAAACCCCAATGAAATATCCTTTGAAATTGGTTTGCTATTTTTCAGCGAATATCTGTAGGAAAGCATCCATTGGTAGGATAGCATCTTGTTGGATAGCATTCTTCCAAGGGAGCTCCAACAGGAGCCCCCACCCCAGTCCCCCACGGGAAGTACAGGTTAGGTACATTTGCACAGTTATTTGGCTGTGCATGCCCTACTGAGTACCTACCTCCTGCTGTACATGGCAATACTCATCAACCCTTTCTACAGAAACCATGTTCAGCTCCAGCTCTGTCACTACGCGAACGATGAAGTTGCAGAAGCTGATTATCTGAGGGAAACACATGAGGAAATGAACAATTTTTGGATGCAATTTTGCTGGTAACCCTTGCAACTTTGAAACTGTTTATAGGGTTGCTGCTATAATTGAAGACCAAATAATATTATACCAAATAATGATTCTATTAAACGAGTGACAATGTTGATGTACTGTCAGGCCATTATTTTCCATTTGCTTGAGGGTCCCTTTATACCCAAAAAACAATATAATTTACACAATTAGGTAAACGAAGATTCCTCTATAAATATGTTAAATGATTCTCACGATAATCAATAGTAAAGTAGTAGTCATGGAAACAAGTTAACACCTTGGTAGACTGTGGATCTATCAAGAGGCCGTCCATAAATGATGTCACACTTTTCAGGGTACTATCAGGACCTCTCCAACCCCTGCCACACTGAATTTCTTGTTTTCATCATGAGAATGAGGCCAAATATTAGGTAGTGTCACATTGTTCGACCTACCTACCCACCCTCTTGTGTGTGATATCATTTTTGGATGGCCCCTAAAGCCCCATATCCACTAACTAATTTTGGCTGAATTGGCAAGGCCGTCAGTGTGGCTGTCTAACAGCCACACCAACGACTTTGCTGATTTTATGTGGGTATGCCTTGTTCAGTCAGAGTCATTCAATAGCCATGCTGACCGACACACCGACGGTGGAGCCAATCCATATTAAGCATGTTTAATAATTTCATGCCAGAGGCCATTATCATTGCCATTGGCGTCAGCCGTCAGGTCATTCGCAAGTGGGTATGGCACTTACAGGTACAATTTTACAAAGTGTGAAGCATTCTTACGTTGAGGGCTGAGCAGATGGACAAAGCTGCCATTCCTCGAGGTAAGGTGTCCCGATCAAGTACCACAAAGAGTGCGGCAAAGAATACAATGACACTGGTCAATGTTTCAGCCCAGATTCCAAGGCACCTTTACAGGGATTAAACAGAGAAGTTGTTATGGTTAATACCCTTATGCAGCTAGAAATATGTAATACTTGTATAAATATGTCACAAGTTTTCAGCATAGTATGTATAATAGACATCATCCCAGTTGATTTAAGGGGTGTGACCCTTTTGATTTGTGATGGTGATCTAGATGCAGTGGGTGGCATTGTGGCATTTGATTTACCCAAAACTTTGGTTATATGATAACTCATTACTCTGTGGCCTGTTCCACATGTCTGGTACCAAATATAACTGTACAATCACTTTAAAGGGCCATACCCACTAGGTGATTTTACCGTTGCTGGACGACGGGAATAACGGCCGTCGTCGTTGCCTGGCGATAGTAATATCTAGCATTTTTGATATATTCCCGGCAATTTTCCCTGCAATCACGTCGTCCAACGCCAGTCACCCAAAAAACACACCATACCAACGGGAGTTGCCTGGCGATCTGCAATCGCCCAGCGATTTCGTCGCCGATTCTCAAAGTCACTCGTCGCCCGGCGACAGTAAAGTCGCCTAGTGGGTATGGGGCTTAAGCACAAACTTATCAATCAGCTGCAAATAGCTGATATCTACCTCTTGGCTATGAGTGCACCCCGTTCCATAAAAAATTAGGAATATCTAAGATTTACAATTTGTTCCAGAAAAAATATACACAAAAATATATATTACTGTGAATCGTACATAGCATAACAAATGTGTGCATAACTCACACTATCTGCCACTCGTAGTTCATTGTTCATAAGTCAATTTTAATACAGTGGTCCCCCCCTTATGCGGCCAACCTTGGGGAATGATGAAAGTAGCAGCTGGTGAGGGGTGGCCTCTGGCGAGGGGGACAATTTCATGAAACTTAATGTGAACAATTATCTATCCCTGATTTCTTTTCTATACAGTACATGTAATATTATATTAGTTACATTAAGACCCCATAATTATTTTGTCTGACACGTATTCATGTTTATTTGTTAGGCCAAGGGAAAACTAATGTTCCTGTAACATCGGCCCAAATAATTAGGGTAGATAGGTTGGGATATTTTTTTAACTTTGGAATCTTTTTTTAAATGGCTCATAGTGTGAGGCTCAAAATTTCCGTGACATTTCACTAAGTTCTAACATTTAAAAAAAAACAACTCACCTCCTGGTCCTCTCACCACCTCCAGACTTCCCCCTCTTTGTTTTAGGTGCAACCATTCAGGTAAAGAGGGGCGGCCGAAAGGTGTTGAGAGGATATAGGTGTAAGATGTCACAGATAAGTCAGAGGGGGGCCAAAAGTTGTTGAGGGATGTAAGAGCAATCTCAACATCTCCTGGCTGCTAGTCAGGAGTATTTTTGGCATTTGGGCCCTCAAAATAGTGGCCGCTGGCCACTGGTGAGGGGTAAATATAGAGACAAAACTGTTCGTGCCAGCATTTTGTGGACAAATAAGAGGGGTGGCCGCTGGTGAGGGGGGCTGTATATAGGGGGACCACTGTATACGAATATCTTTTTCATTATAAATGAGTTACCATTAAAAGATTATTTCATAAGGAATCCGTTGTTAAAAAACTAAAATTGACTGAGCATTCAAGGAGCTTTAAATGTAAAACAGAAAATTATCTGATTTCCAATTTTTGACTATTTTGTGTGTAACTGCAAGTTACCATTGTTCTTTTCACATTACACAATTTTTTTCTTACTAACACTATTTGCTAACAGGTTCAAAGTAGCATTGCAGCATTGACAAACATTTTTGTAGAATAGCCTCCTGATTGTGCATGAACTTAGTATAGGCCGTATTCCACCGAAAGTGCGCTGCCGATTTAGAATTGGCGGCCATGGCAATAAAATTTACCAACATGTTGGTAAATTTTTCCTGCCGATTTTGGACTTGCTGCCGATATCACACCTTTCACCGCAGATTATTCACTTTCGGCTGCCGATTATACACCGAAATGAGTGGCTGCTGGTATAGAACATTACCTTGGAGAGGGTCAGTATTGGCGGCCCGCACCTTCAGTATGTGGAATACGGCCTTAACTTACCTCTGTCCTGCAAATATGTGGTATGTCGCTCGCTGACCATCATCTATGAGTCGGTCACATCTATTGATAAAGTCATCTTGACGGTGGTACGCTCGAATAGAACTCATACCGTGCATGGCCTCAACAAAGTGTGAGTATATGGGGGACTGAGTGATGTTCTCAATGCGCTTCACTTGGCAGATGTATCGGGAATAGACATGCTGAAGAAAAAAGAGCCATGCAGTTTGACTGACAGAACACCTGGAAAGAACAGGGGCAGATCGGTGTGGGTGGGGGTGGGGGGTCCTGGGGTTCCTGACACCCCCTTCCCCTTTGGTGGACCCCTAAACTACCAAAAGAAGGGAAAATGTCGCACACATATCAACAATTGCACGCTGCTTTAGAACTTTGAGTTTATGCTAATCTCCGCCTTTCGTAAATCCTGTATCCGCCCTTGCAGAATCACCAATGCAGAATGATCAATTTCCCATAGGAAGGATTAAGAGGGAGACATCTGATGTGCTGCTTCCTCTCACTCTAATTTTGACCAAATTTAGAAATCTTTCAAGGTAATTATAGACCCAAAAAGGGAATCCTCAAACCTTTATGTAACAGCAGGCCCCTTATGGAAATCTTTGGATCCCTTCCTGCTCAAATGTAATTCCATGTTTTCTTATGCCATACAAACTCGATCATTAAGATAATGATGATGATTGTAAGTGTTTTAGGTCCACCCAGCAATTTTTTCAGCTACTTCAGGACCACTCACATCTTTGACAGCACACACTACAATGACCAATGAGGGCAGAAGTGAAAGAAGGTAGCTAGAGGGTAGTGTAACAGCCACAGCCTGGTCTTCAACCTGGGTCTCCCTTATTCAAGTTGGCATGTTGAGCAATGTATCATTCCATCCCCCTTCTAAATCAAGATGTACATATGTCATGGTTAACACCAGGCATGCGGGGTGGTGAAGTGGTCAGAGCGTCTGTCTGTTGTGCGGGTGGCCCAGGTTCAATTCTGGGCTGAGCTGGCTTCTATATCCCTCTGCAAGTCTCCCTGTGACAATGACAGGGATATTAAAGGTCCCTAGAGGTCCACCGGCTGTTATGTGAAGGACCATGCCTATGGAACCCTGCACACTAAAGAACACCTGCCTCAGTAAAAGTGTACGGATGCGGTCTCTATGTTCTCATAGATTTGATCATTTCATAGATGCGGTCATCAGACAGAATTGTCGAGACCTTGTTCTCAACGTGATATGACCATAGATGTTGATATGATGTAAAACCCCAATAACTAACCAACCATGGTTAACAGCTATCAGAGGCACTATACAGGCTCAAACATTCACACATTATAACTGTGCCATCTTAATATGAAGAAATATGTAGAAATATGTGCATCTAAGGGAGGATTAAAGGATATATTCTACTATATTTTTTCGAGTGCACTTACATTGGCTCTTATTTGGGAAATGCCAGTAGTTTGCATTTCTGATACAAGCATGTTGGTATCTAAATGCAAGCACTCCAGGGAAAACCACATAGAATTATGCTAGCGCTCATACTTGCTTTGTCCCAACACAAATAAGAACACAAGCAAATTCCATATTCCACTATACACTCTCAGAAATTGCTTACATTTGCTTGGTTCGTTTATGAACCTGTTAATGAAAAATCCAAGTAAAATGATGTGTGTTGAAATGAAATCAAGTATTTTTAAAAAGGTTGCATATTTATTTTATCATCCGCACGGCCGAGCAACGGGTCGTACCGAGGCCAGTGAGTATAAATAGGCTGTGTGGCCTGCTCCCTGTTCATAGTGTTTTGCACATATCTACAAAATTGTATGGATGATAAAATATAGAAGACCCTTAGGGGACATCCTCAGGCAGATGGACGGACCAGGTGGGGCAGGACGGCCTGTGGGCTTTGCCCTTGGGCTGTCCTGACCCCCCCAGTCCGTCTGGCTGCCCTCGGACGTCCCCCACAGGCTTTCTTATATTAGTATTTATTGTAACCCATTTAAAGTGACTCACCTTTATAAATAACCATATCAGGATAAAGGCCATGCAGGGCACTATGATTATTGGGGTTATAATGCTGATGATCAGGAGAGAAGACACAACAGGTGCCAGCAGGAAGAACACTCGGGACATGAAGAAGGGCATCCTACTGTCTATAGCATCCATATCCTGAAAAACATTAAAGGCTGTATTCCATGTACCAAAAGTGCAGGCTGCCGATATTGAGCAACTCCAAGGTAATGTTCCTTATTGACCACCGAAGTGCAACATCGGCTGCTGAAAGTGCAAAATCAGCTGCCGAAAGTGCAAAATCTCCCGCTGAAATTGCAATATCGGTGGCCAGTCCAAAATTGGCAGGAAATAATTATCAACATGTTGGTAAATTTCATCGACAATACTGCTGATAACACATCAGCGCTGCTAAAAGTATATCAGCAGTGCATCAGCGGTGCATCGGCAGTGCACTTTCCTTATGTGTAATACTGCCTTAACAAACTCAAGGACTATAACATTCTTCAAAACAACAAATTCCATAAGGTGAAAGAAGAACAATAAAACATAAATATGCTGCCATTTGTTACTGATGGTTATGCACAGTAGTTGGGTTTTGGATTTGGGTTGATCAGGGTAGATTAAATGCAAAGATGTTTATATTACACAGAGGACTTGTAAAATTTTCTGACATTTTTATTATTCATAATTTATCAAATATAAAAGCTCTATTTGCCAAACTATAAGTGGATACATAGTTTATGATTCAAAGTATGACAAGCAGTGCCTATTGGGGGAGGTGGGATGACACATCACACCAACCCCTTTCAGTAGTGTAGCATATTTGGAATGTTGTTTTGTTGAAGTACCAACTTTACAATTACAAGTATAGATGTGTGTTCTTCCAGCAGGCAGAACATAAATGGAGATGGGCTATAATTAGTGATGAACAAGATGAGTAATAAGTAATTACATAATCAGTGCCTAAACTACAAAAACAAAGGACAGTCCAGGGTACACATCCAAATTCATTTCATGTTTGATTTAACCAGTTGCTTAAATTTGACCTTAGTGGTTGATCGTTGAGTATCCTTGGATAACATATCGCAGAGAGCTAGTCCCCTACACAACACTCTATTTAAGACTTTAGTAATTGAGGTCAACTGCTTCAGGAAGACCTTGTGATGATCTTCCGTGGTTGTCATAGGGTTGTCACTTTACATTAATGAGATGAAACCATGAAAATATAGATCTACAACAACCCACAAGTGGCCATTCTGACCTGCATGGCAACCCTATGACAACGCTTTTGTGGATCCCTTACAACTTTGTACTTTCAGTGTAAGATTTTCGTAATTGCAAGCCTATGACTGCTATTCTTGTCATAGCACTGTCAGACAGAAGAAATATTAGAGAATTACTGGTCAGAACAACTCAGAGGTGATTACTTTCCTCTGTATTACAACTCTTTAGCAGCTATTTGACAACTCTATGTTTTAAGTGTGGATCTAAAATAAGATGTTAAACATAAGATGGTGACACCATCTAAATCAGAACATACATACTTGTTTCAATTGGCTAATTCCCTTACTACTAAGACACACAGACATTCATTTTACATATATGTACAAACAATATAATAATGTATACACATTATTGATATAATATACATTACATGTGTATATTCATATGTATACATACACACACACACACACACACACACACACACACACACACACATATATATATATATATTTATATTAACATATGTCACTACAGCTTTGTAAAATGCAATTTTAGGACAAATTTGATTAATGAGATTTACACATTTTGATGAATTTCATGCATATCTCTTTGACATACTTTTTTGCTCAAAGTTGTCACTCAGTTTTGATTACTCTAGGTTTGGAAAACATGCCTTGAAGACCTTGTGACAACCTTCGGGGGTTGTCATAGGGTGGTCACTGATCACTGATGAGATGAAATCCTGACCAGGTTGCGGCTACAACGGGAAAAACAGGACGTCCCATTTTTTCAGGACACAACTCTTAAGATAATTTTAATATATTCTATTTTATTTTTTTTCAATTTTAAAATATAACCTTTTATGATAAAAAATTCTTTGGTTAAATTATAATCTACTTCAATCATAACAATAACTGTTTTTGAGGTTTTTCAAAAGTCTGCCTGAAAAAACGGGACATCCTGTAATAACAGATCACAAAACCATCACGTTATTTCAGGACGGGCTGTTTTCTTGGTATGATTTTTGTAACTTTTGAAAAATAAAAATCAATATAAAAGAAATGCAATGATAGAATTTGAAAATGCAATGATCATTTTGATGCTAAAGATGTGTACTTTCATTACAAATAATTTTTGAATTTAGCAAACTCCTCATTTTCTGAGCATTTTTATTTATTTAGAAATATTAATCATCAAATTCTTATCTATGTAATTGTCAAACTGGAAAGTGTTTCAAATTCATGCTAAATGCAGAATCTCATAATTTTTGCAGTTTGCATATGTGGAAGTATTATATCATGTTTGTTTTGTGCATTATTTGTCTATAATTTCATCTCAAATAATCATATAATTCACTTTTTCATAATTGCCTGTTATTACAGGATGTCCGGTTTTTATAGGACGTCCCGTTTTTCAGTGGTATCCCTAAACTGATGACAGTATAGATCGGACAACCCAAACATCTTAACCTGTATGACAACCTCATGATATTTCTTCTGAGTCTCCCTGACAACTTTGTGTTTCCCATGTGGTATACCTATGTTTGTAATTTGTCATGTTTATTGGAAGATGACAGGCTAGTTGAGATATGCTCAAATATAGGAGAATCTAGAGTAGTTCGAAGACTTACATTTTGGTCAGGTCATTATTGAGCTAAAGCTGGATATGTTGATTTGATCAACACCTCATTTCATGTATCACATCAAACAAGGAAGAACTCATGTAATCTAAGACATGTGAAACAAAGATAGATAGAAAATTAAGGACAACACACCTTAGAGCACCTGTTCAGGATTCTTCCAAGAGGGGTGGAGTCAAAGAATGACATGGGGGCTTTAATCAGCCTGTTGACGATGTCGGTGTGAAGCTGGTGGGATGCAGACAGGTACATTACTGCACATGTCATGAACAAGACTGTGGCCGAGACCGCTGGAAATTAATAACGGTACATTATCGAGATTATGTCATACTTAAGTTTAGGCATGGCATATCCTCCCAGTAACAGTTATAAGAATTCATCAAAGCTATTATATAAAATATATTAATATCATAATTTCTATTACCATTCATAATTTATGTCTAATTATAATCAAACGATATATCACATGTGCATATTAATCATCTCATTATAGAGTTTATGGTAATTAGACAGTTAGCACTCCCCCTGTCCCTATTGGACAGTTGTGATTAGGTCACTGACCAGAGGTCAGGTGGGGAGGTGCAGGTATGCTGTAAGGGACACTCTTGGTCCAGCAGGCAAAGACTACACACCATGTAATCACCTAGCAGCAACAGACCTTTAGGCCTACACTCCTGAGACCGTAGAGAATATATTTAACATCAACATCTCCTGCCTTCAAGTCCAATTCATACTACACAAAACCCCATGTTCACACATGCATGTTTTTGAGTTTCCATTTTGTAATGAACATCCCTGTCTAAAAACCATGATATACTGTTGTGAAAACCTCTTAGTAGAAATAAAGTGAAATATATTTCAGAGGTAACTCTGTATAAACTAATAAGACAGCATAGTCTCAAACATAATCGGTGATAAATACAGAAAGCATTGTGTTAATGCCATATTAAATAACCTACCTTGTCCAAATCCAACAGCACCGTATATCCCAAGGTAAAATTTCAAATCTTCAGACTGATTTGAGCCATTCCTTACATTTTCAACCACAGACCATTTTCGCAGCCAGAAACCACTGATGAGCTGTGATACTAAGAAAAGGCCTAGGAACACCATGATGATGATGAAATTCCTCAGGCCTCCAGCCTTGATATATTTCCAGAAAATAGTTGGCTTAAGCTAGAATAAGGAAACACAATTTTTTAGCCGAGGTAAAACGGTCTGCATGAAATTGATGTTCATTTCAGCTGAATTACTTGTACCCAACTAGATATTGAACACAATAAAGGCTCATCTGCTTGGTCTAGCTTGCAATAGAATTTAGAATCATGGAATCCAACTTTAAAGTAAACATTCACAATAGAGATTTTGTTAGGAAGATCCTTGCCTTATGCCATTGACAGCAACTGTAACAAAATCAATTATCTTGACACCTAAAGCTTCCAATCTGATATGAAGTAATGAAGTTTGAAACTGTCCAAAATTTCTCATGTTTCAGTAAAATCATTATAGCTCTCTCTCAACTTTCAGTTCTTCTGACTTTGAAGATCGCAAAAACTGATGCCCTAATACATTAGAAATTTCATCACGTAGATCTATAGACGTTGTGCACATGACATCACATCTCCCAATATGGGCTGGCTGCCATATTGGTGATCATTTTTGAATAAACTTAGATACAAAAAGGTATCTCTAACTTAGACAATCAATTCCCAAGTTTAGTCTTTGATCCCTAAGGTGCAATATATGAGTTTTACTAAACAATGTTTTCTGTATTTGTTCAGTGAATCTCTTTTGAATGAAATAATTTTGCCATGTCTATACATACTCGAAAAAAAAATGCATTTTTCAATCTTTGCTAAATAGTCACAAAGTGTGTAATTATTAGATAGTGTTTGTTTATCTAATTTCTTTGGAACCATCTTGATTTATGTTCTCTAGGATGCTCAAGAAAATTCAAGAGAATTCAGAAGTGATGGTGTAGGGTAGGTCATGATTTTGATATCTGCATCCTGGTTTAAGATTGTCTGATGAATGGTTGTAACTTACATTTCCCTTCTCGGTGTCTTCATCCTGCATCAGTTTCATAGGGTCACCCTCAGACTTTGTGGATCTGTTTTTTGGGCTCCCCTCCATCACTGAATTTAAAATTTCAAAAACCAATAAAAGGATCTCTCATCTTTGCAACCAAACTCGAGTTACATGATTCATGCGTAAATACTCGAAAAATATGAAGAAAATATTTCAACCAATATCTTTTTGAACAAATGAAATGACGGTTAACTATCCATATGACTTTATTTGAAACATCTGTTAGAGTTAAAAGGAAAGTTGAAGTTGGCACTACATTAAAGCTTGTAAAATCTGCACTCCATTTTGATGAATTGAGTTGGATGTCTCACAAGGCTCAATTTTAGTTAGGTATTTCATACAAAAATGCTAATGTGTACCTTTCTAACAATGTATACAACATCTTTGACGGAACGTTGACTATAGGAAATTTAAATTAAGAAAAATAAAGTTGGTAAAAAAAAAATTGTTTCCGGACTTCCGAGGTCAATATCTCGGTGTTACTTTCTGCGATATCCGACTAATTTCCGACTAATTTCACTAATTTCACTAAAAACGGATCACATTTACTATCATAGTAGCTTAATATCATCCCAGCAAACAGGGCACGTGTATTTACTAGTTTAGCACGTGTTAAAATCATGCAATACTGGTGTTACGGTATTCTCCGAGTAATGCTAGTGTTTTGCTAAGTTCTAAACTCAGTTTTCACATGGTAATACATTCATGAGAATTTCAAACATCATCACAGAGATTATGTACGTTACATGGCCAGGTCTGTAATGTGCCTTTGTTTTATAGTTTTTATATATCTTTTATATTTTTATTTCCTGGTGTCATTCTAGTGTCATTCTGGTGTGGTGACAATCTCCATGAAAAACATGTATATAACACTAGATGTAACACGTGTTATCATAATGTAATACTGGTGTTGTGTAAAACTAGGAGTATAACATGAGAAAACTGTCACTTTGTGACACCAGTTGTTGACATTTGTAATTTCTGAATAAAACCTGTGTTTTACATAGGTTTTCACTGTTTTTTACCCGTGTTTTCATGTCAAAAATCACATAGATAACTTTTGTAAGTTAATATCATTACACCAGAATTTCACAGTGTAAACTCTTCAAAAACTAGTATGATTTTCTTTTATGCCTTCTAATGACTTAAGACTATAACCAAAAAATGAAAACAGATATATATATTGATGTTTTGATGTATGATTGATGGTTTCCCCCATAAATACAAATGTTCAATAGGGTATAAATAATATGAAATTACATTTCGCCTGAAAGATATTCTGCATAGCTCAGTGGAAGAGTACTGGCATTGTATGTGAGGGGTCCAGGGTTCGATTCCCTGGGGATTTTTATCTTTTAGAAAATACTTAAACACGAGATTAACATGAGAATACCCAGAGAGGAAAACACGAGTTTAAAACACGTTAGAAACACCAGAAATGTAGTCCACAGAATCCCGAGTATAACACGAGTCTAAAACACGTGATTTGCCTCTTTGATCCCGTGCATACAACATGCACATCACGTGCCTTTGTTACCTGGGATTCTTAATTGTAGATTGTAAGATTTGTACTCTGGTCAAATATGGTTTCAGAGAGTTAACATACCCTCTTTGGTTAAGGGCTCTGTCGTTGTATCTGCATATTTACTGATCAACTCTGAAAGGTCTCCTTTTCTTCCTACCAGTTGGTCATAAGTACCAATGTCTGATATGCTTCCATTTTCCATCACAATGATAAGGTCAACGTGTGGTAAAAACCTCAAGCCATGAGTAACAAAGATCCTCGTCTATTGGTAGGAAAACACAATTTTAATAGAAGGATATATTGAAACAAATTCTTTGTTTCACAATATGAATAATTATGATGATCACATATACTATCATAACAAACTTCAGAAGTAAACAAGACTCATTTTCCTCTTTGCCTATAGTTCCTACAGTATCGGAGTATGCATTTTGGTTTAGTTAACAAAAGACATAGAGTATAACTGAGAAATATTAGCATAGAATGGCACGGCACTTAATCAATATTCCTGCTTTTGGCCCATGCAATGTTTCCTTCTAATATCACAAAATTAATCATCGATTCAATGCATAGTGCCTACTAACAAATACTCTTGTTGTTTCTAAGTCTTTGTAGTATCTTGCCACTGACCTTGTTCTTCAAGAGACCCTCATTACTGATAACCTTCTCAAAAATGTGTTTCCCAACATGAGTGTCAACTGCAGAGAGGGGGTCATCCAGAAGGTAGATGTCTGCGTCTTGGTATATGGCCCGTGCAAGAGATACACGCTGCTTCTGTCCTCCCGACATGGTCACTCCCTAAAATATTCCAACATGGACATTTAAAGAGCAAACAATTAGTAATAATTCAAATAAACATGTTATCGGATATGAAGGCTTCTAAGAATCAAAGTATCTTAATCACTTGAATTCAATAATTTGATAGTTTTCTTTCGGTTAGCAGCTTTTTATTTGTACAACAGTGTACTTGGAGAAAAAACAAATAAACAATATGTACAGGTTACTTGTGTAAAGTTGAGGAAATACAAAATTCAAGTCACTCATTTTGATTTAATCTCAGTGTGACTGTCTTCCTTGTCTTACCTTCTCTCCTATTTCTGTCATGTCTCCATCTGGGAAAATATTGATGTCTTGGATAAGTGCAGTAGCCTCTAAGACCAGGTTGTAGCGAGTTGGGTGGTGTTCTTTTCCGAATGTTACATTGCTTCGTAGGCTCAAGTTCTGAATCCAGGCATCTTGAGGAACATATGCAATGCTTCCCTGATTGAAAGATTAGCACAATGTTTAATCAATATATCATTGAGATGTTACTTGGCATGAAGTAAATGCAACAATTTAGATGAAATTTGAAATGTGACATGAAAGTAAATATGACATGAAAATAGGTAACATTCTAAATATGACTCAAAATTGTGGCCTTGAACTGTCAATCACCTCAAAAACAGAAACTATTGTAATCAACAACTATTAGTGTTTGGTCACATGATCCATTTCAACCAATCAGCTGCTATGTACCTCTTGAGAGGCCTATTAAAGGCAACTTGTTTCATGAAAATATATCAGTTGGTATGATCATGTACGTATTGATAAGTTGCATTCTGATGTACAATTGATAAGTCTGGAACAGCGTAAACGATTGAGTTATTACTATTGATTTATAGTCATAGCCGACTTGGTAGTGTGCAAAAACCTATTTTGCCTCAAACAAGGGCTATAAATTAATTCCAGTTTCAAATTGAAAGAAATAGATGTCCTAAATATGATCATAGCCCCTTTTACGTCAAGTGAAAAAGTTAACGTAGTTGATAAATTGTAAAGGCATTGACATTTACATTAACTATGGTAGATCCCTTGAGGCTGGACATTTCGCCAAGTATAGCCGACAGAAGCGACGATTTACCACTCCCAACCTTACCAACCACCGCCACTAGCTGCCCCGGTGCTACTTGGAGACTGATACTATACAAAAATATATAAAACATAAATGATTACAAGAAAATGTTTTCAAACTGTAGCATTGTTTGATGGGTATCTTATCTGAATGTTTGTTCTTTGCATTTGTTCTTAATTATCAATCGATACTTATTTTACATTGCTAGTGATAACAACAAGCATAAACAAACTTATGTTAAGTGTGACATCCTGTTATATTCCCTCAATAAAAGGGTGTTTCAATTCTCCCAACCACGGATAGCCAATTTCTTGAGTTTTACCTGCAGGTTAGCCTAAAACAGGATGCATGCTGGGTAATATGTCGACAAAAATCAAGGCTTTACTATGTAAAATTTCATAAATTGTATCATTATTTACAGAATAACATTGTGAAAAACTAGGCACCATTATTAGTTTTCTTAAATTAGTATCTATATACATTTAATATTTATGAGTTGTTGGAAAATCCATTCATTGTAGATGAATATATATCAATTATTTGTTTATTTTCTATAGTTATTCAAGGGATTTTGTCGACAGATTCAGTCAAAATTAGCCTGCAGGTCCTTAAAATACTGTAAATCAGCTATCTGTGATAGGGTGAATTTATGCTTTTTGCGTAATGGACTTACCCCTGCAATAAACAATATCCATTAGTTTCCCAACTGAAACTGCCGTCATCTATTGAAACAGCCTCTGCAAATTCAAATTATTTGAAATATCATCAGTTAATTTCTATCAAATTTCCTATTCGCATGAGAACACGTTTTTGTGTAAGCCAAATATTTGCTTTTGACCAATGGGGATTGGGAGGTTTAAGAATCAAGTTAAAGCCTGGTCCCCACTTGGGCAACTAGATCAAAAAAATTGCGGTGACTAAAACAGTTAGACGCCAAGTGATATACTTGAAGGTGCATCCCCACGGGACGACTAGTGACGACGACTAGCTGTAAATCAATGACGATGAGCTGTAACTCGTTGTCGCAGCTTCGTCGTTGACGATTATACAACTAGTTGTCGACGATTTACAGCTCGTCTTCCGCAAAATATCGGACATGTCCGCTTTTTCGCCTAATTCGTGGACGATTAGTGTCTCTCGTTGTCCGCCAATGCGGCACCTTTCGTTTCACCTTCATCATCGGGGAACAGATGCAAACTGCAAACTCTTCGCCTCATGGAGATCCAGTATAAGACTGGCACCATGATGTCTTGCGACTAACCAACCAGTCGCCTTGGATTGTAGGTGAATTATTTGAAAAGTTTGATACTTTTCTCTAGTCACCGGCAATTAGTGCAGTTAGTAGCCAGGCTGGGGGACCATTGGTCCTCTAGTCGCCTGTAGTTTGATTGCAAAGCAATTAGTTTTTTAGCAGTCCGTTGATTAGTTATAATTAGTCACCCAATGATTCTCTACTTGCTGGGGGATTAACACAAGTTGGTGTAGTTAGTCACTCAAGTGGGGACACAGCTTTATATTTGTATGCGTTCTTACGCTAAATCGAACCATACCTAACCTTGGGTAGTTTCCCCAATCTGGTCCCAGCTGCCCAGACATGATGGCAGAAATATCCACACTTTTTTCATTGAGAAAGTGCTGAATGCTAATTTACTAAGTTGTATTATTATACTGAATGAAAGATGACGGTACGGTCCGTACTATCCAGCAAAATATAGACTAGAATGTATTTCTGGACAAGATTTAAGGAAATATATTACTATTTGATAATAATCAGTTGTAGTCATCGTATAATCATAATAATATTTGCTCATTATAAGATAAACACTTTGCATGAAGGGTAAATTATGAAATATTTTGGGGCAAAATTGATGTATGTTGGCTATTTTGAGAATATAATGTATTTTATTCATTGATATAACCATTAATCAACTTATTATATAATAATAATCAGTATTGTCATATCTTGCATCCGTCCCTAACCTGATAAGATAAGATAAGATAAACACTTTCTTATGTTTTTTAAACTTGTCGAGTAAATGTACATTTCAATGGAGCAACATACTGGATACATAGGAATTGTATTCGTTAATAGAAATTTTGTGCCTAATTGGCATAACCAGATCTGAAAACATTGGGTTAGATAGGGAAGGATTATGATTATCATAATTATATACAAGGATCATTATTATATAGTTATAAAACATGTGTAAACTTACCTGGAACGCCAACATCACAAGGTCGGTAATCCTCTTCAAGTTCTTCAGAATCTAAGAAATCTGAAATTCTCCTAACAGAACCAAGTGCCTAAAAAAAGCAAAGCATATCATGAAACATCAATTCGTTTGACGTAATTGTATATACAAGTATTTAGATATCAACCTTTTACCAATATGCAACAAGTACATCTCCATTTCCATAAACCAATGACCATGGAAAAGAGAGTATCACAGCAGTATCAAATATTCACAACTGAGATGGATGAACCAAAATATTACTGTGTTATCATATTTTCATAAACTGGTGCTTAAGTCTAGTACTTAACCCTATAGATTTGAAAATTACAAGTTAAAGAGAGGGGCCAGTGAAATTTTAATTTTGTAAAATTTTCATGCCATACAGTAGGTATGATGCTTAAATATGGGAACAAAACAATTCTATAGCTATAACATTAATATATTGCATCTATAGAATACCTTATCTATATATCAGATCACACATTGAATCCCCTGCACACCTGACACAGGATGTCTGTGTGTGACGTCACACAAATGACAGTTATATTCAAATTTCAAATTTCTAAAATCAGTAAAAACCATATATTTTCACAATTTCTTTTATAAATCATTTAATTTGGTGATTTTAATTTCTTTTGGATTCATAAAGAACATAAGATACATTTCTCATTGCATTTTTTGCAGTTTTATAATTTGTCAACTGTCCTGCTTGTGATGTCACACACAGATAATGCTCTGTGCAAGATGCACCAGAATTCACAAAGGGAGACTAGTTATCATTCAGAGAAGCTTAAATAAAATTAAAACTGTTAGAGATAAATGTGTGAAAATTGGTATGGTGACTACTCAGATGATCACGGTCATGGTACTATGCTAATTCAAAGTCACTGGCTCCTTCCTTTAAGGACAGATCAAGTGGGGGTCCTGGGGGTCCTGATCCCCAACCCCTTTTGGTGGACCACTAAACTACAAAAAGTTAGTCTAAGACAGTTTTAACACTATTTTTCATTAAATTACTCATATCCCCTTAAATATTATTAAACATTAAATACTAGGGCATAAAAAAATCCTCCCCTCCGGAGCGTCCTTTCCCTGTGTTGAGTCACACACACACACACACACACACACACACAATATAATGTGACCCGTTTTGGCAAATTGAGTCGGATGTCGCACGGGGACGAATTTTAGTTAGGTATACCATCAGAAAATACTAATTATTAGCTTTTAAAACTTTACCTAGAACGGCAAACATAAAGGATCACAATACCTCATCCTGGCTGCTTAAAAACGACTCTGTGATGACCCTAAGTACCCTGGGTATCCATAATGTGTCTATAAAAGTTCTTGGAATGTTCATGATTGTCTTTGGTCGTTAAAATAGTGAAAAGCCACCGAGGTAAAAATCTTAAAATCAGAAAAAGTCTTAACCACTAAAAATGTGACCCATTTTGGCGAATTGAGTCGGATGTTGCACGGGGAAGATTTTTAGTTAGGTATACCATCAGTAAATACTAATTATTAGCTTTAAAACGAGGTAAAGCATGTCTAGGTCCGATATCTAGGGCCTGAGATAAGTTGCGACGAAAATAAAAAGAACCGCGCCTATGCGGGTATAAGAAACTGAGATAAATGAGTTCAAAGTTTTTCTTACCGCGCGCTACCGCGGTCCTCCGATAAAGCCCTAGCAACGTACACTTGTAATCAATCCTTGGTCCTGAAACTTTACATAGTCATTCTACACTATTCTAGCTAACAAATACCAGTAATTCATGCGTTTATATACAAAACTTTTATTCATGCAGGCGCTGCAAAAAGTGACAAAAATTCGGATCTGAAACAACAACTTAACCTAGAACGGCAAGCATAAAGGATCACAATACCTCATCTTGGCTGCTTTAAAACGACTCTGTGATGACCCTAAGTACCCTGGGTATCCATAATGTGTCTATAAAAGTTCTTGGAATGTTCAAAATTGTCTTTGGTCGTTTAAATAGTGAAAAGCCACCGAGGTAAAAATCTTAAAATCAGAAAAAGTCTTAACAACTAAAAATAAGTTAACAATGTTCAAAATGGATTCTTAATAGTTCTCAGGTGGTCCTGGGCCTGCCACGACCATGTTTAGCACGTTTACTAGGACGGCCCCTGCCCCTAGGTGGGGGTGGGGGGCCTTCCTCCTCTGAGTCAGATGAAGAATTTGATTCCCTCTCCAGCTGTCGACCAACTCCTCCTCCTCCACCTCCGATCCTGATGATGTGTCTGGAGTCTGTCCTCTGCCTCTGCCTCTGCCGCTGCCCCTGCCTCTGCCTCTACCTCTGCCTCTGCCCCTGCCCCTGCCTCTGCCCCTGCCCCTGCCCCTGCCTGGCCCATCCCCCTCGCCAGCCTCTGGCTCTGATTCCGCATCTGGTTCCGGCGGAGGTACAGCACGGGGGCCTGGGCCGGGTGCTGGTTCTGGTACAGAGGGCTTAGGGCACATGATGTCCTTCGTGTCCTCAGTACAAAAATCCCGAATGTTCTTGAAGAGATACCACTGTCTTTTTGCCAGGAGGCCAGGGGATTCGGTGGGCTGAGGGCCTTCCTGGGGGACAGCTTCAGGGGCGACAGTCAGCATCTTGAAGGTCTCGGGGGCCGAGTCGGCATACTGCCGGAAGGTGACGTGACCCTTGTTCTGGTCAGAGAATACAAAGTGATGATACTGTTTTATGCTCTTGACTGGTTTGATGAAAGGGGTCAAAAAAGATTGCCAGTCATACGACTCGACAAACCCCTTCCCATTCTCGTCCCTCACAAGTTGGGCAAGGTTGACACGTTCTTGGGTACTCTTCACCACAGTCTCCTCCATCTCCGTGAGGCTCGAGACCGGCTCACGACGAAACTTTTGTTTAAGCAAACCAAAGCACCAGTCTGGGACAAACTTGGTGTGCCCTGTGATCAAAAAGTTTAAGGAAATGGACTGGTGCCGGCCAGTCAGGACCCGCCAGAGAAGATACGCTAGCACAAACTTGTTCTTGTTCTGACCACTACAGTTGTCACAGTGCATGTCCACCGCCTTCTCCCCCAGGGAATACGTTTCAAAATAGTGGTGCAGGTATGAAATAACTGCATTTGACCCCTTACTACCGCAATGGCTTTCGTCGATCAAATAGTTCACCTGTTGGGGGATGGCCTCAGCGCAGACACCGAAAATGCCGACCTTGCGGGGGACAAGGAAATACAATGGGCCAGGCTGCATAGGAAAGGAGGGAAGGTGGACCTGCTGGGCATAATCAAAACTGATGTGGACCTTCATGTCAGAAGAACAAGGGGGGTGGGGGCCAAGGGGAGGAGACTCTGCTTCCTTGTAGGCAGCCTTGGCAGACTTGACCATGTCCTGATAAAAGGCCCTCTCTCGAGCCACCACCTCCAGGTGAAGTTGTTGCTTTTTCAGCTTGGCCTGTTTCACAATGTCAGGTAGGTTACTAGAGGCAGAGATATCCCTGTTGTTGCGCTGGCATTCCCAGTAGAGGTCAGTCATAGGGCCGGAACACACTATGCGAGGGAGGAGTTGGAGCCACAGGTTTCTAAAGGTTGAGTCAGCCACACACCTGAAGTTAGCCTCCTCCATGGCGTTGCTGTACAACCTGTAGATGTCGGCCTTTGTGAAGGAGGGGAGGTGGAAGATGACACACGGCCAGGCAGGACGAGGGTGTTGGTCTCGGCATAGGAGTTGATGAAGTCCACGACCCGCCTGATGTCCTCCAGCTGGAGGGTCCTTGCAGTCGCCTGTCGACCGCCAGCCTTCCTTTGCCTGGTCACCACCCCGTAGGACTTGTACCACTTGATGATGGACGTCAGCTTGTTCTGGCTGATGCTGGAAAGGTCACAAGATAAGATTTACATTAGGCCCATAATTATTGGACACATGTAAGTATTGTAATATTAATATGGACGATTTGTGAAGGTAAGTGCCATGATTAGATTCTGTTATGAGGTTTGAGGTTTCTGGTTTGACCCATGAACTAGGTTAACACGCCCTAAATACTACCTTAAAAACGGTCTGGTTGAGTGTTAATAGTTGTCTGTTATACTTCAAGACGTTGTCATGGATTATAGTTTTGAGCGAGAACGACATAGCTACATGGTTGCGGCGACAGGTTTGCATAACATGTATCTCATGAAAAACGTACCTGAGGACAGCTGATAGACCTCCTGCCGATGCAGGATCAGCTCTGTCGTCATGAACTGTTTACTGCACTCCTTGTCTTTGTAGTGCTTGCAGGAACATCTAAAGACAACAACATACATGATATTAGACTTAGTTCACCTTCCTGAGGGCCACAATGGCATGAGACATGATTGATAACCGTTACAGGCCGGCCTGATCAGCTCACGCCATTAAGTAGGTCACCGGACAACCCCAACGGATCATCCCTGTTTATGGCATGAAATCAACTTTGAAACTTGATAAAAACTAGTTAGGCAGTTAGAATACAGACTAGGGCACAATCGTAGGCAGTTTCATCAACATTGAAAGGGATTTAGGCACTTTGCATACTTGTTTCAGAGATATGGCAACCGACCGCATGTCGGCCGTTATAAAGTTTTTCAAAACTCGCAGGAAGTTTTCGCAGTCGTCCCACTCCGCCCGTAGAAGGTCGTCTGTGGGATCAGGGATGACCAGTGGCTCATCATCATCGTCCTCCAGTTCCCCTAGATCCTCCTGAACATCTTCTTCTTCCTCGGGGGCATCGTCTTGCCCCTCCTCCCCGTTGGCGAAGAGAAAGTACTTGTCGATCCAAAGTCCGCCATTGCTGCGGCTCGGCTATACCACGTAAATTCGCCCAATTTATCGTATTCAGGGCATCCGTGACAGCCTCCTCGTGATCCATGTCCTTCCAGACAATGTTGGGAGGTAATCCACATCAAAATCTAGCAGTGATCCAGGATTAAAACAGCTAAATCCGTCGGAGAAATGATGTCGCCTGTCCGTCCTGCTCGCCATGCGTCCCTTTAAATTTCCACAACAACTGAAACCGGAAGGCATGCGAGGCCTCTCAGCCAATCAGCGCGCCGCATTCCGCACACGTGACCTCCTTGACGACGATTGTTTACGGGACGACGATCGGGAAAACACGTTCTGATTGGTCCTTGCAGGCGCGAATTCAAAATCTGAGGCTGTCATTAGCCAGTTCACTTCGCGCCCTTTCAGCTGGTACCCTGAATGTGGGGCTGGGATGGGATCCCGACCGACAGCCGAGCCGCGAAGTTAGGGAAAAATGGTGTGAATCGAGGGTCTTTTGTTTCAGATCACTGAGGCGTTGCGCATCTTTGGGGCTTATTTAGAGGGACTTAGAGATGGCTTTGGGACCTAAAATTTGTTTTGGGAAGACTTCTGATATAGGAGATATGAATAAAAGAAAAAAACCATTTTCGATAAAAAATGTGAAATGCAACTTCAGAGCCCCATATCTCAGTTTGACTTTCTGCGACATCCGACTCATTTCGCAAAAACGGGTCATATATATATATATATAAATATATATATATATATATATATATATACTTCAGCTGTTTTGTTTGAACGATTTCACTTTCAGAGCCATATTCCTTCGACGTAGAAGAGGAACACAAAAGGTTATGCAGCATTGTAAAACTATGTCGGTATATAGAACATAATCTATGTATATTATGTCACCTGAAAGCCGGGTCCCCACTGAGCTCAAAAAGTGAATTCGGCGGCGGCAAAAGGTTAAAATGTTGGTGCCAGTGACCAAAGTTAGTCGCTAAGAACGTAAAAAAAAACCTGAAATCAAACAGGTCTGATATTTTGGGGGACTTGTCGGCCGACAAACAACCCAAAAATGTCTTTTGTCGCCAGCCAAAGTGGTGCCAGAGACTTTTGTTGCTCCCACTTCAGTCACTGAGGCGTGGGTTTTCTCAGTGGGGACCAGGCTTAACCTAGGCGATTTTGATTCTTTTCTTTTTTGAAGTAGTCAGCCAATTTGTTCATGGATTTGGCCTAGTGGGTGTGGGCTTAAGATGAAGTTATACACCCTTACCTGCCCTAATAGTGGAATACCAATTGGAAGCTCTGTAGCCGATATGGTGATAATGTTAATGAGTGACACAATCACAAAGGCGGTGTACGGTTCTAAGACATTTGAGTCGGACATGAGAACATACGTTGTGAAAATGGTAAGAGACATCTGAAATTAAAAACATGATTATGTATTCAGAACTGAATGTTTATATCTAACTCAACTTTAACATCTGGAGTTCTATCTTTAAAGTGATATATCCACACACCCTTTTTTCAGCCTCTGCAACCGTCATACATTGTATGTCATATGTCATCCGTTAATATTGACACGCACTATTCTCTGTTATTGACTGTCCGTCATTGGTCAGAAATCATGTTAAGTATAGACAATACCTCACAGCGGTAATCAATATTGCACTCTCTCTATCAGAGGCACGGTAACTTAGTTTATATCAAATGAAAGGGCATTTTTCTCTCTATCTTTTGATATAAGGTGCACCGTTTTGACACCAATATTACAGAAGAAAAATTGATTTTCTGACTTTTATCTTTTGAACATGAATATTTAAGCTACCACTTAATTGATTGTTATAAAACTTTGGGAGTTTTTTTTTTATAACATCTGCATAGAGGGAGTGTGCCTCAGACTTTTTATTTAGGCCTAAGTTTTTATTCTATGTCAAAAAATGGGAAACTTTTTCTGATCTTTAAAAAATTAATTTTCTACATTAAATTTTAATAAAACAAACACTAGGACAGAACCAATATTAGTCAGCCTACAAACTATGCTTACCCTTTTTCGACCACTGCAAAAAATGCCCCAAACAAAGACTTTTTGTCCATGATGGAAAGTGTTATAAATTGTTTAATCAGTGGGGTGTTTTATGATAGACTATGAATGTTTGGAAATTATCTATTTTTCATAATGTTAAAGCCACATTGTCTTCTGAGTCGAGTGGTGCCAAATTCGCAATGTGATCAATAACGTTGCTGGATTTCATTCCAAAAGAGGAAAACACATCGCCAGCCATCATGTTGTTAGGTTAACATCGGCGGATGTAAGCCTGACAACAAGAGGACAAAACTGTAGCTTTAAGATGAGGGATTGCCTCTTAAGGGCTTGCCTCATCTTAGTCACAATGCTTTGATTTACACTATGATGGTCTTGGGGTCCCTTTTGACAGTTTGAGAGTCATATACCGGTTTAGGGGTCATTTATGACAGAATTATAAGGAAACACATTATGGGAAAATCATAAGGATTCTTCAAATTGAGTGTAACATGAATATTATGAAACAGGCCCCTGCTGTCAATATGCGGAAGATGTAACTAGGACCATACTCACCAGATATGGAATTAAAAACCATACTATACTCGATGCTGCTCCAATCAAATTGGTAAGTTTGATGTAATACAATTCTTCTGCCCTTGCTGCCTGCACCTTTCTCAGAAAAGGCTTTTCCCAAGCATACAATTTGATGATCTGTGAATGAATGAGTCATTGGAAATTTACATAATGGACTTTTGAAACTGCCAAACAAAAGATAAGCAAGTGTATTATGTATAATGAAATTTAAAGGGGTAAGTGTTTTGTTAATAAATTGATTGTAAGATAATGAATATGAGAAAAAGAATCCTTTATTGATAGAACTATTCATACAAGAGCCATCACTAAGCACACAGCACAAATACATTGTGAATTGTTGTATTACATTGTACTCCAACAGATGTATAATGTTTCAATACTACTTTGTATATAAGTTGTTGATGGCCTGATGGTTTTGAAAATGTTTTGACAATGTTTAACCATATTTTTTTTCATTTATTTAGTTATAGTCTTTTAAGGAATATGCTTTTTCAACACGGTTTAATTCATATCAGCAGTTCTTTAACTTCTATTCACTCCTCATCGACATGTAAATTTACCATGAAATTTTACTACTTATCTAACCTCTAGAAGATCAAGTGTGACACATGAAGAAATTAATCAAATTTCAAAAGAAAAAATAGTGGACTGAATTGACTAAAAAAAGCTGCCAGCCTTTATTCCAGAGAATATCTCAGTCAGAAGTCGAAGTCTGGAATCCTTTTTCACCATCTGGTTGATCTGGATCATTAATTCTGTTCTCAGTTAACATTTGGCTTGTATATCATCAAGGTTAGAAAACAAAGAGAGGAGTCAATAATTTGGATTTGGATTTGTATGGTGGATGTTAAGATTCTGACCAATGATCCATAATACAAGAATCCTTTTCCTTTTCTCATGCATTTTTACTATTCTTCCAGATTGGTTTTATTGACTTACGGAGAACAAGAATAAGATTAAATAATTAAATTAAGATTTTGAATTTAGATTTTACAATTAGAAATTATAATTTTACAAGTAAGTTTTGATAAATGTAAGCATTGGCAGACATTCTAATCATGTCATTTTGCTCTTCATTAACAAAATATTAGAAACATCAATGTTCTTTGTTTCTCAAGAACTACATAAGGTTATAAAACAATGCTTTATACATGGTGTCTGAATTTTATTTCTTTATTCAATTTTGTCATAATCTGTGACCCTCAATGGGCTCACAATATAGGTAATGTAATGGTTTCACATTTGGTTCCGGACGACTTTATAAATCAAAGTTTTTAAAGAAGAGTCAAGCCGAATTATTATATCAGAAGAACTGTTGGGGTCCGTACAACCCAGAAGGGCTTGTTAAGGCCCGAGGAATGGGTCGTACAGATACACGAGGATGACCCCAAAGGTTCTCTATTATTTGTATTGCCCGAACAACGCACAAAATGTGTAGGTGATAAATTAACAGGGACCTACCTGGAATTTTCTCAGCCAATTGGCTACATAAAAACCATTGACAGGTATGAGAAAGCCTACGAGTAGGATGCCAGCAAGTGCGGAAGGCCCAACCACAATCCACATCACACTGGTGCATAATATCATGTCAACGAATATTTTGAAAACCGAAAGGCCAAAGTCAGTGAAATCCTGTAGAAGTAAGTAAATGGTCTTTATTTGTCTATCAAGTCATGCAAATTTTTCATAAGTAAAAGGCTATATTCTACTATGCAGTATTTGCTTGCGGCACCATGAAAAGACTCAAGCTAACTACCGCAAACTTGCTTGTGGTAGGGTGCAGCAAGGTGGAATATAGGTGTTTGCTATATGCTCGCAGTAGGTGCTTGTGGTAGGTGCTATTTTATATAGGTTTTCTACAGTTTGCTTGCAGTCTGGGATACTGTCATACCTAAGTTTAGGCATGGCATATCCTCCCTCTAATAATTACAAGCATCCCCCTCCCCTTAGTGGTCAACTGGCCTAATTAATGTAATTGGGTCAGAGGCCAAAGGTGAGGTGAGGAAGTGCACCCCTGCTGTAGGGACACTCTGGGTCCAGCAGCAGAACAGACAACATGTAACCACTCAGCAACAACAGGCCCTCTGGCAGATACTCCTGAGACTGTAGAGAATATAATTTACATCGATAACATCTCCTGGCTACAAGTCTTCTCTTCATTTTATACCACACAATAAAACCTAAGTCTCAGAATACAAACATTTTGGTATCAAAGATGCAAATGGCTTGCATCAGCTGAAAATAGTGACTGGAAATGTGACCTTCTCTCAGGGACCTACTGCATAGTGGAATATAGCCTTAAAGGAAACCTTGCACATAACCAAGGGGTACATATTTGTTAATGAAATTCTTTGAAAATGGAATATGTATCATGACCTAATAATGCTAGAAGTATTTACCATCCATCAATCAATTTGGTATTATGGTACAAATTATTGAGCTTTCATTTACCTTTGTTGCTTTGTCTGACTAAATTCTTCATGACTACTGTATCTTTTTTGCAAAAATAAGACAAGTTGGTAAATGATGTGAATTTTATGCCTTCAAGTGATCAACGAAATATCAAAAGAAAGTGCCTAATTAACTATTTCAAAACTACAAAGATCTAAAAATAAAGATCAATATGAAAACAATCTAAAGTTGAAAATTGCTCTAAAAGTTTATAGCACATGCATATAGATGTAGGCCACCAAATTTAGCAAAATGAAATGGGGGGCCTCCATGCTAATTTGGCCAGGAGAGCTGAATATCGATGATAAAACCAGAAAATGGCTTAAAAGATGTATTTATTTGTTTTCCCATAAATTCATGAAATTATTTACTTTTAAAATATTTTGATTATTAATGTTATATCTTATACCTTCACCATTATTTTGTACATAACTATCTTTATAGAACCTACATCTAAGAGATACAAGAGGAATTGTAGTTTTCACGGTCAAAATCATTTTTCAGCATCAGCCAAATTTCATGATAATAATTATGTAAACAATAATTATGTGAATATTTCAAAGAAAATTCCTTTTGGCAAATTTTCTATTTCATATCTGAATGGGATATAGTTTGATAAGTTTGTTGATTACAAAGATAATGTAAAGCACATTGTAATGCCGAATAAACAAAACAATTCAAAAGACAAACAAAATAAAACTAACCATAAGCTTCTGTGCATCAACAGACATCAGGTTGAGAATCTCTCCCTCTGTGGTCTTCTTTCTGGCAGTTCTTGACAGACGTAATAACTGCAACACAAAGTCAGAGTGAAGGAAAATGTTAAATACCCTTTACATACAATGGCCAAGATGATGTCTAAACTGTTGGTTTCGGATAAAAAGGTACATTTATATAAGAAGAAGTGTAGGTGCTTTAGAGAATGCCCACACAACACCTGTGGTCCGTCGCATTACCCCCCTCGCTGTTGCGAGGGCTGTCCACCACAGCGAGACCACTCCCTATTCAAAAATTGAAACAATACAACCTGTCCCTATAAGGATGTCGCTGTTGTGATGGGTTCTGCTGTTGGTTTGTGGCTGTTCTACTAGACCGATTTTAATTCTGTAAACGGTTCTGAAAACTAGACATCTAGATCTAAAATTCCTTATATTTTCAGCCTGGAAAAATTATTAGAAATGGGCGAAAATTGATGCCGAATTTCGCATTTAACAGCGAGACTTTTACCAAACCCTTGCTGTGATTTGCACATCAGCGAGACCCAAATCTAAACCCTCCCTGTGGTCTTGCTGTTGTGAGGGTTTGGTTATGCGACGGAGCACAGAGGAGTTCATTCTGGCCCGAAGGAAAAGCCTGTGGTCAATCTAGATTAATATGTCTCAAGGACAACCCTGATGGTCCGTCACATAATTTCCTGACTGTTGCGAGGTTTGTCCACCACAGCGAGACCCATCTCTGTTGAACAGGAAGTGTATCCAACTTTCCTCGCTGTTGCAAGGGTTAGCAAATTAAACCTAAATTTTAAATGATTTCAGAGAACATCTTGAAGTTACAATTTTAACATTTTGTTTTCACCGAATGTTAGATGTGTTGCTAAGCTTTTGAAATGTGTAAGAGGCAAGTGGTGTAAATATATTTATCAATAAATAAATGTGCTCAAAATGTGTACAGAATCATCACTGTTGCGAGGGTTTGCACATTAAAAACCTTAAGGATATTGCTGTTGCGAGACCCTTAACTAAGTGAGTGTTGTGGTCTCGCTGTTGTGAGGGTTGGCTTATGTGATGGAGCATGAAGGATCTTCTATATTTCATCACCCAAGCAATATTGAAAATCTGTTGACACTACTGAAAACAATTAAGGAGAGGCATATACAGCCTGTTAAAACACACTTCACTCTATATACACTGCTCCTCGGCTGTGTGCATGATAACATCACAATTGCATATTATAATGATTACATTATTTAATTCAGATCCTGGCTCGCCAAACTGTTTTTCTTTTAAATACAAAATCACCTTTCTGTAAACTGCAGCAGTTGTGACCGAGTTGATGTGGAGACCAGCCATAGCTGAGTTGTAGTAAAAGTTCTGGTAGCAAAGTGATGCTACAACTCCCATGAAGAACAAGAACCCTGCCAGAACCAGACCTCTCCAAGTGAAGGGATCCTTCGCCTCAATCAAATGAATCAGTTCACTGTGGAAAACAGGATGTGTTGGTTATCTGCAAGGCCTTCTAAAAAAGACTTTCATCAATGAAAAAAGAATGGTACACATCTGTATTTTCATACATCAGAAAATGATGCATAACAATATAGACAAATTTGTGATAAAATGTTTATTGTGAAATGCCATATAAAAAGAATTTAACGAAGAAAGATTTATGAGCAAAACTTTATTATATTTGTTAGAAGTATATTGGTATATATAATTCAAAAGTTTTGAATGAACAAAGATAAACAAAATCTTTTACGAATCCATGATTTTGTGTTGTTTCATAATTCCAAAATTTTGAAGCATGATTATTAGATTCATGAAATATTTAGTTGGATATGGTGTTGGATATGGTGTCACTTATTTCATAATTTTATTCACTTGTTGTAGCACACACACACTGTGGTTTGGAGTAAATTAAGAAAAAATGGTACTTTGCAGCAGATTCAATAGAAACAAACACCTTTACCAAGATACAAGGGCTTGATCACTAGCGGTTTGGTATCATCATATTACGTTATTAGTTATAGTCAAGGACAGTCCATGGATAATGTATGCACAAACAGGTAGTAGGTGGCAATAGCTTAAGTAAATTTCTGTCGCTTATTACCTGCTAAAAGGGATGACATGTTCTAGATAATATGTGAATTCTTTTCATCAAGCATTGAATTATTTGAAATTCAGGAAATTTGAAATGGGCAACCAGTGATTCAATTTTGTCTTGACATCTGCTTTAATACAGATGCAAATATAACAGATAATTCTATAATTATTTTCATTCCATTGCCCTGTGTTTTGTATACAAAATAAGCCAAAATTAACCTGCAGGTACAGAAATTGCAGAACCTTATTAACTATCTTCACTAGGGATTATTAGCGAAGGGCTCTTAGAAAAGCCAAGTAGTTTAAAAGACTGGATTGTGGAATTCCCCTACCACGGATAGCTGATTTAAATTATTAGTTTGCACCTGCAGAATAATTTCCCCAAATCTTGTCAACAAAAACACCACAGTAACTATAGAAAAATTACAAATATCAGTTTTGATTCAATTTATAATGAATACATTTTTGAATTAACTTAGAAAATTATGAAATAATATTTTATCATTAGATACAAACTAATAATACAAACTAATATTTTATCATAAGATACAAACTGAAAAATACTGAAGGCTACTTTTCCATCATGTTTATTTACAAACACCAGGATTAACACAAATTCCTGTACTTAAGCCTTGTGACTTGTTGACATATTACCCAGCATGCATCTTGATCTAGGCTAATCTGCAGCTGCAGGTAAGATACAGAAAATTCGCTAGATATGTGGTAGGGAGAATTAAAAGACCACCATACCCCATAACGAAGACCTGGCCAACACGGAGCCCCTGTGAGATAACATGAAGTCCTGCACTCTGCACCACCATGTAACCTCCACACGAGAGAAGCGCCCGCACGTAGGGTGTCCTTTTTCCTGTGGTCTTCTTTACATGTCTGTTAGATTCAATATAAAGGGGGGAAACCAATAAGGAATTAAAGTAAATTTCTTGTTGTTTGCTGGTGATCTCTAAGTCCACCAGAAACCAGAATCTTAGTTGCATTGCTCAGCATGGGAAATCCAATAGAAAAAAATGCATCTTATGGCAAAATAAAAATATGTAAAAAAGATATTTTAAAAATGACTGAAGTACAAACAGCAACAAAAAGAGTAAGCACCTAATTCTACCTTTTCTACCAGACAATCCCGTCTGTGAGAATTGTTAATTGTATATCAATAATTTAGGGTAAGTACAATAACAATTCATTAGAAAGGAACAGAGATGGAGGTATGAGCCCCTTCCAACCACCATGGCAGTATACCTGTTGTATATTTCATAGAAATGGGGAACCAGTGAACGACACTTCTCTGAAGGGTTGAGGTGGTAGAGGGACTCCAATGTTAGTGTTTTCTTAAGCCCTTGGATCATGGGGCTGAAAGACATCAAACAAATACAAGTATATGTATGGTATATACTAACATTATTCCCTTTGACACAAAATCAGCTGAACCTTCACAAAATGTGGAGCAATTTCCTTGAATGAAATGTTGATTATCATCTATATTGATATATTATGAAATATTTTCTTGTTTAATAGTTCAAGTACAATTCAAGAGGATTGACACTGGAAGAACCTTAGGTTGCCTACTTATACTGTACAGTTTAAAGGGCATCATGTTTCAAGGACAGAGGATTTATTTTACCATAGGGTGATACACAGGTATAATCAACCTGTAAGAGGGAGCCCTCAGGCCGATACCCCTGATATACCTTAGGTTGATAACCCATCTTGGACTCATTCACCTGGTTGGTTATGTAATATCGCAAAGTATATTTTATCTTATTATATATCATATATCCTAATCTGATATTG
Organism: Lepidonotus clava; assembly: GCA_936440205.1. Taxonomy (NCBI): domain Eukaryota; kingdom Metazoa; phylum Annelida; class Polychaeta; order Phyllodocida; family Polynoidae; genus Lepidonotus; species Lepidonotus clava. Next base: position 54,208,541 of record OW387137.1, read on the forward strand.
CACAATGAAGACACTATTTACCTGATCATCCACATAAGGGTAACCTTTTCCCAGAAAGATACATACAGCTCTGGTGAGGTCTTCTGTAAAAGAGCATAATATCATGAGCTAAATCTGTTTGCCAGTGATTGGCATTATCTTATTTTTTAATTTTTTTTTTATTGAACCACATTAATTTGACAATGATCTTCCATGTAGGTAAAGGTAAAACAGAATAATCAAATTCAATTGTAACTTAAAAATAATAACTTTTACAATAGAACAATGACATGGACACATCTTGTAGGCTTATATAGTAACCACACTTCGAGTTACGCAAATACTAGGACATGTTACTACATACAAAAAGAAAACATGTACATTGACAGTAATTGAAGACATGTATGGAGACCATAAAGGACATGTATAGTGATCATTAAAGGATAGATATCAACTATTTCATGAGACGGCTAATGAAGAAATATTTGAGATTAAACATTCTCAGATAAGTATTAGCCATTCAGGTATTATTTATTCAATAACCTCCATTTGGGGGTGAGATTAAACTATTCCCAAGAGATTTTAATAACCAAATATAATGACTCTAAAATATACTACAGTGACTTAGCCACTTCATGTAAGTTTGAATGGTATTTGGTGACCACAATTTTGTTACACTAAAACACATACACTACCAACAGTCAAAATCATGTATGGCAACCAATAACAACCTGTGTGTTGACCATTATAGAAAACATATCTACTATTTCATGAGATGGCAAATGAAGTAATGTTTAACATAATGATATAAAATTGGGGGGGTCGGGGTGGCCAGCGTCACAGAGGCGTTGGTACCACTCGTTGGCATTGACACCCCATGGGTTCGCGTCCCATGGGGTGCAGCCTGGCACGGGAAGAATTTGAACTCATGCATTAGACAGGCTCGGGGGTGTCTGAAACCACATCCTCTAAAACGTGTCAAGAAGTGTAAGGGATGTGTTCACACTCTTGCAGTGTCAATGGTATGGCCCATTACATAAGTGTCTCACAGGGGGTCCCCTTGCCACCCACCCCCGCCCAGCTGGGGACATCTATAATTAGCACTATGTTTGGTTGTCTCATTTTAGTTATTTCCCAGCCCTTTCTATGTCTGACCAGAGGTGTTGGTAAAGGCCTAGACTGCAGAGCAACCCACGGGGAGACCTGCAGGGCTATCCCCCTGACCTCTTCCCGGCCCCCTACCCATCCTAATCCCGTCAGTCCCACAGATCTAGAGTAACGCACAGGGGCTGATGACTTGTGGAAGAAAAGAAGCTTTTGATAGGGTTTTCATGCCGATTTGAGCACTTTGAAAAAAATCCAAATTTAAAACATTTATGACTCCCAGTAGGAGTCAACTATGGGTCAAATGTGACTCTTAGGTTGTAGCCCCGAGTGAGAAGGACAATTCTATACATGCCAGAAAATTCTGTGATGATTACAAAATTATCTAGAAATTTAGAAAGATTTTTCACCTTATTTTTATACTGAAAGACTCAACCAATGGATTTTGCTAAAATCTTTCATAAATGATAATTAGGCCCATCTTATGCCAAAAATGTCCCCTAATTGATGGAAATCCTTTTACATATTTCCCAGCCTTTACTCCATGTCCCTGACCATCCCTCTATGAATAGACACCTCTAGCCTCCTGATATTCTCAGGTTGCAAAGAGCTGATGACTTGTGGAAGAAAAGAAGCTTTTGATAGGGTTTTCATGCCGATTTGAGCACTTTGAAAAATTTCCAAATTTGAAACATTTTTGACTCCCAGTATGAGTCAACTATGAGTCAAAACTGACTCTGAGCTTGTAGCCCCGACTAAGAATGACCATTATAAACTAGTCAGGAAACTGTGAGACTAATAAAACATTTTCTAGAAATTTAGACAGATTTTTAACTTAATTCTTACAGTGAAAACCCCAACCAATGGATTTTGCTAAAAACTTGCATAAATGATATCTAGGCCTATCTCATGCCAACAACATTGTCGAATATAATATAGGCAGCAAATTTTCTCAGGGACAACTCATGGGTTAAGGATGGGTGCAGGTGGCCAGCCTAATACATCATAGTTGGATTGGATGTGTCCTTCTGGTAGGCCTGAGCCTCAAATCAACAAAGAAACAATAGAGGAGGGGGGACGGTAGGTAACCAACCTATCCCCTCACCTGAGGCTCGGAAATATGAAAAATGATTTCCATCAAATTGGGGACATTTTTGGCATAAGATGGGCCTAATTATCATTTATGCAAGTTTTTAGCAAAATCCATTGGTTGAGTCTTTCAATATAAAAATAAGGTGAAAAACCTTTCTAAATGTCTAGATAATGTTGTAATCATCATAGAATTTTCTGACATGTATAGAATTGTCATTCTCACTCGGGGCTACAACTTTAGAGTCAGTTTTGACTCATAGTTGACTCATACTGGGAGTCATAAATGTTTCAAATTTGAAAAGTTTTCAAAGTGCTCAAATCGGCATGAAAACCCTACTAGAAGGTTCTTTTCTTCCACAAGTCATCAGGTAATTGCATTCCCGTCAGAATGCCCCAACAACCTTAACTCCATCAAATAGGGGAAGCTGAGGGGAATGGCTGGAGGCCGGGAAATATGTAAAATGATTTCCATTAAATAGGGGACATTTTTGGCATGAGATAGGCCTAGATATCATTTATGCAAGTTTTTAGCAAAATCCATTGGTTGGGGTTTTCACTGTAAGAATTAAGTTAAAAATCTGTCTAAATTTCTAGAAAATGTTTTATTAGTCTCACAGTTTCCTGACTAGTTTACAATGGTCATTCTCACTCGGGGCTACAACCTTAGAGTCAGTTTTGAACCATAGTTGACTCATACTGGGAGTCATAAATGTTTCAAATTTGAAAAGTTTTCAAAGTGCTCAAATCGGCATGAAAACCCTACTAGAAGGTTCTTTTCTTCCACAAGTCATCAGGTAATTGCATTCCCGTCAGAATGCCCCAACAACCTTAACTCCATCAAATAGGGGAAGCTGAGGGGAACACAGAGCAACGCACGGGGAGACCAGGGCCGTCCCCCTGTCCTCTTCCCGGCCCCCTACTCCCCCTAACCCCGTCAGCACCACAGAGCAATGCACGGGGAGACCAGGGCCATTCCCCTGAGCCCTCCCCGGCCCCCTACCCCTCCTAATGCCGTCAGCACCACAGAGCAACGCACGGGGAGACCAGGGCCATTCCCCTGAGCCCTCCCCGGCCCCCTACCCCTCCTAATGCCGTCAGCACCACAGAGCAACGCACGGGGAGACCAGGGCCGTCCCCCTGTCCTCTTCCCGGCCCCCTACTCCCCCTAAAGAGGGACATAAAACTTCCTAAATGATTCTTTTCATCCACAAGTTATCATGTATACATACATACATGTATACATACATACATACATACAACATACATACATACATACATACACACATACATACATATACACACACATATAATACTATATTATCTAGGTCATTGGGTCAACTTAAGGAGGTGAAAGTTTAGTGGCAGCTCCAGGGTTACAGGCAAGGTGGGGGGGGGACCCCCTGTGAGACACTTATGTAATGGCCCATACCATTGACACTGCAAAAGTGTGAACACATCCCTTACACTCCTTGACACTTTTTAGAGGAAGTGGTTTCAGACAAGCCCGAGCCTGTCGAATGTATGAGTTCAAATTCTTCCCGTGTGGTAAAAGGACATTTGGATGACCCCTGCACGGAATTGTGCCCAAATGGTCCACAGGACCCAAATGGTCCACAGGACTGCAGTGGAAGAACATTTAATAAAGTGAACTCAGCCTGGATAAAAATCCAATCAAAAAAAAAAAAAAAAAAAAAGAAAATTACATCTACTGCAATTCTAGTAGTCTGGTATAATTACTTAGTACTATTATAAGTTAGTATTGAGCCACTCTTTGGCTTGCAGTTTAAAACTAGGTTTGTCTAATACTGCTTTGATCTTCATGGGACGCATATTCCATAATGAAGCTCCTCTATAATAGGGACTCTTCTTATAGATTTCGAGCTTGGGGGTTTGCAGTGGGAAGCTTAGACTCGTATTTGATCTGGTAACTTGAACAGTGGTTTCAAGCATGGTGGATTTTTTTTTTTGATTTTTTGATTTCACCAATCTTAAATACATAAGTTCTTCCTTGGCGTCGATGTAACATGAGATGAGAATGTAGAATGAAATACATGAATACATGAATGAATCAGTGTATTAACTTGGAGTACCGTTACATTTCACTCATAGTTTAATTTCATAATCTCATGTTTAAAACTTAATCTTGAATAAATATGCTGTACTTTTGCAGGTAGCGCATCCCATAAGCGCATACCTCTGTAATAACAACTGTTGTATACCCAAGTTGAAGATGTAAAGTCATGACAAAATTTCACTTTTGCACTACCACGTGTTTCCACTTTATCTTCATCTGGCTTACCTTTATCCAAATAATACTCACAGTCTTTTATAGAATACAAAACTGAAAGGAGTTGAATGCATCGTCTCTTATATAAAGTATGAACATTGTACCTACTAAACAGTTCTGAAACATCATGATAATGTTTGTCCCTTTTAAAGTATATTGTCTTTAATGTACGCTCTTGCAATTTTTCTAATTTTACAATGTCTTTTCTGTTTGCACTATCTACAACAAAGCTTGCATAGTCGAACAAGGGCTGTATTGTTTGCTTATATAGGGTTATAGATAGAGTTTCCGTTAAGAAATTTCTTATCTTTTTAAAATTATACAGCCTATAATTAACTTTCTTCCAAATGTTTGTTATAAACCTATCAAAATACAAACAACTATCGATGTCAACCCCAAGATAAGTATAGATAGGAACATTTTCTACTACACCACCTATCTTATAATCGCAAACAATATTTTTCCGAGAGTAATTAAAAAGCATATGTTTAGTCTTTTTTACATTAATGGTGAGGCGATTTGTGACACACCACTTACATAATGCAGCGTAAGCGGCTTCAGTACACTTCATTGCACCGTCTGGCGTATCATCATTACCCACAAGGACAGTATCGTCCGCATACATAATAATATCTACCCCAGTCGCATCAATTTCATAAAAAAGGTCATTAACGTAAACAATAAAGAACAGTGGTCCTAAACAACTACCTTGACCGATACCATACCGTACGTCCTTGGCTAGTGATACACACTCTCCTACTTTGGTCTTTATTGTGCGATTTTGCAAGTAACTTTTACACCAAAGAAGTGATTTGTTATCCATTCCATATAGCTGCAATTTATACAATAAGATATCTAGGTCAAGGGAGTCGAATGCCTTAGAATAATCGACATATACAGAGCTTGTTACGCGTTTTTGATTGATATTGGAATAAATTTTATGAAGATACCTAAATATGGCACCAGTTGTACTATGACCATGCCGAAATCCGTATTGTCTAGAGTCAAGATTTCCATAAACACTTTGAACCTTATATATCATGGTCAAAGTATGTAGATTATGCCGTACATGTAACAGATCAAGATGCACCCCACTATGTAATTCCCTGACAGTTACATCCCTGTGGTTGTAGACATCTAGACAAACTCTTGATGCTTTATTCTGTAACCATTGAAGCTTCTCAAGATCTGATACTTCACAAAAATGAAGAATTATGTCTGCATATTCAATTACTGGTAGTGCCATTTGTTTGTATATCTGGACCCTCTCTGATGTACTCTTTTTTTTTTTAAAGAAAATAACATAGTGCATGTATCTTTACAGAAATCTTTTTTATCAATGTCTTCAAATGTTTGTCAAAGGTCAGACATTAATCAAATTCTACCCCCAGGTATTTGTAATGAGTGACTTTAGATAAGCTAGTGTTGCATATACATAGTTCCTGCTTATTACATTTCTGTATCATTGATCTTATTATTCTTATCATTCACTTGCCAGCATGTATAAGTTCTACCTTTTTTTAATTTGCACTAGAGTTAGTCAGATATTTTGATCACCTTAAAGCCCCATTCATCTTGGCTGATGATGGTGTCGCTTGCAAGTCCAACAAATTTATCACATGGTGAAGACAATCATGTCAGTACCGATAAAATTATTGCATGCAAGTGATATTGACGAAATAGCATTCACACTGACAAAAGGTGGTCCTAAAGATTGCAAACTATAATTTATTTAAGTACTTGTCCCCTGGAATCAGCTGGATTTCAAACGATTCAATCTAACATGTTGGATCTGATCGCTTGCAGACCCATAGTTCAGGGGAACGTTGCTCATACCCTCGTCGGCCATGGCAAATGGGCCTTTGATCAATTAATTTCACAACACACCTACCTGATCATTCAAATTCACCATCTCATCTTCTACTTCGTTTTCAATGGTGTCACCTGACTTCAACTGATCTCTCTGTATCAGTGGTATGTTCTCATTAATTTCACTCTGCTTTGTCCAGTGTAAGGCCTTTTTGTCGGAGAACATGGTCAGTAAGAGCATGATGCACACAAACACAAAATATATCGTGAATGCAACAAACTCCCGGATCTCGTGCCAACCAACCTAAAAGAGATGTTGAAGTTCTGATTAAGGCTCAATCATGTTTGGCAACTAATCCTAGTTAATGATTACACAATAATATGGATGCCTATCCAGTCAAAAGTAACCCTAAGTATTGAATATACTTTAGTGGTCTCTATGTACATTGGGTAGTAAACAAGTTGAATTTTGTCAGGAAGGTTTTTTTCTAAACATATAGATGTTGTGCAGATGACTTCACACAGACCAAAAAGGGACTAGCGATAGACCACATATTGGTGATCAATTAATACCATTTGATATCAAAAATAATATGGAACAGAATTTATCCTAAATTTATCTTAGATGACCAAATTAGGTCATTATTACCTATCTTCATTAATTGAAATTAATAAATTCCAGACATTTATAATTGCTACATGGTTGTGTTGAGCGGTTCGTGTTGAGCATGTGGTGATCACCAAAAAGGGGTCTCTTGACCATGTTTACACAATAGTGATAGGACCACTGGAAATTGCTTTCTGTATGAGTAAATTATTTTAGATTCATAACTTTTATGTTGCTAAGCACAGGTGTTTAATGCTTAAAATGACTAGGAAAGGTTGTAACCAATTCAAGTAGTCCTATTATCTGGTTGTTTATACAACTAAATTCACATATTGTAGGAAAGTTCTGCATCACTGTTGAGATGGCTAAACCATGACTATAAGTTGTAGGTTTGATCATACTCTACAAGCTGTCTTGATAAAGGCAGTTACTGAAACTTGATTTGTATAAAGTTATATAATTCTCTTCCCAGGCAGGCAGCAAGGTAACAAGCACATTCTGCGACTGTACTTTTTTCGTTAGTGTGTAACCTGCCCCAGTTTCATGTAACAGCTATGTTATTTTAGGTAAAGTTAAAGCTAACTAAAAAAGAATGTTATAAAACATTGTATTTTAGTGAAGTTGAGACCTTACCAATAAAGAACCTTATAATAATGTTATTATAATGTGAGAGAAGTTTTACAAAAATGTCACAAAAATATCACAGAGCATCGTCACAATGTTAGGTTCTAAAGACATTTCTGGGTGCCATCAAAATAACGTAACAAGAACCAGAGCAGAACTAAATAGAATGTTACGATAACATTATTATAACGTCATATACTTGTGAGGGTTTTATTAAAAAAAATGATGAATTACCTCTTCTCTCTGTCTCAGTCTGTGGATCCCCGAGTAAACAGCGATAAGGTCACATACAAACTGCAGAAGCCAGAATATGGAGGTAATGCCACTGGAGTGGACAGCTTTTAGATATTCCAGCCTGGATAACACCACACTGAGGACCTGTGGGAAAAACACGGATGGTTCATCAGTACAAACATTTTCACTGTCACTCTTGACTTCACAGTGAATGATGCTTTCTCTCAACATCAGGCACCAGAGACATTTTTTGGTGCCATCAAAAATACCTAACAAGAATCAAAACAGAATGCTACCAAGGCATTTTTCGACATAACAGAAACAACCATACTTTTTCAGTCAGTTGGTTACTTTCTAAGACGGCACATAACAATTAAGTTATTGATTGTGAGGTTTCAACCTCACCAAATCAGAATATTATTATAACAATGTTTTTGGTGATTTTAGTATGAAACCAAAACAGAATGTTATTAGAACATTCTGTTCGGGTTGAAAAATGTAACCAGAGCGTTATAATAGCATCACAGTGCAACGTTACAACAATATGTTGCAGCAACAGAATTAGGAGTCATAAAAAGAAAGTAGCAAGAACCAAATACAGAACCAACCAGAACATTGCTGCAACATTATGATGATATCACATCCTTGACTGGGTACTGCTTTGGTATAATAACGATGTATGCTTGCCTGTGTACTTGGCATATAGAGGAATGACACTGGTCATGTGAGAGGCCACTGTTAAATATTCAGAGGTCTCCCATTCGAACAAGGACATGGTAAACCATCAATTAAATCATACAAGTACTACCAATGTAGCACAAATATAAAGTTCACTGTGCTACAAAATGTATTTTGTCTTGTGCTTACCATTGTTGAGAATCGGATGACTGCGTACATGTAGTCTACTGGCAAGGGAGCAGACTCCATGATCCATAGACTTATAAATGTAATGAGACAGATCAGGGAAGAAGTGACCTAAAGTCAAATACAAAGGATCATTATCAATCATCTTGAAATTCCTATGTTATCAAATCGTTCAGATATTTCTAGAATCTACCTCATAACATTATTGTAATTATCATAGTACATCAAATTTTGTTCTTAGATATTTTATTCAAAGTTCATCTTATTATTGAGTAGGAATGAATCAAGAAAGAAAAGCATTCCCTGGAAGGGGTAAACGTTACCAGCTTCATCAAGTTGAGCCAGCTGAAGTCCCATGTTGCATGCCTCGTGGGTCGTTTATACAGGTGGTAGATGTAGTAGAACAGTGCACATCCCCACAGCCACCCACATGGCACCCAGAGTAGGACCGTCTTCTGGAAGCACTCTGTCAGGTCAGGCGTGCTCGTGTTCAGGGTCAAAGCATCATTCTGGTAAAAAAAAACTGTAAAATGTATCAAAGTTATCTAGATCATTACTATGATAATAGTACAATCTGCTAAGGGTACCATCTGTGTGCATTGTTGGCAATGGAAAACTCTAACTGCGATACACAGGTTCTATACTTTAATTTTTTAATGGAGCTATAATACTAAAATGATAATTTATGAAAGGTCAATGTTGAACAGCTGGCTAGGCTTGCACACACAGGATGATTTGGATAATAATTAACAAAGTTTCACTAAAGCTGATGATCCACAACATCATGAAATTGGACTGACAGTCGGCCGATGGCAATATCAACCCAGTGTTGGTCCAAAAAAGTTGTTGTTCCAAAAATTTAACGGGTTTACTTTTTTCTTAGAAATAGGCTCATGGATTGTACAAATCAACACCAATTTCAGGACTTATAAATGAAGTAGAAAGTAATCCCAACGGATTTAAAAACGACAATTGACTGACAAAATTATTCATTATGTTGAATATTCTTGGACTGATTCGGGACTGATTCTGTCCACACATTTTACATGTTAATTCATTCATTATAGAATGAATCAGATTGCAATTTAAAAAATGCTATACCTATTCTGGACTGATTTCAGGACCAACAACTTTAATAAGCCAACCAATTATTTCAAGTGAAACAATAGATTGCGAGTCTGAAATTGCATGCCTCACATCTGAACCCCTAGTCAATTATGTAAGGAGCTAGAATTGGCAGCCCCTGGTCCTATGGGTCCTGCCCGGTCCTGCTTCCACAGTTTTTAATAATGGGAAATAAACTACAAATTTATCCCTCTCTTCTGATAGTCCTTTAGGTTTCATACCTAAAAGGCCAACTTGTCCTATTCCACAGTTTTTAATGGGCAATAAACTTAATTATATATCCCTCTATTCTGATAGATCTTTAGGATTCATACCTATAAGGCAAACTCATCCCTATTCCTAGTCATTGTTTTTAAAATTGTATATTATATATGTCAGATATGATTATTTATTATTATATAGATTTATATTATTGGGGAACGCTACGAATCCTGTTTCATTAATATTCATGTTAATTAGGTCACCCAACCATGTTGGCGCCAATAGACGCAGACGAAGCTTGTAATTTTTTTGAGGATGCGACTAGGAAATTCACGAATTTGGATTGAATGTCGTATATTGCTTTGTGTAGTGCTTGTAGACCGCAACACGTCGCTTCTTCACTTTAATGGAAGGAACATACAATCGGGATGGCTCTTACGGCCATGCCCTGATAATCTGAAGTCCTTTTTCCCAGTTGTATCACAGTTTGCCACTACTGTCTGAGAAAAAGAGAGAAGCAGTACATATTATAACAATTATGGCCTGGCATAAATCACTGCTCTGAAAATATGTATACACTGTTTGACAAATAAGGAGGGATATTTTAAGAGGGGGATCCAGGGGGGTTCCTGATCCTCTCTTTTGGTGGACCCAAAAACTACCAAAGGAGGGGAAAATGCAGAGTGCATGTGTGCAAATGCACACAGTTTTAGTACTTACCCTATGTACTTACCTTTCAGAAATCCTTTACAGTTGCCGTCTGAGGAGGAAGGATTATATGTTTACCACCTTTTGGAAATTCTGTTGCCGCCCTGTAACAGAGAGTACCTGTAATGCCCATCTGACTGTATTATAGTATATTTGAATACACTCACCCAAAAGACACTGTCCTGTCCGCGGTGACCACAGAGCCCGGCCAACCAGTACTTCTTGCCACCCATACTGAGGCACAACTGATGTGTGTCAGATACAAACTTATGACAGCTATAGGCCTGTCAACAATTATCTACGTCCAACAAGATTGTACACCTTTAACGTAATGGAATTTTCCTATACTCATCCAGCACCTATAAAAAGAGATAAGTTTAGTGAACATGAATCATTGCCAATTAACAAAGTATACATTGTTTATAATAACTGACCTTTTGCTTGTTTTTTGTGGTACTTATCCTTTTTACTGTTGTAGGAACAGTATCATTACAATGTAGCGATGAGACTGAACACTTCTTGAAAATATTTTTAATAAGCAGAGAGAGAATAAAATTAACTTTGATGTTCCAATATCACCTCTAGTGTTTGGCAACTGTTCATAGATTATTGAGACAAAGCATAAGGGAACTGTCAATCAGATACTGTTGCTATAGCAATGGTTGCACTTACTGCGAGACCTTTCTCTGTTCAAAAACTGAAAAAATCTCACAAAAGAGATGTTGCTGTTGCAATGGGTCCCACCATTGAATTGTGGCTGTTCTACTGGGCTGATTTTAATTCTGTAAATGGTTCTGAAAAATATACATTTAGATCTAAAACTCCTAAGATTTTGATTCTGGATTGATGCTGGATGTTTGCACAACAGCGCGTGGTTTGGCCAAACCAACCTTAGCCCTTGCACCATTGCAGGACCTTAATCTCATTTTTCTTAAACTCTTGCTGTTGTGAGGACTTCATTAGGTGATGAACCATATGTTATGTCATCCTGTTTCCTGTGGCCTGTCAGATAATGAATGTGTGGAACAATTCAATGTCTCCCAACAAAGACATGCCTGTTATGATGGGTCCTTTTGTCGAATTATGGCTGTTCTATCGGGCTGATTTAAATTCTTATAAAGTTCTAAGAATGGATATTTTAATCTAAAGGTCCTGAGAATTTCAATATAGAGAAATCATTATTAGTGTGTAAAACTTGAATGTGCTACTTGACAGAAACATTGTTTGATGCTATTTGTGCCACCATGCAACAGGCCATTGACTGTTTTCCACAGGTTCCCAGACCAAGTGAAAGTTTGTTGTGGATATGTGGTGTTTCACTAGATAATTATAAATTAAGTGATTTGGGGAATTAATATTTCAAAGTTTTGCAAGTGAAGCTCATCAAGCATCTGTAGTATCACAGAATAGCATAAGAATAGAAACAACTCTTGATTATTAAATTTAAATTAGAATTAATGAAATTCAACACTTATTACTTGATATGAGAAATAAAAATGGTATTTGATTTCTGTAGACAGATGGCAACCTACAATTCCAGGTTTATTGGAGTGTCCCCTCTCACTCTGTTCAACTCTCTTATAACAGCACACACAAAACAGTTACCGGCACCATTTAATTACTAGGAGTAGGCCTTCACATTATATGATAAACATTTTTTAATGGAGAACAATCTCCTTAAATAAACATAAGCTTATGAAAAAGATCCATTATGAATGTATGGTCACAAGGACCAAAGCTTTTTTGATCAGCTGCAAGAGTTCAAAGACAGCCATACACAGTATGGTTGACATGTACCTGTTTTATGTTCAACTGACCTGATTTCTGTTCTTTGCTTTAAGTGTGCTTTTTAACACACTCAAAACACTTTTACCAAGACATTTTCACGAGACCAACTATTCATAATAAGTGCAGAGAAAATAGAAATAAAAGAGGGCTCACTCCAATGTCAGCATGATCCCCATTATTTGTATTGTGTACCATATGTGAAATAATCATGTAAACTAGTTTTCAAATTATCAGATTTTAGTTACACTAAATACAAGCCCATGTATGCTACTTGATTTGTAAAATAAAATCGTTCATCCATACATCTGTGTAGCAAGAAAAGGAATTATGATAATTATGCCAGCGTGCCCACTCTGTTCGTGATTTATTCAGTGACAGTAGCATGAAGAACATTATTATATTCATGTAAGACAGGCTCACCTCAGATACTACTTGTTTGTGACTGACAAATCATGAAGTAGAAGTTTATAGCTGGCCACACCAAGGGGATACGCAGATATATAAGAACTGTATTGATCTTGACACTTGCTTCAGGACATTTCTTATGGATATATTGCAGACATTCCGCAATGTGTAAAGAACTATTCAATCAGCATTTTTGGTTATATGTCTAATGATATATATATGTCTATTCATATATATATATACATATATATGAAACATATGCAGAGACAGGAAATATGGAAAGATAGTCAAAAACATTTTGACACTTATTAAATAAAATCATTAATTGAGTAGATTCAACATTGTGCAAGGAAGGAAGATCAACCTTTTTTTTATTTTAAGCGATGTCATTCATTTCTTTTTCACATGTAGGTGTTATGCACATACAAGTTTAACCCACTAATTTTGATCTGTGGTCAGAGCTAAAGTGACTCAAAGACAATCTGATATGGAATAATAATCAAGATTGATATCAAAAAGTGTAGATACAACAAGAAAAGTACTCTTAGTAATTAAAAATAAAACATATTCAGCTTTTTAAAATTATGCATCATGTTTATATTAGTTTAAACTGACTTTAGGAACTAGAAATGAGTGTATATAGAATGACATCTTATTACATGACACTGAGGTAGTTACTAAAATACCTTGTGCATATGATTGGTAGTAATGTGCAAATAAAATGAGAAAAGGTCGCCAGACTGTGAATGATGTATTACAAAATGGTTCTATATTATGTAACTTATTCGTCATACTGTTTGGCTGTGGTTGGCGTTACTGGTAGGCATGATAAACCTGTTTGGTTACAGCAGAAAGGCCTTGTCTACCAGTGGCAGCACTACCTGGGAGAAAATCAATAACTAACAAATATATAAGGATGAAGACACTCAGTATAGGGTTAGAGTTAGCCGATACACGGTTGCATCATTACGAGTCTTAAGGATTCGGGGGTTTGGTTAGCAGCAAATAGCATTTTGTGACATCTGGTGACTAAAGAGGAAACCAACACTGTTTGTGAAGCCGTATGGAGAAAGGCGGCCTTCATTGAGGAAGCTTACCTCCTGGGTTATGACCATCATTGTACATAGGATACACAATCCACGTTAAGTCTTGCATTTGACATACACACAAAAGTAACAATTTATATCAGATTTAGAATAAAATCATTATGTTTTTAAATACATGTAATCATCTATTGTTTGCCAAATTTTGGGCACATAGCAGACATCTATTTTAGAAATGACAGCCACATGTAGGGAATGACACATTATTCTTATAGTAAATAGTAACCTCCGTCACTTTTTCAGGCAAGTTTGATAGATTTTCACTAATCAACAATATCTATGTATTTCTGCACATTTTCAGCAAATATATTTATCAAAATGAGAATTATAATATTATATTGAATAAGTTTGAAAAGAACCAGGCAGGTCAAGGTAGTGCCTGACGGAGGTTACTCTGACGGAGGTTACTATTTTATTTTAAATGGCCTAAAAGATACAGTTAAAGTTAATGATACATGCATTTTATTTTTCTAAATCAACCTTAACTACATTATTCTATCACAGTTTGTGGATAAACTAATAGGGATCCTGGCGGAGGTTACTCCCTCAGCAATATGCAAAGAAAAATAAATTGTAATAGCATATTGTACTTTTGAATTGAGGAATATAACGTTTAAAACATTGTGGTCTTTTTCTGGTTTTAACCATCGTATATTTGGTATTTGGTGTATCCTAATTGATATTTTGATGAGTGTACATTTTCTTAAGGGAAGGTTATATGTAATCCTGACGGAGGTTGCTCAAACCTGTGGACAATTTTCGGAATTGATAAAACACATCAAATTTAATAGTAAATCAAACTAAAATTGAACAAAAGTAATATTTTCATAACTAAAATTTCAGATAATTAGCTGATTTCTGTGGACATACTATTTTAGAGCTATATCCCTTGTATAATTTTAGGCAAATAGAAAAATAATAATTTTTCAAAAAACAAAAATTTGGGAAATTGACTGCTGTGAAGTCAGGAACACACAAGTTCATTCATAATAGATTTAGACTAAAATAATTTATATTTTGAATGTGCAAAAGACAAAAGACAAGGCATGCGGGACTTAACATGGAATGAATGAGGAACCATAAAATCTTTATTGACATTTGTGAAGCGACTGAGATTCCACAATAAATTAACTCTCAACCAAGCGTTGTCTGCGTTGTGGATATGAGCGCCCAGACCGTGGACTAGTTCTATCACTTGACTCGCAGACAATAACAACTACTAGATAACGACGTGTACAGAGACAAAGTGGGTTAAGTTCCCCATTCTTAACATTAAACGCAGACACTAGCTTTCAACATCACCTAAGGCCAAAGGTGCAGCTGCAATCATTAAGCAATAAAGCCTGTATAATTAGCATGGAATTGTACTAAAACCACTGAAGCTGATCATTTATATATGTATTATAATTAAGTTTGGCTAAGGTTGAATCTAAATGGAGCACAAGGTGGTGGTTTCCTGTAAGGTTATTCTAATACCTATGGTTTGAAAATTAGTTTTCAATTGTATTGGGCTATGCAGTATATCCTGTCTACCCAGAATAAAAGTGCTGCTAGAGCATCTTCCCCAATCTGGACTATAGCTATTTTTGATATAATATGTGGTAATTTCTAAAAGTAGCATTATCTGTTTCTTTTAAGTGAGTTTATCTGAGACAAAGAGCAAGAAGGTTGTGTTTCTCTGTTAGTATTTTAGATTCATTAAAGTAGTTTTTAAGACTTCAACAATTGCACTGAATAAGCTCTCCGATGGATGAACAGGATATCTACCTCTGGTGTTGGTTCTTAGGGAATTGCTTTGGCTTTGGGTGGCAGAAGCCTCAGTCTCAGCCTAATCCATATTAATATCATGAAGATGTCAATATTTATTTTTGACCAGTTTGAGAGATTTTTCTGCATTTGGTAGGCAGTCAGTTGGCATGGTCTTTTTTGAGGCTTGGCCACAAGCCTTTTTCCTCAGAGGAACGGAGGATGTTGGTGGAATACATGTTGTTTGTAATTTAGTCTGTATTGTTTGTTGTGCTCTGGAAGGTTTATCTGATATTCTGTTGATAGTAGGAGAAACAACAGTCTCATCTCGATTGAGCCAGGTGCAGTCCATCTGACATTCAATTGTTCTTTTTGGAGGTTTAGTTACATTGTGTCCCATGCCAAAGGTATCTCCAGCACTGGATCATTACTTTGATAATTTTGAGCAGCCTGTTTCAGACAGAGTTAACCACTGAGACAGTTAGACAGTTAGAGGAGAAAAGCCCCAGAGCAACTTTAATTATGATTTTAGATACAGAATAGCGTGAGAGCAGGTCAATAATTGTCATTCATGGAATAATTGCCTAGGAATTACAGCCCTCTAGACAAGACACTTTCCATTAAATATGACAATAATAAAACAATGACATTAGACCAATTTGATAGGATCCCATAACAAATTGAGTGTCTACATAATTGTCGGAATACCAAGAGTGATATTTTATATGCTTATACTAAAGGAAACATAAGCTTAAGTCCAACCTTAATGCGATGTTCACTGCATGCAGTCCCATATTATATATATAATGGGGGTTGGTGAACCAACATACTAGTTAAGTACATAAAGCATTACAATAGCCAGTTATAAGTATATACAGTTATAACCACTAGCTATATAATGACATTATAAAATATAATTGTATTATAATATGAAGTATTTCTAATTTTACAGGATATATTTAATGCTTAACCCCCCTCAGAATATATATAATGCTGTAAGGGACAAAGTTATACTCAGTGGTCATAACAAGCCAGTTGTGTCCCACTTCCCTTGCCATACATCAAAACAGTATCTGATAACTCAGCGCTCCACAACGATACACATTCCTAATGAAATGATACAATCAAAACATAACAGTAGATGGAATAGCTCATTAACTCTCCATTCAGAATGTCCAAAAATATATTCAAAATGCCCCACAATATACCCCAATGTTACAATTGGAATACAATCGTAAAGGGATTGGGCCAATTTTTTTTTAGCTGTGTTCAGGTAACGTAGGTCGAAAAAATAGGGTAGGTAGGTCGAAATCTTTTTTGTTATTGCTTTTTTTTACTTACCAAAGAGACCCAGCCAGTGTTTGAAAATAAAAAAAAATATTCCAAATATCCCCTAAAAACAATGTTAGTGTCTAGAATACATGCCCTGAGCATCTACGTGTTGTTTTAAGGTTTTCCATGCATTTTTAGGTCAATTCTTCTGGCTTTTGAAAACAAATGATTACAAATTTCCTAAAAAAAAATTAGGGTAGGGCCAAAAAATTGGGTATGTAGGGTTACCTGAACACAATTTTTTTTTAATTTTTGGCCTTGATAGGGCTGGGGGACTCTTTTGTTCAGTCTTTGATTTCTGAATGGATTTTTCTTTCTGCCAGATTTGGCATTCTTGGCCATATGGGTTCCTTGGCAATTAGTGTGCTTATGTCCTTTCTGACCACATCTCAAGCAAGTTACATCATTTAAACATGGATATTTGCTGTGACCATATTACTGGCACCTACAGCAGTTGAGTGAATTAGGAATATATTAATCCACATCAACACTGAGATAGCCAACCTTCAGGTTTTTTGGTAGGAGTGGCCTGCTGAATGTAAAGATGAACATGTTTGTGGGAGTAACTTTCCCTTCTTTTCTAGTTCATATCCTTTTCACATGAGTCACACCTTGTGTCGATAGTCTGTCAACAATTTATTCTTTGTCAACCTCCTCAGTTATCTTGTGTGGCTTACTCCTTTATTGGAGTTGAGAGATTTGTGAGTTGAGGCTTTAATGCTGACATTAGCTAGCGTACTAGCATACTACACAAATTGATTCAGTTCACAATTTCTTGATGTCTATAACAACAATAGCTTTCCACTAATACCTTTGAGAGTGGCAACAGGGGACAGGTCAGTAAGACGTTTTTGTTACCTTCAGCATCCCAATGAAACTGAATAAGTTGTTTGTTGCTGATAAGAGATTCTACTCCTTGCAGCAGGAAACCAAGATCTATCAATGATATTGTTATTGCCTGTGGGAAAACTGCTTCAAACAATAAGTTAATGATAACAAAGCTTCATAATAAAGCAATGAGTAGGAAAAATTGTTACCTTGTAGCAAGAAACCATTGCCTGAAAATGCATCACCACAATAGGATTCTCGTTGCTGACAACCTTTCCTATTAGGGGTGACATCAAAATTCACTGGCTGTGAACCTGAGATGCTGCGACAGGCTGCAGCAAAATGTTAGTTATAACTCCTATGTTCCACGACTGGCTGCAGCATTCTAATACCATTTCTTTCTCATTAAAGGTTACAGACACCACCCTTTATCAATATATTATCAATGAGAAGGATAGAATGGAACTTTTCTTTCATGTTTGTATATGTTACCTACCCTAATCACCTCATTAAGGCTAATTAACTAATTAATTCATTAGTTAATGAGGCCATTTAGGGACATTAAGATAGTGTCCCTACCCTCTTCATATCAGGCTGCAGCCCCATGGCAACAGGTCGCGACGTAAGTATCCCAGAGTGTTTGCAACATGGTGTTAAGTCACTGACTATTGGCTGGGACCTGCTGTGGTGAATTTTGACGTCTCACCTTAAGAAGACGAAAATTCCTACCTGGCAGCAAAAAACCATTGCCTTTTATTGGAAAACCGCCACCCTAACTTGTTGACAGATAATTAGCAGTGATCCTTTCCATCCATTGTGAATAGTTCTTCTTGGTAGCGCTAGAAAAACTTGCCTTATTTGAAAAGTATTAAATCTAATCAGCTGGCTTGGGCAGTGTTGGTCTTGGATCTTCTACCTCAAATGGCTAAAGAGACCCTACTATCTGATATTCAGAGATTAACATTTGAATTCTACTTGTTTTCTCGCACATATATTTTCTAACATAAATCAAATCAGGAATATGGAAAATTTAATACTTATATAAAAATAGAATGGGCAATCAAAAGGGTGATATTTTTGTTCTTACAAGTATCATATTTAGATCAGTTAAAGTATAGTAGTGCAAAATGTGTATATTCAAACATTTCTGTTGACTAACTCTTCCAAACAGTAGCAATTTCTGAGCTGTTTAAATTGGAATTTATGATAACAAACACTTTTCAGATCTAGTTTGAGTTGTAACTATGCTACGTATAGAAGAAGACCTGAAGGGGGCTGTGATGGCGCAAGGTTGTAGGCTGCAAGCTGCAACGGTTTCCTATAGGTCATTTAGTCACCCAAAAAAATATACAAACAAGAACAAGAATTGAACAAGAAATGTGATAGGTTGCCTGAAGAAAAAGCCTTTTCCTCCGTTGTGATAGGCCCAAATCTGATGCTAACAACTGATCCAATGGTTATGGTATTGGCTTGATGTTCTCCATACCATCGCAGCACTTTGTACATCTAGGCCACCATACTTGCTATGTCCACGCTGCATAACATAGGGAAATGTCAGCTTGGGGAATTTAGGCCCTAAGGGAGATTGGGTAGGCTGACTGGTTTGGAAACCTTTTCAATGGTACAGTTTGTAGCCTAGACATCATAATGAGGTTGCCTCCACTGCAGTTTTGCTTTCGTAAGACCTTAAAATTGGCTTTATAAGAACCATCGTTGAATCAGAAAATCACTGTTAAAATGATTCAGACTTTCAACCATAGCATATCCCAAAAGTATAATGAGTTAAAAAGTCTATTGGAGTAACGGTGATATGCTCGGTAGTGACTTTTGCTATGGATCACTTTAAAAGAATACTAATAGACAACAAGTATTACAGCACTATTTCATATCTTATAATCCATGGGTTCACAGCAATAAGGGTTGCTTTGTAGACATTACTATCAATGCAAAACACTGCTTCTATAATATTTGCTTTGCTACCAGTAGTTGTCCTAAGGGAGTGTATATGTTGCTAACGCAACCAGTAGGCCATTGTCCTCCAAGCAGAACCTTGGTATTGCAATGTCTGCAGCTTGGTTGGATTAGTTCTTGTTTTTTCAACTTCTCCTTGGACCATCCAGTACTATTCAAAGAGTAGTAATACGTACATTCTCTGTGTATGGAAAATAATTATAAGTACTGCTCAAGGCAAGAGCACAAGTCTTATATCAAGGTAACATTGGAAGTGGCTGACATAGTGAGATTGGAGACTGCTGAGCTGCAGCCACAAGTTGACGTTGTTGGCCTGAACTGATACAAAAGGATTACGTAGGTTATCAGCATGCCAACAACCTGAAACAAACAGTATTGAAGACTGATCTCGAGGATTTTTTTTTCTGTAATGGTGATTATGGTTAAATAAAACAAAACAAACCTTTTTTTATCATTTAATGAAAATTGTTTTACACTGATTATGATCAAATGATAATAAGAAATAAAACGAGATGTTTTTTTAATATTTGCAGGAGTTGATGAAGAAAGAGCATTATCACTCCACTCTATGTTTCCCCTTATCATTTGGATTATGCGATATCATGTTATGTCTATCAAGGTTGCTACATAACAACACATTTTAAATATGTAACTTTCCATTCCATTCTAGGGCTTAATGACATGATTATGAATGTAGCAGAAGTCTCAAATTTTCTATCAATGAAAACAGCTTTTGAATATTTCAAGTAGAAGCTGAAATATTTGTTGCTGAATATGATAGGGTCAGACAAAATAAATAAATCAAAAATAGACAACAAAAAGTACAAAAAGTGATGAACAAAGGGTTAAATCTAGAGTAAAATGCAAGTAGTATGATACATAATTAGAACAAAATGCTGCATTTTTGTGTGAAAATGATACCTATGACATTACACAAAATTTTATTTTTAGAATACTTTTAGCTTATTTTAGCTTATTTTACTATTTTTGGTAATTTACTATGTTAATATGGACTGTAAACCTATGGAAGTGTATGTCAATAAGCCCCATATTAGAATGGAAAGTCACATATGTTGTTGCCATCTATTGTATTTCTTTTATTGGTAGCTCACATGGACTATTGACTGAATCATGATGGCTGTTTTGAAAGGTTTAAAATTTCTTAGCAACTAACATGAAGTTACATTAAGCAAGGGGGGGGGGGGTGTTAATAGGAATATGGGGATTTTCCTACACTCACACTTAATATGGCATTTTTGTCAATCGTAAACATGCCTGCAGCTGTGATCCCAATGGATGAGCCTGTCAGTTTAGATAGAAACATGGTCATCTGAAAGGTAGAAAGCAAGTTCCTAATGGCAGTTGTAATAAGAATAAGAATAATATTATGAAAAAATATTATATTAGAGATGCAAGATGTAGACCCTAATATCATCTAAAATTAATCAAATTATGACGTCGAGATATCTTTCTTCATTGATTATCATTCGTGTAAAGAAAATCTTTCAAGATGTTTCTATTATATGCTGTGAGGATGACAGAAAATCATTCTGATGGATTTGATATTCCATATTACATACATGTAAAGTAAATTCTTCTGTAACTTTCTGAACTTTCAGATCCTGAAGCACATTGAATGAACCATGGGCCTGAGGAATAGAAAAGGTTCAATTCAATTGACAAGTGTTGAATATCACTGATTACACAAATATCTATACATCAATGTTCATTAAGAGGAAAGCAATTTCAAAAATTAGAAAATTACATACAATGCACCTTTCTCACTAAATGTATATTATCTGAAAAGTAAAAGCTCAATAAATTGACTCTATTCATTGCAAGATTCACTTAATGCAAATTGACAAAATTGCAGTTTAAAAACAAAGCAAACTCAAGTTATCATCCAAATTCCAAGATTTCACTTACAGACTAGCCGAAATCATGGTGCATGATGGGGAATATATTGAAAATCACAAGGCTTAAGCATGCAAATTTCAAAAGTCATATGCATGATAGTATTAACAGGACAGTACTCAAGCCATCAGTATTTTGCAGTTTGTATCTCTTTATGTTCAATATCTTTAAAATTTAGTATAATCTTTATTCTCAGAAAATATTTTTCCAATTCCATGAGTTATCAAAATATTGATTCACTGATACACATACATGATCGTGTATATCAAACTCCTGAGTAGATTTCAAGAGGTAT
Organism: Lepidonotus clava; assembly: GCA_936440205.1. NCBI lineage: Eukaryota > Metazoa > Annelida > Polychaeta > Phyllodocida > Polynoidae > Lepidonotus > Lepidonotus clava. The sequence continues at coordinate 54,230,557 of OW387137.1, forward strand.
GGCAATAGCAGAAGATGAATGATTAGCTATTGCAATGTAATGACAATAGCTCACACTTTGAATTTAACATAGTGTAATTACAAATGTCAATCAAAAGGCAGTAAGGCTCTTTTAGTGTAAATTGAGTAGGCAACAATTTCCAATCTTTCAGTTTCATAATATGATTATTAGATTGATTAAGTATGTGCAATAATTTAGTAAGAGGAGTGTTTGCATTATGTACTTTTCTGAATGCGTTTCTTTTGAACTTAATTTGTAAGAACAACCATGTACAAATAATAACAGTTTAATAAGGAGTAATAGAGGAGTGATATTAAAATCATACAAAATTATTTAAACTCATGTGTCATAGTTACTTACCTCTGCGTTGACCCATGCCCCTGAAATTGTGTTGGCAAAGATAATGATCAGTGAGGTGGTAGTCCAGAATACTTGAACAAATGCTATAAATGGGTCAGAGAAATTGAAAGGGTTGAAGATCAGGGCATATGCAAAGCAGCAAATGATCATAACATTGAAGACGATGACAATACCAGCAAGTCCAGAGGTAAGGTTATTGGCAGTTTGAGTAAGGTTTATCAGTCTCTGATGCAGTTCCTTTATTTTGCCAAGAGAGTTGCATAGGTTTGTTGGGCGTCTTTCTGCCTCTGATGCAAGTTTCTCGTTGAAAACCTTGAAATTTGTTGCCAAGAGATCATTAATGACAATTGAAAGAAAAATAGGAATGACCCATGTGCCTTTGAGGAACAAAAGGACAACCATGAAAATAATCTTTGTAGTGAGGAGTGAAGTGTCATCCTTTGCCAAACTAAACAAATAATGATGAGCAGCGTGCGTCCAAAAAACCATATAGATACTAAAACCCATATTAATTGTCAGAGCTGACCAGCAGCCTATTGTGTAAAGATATATGCGTTTCCTCAGTTGTAAGTGTCCATCAATCTTCCAAATACTATCTTGAGAATAATATATATTGTCATGCATAGCAAATAACTGTCTCCAGGCCTTCTTTCTCCAACACATAATAAACATTACAACTCCCTGGGCTCCAATATAAACCTCCCAGAGCTGGAAAACACCACGCACAATAACATAGTCTAATGAGTTATATGTTGATATAAGACTCATATTCATACCCAATGATACCAACAGTATAAGCAGAATTAAAATAGAGTATCCAAGTGACATCTTGCACATCCATTCTTTTCTTAAACCAGCCTCTCTGAGAAAATATAATCCGAAGATTTTCATTGTTAGTAGCAATGGATGCAATGTTTGATACAGTTCATTGTCCTTTTTCACTGATTCATTGTAGTTATGCTGATTGTGACTTGTATCCATCTTTTTTTCTACTGGGAAGTCCCCATATATAATGTCACTTCTAGGTGCTTCAGCCACAATTATGGCAGGCATTTTGCCTTAACTAGATATTTCTTGGATGACTCCAGGTTAAAAATGAAACCTTATGTCTGTGATAGTGTACCTTTGAGGAAAAGGTATTCTTAGGTCCAGTTTTGCACCTGTATGGTAGACTGAAACCTTTTAGTAGGGGACGAATTGACTGAATGAGGCACAGATGGTGCCAGAACATTGCTGTAGTATCTGCTTTTTGTCTGAATCAGGAACAAGACCACTATACTGCACTAACCTCAAACCCCTCCTATGTATAATGTTTGATCAATTTAGTTTATGTAACCTCTACAGTCATACTTACATAATAATCCTGTGACCGAATTGCACCAAAAAAGCTCTTTCACACTACATGACATGAGCTGTTATATGACAATGTTGCATAGAAATGGCACACGATTTAGATAAAATCATTTAGATAAAATCATTTATGTAACTGCTCCAAATTGCCAATTTCTTATAATCATGTGACTCCTGTATGCATTTTGTCTTTCATATAATTATAGAATGCCAATATCAGAGCCCAAGTTCAGTAGTGTAATACTGCATTAATTATTCAGACAATTACCTCTAACTGACCTCTGGGTCAAAGCCAATTGCAAACAGTAATACTTTCTTGCTAATCAAATATAAACAACTAGGATTAGAGTTGGCTCACAGAGAACAGGCCCATCTGGTGCTGCAGGAGATAAGCAGGTTATGATGACTGATGTCACATACCACATACATACACACTTGCACAGTTTACCTGATATGAGCATGTTATGTAACTTCTGGCAAGTAAATACGTTTTCTCTATGGCAACCCAGATGGCCAGAATATCTACAAGCAAACCAATAATTGCTGAACCATGTACTCATGTATTCCTGTGGCCTGTTTCATGAAGACTTACTGAGAAATTTTGAACAAATAAAAGATCCACTGCTGTCCGATGTACATTGGTTTCCTTTCATCTTTTTGTGCCCTTAAGGATAGAAACTAAGACATGGTTCCCTGTGGCAAGTGTTTTTAACCCATATCCAATTTAAAATGAGTACCTTAAACACTAAGTTTGGCACCCACCTTCAAATAATAAAAGTTTGAATAACATTGTTATATTCATGATCTATTTACTCAGTCAATATTCAAAAGTATTGATACATACCATCAATCCTCATGCAAAGGGCATATTCAAGTTTAACAATAGATCTCTTTGATATAATATGACAGTTTCTGAGGTTTCCAGCCTTATAGAAATGTATATTCAAAGCTCTAGAACCTTTATTTAGCCTACAAACAATAACAAATATTAAAAAAAAAGCTTAATCTATGCTCTAAATTAAATTCTCTATAGTTTTCATTAATGGTGAAAAAATTGGGATTTTTTTCATTTTTATTGCCATGGTAACTAGAATATTGATAGAACTCCTAAACCTTCCGCTATGCAAATCATGGTTTCCATGGTAAGCATGGAACAAAATTATGTTCCAGAAAAACAGAATTCTTAATCAAGGGACTGCTTGACTATATTTTGCAGGAAAAACATTCTTAAGGATAGATAAGGTGTCATAGTGCGTAATTAATTATACCTGCACTTCACAATGGTTCATAATCTGTATCAAAGAGTAACATATAATATCATAAACAATATAAAAATGTTTATCATGTGATTTTGGCGATACAAACCTTAAGTAAAAAGGATGAAAACTCACTGAGATACATTTGAGCAAAAACGAAAATGTTTTCTTTTGAAGAGTGATTTCTCAAATATTATCCAGCACAAACACTTGAAATTTGGAATATGTATTCTTGATGGTCTTCTCGGGGGAAGCATGTCTCATAATTTCTATAATGGTCCTAGTTTTTATTTCGTTAAATAAAAGTGAAATAAACAATTCTAAATTCATAGATTCTATAAATCTTATCCAATTTCCTATATTAATATAACATCAAACAGGGGAAATATATAATCTTTCCTTAGATGCTTAAAGATCCACTGACACGATGGGTACTGCTATATGTATTACATCACTTTACATACACATGAAAACAAAACTACCATAAACATAATTGTAATGCCTTACCTATTGAATGAATATGCATACAAAAGTGGAACCCTCACGAATAGGTAAAATGGCCATGAGTCACTGAGCAGGCCGGAAGTGACATATCTAGATGCCTAGCTGTACAATACTACATACAGTATTGTACCAGCAATTCTTGATTGTTTCAAATTTAACACCATAAAAAACGATAGTTTCAGTATAGTATATCACTGTAAAATGTATGCCCATTCCACAGAAGTTTGTAGGACTGTTTACAAGCCTATACACTTATCACAAGACAACTTAAGGTAGCCCATTGTTCGTGGTGCATTGTTACTGTTAGATGTGCGAAGACACTCTCACACCTCTCTCAGGCTTAGTATGTAGTTTTGGGGTTGAAGTCATGAACGCTTATGTGTTGATTAGGGTTAACTATGATTATGATGCATTGTCCGAGATAATTACTGTTGTTAATATTGTCTTTGATGGGTGCTAGTCGAGTGGTGAGTAAGTCCACGAGATGGGCGCTCAATCCATAACATGAACAACGCTTGGCAGTACGGTAAGTTTATTGATGGATATGGTGATGCGTACAGTTGCTCGTGATGGTAATAAGTTCCAAGGTATAACAGTTCCAGTTTGGGGTAGCGTAAGCTTCCTCCTTAGAGTCCGCCTAGTCTCACCTCCAGCTGACGTGCGGTAGTACCGTGTAAGTCACCAGATGTCCCTGTGATTGTATAGCTATCTAAAACCCCTTCGAATCTCCCGATCCGTATGATCCAAACGCTAATGGTCTCTCTCCTTTCTTTTACACTGCGCTCTTGCTTATAAAGCAGTCTGGTATTGATTTTACCCCAGGCGCCGGTGCTTTGCGGGGAGGTGTGTCCCGGTGAGCATTGTCGTCAGGTATATTTACACCTACCAGCGGCACCTGCCATTACTAGATATTTTCATAAACTAAGTAATTTAGAGAGATTCTTATTATTTTGTATTCAACTGGTGACCTTTACACTAATTCAATGATCATGCACAAAGTAACTGATTTAATCTCTACCTTTGTGCAGTCATGCGAATTTCACAACTTGCACTGTGGTAGAATGAATTTATTCCCTATTCATTTAATCAACATTGTATGATGTCATTTCATATGAGTTGTAGCATCCTATGTTGAATTCATTTGGTTTTAATTTGGTATGAATAATAGGTCTACTGATACACATATAATTCTCTGCATTTTTTTAAAAAAGAAATTATAAAAATTGTAAGTTAAAGATAGACCAAAAGAGTGTATAAATAAACGCATCTTCTGAAAGATAGAAGTATTTTAATATTACAGTTATATTGACTATATGAAACAGACATAATGGAAACCTAAGTATGCACTCTAAAGGCATCTTGCTACGTCACAACATGGCCGTTTGGGACAGGTGTTAGAAACAGCCATGACACCTGTCTGACCCCTATACAGTATTAGTGGCGCCCAGCTCTCTGATTCCATACACTTGAACAACACCTTATGCACATTAAAACAATTCTTTAGGTCCAGGCTGCACCTTTGTAAGTCTTTGAACATATCTCAATATCGTGTCCCAGGATCTAATGTAATAATGTCAATAGTATACAAGTTTGTGTGTGCGCATTAACAAAGCACAGGGCATTGGGACCCCTTATCTATCCTTAAGTAGAAAAAGAAATGACAATATATTACAAGAAATTGTATTTGGGACTTTTGGGCCCAGACTTTTGAGCCCAGATTATTAACATTATATCTTCATAAATACAGGCGAAATATCCATATTGAAAATTAAGCTTAGAAAAAGTCATAAGAATAAAATTATACTCTATCCCTACGTCATATGAGACACACTGCTTGTCATGATAGAAGGATCCACAGAGCTATTGTATTAGCTGCTTGGGCCATTGGCCTGCACCCAATCATTAGTGATTGAACAAATAGTTGTGTAAATCCTTTAAGATTTGTCAGCCGCATAGGAAAACCTGTAGTATTTGTCTTCTAACTATACACTTTAAAAAGTAAATGTTATTTTACAGCAAATTGTACAGTTAATTTACAGCAATGTTTGCTGTTGGAAAATAAACAGTTAAACTTGCTGTAGGATTACAAGATTTGTACTGTAAATTTTAAATTACATGATGAGAATGTATTTTTATGGTACATCTTACTGTAAAATACAGTGACCACCAGGTGTGCAAAACTGAAAAGTAAAAAAAAACATTTTCAGCATATTACCTTTAAACCATGTTTCCAGATGAATTAATTACATCTAATGATGTCAAAGAGTGAATACCATACTCATAAAAAACTCATATTTTAAGTTTGAGATACGTATTAATAATTGTAATTATTAAGAGATAATTATAAACTGTATGCATGGACACCTTTTTAGTGTACAGTTTAATTCATAGGTAAGTAATGATCTCTCAAACCTGCTGTAACATCACCCAATGCATATATGTAATAGTAAATCTGGCATAATTACATCCCCAACCTCTATACAGTTTTGTTTGATTTATGGGAAATATTCTATGTTAAAAGGCTTTTAATTTGAGCTGTTGTCTAATGATGAATACTATGAGTGTTTGAATAGACAATAACCCTGGGCCTGGCTAGCAGCAACATAACAAGAACGTTCTGCAATGGTACTATTTCAGTTAGTCTGTAACTTGCCCTATTTTCATGTAGCAGTTATGTTGTTTTAGGTAAAGTTAAGACTTACTAGAAAAGAATGATATAATAACATTATATTTTGGTTAAGTTGAGAACTTACTAATTAAGAATGTATTGTAATGTTATCATAACATGAAAGAACCTACCAAGAATGTCATAAGAATGACACAGTGCAACATTGCAATGTTAAGGCTATATTCCACGATGTGTTCAGTGTACTTGCGTTTCCTTTAATTAGGAAACGCAAGTGGCTTGCGTTTCCTAATTAAAGGAAACGCAGCTGCCACTGAAAGCATCGTGGAATATAGCATTTATACTTGCGTTCCATGAACGCAAGTACATCACAAGTAAAACGCAAGTAAAACACATGTAAAACGCATGTATAACGCATCATGGAATATACCTTGCGTCGAATCCATCAGTTGGACCTTGACGCATGCTGACGATGCAAGTGACTTGAACGCAGCATGGAAAACAGCCTGTATTTTCTAAAGACGTTTTTTTAGTTGCCATCAAAATAACATAACAAGAACTAAAGCAGATCTGAACATTGCTGCAACACTGTTATAGCGTCATATTCTTGCTTGGGAAGGTAAAAGTTACTGTATGGTGTTAGTCTAACTCTACTACAATGAGATACAACAGGCAGACAACCAATGCACCTCAGCAAATATGAACAATTTAGATGATTGACACTAAAGATAACTGTCCCTCTTGGTGTGATCTTAACATCATCTACATAATGAGCGTCCTAGTTGTCTTTACTGTACACTGTCAATCTCAAGAATTAAACAACATTCTGTGTTCAATTTAATATAATTAAGAATGATTAAAGTATCTAAGAGTTGTGAAATAAGGGTTGAGATAACTGATTTATATTGTACGTACCGAGGCATGCACTTTTACATTATCATTTTCGTGTGTATAAATATTCACAGATTTGACAAAGAAGCATATACATAGAGATATCATTTAGCGTCTTAATGAACTGGAGCTTTATATGGCATTATGAAAGCTGTTTTTGCATTATACATTTTTTGCAGAAATTTTACAACAGCAAATAAGCAGAAGATATGTTATGTACTGTGCATATATATTAAAATGCTCATACGCAATATAAGTTGCCACACCGGGTAGATGGATACACATGTGCATGATATCAGTTCATTAGCAAATTGCATAATGAAATAGTGAAACAATTGAATGTGTCAAAAGAGAGATGTCGCTGTTGCGATGGGTCCCACTGTGGAGTTGTGGTTGTTGTACGGGGAAGATTCAAATTCTGCAAACAGTGGTCTAAAAACATGTATTTGGATGTAATAGTCTTGAGATTTTCAGCTTGGGAAAATCATTGATGAAGCTGGAACTTTGTACAACAGTAAGTGATTTGACAATACCATTGTTCACTATTATAATGTTCCATTTTGCGACGGGCCAAATATGACAATGCTAATCATACACCTTTGCAACTTTTGTGCCAGATCCTTGAGGTTCCTTCAATAAGTTCCTTGCTCCTATGTCAGTAATTGTCATTCTCCTCATTGGAGAAGGCCGTCTTGGACTGAGGGAAAATGTTTTTGGGAGTGTCAAATTCTGCAATTTGACCTCTGTCCATTACCAAGATCCTGTTAAACAAAAACAATTTTAATTTACATGGATTTTTCCTTTACATTCTGTATCATTGTGCTTTGATCTTCTATTGTTTTTTTAAAAAAACATTTTTGTTTATATTAATTCTCTCTTCTATGAATTTACAGTATTTTGATCACCAGCAGGTTTATTTTGGCTACTTTTGTTGATAAAAATACAGAATAAACCATAGAAAGCATATAAGTATTTGTTATAGATTCATCTATAGTGAAGAATTGTTTAAAATAAACATAGCAAATAGTCAATGTATACATCTTTTTTCATTAAGGTGGCGCCCCCTGGCGGATTCAAATTGAAACACACTTTTAGGGCTTACCAATAGTTAACGTATATGGAGTGAAGTGACCTAGTTACCGAAAGCCCTAAAAGTGGGCAGACTGGAGTACTGCGCAGGGTCTTGGGAAAAGTCTATATAGATACAAACTTAATAAATATATACAGAAACAAACTTTGAAAGAAATCTGCAAATAGAATACAAGAAAAAGTCTATCTGTGATGGAGAGGACTTAAAAAGTCCCATTTAGCAACATGAAGTCAAACCCCAGAATAAATGTTGGTTTGCTTCTGTTTTTTTTTCCTTTTACAAAGTTTGATAAAATAGCACTTAAATACCTGTCAAAATCTTTGACAGTAGAGAGCCTGTGTGCTATGGCAATGACTGTAGAGTCAGCGAACACATCATGAATAGTGGCCTGGATGAGGGAATCAGTGTGAAGGTCGACCGAGGCAGTCGCCTCATCCAGAATCAGCACCTTGGTCTTACGTAGGATGGCCCTCCCCAGGCACACCAACTGCCTCTGTCCTGCACTGCATCATAAGAAAGAAATACATTTTATTATACCTTAGGCTGATACAAGTTTAGTAGTTAAGAGTTTAACACACCTGGGTGATAACCAGCCTTGTATCAACCTGCAGGACAATACAGAAACTTTCTATTTTTCTAAAATTCATAGAAAAATTAAATCATTGAAAAATAAAAAATCTAACATATATGCATTATCTGCATAACATTCCTAGCTACATTTTACTTGCTTACTATTTGTTGATTTGATGAATATCAAAAGAGTTATATGAAAAAACATTAAAAAAATGTGCAGCATCACAGCCCCACCATCACTATTTGCTGTGTATCCTTCCTTGGGAGCTCAGATCTAACAGAAAAGGTACAATAAATCCATAACCAAGCTCAAAGGGAGTACTCGAGCAGTTATCATCCCTCACTGGGACCCCTGATATCTGGGTCCCAGCTCTGGGTGACAACTGCCCTCGTACTCCCTTCTCGGTTGGTTATATGTATGTACCAATAATGTTTCAGCATGCAAAGACAAACATTTATTTACACTGCACAGTGAGCGGTAGCGCCCCCTATGACAGTCAGTGCAAAGCACAATGAACATCTGTCTTTGTAACCGTGTAGGGGTGTGAATTCAATCTTCTCATAGATTTGATCATTTCATAGTTTCAATCACCAAGGATAGAATTGTCAAACCAGGAGGCATATTTAAGGACATTTTACGGAAAAATGTGTATTTCAAACTCATAAATACCTTTTTTTCACCAAGGGAAATTTACTAAGAAAAAATTGGTATTTTTTTTTATTCATAAAATTTTACAAAGGCCAAAAAACGCATCATAATTGCTAAAGTATACGAATATGAAAATCGGGTTTGTATATTTTTTATTGCCAAAATTATAGATAGAAACTCTTCTAAAATTATAGAAACATATAATTTTACTAATTTTACTAAGTTTACATCAAGAATTACAAGGTTTAAATTGATTGTTTTAATATTTTCAAATTCATGAATTATGATTTATAAATTTTCAAAGCATTTATTGTGCGTTTTCTTCTGCCACTTTACAAATTTGACCTCTCCCTGGAGGAACAAACATGAAATATTGTTTTCTTATATGTGAAATGCTAAGAATTTCATAAAATGTCCTTAAACTGCCCTCCAGGTTTTTGCTATGATATGACCTTAAATGTTGCTACGGTATTAGAGATAGTAGATGATTATGTGCATTTTTGGATTTTTTACATCCAAATGAAATTAATGTATTAATAAGACAAACTGGATTATCAATTTTCTTTTGAATTCAAAAGATATCAGACTACATTTTCATATTATAAAGTAGGTGCTCACCTTTATTTTTCAACACCTTATGTTGCAGCTTTTCTCAGGAAATATCAAATTGTAAAATAACTTACCTACAATAACTAAATACTGAGTTTGATAAGGATATTGACAGTAGTTATTCAACCGTGGGATCAAATGAGATTTTTTCCCATTGAAATCAATGGTAAAGGATGATTCTTTTCATCATGCAAAAACATTTTTCACGAACTTTGAAAGTAAAAACCTTGATTGCTATGGCCTAATTATGACCTGACATTTGCTGACAGAAGTTAGCTAATAGATATATGTTGTTTGTCATAAAAATCATGCCAGACACCATATAGTCGCTTTTATCTCTTATCATAAATCAACCATTTTCATTAATCAACTATAACTTTACATCTAATTCTGGAATATTAGCAATAGTAATCATAAAGGCCATGATCCACGTTCGATTTTGGACCGATTTTGAACCAATTTTGAAAATCAGTTGTTTAAATAATCTGTTTTTTTTAATACAACATACACTTTCCCAAAGAGTTTAGAATAATACATATTAGAAAAATTGTATTTTCATCAGGAAAATTGATTCCAAATATGTCAAAAATGTATGAGAAGAAAATTGGTCGGCCCAAAATCGCAACGTGGAGCATAGCCTTTAGCAGGCTGGTATCCAAGGTACCTATAGCCTCCGACCAACAAACCAATCCTTGTTAGGCTGCAGTATGGCCCACCTCAGTGTCTCCATCCCCCCTTGGCAGTCATAGTCCAGCCCATCCGGTAAGGTCAGGACGAAGCCCTTCAGATGGGCCTTCTCCAGGACATCCCACAGCTGGGCATCGGTGTTCTGAGAGAAGGGGTCCAGGTTGTACCTGAGGCTCCCGGAGAACAGCACAGGGTCCTGCCAAGGAAACAGAGTTAAGGCAGTATTATACTAAACAAGTGGCTTTGCCAGGATTCGAATCCACAGCCTTTGGGTTTTGAGGTAAGGGTCTTATCCACTACACTATGCACATGGAGGATGAGGCTGGAACTAAGAAACGGGGTCATGACGCAATTTGCTAGTTCCCACAGGTCCTTTCTAAAAGCAGTTTAACAAAACAGTAACCAGATGAAAAAAAAGATGGACAGGTTGGTTGTGGCCCATTTCGCTAGTTCTTGGTAAGACCTGAAGAAAGTTCAGTATGTAGGCAGCAACATGCAAAAGGACATCATTTTAGAAGAAGTAGGGAAACAACTTGGGCCGTTATATCGGTGACAAATTCACAGACAGGGGTTTTATGATTGTTAAAGATCGGCAATTAGGAGTACTGCACAAATTGATTAAAAAGAAGAAATTTGTCTATCATATGTGCAGTTTCCTTGCGACATTGTCATACTGCAGTTCATTGCAGGCCATGTAGTGTTATCACCTGGTGTAATAGGGCCTTATAGGAAATCCTTTATTTAGGTTTAAATCAACATGGTAGTAGTTGATCCCTAAAAGAGTGCCCAAAACATATGCGACCCGTTTTAGTGAATTGAGTCAGATGTTACACCCATCTAATGTTAATTAGGTATTCCATTAGAAAATACTATTTCTTTGCTTCAAAATGAGGTATTGCATGTCTAGCCGCTATATCTAGGTGTTGAGATAAGTTATGGAGAAGTAATATAGAACCACACCTATGCGAGGAATAGTTACTGAGAAAATTGTGTTCAAATTTTTCTTACCTCGCACTTAACATAGTTAGTCTACACTGTTCTAGCTATCAAACACCAGGAATTCATGCGTTTAGAGAAATACCTTTTATTTATGTTGGCACTGCAAATAATGACAAATATCTGGAAAACTTAACCTAGAACGACAAGCACAAAGGATCACAATACATCATCTTACAGCTTAAAAGTGACTGTGTGATGACCCTAGGTATCCTGGGTATCCATAAAGTGTCTATAACATTTCTATAAAGGTTCATAATTGCCCTGGGTTGTTAAAAAAGTGAACAGTCACCGAGGTAAAAGCATAAAAAGTCTTAACAGCTTAGATAAGTTAACAATTCCAAAATAGATGGTTCAAGTGGTTCTTGGCCTGCCACGACCATGTTTAACACATTAACTAAGATGGCCCCTGCCCCTAGCTGGTGGTTGGGGCCTTCCTTCCCTGAATCTGACAAATTTGATTGTCTCTCCAGCTGTCTTAATAACTCCTGCTCCTGTGATCATGATGATGTGTCCGGGGTGTGTCCTCTCACCCATCCTTTGCCCCTGTCTCTGCCCCTTGTGGGCCCATCCTTCTCACCAGCCTCTGGTTCTAATGATGCCTCTGGTTCTGCCCGCAGAGAAGCGTCATGGGGGCTGGGCCTGGTGCTGGTTCTGGAACAGAGGACTTGGGGCACATAATGTCTCCTGAGTACACAACTCACAGATGTTCTTGAAGAGATACCACTGTCTTTTGGCAGGGAGGCCATGGGATGGGGTGGGCTGAGGGTCTCCCTGGGGGACAGCTTCGGGGGTGTGGATGGGGGGGTCCCGACGTCGCCTGTCGATTTTAAGAATTAGCCATGTCGCCGTGTCGAATTTAAGAAAAGCCCCTGTCGAATGTCAATATTAGCTGTGTCACATGTCGAATTTAAGAATAGGCCATGTCGCAGTGTCGATTTTAAGAATTGGTCCTGTCGCATGTCACTAGGCAGAAAAAAGGCCATGTCGCCGTGTCGAATTTAGGGGTCTAGACCCATAGCTTCAGAGTCAACAGTCAGCATCTTGAGTGTCTCAGGGACAGAGCTAGCATACTGCTGGAATGAGACATGAGACGTCAAAAAAGATTGCCAGTCATAGGACTCAACTACCTCCTTCCCGTTATTATCCCCACGAGTTGGGCAAGGATGACACAGTCTTGGCTTCCCTTCAGCACAGTCTTCTTCATTTCCATGAGGCTTGAGACTGGCTCACAATGAAACTTTTGTTTTTAAACAACCCAAAGCACCAATCAGGGGCAAACTTAGTCTGTGTGGTCATCAAAAAGTTTAGGGAAAAAGCCTCATGCCAGCCAGTCAGGACATGCCAGACACGATAGGCCAGTAGATAAGCTAGTCCACTACAGTTGTCACAGTGCATGTTCACAGCCTTCTTCCCGAGAGAATAAGTTTCAAAATAGTGGTGCAGGTATGAAATAGCAGCATTTGACCCCCCACTGAAACAGTGGCTTTTGTTGCTTAAAAACACGAAAAAATCTATAAATTCTGACTTCCGCGGCCAATATCTCAGTTTCACTTTCTGCGACATCTGACACATTTCACCAAAATGGGTCACATATTTTGTATATATAGAAAGCGTTAAGGCCACATTCCACTTTGCGGTGGGTAGCCACTAGACATGGTCTTTTTAGCCACCACAAGCAATTTGTGTTTCAGAAACGAACATGTTCATTCCTGCCACCGCAAGCATTTAATAGAAAATTACATAAAATCATTGTAAACTATTAATATAAAACCATAATAAATTCATAAAAATGATAATATAATGATAAAAAAGTACAATTTCTTTTAAAAAATCATATAAAAAATATAAAATCATTTGCATTGATGCTAGTGTTGGGTCACCGCAAGCACCACTGCTTGTAACACCACAAGCAATTTCTATAAATTATTCCACCTTGCAGTGCCCTGATTTTCTTGTGGTGGGGTCAAACACCGCAAGTGAATTGCCCACCGTGTGCGAGCAATACGACGCAAAGTGGAATATGGCCTTTATTTAGTGGAAAAATAATTACATCCATTAACGACTGTCCATTCAGTACATAAGCATTTTCACATGTTTTCTAGGAAAATCCAAGGACACGAGGATTTAGTGACCTGTTGAGACAATTGATATTAGCATTTGTATTCTTGTATCAGAACATGACAATGTAAAAGTAACAAATGGCTTCATCAGATGATGTTCTTGAAAGTTGGCTATGATGTCTTTAAGATAAAGGATTGTAACCTCATTGTCGTGGGCAATACAGCCAAGGAGTGATGTATAAACAGGGAAATTATAAAACATTCTAATAACATTTGCATATTCTGCAAAGTTATTAGAACAGCAAGTTAAATTGAAGTTATTGAAAGTTGTTAAATGATTATGACATAATAAATGGTCCACTGGCTAACCTTCTAACCATCCAACAGGGTGCCCTACCTGAGGAATCACAGTCAGTCTGGACCTGAGATTGTGAAGGCCCAGGGCCGCAATAGGAACTCCGTCTATAGATATGGAGCCCTCGGCTGCTTCGATGATTCGTGCCAATGCCAATGCCAGAGAGGATTTCCCTGCACCAGTCCGTCCAATGACACCAATCTGAACAAATGCAAACATATAACATTGTTTTCTTACTGAACACTAATATTAATGTGACTAGGGATCCCTGCATCTTGAAATTGTCTGTTAAGTAAATCAAATTAGTTAATTTGTTTGCTATAAAATTTAATGTCCTCGGTGGACTGGGTCCCTTTGTTGACTGACTAGGTTTGCTGTCTATCATTTTCCATCCACGCTGTAGTACTAGCAAATACTTGTTGTATTTAAGGACAATTGCGCCATTATAGAAGTAACATTGATATTTGTTTAAAACTTCACACAGTGAAAGTTATACCTATACAGGTACCAAAAATGCTTTAAAAAATCACAGGTTACCGTGGAAGATTTTGAGCTAAAAGAGTTTATTTATGTGATAATTATCAACAAATTTACTACAAAAACTAATTTTGAAATTTGATTTTATTTGCTAATTATTTTGACAGAAATGAAATAACAGCCAGCCAAATGTTTTTGATAAATGTGTTCATATTTTCTCAAATGAAAAAGAAAGACTTTTGTAGAATATGATGATGTGATGTATGTTTATAGCTAGAAATCATATATAATAAACTAGTTCAAAAATATAAAAATTCTAAAATAAAGCTTTACACAAAAGAATTGAACATTGAAAATTGCTCTAAAAGTTAATATAACATGCAAATGGATGTACGCTATCATATCCAACCAAAAAACATGGGGTCACAGTAAAAGTTTGGCCAGCAGAGATGAATATCCATTTAAAAACCTTAGAATAGCTTAAAAGTAGCTATTTTTTGTTTTTCTAGAAATTCACTGAAATGTTTATTTTAAAAGTATTGAGCTGGGTGGTTATATTTTTGATATTCGTTTATTTATTGGGGAGTATCACTATTAAAGTTCGTACTTGATCATATCCTGTACTGATTCGTTTATTCGTTATTCGACTGCGTGATATTATATCGCCTATCGAGGATCTTTCGTTTACTTGAAGATGTTAATAAAAGTGTTATACTAAGATAATGGGGAGTTCTTAGTGATTATTCGTTGAAGTAGCTAGCTCTCTCCAGATTGATGTTATCCTGGATCATGATTCAGTTCTTAGTGGTAGAGATTCTAAGTAAAGGGGCTCAATCCTATACAAAGAACACGCGCTTGGCAAGAGGTCAGTTTATTACATTCATGATAATATTCCGAAGGTACAAGTATACAGTTCTCCATCCATACAGTTCTTCCTTTCATTTCACAATTCAAACACATCAGTAACAATCCAACCAGGTATAGCTTCGGTCAAGCTTCCCCTTTCACAAGGTATATACGCTCTTACACTGTTGAGAGAGTCACCTCTCGTCTACCGGTAACGAAGACCATTGGTAGGATCTCAGCTATGGGCACCCGAGTCGCACCGTCATACGCGAATATATTTATGAATATGTTCGAAAACAAGCATGTCTATTCTTACAAACTGCAGCCGCTAGCCTGGTATCGCTACATCGATGACGTCTTCTGGCAGCACGGTGAAACAGAGCTTAACAGCTTTGTTAACCACCTCAACACCTGCCATCCTACCATCAAATTCACCGAGGAACGTTCGACGAGCAACATAAACTTCCTGGACACGACCATCAACATCCGCGAAGGCAAACTGACTACCAGCTTATATTGTAAGCCGACAGACAGAAACAACTACTTGCCTTACGATTCGGCACACCCGTACCATTGCAAAAAGGGATTGCCCTATGGACAATTCCTCCGCATCAGACGGATCTGCAGCGCCCAAGAAGACTTCCTGACACATTGCGCACGAAAGGGCTCCCTTCTTGTCCAGAAAGGGTATCCCATCGAAATGCTGTCGGAAGCTTACCTAAGGGCAGCTAGTAAGGATAGGACAGAAATACTACACCAAACAAAACTGACCCCGCAACCGGGGACGGTGTACCCTACCTTTCTCACCACTGACTACCACCCACATGAAGACGACCTCCGCAAGCAGGTCGACAAAACCTGGGACTACCTGGACCGCGCAAGCAGTACCAGGAATGTACACTCCCGGGGCTTCCGTGTGGGTTATCGCAAACCAAAAAGTCTGCATAACACACTAGTCAGAGCCAAACTCCCTGAACAGGTTACCGACAGTCCCGCTCCCAGCACCCCCCTTGACAGGAAATGCAAAAGCAAACATTGCCGGTACTGCCCCAAGATAAACATCTCGGGGACGATACGTTCAAACACCACCCGGAGTAAACATCGCACACGAAAAAACGTCACCTGCAACAGCAACAACCTGGTGTACTGCATTTCCTGCAAGAAATGTGGCAAACAATATGTGGGCCAAACCAAAAACGCTCTCAAGGAACGTTTTAAGAGCCACTTTTACCAGATCAGCAAGAACCCGTCGTCTACCGAAGTCTCACGCCACTTCAACCAGCATGGCCACAACGGCATCAAGGATGTAGAAATACATGCCTTGGAATTTGTCAATCGCAAACCTGGTCGTGATGGGACGACTGAGAAAAGGCTACAATTGGAATTTGACTGGATCCACGATCTGATCACGCAAATACCAAAGGGCCTCAACTCCATAGACACGGGTTATCAATCTAATCGCTAGGCCGACAGGGTGGGCCTAATCGGGGGACCTTCCACGTAAAATTCCTCATATTGAATGATATGATTTCCAGCCCCCGGACCGCACCACCTTACGACCTCTGCTTTCTTCTTCAATTTGGGATGGAACCGACCTACTCTGCCTTACCGACCTTCACTTACCCCGCAGACGCCAGGAGAACTGACGACCGATACTTCCACCCGCGACCCGTCTCGCCCAGCCCGTAGGTATTCCTCGTCAAGTTCCCCTTTCACAAGCGGACACCGTGAGTACATTATAAGGCCTGATGAGGTATTGCACCGAAACCGTGTTACAGTCCCCTAGTGCCACCAGCCCACCACTGGGTCGGTCTTCAGTGTTTTATGCTTGAAAAGGCATATTTCACTGCCAGTGCACTCCCCAGCGTCCTAACAAACCCTTTCCGCACCTTCCCACCATGCCACCATGGAGGTTTAGGTCTGCAGATTGGGACTTGACCTTGGGGGTTTTTTGCACACTGCACAGGGCTGCATAAATTAGGCAGCGAGGTCACATGTCACTGTGAGCCTACCGGCTCACTGTCACGGTAGCCTTTGTACCATACACACGTATACACTGATTGGTAGGATCTCCGTCACTTCCAGCACGCAGTCCGTAAGGCTAAGCCTAAGCTGTCCCAATCCTTACTATCACCTGTTCATTGTGGTTACTACCATCTTTACACTACCCGTGTGATCCGTATGTAAGACTATTGCTCCATGTGTTCTGTTCGAGCTCTATCTTGGTCTGCTCGTCTATCTCAAGTCTCATACCGCTTATATAGCGACAGCCAAAAGGCTTGTCACTATACTCATTTACACTATTACTTAATGAAGTCTTACTTATCTCTCACACTGCCCACTCTTACTCACATAAACTAATTCTATTTCTAGCTATCATATAAACTAATGTTGACAGCGAGGCCTGCTGTCCTTAATATCTTTTAGCTAGATGTTTCAATCCATAACGTACCCTTACAGGTCTCCATCGTCATTTGTCATACCTGTGCGTACCTGCAGGACGTGCCTCAGCCCGGCTGCAGTCCCTACGCCTGGGGACTTTGCCACTCTCCATATACTCTAACTATGCCACTAAACGATGTCGCTGCCTGGCGTTTAGCACACGTATCAGCGTTACAAGTTCCACTATAATATTCTTGCCAATACAAACGAGTTTACAATATTTTATTATATACTATTCTAGTTTTTCTTGCACTGTACCTCAGTGCAGTCGACGGCGCTTAAGATCAGAGACACCTGCAACAAAGTTGTTGGTGGTTCTGAAATCAGCTTTCCGCTGCTTGAGGTAGTTCTGTGTTCTCTCTCTAGGCTATACTCGGGAAACTTAGTAAAGTCCCCTCTCCTGGCTGAGCGACTCAAAATTTTTTCGAAGGTATATCAGTCTATCCATAGTCTCTGCCCATGGATCGACCTACACTCTTCCACCAGTCTCCATTTCCGGAGAACTGATGACCAAATGCAAATAGGGGTGGTTCTTCGCGTGAAGTCTTACCCCAGGACGTCCCGAGAAGGTTCTGACATCCTAAACCCTGCAACGCAATAAGGCAAATCAAGCAATAGAGTCTTCCTGCTCATTTGTGATGGTGCTTTTAGCGTTTTAACATCATTAATTTGATGAAACTTTCTGCATTTTTAGCATCACAATTCTTTCTCTCCTTTTATCTAGCCAAACTTACTTAATTCTTCCTAAAGCTTTGTGCCCCTACACTATTCTATGTCAGTTCTAGTGTGCATTCTATCTGTTACCTTTCTACCTTAACAATATCAATTATTTAGCTATCCCATGATCTGTTCTCTTCTAGATGTCAGTTTCTTTTCACCCATAATTCCTTTGGTTTTGTACCCGGGTCGAAATTTCCATCCCGAAAAATAACCTATCTGGGCCCAATCCTATGGAAAGTAAGATCAAGTAGTCTCATACGGCATACGTCCCTAAAGAAATTTACATAATCTAATCCTAAAACATTCTAATCACAATTATATCGAATGGAGCAATTCAGGCCATTCCATCCATGCCAAAAGACACGTAGTGAGGCCCAAATACCTCAGGGAGTATTACCCCATCATGATATGTTGGACACGAGCGAGCAGGTGGTCCTCTTGAATCACAGCGTGTATACGGAGCTATGATACCAGCTGCTAAAAAGCAAGCGATACATTTTAATTCTACGAGATTATATGGATGTTCCATCCATTTAAACAAAATACAGCGATTATAACATGGTGTGTTATCCCACAAATGACAACATCTAACCTACTATCAATAGAATAGTAAACAATAGTATTACAGTAAGCGATACAAAAAGCGGTTACTCAGTACAAAGTTCGTTGGAATGTTTTGTATGTTGTTTCTCCGGTGTCAAACAGACACCATCATTAGATAACATTATTTCGGCACGTACGTGATACAATCAGTAATCTGACTAGTTTTATATGTACATTATGAGATCAAGTTCGCCACTTTCTATCGTTTTCTTCTAGCAAGTGCCAATACATCCCGCATGATACCGGCTCGCAGGGCAGCCCGTTAAGGGCTTAAATTGACTGCTGCGGTAGGCGTCCACCCCGGTGCCTTTTTAAAGAATGTTGCTGAGGTCTCATGCTGTCGCCATACGATACCTCCTCAACACCCGGCTGCCGCCCGACGCTCCGACATCATGCCCCCCGAATGGCAGTACACATTCTGGCTTACCAACATAGAAATATACAGTTATCAGGGTGTGGCGGGAGTACCAATAGTAATAACCTATTGGACTACCACAACGCCCGGTGTAAAATGAATTATTTCTTCGCTTCCTATTGGGAACAATACCCCGATTCTATCTACGAAATAGGCGGAGTGCTCCCTTCCAGTCCACGAAAAACCATCCCAATCCATCTTGGGAAAAATAAAATATAACTTTCAAAAATTTAGTGTCCTAAAGGTGATCATAATTAGATCATATTAACTTTTAAGAAATTTTAACAACTAAAGGTCCTACGCTAAGCATTACGGGGCACCGTTGCGCAGAAAACACCCGGTGAGGCTCGCCCAGAATCGTCACCCTGAGTTCGCCCTGCCTACCCCAACTCGTGTTTCACAATTACTTAGTAGAGATTGTTCTTAATTAACCAGTCTTTGAGCTTATATCTGCTAGCAGGTTACCTCCGAAGGAGGACTCTGGTCGTAGTGGTTCGTATACGGCGCCTGTGCCGCGTCTGTCTTCTTGGTCTGGCAGTTGCCTGAGTCTATTGGAAAGTTGGTGATTGAACCTGGTGCGGTCGTCGTTCAATTTGTTTGCTAAGTCCATTTCCAGGTTTGGGTTGACTGGTGGCGACGGTGCCTGCCTCTTTATCTTACCACCGATCTTACTCCAAGATCCATCGAACAAACATGGCATGTTTTTAGGGACAGGATACGCTGTCTTGTTAAGACTAATCATGAGCCGAGCCATTGACACCTGCTTGGCCGGACCCATCATCATGTTGGACAGTTTCTCTGAAATTTCCAGCGTCGGAGGTAGTGGGATTGTTGTCGGATGTTCGCCTCGCCTGGCAGCCGCCCCCATCACCTTTTGTCCCCACTTCATCGACACCCGGTGTTTCATGAACAGGCGATTCACCACAATGTCCTCGATTAGGGTGTCTCCTTCTGTGAAGACATGCGTGTTGGGTATCATGATCTCCCCCAGGAAGATCATTTCGCGATGTGACGGGGCCGCTATTTCCAGGTACAGCCCATCTCTGCCGGCTTTCGCCCGCTTGCGGTGCCTCCTCCACCACATCACAGCGATGAATAGTGCCAGCGATGCGATCGACAGCACCAAGGTGGCTGAAGTCATGTTGGACACAGTCGACGTTACCGGGCATGGTGGGGGGGTTGGTGGGCAGTAGGGTTTCACCCTCAGGGCCGATGCCCCAACGGGGTTTCGGATCGCCATGTAGACGGCTGCTAAGGGTCCCTTCAGTTTTAAGGCACATCCGATGAGTACTATGATGATCACCACCACTATCGCCAAGGCCAAATACGCGGGCCAGCTGTTCGCTGCAGCCCATTGTGCTCTTGCTGTCTGAGCACTGTGCGCCAGTCTGTCCTTCCTATCGTTGATACGTCCCATGAGCTCTGTCAGGGGTATTTTGTAAGCGTATCCCTCCGCTTGTCGTTTCAGCCATGATCTCAGTTCTGCTGGTAATGGATCCTCCGAGATCATGAGGGGTGCATCAAGAATCCGGTCCTCCATTTCGGTCAGTTTCCAAGTCTGTACTCGCAGCCTTGCTTTCAAGAGACGGCTGGATGGGTACTGTACCGAATATTCCTTAATCTCGCGATTACAGTTTCTCAGGGTATAAGGCACCCACGCCCCTCGTGTCTGGAAGGCGCAGTCGCACCCGAGTCTCAACTTCGCGAAATGTTCGATCTTCTTTTGTATTGGAGGCCGGTTACCACAAATTAATTGTCCTTCTGCCTCCGCACTCACGATCAGTAGTTGTCAATCATCCAAGTATATGGCCATTTCGCCAAAGTCAGGATTAAGCACGTAATCCAGTTCACACTTGCTTTTGATAGTGTCAGGGTCGTCGCGCAGCAACGCCGCAATGCAGGTTGTTTCTGACACTCGTTTCATGTAGGGTACATCCTTGCACAGTATAACTGTCTTTCCATAACATCCCACCAAGTTCGCGGTCTGCATCGGAATGTAGTAGTTGCCACTGACCGACACTGCGATCTGATCTGGCAACCCCACTATTTGCAGCGCATCTCGTTCAATGGTACCCTTGATTGGTACTGGTACTGGAAATGTTCTCACGGTGTAGATGCGGAACATATGTTCGTCTGAGACCAGCGGGATTCTGATGTACACCTTGAGTGTCTTCACGAATCCGCCCCTTTTCAGGTTCCCCCTCACGAACATCGGGCGCGCGTTGTCATAGTAGAATGCGGGGTCCCTGAACGCTACTGCAAAGCGCGGAAACGCCTGCCTGATGTATTCGTCCACTCCTTTCAGAGCTTCTTGTATGGCCTTTGGTGGAACTAACTCTACTGAGAGCTTTCCCTGTAGTAATTGTTGCGTTCCTTGTCGGAATGCTTGTGTCCTTCGGATCAGGTTTTGGTAATACAAGATTACACCTTTCTTATCTTCCTCGAGCATCGCGCTATATATCTGGTACAGTCTTACTGCACGAATGTGGTCGGCATGTACCCCTAGACGTTCCTGCAGATAGTTCTTAGCCTCTTCGAAGTCCTCCTCCAACGCCCCCAACTCTTCATTCATCTTTCCCACCTGGCGAAACGCCTCCTGTACTGCCTGTGCGATTTCCGCGGCATCGTTATCGTAGTCATACATTGTTTCAGTAAGGACCTCGATCATACCTCGATTCGTCTCCACGTCCTCTGCAGTGGCAGTTCCAAACAGGTGGTAGCTAAGTTTGCCGATAAAGTTCAACAAATCGCGCTTGTATCTCATCATCAATGTCTCTGTTTCGGGCGTAATGGTGGAATTAACGTTGGTCTCTGGCATCGTTTCGTTTGTACTATTATTCGGTTTTGCTCCAGGACTGTTTTCCTTGACCATTCGGGCCATTTCCTGAGCCATTTCGAATCCAGGTACGTTGCGTTCCAAGAAGCCATGCAGGGTCTCAAGAGCTTCCATGCTGCAGGTTTCATTGTCTGCTTCAGGGTGTAAGCTGGCCACCGGAGCTTCATCATTCGCCTGGTCGACCATAGCGTTGAAAAACCACCGAAATGACCGTTTTGTCCTATTTGGGAATGATACTGGATTAATCCAGTTGGCGTCGTCCACTTTTGGGAGGGCCTCTAGGGCGTCCCTTAAGGTTTCCCTCTGGACCCGCGCCAACGCTTTTGCCGTAAAGTTCAACCAACGGTTCATTGCTTCAAGCCTGAAGCATGTGTCGCGATCAAGTTCTCTCCCTCGGTTGTTGGCGCTAATCCAACACCATTCTGTTGCATTCAGTGACCGATACACCTGGGGTTCCACGTAAGGAACTACCACGTGAAATCCTTGCAACAGGTATGTGACGTCCGCTGTGGACATCAGTTTGCCTGGCTTCAGTACCACGCCGTAAGTCTCGCGACTCAAAGTCTCAGCGTGCATCACGTCTCCAAGAATTGCTCTGGCTATCCTTGCTTCCTCGGTGGTCTCACCTCTGGCCACGGCCGACCAGAGGGCCCACATCACCAACATTGGCCAAATCATTGTTACCTTTCAGTCTTTTCGTTAATTAAGTTTAGACTACAGCAATTTTCTGATTTCGTCGGTGTTTTCACTTAGGGTTATCACTGCTTGTCACCAAGGGCATGACACAACGCGTGTAGAGATCAAGTTCTCATTACCACGCCAGTTCTTATGTGTCTAGTGATTTTTGCGCGCGTTTTCGCCCGTGTTATCTCTGTTGTTTTTGGAAACACTCGTAGTTTTTTCATTGAGTCCACGGATTTATCGTACTATTTAAGAACTATGATTGTTGTTGAGTCCCTCACACAGTTTACCCTGTGTTGCTCGGAGCGAATCGCTTCACTTTGTCCCGAGTCTCCTCCGCCTTTACCTTCTTTGGTTCTTCTAAAAGATATGGGGTCCGACGAAAGTTATTCACACATTGTCTTCACTCTCCCCAACGGAGCCAGGGTTTATTTAGAACCCGGCGATTTCACCGCTGGTCGCAGTTACTTTGTTAGAGTTCGAGATTTCCAATCTCACTCAATTATTACTCGCTCAATACGGAGTCGGGCCGTTGTGGTGGGCACCGTTCCTGGCTTGGAGGTGCGCGCCACGCACCTACTAAGTCGCCAAGACAGCGCTCCGCAACCATCCACGTCGGCCTTGGGAGCAACTTATGAGGCTATCAGCCCAGGCGTCCTGACTGACGGCTCATCCGCTTCTGACTTACCACAGGTGGGTGACCCATGGATATATCTTGAGGTTCTGTATCTCCTATCTTGGCCGCCACCAGAAAATGAAATTTCACTGCTTCGTTCTTTCTCATAATTTCTTTGATGGCGTTGAGAGACTCATCTGTCCCATAAATGCACAGTTCGGTTAGAGAAATTGTAACCCCTCTGTAAGTACTAGAGGTGGTAGTGTCTGATATTCCTCTGTCTTTTCTATCTTGTGATCCCCGAATCTCCGGAATCGTATAGTCTGTTTGCACTGTCTTGTTTTTAGTATTAACGAATGCCTGTATACCCTTATGCTTTTAAGTCAGCGGTAGCTGTGCCTTACCTAGCTCCATTCTTCGCACAAGCGACGCTAAGGCATCTTCCATTGTCGTCCGGAGGTGGTGACTCGCTGTGGTCACCTACGGTTGCACCGGCTGCATCAACCAATGGTCAAGTCTCTGCCCCGAAGAAGGAGGCTCCGTCCACGGATGTCTCTGAGGCCGGGTGCTCCCGTGTGTCCGATGGGACACCTCCGCCTGCTCCTGTGGCCGTCCCCTCAACGGACGACGGCGCCTATACCGCAAGCCTCAGTCCGGATGGTCCAACCAAACCTGTGGCTGATGAGTCCAAGGCGGCAAGCTCCGATCACACCGAGGGCCTCGATACTGCCGTACAGCCCCCGACTGATCCTCCCACTGATCTGCTAGCTGAGGCTATGGCCTCCATCGGGTATTTCAGTCAATCTTATGGTACATCCCCTTCACCACTGTCCTTGGACCCCGTGGGTGGCTTCTCGCCACCACCTGAGGGTCTGCTTCCTGATCCCCTCCTTAGGGAGCAGGTGGAGCGGGGTTTGGGCTGCGTGTCGCCAAGCGTGGACCTCTCTGCGGACTCGCCTTCGTCACCTGGGCCCCGTTATTTCCTGTGGAGCCGGGGGCCATGACGATCCGCTGCACGTAACCGGTCGGACCCACCGTCGGTCCCCGTGGGGGTAGTTGGGAGAAGTCCAACTTCGGCAGGACAGGGCGGCAGCGTACCGGCTTCACCATCAACACCGGCCGAACCCGCGCCTGTCCCCGTACAGGAAGGGTCACCGGTCGCCGAGGCCGAGGCTTCTCCGGCTGTGGTTTCTTTGCCGGAGGATTCGTCGCCTGACGACGGCTCCCCTCCTCCTGCTGTAGTTCTTTCACCGTTCTCGGTACCTTCGGGCGCCGAGGATAATTCAGCGGCCGTCGGAACACCGCAAAGTCACGTTGGGCCGGAGGAGAATCCGGCGCCGGGACACGGACCGGATACAATATCCGTGGAAACCTTAACAGAAGCAGTTCTCGGCGTCTCTTGAAATATGCTTCCAGGGCAGGCCTTTCTGTCTTGGACCACCAGGGATCTCCCCCCTGGTTTAGACGTGCCCCCTCCTGTTCCACACGTTCACGGTGACGGTTCCAGCGCGGTCTCCCCCGACTGACTACGTACCCTCGACTGAAAGTATGGCAAGTCCCCCGCCCAATAAGCGCCCCCGTCGGTCTTCTGTACTCCCGACATGGGACGCGCCGGAGCCTGAATCAGTCCAGTGGGATCAGTCTGACCTTGATCTCCTAGCTCCTGCGCCCTCAATGTGGGAAGGATCGACATCAACTATGGGCGCTCCTGGCGACTCGGGCAAAACCAATGGGGGTGAAGGTGAGCGTGGCGTTACTGGAAACACCGGAGTACCTGTCGGCATATCAAAAACCTCCGATGCCATGTCCATCACTCCCTCCGATCTGAATCCCTGCTCGCAGGCACGCAATATGTCCGAGAGGGCATCCGCTCCCAGGGCGGCGGCCTCTCTCTCACACTCTCTTACTATGGCCTCTAACAAAGACTCGTCTTCGCCCATAATCTCTGGTATCGATAGTGGAGCCCCGGTGCAGTCCACATCGGATCCATTGTCACCCCGGGAGATCGAACAGATCCGGGCGATAGCTCGGGATCTTGCAGAGCAGGTGGGCTCTTCTCTGGACGCGCCGCTGGGTCTCGCGCCTGCTCCTACAGTACCGCTTCCTCCTGCAGCCGCGTCTTCTGCAGCCGCGCCTTCTGCGCCGGCCGCCCTTGTTCTCCCGGCGTCCAGTGTGGACTTTATCAGGGACCTTGTGCTGCTGTACCGGGAGGTACGTCGGCTCGTCCAGCGCTGGCCAAACGCTCCCTCTCTGCCGGACTGGCTGTAGACTCTTACCCTCATTTACTCAGAGTAGAGAATAAAATAGTTCTCAGCTTTTGCTACACTTCTACTTATAGATTTGTCCGTGTTGTATGACTTTTAATATTTCACGTGAGTTATAGCACAGTACTATTTTTAGAGAGGTAAAATGTTCAGATAATCCCCTCCGGCGGGTGGTTTTGTCTTTTGAATGGAACTCCTGTCCCTTTTCAATTGCGTAATGCACCTTCCATCAGGTCCTAGTTGGAGCATGGGTTGGTAGTTCTGGGGTTGTTCAAAGCAGGCGGAAAGGCACTGTCCCATGATTGAAACAGTATTTCCGGTCTCCGATACGTAATAGGTGCGGGTAATTCGCCCAGGGCGAAACTAGTAATTACAGCGTTCTTTACCTCTCCGCACGATCGAAGATTCATCGTACTCAGCATGTCCTGCAAACATGTTGGGCAACAGCAGTGTCCGTTCGGGCGTTCCATGTAACGGTGTCCGTTATGCAGTCGCGGCGTATAGGGCATCGCCAGAACGTCCCCCTGCAGTGCCTCAACCCTCAGTCTCAGGTTCGGCGTCCCAGAGACGGCTCTATAGAACTGGGCGTCCTGCTCAACAACAGGTTTATACACCACATGTAGGTTTTCCTTGAGTACGTAATGTTCAACAAAAGGACAAACTGTTAGTGACTTTCCCAGCGTTGGTTCCCTATCGTTACTGGGGAAGAAACAATGTTCCGCCGTTCCGAGATTGCGACCAAACATGGTCGTCCCATGCTCTCGGTCCCTCTTCCAACATGGTAGGAAGGGAATGTTGCCGTGCGTAGTCCACTCCGTCCGGTTGTAGGGTCTCAACTCCCGGCGTCGTCGCAACTCCTTTGTGTCGTCTGGTTATCGGCCAGTGAAAAGATGAGCGAGGTGGTTATGACCATTTCCCTCGGCTGTTCATCTTTGACTGGACCTAACAAAGGTATCTCAGGTCCTTATATCTCGGGTCTCAACACCAAATCAATTCAGAATAAATTATCGTCAGGTAAGGGCGTCCAGACCACGTATGACTCATGGTCCGATACCATCCCCCAGTTGCTCACCATTTGGCATCCTTACGTCATGGCAGTTTTTTAAATAGTCGCGTCTCCCTCCAGCGACTTTCGCGAAACACAATGGCCTTTGTTTCAATATTTCAATTCACCGATTTCACTTTTACCGATAGTTTTAATATTTCTCAGGACTTTTATTTCGAACAAAGTTCAGGTTCCTTTCACTTCTCTTAGCAGGTTGACCTTTCCTGTTCAGGTCCGTCTCGATCTACCATTAATTTCTCTTTTATAAGAGTGGTTCGATCAGAATTTTGACTTAGACCTCTACCCCGAAATGGGTTTATTAATGTTTTTGCTTTCTTAAGGTGTCTTCACGTCCCCGTATTGTAGGGTTAGTGGAATTGTGTCCCTTATATGAATGCCTCCTTTTAATTAGTAACGTAACTTTATTTAATTCATTTTTAGTTACAAAGTATTGCATTTAGGTGATACATGGCCAGCCCTATGCATCCCTGTCCGTTGACGGTCTGTTTTCTGCTATTTCGCGGTAGTCCTTTCGCTGGACGTTCCTTAAATTATAGTGAGGTTTTTGTTGAAGGGTACGTTTATCCGACGAGTCAACGGAAGAGACCTTCTCAACGTTGAGAGGCCGTTCTTTTATTGAATCCACCGTATCGCTACGGGACCCATCCGGTGCCGAGTTCTTACGTGGTCGCCCGGTTTGCGTGGGGCCCTGCCTGTCTCCTTGGGGGTCCTAAGGAGCAATAGTGGATCGTGGGTAGTGTTCTTTTTAGGCATCTCCCCGGAGATTTCAGGCGTTTCAGGCGGTGGAGGGTCTTGGGAGGCTGTACTGGTCGCTCTTCCCGACGGATGCTGATCAGCAGTTAACTCACTTCCTTCGGGCTCCTTGCTGCTATCCTCCAGAAGCAAGTGAGAGCGCAATAGATTGGTCGTTTCGCCAATTAGTTCCTTTTTATTCCCAAATTCGCGACTATCCGTGCGAACGCTTTCTTTACACTCGGCTGGTACATTTGTTTCCCCAGCATGTGTAGTAATGTCATTCGGATGCGTAACTGTATCGTTACCTGTAACGTCCTCGTGAACGTTTTCACGATCATTTGTTTGCTGGCTTGTTACCAACGACTCTCCGCCGGCTTTCGGGGAGTCTCCCTCGTCACGGGACCCACCAGCAACAGGTATACGTTCCTCTGTTACTGGGTCTTCCTGGGCTTGGTTCGACTGCTGATCAGACTTATCTTGAAGCACATATTCTGGAGCGACTGGCTTGTTTTGTACGGGATTCCAGGGCACATAAGCACGTTTGAGCTTCGATACGTTGACTAAGTGAGGGATTTCCCTTCCGTCTGCTAATGAGGTTAATCGAACTACATGATTCCCTTTCACTTCTTCTATCCTATAGGGTCCCCGATACCTATTCGAAAATTTAGAGACTCTATTCCCTGCGCATAAGGGGTCATACATATAAACTAAGTCTCCTGCATAAAAGACAGCGGGGTTTGCTCTTTCATCTATACAAGCCCTCAATTCACTTTCATATTTCTCAACAACATCCTCAGCCATATGTCTAAACAAAGTGATGTTATCCTTTATTTCTAAGAATGCTTCATTATCTTTAAGTGATATGGGAATTTCATTGTGTTCAGGCATTCCCATGCTCACCGGGTCTCGTCCATACAGTAGTGTGTACGGTGCGAAGCCCGAGCGCACACTGACCGTTGAACGCAACGTCCACAGAGCGATCGGTATCAGGTCTGGCCATGTAGTATGGTCGTCCGACACATAGCAAGCCATAATGTCCTCAAGGCTTTTGTGCATCCTTTCTACTCTAGCGTTTCCTGTCGGCATCCGGCCGGTGGTGAACGTTTGCGTACACCCGACTCGACGCGTGACTTCTTTGAAGAAATCAGACAAAAACGTAGCACCCCTATCAGAGTGTAATCTCTCAATCCATACCTGCACACCAGTTCTTGTAGGAACACCTTAGCCGCGGTTGCTGCTGTGGAGTCCTTGGTGGGGAAGGCCTCTGGCCAACCCGTAAGCAAATCTATAAACGTCATTATGTACCTGGAGCCATCCTTAGCGCGTTTAATAGGACCAATAAAGTCACATTGTACCCATTGCCAAGGATATCTAGGCCTATCCCAGGATTTTGCTAGTGCTTTAAAGTGCGGTGCTCTTTTCCGCAGAGCGCATACTCGACATGATTTGATATATTCGGCTATGTCTTTATGCATCCCTAACCAATAAAATTTAGATGTAACTTTCTGTGTTAGGGCCTCGGTACCTATATGACCGCCTGCCAAAATGCTATCGTGTAGTAGCTTTAAAATTCGTTCAATAAGGCATGGGGGTACCATGATTCTTGGGGTCAATTTGGTATTCTTCGGTTTATGTTTCCCATGAGGTATTGTGAATTTACATAGGATCCCAGGTGGTACTAGCCCCAACGTTTCCGCTCGGGCTACTATAACACGCGCCTTGTCCGGATCCTCTGGGAGTTTGTCATTTCGTATGTATTCAATTAACGCTCTACAGTCCTCATCTTTAGCTTGTTGAGCAATAAAGATTGAGAGATCTATATCAGTTTGGACAGGGTATACCGCCATCAGTTCGTAGTCACTATTACCGGCAAGTCTTTTACTATTGAGGCTAGCCGACAAGAGCTCACAACCCACTTCTGGTTCGAATTCCTTGTGGGATTCAGTGATCTCGTCTTTTTCTTCCTCGTCTGGTTGGACTCTTGATAAGTAATCTGGCAAGTAGTGCGTTGCTCCTGGCTCGTGTTTTATATCAAAATCAAAGTCAGTCAGTGCTAACGCCCATCTCTTCAATCGAGAGGATGGTGCCTTATAAGCGTTCTGTAGCAGTGGTATCAAGGGCTTGTGGTCCGTAATGATAGTAACCTTAGCGCCTTGTAACATATCTTCATAGTTTTTTAATGCTTTCACCACTGCAAGCGCTTCTTTCTCAGTAACTGTGTAGTTCAATTCAGCTTCTCTAAGTGCCGTTCCCCAAAACGCTATAGGTCGGTACATTCCTTCTCGTAGGTGGCATATAGCAGCACCACACGCTGTGTCTGACGCGTCCGTCAACACATAGAAATGTCCGCTGATTTCTGGATGTATCAGTAGGGGAGGAGTCATTAAGCGCTCCTTTATAGCCTGGAAAGCTTTCTCACATTCTTCTGTCCATTCAAAGACGTTTTTTATTTTCAACAACTGATTCAGAGGGATACTAAGGGATGCAAAATTAGGAACAAATGCCCTATAATAGTTGCAAAGACCCAGAAATGATTTGACTGTCTTAACATTGTGTGGTCGGCGGAACGCTTTCACTCTTTCCACTATCTGTGGCTGTGTCCGCAAACCCTCGGCGTTTACTCTATGACCGAGGAAATTTATTTCAGCGCGGCACCACTCGCACTTGGACAGTTTCAGCTTCAGCCCTGTGCGCTGTAGTGCCTGCAGTACTAGTTCTACGCTATGTAGGTGTTCTTCAAACGTAGAATCATATACGATCACGTCTTCCAGGTATGCTAGGCATACTCTTGGAACCAGCCCTTTCAAAGCTATGGCCATAACCCTAGTAAATTGCCAAGGTGCCCCGACTAGCCCGAAAGGTACCCTCTTATAGTGGTACACTCCCATGGGTGTCTCGAAGGCAGTGTATTTCCGCGACGCGGGTTCTATAACACATTGATGGTAGCCACTCAGCAAGTCTAGGGCCAACCAAATGGTCGGTCGTTTGTAGGCCATGTATAGAAACAATGATCGGGCCGTGGGCATTGGGAATTTATCTTTGAACGTTATCATGTTTAACATCCTAAAATCTGTACAGAGACGTGGTTTTCCGTCCTTTTTCTGTACTACCACCAAGGGACTGCGCCAGGCAGACTCGCTAGGTTCTATCACTCCTAACTCTATCAGTTGTTTCCGCTTGATCCCTTTGGTCTTCCCTTATGTCATCAGACATAGTGGAGTGCAACCTGAGCTAGGATCCTTTCCAGCCCTAGTGGCTCACTCTGCTTCCCAGAATGTTCTTTTCAAACCTGATGTTTTCTGATCACAGAGAGCATGGCTCAACCATAACCTACACTAATTCAAGAAATGATGTCTTGAATAGGCATGTTTAGCTTTACCATGGCCTGACTGTACATTGAGCCGTCTCTTTACCGTTATGTCGAGGCAAAGCTGGGAAAAGAAATCCTCGAGGCGTCAGAGACAACCGGCCAGCAACCCAGTCGATAGCGATTACCAGCTCCCGGGGTAAACCCGGTCGGTCACCGACGGTCTGATCCAGGTGAATCTTGCCAACCCACACTGAACTTTGACCGTTTTCACTGGCCTTGCCTGTTCACTTCTGAGTGATGTTACTACTGTCAGAAGCTTAGGTGAGGTCTGTCGACCCCGTACCACGCACATACCACTTACCGGTGGGAAACTGGTAAAAAGTCCGGTAGCCCGATATGCGCGCCGACTAGACGGTACCACAGTAGGATGTCCATTCATCCTTCGTTAGTCACGGGGACTTCAGTTGTTGACCAAACACTCCCCTGCACTATATTGATGAAATTTAACGTGACCCCGGACTCTCGCGAGCCCACTGCCGCCTGTTGCAAGCTACCTTCGAAGAGCTCACCCTATCAGTAACTTGCTCATCAATGATATCCATCTTTTGAGGTGAATACCGATACGGTCGTGATGAGATTATCCCAGCTTTACTATCGATTTTAATATCCATAGGGGCAATCTCGCATTGACCTAACTCCGCCATTGAGAAGGCCAAACTACCTCTATTTCGTCTAAGCATTTTCTTAGACAATTGCTTTTGGTCCCCACTGAGGCACGACTCTGACAGGTCTATACGGTCAATGACGTCCTGCTCGCGAGACGCGGCCCTTCGTGAATGATTCTCACCCGTCACAACGCTCCCCTCGAGGGTTTCTATGGCGAAGCCAACAATGCCCTTCGGGGTTCCCGTTCTAATCAATTTCTGTTTATTAATAAATTCTAGTATCTGTTTTCGATGGTTAAAAGGGATTCGGCCCATTTCACAAAAACCCAATACATCCGTAGGTAGCACATACAAAGGTCTTTCTAGCGGATTCAAAATCTTCATCCACCATTGTCTACCACACTGATTCACTCCCGCTTCTACCACTACTGGTGCGGTTACCGATGGGGCACAAAAAACAGCGTTATTGTGGGTGACTGGCATTATTTGTTCAGTGTGTGGTTTAACTTCTACTTTTTCTAGACTAAATATCAGGTGTCCACAAAAAACATCCAAGTGGGGCCCCGGCGACGACAGGTCCGACCACAAGGCTGCTAACAGGTTAAGGCCAATCACCATGTCATGACAAAGGGATTCCACCACATGGAAATCATAGAACACTCTAGAATCTTTAATTTTAATCTCGAGCCTTATTGTCTCTAATATGATCTGAACAGTATTATTAGCTAAATTAACTTCCTTTTCTACTACAGGAATGATGTCGTGTATTGCCGACTTAGCTATGGTCTTTCTAAATTTGCCTGAAATAAAGCAATCACTAGCTCCTGTATCTACCAATGCTCTGACCGTTTGATTTCCTACCTTTACCTCAAGCAAGATAGGTCCATTTCCTCTATCAATTTTCTCCGGTCCTTCCGTCAGACAAAGCTCTAACTTTATTGGCGTGGCGGACCTGCTGACCAGTTTCTCGGCTTAGTACTACCCCATTTCTTTCCCGGGCTAAGTGCTCTAAATTTATCCCGGAGAGCTTCTTCCCTCAGCTCCTGGAGCTTAGCTCTCAACCACAAGCAGCTATCTGTGTTATGTGATCTCGATTCGTGTACCGCGCAATATCTGTTTCGGAACAAAAGTGGCTGACCGCGCGTTCTTCTATCTCCCACATTTCCAAAATGAAACGGGTTACCTAAAGGTGAGCCCATAGGTTGGTCGTATGCTACGGAGGACTCTACCTCCTCTCGATCGTCATCAAATGTTACCCTACGAGTCTCTCTACCCACTGGGCTTTCAGATCTGAGATCTGGTGCGGAGCTGGATGAGTAGCGACGGCTCGGTCTACCTTTCTGCAGTTCGGGACTAACTCTACCAGTACCTTGCTTCTCTTCAGTTCCTAAATCTTTTATTCTTTCTCTTTCCTTTCTATCATCAAATTTCCAACTCCTAGATTGATTAAGAGCAGCTAACAGGTTATCGAACTTACTTACTAACATTCTTTCTTCTTCCTCAATTTCCTCTACACTACGTGGTGAGGTGTCCTGTGTCTGTATGTTGGCCAGGGACACCTTCAATCCTCCTTTCTTACCCCTTTCTAAAGACTCCAAACGAGTGGCAGCTTGCATGGCCACGTCGAAGGTGTCTGGGTTCAGTATCGCTACCTGTTTGGCTATAGTTGGTAACAAGCCGTCTATGAATACTGCCAATATTACACTTTCCTCAATACCTGTTCTAAACTGTTGCTGTCTCAAACCTCCAGCGAACTCAATCACCGACTGATCTGACGTTTGTTTCATGTTAACGATATCTTTGTATCGCTGCCACGAAGGACGTCTGTCTCCGAAGATAGCTACCATAGCTTCCTTCAGGTGATCCGGCGAGTCTCTCTTATTCGGCGAAAGGGTGTTCACCCAATCGCGTGCCCTATCCTTAAGACCATGCAAGGCCATCGCTAATGCTTTATCCTGGTCCCATCCATAGATCTTTGACATATTCTCCAACTCACTAAAATACTGGTCTACCCTTTCATTTGGTTTTCCCGAAAACTCTGGGAGTTTTAAACTAGGTCCCCCTCTATCTGCCATTCTGAATAGCTGTCTAGCTACGCCTCCGGTATCTGTGCTCTCTTCTTCGTGCTCGTGCTCGTGCTCGTCTTCTGACGATTCTGGTTCAGGTGGGGTTCGAGTCAAGTCTTTCTCTACAGTCCCGTGTTTTTTCTTTGTATGTTTTACCTCACTAATACCACCTTTCCCGATTTGTGGAAAATGTCTTCCTATGGGCGTGGAAGTTGCGCCCACGGCGGCGGGAGTAGAGGTGGTCGGCAAGGATGCCCCACTGACTTGCTCGGTTCTTACTGTATCACGATTTAGAGGTGTCGGTTTTACCGTGTGCGAGCGGTTTTCCTCTAGTATCGTGGAGGTTAGCTCATCCTCCGACTCACTGGCCACTGAGTAATGGAGTAGGGTTGAGTTGTTGGAGTGTTCTGCAGTTTCCTCCTGTAACTCTCGAGATTCCTGTCGCAGCGATCTCCTGGCTCGTAACCTTAATGGAGACGCGAACGAGGATCCCGATTCCCGTTCAGAGCGGGAGCGATTTGTGTCGCTCCTTGTCCCTCTAGGTGATGTTGGACTTTGTACTTTCTTAAACAAAAGAGGTTTAGCAAAGAAGCCTTTGTCTTCCTCTAGCTCTCCTCTTATTCCAATCTTATACGGTATATATAATCCCTTATTTCTTAGCTGATGTTTTTCCGGCCAATTGGGTTCGGCACCCCCGGTGGCGCCCAGTGGCTGATCAGACCACCATGCGTCCTCCTCGGAGTCCGTGTCGCTGAGCGTAGGCTCGGCTCCCTTGGGCGGTCCAATTCCAGGCCGTAGGCCGGCACTCATGTAGGCGAGAGTTTCTACCGTACCTCCAGATTGTTCTTTTTCGGGATTTTCTCCACCAATTGAGCTGGGTGGTTATATTTTTGATGTTTGTTTATTTATTGGGGAGTATCAATATTAAAGTTCGTACTTGTTCGTATCCTGTACTGATTCGTTTATTCGTTATTCGACTGCGTGATATTATATCGCCTATCGAGGATCTTTCGTTTACTTGAAGAT
Organism: Lepidonotus clava; assembly: GCA_936440205.1. NCBI lineage: Eukaryota > Metazoa > Annelida > Polychaeta > Phyllodocida > Polynoidae > Lepidonotus > Lepidonotus clava. Next base: position 54,265,334 of record OW387137.1, read on the forward strand.
GTTAATAAAAGTGTTATACTAAGATAATGGGGAGTTCTTAGTGATTATTCGTTGAAGTAGCTAGCTCTCTCCGGATTGATGTTATCCTGGATCATGGTTCAGTTCTTAGTGGTAGAGATTCTAAGTAAAGTGGCTCAATCCTATACAAAGAACACGCGCTTGAATATTACATTCATGATAATATTCCAAAGGTACAAGTATACAGTTCTCCATCCATACAGTTCTTCCTTTCATTTCACAATTCAAACACATCAGTAACAATCCAACCAGGTATAGCTTCGGTCAAGCTTCCCCTTTCGCAAGGTATATACGCTCTTACACTGTTGAGAGAGTCACCTCTCGTCTACCGGTAACGAAGACCATTGGTAGGATCTCCGTCACTTCCAGCACGCAGTCCGTAAGGCTAAGCCTAAGCTGTCCCAATCCTTACTATCACCTGTTCATTGTGGTTACTACCATCTTTACACTACCCGTGTGATCCGTATGTAAGACTATTGCTCCATGTGTTCTGTTCGAACTCTATCTTGGTCTGCTCGTCTATCTCAAGTCTCATACCGCTTATATAGCGACAGCCAAAAGGCTTGTCACTATACTCATTTACACTATTACTTAATGAAGTCTTACTTATCTCTCACACTGCCCACTCTTACTCACATAAACTAATTCTATTTCTAGCTATCATATAAACTAATGTTGACGGCGAGGCCTGCTGTCCTTAATATCTTTTAGCTAGATGTTTCAATCCATAACGTACCCTTACAGGTCTCCATCGTCATTTGTCGTACCTGTGCGTACCTGCAGGACGTGCCTCAGCCCGGCTGCAGTCCCTACGCCTGGGGACTTTGCCACTCTCCATATACTCTAACTATGCCACTAAACGATGTCGCCGCCTGGCGTTTAGCACACGTATCAGCATTACAAGTTCCACTATAATGTTCTTGCCAATACAAACGAGTTTACAATATTTTATTATATACTATTCTAGTTTTTCTTGCACTGTATCTCAGTGCAGTATTTTGACAATTCTATGTCATTCCTGAGACCCTTACAATAATTTGGATGTGTAATAATATGCCTTTATACACCCTTTATTGAAAGGGTGACAGGAGAAAATGTAATGTTTGTTGGAAATTTCATTTTTCAGCATTTTGTAAAGTTTTCTCAAAAATAGTCATGTCTCCCTATTTCTCCCTTGAAAACTGTTCATTTAAGCCAATTTTCTATACCATTTATGAATTCTACATATATTATTGAGTCTTTCTGCAAAATATCAATTAGATTGAGGAACTTTAAATTTTTGGATATCTGGAAAATGGTGCCATTGTCCTTAATGAGATAATAGTGAAGCCTTACTGGTAGGACAATTTACAGAGTTTTCTTTTTCTTTTTTTTTTTTTTACATATTTCATGCAATGGCTCAATCTTTTAAAACTTATAGTCACATATGTTTGGAAAACATTCTTAGAATAAGTTATTTCATGGACCACACCTAGAAAAAATTGTAACTAACTTAAATTGTAATACGTTTTTGCACAGGCCAAATCGGTAAAATATACACCTAGTAGGAATGGGCCTCATACTGAGTCTGTTATCTTACCTTTTGGCCTGCAGCTATGTCACAGTTAATGTCCTGGATAACTAAGTCCAGACCAGGACGGTACCGACAGCTATAGTCCTTGATTTTGATCCTGCCCTCCTGCGGCCAACTGCTAGCTGTTTCTGTACCAGGCAGCTCCCAACTGGCCTTCACCATACAGAATAGCAAATTATACAGTGAGATTTATACTTTGAATATGGGGTTGAATAAATATGGCAGAACTGTCGCTTTTTCACTTCCTTGTAATCCGTAACCCATCTCCTAGACTACCGATATCGAGTCTAGGGACTATTAAAGAGAGGAGCCAGTGAAATTTCAATTTTGGTTCTTTTTCAATTTTTATGGTAGATTAGATGCTTATATAGAAGTATGCCTAGTTTCATTTTCAATAATTAACTCGTTCATGTGATAAGGGGGGTTTAACTTTAAGAAACCTCATATTCCTCTGATCCTCAGGAAAACACACATCTGTGTGTGACGTCACACACAAAATGTTATTTTCAAAATTTTGAATTTTGAATTTCCTTGAAAAACATTGGAGTTGCAATTTTTTTACATAACTTATTTTATTATATAATTCAAAACGTTTTAGGGCTGGGGGAAAAATGTTAAAGTTAATCAAAAGGTGGTATTTCTGTATTTGAATTTTTTTATCTGATCTGTATGTGACGTCACACACACAGATATTCTGTGTGCAAGGTGAACAAGCTGCACCCAGGAACCAGTCAGTTCAATTTACAAAACCATGAATAAGAAAGAAAATATTATAGGTACAGATGTAAAACTTTGTATGACAAGTCCCTGGGCGTTAAGGATCATAACAATATATTATTTTATATTCACTGGCTCCTCCCTTTAACATTTCTATGTATCACTTGTAAAATTGTACTTCTTGAAAACTTTTTCATGATATTGGGAGTTGGAATCCCCAATGCTGCTGTTACCTGGACTTTATTCAAGAAATGAAAATACTATTTAATGTTTATCCAAGTTAACTCTACTTTATAAACTACAAAATAGTTTATTATGTCCTATGTCCTATGTCCTCTAGGAGTTACACCTCTCTTCCAAACCCCCAATGAAATATCCTTTGAAATTGGTTTGCTATTTTTCAGCAAATATCTGTAGGAAAGCATCGATAGGTAGGATAGCATCTTGTTGGATAGCATTTGATTGTAGCTTTGCAGCATATGGGTGCTTCTAACTAACAAAGTACTTTGTGGTTTAGTGTATGTTTGCATGATAGCATCCTGAGATGGATGTTAAGTGACAATTAGGTTGCATTTGTGGGATAGCGCCCATTTGTGGTTTAGTGTCCTAACAGTCCCCCTTCCTGAGGGAACATTCTTCCGAGGGAGCTCCAACAGGAGCCCCCGCCCCAGTCCCCCACGGGAAGTACAAGTTAGGTACATTTGCACAGTTATTTGGCTGTGCATGCCCTATTGAGTACCTACCTCCTGTTGCACATGGCAATACTCATCGACCCTTTCTACAGAAACCATGTTCAGCTCTAGCACTGTCAGTACGTGAACGATGAAGTTGCAGAAGCTGATTATCTGAGGGAAACACGTGAGGAAATGAACAATTTTTGGATGCAATTTTGCTGGTAACCCTTGCAACTTTGAAACTGTTTATAGGGTTGCTGCTACAATTGAAGACCAAATAATAATTATATTAAACGAGTGACAATGTTGATGTACTGTTAGGCCATTATTTTCCATGTGCTTGAGGGTCCCTTTATACCCAAAAACCAATATGATTTACACAATTTGGTAAACGAAGATTCCTCTATAAATATGTTAAATGATTCTCACGATAATTAATGGTAAAGTAGTAGTCATGGAAACAAGTTAACACCTTGGTAGATTTGCATATGAGATGGTGATATTTTTTCCTGGGGGAGAACAGACCTTTAAAGTATGTAAACAATCATGGAGAGGTGTCCTTTCCAGAATTCAGATGTTCACTGAAAAACTCTAGTAAAGCTCTTGTAAAAGTGACCTTTCTATTACCTTTAACATACCTTAATGGCTCTATCAACAAACTGTGGATCTATTAAGGGGCCGTCCATAAATGATGTTACACTTTTCAGGGTACTATCAGCACCTCTCCAACCCCTGCCACACTGAATTTCTTGTTTTCATCATGAGAATAAGGCCAAATATTAAGCAGTGTCATATTGTTCAACCTACCTACCCACCCTCTTGTGTGTGATATTTTTTTTTGGATGGCCCCTAAAGCCCCATATCGATACTAATTTTGGCTGAATTGGCAAGGTCGTCAGTGCGGCTGTCTAACAGTCACACCAACGACTTTGCTGATTAAATGCGGGTATGCCTTGTACAGTCAGAGTCATTCAATCGCCATGCTGACAGCCACACCGACGGCGGCGCCAATCCATATTAAGAATGTTTGATAATTTCATGCCGGAGGCCATTATCATTGCCATTGGCGTCAGCCGTCAGGTCGTTGGCAAGTGGGTATGGCACTTAAGCAGCGTCTCCACTTTGGCGACTAAAATGTTAGTAGCCCAGCGATTAGTGTTAACCCTTTATTTCAACAGCGACCAAGACCAAATAAACCACTATAGTCAACGTGGTTGGAAAGGGTTAACACTGGTCACCCAGCTACTAAAATCTTAGTCGCCCAAGTGGGGACGCAGCTTTACAGGTACAATTTTACAGAGTGTGAAGCATTCTTACATTGAGGGCTGAGCAGATGGACAAAGCTGCCATTCCACGAGGTAAGGTGTCCCGATCAAGTACCACAAAGAGTGCAGCAAAGAATACAATGACACTCATCAACGTTTCAGCCCAGATTCCAAGGCACCTTTACAGGGATTAAACAGAGAAATTGTTATGGTTAATATCAGTTGGAAAACATCTTAAAGGTACTTGTACCTATTCAGCAGGATTTTAACTTGTAGTGATATTTTTTCCATACCTCCTTAGAACTTTCTTTAATACATAAGCAATACATAGCCAGAGGGAAAACAAGTTTTACCGTTTGGTTTTTCAGTTAGGGGATTGTAAACATTTGAGGTATTTACTATAGGTTTCTATGGGAAATACCTGAGTTTTTACATTTCAAAAATCTCAGAAAAAAAAGTTGTAGTGTTTTTTTCTTGAAATTCATACAGACTTTAAGTCTTGATCTTATTGAAATTCTGTACAAAAATCAAAGGGGTTTTACTGTTTTGATCATAGACTTCCCTTATCATCCCTATAGTAATAACTGACACACTGTTGGTGTGTAGCAGCAGTATAATTATAGTACATAGAGGGTTCAACAGGTATGCACCAGGTGGCAGTGCTGGGACAGGTTGCAAGTACCTTTAACTGTAGACTGGTTCCAATGGCCTGACACCCTTATGCACTTAGAAATATGTAATACTTGTATAAATATGTCACAAGTTTTCAGCATAGTATGTATAATAGACATCATCCCAGTTGATTTAAGGGGTGTGACCCTTTTTATTTGTGATGGTGATCTAGATGCAGTGGGTGGCATTGTGGCATTTGATTTACCCGTTACTTTGGTTATATGATAACTCATTACTCTGTGGCCTGTTCCACATGTCTGGTACCAAATATAACTGTACAATCACGTTAAAGGGCCGTACCCACTAGGTGATTTTAACGTCACTGGACGACGGGAATAACGGCCATCGTCGTCACCCGGCGATTGTAATATCTAGCATTTTTGATATTTCCCCGGCAATTTTCCCCTCAATTTTCCCGGTGACCACATCATCCATCACCAGTCACCCTAAAAACACACCGTACCAACGGGAGTCGCCTGGCGATCTGCAATCGCCCAGCGATTTCATCGCCGATTCTCCCAGTCACTCGTCGCCCGTCGACGGTAAAGTCACCTAGTGGGTATGGGGCTTAAGGACAAACTTATCAATAGGCTGCAAATAGCTGATATCTACCTCTTGGCTATGACCCATTCGATAAACAATTAGGAATATCTAAGATTTACAATTTGTTCCAGAAAAAATATACACAAAGATATATATTACTGTGAATCGTACATAGCATAACAAATGTGTGCAAAACTCACATTATCTGCCACTCGTAGTTCATTGTTCATAAGTCAATTTTAATACAGTGGTCCCCGCCTTATGTGGCCAACCTCGGGGACTGATGAAAGTAGCAGCTGGTGAGGGGTGGCCTCTGGCGAGGGGGATGATTTCATGAAACTTAATGTAAACAATTATCTATCCCTGATTTCTTTACTATACAGTACATGTAATATTATATTAGTTACATTAAGACGCCATAATTATATTGTCTGACATGTATTCATGTTTATTTGTTAGGCCAAGGGAAAAACAATTGTAATGTTCCTGTAACATTGGCCCAAATAATTAGGGTAGATAGGTTGGCATATTTTTTTAACTTTGGAATCTTTTTTTAAATGGCTCATAGTGTGAGGCTCAAAATTTCTGTGACATTTCACTAAATTCTAACATTTTGAAAAAAAACAACTCACCTCCTGGTCCTCTCACCACCTCCAGACTTCCCCCTCTTTGTTTTAGGTGCAATCATTCAGGTAAAGAGGGCGGCCAAAAGGTGTTGAGAGGATATAGGTATAAGATGTCGCAGATGAGTCAGAGGGGGGCCAAAAGGTGTTGAGGGATGTAAGAGCAATCTCAACATCTCCTGGCTGCTGGTCAGGAGTATTTTTGGTATTTGGGCCCTCAAAATAGTGGCCGCTGGCCACTTGTGAGGGGTGGCCACTGGTGAGGGGTAAATATAGAGACAAAACTGTTCGTGCCAGCATTTTGTGGTCACATAAGTGGGGTGGCCGCTGGTGAGGGGGGCCGTATATAGGGGGACCACTGTATACGAATATCATTTTCATTATAATTATATGAGTTACCATTTTATAAGGAATCTGTTGTTAAAAAATTAAAATTGACTGAGCATTCAAGGAGCTTTAAATGTAAAACAGAAAGTTATCTGATTTCCAATTTTTGACTATTTTGTGTGTAACTGCAAGTTACCATTGTTCTATTCACATTACACAATTTTTTTCTTACTAACACTATATGCTAACAGGTTCAAAGTAGCATTGCAGCATTGACAAACATTTTTGTAGAATAGCCTCCTGATTGTGCATAAACTCAGTAAAGGCCACATACCGAAAGTGCACTGCCGATTTAGAATTGGCGGCCCTGGCAATAAAATTTACCAACATGTTGGTAAATTTTTCCTGTTGATTTTGGACTTGCTGCAGATATCACACCTTTCACCGCAGATTATTCACTTTCGGCTGCCGATTATACAACGAAATGAGTGGCTGCCGGTAAAGAACATTACCATGGAGAGGGTCAGTATTGGTGGCCCGCACTTTCGGTATGTGGAATACAGCCTTAACTTACCTCTGTCCTGCAAATATGTGGTATGATGCTCGCTGACCATCATCTATGAGTCGGTCACATCTATTGATAAAGTCATCTTGACGGTGGTACGCTCGAATAGAACTCATACCGTGCATGGCCTCAACAAAGTGTGAGTATATGGGGGATCGAGTGATGTTCTCAATGCGCTTCACTTGGCAGATGTATCGGGAATAGACATGCTGAAGAGTAAAAGAGCCATGCAGTTTGACTGACAGAATGCCTGGAAAGAACAGGGGCAGATTGGTGGGGCTGGGGGAGGGGTGCTGGGGGTCCTGACACCCCCTCCCCATTTGGTGGACCCCTAAACTACCAAAAGAAGGGAAAATGCTGCACACATATCCACAATTGCATGCGGCTTTAGTACTTTGAGTTTATGCTAATCTCCACCTTTCGGAAATCCCTGTATCCGCCCTTGCAGAATCATCAATGCAGAATGGTCAATTTCCCATAGGAAGGATTAAGAGGGAGACATCTGATGTGCTGCTTCCCTCCCACTCTAATTTTGACCAAATTTAGAAATCTTTCAAGGTAATTATAGCCCCAAAAAGGGAATCCTCAAACCTTTATGTACCATCAGGCCCCTTATGGAAATCTTGGGATCCCTTCCTGCTCAAATGTAATTCCATGTTTTCTTATGTCATACAAACTAGATTAAGATAATGATGATGATTGTTGGTGTTTTGGGTCCACCCAGCAATTTTTTCAGCTACATCAGGACCACTCACATCTTTGACAGCACACACTACAATGACCAATGAGGGCAGAAGTGAAAGAAGGTAGCTATAGGGTAGTGTAACAGACACAGCCTGGTCTTCAACCTGGGTCTCCCTTATTCAAGTTGGCATGTTGAGCAATGTATCATTCCATCCCCCTTCTAAATCAAGCTGTACATATGTCATGGTTAACACCAGGCATGTGGGTTGGTGAAGTGGTCAGATCTAGAGCATCCGTCTGTTGTGCAGGCGGCCCAGGTTCAATTCTGGGCTGAGCTGGCTTCTATATCCCTCTGCAAGTCTCCCTGCGACAATGACAGGGATATTAAAGGTCCCTAGAGGTCCACCGGCTGTTATGTGTAGGGCCATGCCTATGGAACCCTGCACATTAAAGAACACCTGCCTTGGTAAAAGTGTATGAGTGCGGTCTCTATGTTCTCATAGATTCGATCATTTCATAGATGCGCTCATCAGACAGAATTGTCGAGACCTTGTTCTCAATGTGATATGACCATAGATGTTGATATGATGTAAAACCCCAATAACTAACCAACCATGGTTAACAGCTATAAGAGGCACTATACAGGCTCAAACATCCACACATTATAATTGTGCCATCTTAATATGAAGAAATATGTAGAAATATGTGCATCTAAGGGAGGATTAAAGGATATATTCTACTATATTTTCGAGTGCACTTACATTGGCTCTTATTTGGGAAATGCCAGTAGTTTGCATTTCTGATACAAGTATGTTGGTATCTAAATGCAAGCACTCCAGGGAAAACCACATAGAAATTTGCTAGCGCTCATACTTGCTTAGTCCCAACACAAATAAGAACACAAGCAAATTCCATATTCCACTATACACTCTCAGAAATTGATTACATTTGCTTGGTTCGTTTATGAACCTGTTAATGAAGAATCCAAGTGAAATGATGTGTGTTGAAATGAAATCAAGTATTTTTAAAAAGGTTGCATATTCATTTTATCACCTGCACGGCCGAGCAGCGGGCCGTACCGAGGCCAGTGAGTATAAATAGGCTGTATGGCCCGCTTCACAGTGTTTTACACATATTTACAGATTTGTTTGGGTGATAAAATATAGAAGACCCTTAAGGGACGTCCTCGGGCAGCTGGATGGACCAGGGGGGGGGCAGGATGGCCTGCGGGCTTTGCCCTTGGGCTGTCCTGATCCCCCCGGTCCGTCTGGCTGCCCGAGGACGTCCCCCGCGGGCCTTCTTACATTAGTATTCATTGTAACCCATTTAAAGTGACTCACCTTTATAAATAGCCATATCAGGATAAAGGCCATGCAGGGCACTATGATTATTGGGGTTATAATGCTGATGATCAGGAGAGAAGACACAACAGGTGCCAGCAGGAAGAACACTCGGGACATGAAGAAGGGCATCCTACTGTCTATAGCATCCATATCCTGAAAAACATTAAAGGCTGTATCCCATGTACCAAAAGTGCAGGCTGCCGATATTGAGCAACTCCAAGGTAATGTTCTTTATTGACCACCGAAGTGCAACATCGGCTGCTGAAAGTGCAAAATCAGCTGCCGAAAGTGCAAAATCACCCGCTGAAATTGCAATATCGGTGGCCAGTCCAAAATTGGCAGGAAATAATTACCAACATGGTGGTAAATTTTATCAACAATACTGCTGATAACACATCAGCGCTGCTAAAAGTATATCAGCAGTGCATCGGCAGTGCACTTTCCTTATGTATAATACTGCCTTAACAAACTCAAGGACTATAACATTCTTCAAAACAACAAATTCCATAAGGTGAAAGAAGAACAATACAACATAAATATGCTGCCATTTGTAACTGATGGTTATGCACAGTAGTTAGGTTTTGGATTTGGGTTGATCAGGGTAGATTAAATTCAAAGATGTTTATATTACACAGGGTGACTTGTAAAATTTTCTGACATTTTTATTATTCATACTTTATCAAATATAAAAGCTCTATTTGCCAAACTATAAGTGAATACATAGTTTATGATTCATAGTATGACAAGCAGTGGCTATTGGGGGAGGTGGGATGACAAATCACACCAACCCCTTTCAGTATTGCAGTATATTTGGAATGTTGTTTTGTTGAAGTACCAACTTTACAATTACAAGTATAGATGTGTGTTCTTCCAGCAGGCAGAACATTAATGGAGATGGGCTATAATTAGTGATGAACAAGATGAGTAATAAGTTATTACATAATCAGTGCCTAAACTACAAATGCAAAGGACAGTCCAGGGTATACATCCAAATTCATTTCATGTTTGATTTAACCAGTTGCTTAAATTTGACCTTAGTGGTTGATCGTTGAGTATCCTCGGATAACATATCGCAGAGAGCTAGTCCCCTATACAACACTCTATTTAAGACTTTAGTAATTGAGGTCAATGGCTTCAGGAAGACCTTGTGATGATCTTCCATGGTTGTTATAGGGTTGTCACTTTACATTAATGAGATGAAACCATGAAAATATAGATCTATAACAACCCAAGAGTGGCCATTCTGACCTGCATGGCAACCCTATGACAACGCTTTTGTGGCTCCCTTACAACTTTGTACTTTCAGTGTAAGATTTTTGTAATTGCAAGCCTATGACTGCTATTCTTGTCATAGCACTGTCAGACAGAAGAAATATTAGAGAATTATTGGCCAGAAAAACTCAGAGGTGATTACTTTCCTCTGTATTACAGCTCTTTAACAGCTATTTGACAACTTTATGTTTTAAGTGTGGATGTAAAATAATATGTTAAACATATGATGGTGACACAATCTAAATCAGAACATACTTGTTTCAATTGGCTAATTGCCTTACTACTAAGACACACAGACATTCATTTTATATATATGTATAAACAATATAATAATGTATACACATTATTGATATAATATACATTATATGTGTATATTCATATGTACACATATATTTATGTATGTATATATATATATATATATATATATGTCACTACAGCTTTGTAAAATGCAATTTTAGGACAAAATTGATTAATAAGATTTACACATTTTGATGAATTTCATGCATATCTCTTTGACATCCTTTTTCGCCCAAAGTTGTCACTCAGTTTTGATTACTCTAGGTTTGTAAAACATGCCATAAAGACCTTGTGACAACCTTCGGGGGTTGTCATAGGGTGGTCACTTATTACTGATGAGATGAAATCCTGACCAGGTTGCTGCTACAATGGAAAAAACAGGACGTCCCGTTTTTTCAGGACACAACTCTTTAGATAATTTTAAAACATTCTATTATTATTTTTTTCAATTTCAAAATGTGACCTTTTATGATAAAAAATTATTTGGTTAAATTAAAATCTACTTCAATCATAACGGTAACTGTTTTTAATGTTTTTCAAAAGTCTGCCTGAAAAAAACGGGACATCCTGTAATAACAGATCACAAAACCATCCTGTTATTTCAGGACGGGCTGTTTTCTTGGTATGATTTTTGTAACTTTTGAAAAATAAAAATCAATATAAAAGAAATGCAATGATAGAATGTGAAAATGCAATGATCATTTTGATGCAAAAGATGCGTACTTTCATTACAAATAATTTTTGAATTTAGCAAACTCCTCATTTTCTGAGCATTTTTATTTATGTAGAAATATTGATCATCAAATTCTTATCTATGTAATTGTCAAACTGGAAAGTGTTTCAAATTCATGCTAAATGCAGAATCTCATAATTTTTGCAGTTTGCATATGTGGAAGCATTAAATCATGTTTGTTTTGTGCATTATTTGTCTATAATTTCATCTCAAATTATCATATAATTCACTTTTTCATAATTGCCTGTTATTACAGGATGTCCGGTTTTTATAGGACATCCCGTTTTTCAGTGGTATCCCTAACCTGATGACAGTATAGATCTGACAACCCAAACATCTTAACCTGTATGACAACCTAATGATAATTCTTTTGAGTCTCCCTGACAACTTTGTGTTTCCCATGTGGTATACCTATGTTTGCAATTTGTCATGTTTATTGGAAGATGACAGGCTAGTTGAGATATGTTTAAATATAGGAGAATCTAGAGTAGTCCGAAGACTTACATTTTGGTCAGGTCATTATTGAGCTAAAGCTGGATAAGTTGATTTGATCAACACCTCATTTCATGATCACATCAACAAGGAAGAACTCATGTAAACTAAGACATGTGAAACAAATATAGATAGAAAATTAAGGACAACACACCTTGGAGCACCTGTTCAGGATTCTTCCAAGAGGGGTGGAGTCAAAGAATGACATGGGGGCTTTAATCAGCCTGTTGACCATGTCGGTGTGAAGCTGGTGGGATGCAGACAGGTACATTACTGCACATGTCATGAACAAGACTGTGGCCGAGACCGCTGGAAATTAATAACGGTACATTATCGAGATTATGTCATACTTAAGTTTAGGCATGGCATATCCTCCCAGTAACAGTTATAAGAATTCATCAAATCTATTATATAAAATATATTAATATCATAATTTCTATCACCATACATAATTTATGTCTAATTATAATCAAAAGATATATCACATATGCATATTAATCATCTCATTATAGAGTTTATGGTAAATAGACAGTTAGCACTCCCCCTGCCCCTATTGGACAGTTGTAATTAGGTCACTGACCAGAGGTCAGATGGGGAGGTGCAGGTATGCTGTAAGGGACACTCTGGGTCCAGCAGGTAAAGAATACACACCATGTTATCACTTAGCAGCAACAGACCTTTAGGCTTACACTCCTGAGACTGTAGAGAATATATTTAACATCAACATCTCCTGCCTTCAAGTCTCCAATTCATACTACACAAAACCCCATGTTCACAAATGCATGTTTTTGAGTTTCCATTTTGTAATGAACATCCCTGTCTAAAAACCATAATATACTATTGTGAAAACCTCTTAGTAGAAACAAAGTGAAATATATTTCAGAGGTAACTCTGTATAAACTAGTAAGACAGCATAGTCTCAAACATAATCGGTGATAAATACAGAAAGCATTATGTTAATGCCATATTAAATAACCTACCTTGTCCAAATCCAACAGCACCGTATATCCCAATGTAAAATTTCAAATCTTCAGACTGATTTGAGCTACTCCTTACATTTTCAACCACAGACCATTTTCGCAGCCAGAAACCACTGATGAGCTGTGATACTAAGAAAAGGCCTAGGAACACTATGATGATGATGAAATTCCTCAGGCCTCCAGCCTTGATATATTTCCAGAAAATAGTTGGCTTAAGCTAGAATAAGGAAACACAATTTTTTAGCCGAGGTAAAACGGTCTGCATGAAATTGATGTTCATTTCAGCTGAATTACTTGTACCCAACTAGATATTGAACACGATAAAGGCTCATCTGCTTGGTCTAGCTTGCAATATAAATTAGAATCATGGAATCGAACTTTAAAGTAAACATTCACAAAACAAATTTTGTTAGGAAGATCCTTGCCTTATTCCATTGACAGCAACTTTAACAAAATCAATCATCTTGACACCTAAAGCTTCCAATCTGATATGAAGTAATGAAGTTTGAAACTGTCCAAAATTTCTCATGTTTAAGTAAAATCATTATAGCTCTCTCTCAACTTTCAGTTCTTCTGACTTTGAAGATCGCAAAAACTGATGCCCTAATACATTAGATATTTCATTTCGTAGATCTATAGACGTTGTGCACATGACATCACAATTCCCAATATGGGCTGGCTGCCCTATTGGTGATCATTCTGAATAAACTTAGATACTAAAAGATACCTCTAACTTAGACAATCAATTCCCAAGTTTAATCTTTGATCCTTAAGGTCCAATATATGAGTTTTACTAAACAATGTTTTCTGTATTTGCTCAGTGAATCTCTTTTGAATGAAATAATTTGTGTAATAGTGTGTAATTATTAGATAGTGTTTGTTTATCTAATTTCTTTGGAACCATCTTGATTTATGTTCTCTAGGATGCTCAAGAAAATTCAAGAGAATCCAGAAGTGATGGTGTAGGGTAGGTCATGATTTTGATATCTGCATCCTGGTTTAAGATTGTCTGATGAATGGTTGTAACTTACATTCCCCTTCTCGGTGTCTTCATCCTGCATCAGTTTGATTGGGTCACCCTCAGACTTTGTGGATCTGTTCTTTGGGCTCCCCTCCATCACTGAATTTAAAATTTCAAAAACCAATAAAAGGATCTCTCATCTTTGCAACCAAACTCGAGTTATATGATTTATGCATAAATACTCAAAAAATATGAAGAAAATATTTCAACCAATATCTTTTTGAACAAATGAAATGGCGGTTAACTATCTGTATGACTTTATTTGAAACATCTGTTAGAGTTAAAAGGAAAGTTGAAGTTGGCACTACATTAAAGCTTGTAAAATCTGCACTCCATTTTGATGAATTGAGTTGGATGTCTCACAAGGGTCAATTTTAGTTAGGTATTTCATACAAAAATGCTAATGCTTACCTTTCTAACGATATATAGAACATCTTTGACGGAACATTGACTATAGGAAATTTAAATTAAGGAAAAAAAAGTTGTTTTTTGGACTTCCGAGGTCCATATCTCAGTTTTACTTTCTGTGATATCCGACTAATTTCACTAAAAACAGATCACATTTACTATCATAGTAGCTTAATATCATTCTTAATTGTAGATTGTAAGATTTGTACTCTGGTCAAATATGGTTTCAGAGAGATAACATACCCTCTTTGGATAAGGGCTCTGTCTTTGTATCTGCATATTTACTGATCAACTCTGAAAGGTCTCCTTTTCTTCCTTCCAGTTGGTCATAAGTACCAATGTCTGATATGCTTCCATTTTCCATCACAATGATAAGGTCAACGTATGATAAAAACCTCAAGCCATGAGTAACAAAGATCCTCGTCTATTGATAGGTAAACACAATTTTAAAAGAAGGATACATTGAAACAAATTCTTTGTTTCACAATATAAATATAATGATCAAATATGCTATCATAACAAACATCAGAAGTAAACAAGAATCATTTTTCTCTTTGACTAGTTCCTACAGTATCGGAGTATGCATTTTGGTTTAGTTAACAAAAGACATAGAGTATAACTGAGAAATATTAGCATAGAATGGCACGGCACTTAATCAATATTCCTGCTTTTGGCCCATGCAATGCTTCCTTCTAATATCACAAAATTAATCATCGATTCAATGTATAGTGCCTACTAACAAACAATCTTGTTGTTTCTAAGTCTTTGTAGTATCTTGCAACTGACCTTGTTCTTCAAGAGGCCCTCATTACTGATAACCTTCTCAAAAATGTGTTTCCCAACATAAGCATCAACTGCAGAGAGGGGGTCGTCCAGAAGGTAGATGTCTGCGTCTTGGTATACGGCCCTCGCAAGAGATACACGCTGCTTCTGTCCTCCCGACATGGTCACTCCCTAAAACATTCCAACATGGACATTTAAAGACCAAACAATTGAATAATAAACATGTTATCGGATATGAAGGCATCTAAGAATCAAAGTATCTTAATCAATTGAATTCAATAATTTGATAGTTTTCTTTCGGTTAGCAGGTTTTTATTTGTACAACAGTGTACTTAGAGAAAAGCAAATAAACAATATGTACAGGTTACTTGTGTAAAGGTGAGGAAATACACAATTCATGTCAGTCATTTTGATTTAATCTCAGTGTGACTGTCTTCCTTGTCTTACCTTCTCTCCTATTTCTGTCATGTCTCCATCTGGGAAAATATTGATGTCTTGGATAAGTGCAGTAGCCTCTAAGACCAGGTTGTAGCGAGTTGGGTGGTGTTCTTTTCCGAATGTTACATTGCTTCGTAGGCTCAAGTTCTGAATCCAGGCATCTTGAGGAACATATGCAATGCTTCCCTGATTGAAAGAATAGCACAATGTTTAATCAATAAATCATTGAGATGTTACTTGGCATGAAGTAAATACAACAATTTAGATGAAATTTGAAATGTGACATGAAAGTAAATATGACATAAAAATAGGTAGCATTCTAAATATGACTCAAAATTGTGGCCTTGAACTGTCAATCACCTCAAAAACAGAAACTATTGTAATCAACAACTATTAGTGTTCTGGTCACATGATCCATTTCAACCAATCAGCTGCTATGTACCTCTTGAAAGGCCTATTAAAGGCAACTTGTTTCATGAAAATAATATATCAGTTGGTATGATCATGTACGTATTGTAAGTGTAAGTTGCATTCTGATATATAATTGATAAGTTTGGAACAGCGTAAACGATTGAGTTATTACTATTGATTTATAGTCATAGCCGACTTGATGGTGTTTAAAAACCTATTTTGCATCAAACAAGGGTTATAAATTAATTCCAGTTTCAAATTGAAAGAAATAGATGCCCTAAATATGATCATAGCCCCTTTTACGTCAAGTGACAAAAGTTAACATAGTTGATAAATGGTAAAGGCATTGACATTTACATTAACTATGGTAGATTCCTTGAGGCTGGACATTTCACCAAGTATAGCTGACAGAAGCGACGATTTACCACTCCCAACCTTACCAACCACCGCCACTAGCTGACCCGGTGCTACTTGGAGATTGATACTATACAAAAATATATAAAACATAAATGATTACAAGAAAATGTTTTCAAACCGTAGCATTGTTTGATAGGTATCTTATCTAATTGTTTATTCTTTGCATTTGTTCTTAATTATTAATCGATACTTATTTTACATTGCTAGTGATAACAACATGCACGAACAAACTTATGTTAAGTGTGACATCCTGTTATATTTTTTGTGTAATGGACTTACCCCTGCAATAAACAATATCCGTTAGTTTCCCAACTGAAACTGCCGTCATCTATTGAAACAGCCTCTGCAAATTCAAATTATTTGAAATATCATCAGTTAATTTCTATCAAATTTCCTATTCACATGAGAACACATTATTGTGTAACCCAAATTTTTGCGTTTAACCAATGGGGATTGGGAGGTTTAAGAATTAAGTTAAAGCCTGGTCCCCACTTGGGCAACTAGATTGAAAAAATTGAAGATGACGCCAAGTGATATAATTGAAGGCGCATCCCCACGGGACGGCTAGTGCCGACGACTAGCTGTAAATCATCGACAACCAGTTGCCTTGGATTGCAGGTGAATTATTTGAAAAGTTTGATACTTTTCTCTAGTCACCGGCAATTAGTGCAGTTAGTTGCCAGGCTGGGGGACCATTGGTCCTCTAGTCACCTGCAGTTTGATTGCAAAGCAATTAGTTTTTTAGCAGTCCGGTGATTAGTTATAATTAGTCACCCAATGATGTACTAATTCTCTAATTGCTGGGGGATTAACACAAGTTAGTGTAGTTAGTCACTCAAGTGGGGACACAGCTTTATATTTGTATGCATTCTTACACTAAATCAAGCCATACCTAACCTTGGGTAGTTTCCCCAATCTGGTCCCAGCTGCCCAGAAATGATGGCAGAAATATCCACACTTTTTTCATTGAGAAAGTGCTTAATGCTAATTTACTAAGTCGTATTATTATACTGAATGAAAGATGACGGTACGGTCCGTACTATCCAGCAAAATATAGACTAGAATGTATTTCTGTACAAGATTTAAGGAAATATATTACTATTTGATAATAATCAGTTGTAGTCATCGTATTATCATAATAATATTTGCTCATTATAAGATAAACACTTTCTTATGTTTTTTTAAACTTGTCGAGAAAATTTACATTTCAATGGAGCAACATACTGGATACATAGGAATTGTATTCATTAATGGAAATTTTGTGCCTAATTGGCATAACCAGATCTGAAAACATTGGCTTAGATAGGGAAGGATAATGATTATCATCATGATATACAAGGATCATTATTATATAGTTATAAAACATGTGTAAACTTACCTGGAATGCCAACATCAGAAGATAGGTAATCCGCTTCAAGTTCTTCAGAATCTAAGAAATCTGAAATCCTCCTAATAGAACCAAGTGCCTAAAAAAAGCAAACCATATCATGAAACATCAATTTGTTTAACGTAATTATATATACAAGTATTTAAATATCAACCTTTTACCAATATGCAACAAGTCCATCTCCATTTCCATAAACCAATGACCATGGAAAAGAGAGTATCACAGCAGTATCAAATATTCACAACTGAGATGGATGAACCAAAATATTACTGTGTTATCATATTTACATAAACTGGTGCTTAAGTCTAGTACTTAACCTTATAGATTTGAAAATTACAAATTAAGGGCAGATCCAGGGGGGTCCTGGGGGTCCTGATCCCCCACCCATTTTGGTGGACCACTAAACTACAAAAAGTTAGTCTGAGACAGTTTTAACACTACTTGTCCTTAAATTACTCATATCCCCTTAAATATTATTAAATATTAAATACTAGGGCATAAAAAAATCCTCCCCTCCGGAGCATCCTTTCCCTGTGTTGAGTCACACACACACACACACGCACACAACACACAAATACACACACACTATATATATATATATATATATATATATATATATATGTACTTCAGCTGTTATAAGTGCTTGAACAACATAATGCCTCATACAACGTTGCCTGGGGGTATATCCCCATTAGGCTGCAGTACTGTTATGTTTGAACGATTTCACTTTCAGCTCAGATAAGCTTCTACTAAAGAGCCATATTCCTTCGACGTAGAAGAGGAACACAAAAGGTCATGCATCATTGTAAAACTATGTCGGTATATAGGACATAATCTATGTATATTATGTCACCTGAAAGCCGGGTCCCCACTGAGCTCCAAAAGTGAATTCATCGGCGTCAAAGGGTTAAAATGTTGGTGCCAGTGACAAAAGTTAGTCTCCAAGAATGTCAAAAAAAAAACTGAAATCAAACAGGTCTGATATCTTTGGGGGCTTGTTGGCCGACAAACGACCCAAAAATGTATTTTGTCGCCAGCCAAAGTGGTGCCAGAGACCTTTGTTGCTCCCACTTAAGTCCCCGAGGCGTGGGTTTTCTCAGTGGGGACCAGGCTTTACCTAGGCGATTTTTATTCTTTTTTTTTTTTTTAAGTAGACAGCCAATTTGTTCATGGATTTGGCCTAGTGGGTGTGGGCTTAAGATGAAGTTATACACCCTTACCTGCCCTAACAGTGGAATACCAATTGGAAGCTCTGTAGCCGATATGGTGATAATGTTAATGAGTGACACAATCACAAAGGTGGTGTACGGTTCTAAGACATTCAAGTCGGATATGAGAACATACGTTGTGAAAATGGTGAGAGACATCTGAAATTAAAAACATGATTATGTATTCAGAACTGAATGCTTATATCTAACTCAACTTTAACATCTGGAGTTCTATGTTTAAAGTGATATATCCACACACCCATTTTTCAGCCTCTGCAACCGTCATACATTGTATGTCGTATGTCATCCGTTAATATTGACACGCACTATTCTCTGTTATTGACTGTCTGTCATTGGTCAAAAATCATGTTAAGTATAGACAATACCTCACAGTGGTAATCAATATTGCACTCTCTCTATCAGAGGCAGGGTAACTTAGTTTATATCAAATGAAAGGGCATTTTTCTCTCTATCTTTTGATATAAGGTGCACCGTTTTGACACCAATATTACAGAAGATATAGAAGAACAATTGATTTTCTGACTTTATCTTTTGAACATGAATATCTAAGCTACCACTTAATTGATTGTTATAAAATTTTGGAAGTTTTTTTTTATAACATCTGCATAGAGGGAGTGTGCCTGAGACTTTTGATTTAGGCCTAAGTTTTTATTTTATGTCAAAAATTGGGAAATTTTTCTGATTTTTTAAAAATCAATTTTCCACATTAAATTTTAATAAAACAAACACTAGGACATAACCAATATTAGTCAGCCTACAAACTATGCTTACCCTTTTCGACCACTGCAAAAAATGCCCCAATCAAAGACTTTTTGTCGATGATGGAAAGTGTTATTATTTGTTTAATCAGTGGGGTGTTTCATGATAGACTATGAATGTTTGGGAAATATCTATTTTTCACATTGTCTTCTGAGTCGAGTGGCACCAAATTCGCGATGTGATCAATAACGTTGCCGAATTTCATTCCAAAAGAGGAAAACACGTCGCCAGCTTTCACGTTGTTAGGTTAACGTTGGCAGACATAAGCCCACCAACAGGAGAACACAACCGTAGCTTTAAGATGAGGGTTTGCCTCTTGAGGGCTTGCCTCATCTTAGTTACAATGCTTCGATTTACACTATGATGGTCTTGGGGTCCCTTATGACAGTTTGTGAGTCATATATCAGTTTAGGGGTCATTTATGACAGAATTATCAGGAAATACAGTTTTTAAACCATCAAGGGAAAATCATAAGGATTCTTCAAATTGAGCGTAACATGAATATTATGAAACAGGCCCCTGCTGTCAATATATGGAAGATGTTACTAGATCTAGAACCATACCCAGCAAACAGGACACGTGTATTCCGTAATTTAACACGTGTTTAATTTGTGTCAAACTGGTGTCATGTAATTCCCTCTGCAATTCTAGGACTTTGATTGTCTATATTCTCAGTCTTAACAGAGTAATACACCTATTTGAATTTCATATTTTCTGATATTTTTGCATATTATCTAAAATAGTCAGTACAACCATGATACTTCATGTTAGGCCTTAACATATTGATACTAATATCATTTCATTCTAGTTTTAAACTAGGCTTATTCTGGTTTAGTGATAATCCCTGAGAAAAGTATGTAGATTACTTGAGATTTGACTGGTGTCAATACTACGTAATACTGGTTTGGTGTAAAACACAGCGTATTACCTGAGATAACTATCTCTCCATGACACCAGTTTCAGACCTGAATAATCTCAATGCAATCTCAATGCAATCTCAATGTTTTACATAAGTATAACCCAAGTTTTATACTAGTAGTAATAAGTCAGCCCAATTAATAACCCTGAGAAAAACCTTAGTTTGCTCAAGTTATGTTTAGTGAAAATTCATGCTAGAGTGGTGGCTTATAGACGTTTTGGAATATATTGAGTTAAGTTTTCCATCTGAAATACAGAATGAAATTATAATACAATATCTAAAAGACTTTTATTGGATCCTCCTTATATATGCCCATGTACTATCAACTATAAATGTAACTGCGATAAGGCTACATGTATCTCCTTTCTCAAAAGTTCATTGGTACAGTGTATCTTTTCAGGTGGGCAGATCCCAAGTTTGAATCCCAGCCCTTTTCTTTTAACTGTTTCCATAGAAAACACGAGATTTCTCAGAGAAAAAAACTAAACAGAAACTCGTGTCAAAAAGACGTGGGAAACACCAGAAATGTAGTCCACAGAATCTCGAGTTGTACACGAGTTTAAAACACATGATTGGCCTCCAGGATTCCATGCTTACAATGTGCACATCACGGGTCCTTGTTACCTGGGTACTCACCAGATAAGGAATTAAAAACCATACTATACTGGATGCCGCTCCAACTAAATTGGTAAGTTTGATGTAGTACAATTCTTCTGCCCTTGCTGCCTGGACTTTTCTCAGAAAAGGCTTTTCCCAAGCATACAATTTGATGATCTGTGAATGAATGAGTCATTGGAAATTTACAGACTTATGAAACTGTCAAACAAAGGATAAACAAGTGTATTATGTATAATGACATTTAAAACGGTAAGTGTATTGTTAAATTGATTTTAAGATAATGAATATGAGAAATAAATTCCTTTAATGAAAGAACTATTCATACAAGAGCCATCACTAAGCATACAGCACAAATACAACATTGTGAATTGTTGTATTACATTGTAATCCAACAGATGTATAATGTTTCAATACTACTTGGTATATACGTTGTGGATGGCCTGATGGTTTTCACTATGTTTGACAATATTTAACCATATTTCTTCTTCATTTATTTAGTTATAGTCCTTTAAGGAATATGATATTTCAACACGGCTTAATTCATATAAGCAGTTATATAACTTCTATTCACTCCTCATCGACATGTACATTTACCATGAAATTGTACTATTTATCTATAGCCTCTAGAAGATCAAGTGTGATACATCAAGAAATTATTCAAATTTCAAAAGAAAAAAAGTGGACCGAATTGACTAAAAAATACTGCCAACCTTTATTCCAGAGAATATTTCACTTAGAAGTCGTAGTCTCGCATCCTTTTTCACCATCTGGTTGATCTGGATCATTAATTCTGTTCTCAGTTAACACTTGGCATGAATATCATCAAGGTTAGAAAATAACGAGAGGAGTCAATGATTTGGATTTGTATGTATGGTGGATGTTAAGATTCTGAACAATGATCCATGATACAAGAATCTTTTTTTTTCCTCATGCATTTTTACAATGCTTCCAGATTGGTTCTATTGACTTACGGAGAACAAGAATAAGATCCTAATTTTGAAATTAAACTAAGATTTTGAATGTAGATTTTAAAATTAGAAATTATAATTTTACAAGTAAGTTTTGATAAATGTAAGCATGGGCAGACAGTCTAATCATGTCATTTTGCTCTTCATTAACAAAATATTAGAAACATGAATGTTCTTTGTTTCTCGAGAACTACATAAGGTAATAAAACAATACTTTATATAATTATGGTGTCTGAATTGAATTTCTTTATTCAATTTTGTGTCATAATCTGTGATCCTCAATGGGCTCAAAATATACATGTCATGGTTTCACATTTGGTTCTGGACAATTAAATCAAAGTTTTAAAAGAAGAGGCGAATTATTTATATCAGACGAACCGTTAGGGTCCGTACAATGCAGAAGGGTTTGTTAAGGCCTGAGGAATGGGTCATACAGATACATGAGGACGTCCCCGAAGGTTTTCTATATTTCTATCGCCCGAGCAATGTACAAAATAATATGGAAAAAAATGAAACATGGGAATGGTACATACAATCTGTCAATACACACTGTACATACACTACTTATTGACTTTATAGGTGATAACTTAACAGGGACATACCTGGAATTTTCTCAGCCAATTGGCTACATAAAAACCATTGACAGGTATGAGAAAGCCTAAAAGTAGGATGCCAGCAAGTGCGGAAGGCCCAACCACAATCCACATCACACTGGTGCATAGTATCATGTCAACGAATATTTTGAAAACCGACAGGCCAAAGTCAGAGAAATCCTGTAGAAGTAAGTAAATGGTCTTTATTTGTCTATCAAGTCAATTTGTCTATCAAGAGAATATATTTTACATCAATAACATCTCCTGGCTCCAAGTCTTCTCTTCATTTTATACCACACAATAAAACCTAAGTCTCACAATAGAGCATGTTGGTATCAAAGATGCATATGGCTTGCATCAGCTGAAAATAGCGACTGAAAATGTGACCTATTCCCAGGGACCTACTGCATAGTAGAATATAACCTTAAGGGAAACCTTGCACATAACCAAGGGGTACATATTTGTTAATGAAATTCTTTGAAAATGGAATATGTATCATGAACTAATAATGCTAGAAGTATTTTAAATATATTACAAATGTAGCCACTGTTATGGCAGTTTAATATTTGGTCTATTTGTCAGGTTTTTAAGGGAACTTTTCTAATTTGTGACGTCACAAGGACACTAATTGGGATATGCCAGCTTTGAAAAAAGGGAATCCCCAACCCTCAATAGTGTATAGAAAGGAATTTTAGCTGTAGCATTAAACATTAATATTAGGCCACATCACCTACATCACTTACTCATCTACATTCTTCCCAAGCTATTTCTAATGGGATTTCCCTTCATTGTAGCAAGGACAGAACTGAAGGCCCAGAAATCAGGGAATTTCCCAATTTTATTTTATTTCCTTTATGATTATCTAATAATTGACTATTTTTCCAGTTTTTCGATTGAAATGTTTTAAAGAATACCAAAGAGAAATTAATTAAATGAGAAAAAGGCCTTTGAAAATTTATGTGCAAGGAACCCTTTAAGTTTCATAATGTGTTGTGTAGAATAAGCACAATCTCAAACAGATGTAAGTAAAGTCATGTTTTTGTATGTGAAGAAAATAACGTACAACAACTCTTGTCCTGTGAATGGCACATGCTAAGAACACTTTTTATGGGTCCATTTTTAGTCTTCATAAAAATTTCTATATTTCCCTTAGTGTTTCAATGTATGAAAAAGCAGCCATTGAATGAAAAGTCATTGTAGACAGCACTCAATTGTACGATATGAACAGTTGATTTACGGGAAGCAGTTCAAAAGTAATAGAGTACCGATTCTCCACCGATTTAAAGGTCCCTAATTTATTATGAGTTGCATCAGGTCAGATATATATATTTTTTTTGTTAGAGTGCATGATTCTTTTTACAAATTCTACAGGGATGGGGAAATTCTTCTAAGGGAAGATGGGATTCCCCAAGAACTCCCCTTGCTACATTTTAAATTGGGTGGATTTCCCTTAAAAATGTGATAACATACAAGTTTATTGATGTCCCATAATTGTGTTCAAACTAAATATTTTCCTTCCATTTTGCTGAAATTGATAGTGCAAGTTGTGTATAACATACTGAATTGAATTGAATGAAAAATGACCAACCTGTAGTTATGTGCAAGCTTTCCTTTAATTATCATTGAATTACCATCCATCAATCAATTTGGTATTATGGTACAAATTATTGAGCTTTCATTTACCTTTGTTGCTTTGTCTGACAAATTAACTATTTCAAAAATACAAAGATTCAAAAATAAAGTTACATACGAACACAATCTAAACTTTAAAATTGCTCTAAAACTTTATAGCACATGCATATAGATGTAGGCTATCAAATTCAGCAAAATCAAATGGGGCGTCACCATGCTAATTTGGGCAGGAGAGCTGAATACCAATGATAAAACCAGAAAATGGCTTAAAAGGTGTATTTATTTGTTTTCCCATAAATTCATAAAAATTATTTACTTTCAAAATATTTTGAATATTTTATGTTATACATGATACCTTCACCATTATTTTGGTACATAATAACCTTTATAGAACATACATCCAAAGAGATACAAGAGGAATTGTAGTTAACATGGTCAAAGTCGTTTTTCAGCATAAGCAAAATTTCATGACAATTAGTCCTGTTTCACTGTCAATATTTCAAAGAAAATTTCGTTTGGCAAATTTTCTATTTCATATCTGAGTCGTACATATATTATTGAGCGTTTCTCCAAAATTTGAATTTTTTTTTTGAAGAACTTTCAGTTTTTAGGTATCTGGAAAATGATGCCACTGTCCTTTAGACAGTATATTAAAAATGGGATATAGTTCGATAAGTTTGTTGATTACAAAGTTAATGCAAAGCACATTGTAATGCTGAATAAAGAAAACAAATCAAAATACAAACAAAATAAAACTAACCATAAGCCTCTGTGCATCAACAGACATCAGGTTGAGAATCTCTCCCTCTGTGGTCTTCTTTCTGGCAGTCCCTGACAGACGTAATAACTGCAACACAAAGTCAGAGTGAAGGAAAATGTTAAGTGTAACACCCTTTACATCCAATGGCTAAGATGATGTCTAAACTGTTGGTTTCTGATAAAAAGGTACATTAATATAAGAAGAAGTGTAGGGGCTTCAGAGAGTGACCACACAACACCAGGGCCCATATCTTCGTAACTAATTTTGCTAATAAGGGACATTTTGATTAGCTTCTCATGATTAGGAATTCTGTCTGTCATGAATAAATTTTACACCTTATAATGCCTCTTTGACACTATTTTACAAAAACACTATGAATTTCAGTAAAAGGCAAAATCACTGATTATGGGACCCTAATCAAATTTCCCCTGATCAGCCAAATTAGTTACAAAGATATGGGCCAAGAGGGGGTCATTCTGGCCCGAAGGCAAAGCCTGTGGTCAATCTAGATGAATATGTCTCAAGGACAACCCTTATGGTCCGTCACATAATCTCCTCACTGTTGCGAGGGTTGTCCACCACAGCGAGACCCATCGTTGTTGAGCAGGGAGTGTATCCAACTTTCCTCATTGTTGCGAAGGTAAGGAAATTAAACCCAAATTTTAAATGTTTCGACAGGACATCTTGAAGTTATAATTTTAACATTTTGTTTTCACCGAATGTTAGATGTGTTCCTAAGCTTTTGAAATGTGTAAGAGGCAAGTGGCGGAAATGTATTTATCAATAAATAAATGTGTTCAAAATGTGTACAATATCATCGTTGTTGCGAGGGTTTTCACATTAAAAACCTTAAGGATATCGCTGTTGCGAGACCCTTAACTAAGTGATTGCTGTGGTCTCACTGTTGTGAGGGTTGGCTTATGTGACGGAGCATGAAGGATCTTCTATATTTCATCACCCAAGCAATGTTGAAACTCTGTTTACACTAAGTACTGAAAACAATTAATGAGAGGCATATACAGCCTGTTAAAACACACTTCACTCTATATACACTGCTCCTCGGCTGTGTGCATGATAACATCATGATTGCATATCATAATGATTACGTTATTTAATACACATATTGCCTCTCCAAACTGTTTTTCTTTTAAATTCGAAAATCACCTTTCTGTAAACTGCAGCAGTTGTGACCGAGTTGATGTGGAGACCAGCCATAGCTGAGTTGTAGTAAAAGTTCTGGTAGCAAAGTGATGCTACAACTCCCATGAAGAACAAGAACCCTGCCAGAACCAGACCTATCCAAGTGAAGGGATCCTTCGCCTCAATCAAATGAATCAGTTCACTATGGAAAACAGGATGTGTTGTTATCTGCAAGGCCTTTTAAAATTGTTTCATCAATCATAAAGGAATCGTACACATCCATACATTTACAGAGAACTGTCTTGCATCAAAAAAACGATGCACAATAATGTACAAAAATTTGCAATAAAATCTTGAATGTGAAATGCAATATAAAAGCATTTATAACATAAAGATATTCATGAACAATACTTCATTATATCTGTTAGAAGTGTATTGGTATATCTAATTACAAGGTTTTGAATGAACAAAGATTCACAAGTCCTTAACAAATCTTTGATTTTGTGTTTTTTCATGAATCCAAAATTTGGAAGCATGATAATTAGATTCATGAAGGTTTTTAGGGTGGCCTTAATTACTGATCAAGCCAAAACCAATATCATTCACAACATTTTTAAGACTCAGATAAGTATGGAAATATATCAGATGAGTCTAGCTAAGGTCAGCGGTAAAGTATGAGCTGTGAAAACTACCTCAAACTGAAGTAGAATTCCATGAGAAACAGTAACATTTCCGTTTGTTTGTAGACAAACACAATTTTTGCAGATCTATATTATTTGAGTTGAGCAAGGAAACATATCATGGTTTATAATTAGATTTTAACATGGGCCAGACAATTAATATGCTCATGGAATGAATTTCTATGATCCTTTGAGTTTGGAAAATTTCATTGAATGTATTGGTTTTGGCTCCCTATAAAATATGTGAAATTTTTCATCAATGATGGTATTATTTGAAATGTGAAATTAGTAATCAGTGTTTTCAATAGTGGATCTACATCTGCTTTATCACAGATACAAGTATAGCAAATAATTTTATATCTTCTTTAGATTAGCAAACGGCTCAAAGATAAACCAAGCAGTTTAAAAGACTGGACTGTGTAATTTTCCCTATTATTGATGGCTGATTTAAATTATTTTTTTGCACCTGCAGGATAATTTCCACAAATCTTGTTGACAAAAACACTGCGATAACTATAGACATTTTGCAAATATTTGCTCTTATTTGTTTTGTATTGAATACACTTTCAAATCAACTATGAAAATAATAAAATAATTATATAGATACAAATTGAAAAATACTGAAGGCTACTTTTCCATCATGTTTATTTACAAACAACACCAGGATTAACGCAAATTCCTGTACTTAAGCCTTGTGACTTGTTAACATATTACCCAGCATGCATCTTGATCTAGGCTAACCTGCAGCTGCAGGTAAGATACAGAAAATTCGCTATATATGTGGTAGGGAGAATCAAAAGACCACTGTACCCCATAACGAAGACCTGGCCAACACGGAGTCCCTGTGAGATAACATGAAGTCCTGCACTCTGCACCACCATGTAACCTCCGCACGAGAAAAGCGCCCGCATGTAGGGTATCCTTTTTCCTGTGGACTTCTTTACATGTCTGTTGGATTCAATATAAAAGGGGCAAACCATTAAGGAATTAAACTAAATTTCTTGTTGGTTGCTGGTGATCTCTTAGTCCACCAGAAACCAGAATCTTAGTTGCATTGCTCAGTGGGTTCTGACCATAAAGCCTGGTACCCGCAGGTTGACCAAAATTGGTTTAGTTGCTGGCAACTAAAGCTAGTCAGCAGCCTGTTGATCAACTACACACTGACACCATGTTGTTCGTCAACTAGATAACTAATCCCCATGGGTTTGTGGAGAAATATTGGGCATGTCTAATATTGTCCCAAAAGTTGCCAGCGATAAGTGCTGCTAGTCGCCAGGCTTGGGGATTAATGTGTCCTCTAGTCACCAGCAAAATTGTCCCAACTTGGCAATTAAATCTTTTTCTCACCAGTGACTAGCTAGCTGTCTGGCGACACACTTCTTTATTAATTGCCAAGTGATTAACGGTAATCACTGGGGTTTGGTCACCAGGCTTAATTCTCTATTATCTTGAAAAATGACAGATTTATCTATTATAAGGGTTCACTGCTTAGACCACAGATTTAAGTTGCAAAGGGGCAATATGAATTTGTCAAATTGATGCTGTTCAAAGAACCTACTCAACTTTTTTCTATTAACAATGTATTCACCTTGCACATGGAATCAGATGTAACTGCAAAATTTGCGTTTGTAGAGAGTCCATTGAATTTGAGGTCAGTGTACATTTTGTATGGAGTAATGGTTATGCCATCTTACTACAACAGTTATATGCATATACTGACAGAGGGTGGTATCCTTATCAATTCGGACACATTTCTAAGTTTTCCTGTATCTAATGGTCCGGCAGGCTAATTTTGGCATATTTTGTAGACAAAATAATTGGAAAACCAAAAGAAAAAATGCATCTTATAGCAAAATAAAAAGATGTAATGAAAATATTTCAAAATTAATTTCAGAAACTGAAGTACATACATAAACAAAAAGCAATAGTATCTAATTCTACCTTTTTCTAATTTCAAACAAAGAAAAAAATGTCATAGATAGATAATCATGATATAGGCCTATTAAGGAGGAAGTTGACTTATCTACATATTACCCACAATGCACCTTGATTCAGCCTGCAGGTAGGCCAAAATACAACAAACCAGACAATCCCGTCTGTGAGAATTGTTGATTGTATAGCAATAATTTAGGGAAAAGTACAATAACAATTCATTAGAAAGGAGTAGAGATGGAGCTATGAGCCCCTCCTAACCACCAAGGCAGTATACCTGTTGTATATTTCATAGAAATGGGGAACCAGTGAACGACACCGCTCTGAAGGGTTGAGGTGGTAGAGGGACTCCAATGTAAGTGTTTTCTTAAGCCCTTGGATCATGACGCTGAAAGACATCAAACAAATACAAGTATAAATGGGATATAATAACATAAATCCATTTGACCCAAAATCAGCTGAACCTTCACAAAATGTGGAGCAATTTCCTTGAATGAAATGTTGATTAACATCTATATTGATATATTATGAAATATTTTCTGGTTTGATAGTTCAATTACAATTCAAGAGGATTGGCACTGGAAGAACCTGAGGTTGTCTACTTATACTGTACAGTGAAAAGGTTTAAAGAGAATCAGGTTTCAGGGACAGAGGTTCCCAGAGGGTGATACACGTTTAAGAGTTCAACACATGCCATATCAAACCCATGTGATAGACAGCCTTGTATCACCTGGCTGATACAGAAACTTTTATTAATTTTTCAATAGCTCATAAAAAAATTAAATCATTAAGAACTAAAAAATATAGCATATGCATTATCTCTACAATATTCCTAGGTACATTTTACACGCTTACTGTTTGTTGATTTGATGGATATCAAAACAGCTATATGAAAAAATGTAAAATCATGTGTAGCATCACAGCCTCACCATCACTGATTCCTGTGCATCCTTCCTTGGGAGAGCAGACCTAATAGAAAAGGTATAATAACCCTGATATAACCCTGTGGGCCCTGTCCTTAGGCTGATATTGGGGCCCAGCCTAGGGGTGCTAACCTCCCCTGTACCCCTTCTCAGTTGGTAATATGTATTTATCATACCCTGAGGTAAAGTTCAGTAGTTAAGGACAATTGTGCCATTATAGAACTAGCATTGATATTTGTTCAATATCCTGCACAATGAAAGTTATACCTATATAGGTACCAAAAATGCAAAAATAATGATGGGTCACCATGGAAACTTTTTGGCTAGACCAGTCTATTTATATGGTAATTATTCAAAAATTGACAATAAATTTTGAAATTTGATTTCATTTGCTAATTATTTTGATATAAATGAAACAACCAGCCAAATGTTTTTGCTAAATATGTTCATGTTTTCTCAAATGAGAAAAAAAGACTTTTGATGAAGTAATACATGTTTATATAACTAGAAATTATTATTTATAATGTAAACTAGTCCACAATTATAATTTTGAAAAATAAAGTTTCACACAAAAGAATTGAACATTGAATATTGCTCGAAAAGTTATTATGACATGTATACGGATATATGCTATCATATCCAGCCAAAAAACCAGTATGTCACCGTTCTAATTTGGCCAGCAGAGATGAATTTCCATTTAAAAACCTACAAATAGCTTAAAATAGCTATTTATTTGTTTTTCAATAAATTCTCTGAAATGTTTATCTTAAAAGTATTTTGACAATTCTATGTTATTCCTGAGACCCTTACAACAATTTGGATGCATGATATGCCTTTATAGAAGCTATATGGAAAGAGTGACAGTAGTAAATTTAATTTCTGTTGTAAATATCATTTTTTAGTATTTGCAAAGTTTCCTCAAAATTATTCATTTTCCCCATTTCTCTCTTGAAAGCTGTACCTTTTAGCCAAATTTCTAAACCATTTATGAATTCTACCTATATTATTGAGTCTTTCTGCAAAATATATAATAAATTGAGGAACTTTCATTTTTGGATTTCTGGAAAATGGCGCCATTATCCTTAAGAGTGTAATACAGCGCTGATACAGGAAGGGTGATAACCCTTCACAAAGTATATTATTTTATTATGTATCATACATTCTAATCTGATATTGCACATTGAAGACAGTATTTACCTGATCATCCACATTAGGGTAACCTTTTCCCAGAAAGATACATACAGCTCTGGTGAGGTCTTCTGTAAAAGAGCATACTTTCATGAGCTAAATCTGTTTGCCAGTGAATGGCATTATCTTTTTTTAATTTTTTTTTCATAGAACTACATTCAATTGACAATGATCTTTCATGTAGGTAAAGATAATACAGAATAACTAATCCATTGTAACTGAAAAATAATAACTATAGCAATAGTTCGATGACATAGACATCTTGTAGGCATATATGTAAACACACTTGGAGTTACGCAAATACTAGGACATGTTACTACTTACAAAAGGAAAACATGTACATTGACAGTAATTGAAGACATGTATGAAGACCATAAAGGACATGTATGGTGATCATTAAAGGATAAATATTTACTATCTTATGAGACGGCTAATGAAGAAATGTTTGAGATTAAACATTCTCAGATAAGTATAAGCCATTCAGCTATTATTTATTCAATAACCTCCATTTGGGGGTAAGATAGCTTGAGATTAAGCTATTCCCAAGAGATTTCAATAACCAAATATAATGACTTTAAAATATGCTATGGTGACACTTCATGTAAGCTTAAATGGTGTTTAGTGACCACAATTTTGGAGTTACACTAGTATGTTACTAAACAGAAAAGCACATACACTACCAGCAGTTGAAAGCATGTATGGCGACCAGTAAGGACCTGTGTGGTGACCACTATAGAATACATATCTACTATTTCATGAGCTGGCAAATGAAGTTATGTTTGACATAATAATATAAAATTACATCCACTGCGATTCTAGTAGTCTGGTATAATTTACTCAGTACTATCATAAGTTAGTATTGAGCCACTCTTTGGCTTGCAGTTTAAAACTAGGTTTGTCCAATACTGCCTTGATCTGCATGGGCAACATATTCTATAATAGGGGCTCTTCTTATAGATTTTGAGCTTGGAGGTTTGCAGTGGGAAGCTTAAGCCCCATACCCACTAGCCGACTGGCTGAAGTCAGCGCCGACGTCGGCACGGCCGTCGGCGCCGACGGTCGGCGTAAAATTATTAAACATGTTTAATAAGGACTGGCACCGATTATATGTGGGTATGGGGGGTATAAGCACAGTCGGCCGACGGCCATTCCAAAGTTGGCGCCGACTTCGGCACCGATTCATCCCAAAGTCGCCTAGTGTGTACTGCGCTTTAGACTCGTATTTGATCTGGTAACTTGAACAGTGGTTTCAAGCATAGGTGGATTTCCATAAAAACTTTGAACCTTATACATCATGGTCAAAGTATTTAGATTACACCGTACATGTAACAGATCAAGATGCATCACACAATGTAATTCCCTGAGAGTTACATCCCTGTGGCTGTAGACATCAAGACAAACTCCTAATGCTCTATTCTGTAACCGTTGAAGCTTCTCAAGATCCAATAATTCACAAAAATGAAGAATTATGTCTGCATATTCAATTGCTGGTAGTGCCATTTGTTTGTATATCTAGACCCTCTCTGATGTACTCAAAATTTACATCTTTTTTATCAATGTCTTCAAATGTTTCTCAAAGGTCAGACATTAATCAAATTCTACCCGGTGGTAATTGTAATGAGTGCCTCTAGATAAGCTAGTGTTGCATATATATACATAGTTCCTGCTTATTACATTTGTGTATCATTGATCTTATTATTCTTATCATTCACTTGCCATCATGTATAAGTTCTTGCTATTTTCAAATTGCACTAGAGTTAATCAGATCATATATTTTGATAAGCATAAATCAATTAATTTCATTCTAACAGCGCACCTACCTGATCATTCAAATTCACCATCTCATCTTCTGCTTCGGTTTCAATGGTGTCACCTGACTTCAACGGATCTCTCTTTATTAGTGGTATGTTCTCATTAATTTCACCCTGCTTTGTCCAGTGTAAGGCCTTTTTGTCGGAGAACATGGTCAGTAGGAGCATGATGCACACAAACACGAAAGATATCGTGAATGCAACAAACTCCCGGATCTCGTGCCAACCAACCTAAAAGAGAATTCTGATGAAAGCTTTAATTAAACTACATGTCTGTAAGACATACGCATGGGGTCTCTGGGCCCAATGCGTCTGGTAAGCGTTTGGGCTGCTTTAAAAGGAGATTACATTACGTGTCGGGTGTATATTATACTACGCATTTTGACATGCGTCAGGTTGCATTGGGCACACATCAGGTCGCGTCAGGTACGCGTCGGGTTGCATTGGGTATGCGTTGGGTCGCGTTGGGCAATTAGCTTGTGTCGGAATTTACAAACATGTTGTTAAAATAACACAAATCAGACATGTTGGGCAAAAACGATTTATTTATCCTGGAAGGTGGGTTGGATTTTTTCCCTACCCTCCAGCCACAACTTATTCTACTACATAGCGTTGTATTATTTGCACATTATTGTAGACTCATAACTATTATGTTGCTAAGCACAGATGTTTAATGCTTGAATTGAGTAGGAAAGGTTGTAGCCAATTCAAGTAGTCCTATTATCAAGTTGTTTATGCAACTAAATTCACATATTGTAGGAAAGTTCTGCATCACTGATGAGATGGCTGAAATCCATGACAATGAGTTGTAGGTTCAATCATACTCTACAAGCTGTCTTGATAAAGGCAGTTTCTAAAACTTATGATTCGTTTAAAGTTATATAATGCTCTTCCCAGGCAGGCAGCAAGGTAACAAGCACATTCTGTGACTGTACTTTTTTCATTAGTGTGTAACCTGCCCAAGTTTCACGTAACAGCTATGTTATTTTTTAGATAAAGGCTTACTAAAAAACAAAGTTATAAAACATTGTATTTTAGTGAAGTTGAGACCTTACTAATAAAGAATGTTATAATAATGTTATTATAATGTGAAAGAAGTTTACAAAAATGTCACAAAAATATCACAGTGCAGCGTCACAATGTTTGGTTCTAAAGACATTTTTGGGTGCCATAAAAATAACTTAACAAGAACCAATGCAGAAGGTTACAGAATGTTACAATAACATTATTATAACGTCATATTCTTGCTTGGGTTTTATCAAAGAATAATGATGGCTTACCTCTTCTCTCTGTCTCAGTCTGTGGATCCCTGAGTAAACAGCAATAAGGTCACATACAAACTGCAGAAGCCAGAATATGGAGGTGATACCACTGGAGTGGACAGCTTTTAGATATTCCAGCCTGGATAAGACCACACTGAGGACCTGTAGGAAAAACATGGATGGTTCATCAGTACAAACATTTTCACTGTCACTCTTGACTTCAAGATTCTCAGTGAATGATGCTTTGTCTCAACATCAGGCACCAGAGACATTTTTTGGTGCCATCAAAAATACCTAACAAGAATCAAAACAGAATGCTACCAAGGCATTTTTTGACATAACAGAAACAACCATACTTTTTCAGTCAGTTGGTTACTTTCTAAGACGGCACATAACAATTAAGTTATTGATTGTGAGGTTGCAACCTCACCAAAACAGAATTTTATTATAACATTCTTTTTTGGTGAGGTTAGTATTAAACCAAAACAGAACATTATAAGAACATTCTGTTTGGGTTGAAGAACGTAACCAGAGCGTTATAATAGCATCACAGTGCAATGTTACAGCAGTATGTTGCAGCAACAGAATTGGGAGTCATAAAAAGAAAGTAACATGAACCAAATACAGAACCAACCAGAACGTTGTTGCAACATTATGATAACATTGCATCCTTGACTGGGTACTGCTATGTTATAATAACGATGTATGCTTGCCTGTGTACTTGGCATATAGAGGAATGACACTGGTCATGTGAGAGGCCACTGTTAAATATTCAGAGGTCTCCCATTTGAACAAGGTCATGGTCAGCCATCAATTAAATCATACAAGTACTACCAATGTAGCACAAATATAAAGTTCACTGTGTTTCAAAATGTATTTTGTCTTGCACTTACCATTGTTGAGAACCGGATGACTGCGTACATGTAGTCTACTGGCAAGGGAGCAGACTCCATTATCCATAGACTTATAAATGTAATGAGACAGATCAGGGAAGAGGTGACCTAAAGTCAAATACAAAGGATCATTATCAATTATCTTGAAATTCCTATGTTATCAAATCGTTCAGATATCTCTAGAATCTATCTCATAACATCATTGTAATTATCATAGTACATCAAATTTTGTTCTTAGATATTTTATTCAAAGTTCATCTTATTATTGAGTAGGAATGAATCAAGAAAGATAAACGTTACCAGCTTCATCAAGTTGAGCCAGCTGAAGTCCCATGTTGCATGCCGCGTGGGTCGTTTATACAGGTGGTAGAGGTAGTAGAAGAGTGCACAGATCCACAGCCACCCACATGGCACCCAGAGTAGGACGGTCTTCTGGAAGCACACTGTCAGGTCGGGGGTACTGTTGTTCAGGGTCAAAGCATCATCCTAAAAAATTAATAATTTTTAAATAAATTTTGATTTGGTTTAATTTTATGGTGATACTTATTATAAGAGAACACTGCAACTATCAAGACTAGGTGTTCTTTTACCCAATGTAAACATGGTACCTAGTTTGAAAAGTGCAATGTACCCCCTTTACATCCTAAATTATGACTGAAAAAAAAATTGTCATCTGATACCCCTAATAAGAAATAAGATCTTACCAACACGGGATATTTGTTTTTTATCTTTGAATTATTTTCATTCTTTTACTTTAATAAAACTGACTTGAAAAGCTCTAATTCTTGAAAGTATTTTATCATCCATATTTAAGCTCTGCTGTCATTAGGAGTTTTAGAATAGTCTCTCAGAAACTGTCTGTTCTCAAGAGGAGGGTGATTCACCACAGAGTGGCTGGAGCAGTAGTCAGTTGTGCTTCAAATGATTTAATTCAAATTAAAAAGAGAGGTATTTTCTGCTCATAGATATAATTTATATTTCAAATATTTCAAATACCTCATATATGGAATTAACCTTGGAGGTGATATATAGGCTCATTCAGAAGCACTTTGTCATTGTAGAAAATCACTGCCCACGATAATATTGTACATCAGAAACATTGAAACTTGATATATGAGCAATCCTTGAAGAAATTCAGTTAATCCATGGTGAATCTTTGGAATCCTAAGTGATTCCATATTGTCAAATCAAGACTGAAAAGAGTTTTCATATTTCCAAAATACACTTCTTAAGCACTGAGGAGGTTAGCAAGTCTCTTTAAGTGTTACACTTCTTATTGGTGTATAGAAGGTATGTCATAATAGTAATGTGTATAGTGTAGAAGGGTTGCTGGCTGCCTGTCATAGCCAATTTAACATCATATAGTTAATTTGAAGAAAATTATAATTATCACAAGTATTAAACTATACCAAGGTAAAATTAATTCTCCTTATTGGTGTATATGTTTATGTCATGTGGTAATGTGCATAATGTAGGAGGGTTACGGGCCACCTGTCACAGCCTATTGAGCCGTCTGAGGAGAAAGCCGTCTGAGGAGAAAGGACCTTTTCGTACTACACCGTCACAGCCTATTTAACACCATAGTGAAGGAACTTATAAGCATCACAAGTATTAACCTATACCAAGGTAAAATCAATTTAACTTTTGGTAAGAATCAATGCTTATTTACTTGTATTTTCTAAAGGTATCATTGATCATGGATAGACATCTATGAATACTATTAATTAGTTGTCTCTGACCTAACCATATTCTTAACAAAGCAATGGATCATTAGTTCTTCTCTTTTATAGGTGTTCACCATGTTTGTGAAAATATAATCCTAAGCGTCAGATTCAGACTTCAATTTGCCTCTGTTTGCTTTATGGACCGTTGATTTTGTTGATGATATTCTGTTTGGAAATAATTGCAAAGCAATATAAAACAATTGTCTATTCTTGTTCTGGTTAGATATATCTATTGAGAGAGGTGCAACCACAGTCCTGCCTCCTGCTATTCCTACATAGATAGTGTGTATAAAGGAAACACTCACCCAAAATACATAGTTTGGTCTTCCTTTGCCACAAAGGGCTGATATCCTGTATATTCCCTGGCTCATACTTAAGGATGGTAGGGGCACATCAATATGATCTGTTCAAGTGATGATTAAGCAGCTAGATCTGTCTGAATCAGATGCGAAACAATTGTAGGCTTTCATTTTGTAGACAGCTCGACCATAGTAGGACAAAGTGTTTATATTGTAAGTGGTTACGATCAACGAATTAGGTTAGGTGAAATATCCAATGATCTAGATGTTAGAGACCTGATTTGGTCTGTTGATCATGTATTACATGTGACGCTCTATGGGAAAGCTATGCTTAATGTAGGTATAGATCAGTTTGGATTTCCTGTGAAGTGTCACATAATTATTCTGACCTGTTGACCTGTTGTTAAGACAGAAAAATTATTAATCTGCTTTAATTGTTTTATTATAATGATCTTGCCCCATAGATTCTGATCTCAGAAATATGAAGGCAGTAATACTAGGCAGTAACTCAATTAGCTGGTTTAAAAGTTATTTGTCCGAAAGGACACAACGGGTTAAATTAAATGATAAAGTATCAAATTATTTACCCATGGAGTATGGAGTCCCGCAAGGAAGCATAATGGGACCTACTTTATTTTCAATATATATAAATGATATTAATGAATTGGCTATAGGCCCCCACGCGCAACACAGATTTTCCCGACGCTCCAGGGACAAGTGCACCAAACACCTCCAAAACCAGGAATATAGGTATCTGACTTTACTGGGAGCTCACCATACTGAATAGGAGCATATCAAGCCTAGCCAAAACCTTTCATATCACTTGGAATTAGCTTAGTTGTCTCAGAAATTGAACTGCTCCAGCAAACTCACAGCTGAGTTCACTTATCATCGCTCAGCCAGCTCGCGTGTCACACGTGTCGACCTGCCCTGACCCCTCTGTGCCACATTCCATCCTGGGGGTGTTCGGAAAACAACATTTTTAAGCAACTTAAATCGCGCTCCTGTGTATTAACCAAATCAACTAAAAGAACTCTGAAACAACTCTTAAACCAACATTCACAATATTATTACACGGGAATGCTAAGGAGGAACCGCATAACGTCAACACATTCCCACTCACGCTGCCCCGGCACTGGACATTTCTAACTACTTCTGCAGTGCAGGGTATCAGGGGGGCCGCCGTGCCTCTGCTTGTGTCATTATGAAACAGTTCTAACCTGATGTAACAAGGTGGTGCTGTCACACCTCGGGGAGTAAACAATAAACATGCCAAAAAGTGACAAGATGATATAAGGGACCATAAAAAGAAATAGGGCTGTGGAGTAAGCAACAGAAATTGAAGGACAATAACCACACAAAATATTCAGCTTCAATAAGAAAGAGTATATACATCAGAACACTCTATCCACTAGTGCCAGCGGGGTGGTACAAATTTACTATAAAAAATTAAAAAAAAAAAAAAATTTTAAGCAAAAATCAAATAACCTCCACAGCCCTATCTGCACGCGAACGGTGAACTTTTTATAGCTGACCAATACTGGACAGAACAACCCTTTCCAAAAAAAAAAAAAACCCCAAAAAACCCCCCAAAAAACCTGTGTAGTAACGGTGTAATAGAAGGAAGTTGTGATGGCTTCTGCTAATGTGACTGAGGACAGCCTGGAAATGGACCACACTAACACCGACAAAGCAGCCAATAAAAGGATGCAGGATGAGGCTGAGCTCTCTGATGGTGACAAGGGCGAACGTAAGCAGTCAAGGCCGGCAGGAGATGACCCAGAAGAGGAGGGACAATTCGATCTAAAAACAACGCTCCTAAGGATGGAAGGCCGATTGATTGCTATGGACAAGACAGGACGCGAGACCAGGACAGATATCAGAGATCTGAAATTATCGGTGACACGTCTCTCAGCTGAGGTAGACCAGAACAGACAGGATGTAACAACCTTAAAGACAGAGATGGCATCCCTGAAGATAGAACTCCGTCAAGTTAAAGCTGAGATGACAAACATGAAGTCCAATGCTGAAAGGAACGCGGAAGCTATCTTGAAGCAGGAAGTGTATAGTCGGAAACTGAATCTGATCCTGGAGGGGCTCCCAGAACCTGAAGAAGAAGATCAGGATAAACTGAGAAGATAAGTCGCTCAGATCATGAAAGATTGCGCTAGAATTGACGAACACCACTTAGACGTTGTACACAGAATAGGAAGGACGCAATATGGAGCCACTCCAAAGCCAAGACCTGTTATTATTCGCTTCAAGTCACTGGGGGCTAGGAATGTAACATGGACAAGACGATCGAATCTGAAGGGGATGTCGAGGGGCGGTAATACTCTTTGGCTCTCAGAAGATCTACCACCAAAAGTGAAATCTGACTGTGACAGGATGAGGAAAATATTCACCATAGCAAAGAATCATGGGAGCTTCGGCAGGGTCAAGTTGCAGGGAGGTGTGCTCTACCTTGATGGGAAAGGCTTCAGCAAAAACAATCTCCAATCTCTTCCAAGGTGGCTAAGGCCCGAGGAGATTGCAACACTGCAAGACGACATTTCTGTGGTATTCTTCACCTCAGACAGCCCTCTTAGTAACCATCACCGAGCGCCTTTCAAAATGTCTGGCCAGACCTTTACCACAGTGGAGAAGTACATAGCTCAGCGGAGATGCAGAATTGCCAGACGTCCAGACCTGGAAAAGGAAGTCAGTCGGGAA
This sequence comes from Lepidonotus clava, assembly GCA_936440205.1. Taxonomy (NCBI): domain Eukaryota; kingdom Metazoa; phylum Annelida; class Polychaeta; order Phyllodocida; family Polynoidae; genus Lepidonotus; species Lepidonotus clava. The sequence goes on from OW387137.1 coordinate 54,305,019, forward strand.
GAGGATCCCGTCAAGCTGAAGAGGATTATATCTCAGTGCGCAGGGCTCCACGAAGAAGAATGGCAGGCAAAGATTGTCTCCCTCATCCAGCCAGCGCTCCTAGAAAAGGCACGACAAAACGAACACGTAAGACAGCGCCTCCTCGCATCAGGGGATCGCAGGATCGGTGAGGCTTCAGTCAACAAACTCTGGGGTATTGGCCTACACCTCACACACAGAGACGTCCTCAATCGCGATCTCTGGACGGGTTCCAATCTAATGGGACTGATGTGGGAGAGAGTACGACAGGAACTACGCAATGTCTAAAAAGCCTTTGACATATGCAACAGGTGACGGATGGTGCAGGGGTGTGCTAATTTGTTATCAATTAAGACATATCTAGTAAATGTGATCGGGAAAAAAAAGAAAAAAAAAAGTGATTTTGATATATTATTAGACAAAGATTATACGCTTCATAACATTCAATTCTAACCAAGCGCACCCCCAAGCAGATCTATTTGCAATTTGAGAACTAAGTAATTAAGTAACTAACCAACCAGAATACTTTAATACAAAATTTTGTTTCAGCTGTATTAGTACTCATGGACATAAAACCACAGGCTGATTGGTCTAGTCTGGGACTGCCGAGAGATGGAAGACTGTCATACAACGAAGGGTTATCAATACATTATTAGAAACTCTTTTAATTCTAAAGTAAATACATTGGCGTGATATGAGTAACGGACGGGGAAAAGAGAGGACTCTCCCCGAGAATGACAAGCAACATACCTCTCCTCACAAATGGAAATCTTTGTGAGGGACCTTCTTTATGTGTTTTTATGTTCTGTGTTTCTATGTAATAGTTCTAGTTTACTATGTATATTTTTTTACACTTCTATCTGTTATAAGGTGATCGTAGTTGTCCAGTTGACAGTATGTATACTCGCACTATGTGGCATGCAGACAGAAAACAGGTTTGAAGTTCAAAAACAATGAATAGTAGTACAAATAATTTGAGACTATGTACCTTTAATGTTAACGGTTTGCGTATGCCTGACAAACGCCGCGCCATTTACCAAAAATTAAGAGAGTGTAAATATGATATTGTTTTTCTTCAGGAAACTCACTGCACGAGCGAAGTACAACATATATGGCGATCAGAATGGGGTGGGGATGTTATTTTTTGCAATGGTACATCGGGGTCCAGGGGTGTCGCCATCCTTTTCTCAAGGGGTCTCTCTTACAAATGTGTGAAAAGCATTATAGATGCTGAGGGTAGGTATATTATAGCCCAGATAGAGGTTGACAATACTGAATATATCTTATGTAACATATACGCCCCCACCCAATGCAATGAATCGGAACAACTGTTAACATTAGATAGGATCACTCAAACACTGAAAGATTTTGAGTCCAAAAACTACCTCATAGGTGGGGACCTCAATGAAGTGCTTGTTCCTTCGCTAGATAGGCCATTATCAAAACAAGAATTTTTTAGTAGCCTGAAAGAACTCAAACAAGGACAAACTCCTGGCAGTGATGGGCTGACAGTGGAATTTTTTAGAACTTTTTGGGAGGGGGTAGGGGACCTTGTCACTGATAGCTTGATATACTCTACTAAGTCTGGGAAGTTGGACACGACCAAAGGCGGGGTGTCATAACACTTATCCCCAAAAAAGATAAAAACAGGCTGCTCCTTAAGAACTGGCGACCCATTAGTCTTTTAAACACTGATTACAAGATAATTACAAAAACACTAGCTAGAAGGGTTCAGTCCTTCCTGCCTGATATTGTTCACACTGATCAAACTGGATTTATAAAAAATAGATATATAGGGATGAACATTCGTACATTGCAAGACGTAATCACATATATTAATATGGCGAGATACCCCGGGATCCTGATGTCCATAGATTTTGAAAAAGCCTTTGACAACATCCGCTGGGACTTTGTCATTGAGGCTCTCAGAGTGTTTGGTTTTGGTGATGATTTCATCTCCTGGGTCAGACTGATATACACTGATGTTGTTGCATGTGTGGTTAACAATGGTTTCACAAGTAAATGGTTTGGGCTTTATCGTGGGACAAGGCAAGGCTGTTGCCTATCCCCTTTTCTTTTTGTCTTAGCAGTAGAACTTCTAGCTCATAACATACGCATGAATAGGAATATAGAAGGCATCTACATGGTTAGAAGGGAAATCAAAATAAGTCAATATGCGGACGACACTACCTGTTTTCTTAGCTCAGCTCAGGCAATGAAGCATCTATTGGATTGTCTTGAAAGATTCAGAAGATATGCCGGCCTAAAGATTAATAGGTATAAAACACAGTATATGGCAGTGGGTGGTTTTGACAGTGCTTTTCTTCCTGGTTTAAACTGGCATGACGAACTAACTATACTAGGCATAGTTGTGGGTGCCAATATGACTGACAGTCACAACTATCAGAAAAATTTCAAAGACCGCATAGATAAGGTAAGGAATATCTGTATGGATTGGAGAAAACGCGATGTATCTCTTAAAGGGAAAGTTACACTCATTAACAGTCTTATAATGCCAACAATTCTTTATCCAGCTTCAATTATGTATACTCCTGAACGGGTTATACTTGAGGTTAACAAGATCATTTATGGATTCCTATGGAATTCCAACCAGAGCAAAATAGCTAAGACTACAATGTGCGCTCCTATTCAACAGGGAGGCTTAGCTTTAGGAGACCTAGAGACCAAAATTTTTGTGTCCGATCTTAATTGGATCAAGAGAATGTTCATGGATGTTGATTGTGTCCCAAGTATATTTGTGGAATATCTTCTTGAACAAAGCATGGATGTAAGATCATTTATAGGTGCTAAAACAGACCTGAATGTACCAGGAGATAAAGACCCCTTCTATAGGAAGGCCTTCTATAATTGGCATGAGATGTACAACAAAACCCTTATGACAGAATTGGAAATTAGAAATGAGGTCTTATGGAACAATAAATTCATTACAATTAACAAAAAACCTATACTCTGGAAGGCATGGAAGACAGCAGGTGTCTTAAAAGTACAAGATTTATTGGAAGGGGGGACCTTTATGTCAGAAGAGCAAATCACACAGAAATATAAGGTCAAATGCAACTTTCTAGAGGCCCTCCAAATTCGTAAAAGTCTACCAGGTCAATGGAGAGAAGTAATTACTGAAAATAGTGTACAACTGGAAGAAATTTGTCTCTACATTACAGATAGGTTCCCGAAAGCTGTGAACATGTTAAAAGTGTCGAGTAAAGAACTTTATTGGATTGTACGGGACTTTGTCTCCCCTAAGCTTACAAGCCAAAGAAGGTGGAAAAAATTATACCCAGATCTCGATGTTATGAGTGAAAAATGGGACCTGTTATATAAATATCCATACACGGGTAACACGGGAGACCAAGCTCCAATCCTTCCAGTTTAAGGTATTTCATAGGATCATCACATGTAACAAATATCTTTTCAACATAAGGATAAAGGATAGTCCTGAGTGTTTGTACTGTGGTGAACAGGAAGATACAATTGTGCACTTTTTTGTAACCTGCCAAAAAGTTGCTTTGTTCTGGGAGTCCATACTTAGATGGCTAAACACAATAGTAGGTATAACCACAGAAAACATAAAAGAACAGGAGCTCATCCTGGGTATTTCTCAGAAGTCGGCTAAAAGCGATATTGTAAATTTTGTTCTTCTTAAGAGTCCTTTTTTATATATACAGGCAGCGTCTTTTCCATAGGTGCAGTTTGGATATTATGCAATATCTTTTGGAACTCAAGAAAAGCCTGCTGACTGAAGAATATATATGTGGGAAGGACAACAAACCCAATAAGTTTAAAAAATGGCAACGACTAGTAAATGTACTATAGGAGGATCCATTGCCGGATGCTGGTTGATTTGTGCTAATGACTATAATATAAAAATGAGAATTCAAAGTGTTTTTCTTTAAACTGGAGAGAAAAAGAAGTTTAGAACAGACTACCGTATGCTACAATTCCCAATACATAGGTTGCAATGCCATTATGTGAAATAGTTGTTAGAGTGGCATCATTTATATTAAGCCACTCTTGTTGAATACATAGCTCACCATTATAACATGTCGAAAAAGTATGTATGTAGATAGCTGTCCCGTTATGTTTTTGTCCCGTCATGTCCGTTCTTTTTGTCCTGTATTTGTCCTACTATACCATATCCATGTTATAAATCAAAAACACAGCGGAAATTATTGTTCGATCGATTGTATAACATCAGAAATAAAGAGAGCGCTGCTCATTAAAAAAAATAAATAAAATGAATTGGCTATAGATAACATGATTTTATATGCAGATGATACTGTATTATTTCATACAGATAAAACAATTCTTCAAAGTCTGTTGGACAAGGTGGTTCAATGGTGTGATGTGAATCGGTTTACACTCAATGTTAAAAAGTCTCAGTGGATGAAGACTGAAATAATTGGGAAGAGCCAATTACTCAATGAGAAATTATATACCAAAGCTTGTGAATTGGATAAGGTGGGTATTTATAATTACCTTGGTGTTAAAATGGATAGTGAATTGAGATTTTTAAACATAGAGAAAATCTAACTTCTAATGTTCACTCAAAAATAAACTATTTTCGATCGATTAGGAAATATATGACACTAGATGCGGCTAAGATACTGTATAAATGTACAATCTTACCAATAATAGAATATGCTGATTTCATTTATGACCAAGGGCAGATATATTCAAGTAAAAAACTTCAAACATTACAGAATAAAACATTATACATTATTTATAACCAACATAATAGACTGTATTCTGACCGCTCATCCAGTGAGACTTTACATCGTATGGCAAACATTTTCCGCTTAAAACATAGAAGATATTTGCATTTATTATCCTATGCCTTTGGTTTGTCACGCAACATTAAATTGTTGGATACCAAACAGGTGATGACCAGGCGTCGTGTGGGACCACTATTCTATATGCCTAAATCACTTCACTATAGATTTCCAAATGATCCATTTTATAAAGCATGTGATGCCTGGAATAAATTACCTGTGAAGGTGGCTTTATCTGAAAATATTGATGGTTTCAAATCTCAAGTTAAATTACTAATAAAGGATCCTTTCTGTAAAACTGAATGAATCTCTGGTGAATTGGTTGAAGTATGTTGATCATCTCATCATTTCATTCATCTCATCATTTAATTGGGTATCATGTAACAGTAATATTGTGAAGTTGTCCAGTCCCCACTTGAAATTGTAACTATGTCATAAAGTGGGAGTGGGCGGAAGATCGGCAATGCCGAGCCTATGAGACCCAAATAAAAACAATTTAAAAAAAAAAAAGGCTTGGTATTCATTTTCTAAATGTTATAATTGTTTATATTGGTGTTGGAACATTGTAATACCTATATTTAACACCTGTACGGAGGATCATTCATGTATGAGTGAGTATGCATATGGTTAATAGCATATAGAATTATTATTTATTACTATATAGATATATTCCACCAAACCCCTATTTGAAGTGTCAGCAAAGAAAATCAAGACATACCTCACCAACCTAGTGAAAGCTTCTTATCTGCCACCGCTCACCCACCTACACCTCACATACAAGACCAACCGCCTCCCGACTTTGTATCTCTTACCAAAGATTCACAAAACCAACAACCCGGGGAGACCAATTATTTCAGCCTGTGGTGGCCCTACGGAGAAAATATCTGCATTTGTGGACACCATCCTGAAACCACATGTTGTATCGCTACCCAGCCACGTGAAAGACACCACCGACTTTCTAAACAAAATTCACACCGTGAAACTTCCACACAATCACACCTTGATGACCATCGATGTCTCGTCACTCTACACGAACATTCCACATGATGAAGGCATGCAAGCCTGTAAGGAAAAACTTTTATCCCGATCCGACGAGACACCACCAACCAGATTCGTCATCACCCTGTTGAGATTTATTTTAACGCTCAACTACTTTGAATTCAACGGTAGAATCTACCACCAGGTCAGTGGCACTGCTATGGGAACAAAGATGGCCCCCAACTACGCCAACCTATTCATGGGCCACTTGGAACAGAAACTCCTCTCCCTCCACCCAGTGAAACCAACCCTGTGGTTGAGATACATCGACGACATCTTTTGTATATACCCAGGCAACAGCGTGGAAGCTACTGACTTTCTCCATTTTCTGAACTCTCAACATCAGACCATCAAGTTTACGGCTGACATCTCCAGCAACAGCGTCAATTTCTTGGACGTCACCGTAACTGTTGACCAACGCGGCAACCTTATCACATCCCTCTACCGTAAACCTACAGACACGTTCAGATATCTACACTACAAATCATTCCACCCTGTCCACCAGAAGCGCTCCATCCCCTACAGCCAATTCGTCCGGGTCCGCCGAATATGTACATCAAAGAAAGACTACTTCTCACACACCAACGAGATGATCAAATATATGATCCAGCGCCAATACCCCATGAAACTTCTCATAGACTCACAAAAGAGAGCAGCCGATCTCGATCGATCAACACTGTTGAATCCATCTGCCACACCCACCACGGATGTCAACATACCATTAATAGTCACTTTTGATCCCCTCCACAAAACCATCTCGGATGGCGCCACCCAATCCAAATTCCTCTTGGACAATGTCAAGCCTTCCCTGACAAACAGACGGATTTTGGTCACCTTCTGTCGAAACAAGAACCTACGAGATATTCTCGTCAACTCCGCCCTACGCCGCTCCAAACCACCGCGTGGATGTTCACCGTGTGGAAAACCACGCTGTGAAACCTGCCCCCACATCAACACCGTGAACTCCATGAAATCAACCTCGAACGGCCGCATTCTACGCGTGGCCGCTAACTCCACCTGTCAAAGCTGTGACGTCATCTATCTGATCGAATGTTCACGCTGTGGTCTACAGTATGTAGGCCAAACTTCGAACCCCCTACACATCCGATTCCAACAACACCTACGGGACGTGAAGCTACGTGATGAGTATAAATCCGTCCCGATTCACTACAACTCTCCTGGGCATTCCACTGCCAACGCCAAACTAACCGTCGTAGACCAAGCGTCTGCAACCAACACTCGACTCCGATTGGAGGACGCGTGGATCACGTGCCTCGGAACCCTCCAACCGGTGGGTTTGAACCAACGATACTAAGATGGCGGAGATGTTGACAAATCCCAAACGTAAGGGCGTCAAATGCCCTGAATGCGGCAAGATATTTAAAACCGTCAAGGCTGAACATCGTCACTATACGATGCGACACAACGCGGATCTACTTCTCTACGTCTGCCAGTGGTGCAAGAAGCCTTACGCCTCTAATTCCGCTTTGAAACGCCATGCGGCGTCGAGCCATCCTGAGATTGTCGTGGACGAACCTCTCAACGTTAAACTGGGCCCCTCTACGAGCACCACGGAGCAAACTCCAACCCTTCCGGTGAAAAGGATCTGTATCCAGGACCCCACCAAGGTAAACTTTAGAACCGTAATGGCTCCTACACCTCACACAGCACCTGGCACGATCCCCACACCGATTTACGAACCCATCTCACCGCCCGTGGCCTCAACCAGTGCTACCGGCATGTTGACCCAGATACCACAATTGGGCCAGACTGACCCAGTTATTTCCACTGCGTCAATTGCCAACGTACCGACCAACAACACTGTGGATACCTTCAACCTGTCGCAATTTCTCAACACTACCGGCCAAGCCTATCTATCACCGATTGCCACATCCACCCCGGACTTAACACCTTCCGGACGTTTTCGTCCATGGATCAGCTCTCCACCTACCACCACTACGGTCACCCCAACCGTTGTCAAAGAGGCTATCGAGACAGTATTATCAACGCCCCCGGACCTGTCTACCCCGGCACCTACTGTTGCCTCTCAGTGGGAGTACCTTCCTCACCAACACCCACCATTAACATTGACCACGGGGCAACCCTGGTTAACTACGCTAGCACTGACCCCTCTTCAGACGACGGAGAAAATCCACACCCCCCACCGACATAGACCACCCCAGAAGCCACCGCAGCAGCCGGCTCACCAACGCCCTCCAACACCGATACTCAAAATGGACAAAACTTCAATGCTATATCACACATTGACAATGTGGACTTACAGCGTAGGATTTTTACCATTTCTACCCAGATAGACGAGATTATACCAGGCCGTGGTGCCTTCATGGGGGAGTTCATTCTCTTTCAATATCTCCTCAACCGTCCGCCAACCACTGTCTTAGTACAGGACAACAGCGAATAATTTTCAGACTTTTGTAATTGTATTACAAGGAAATTTTTTTAACGTTTTGAACTCACATCGTCGTTTCACACCCGAGTGGTGTTGGTAGTTTTCACTATTTAACTTGAAGTTAACAGATTATCGTTCTAATTTATATATTTATATATTTATATATCTACTCCAGATATACCAGAGACAACGGACAAAGACTTTCCACTTTTATCGTTACTTTTCAAAATAACTAAAAACAAAAAACTTTTTGACTTGTAGAATCAACCGCGTAATTACCACCCTGTTAATCCACAGGGTGAATTTCACACTGTTAATCAACACCGTTAATTATTGATATACCAGACCAATTTAGAGGTATAATTCCAATCCTGATGAAGGCCGTGAAAAGCCAAAACTAGTTGATTCGCCGATTATAATATGTCTGATTAATAAAACCAAGTCATCAACACTCTTGTGTCGGGTTCGGTGTAGCTTCCAACATTTTATTATATAGATATATGTATTTTTGGGACCAGCTTGAGGCTACCTAATTAATATTCATTAGTACCTGGTCAGTCACGTGGTCAAGGGTGCCAAATTCAGTTTTTGTTGGACGCCATCGGCCTCAGTTGTGACAATCTAATTGTAATTTTTATTTTTATTATTACTTTTCTATTATTATTGTCATTACTGTTTATTGTCTTTTTTATTGTTAATAAAAGGGCCGACATTACTTTAAATTCCTGAATTGGCAAGAGCGTCACTCCAGCATTTGTTCCCTTCTTCAAATATATGAAATTAAAAAAAAGACAAAGAAGAAACTTAGCTAAATTAATGTATATTCATAGTAGATTGGAGTCAAATATTGAAATAGCCTGACTAAAAGTAGGGCTGCTGAGTCAAAACAAGGTTAGATTGAAAACCAATTTCGCAAAAATAGGGAAAACCCATTATAGTCCATACTATCGAGGAATTCCTATCTAGGACTCACTTCCTACTACTTTACACAGATTTGAATGTAAAAATAGCTTTACTAAGAATATCAAGAATCATGAATTCCCTTAATGAGTTGATATTGTATATGGAATCTTGTTACTACAGTTCACACTATTTATGTTGATATACCAATTTAATGTCAGTCTGTATAAGAGATGCCCAGCAAACAAAATTACATTCTACACAACATAGGGGAATGTCACCTGGGGGAATGTAGGCCCTAAGGGAGATTGGGTAGGCTGACTGGTTTGGAGACATTTTAGATGTTACAGTTTGTAGCCTGGACATCACAATGAGGCTGCCTCCAGTGCAGTTTTGCTTTTGTGAGACCTTAAAACTTTTTTTTTTTTGAACGACTTTATTTTATACTGGGCAGTTTTCAGTATATGTTACTGGTTTCCGGCGCCACCCAGTTGTGGATCATCTGGGCACAATTCCGTGGAGGGGTTATCCAAATGTCCAATTTTGCATGCTTCACTACATGGGACTCGAACCCAAGCAGTGCCAATCCCAACGAGTAGTACCAACACCTCAACGACGTTGGACACCCTGACCCCCGAAACTGGCTTTATAAGAACTATGATTGAATAATAAAATCACTGATAAAATAATTCCAACATTCAACCATAGCATATCGTAAAAGTATAATGAGTTGAAAAGTCTATTGCAGTAGCAGTGATACAGTTTTTTGTCTCTCATGCACATACTGATGATAAGTCATGTGCGACCTGAAAATGGGCCTTATATTAACCATGGATTTTGGAGAGGGGGTAATGCGCTCATGTTGCTACAATCCATAGTGGCTTTGCTGTGGATCACTTTAAAAAAATACTAATAGACAAGACGTAATACAGCACTATTTTGTTGGTTTTGATATATCTGTTCATAGCAATACAAGTTGCCTTGTAGACATCACTCTCAATGCAAAACACTCCTTCTGCAATGTTTGCTTTGCTACCTGTGGTTGTGCTTAGAGAGTGCATGTTGCTATAGCAGCCAGTAGGCAATTGTCCCAAGCAGAACCTTGTTATTGCAATGCCAGAAGGTTGGCTGGAATAGTCTTTGTCTTTTTATCTACTACTGGGACTATATGGTTCAAGAGTAGCGGTACATACAGTCTCTGTGTATGGAAAACCATTGTGTGTAGTGCTAAAGGCAAGAGAGCAAGTCCTATATCAAGGTAACATTGGAAGTGGCTGACATGGTGAGATTGGTGACTCCTGAGCTGCAGCCACAAGTTGACGTGGTTGGCCTTAACTGATACAGAAGGATCACGTAGGAAATAAGAATGCCAACAACCTGGAATGAATAGTACAGGAAAATGATTTGGAGGATTTTTTTCTCTCATGGTGATTATGGTTAAATAAAATAAAATCGAAACTTATTTTTTTATCATCTAACCAAAATTGTTTTACATTGATTGTGATCAAATGATAATAAGAAAGAAAAGAGATGTCTGTTAATGTTTGCTGGATCAAGGTTGCCACATGTTTTTCTTTTATTGGTAGCTCACGAGGACTATTGACTGAACCATGATCGCTGTGTTGAAAGGTTTAACATGCATTTGCAGCATGGGAATGGGGGTGTTAATAGGAATATGGGAACTTTCTTATACTCACAGTTAATACGGCACTTTTGTCAACTGTAAACACGCCTGCAGCTGTGATCCCAATGGATGAGCCTGTCAGCTTAGATAGAAACATGGTCATCTGAAAGGCAGAAAGCAAGTTACAAATAGCAGTTGTTATAAGAATAAGAATAATATTACAAAAAAATGCCACACATAGCCCCTAATATATTCTAAAGTTAATCAAATTATGAAATTGAGTTATATTTCTTCATTAATATTATCAACATTCATGTAAATTGGTAAGCATATAAAGAAAATCTTTCAAGACGTTTCTATTATATGCTGTGAGGATATGAGAAAAACATTTTGATGGAATTGATATTCCATAATACATACATGAAATGTAAATTCTTCTGTAACTTTCTGAACTTTCAGATCCTGAAGCACATTGAATGAACCATCACGGGAAAAAATGAGCCTTGTGTCTTTTTCGAGATCTGCTGCGCAACACCACATTATGTAGAAACATCAAAGTTTGTACAGTTACACTGTGCTCAATTGTGCTGGATTGTGCGTAAATTTCTGTGCATTAATTGCATTGATGCGCAGCTCTCACCACTGCAGCGTGAAGGGTCTTGTCGCGCAGGTTACATAATACAACCCCGCCGCCCACCCCTGCCCACCCCCGCTCAGCCGCGCCAGGTTACATAACACCCTGGTCGCGGCCAGATCTCTACCCCTGTCCCAGCGACCGGTCCACTAATCTTTCACCTCCTTAAGTTGACCCAATGACCTAGATAATATTGTATTATATATGTCTGTATGTATGTATCTATACATGTATACATGTATGCCATCCCCCCTCCTGTATGGTTTAATAACACCTGGAGGCCGGGAAATGAGTAAAATAACTTTAATTAAAGAGGGGAAACCGGGGGCATTGAGTGGAGCCCGGGAAATGAGGAAAATAACTTTACATATACAGTGTGGGGGCCGGGATATGACAGGGATATGTCCAGGTAGGTCCCAATAATGTAACAGGCCGGGGGTGCCAGGGGAAGGGTGTTGGGGCCGGGATATGAAGGGGATATGTCCAGGTAGGTCTCAATAATGTAACAGGCCTAGGGGGCGTGCCATGGGAAGGGTGTGGGGGCCGGGACATGCTAAAAATAGTGTTGAAGAAAAGAATCATTTAGAAGGGTTTTTAGGCCGATTTGAGCACTTTGAAAAATTTCCAAATTTGAAACATTTATGGCTCCCATCATGGGTCAACTATGGTTCAAAACTGACTCTAAGGTTGTAGCCCTGAGTCAGACTGACAATTCTATACATGTCAGAAAATTCTGTGATGATTACAACATTATCTAGAAATTTAGAAAGATTTTTCACCTTATTTTTATACTGAAAGACTCAACCAATGGATTTTGCTAAAAACTTGCATAAATAATAATTAGACCCACCTAAGGCCAAAAATGTCCCCTCATTGATAGAAATCATTTTACATATTTCCCGGCCTTTACTCCTTGCCCCTGGCCTTCTCTTTATAGATAGCCACCCCTAGCCCCCTGATATTCTCAGGTTACAAAGAGGAGACCACTTGTGGTAGGAGAGAACTGTTTGAGACGGGTTTTATGTCGATTTGAGCACTTTGAGAAATTTTCAAATTTGAAACATTTATGGCTCCCATCACGGGTCAACTATGAGTCAAAACTGACTCTAAGGTTGTAGCCCCGAGTGAGAATGACAATTCTATACATGTCAGAAAATTCTGTGATGATTACAACATCATCTAGAAATTTAGAAAGATTTTTCAACTTATTTTTATGCTGAAAGACCCAACCAATGGATTTTGCTAAAACCTTGCATAAATAATGTCCAGGCCTATTTAATGGTAAAAACATTGTTGAAATTGGGGGCATTATCAGGGGCCCACCTCAGGGGCTCAGTAAAGGTGCCCAGCTAATACATTATATTGGAGAGTGGAGGTGTCCTTCCAGTAGAGGTCTGGGCTGCTTCCTATGCCGATTTGAGGCTCACGCCTACCAGAAGTACCCATCCAATATAGCTACCATATTTGGCTGGGCACCTCCACCCATCCTTAATCAATGAGATGCCCCCCAGGCAATTTGATGCCCATAAATCCAACAATGTTTTTGGCATGAGATAGGCCTAGATACCATTTATGCAAGTTTTTAGCAAAATCCATTGGTTGAGTTTTTCAGTGTAAGAATTAAAGTAAAAAGCTGTCTAAATTTCTAGAAAATGTGTTATTAGTCACACAGTTTCCTGACTAGTTTATAATGGTCATTCTCACTCGGGGCTACAACCTCAGAGTCAGTTTTGACTCATAGTTGACTCATACTGGGAGTCATAAATGTTTTATGTCAGAATGCCACAACAACCTTAACTCCATCAAATAGAGGAAGCTCAAGGGAATGGCTGGAGGCCGGGAAATATATAAAATGATTTCCATTAAATAGGGGACATTTTTGGCATGAGATAGGCCTAGATATCATTTATGCAAGTTTTTAGCAAAATCCAATGGTTGGGGTTTTCACTGTAAGAATTAAGGTAAAAATCTGTCTAAATTTCTAGAAAATGTTTTATTAGTCTCACAGTTTCCTGACTAGTTTACAATGGTCATTCTCACTTGGGGCTACAAGCTTAGAGACAGTTTTGACTCATAGTTGACTCATACTGGGAGTCATAAATGTTTCAAATTTGGAAATTTTTCAAAGTGCTCAAATCGGCATGAAAACCCTATCAAAAGGTTCTTTTCTTCCACAAGTCATCTGCTCAAGGGATGGGGGAGCACTGGCCCTATACTCATCCTATTTCCATCAGAACACCAGAATCACGCACGGGGGCCTCAGGGGCAACCCCCTTAACCCTCCCCGGCCCTATACTCATCCTATTTCCATCAGAACACCAGAATCACGCACGGGGGCCTCAGGGGCAACCCCCTTAACCCTCCCCGGCCCTATACTCATCCTACTCCCGTCAGAACACCAGAATCACGCACGGGGGCCTCAGGGGCTTCCCCCTTAACACTCCCCGGCCCCTAGTCATCCTACTCCCGTCAGAACACCAGAATCACACACGGGGGCCTCAGGGGCAACCCCCTTAACCCTCCCCGGCCCTATACTCATCCTACTCCCGTCAGAACACCAGAATCACGCACGGGGGCCTCAGGGGCAACCCCCTTAACCCTCCCCGGCCCTATACTCATCCTACTCCCGTCAGAACACCAGAATCACGCACGGGGGCCTCAGGGGCTTCCCCCTTAACACTCCCCGGCCCCTAGTCATCCTACTCCCGTCAGAACACCAGAATCACACACGGGGGCCTCAGGGGCTTCCCCCTTAACACTCCCCGGCCCCTAGTCATCCTACTCCCGTCAGAACACCAGAATCGCGCACGGGGGCCTCAGAAGGCTGGGGCTGGGGTTGTGGAGGCCGATGGGAGGCTGAAAAATCACCACAGGTTTAATACAGGCCAAGGCTAAATATAGATACTGCCTGACGCAGATGGTGGGGCTGGCGGTGGTGGGCAGGGTGGGCGGGGGTGTGCAGTGGGTCAGCGCACAGGTAAACTTTGCCCAAACTTTGCCTGCTGCTGGGCGCCAGTAGCATTTATGCCGTTCTGGCATCAGTCATACTTTAAACTTGTGCATCAGTAGTAATGACACATGCTGATACACAGTGTACATAATGTGGTGGTGCGCAGCAAACCTCGAAAAAGACACAAGGCTCAGTTTTTCCCGTGCATGGGCCTGAGGAATGGAAGAGGTCCAATTCAATTGACAAGTGTTGAATGCCACCGATTACACAAATATCTATCCATAAATGTTCATTAAGAGGAAAGCAAATTAAAAAATTAGAAAAATACATACAATGCACCTTTCTCACTAAATCTATATTATCTGAAAAGTAAAAGCTCAATAAATTGACTCTATTCATTGCAACATTCACTTAATGCAAATCCACAAAATTGCAATTTAAAAACAAAGCAAACTCAAGTTATCATCCTAGTTCCAAGATTTCACTTACAGACTAGCCAAAATCATGGTGCATGATGGGGAATATATTGAAAGTCACAAGGCTTAAGCATGCAAATTTCAAAAGTCATATGCATGGTAGTATTAACAGGACAGTACTCAAGCCATCAGTATTTTGCAGTTTGTATCTCTTTATGTTAAATATCTGTTAATATGTTAAAATTTAGTATAATCTTTATTCTCAGAAAATATTTTTCCAGTTCCATGAGTTATCAAAATGTTGATTCACTGACACACATACATGATCTTGTATATCAAATTCCTGAGTAGATTTCAAGAGGTATGGCAATAGCAGAAGATGAATAATTAGCTATTGCAATGTAATGACGATAGCTCACACTTTGAATTTAACATAGCGTAATTACAAAAGTCAATCAAAAGGCAGTAAGACTCTTTTGGTGTAAATTGAGTAGGTAACAATTTCCAATCTTTCAGTTTCATAATATGATTATTATATTGATTGAGTATGTGCAATAATTTAGTAAGAGGAGCGTTAGCATTATGTGCTTTTCTGAATGCTTTTCTATCTCTCTGTTTTGAACTTAATTTGTAAGAACAACCATGTACAAATAATAACAGTTTAATAAGGAGTAATAAAGGAGTGATATTAAAATCATACAAAATTATTTAAACTCATGTGTTTATTTTGGGGAAATGGCTGTCATAGTTACTTACCTCTGTGTTGACCCATGCCCCTGAAAGTGTGTTGGCAAATATGATGATCAGTGAGGTGGTAGTCCAGAATACTTGAACAAATGCTATAAATGGGTCAGAGAAATTGAAAGGGTTGAAGATCAGGGCATATGCAAAGCAGCAAATGATCATAACATTGAAGACTATGACGATACCAGCAAGTCCAGAGGTAAGGTTATTGGCAGTTTGAGTGAGGTTAATCAGTCTCTGATGCAGGTCCTTTATTTTACCAAGAGAGTTGCATAGGTTTGTTGGGCATCTTTCTGCCTCTGATGCAAATTTCTCATTGAAAACCTTGAAAGAGATTATTAATGACATTTGAGAGAAAAACTGGAATGACCCATGTGCCTTTGAGGAACAAAAGGACAGCAATGAAAATGATTTTTATAATGAGGAGTGAAGTGTCATCCTTTGCCAAAGTATACAAATAATGATGAGTAGCATGTGTCCAAAAAAACATGTAGATACTCAAACCCAAATTAATTATCATAGCTGACCAACAGCCTATCGTGTAAAGATATATGCGTTTCCTCAGTTGTAAGTGTCCATCAATCTTCCAAATGCTTTCTCGAGAGTAGTATATATTGTCATGTATAGCAAATAACTGTCTCCAGGCCTTCTTTCTCCAACACATAATAAACATTACAACTCCTTGGGCTCCAATATAAACCTCCCAGAGATGGAAAACGCCATGCACAATTACATAGTCTAATGAGTTATATGTTGATATAAGGCTCATATTCATACCCAATGGTACCCAAAGTATAATCAGAATTAAAATGGAATATGCAAATGAGATCTTGCACATCCATTCTTTTCTTAAACCAGCTTCCTTAAGAAAATATAATCCGAAAATTGTCATTGTCAGGAGCAATGGACGCAGCGTTTGATACAGTTCATTGTCCTTTTTCATTGATTCATTGTAGTTATGCTGATCGTGATTACTATCCTTCTTTTTTTCTGCTGGGAAGTTCCCATATATAATGTCACTTCTACTTGCTTCAGCCACAATTATAGCAGGCATTTTGCCTTAATTAGATATTTGTTGAATAACTCCAAGTCAAAAATGAAACCTTCTATCTCTGATCTTTCAAAAAGTGTCCCTTTGAGGAAAAAGTATTCTTAGTTCCAGTTTTATACCTCTATGGTAGTCTCAAACCGTCTAGTAGGGAACAAATTGACTGAATGAAGCAAACATGGTCCCAGTACATTGCTGTAGTATCTGCTATTTGTCTGAATGAGGAACAAGACCCCAATAATGCACTGACCTCAAACCCCTACTATACATAATGTTTGATCAATTTGGTTTATGTAACCTCTACAGTCATAATTACATAATATTCCTGTGACCGAATTGCACCAAAAAATCTCTTTTACACTACACGGCATGAGCTGTTATATGACAATGTGCAGAGAAATGGCACATGATTTAGATAAAACAATCTGTTACACATATATGTAACATACTCCAAATTGCTCAAACCAAGTCCTATATTGGAATACTGCATTAACTATTCAGAACATGACCTTTGACTGACCTCTGGATGGCTCTGTGACAAAGCCAATAGCAAACAGTAACACCTTCTTGCTAATCAAATATAAAAACCTGGATTAGAGTTGGCTCAGAGGTAGAGAACAGGCCCATCTGGTGCTGCAGGAGATCTGCAGGTTATAATGAGGGATGTCACATGCCTAGATATCATTTATGCAAGTTTTTAGCAAAATCCATTGGTTGGGGTTTTCACTGTAAGAATTAAGTTAAAAATCTGTCTAAATTTCTAGAAAATGTTTTATTAGTCTCACAGTTTCCTGACTAGTTTACAATGGTCATTCTCACTCGGGGCTACAACCTTAGAGTCAGTTTTGAACCATAGTTGACTCATACTGGGAGTCATAAATGTTTCAAATTTGAAAAGTTTTCAAAGTGCTCAAATCGGCATGAAAACCCTACTAGAAGGTTCTTTTCTTCCACAAGTCATCAGGTAATTGCATTCCCGTCAGAATGCCCCAACAAACTTAACTCCATCAAATAGGGGAAGCTGAGGGAAATGGCTGGAGGCCGGGAAATATGTAAAATGATTTCCATTAAATAGGGGACATTTTTGGCATGAGATAGGCCTAGATATCATTTATGAAAGGTTTTAGCAAAATCCATTGGTTGAGTCTTTCAATATAAAAATAAGGTGAAAAATCTTTCTAAATTTCTAGATAATGTTGTAATCATCACAGAATTTTCTGACATATATAGAATTGTCATTCTCACTCGGGGCTACAACCTTAGAGTCAGTTTTGAACCATAGTTGACTCATACTGGGAGTCATAAATGTTTCAAATTTGGAAAATTTTCAAAGTGCTCAAATCGGCATGAAAACCCTCTCAAAAGGTTCTTTTCTTCCACGACCCCCTACTCCCCCTAACCCCGTCAGTATCACAGAGCAACGCACGGGGAGACCAGGGCCATTCCCCTGACCTCTTCCCGGCCCCCTACTCCCCCTTAACCCGTCAGCACCACAGAGCAACGCACCGGGAGACCAGGGCCATTCCCCTGAACCCTCCCCGGCTCCTACTCCTCCTAATCCCGTCAGCAGCAGGGAACCACGGACGGGGAGACCAGGGCCATTCCCCTGAACCCTCCCCGGCTCCTACTCCTCCTAATCCCGTCAGCAGCAGGGAACCACGGACGGGGAGACCAGGGCCATTCCCCTGAACCCTCCCCCGTCTCTAAAGAGGGATATAAAACTTCCTAAATGATTCTTTTCATCCACAAGTTATCATGTATACATACATACATGTATACATACATGTATACATACATACATACATACATACAACATACATACATACATACACACATACATACATATACACACACATATAATACTATATTATCTAGGTCATTGGGTCAACTTAAGGAGGTGAAAGTTTAGTGGCAGCTCCAGGGTTACAGGCAAGGTGGGGGGGGACCCCCTGTGAGACACTTATGTAATGGGCCATACCATTGACACTGCAAGAGTGTGAACACATCCCTTACACTTCTTGACACGGTTTATAGCAAAGTAATTCAACCAGGGCAAAGTGTTTTAGTGTATTAGATCAAAAATTTCCCGTGAATATGTTGGCTTCTGAACTTTAGAGCCCCCACAAACTATGACAGGACCCCACAAATGATGATAATCCCCCACAAACAATGACAATGCCCCCACTGTCGATGACAACACCCCGAGAATCTATGACAAGTCATTGAAGGGCCCAAAACATTTGATATACATCTGAATTGCTATATTTCTTGGTTAAAGATGTACGCATAAATATTATTTGATACATAATAACAATCCATTCAACAATTAATCATAAGTATATAAGATATTATTCATATGGCTGATAGGAAGCCCATGTGGGACCCATGTGGGATTGATGTGGGCAAGTGGGCAGCGGATATCCCACTTAGGACCCACTTGGGACCCACATGGGAAAGCCCACAATATCATCAAACATAATGTCAATAAAAGTCATCTGAGTGCCCTGTTCAAAGCTTATTGGTCGACATATTAGAAAAGAAAGCAACCATTATATGATTACTGATCAATTGAAAAAAACAAGTTAGCCAAGTGGGTCCCATTCGGGTCCCATTCGGGTCCCACTTGGCCACAATTTTGCCCAATCCGGTCCCAAATGGGCCCCACTTCTACATGTCCCATGTGAAGATTGCCCAATGCACAACAGAAATTGAATCCTGTTATCCTGATTCATGCTCATTTACATGAGTTGAATTCCTCATTTGAATTATTCATTGAATTATAGAAATTTGATTATGGACATATCTCAATCCAGCCCAATTGGGTCCCACTTGGGTCCCATGTATATCTGTCCCATTTGAATAACGCTCATAATATTTTTAAAATTCAAATAATGAATTCCAATTCACACTCATTTGGATAAGAAAGACGAGTGGCTCAATTATTAAACGAACTTGAGAAATCTGATGATTGAACAACTTTTATCTTGCCCAATCCGGTCCCAATTGGGCCCCACTTCTACATGTCCCATGTGAAGATTGCCCAATGCACAACAGAAATTGAATCCTGTTATCCTGATTCATGCTCATTTACATGAGTTGAATTCCTCGTTTGAATTATTCATTGAATTATAGAAATTTGATTATGGAAATATCTCAATCCAGCCCAATTGGGTCCCACTTGGGTCCCATGTATATCTGTCCCATTTGAATAACGCTCATAATATTTTTAAAATTCAAATAATGAATTCCAATTCACACTCATTTGGATAAGAAAGACGAGTGGCTCAATTATTAAACGAACTTGAGAAATCTCATGATTGAACAACTTTTATCTTGCCCAATCCGGTCCCAATTGGGCCCCACTTCTACATGTCCCATGTGAAGATTGCCCAATGCACAACAGAAATTGAATCCTATTATTCTGATTTGTGCTCATTTACATGAGTTGAATTCCTCATTTGAATTATTCATTGAATTATAGAAATTTGATTATGGAAATATCTCAATCCAGCCCAATTGGGTCCCACTTGGGTCCCATGTATATCTGTCCCATTTGAATACCGCTCATAATATCTTAAAGATTCAAATAATGAATTCCAATTCACACTCATTTGGATAAGAAAGGTGAGTGGCTCAATTATTAAATGAACTCAAGAAATTTGATGATTGAAGAACCTTTATCCTGCCCAATTCGGTCCCAAATGGGCCCCACTTCTACATGTCCCATGTGAAGATTGCCCAATGAACAACAGAAATTGAATCCTATTATTCTGATTCGTGCTCATTTACATGAGTTGAATTCCTCATTTGAATTATTCATTGAATTATAGAAATTTGATTATGGAAATATCTCAATCCAGCCCAATTGGGTCCCACTTGGGTCCCATGTATATCTGTCCCATTTGAATACCGCTCATAATATCTTAAAGATTCAAATAATGAATTCCAATTCACACTCATTTGGATAAGAAAGGTGAATGGCTCAATTGTTAAATGAACTCAAGAAATTTGATGATTGAAGAACCTTTATCCTGCCCAATTCGGTCCCAAATGGGCCCCACTTCTACATGTCCCATGTGAAGATTGCCCAATGAACAACAGAAATTGAATCCTATTATTCTGATTTGTGCTCATTTACATGAGTTGAATTCCTCATTTGAATTATTCATTGAATTATAGAAATTTGATTATGGAAATATCTCAATCCAGTCCAATTGGGTCCCACTTGGGTCCCATGTATATCTGTCCCATTTGAATAACGCTCATAATATTTTAAAAATTCAAATAATGAATTCCAATTCATACTCATTTGGATAAGAAAGGTGAATGGCTCAATTATTAAATGAACTCAAGAAATTTGATGATTGAAGAACCTTTATCCTGCCCAATTCGGTCCCAAATGGGCCCCACTTCTACATGTCCCATGTGAAGATTGCCCAATGCACAACAGAAATTGAATCTTATCATCCTGATTCATGCTCATTTACATGAGTTGAATTTCTCATTTGAATTATTCATTGAATTATAGAAATTTGATTATGGGAACATCTAAATCCAGTCCAAGTGGGTCCCACTTGGGTCCCATATAAATCTGTCCCATATGAGTAATGCGTGTAATATTAAAATGATTTAAATGTAGCATTGAGATTCATATTCATTCAGTTAAGAAGGATGGGTGGCTCATTTATTAAATCAAATATAGAACCCGATTATTGAGCAGCTTCTATCTTGCCCAATCGGGTCCGAAGTGGGACCCACTTGCATGCTTGCCAATTGATGATCAGTCAACACATAACAAAAACTAATGGTATTACCATAGCCATTTTTGAGAGTTGAATTCTTCAGTTGAATTCTTTAATGAATTATTATTATTGAATTCTTTAATGAATTATAGAAGTAGTCAACGTCTTTTTGGTTTTTTTAATCATACCCGTCAGGCCGGGTGCAGGGGCTGGTTATGCCGTAGTCACTTTCTATAGTAGATTACGACAGATTGCTGAAATTCAACGAAGTAGGTAAGCTCAATATGCTTAGAATTAGTTGTTTTAATAAACCCACATGATGTCGGGTGAGAGGGAAAACAAGAAGTACATATTACGATCTTTTACAACATAAATTTCCAAACGTCATGACGTCGTCAATTTGCGTTTCCTAGCAACAACGTTGCTAGGATAACAAGGTCAAGGACGTGCATTGATCAGCGAAGCTTTGATTACTTTTACCATAACTTTAGCCCTATCAGCAAGGAAAGTAATGACAAAATCGGCAAGTTTGGCAATTATTTCAGAGATAATTATCTCTTAAACGAGTAAATTATTATGAAAATTGCTCAACTACAAGTATAGCAATCATGATAAACATATAGATCTACCTATAGATCTATAGATCGTCATCACGCCATTGTGTTGGCAGCATCTGCATGGAGAATGATGCACCCTCCATCACTTGCTACACCCACAAGGCCGAACTTAGTGTTTTCCCGCGTCTTATAGATACAAACTTTTCTGAATTAATTTTCATGACAATTGGTAGCCATCGTGTAAGTTAGACCCCCAAGTCTACATATTTTCATGATAATCAATTATTGACTTTGCAGTGAAAATAAATACACAACATTTGTAGAGTAGAGGTGCCAGTTTTCGCGCAGCTTTAGTTTTCGCGCATTTTACGCATTTTAATGCACGTTTTTCTCTTGGCATCAGATATTTATTTTTTTCACTCACAGACCCAGAAGGACGTCCTGTTGAAACAAATTATTTATGTGTTCTAGAGCCATAAATGTGTTTTAACATTCATATTATTTAGGAACTTGGCAGGACTCTTAAAAAGTTCATAATTTATGAAATAATGACCCAATGATGTTTTTTTGAATAGAAAATATTATTTACATAACAAGAATATGTTAGAAATTAGTTTAAAGTGATATCTGATCGTTCCAATATAAGAAACATGCAATTTCATTTTTAGTTTAGAAATTATACCCCTGCGTGAAAAATAATGACATAAGATAAGGCTGTTGTCATTTTTCGCACATTTTCGATGTATTTTTCCGAAATTTCCGACTTTTTCAACATTTTTTGGGGGTCAAACTTGCAAAATTGTTCATGACCAACTTCTATTTATTGTGGAAATCCTTTCTTTTAATTGTCCTAACCTAAGGGGCGATGCATTCTAATTTTTGTACTTTATTCAGACATTTTTATACTTTCTTCTATTTTTTGAAAATGCAAAAATAAGCACATTCTAATGCATAACCATAGTGTTTTTACTTCAGGTTCTTGCATTCAATATAGTATTCTTATTACGCATTTTATGAAACATGATAAAGTCAGTGGTTATTCTAACGAATGGATTTCAAAAGAGAATTATTTTCTGATACTCTGATGTCGAAATTTTCTATTTATTTTCTATTTTACTTGTTTTACGCCTAAAATCTTGCTAAGTGCGTGAAAACTGGCTACATGCTGCGTGAAAATAGGCTACAGTGCGCGAAAACTAGCTACAGAACGTCTAAAAGTAAAATAGGATGCATGTACATTAAAAAAAGAATTTCAATACTTTCTTTTTATATAACTGTGTTCACTGACTGTATTCTACGTTGGTATAGGTGTAAACTATTAAATTCAATTATTTTTCATTAGATATTCTATCATTATACCATTTCCCGTCCTTACTGCGCGAAAACTGGCTACACTACTCTAATGACTATGTTCATTGAGCCATAATCATTACAAAATTATTAATGTGTGCTTGAAAATAATAGATAATGATGATAATAAAGATAATAAAGATAATGCAATATACTTGTTGAGGGTTTAACGCACATGTCAGGCTAATATCGCGCACCTATCATGCCTTTTTTGCGCATTATGTATTAAACGAAAATGAAATATGTAAAATGAATATGTAAATATCACAAAAAATTAATTCAAGGCACACTCAGGGTCCATGATATCCTTCAATGATGTCCATCATGCTGTACTGAAGCGGGAGGTCAGTCCATGCTCAGTAACTCAGCCATGTTGCGCTGTCGATTTTTAGGATCTACACCCCTGACTAGAGAACCATATTAATTTATTTCCAAAACGATAATTCACCTTCATTCCATCATACTCAGCGTTTAGTGATAATATGATATGTCAAAAATATCATTCAAAAACAATGAAATTAACTAGATCTATGTCATTTTGACGAATTTTATCAATATATTTCATATTTTTTATATTTTGATATCTACATTTATATATTGTTTTTGCCAATACTTTAAAATCCTTAAAGCTTGACTCTACAGTTAAGTCAACCTTGGCTTCAGTTAGTTTCACTACCAATACTACAGGTGGCGCAGTGGTAGGTATCTGCACCATGGCCACTCTCCAAGCCTCGACGTTCACGCACAATGTGCACTCTCATACTGTAGAGGTACGGAGTGGAAGTGCCTGTGTTGGGAGAGTGACAGAACTACACGAAAAAAGCGCCAAATCCAAGACCGCCATTTTGAAGAGGAGCTGTAAACAAGGCTTAAGGCTTAAGAAACTAACTGAAGCACCGATCATTTTTGTCGTTTTAGGTAAGTAAATCTACATTTCCTATTTGTTTTGTTTAACTGTTGTTTCCCATCAAAATTTGAGTTATATTAAGGTCAGGATGAATAGTTTCACTCGCCGCTACGACGTTATCCCCGATACCGTCGCCGTCACTCATAGCACATTGATGAAACATGTACGAGAAGAAAGAGCAGGTTATAAGCTTTCTTTTGATATGTAGCACATTGCTGTACTGCTTTCCGTTCTGCCACTATGTAAGAGATTGCAGTTTTAACTCTTCACTGAATCACCCAATTATCGGGAGATTTTATACTTGGTTGGGACGGTTGGGACGGTCGGGACAGGGTCTAACAAGAAATGCGTAGTGTCCGCAGGAAAAAAGCGATCCGTGGTTTTGTTTCACATAGGGGTAGCAAACTAAACATATATCCCTCTCTTCTGATACATCCCTGGAATTCATACCCAAATGGCTAACTCGTCCCTATTCAACAGTTTTTGTAACGGAGCAGTTGTCTGCCTTACGATAACACTTCGCTTTGCTCAGTAGCAGCTTTGCTGCAAACTTCTCATTTGCCCTTTCATGATATACCGCACACGTTGTTTGATACCTTTACATAATTTTTCAAATTTTCTTTTTTACCATTTCATAATATCCCGCACACCAAACATGTTGTTTAATACCTTTCCATAACCTTCTAAAATTTCTTACATACCATTTCATAATATCCTGCACACCAAACATGTTGTTTAATACCTTTCCAAAACTTTCTAAAATTTCTTATATACCATTTCATAATATCCCGCACACCCAACATGTTGTTTAATACCTTTCCATAATTTTCTAAAATGTCTTATATACCATTTCATAATATTCCACACACCCAACATGCTGTTTAATTCCTTGACATAATTTTCTAAAATGTCTTATATACCATTTCATAATATCCCGCGCCCCCAACATGTTGTTTAACACCTTTACATAGTTTTCTAAAATTTCTTATATACCATTTCATAATATCCCGGTCACCCTACATGTTGTTTGATACCTTTAAATATTTTTTTATTATTTATTACATACCATTTCAAAATATCCCGCACCCCCAACATGTTGTTTAATACCTTTCCACAATTTTCTAAAATGTCTTATATACCATTTCATAATATCCCGCACACCCAACATGTTGTTTAATACCTTTCCATAATTTTGTTTTAATTTCTTATATACCATTTCATAATATCCCACACACCCAACATGCTGTTTAATACATTTACATAATTTTCTAAAATTTCTTACATACCATTTCAAAATATCCCACACCCACAACATGTTGTTTAATACCTTTCCAAAATTTTCTAAAATTTCTTACATACCATTTCATAATATCCCGCACACCCAACATGTTGTTTAATACCTTTCCATAATTTTCTAAAATGTCTTATATACCATTTCATAATATCCCGCACACCCAACATGCTGTTTAATACCTTTACATAATTTTCTAAAATGTCTTATATACCATTTCATAATATCCTGCACCCCCAACATGTAGTTTAATACCTTTACATAGTTTTCTATAATGTCTTATATACCATTTCATAATATCCCGCACCCCCAACATGTTGTTCAATATCTTTCCACAATTTTCTAAAATTTATTATATACCATTTCATAATATCCCACACACCCTACATGTTGTTTAAAACATTTACATAATTTTTTTAAAATTTCTTTTCTACCATTTCATGATATCTCACACACCCTACATGTTGTTTAATAACTTTACATAATTTTTCAAATTCTTTTTTACCATTATAACATCCCGCCCACCCACAATTGATTTCAAATGTTATAAATATTTTTATTTCGTTTCATAATCCTGCCGGGCTGTTCTGTTTGTTAGATGTTTCCATGACATGATGTCAAGGACAAGGGCCAATCAGAGTGGAGCTTACAACCAGCTTTGGCCCACCAGCCTCACTCTGGTTTTTCTAAGGGGAGCCAAAACTCCAACAAACTGGAACATTTTGCAGCATAAAGAGGGAGATTAATGATAAAATCCTTTGACCAAAAGCCACAATATGGATTAATCTAAGCGGGGAATGAACTAAAAAAAGATATGCTGACAGTTTGGGGCATTGACATAGGAGGATTAGGTTGTTTCAGAAGATTTGTTGTTGTGAAAGTAAGGACAGAACCTATCAGAACATTGCCCATGGATTTTGGACAGGGGGTAAAGCGATCACTTCGCTACGCTCCGTTGCGCCTTCGGCGCGGATCGCTTTAAAAAATCGGGACACTTGGCAGGGTTTCCTTGGCAGGCCTGCCGGCTTGTGCTCCAACACCTCCCGTGAGAACAGTGGGCGTCTAAGTGGCGGGGGGCCTAAGTGACTGTCAATCAGAATAGGCCGGGGCCCCGGGGCCCTCGTCGGCAGTGGCTGGGCCAGCCCGAGGTCGGGCAGGCGGCGGCCGGCGGCCCCCAGCCCTAGCCCTAAACTGGAAATGTCCCCGTCGCCGTCAGGGTAGAATCTAAGTGAAATTCCTAAAACTGCAATAATTTAGGTGGGCATCCTGTCGCACTGTCGCACAAAAATTCGACACAGGCCTCAAATTGTGCGACAGGAGATTTCTAAATGAAATATATATTAATTTTATAACCAAAAGTGAGTTGAAGTGACAAAAAATCCAGAAGGTAAAACAGGGTTGTATCGTGCACAGTGGTATTATCGCACAATTTTTGTTAATGACTACTAGAAGTAGAATAAAATTCTAAATTGAAAAAAAAATCGCAAAAATTGTCAAAAGTTGCCGTGCCAATTTAGCTAAATCATAATACGACTTTATAACCTCTTTAAATACTTAGATATGACAAAAATAGTATTTTCACATGTGCAGAGTGCGTGATACAGCCCTATTTTGATATTTCTATAATATTCAATCATTATTTTGTTAGATTATCAGACATAGCATATACATTGTGTTTGTACATCATATCAACGTGAGGCAGGGGGATATCAATTAAAGATATCAACGCATATACACCTTTATTATATACCAAGTTCGGAGTGCCTATTCCTTCAGCATTGTACAGCCCCGCGAGCAAAGGTGGAATAACTGATGGCGTTATGCCACACTGTGGCATAATCAAAAATTATTGCCCCGCAAGTCTCCGTGAGGCAATAACGATGCTTGCCGGCGTGGAAACTACGTAAACAACCCTCAAACTACGCCAAATTTGTCTCATTTGATGAAAAAACAACGTAAAATCGATTTATTTTACCGTCAAATTCGGCAAAAGCGTTGCCTGTCCGCCATCTTTGGTCTCCTCCGTAGTTTCCCCATTAAACACCAGACGGCGGGGCAGTAGTCAGCTCAATCTGATTTATTTCCTTTAAATTCGCAATTCTATGCGTCTTTCATGCGTTTTAACGCATAGATTCGTCAAAATATTGAAAATAACGCATGATTTGACCGTAATAGTGCGTTAAAATTCGTAAATAAGACGTTTGATGCATTGCGGAAACGGTAGCAAGGCTAGGAACTCTCTGCCGAGGAGGTGCATTCAACGCATCCGGCAATGGCGCGGCCCACCCACGGAGGGTAAATAAACGGAATTCGTCTCATTTTTTCACATTTCTTCAACATAGGCAGGTATTTGATATATAATAAAACAAGAACTAACCTCGGGGTCACTCAGCCTCGATTATTCACCTCGCCTCGGAAGGGTCTCGGGCAGAGCCCTCGACCCTTCCTCGGCGGGTGAATAATCTCGGCTTCGTGACCCCTCGGTTAGTTCTGTGTATATATTTAACTATAAACTTTTTTCTTTTTTTTTATAAAGTCATTATTATTCATATTTCCTTGTCTTTGTAAAGACATGCGCAATATAAGGCTATGTCATCCACGATATAACCCTGATGTGCATGATATAAATCCAGAAAATAAGTTATTTCAAGTTTGCACCTTACCAATTCAGAATTAAAAGTAGAAAATATTAAATATTCCCGGCAGATACCCCTAATATGGATCTATATGACAAAACGAATATGGAGGCTAACCCTGAAAAAAATAGATAAAAAAACTAAATTTGGGCTTTGTAAAATATAGATCTATCAATATTTCTATGAAAATGAGATAAAACGTAGAATATCATGGCATATCATATCATCAATGACTATCCATACTATACCAAACAAAGTCAAACAAGTTTTAATGGAAAATACTAACATATATAATCTTTGAGGATACGTAACACTTTATTTCATTTTTATTTTAAGTATAATGGTTGATATTAGGCATGCAAAATGCGCGATATTAGCCTGATATGCGCGATATAAAGCCTAAAATAAGTATATTACAGGATGTACCCCTAGGTAATAAGGGTCATTGCTAGAAATAAAAGATAATTACTAATAGATACCCTTAATAGGGCTGTATAACTCTAAAGAAAACCGGGTGTTCTGATTATGATACCTGGCAAATGCAAGAAACAAGTGTGGGTGCATTAAATAAAATGCGCGATATACCCCCTTTTTACCCTATGTAGGCCTACACATGTTGGGTATCATAATAAAAGTCTAAACTATTTTTCTCAATGGCCCTAATGAATGTAAAATTCATGGACAAAATGGATCTATGCAAAATAAACATCAAGTATAAGTATACATCAGAGGGGGTCGGGAGCATTCATTTTGGACACTGATGTTTGTGATTTCAAAAGCACAATGTACATATTTTAGTGACTCAACGATTTGTGCCAAGAACAAAAAACTAATTAATGATTATTCTTTGTCTGATAATTAGATCAGGGGCGGTTTCAGAGTCAATCTTCTAGGGGGGGCAATACATCTGCCCCTCCCCCCCATGATTTAGCCTGCAAAATTTCTCCTCAAATTTGTCAAAACTACGAGAGTCCATTTTTGGTTGGGGGGGGGGGGTGCAAAAGGGCCGGTTTTATTTTATGTTGTAGGACTACAGGGTTCTCCCTTGGCATGCAGGATTCCCACATCATAATTTTTATTCCCTCACTGAACTCCTGCAGAGTGGGCCATTCCCGCATTAGCTCTGCTACCCATAACTGGTAGTAGGGACCGTGGCAGGGCTGCCAAGTGTCCCAATTTTCCCAGGACAGTTCCAATTTTTAGACCCTGTCCTGGGTGTCCCGATTAAGTTCAAAATGTTACAATAATTAGGGGGAAAATGCAAAAATAAGAAATACTTCAATAGTGTGTTTAATAAATTCTGCTCAAAATCAATTAATTCTTTTGCCTCAAATCAAAGAAAGATCTCAGGAGGTACCCCTGAACCTCCCTGTAATACAAATGTATCACAAAAAATAGTTATGAATCTTCTGGATGCCCATTTTGGAAGTGACCAATTTTTAAAAATATTTCATAATTTCTTAGAAAAATCGTAAGATCTCACAAAAAATCGGGAGACTTGGAGCCTCTGCCCTTGTCCCGTAGATCTATGTCCCATTAGGAGTGAAAAATGTCCCGTTTTTTGACAAGATATTGGAGAAAATTTTGCCCAACTACAAGTGACAGAATGCAGGAAATTGCGTTTTTACAACTTCTTTTTCCAAAATTTTCTGAACTACTCTTTTTAGGACAGATAATTATAAACATTATAACAGCAGTCTAAATAATGTGTAAATATTCAGGGGCCAGTCGGGCCCTCTCTGTTGAAAGTCTAGGGGCCCAAACACCTTTAGGATAGTCCTTATTATCTTTTGTATTCAAAACATTGGATTTTCTATGGGCTACGGTTCAAGAAAACTCAGAAATCAAACCAAACACCATTTACAACGAATATCATTTCTATGTTCTCAAAATACTTGTGCAATTGACGTCTTGAGTATTATTGTATAAATAGCTTCATTAGATAGAAAATTCATTAAGCTTTCAGATGATATTATGACATGACTAGGGAAATTCTGGATACAAGGTTTTGGTCGCCAATTTGGCGAGCATTTTAGTTATTTTACCCAGAAATTTTTGCCAGATTCAATTTGAATTCACCCCATGCAAATTGGCGAACAGCCAGCGCGAACGTAGATTATTCAATAGTATACTTTACGATTTTCAGTAGATGTATGAGAAGTGTGGTAGAGGTAGTATGGGTGGCGGCCTGCCTGGGGTGTCTCCCTGGGGGCCTAAGTGACAGGGCCTAAGTGGCAGGGGCCTAACTGACTGGCTACCCCTATACTAAGTCGTTTTGAACTAGATTTGAACCATCCTAGAACCATGTTTGAACTCATTTTTTGTTCAGTTGGGATCAAACCGTGAAAACAGTTCAAATCGCATTTCTAAAACAAGCATTTGGTTCAAATGTGGTTCACCTATACTGGGTATGCGGGTCTAAAAATATGACATCATGCACTGAAATCTCACGGATATCGTGAACGGCAGTTGGTGGTGCGTTTAACATGGGATCCTATGGAAGAAAACAGGTTATTTCGCTCTAAATTTTTAGATATTAATCCAATTTTCATACGGTAAACAAAAACAAAGTTGGGAATTTATCCCAGGCACCCCATGCAAGGCTTCAAATTTTCCTAAAAGGTCAATTTTCAGCACTTTTGCGAAAATTCTAATTTTCTCCATATGCACCAATTCTAAGTAGGGTCACTTCTGGACCCCAGTGTTTCACTTCACGATGACGGAAATGCCGGGAATACAGCTAACCCGTTTAGTCTGTATGGAGGGTAGTTCAAGGTGGGTTCAAGATGGCCAAAACATAAAATTAGATATTGCTACGTGTTAAAATGCAGTCTGGAAAGAACCCATAAGGGTTGGCCTGACGTTAAACTACCCCAACAAACAAACAAACAAGCTCAAATTATAGCTTAATTACTTAGTTCTGCCATTTTCCTGAAAATGGTGGTATTTAGGCAAAGAGGAGGGGGCCCCAAGGCCATGCGCCTGTACTACTTCTTTATCTTAGATACTTGTAGAAAGAAAATATGAATAAAAGATAATCTTACAATTGCTGTTTAATTCAATTTTAATTTAGAATTAAAAAGAAATTGTGACTTTGTTTTCTATCTTATATTTTGTCAACTTCAACCATGACCAACTCAGAAAATAAATTAAAAACCATCTTAATTATATCATCAAATTTTTTGACTACAAAAAATGTCATTTGGCGATTTTTCTGGTTACAAATTTCAAATTCCATGCATGAGCCCTGAGCAGGGTGCATGGTTTTTAAAAGTGTGCACCTGGCAGATGCCCATATTTTTGATGAAATAAATAGTAGGGGTTTTTCTTAACTATTTTGTCCACTAGTCCACTGGGCTAGTGGTCCTATCTTTGCACTGTGTTCTACCATGTATGGCTGGGCATAAGGCGGCAACAATGTAGCAATTGTACTGACCTGATTACAACCAGCCCCCAGTCAAAAACCTCATGCCCCACCGTTGCTAGGCTGTTGTTCCTTGTTAGAAGCCAGTGAAATTACTCGTACTTTTCATATTTTCTCACAATTGAATAACCAAATAGCACATACTTGGATAATTCATGTTACCCTTGACTCCCCATCTAAAAGTGACATCATTTCAAGTTGCCCCCCCCCCCCAAAAAAAAAAAAAAAATCAAAAAAATCGCAGAAACAGGGGTAGACATAACAGGGGCCCAGGGCCTCTAGGTCATTTAAAATCAGGTCAGGCCCCTTGAATTTCTTGCCTATAAGCTTAGAAAATGTTTGGCCTTAATTGAAAATGGGAATTTCAGCATCTAATATCCTAACTGCACCTATGATTTTTCTATGAAATTCTTGAACCTGACATTTTTTCAACATGATGTCATACACCACATAACACCCCACCCCCGCCCCCCTTTGTCATGTTTGGTCATGCAACCATGAACCCCCACTACCCTCTACTGCATGACATCATTTATGGATGGCCCCTTACCCAGTGATGCAGTTGTTAGGGCAAGATAACGTAGCAACATAAACAACGTCACTGCTGTGGAAATATTCATAATTTTGGATCTAGATGATCAATTTTGACAACTTATTTTTTGAATATAATTTTAAATTCCGAGCTGGTTTCAAATGTCCATAGTCAGGCTGTGACATTGGCATTATATTCCACTGGCCTGGCAGCCCATGAGCCTTCAAATTATATTAAATTTTACTAAATTGTACTTAATTTTCCACTTGCTCGCCTATAATTTTACTGGCCTTGGGCATCAGGCCGGTGGCTAATGTCGCAGACTGCATAGTAGAACATGCTTTAACCACGGGGAGGTGGCCCTCGGGCCACTGATTCAGCCCGCAGCTGTGCCTTCAGGGTTCTCCCTAGGAAAAAATCACAGCCCAGTGCAGATTAAAAAAAAAAATTGTTGTGGGATATATATAAGTTTATAACATATATAAACATTAGACTATAGATGTAAATATGATGCTAATTGACAGGATTTGTATTAAGCTTTAGAATGATATATTGGCAATTTTTGTAGATGAAATAATACCGGAAATGTGGCAATTTATGCTAAAAAAAAACAAAAACTTTTATATCTATCCATTAAATTTACAGCCCGGCCACGCCAGGTGCGCTGTGCTTTGGGGAGAACCCTGACCTTGTTAAGGATTCAGGCTAGGAAAATTTGCATGTCCACGCATCCTCGACGATAAGAAAATTGGTTTGGACAACCAGAAAATGATTTCTGGTAGTCTTCCTGACAACCAGATATTTTGATAAAATACTAAAAATGTAACCTCAGAAAATTCACATTTTGTCCTTTTCTGTTATTTGTTTGGAAAGTTAATAATAATTTGGATGACCTATGGATGTTTGTGGACAATCAGATCTTTAATATTGATCATCCTCTGACGACCAGAAAATTGGAGGAATTTTCCTAGCCTGGGATTGAAAATGTCCCGTATCTTTTTTTCTTTCTTTTTTTGTTACAAAACATTGGAGAAACTATTTCTTATTCTTAAAATATTTCTAACATTTATAGTTCTTGATGCCTTTTCCATGGGAGCCTTCCATTAGGTATGTATGCAATAAGGGGGGTGGGGGGTCTGAAATGTTTAAAAATTTGCACACATTCCTGAGCACAACTCGGGCCTCGAGAAATTTTGATCTTTTCATGCCATATCATACATAGGAAGTCAAATATAATTGTGCAACATATTTGGTTTCATAATTACTTCTTTTGTTATTTCAGGGCCAGAATGTTCCTGTGTGTCATATTTATTCAGGAAAGATGTATATACATCATTCCCAAAGTATGGCTGATTGATGATGACAGTTGCTACCTGTGCCCTGGTGATGCAGTCAATGCTATCTCAGAGCAAAGTCCACCGAAGAAAAGCTGGCCAACTTACGAAATCAGAGTACTTGGCTGTACAGGTGAGATTTCTCTTTAGGGCAATGAATCCCATTTCTAAATATAGCAAAAGTACCATGATGCATAAATCGCTTCAACAGCAGGTTTTATGACTACCTTCCTAATCTAAACTAGTTACATTTCATTAGCACAGCCAAGCTTTTCTGTACAGGGGATGCCAAGATGTTCTGAAATGTCATGAAAAAGTGGGCTTGCAAATGCCAGCCCTTTCTAAAAGAGAGTTGCTGAAATAAATGTATGTGTAATGGATTTTTCATTTCATGCCAGTCAAATGTGTTTCAAAACCTAGCCAGTATGATTTTTTCTCTAAATGTAATGTAAATCTTATTATTCAGTACACATTAGAACATTTTGATATTTAGAATAAACCTCAAATAAATTGTTATTGTTTCAGCTCAAACATTGTTTTAGGCAGTAAAACCCCTCTGAATTTCTGGGGATTTTCAATTGCCATGTTTAAAAGTAACATGGCTCTACTTATGTTGGCATAACTTCATGATTTGTATTCTAAAGAGGGTTTCTAACTATGGATTTTCTATAAAGGGAGTGAAGTTTGAAATATCAAAAATGTTGGTTATGAAAATGATCCAATGTTATCTTTGGTGTCATGAATATGCTCAAGGTCTCTAGGAAATTAGTCAAAACTTGATAGGTTACTATGAGAAAGTAAAATGTAGACGAAAGAAAATTTAATATCTTTGTCTTGTAGAATATACTTTTGATAGCAGAACAACCTACATTGGAAAGTATTATTATATTTTCAGACACTTTAGCGAAGGCAAGGTTGATGATGGAAAAGGCCGTCTTTACCTCAGATGAAAGTCCCACTGAAGCAGAGGACAGTGATGGTGAAAACTAAAACTTGTAAGTAATTTCATGTAAATAGCCCATGGATAAAAACTTCCTTATGTAAGACATTTACCTCCGTGCCCCATGTATGACAGTGATGCAATTGGAAACAAACAGGGCATCCCTAAATCAGCTCATAGTTATGATCTTCCAAAGCTGAAAAGCTTTACATTGTGCATTCTGGAAAGAGCCCTGAATGTTGTTTTTTTATTAGTTAATTAATAAGCAAATTATCAGTATATGTCCTGATCTTCCAAGTGTGGCAATATATACAATGTCAGGCACCTAGTTGTTTTATCACTGCACAAAGTAATAGGCCTAACCTTTATAAATAGTAAAAGACTCTTTTAAAATGTAAAAGTACCTCCCCCCCAACGCAGCTTAATTCACACAAATGAAAAGTTAACATACTTCAAATGGCTATTTCTTTCAGCAACAGTGAGAGACAACCCTCCAACAAAAACAGCAACAAAGCGTGACATAGATGCTTATGGCCTGGTTCAAGATCATCTTGTAGAAGTTTGTGAGCTGAGGGCGTCCAAGGTTTAGTGTACAAAGTTGCATTCATCTAAACATGTGAAATGGTATCGTCATGAAAAATCAGTAAACCAGATGATATGGTCTTTATTTGAAGTTTTCATTATGTAATTTTTCTGCTGTTTGGTACCCATTGTGATATTTGTCAAACATTCCATGTTATTTTCCTTGATCTTGTCATCCATAGTCAAAGATGGCTCCAACATTTATCTTGGTTGTTGCATAAACAATAATCTACTTATTTTATCATGATTTTACTTGAAAACAAGCTACTTAATAGATATTTGCCAAGAGTCCTGGTAAAAGATTCAAACATCAGAAAGTGAAATACCTTATAACTTTGTCTATGAAATATGTTGCTATTAATCCTATTTATAGCATATAACTTAAACTCATCATATAACCCTTTCTGTGATATACTAAGTGATGATGTTCGAGCAATGGTAATGTTTATGAAGTCTATGTACTTAGGTTTCCCCGGTGCATGTACAAAGAAAATGGATGCCCCTTTACTGTTTTATTAGTTTGGTTAATATGCTGATGCAGGAATAAAGGAATTACATAATTCAGTATTAAAATTTATCTCCGTCCATAAACAAAAGAAAATGTGGTGCTGAAAGAATTGATTATTCCAGATATTCAGTTCCACACTATATGTGCTGAACAGCTCAGGGCTGTGTTTTATAGAATTTACTCAATGTTTTTAAATAAAAGAAAGTTGAATAAAAATGCGTGTTTTATTGTATATATATATATATAGTTTAATCTAGTAAATGTTTAAAATTTGACAATACAAAATGAGGGAATAATATTGTCAAATTATCCAAATATTCATATTGCTAATAATCGAATGAACATTTTTGTAAGATGAATAAAATTTGATATTAATCATATTGAACCAATTGGCTAGCAACTTCTTTAAACAGAAAATGAAAATATGATTTCCTGAATGTGATAATTCTAAAGGAATTGGCAATATGGGATCCAGTCATGTAGGCCCAAACTGAAGCGGGCAATCCCAATTCTGCCTGAAGTGGGTAAGCCCAATTAGGGTGGAAGAGGGTAAGCCCAATTAGGGTGGAAGAGGGCAATCCCATATGGGATAGAAATGGGGCTGAAGTGGGTAATCGTAAGTGGGGTCGAAATGGGAAATCCCAAGTGGGGTTGAAGTGGGTAAACCTATGTGGGGTTGAAATGGGAAATCCCATTTGGGACTGAAGTAGGCAACCCCACATGGGACTGAGGTGGGTGCTCCCAATTGACCAAGACCACGAGTGGTGGGCAACAATGCCAATAATGGTTGGAAGCTTTGGGTATAAAATGGGGGTCAGTTGGATAAAAAAGATATTGGCCCAAATGTGACTGATGTGGGCAGGCCCATGGCGGCCCCATATGGGCCCGCCGGACAAATCGTAGTGGGTCCCACTTGGGCTGCCCAAGTGGGACCCAGTTCGCAGCCCACATGGGACCCATATGGGTCCCAAGTGGCATTCCTGTTGGGGTATATGTAAAGCAAATGTTCCCATGAACAATGACAGCACCCACGGTTGATGACAGGTCAATAAATACCCCAATAACATTAGAGAATATATCATAATATTTATTGTTATGAACCAGACATGTATGCATCAATAGGGGTGTAGACCCCTAAATTC
Organism: Lepidonotus clava; assembly: GCA_936440205.1. Classification (NCBI taxonomy): domain Eukaryota; kingdom Metazoa; phylum Annelida; class Polychaeta; order Phyllodocida; family Polynoidae; genus Lepidonotus; species Lepidonotus clava. Next base: position 54,341,536 of record OW387137.1, read on the forward strand.
GACACGGCGACACGGCCTTTTTTTAAATTCGACAGGCGACATGGCAAATAAGGGACAAATGACACTGTCCTTTTCTTAAATTCGACAGGGGACAGGGGCTTAAAAACGATAGTGACAGGGGACAGGGCTAATTCTTAAATTCGACAGGGGACATGGGTCTAAACCAAGATTTAAGGACAGGCGACATGGCTATTTTTTAAATTCGACACGCGACGTTAGACCCCCCCATCCATACCCCCATCAATACATATCAACACATGGTAAAATACAATTAAATGACACCTAAAACGTTTTGAAATCTAGCATGATGAGAGCCCTAGGAACTAATACACAAAAAGTACACCACATGATAATTACTAAATATCTAATATATTTCTGTAACTATCGAGAGAATATATGCAAAGGTGCAGTCTCTAATGGAAATAGTGCATGTAACGATGGATATACACCAAAAAATAATTTACATTTTTTCCCAATATAGCACATTAACATGAAATTCCCCAATTGGGCATGTTTCATAAGAATTGACCATATGGATCACCTGAGTGAGATAGAAGTGAGGATCTGCCTCGCTATTCCTGCCACAGGTCATCCTCCAAGCAGAGAACTGTGCTCGACTATCTGCTTGGAGAGTGAAGAAGAGAAGTGTCACCCCATAAAGAAAGTCATAATAGGATAAGACCGTCCCCCATTGTTCCGCCCTGATTTGTATTTACTCGGGTAGCAAGTGTAGACCGGGGAATGTCCCACACAGGGCCGGGGTTGGGCAGGTTTGGACCCCTCCACCACCATCAATCAACGTTTTTCGTCTTACATTCAGGATCCCACAGAGTCACCTCGCATTATAATTACATCATGGCACCACTATGTACAGTGTTTGGGTTTCACACTAGTAATGTAACAAATTGAACATATGGCACTGAAGGCAATTCTACAGTTATCCAATTATTCATGTCTCTGCTCCTTATTCTAGTGTGATACTTGTACCTATAAGAACTACGATAGTAACACTGTTTAAATTGATACATATTTTTTTTACAAGTAATTCATGAGCTTGCCCCAGTGCAATATTTCTTTTATATAACGTGACATATCATTATGGTGTCTTGCATAAATGTTGATAAGATGTGTTAAATTTAAGAAATGCCATGATTATTTATGGTTGCTGCTTGCAAGAACAGTCATATCCGTTGTTTGACATAAGCTTAGCAATGAAACAGGCAAAACTGTCTCTCACCACCAGGACGAAATATGGACTACATGAGAAGCAAAGTCCTAAGGTTTGCATAATGTTTTCATATCATCCCAGCTTCCCTTGCCAGACTGTGAAAAATCGAGTTTGTGTTGGTGAGAAGATTCACCGGAGAATCAAATTCCATGATTTGGCCCTCCTCCACAACCATGACTCTGTTAAAGAGAATAAACTTTAGCAGAAACAGAAAGAGAACGGTTGGCAAATCATAGTATATAATTTCAATATATAACACAAAACACATGATTCAATTTGATGCATTAAATACTTTTTTGTATTTTTTTCAAACAAATGTTTGAATTCAAAATGTTTCAAGAGATATCAACATTTTTAGAGGGCATATTTGTTTTAGATATGTGTAAGATAGAAAAAGTCCAGGTTTTTTTAAAAGTTTGTCTCACTTGTCATAGTCCATCACTGTAGACAGTCTGTGGGCAATAGCTAGAACTGTGCAATCAGCAAATATGTCACGGATGGTTCTTTGGATTAGTGCATCAATTTCTAGGTCAACAGCAGCAGTTGCCTCATCAAGTATCAAGACCTTTGTCTTACGTAGGATAGCACGGGCCAGGCACACCAACTGTCTCTGTCCAGTACTTAAAGGAAAATGGAAATGGATTCTCATTGTATTTTCTTTAAAAGTAATGTATCTATATTTTGGGATATTGCACAAAGGTAGAAGTTAACGTTTGCTTTGTGCATGTCTATTGAATTAGTGTAAGAGTCACCAGATGAATATACATGATAAGAATTCTTCCAAATTACTTAGGTTATACATATAATGGCCGGTGCCGCTGGCAAGTGTTAGTATACCTGACGACAATGATCATCGGGACACACTTCCCCGCAAGCACTGAGGCCCTGGGAATAATCGATAATAGACTGCTTTATAAGCGAGAGTGTAGGAGAGTCGGGGTAGAGAGAACAGTAGCACTTGGATCAGACGAATCGGGAGATTCGGAAGGGGTTTAGATAGCCATACAATCAAGGGACATCTGGTGACTTATACTACGTCGTTACGAGACGGCCAGAGGCGAGAGCAAGCGGACTTCATGGAGGAAGCTTGCATCCCTCAAACTGAACTGTAATACCTTGGATTCATTGCCTCCACAAGCAGCTGTACGCATCACTATAACCACCAATAAACTTACCGCACTGCCAGACGTTGTTCATGTTATGGATTGAGCGCCCATACCGTGGACTCGCTCACCACTCGACTAGCCCTCCCAGTAAAGACAATACCAGCCGTACTAGTTATATTTGATAATGCACGGAAATGATAATTAACACCAAAACATACAATAGCGTTCAATTGGTGGAGAAAAACCCGAATAGCGAGGGGTGGATTGTGAAGTGATGCGCCTACATGTTTCCTGGCCCTGCCTCTGGAGCTAGGCCGCCCTCGGGAGCCGAGCAGGAGCCCGGCACGGATGAACTGAGAGAAAGCAACGATCGGCCTGATCAACCGACAGTTGCAACAGGAGCAGCACGAGCGGAGTGGCCACAAGGATACCAACTGAGAGGCAGAGGAACATTTGTACCGTATCAGCTAGGAGTTAAGTACCAAGCCCAAAAAGAAGGAAAGACAACACCTAAGGTAGGACAGACAGTACAACAAGAGTCACCACGAGGTAGAAGGAGAGAGGAGACTCTCAAACTAATCCTGACGGAGCAGGAAAACCAGTCCACTTCAAGGGAACAATCATCTGGAGAGGATTTGTTAGACCTGACAGGTTGGGAGGTTACCGCTCCAAAGCTTCCGGGATCTTTGTACAAACCCGGAGGTGAAGGGGATACCTCGTCGACGGAGGAGGAAGACTGGGGGCATGTCGAAAGTCCAGCATCCTCTCGTCGTAAAACTACAGAACGAGTCATAGGGGTATCCTTACCGAACACCACTACCCCAACCACCGGAGCAGCTGCCGCAACGGGAGGAGCCCTAAAACGACTTGAGGAACGCGTAAAAGCATTTAGTGAGAGAGCGAAACCAAGAAAGGGCAGGGGTATAGTGGTTGATTCGTTCTTAACACCAAGACAGGGGACAGCTAACGCGCGCGAAAATCCGGATAATTCAGACAAAATAATAAACCGCCAACTCTTTACCATGGCGGATAGGGGTGGTCCGAGCCTGAAGCTCCCTGAATTCGCGGGTAAAACCGGCGAAAGGGTAGATCAATACTTTGCGGGCATAGCAAACATGGCCAAGATATATGGATGGGATGAACCAAAAACATTAGTTATGATACTGCATGGGTTAAAAGACAAAGCCAGGGATTGGGTGAATACATTAGAAGACGGTAAGAAAGATTCAGTAGCTCATCTTAAGGAAGCCATGGTTGCCATCTTTGGGGACAAGAGACCATCGTGGCAGAAATACAAGGATATTGTCAATATGAAACAAACTCATGACCAGACGGTGATAGAGTTCGCGGGGAGTTTAAGACAACAACAATTCTTGGCCGGAGTAGAGGATAGTGTCATCCTAGCGGTATTCATTGACGGATTGCTGCCGTCTATCGCGAAAGTGGCAATTATAAACCCCGAAGGATTTGATAACGCAGTGCAAGCGGCAACACGGTTAGAATCATTAGAGAAGGGAAGAAAGGGAAGTAAGTCATTAGCTGTAGCTAACACTACTAAAGGGGAAGACAATAGAAAAGACAAACTGGATGGGGGTGAAAGATTACTTGTCAGCAAGTTTGACAATTTGATAGCGGCACTTAATGAAACCCGATCGTGGAACGTGGCCGAAAACAATCAAGGAAAAGGGGAAAGTGCGAGAAAAGAAGGTGGATTGGACCGGAATAGTATGGGGAGGTATAGCCCGGGCCCTCAGAGGAGGGATTGGCAGGCAAGACCTTGGCAGTCGAGCCAAACTCCCAGGAGAGAGCAAAATAGGTCCCAGATTCCACAGGTTAGGAGCAATACCCCCAGTCCAGTGGCATTTACGAGATCAAGAGTGTCTTTTAGAGACGACACTAAAGTGCCTAACTACGGGAGTTATGAAAGGAAGGGAAATTTCCAAGAAGGAAATTATTACGATAGAGGATATGGGAGTAAATATTGTACAATACATGAGAGTAGGACGCATACCACTGATTCCTGCGTGTGGCTACAGGCGAGACTGACGGACATACGCCAGGCTGCCAGAGCGGCGGCAGGCCCGCGCTCGTCTCGCCGCTCGGAGAATCAGGCGAAGCCGGGAAACTGGGAAGGAGGTCCGCCGCGCCAGTAGAAGCTGAGTTATATTTGGCGGACGGACCGAAGACAAATAATAATTATCCAGTTTTACTAGGAGTAGAGTTAAGTAAAAAGAAAACAAAGGCCTTGGTAGATACCGGAGCTAGTGATTGCTTTATATCAAAACAGTTTAGGGAACAGTTAGATTCAGCCTGCATACATGACATATTTCATTGTGCAAACACTAGAGTAAATCTGGCCAATAACTCGAAACAATACATCTTAGAAACAACAAGACTCGAGATTAAGATCGAGGGATCGAGAGTATTCTTTGACTTCCATGTTGTAGACGCCTTATGCCATGACATGGTGATAGGTAGGAACTTATTAATGGCCCTGAGGACGGATGTTACATTACCGGGACCATCGGTAAAAGTGTTTTGTGGGAATCCAATATCCAGTATAGAAAGTTTGGAGATAATGCCAAATACAGAAAGAATCATACCGGTAGTGAGTTGGTACCCGGATAAGGTGCCGAAGGGCCATGCGGTTTACTGTGAGCCCTCGGTGACAGCTCCTGTCGTTGTAGAAGGGGGAGTGAATCTGGAAGGTAGGCAATGGTGGTTGAAGATACTAAATCCCCTAGATAAACCACTAAGAGTCACCCCCGATGATGTATTGGCGTTTTGTGAGCAAGGGAGAGTCGCGCCGGGCGAAGAGGAGCAGGCGCGACGGTTCCTAGACCCTAAACGCATGGCTGATAGGAAAACACCCCGCGGTTTGGCTAGCATGGCCATGAGAGTCATGGAGGAGGCCGTTATGTACACCGCGAGCAGCGATCAGCCGGGCAAAACAAAGGCCGAAATTGACAAAATAGAAAGTATAGACCTATCGCAGTCGTGCCTCACGACGAAACAAAAGAATAGATTCCGCGATATGTTAAGACGCAATAGGGAGACCTTAGCTTTTGATATTACAGAATTGGGCCAGTGTGAAATCGCTCCGATGGAAATTAAAGTAAATGAAGGGGCAGGCATTGTGGCCTCAAAACCATATAGGTATTCACCACAAAAGATGGATATCATAGACGAGCAGGTGAAACAACTCATACAGTTAGGGGTAATTGAGCCAAGTGAATCAGCATGGAGGAGCCCTCTTGTGGTGGTTCAGAAGAAAGACGGAAAGCCGCGGTTGTGTACTGATTTTCGAATGTTGAATATGATTACCTTTAAAGACAAATTTCCAATGCCAACGGCTCGATCGTTGTTTCTTTACATGGCCTACAAGCGACCGACCATCTGGTCGGCACTGGACCTCCTCAGTGGGTACCATCAATGCGTGATAGAACCAGGTTCGCGGAAATACACGGCCTTCGAAACCCCTATGGGGGTATACCAGTACAAGCGGGTGCCGTTTGGCTTGGTGGGAGCACCGTGGCAGTTTACTAAGGTAATGGCAATAACGCTGAAAGGACTAGTACCCAGAGTATGCTTGGCATGCTTAGACGACGTAATTGTCTATGATTCCACGTTTGAGGAACACCTGCATAGTGTGGAATTAGTATTGCAGGCCCTCAGAAGAGCGGGACTCAAGCTGAAGCCATCTAAATGTGAGTGGTGTAAAGCTGAGATTAATTTCCTCGGACATAAGGTGAATGCTGAGGGGCTGAGAACACAACCTCAGATAGTCGATAGAGTAAAGGCTTTCAAGCGGCCCCATAACGTTAAGACAGTTAAGTCCTTTTTGGGACTTTGTAATTACTATAGATCGTCCGTGTCAAAATTCGCGGAGATTAGTGTACCTCTTAATGGGTTACTAAAAATAGGAACATCTTTTAATTGGACTGAAGAATGTGAAAAAGCATTTCAGAAGATTAAGGAAAGTTTAACAACCCCGCCTCTTCTGATCCATCCGGAGATCGGAGGACACTTCTATGTGCTGATTGACGCATCGGACTCAGCGTGCGGCGCCGCCATCTGCCATCGGCGGAAAGAGCTGTATCGCCCGATCGCGTTTTGGGGTAGCGCACTGAGAGAGGCGGAGTTGAATTACACAGTTACCGAGAAGGAGGCATTAGCCGTAGTAAAAGCATTAAAGAACTACGAAGACATGCTGCAGGGAGCGAAAGTAACAATAGTCACTGACCATAAACCGTTAGTTCCCTTATTACAGAACACATATAAGGCTCCATCCACCAGATTAAAACGATGGGCCTTAGCGTTAACTGATTTTGATTTTGAGATAATACACGAACCGGGGGCCACTCATTACCTACCCGACTATCTATCAAGGGTGCAAGAAGAAGAGACCAAGCGACCCGTGTCTGAGTTCGAGCCGGAAGTGGGATGCGAACTAATGGCCATGAATACAATTCAAACTGAAATAGATTTCTCAGCATTGATTGCTGAACAAGCTAAGGATAAAGAGTGTAGGGAAATGATAGAATATATCAGAAATGATACGCTGCCCGAGTCGCCGGAGCAGGCGAGATCCGTGGTAGCGAAGGCAGACACTATGGGGCTGATTTCACCGGGAGTACTATGTAAATTTTCAGTTCCTAAGAGAAAGAATAATGTTAAGTATGTTCAACTGATCCCTAGAATAGTGGTGCCACAGTCTATGAAGTCGAAGATTTTAAATTTGCTCCATAATGATATATTAGCTGGAGGACATATTGGAGTAGATGCTCTAACGCAAAAGATAACGTCAAAATTTTACTGGATAAATATGTTTAAGGATATCGTAGACTATGTTAAATCGTGTGCTGTATGTGCACTACGAAAAAGGACGAAATTGACAAAATAGAAAGTATAGACCTATCGCAGTCGTGCCTCACGACGAAACAAAAGAATAGATTCCGCGATATGTTAAGACGCAATAGGGAGACCTTAGCTTTTGATATTACAGAATTGGGCCAGTGTGAAATCGCTCCGATGGAAATTAAAGTAAATGAAGGGGCAGGCATTGTGGCCTCAAAACCATATAGGTATTCACCACAAAAGATGGATATCATAGACGAGCAGGTGAAACAACTCATACAGTTAGGGGTAATTGAGCCAAGTGAATCAGCATGGAGGAGCCCTCTTGTGGTGGTTCAGAAGAAAGACGGAAAGCCGCGGTTGTGTACTGATTTTCGAATGTTGAATATGATTACCTTTAAAGACAAATTTCCAATGCCAACGGCTCGATCGTTGTTTCTTTACATGGCCTACAAGCGACCGACCATCTGGTCGGCACTGGACCTCCTCAGTGGGTACCATCAATGCGTGATAGAACCAGGTTCGCGGAAATACACGGCCTTCGAAACCCCTATGGGGGTATACCAGTACAAGCAGGTGCCGTTTGGCTTGGTGGGAGCACCGTGGCAGTTTACTAAGGTAATGGCAATAACGCTGAAAGGACTAGTACCCAGAGTATGCTTGGCATGCTTAGACGACGTAATTGTCTATGATTCCACGTTTGAGGAACACCTGCATAGTGTGGAATTAGTATTGCAGGCCCTCAGAAGAGCGGGACTCAAGCTGAAGCCATCTAAATGTGAGTGGTGTAAAGCTGAGATTAATTTCCTCGGACATAAGGTGAATGCTGAGGGGCTGAGAACACAACCTCAGATAGTCGATAGAGTAAAGGCTTTCAAGCGGCCCCATAACGTTAAGACAGTTAAGTCCTTTTTGGGACTTTGTAATTACTATAGATCGTCCGTGTCAAAATTCGCGGAGATTAGTGTACCTCTTAATGGGTTACTAAAAATAGGAACATCTTTTAATTGGACTGAAGAATGTGAAAAAGCATTTCAGAAGATTAAGGAAAGTTTAACAACCCCGCCTCTTCTGATCCATCCGGAGATCGGAGGACACTTCTATGTGCTGATTGACGCATCGGACTCAGCGTGCGGCGCCGCCATCTGCCATCGGCGGAAAGAGCTGTATCGCCCGATCGCGTTTTGGGGTAGCGCACTGAGAGAGGCGGAGTTGAATTACACAGTTACCGAGAAGGAGGCATTAGCCGTAGTAAAAGCATTAAAGAACTACGAAGACATGCTGCAGGGAGCGAAAGTAACAATAGTCACTGACCATAAACCGTTAGTTCCCTTATTACAGAACACATATAAGGCTCCATCCACCAGATTAAAACGATGGGCCTTAGCGTTAACTGATTTTGATTTTGAGATAATACACGAACCGGGGGCCACTCATTACCTACCCGACTATCTATCAAGGGTGCAAGAAGAAGAGACCAAGCGACCCGTGTCTGAGTTCGAGCCGGAAGTGGGATGCGAACTAATGGCCATGAATACAATTCAAACTGAAATAGATTTCTCAGCATTGATTGCTGAACAAGCTAAGGATAAAGAGTGTAGGGAAATGATAGAATATATCAGAAATGATACGCTGCCCGAGTCGCCGGAGCAGGCGAGATCCGTGGTAGCGAAGGCAGACACTATGGGGCTGATTTCACCGGGAGTACTATGTAAATTTTCAGTTCCTAAGAGAAAGAATAATGTTAAGTATGTTCAACTGATCCCTAGAATAGTGGTGCCACAGTCTATGAAGTCGAAGATTTTAAATTTGCTCCATAATGATATATTAGCTGGAGGACATATTGGAGTAGATGCTCTAACGCAAAAGATAACGTCAAAATTTTACTGGATAAATATGTTTAAGGATATCGTAGACTATGTTAAATCGTGTGCTGTATGTGCACTACGAAAAAGGACCCCACACTTTAAAGCCTTAGCTAAATCCTGGGAACGCCCACAACGGGCTTGGCAATGGGTACAATGTGATTTCATCGGGCCGCTTATTAAAGCAAAAGATGGGTCTAAATACATCATGACGTTCATAGATCTGTTGACGGGGTGGCCGGAGGCCTTCCCCACCAAGGACTCCACAGCCGCCACAGCTGCGAAGGTATTTCTACATGAAATTGTGTGTAGATATGGCCGCATAGATAGGTTGCACTCGGACAGGGGAGCGACCTTCCTGTAGGATTTCTTCAATGAAGTAACAACTAGAGTAGGGTGCAAACAAACGTTCACCACGGGACGAATGCCCACGGGCAACGCCCATGTGGAACGAATGCACAAAAGTTTGGAAGATCTGATAGCATGTTATGTGTCCGAAGATCATAGCATATGGCCCGACCTGATTCCCATAGCGCTGTGGAACTTGAGGTCCACAGTGAGCGTACGCTCGGGCTTCGCGCCATACTCCTTACTGTTTGGTATGGACCCCGTCAGCATGGGATTCCCAACTCATAACGAAAGCCCCGCATCCCTAAATGATAATGAAGCTTTCCTAAGTATCAGGGACAACCTTGCCTTAATTCGACATATGGCTGAAGACGTTATCAATGCATATGAAGAAGATCTGCGTAAAAGGATAGATAAGAAAGCCAACCCGGTAGTGTTTTACGCTGGGGATTTAGTGTATATGTATGATCCGCTCTGCGCGAGTAATAGAGTATCGAAGTTCTCTAATAGATATCGGGGTCCTTATAGGGTTGAGGAAGTGAAGGCCGACCACGTAGTGAGACTAATCTCATTGACCATGGGAAAAGAAATCCCACATTTAGTAAATGTTTCAAAATTAAAACGCGCGTATGTCCCCTGGAATCCTGTTATATCTAAGCCGATTACTCAGGATAATGTGCCCAATGAACCAAGCGCCGTACGGCAGCAGCAGGACCAACCCCTGGCAAGCCCGGGCACGGACATACATGAGCCTGTCGCAGGTGGGGCCCTAACCACGGGAACGTTCACCACAGCTGGCGGTGAAGCTTTGGTCCAGAATGATACAAGCCAGAAAAGAGCATCAAAAAACGAAACCTTGACCGTCCCGGAAGGCAGTAAGGAGCCCGGAATGAGTGAGGACGCTGCTGCCGCAGAGCCGTCGGGGAAAGCTGCCAGGACAGCCCCCCGAGACCCCCCGTCGTCGGTTCCGCCTGGAACTATAGTGGGTGAATTTAGCAAAGATGTCCCTAACGATGCTATCGAACCCCAACAGGCACCCGAAGTGAAAGGCAGGGTTCCCCGTAAACGGGGAAGACCCAAGAAGTAAACGGCACGGATAGGGTCCCACGATAACGTGGCGGCGGAATCAAATACGGAACCACCCATCTCAGAAACTACAAGAAATCCCCACTACAATCTACGACAGAAGAAACTTGTGAACTATAAGGAAATCTCTAACGATGAATAAGTAGGTGGCCGTATCAGGGAGAAGCGATCCTGAATCCGCCTTCCCTAAAAGGAATACAGACTAACACTCTCTCTCTCGTAAAAGAAATAAACGTATAAACCATATATCTATCGTGGAACGGATGATAAGTGACACGACGTGACGGATGTACGTATATGTATATATTTACATATAGGATGCATTGTCGCACTACACAAATGTTCACACACATCTACAAACCGTACTGGAATATACGAATTGGAACTTATTGTGCAATAAGAAATTAGCAACAAACACTCAGTGTATTTAAAATAATACGGGGTAGTGTTGTGGGACGGCGGAGTATGTCCGTAAAACCCATTAAGCTACGGAGCAGGTCCGTAAAAGCCATTAAGCCGCGGGGGTGATGACGTCACCACCGCCGCATGGAATAGGGAGCAAGCGGTGAGCAGGAGCAGAGCGTGCTTATAACAATCAGCAGTCGTGCAGGATGGTCAGTACGCAGTGGACTCCCGTAGACAGCAGACCACAACTATGGACGACTACCCGTACTCAATAACAGAATTAGAATTAGGATTTTGCTTTGGCTTTGGCGAAGCGAGAGTTGCCCACTCTCGACAGTAGTGGGCGGCCCTTCTCAACGGACACCCAACATGGGAACACTACCATGACGCAGTATGTTCGGAAGTGGAAGAGTATGGGCAGCAGACGGACAACCTGTACTGAGACAGAATGAAACAAGTGACCACGCACCATTGTTAGTGTGTCCATTTATTGAACAATTCAACTTAGACGAGGACTTTCACATCGTTTATGTGCCGGTGTTATCCCGTGAGGCAACTCAGTTCAGATACTCAGGAACACCGAGAGTGGGACTGAGGTTTGACTGCAGCCGAGGAACAGTGCTGACTTTCTCTTATATGCCTAAGTGCATTGGGCGACATCGGTACATGGTGAGGCCGAATGGAACGTGCTGCTGCCCGCCATGCATACGGGGCGCCCTACTGGGCGTCGCAGATAAGAGGGAATGGACTAAGATATTAACCACCCTCTATCAGTTGGACGGAGAAATAGCTCCGGTGACGTACCGACGCGTTGAGGAACTGTTCCTAGCATGGGACAGTGCTTTCCCTGCTGTGCCCAACGCGCCTCCGATGGTCCACCCGTGCTCGGGGTGGGGTCCGACGGACAGTGCGTCACCCAACTGCGACATAACCAGGAGTCCATTCGAAAGATAAAGCCTCGTCAGGGAAAGGTTTTTCTCAGCACCCTCGGGGAATAAAGCCATTATTAACTGTAGCCTGTAACTGGTCGTAAAAGTGTGAGGTGTAGAAACAATGCGTATAACAAGTCACAACCAGTTGGGCATGGGCGGTGCATCCGGCCACGATTGAAAGAGACGCCGGAGTTCGTAGTACATTCGAAGAAAGTCACGAATAAATTCTATGCTGCGCCCTGAAAAGGCCGAAGCCGGTGCGTCTGGGGTGCTGCTGGTGGCGCTTGCAGACGGCCTCACAGAGTCTGACGAAGGCTCGAAGGGAAGTTCCGGCAGACGAAGCTCCGCCACGAGTCGGCCCAGTAAGTCACCAACGGGGGCAGAACGTGGAGCGGGGATAGGACCTGGATCCGCCGTGGTGGTCTGGGAAGCAGGAGTAGCGACAGCCACATCCGCATCTGGATACTGGACAGGTGGAGAGCGTCCCGCCGGGGCCGAAGCCACAGAGGCCTCGGGATCGCTGGGGGGAGAAGCCATACGACTGCCGGGACGAGCGGCCGGAGGAGGCGATGCGGGCGTAACCGTACGAGGTGAAGGCCTGAAGGCAGGGGAGAGTCGTCGACTGCCAAATGTCGACGGATGAGAGCTCCGACAGGGCCGCTTCCCTGCAGGGGCTTCCGCACCCGACGGTGGATCAGGGGCCGAGATTGAGCGCTTCGGACCCACGCCTGCCGAGGGCAACGTTCCCAGCGATACGGAATCTGCTAGAAGGCGGTCCAGGTCAGCCGAGGGAGGCTGACGGTCATCCAGAAGCCAACCAAAAAGAGGAAAGCGTGCCAGAGCGCCCTCGGAGTCGGACCCCACCTCCGGTGACCTCTCCGAGGAGATCAGTGCGGGAAGATCTCCGGCGGGCCATTCTAAGGCATCAGGCCCTGGCTCAACCTCCCTATCTGGAGTCGGCTCCCTGGCACTGGGGGGAGCGGGATCGGGCTCTGGAGTGGCGGGAGGACCGGAGGAAGGCGTACCTGGCCCAATTTGAAATGCAGACGATGGAAGAAGCGGGTCGCCGGACGAAAAGGCTGAAGGGGACGCAGAACAGAAACGAGGGACCGGTTTTTCCGGAGCCTTCCCAGCGCGAGGATAACGGTGAACCTTCCCCACCAGCCGATCAACAGTCTCCTTAATTGACTTTGCGGTATAGGAGAACTCTGGAGGGGTCATTGGTGAAGAGTAGCTGCTTGGACCGGGGGCATCCGGGTCCGGGCTGCGAGGTTCGAAGGCGAAAGTCCGAGTGTCGCTCGACGGGCCAGCCACCGCCAAAGAAGCATCGGCGAGACGGGGATCACTCCTGGGCGCGGGCCGACGTCCCGCCCTCGTCGACGGAGAGCCACTCTCTTCGTCGTGAGGGCTCGTGGGAACCGCGGGTACCTCCGGAGGGAGCGTGTGATCATCCTCCTGTACAGCGACGGGCAACTCCCTCTTTGGGATCGCTTCCAGGTTGGGAGAAGTTGCTGCGGGAGACATGCAGGGCGGTGAAGCCCCGACAACCACGTCACCGCTGGGGCTGTGTCTAATAGATGCCTGTACGTTGTAAGGCATCAGTGGGGGCATGGTGACCTCAGAACTCTGAAAGCAGGACAAACGAATATTTTATTTAAATATGTGAAATATGACAGTGCAAAAATGTTAAGGAAAAAGTCTAAGGCAGGTAAAAGTCCTAAGGACAAATTACCGAACACTAAGGTAATAACCACTGAAGCGCCAGAGAGTGAAGAAGTAGAGACTAAGACAGTAAAGGCCAGAACACAACTAGAGGTTAAGAAACCATCAGTGGTCGCTAAGGAGAAAGGAGTGGAAGTAGTGTTGGAGGAAGTACGAATACATGCTACTTTGAAAACGTTAGACGTAATGAAACAACTATTGGAGGACGATGACTTGCTGCGCTTCCATGTAGTGGTGGCAATTAAGACAGGGGATGGTACACCATTTAGGATGACGGTGAAAGACTTACCTGGACCCCACCTGTGGGCAGAGTTTCCGCAGGAGGAACCCCTGGACTTATCGGTACGTAGACCACCGAGCCAGGAAGACGCTCCACCGGGTGACCGTTCAGGGGACGGCCGGTCAACTGCGGAATCCGGTCCAAACTAGCTTGAAGGTTGGAGCGGGGCCCGAGGACGGCAGCCCGGCTGGTGACCGAACGCGTCATGGTTGGAGACTCCTCCGAATCACGCACACGGAGAAAGTAACGGCGACCAGGCTGAAAGTCACTCGCCTCTAAATAGAGAATCGCACCGTTGTCTAGCCGCACGGAGGTGTAGCGGCGACTCATCAGGTCCTCCTCACCAGACATGTTGTATGAAAAGTGAAGTCGTAGGGAGATTAAAACGAACGGGAGTGACGATGGTAACTCCGAAAGACAGACTAAAGCGGAGGAGAAAGGAACAAAGCTTAAATATGTTGTAGAATAGAACGATTGTTAGAAAACAACACGGAAAAAGATTGGTCTTATCAGATAGACCCATCGGATACGAGTGTTAATACCTAATTAATACCCCAAAAGGTACAAAACTGTGCGGTAAAACGTGGATGTGTGAATGAAAGCAATTATTCACCACAGATAAAAGTCATTGTTTGACCACAGTGTTGTGAAATCGAATATTCAACAAACCGGCACTATGGCGAAGTTATCGCTGATAATTGTGATGGTGGCGGGGCTAGCCGCGATACCCTATATGCGAGGGGTCGTGCGGAAGCCCCGAACAGCGGGCGGCAACGCAATGTACGCCGAAACATTAAGTAGGGAACAATATGGTGTCGTATTAAAACCGGGCAGATTAATGTCTACCGCCGATGTAACACACATTTTACAGGGATTCAAAGTGACTGTTCCAAGAGAAGAATCTCAAAAGTACCGCTCCCTCAATACGACTCAGTGGTGTTGGATGACTGCTGATAACAGGGGGCGGACTATTGACAGGACTACCTGTAACCAGCTGACGCATACCGAAAGGTGGCTGAACGCAACTGCAGAATCCCTAAGTGCAGCACACGTTAGAGAACTGGCAGAAGCACTAGCAGCACTGCCTCTAATCGATGATTCTGAATACATTAAACAATCCAAGTGGGGTCTCCTAGACTTTATAGGAAAGGCAAGCTACCATTTGTTCGGAACTGCCACAGCAGAAGATGTCGAGGCGAATAGGGCGCTGATCGAGGTAATGGGCGACGAACTATGGGGAACAAACTCTGATTTAGAAACCATTGCAAAACAATCAAAGGACACTTTTTCACACCTTCAGAAATTAGGTCTACGCGTAGATGCGTTCAATGAAGACTTTAGGATAGCAACGAACAACCTAAGGGAAAGACTGAAGGTACATGCCGATCACTTGCGCGCTCTAACGCTGCAAGATATGTTTAATTCTATGATTTACGAAGACCGATTGGGCATGGTAGTCTATTTGATGGATTTGATGAGACGCACGATTGCGTTTAGAATAGGAACCCAGTCCTTGCTGCAAGGGAAACTATCGGAGGAACTGGTGCCACAATCGGCGTTACGTCGTGCTATGGAAAATGTGGACGACTATCTGAAAAGAGTGTATCCCCGCTTCAGGGTGGCGTTTAATGAGCCATCATTTTATTATGACAATGCCAACCCAATGTTCATGCGCGATGAAAATGAGGGCGAAGTCACACATATACGCGTATACATAAGGATCCCCTTAGTATCGGAGGAACATCTGTTCCGAATATATAAGGTCCAGACGTTCCCGGTGCCGGTAACCATACAGGGTACGCCAGATCGGGACGCCCTGCAAATAGTGGGATTACCCCCACAGGTAGCTGTGTCGCTGAGTGGTACGTACTACATCCCGATGCGGAGCTCGGACTTCGCTGGGTGTTACGGACGCACGTTACTGTTGTGCAAGGACGTACCCTATATGAAGCGGAGCACAGAAAACACCTGCATAGCCGCTCTTCTAAGAAACGATCACGACATTGTCAAAGCAAAGTGTGAATTGGATTATCTATTGAATCCCGATTTCGGAGAAATGGCGATTTATTTGGACGATGGGCATATGTTGCTTGTAAGTGCGGAGACAGAGGGACAGCTAATCTGCGGCAACAAGCCACCGATCACAAAGAAGATCGAGCACTTCGCTAAACTGAGAATCGGGTGTGATTGTGCATTTCAGACGAAAGGGGCCTGGATCCCTTACAGCCTGCGCAATTGTGAAAGACATGTGGGCGAGTATGCAGTGGAATATCCCGCCAGTGGATTACTAAAAGCCCAAATGAGAGTAGAGACCTGGACGCTCAATGAAATTAGCAACGAGATCCTAGAGGCACCGCTGACGCTGGCTGAGGACCCACTGCCATGAGAGCTTAGATCCCGATTGAAGAGGCAGGCGGAAGGATATACGTATCGCATACCGATGACGGACTTACTTGGCCGTATAAGGGACAGGAAAGACAGAATAGCGGATCTGGGAAATCGGGCTAACACCACGGGATGGTCCGCCTATACGGGGTGGCCATCCTACGTGGCCTTGGTGATCGTGGTTGTGGTAGTTCTGGTACTAATAGGAGTCGCTTGTAAGATGACGAAACCTATAGTGGCCCTGTTTATGGCCGCTCGGGCACCAGCAGCTGCTAACGCGAACCGCCTCAAAGCCTACTGTCCCCCAAAGGCGGCCCCATGCCCACTGCCATCGAATGTGTCTAGCATGACGGGGGCGACGCTAGTACTTACAATCTTCTCACTGGCGCTCTTTATGTTGTTCATGTGGTGGCGTCAGAAAAAGGATAAGAACAAGGAAACGCCTGACGGACTGGATATTGAGATAGCAGCCCCTACTCACCGTGAAATCGTATTTTTGGGAGAAATCATGATCCCGAATACACATGTGTTCACGGAGGGTAACGCCTTGGTGGACGACATTTTAGTCAATCGGCTATTCATGCAACACAAGGTGTGCGTCAAATGGGGTCAAAAGGTAAAAGGAGCGGCAAGCCGTGTGGGAGAGCATCCAGTGAACATACCACTACCAGATTCAATGGTGGTATTGCCCGAATTGGCTAACATGATGACAGGTCCGGCAAAACACGGTACGCACACGCGGCTACTACGAACAGTGTCGGGGATCGCGTATCCTATTCCGCGTAATGTGCCTTGTCTGCTGGACGGATCATGGACCCTGGTGGGAGGTCGTGGGAATCGACCAGCAGCGACCTTACCACCTGGAGCCAGTCTAACAAACATGAATGAGAGCAGACTGGCCCACGAAGCAGCGGAGGTGAGCCGACAAAACAGCAGGAATTCGGAAATGACTTCACTAATAATGGACCGAACTGACCGAAGAGGCACGGGAGCCGTATACGAGCCACTCTGACACGCGTCGCCAGATGCGATAATGGACTTGCCCTAGAAAGGAAAATAGAACACTCGCTTTACCAAACTGAGATTGGAATTGTGCCAAGTGGCCAAAAGTGACGGGGTAAGCGGGCTCAAGTCATGCATGGGGGCATGATGAGAGCCTCACCGGGTATTAAAGCCTTAACACTACTCAACGGTGCCCCAGGAAGCTTAGCGTAGACATCTTTTCTTAACAACTTAAAGTGAACCGAAATTCCAAATAATACATGTCTGATATGTTTGTCTAGGTTTACCTGGACAGCAGTTCAGGTGCATGTTGATAACCCAAATTAAGGAATGTGTACACCGGGATGGTTCTGTGTAATCCATGTCGACGGATTACTAGGAGCTATTCCAAGTAAATAAATATTGGGAAGCGTATGACTGAATTCATACCAGCTTTTCCGGGAGAATCGGGCCGTCGCCGGATGGTATGCCTTGTGTCGGCGGTGCGTCGTCTGGCGACAGCACGGCGTGCCAAAGGCACAGCTATAGGCACCATGGATGGGCGTCCAACGACAGCCAATATCATCCATGGACTGTCCAGGCATCCGATAGACCGACTATTAGTGAAGCGGAAAACCGCATGGACAGAGTACCAATAGAACAATACCCATTAGGCCTAGTGAAATATATAAAGAACGATCAACACACGTGTGGAACTGAGGGAACGAAAACGGACTTGTGTATATAGCAACGCTTTGGACGCTTTAGATGTTAAGTGTATAAACCCTAGAATAGGAACTGTTACCACAAGGATATATTGATTTACTGGTGCTATGATGGTGCTATGAGACGAACCATCCGAATAAGTAACATATCGTCAAGAAAAGCTACTACTGTGAAATAGAGGCAGGTGCAGCTTATGCATAAGGGTGCCTTGTAAGATACTAGTGTATATTAGCCGTTTTAATGTTACGAAGTTCTAGAGCATACACCTGAAAGGGAAAGCTCAAAAGTCAAGATCGGTACTACGAGGTATATATATAGTATTGTTAGACATTGGGTAAAGAAATTGGCCAAGGGATTATGAAACCATTGACACGACCGAGGTATAAACCTAGCTGTATTGCGAACGGCCGCAGGCATCTCTTAACCCTATGCCTGTAGCGCTGTGTCATATCATTATTAACATAGACTCATCATATTTTGGTTGCTTCAAAATAGACGGTTTCGAACCGGGTAAAAAAAAAACAACTTACCAGAACATGGTTCCATATCCTTGAACTCTTCCTCCTCGCCCATGTGTGGGCAGGGATACAACACTCCTTAAACTCTTCTTCCTCGTCCATATGCTTGCATGGACGGAGATTCTTAAATTCGACAGGACGACATGACCTTTTGGGGTTTCATGATATAGTCCATTTATGGATTTAAGACAAGAACTAGTTAATAGATTAACCACTTACCGTTTTCGAGAGCATGAAAACAAAACTTTTCTTGAAATCTAAAGAAATTCCAGTAAGAAATATGCATTGTTCATTCATCTCAAGGAGTCATTTCGTGATGCACTGAGAAAACTTACCACCATGGAGTATTGCACAGCACTATACATCGCTGTGAGCTCAGATATCCGCCGAGTTATAGTGATGTTGCAACACATACTCTATGATCTTCCGCAGAGTTCACACATGTATCGTGGAACTAGTAGTCCAACAGACGTAGCTTCGTACAGGAAAGTAGGAATGCTGATCCTCAGTGGGGCTCGTTCCCCATTGGTTGCATTCGCTGGACCTAACGTGTCCAGAATTTTTCTTGGAATTGTGTCATGTTGACTAAAATTAGTAAAACATAGGATCTTTTGGGGTTTTACCCCGACAGCTAGTAACTGACGCGTGTCAATGGTCGAAAACTACGCCGTAAAAGCGCGTGAACCTCTTGGTCATTCTAGTAGCGGGAACGATAGGAAGCTTACAGGAAGGTAGAAATAAAATAAGTTAGCCATGTACTCTAAAAACACTGCTAGTTAAACGATAAGTAGATAGAAACTCACAGAATAGGAATAATTCAGGGATGTATGCTTATATGGAAGCTTTTATTTATTTATTGGTCCTCTGTTTCTCTTTCCTAAACGGAAGGACCACGCTTGAATTATCCCATTCTGGGAAACCTGCAGACTTTTTCTTTTCAGATGCCAGAACCGTCTCGGGGCATCTAGGAGTTAGACCTCACTTGAGGAACACTCCAAGGGTTTTGAGGGTGTGGGTCCATCCATGATAATGGTCATGAATGGACGGACATACCTACAGCAAAACATTAGTTTGCGCTATCTTGATTGATTGTACAAATGTAAATAGGTAGTCCTTTACTAAGGATTGCCTGGGTTGAAAGTGATAATTAATTCATTACGGAAATCGGTTTCATCTACTATGACACCGGTTTCCTATTTTAAGCGCCGTCGACTGCACAAAGGTAGAAGTTAACGTTTGCTTTGTGCATGTCTATTGAATTAGTGTAAGAGTCACCAGATGAATATACATGATAAGAATTCTTCCAAATTACTTAGGTTATACATATAATGGCCGGTGCCACTGGCAAGTGTTAGTATACCTGACGACAATGATCATCGGGACACACTTCCCCGCAAGCACTGAGGCCCTGGGAATAATCGATAATAGACTGCTTTATAAGCGAGAGTGTAGGAGAGTCGGGGTAGAGAGAACAGTAGCACTTGGATCAGACGAATCGGGAGATTCGGAAGGGGTTTAGATAGCCATACAATCAAGGGACATCTGGTGACTTATACTACGTCGTTACGAGACGGCCAGAGGCGAGAGCAAGCGGACTTCATGGAGGAAGCTTGCATCCCTCAAACTGAACTGTAATACCTTGGATTCATTGCCTCCACAAGCAGCTGTACGCATCACTATAACCACCAATAAACTTACCGCACTGCCAGATGTTGTTCATGTTATGGATTGAGCGCCCATACCGTGGACTCGCTCACCACTCGACTAGCCCTCCCAGTAAAGACAATACCAGCCGTACTAGTTATATTTGATAATGCACGGAAATGATAATTAACACCAAAACATACAATAGCGTTCAATATAGACCAAGTGTGTTGGGTGGCCCAAAATCTTGTTATGGTCATGTTAGCGAACCAGCAGCCATATTGCTTCCTTGTATCTGGGTCCTCATTGTATTTGTATTTGAATAGGACATTAAATTAATGTCCTGAGCAAGTACAATTATTTCATGATTGAAGTGTATGATATTTACTTTTGGAAAATATATTAGAAGCTGAACATTTATGATCAACATTCTACCAAACATGAATATAATCAAACAAGATGACATTTCCTGTCCATTTGCCAACTCCTTTAAAAAAACAATAGTTACACAGAAATATTAGAGTGTCGAGTCCATGTCTTTTTTTCATATTCAAAGTGTATGTGTACAATTCTGAACATTTCCCTTGATGTTAAACTGACCTTAGTGACTGGCCCCCTTCTCCACAGTGTGAGTCAAGGCCTGCAGGTAAAGATTGGACAAATGTTTTCAGGTGAGCCTTTTCCAAGACGTCCGACAGACTCTCCTCTGAATGCACAGAGAATGGATCAAGATTGTACTGAAGGCTACCAGAGAAGATTACAGGATCCTGAAAGTCAATTGACATTGATATTTAATTATACAACTTAAAATTATAGATAACTAGAACAGCTTTGATCTCACTGTGACTACTGGCCCTTGGATCTGTATTGACAACCTCCTCATAGTTTCACATAGTGGAACTGTTGCAGGTCTGTCAATCTTCCCCATACTTTACCTGGTAATTCAACTATTGATTGTATCACTGATTCATGTACTCAATGCTGATTCTGCACCTTTGTTATTGTCAGTCAATGAATCATCAATCACTTAAGGTGAAATAAAAGTTTAAGATTCAAGATTTATTTGACCTAAAATATATTATATTTGATATCAAAGATGCATAAGAGTATTGACAATTTGACCTTGTGGTCATGATGTTTCATAAACAACCATTACAAATGATGGTCTGAAAAACACAAAACAATTCTTACATACCTGAGGGATGATCGTGATCTGTGACCGCAGATTGTGTAAGCCAAGTGTCTCAATTCGAATTCCATCTATTGTAATGTTGCCCACTGCAGCCTCAATGATTCTCACCAAAGCTAAAGCTATGGATGACTTGCCTGCACCTGTCCTTCCTACAATCCCAACCTAATCAAAAGGTTCTTAGAGCTTACATTGAATTGTTAAGGCAGTGTCATATTTAAATGTCATACCTTATCCTACTCTTTTATGAGGAGAACAGAGAGTAGAAGATTACCTTATCTTTCCATCCATTACAAAATCTAATAGGATTCTAGCATCTTTAAATTCTATTTATATCTCTAAATCCATCAAAAACCATGAAAAATCTAGAACTAATCATAGAGATAAGAATGATTGAAATTGAACTATATAAATAAATACCTTTTGTCTTGGTAATATATAACAATTGATATCTCTTAATGACAGGTCTAAGCCCGGGCGATAGCGGCACCCATAATTGTACATTTCTATGTGACCTTCTTTGAACAAAAGATTTTTGGAGTTGACCCCTTGTATCTGCCAGTCAGCCTGGAAGATTGCACAGTTAACATGTTTTGTCAGATTTCATTTTCTCTTAAATTCTCAACACAAATCTTAAATTGAAACATGTCTTAATGCAATATATAATATAGATACCTAGGCTAGATGCAGTGGATCTCATTTAATGCTAGTTATAAAATATTTTGATGGAAGAACACTGGCTGTATGCCAATGTGAAGTCTTGGATCAATGAAAAGATATGAACTGTTTAGTCAAATTAGCATTTTTTATTTATCTTCTTTGTATTCTATTCCTGTAGAAGAAGAGCCTCAGAAAGAACCCCAATATTTTAAAGTTGTAGTTTGAAGGGCTTATGAAAGTATTCAGTTATAGCTTTCAGAGTGACTTACTTTGACTTGACACAGCAGCCTATAAGCTGCAAATACTAGAAATTGTGATTTTACTGACAAGTCCTACCTCCTGGCTGATGTGGCAGTATTCATCTATTCTTTCAACAGATACCATGTATGTTCCGAGGTCTGTCATGGTTCTTACAAGATGGTTCAGAACGTATGTTATCTGAATAAATCAGAATGATTAATTGTTGAATTAAGTTTTGTTCCTCAATGGTACATAATCAGTCGTCAGCATCATGTTTATTGGGATCAGAACTTGATGCCCTGATCGCAGCTTTAACAGTTTTTAAGCAAACCAAGTAATATCTTTGAAAATTCAGACTTCTTTGGAAACATTATACATCTGGCTTCTCTTTCATGTTTCTTTTAATAGTACCTAAGTTACTATGAATAATTATTAACTTATTCTCATATCAGTCCTATCAGAATGCACTTCATTTGACTTCAATCAATCCTCAAGTTGATTTAAATACAGGATAATTAGAAAATAAAGTGTTATGACCAGTTAAAATCAAGGTTCAAAACAGTTAAACATTTATGTCTAACCATCAATTGCAGATGCTATAAACTCACGTTCAGTGCATATGACACAGAAAGTGCTGCCATTCCTCTTGGAAGGGAGTCTTGAGATAAAACAGCAAATAGGGCAGCAAAGAATACAATGATACTACCCAAGACTCCCGTCATGATCCCAAGGCATCTGTTAAATTTTAAGAATAAATGCATCATCACATATTCAATGCAGATTGCTGTAAGACATCATAATGATTTGAGTACAAATAAATGATAGATAGATATATTCTAATGAACAAACAATATGGCTTTTATTATTAAGTTTCAACTAATTGCCTAAATACTTACTTCAGATACTTTCTCAAGGATCAGGTTTTTTGGTTAAAAATGAAGTTGCTTACTAAACTGTCTCAGATGATGGCATAATGCTCTAACCACTTCATTTCATGCCAATCAATTCCATTCACATATTATTCCAATACTAATTCAAATTGCTGTCTCATTTACATAAACAAAAGGTGTTGATCCAGGTTAAATAATAAGTTAATATATAAGACTTATGAGTTACTACAGATTAATCAAATATATAAACAATGCATGTGAAATCACCTTGGTGCAACAAGGATATAGTAGAACACCTTCTGGTTTTCATCAATCAGATGGTCACACTTTTTAATGAAATGCAATTCACGTTGGTATGCCCTAATTGAGCTTGCACCACTCATGGTCTCATCAAAGTGGGCATAAATCAGAGAGCGACTAACACCTTCCATGCGATTCCATTGACAGACAGACCTAATATAGACATGCTAAACAAAACAAATGTATACTCAATAAAAAGAACAAGGATATTGATAATCAAAATGTCTTGAGGTGGTATATTGCAGAACTATTATTGTCATAGTAAATTGTTACTACTGCACAAATTTTATATCATGGGTAGAGAATTTGGATAAACAATAGAAATGATAAAATCTATCTATAGAGTAAGCTAACTGGATTGTACACAGAAAGGTGGTAAAAGAATTTCTGATTGTTATATATATATATAGAATCTGTGGATAAAATGATATTATTCAATATTGTATTTCACCAAAGATCAATATATTGTAACATTTGGAAGATCAGATACCTCTGAAGATGACAAATAAAAGTGTATCCAAAAAAAAATTACCTGAAGAATAACCCAAATAACAACTATGGGGATAAAGGGGATCAAAAACATGGGGGTGGCAGTACTGATGACAAATGGAGCAGCAATAGCAGGTCCAGCGTAGAAGAAGAATTTGAAGATGTGGTATACCATAGTGCTATCAACGAGATCAATATCCTGAAAGATTATCAGAGTCAAAAGAGCTGTTAAATTGTCAATGAAAAAAAAAAAGAAAAAAAGTTATGAAAATGCATGGTCTATAGGGATTTTCTTTTAGTTCAGTTGTAAACCTATGTTCCTAAGTTATTGTAATTGATGCTCTCCTAGTTTAATTATATTAAACCGATTCCATGCAAATAATGGCTCAAAGTGCATGATGATCGATGGCAAAGGAAACAGGGAGATGGGTGTTTCCAATGGTGAACAAGAGTTTTATATTGTTGTTCTTAAATGGGGAACCAATAAAGGTTATTTAGTTCATACTGTATAGGCTTATTGTTGTTCTCGTCTTCTACTGCTAGCCAAGAGTAAAAGTAGGTCTCTGATCGGGTTGTTCAGATTCAAGCGCAGACACTCACTTTGCAGAAGTTTCAGTTTATTGCAGATAAACAGGTAGGAGATATTCAAAGTCGAAAGATGATTCACAATGAGTACAAAGGTGTCCGAAATACTCTGTGGTTTGCCATACACTGCAGCCATAGGCTTCCCTATCACTAGTCCGCCTATATGCCATGCTACTCCTGCGAAGGCTCAATAGTCCACAATATGGTCACCAGATGTCACCACTGAATAGTCAGTTCAAACCACCCTGCTCCTCAACCCCAAAGGCTCATCCAAGTCCAAACGTTTGCCCTCTACAGGTTACTGCCAAGCCTTTTACACTAACCCATTATCAATTTTATATATACCAGTATTCCCTCTGCAGTGCTGCCACTGGCAGACTAGGCTCCCCGTATGAACACAGTTTCTAGAGTTGTCTCACCTGTCATTAACACTACTTATAGCCATTAATAATCTCTGTACTACTTTAGATTTCCTTTTAGTAATTTGGTTTTATGTTTACTCTACTTTTGATGCAGTCTGGTGACCATTCTCCTTTCTTAAAGTTATTCAGCGTTTACTGTGAGCATCCTGATACTTGATTATATTGAATGTTATAATATTAAAGACTTATTCTATTCTTTCGCCATGCAGGAGGTATTTTGACCTCAATGCAATGGTTAGAAAATTACATTTCATTGAAATCGAGATTGTGATATAAAAATCTACCTTGGAGCATCTGTTCAGAACCCTTCCCAAAGGCGTACAGTCAAAGAATGACATAGGTGCTCTTATAACTCTGTTGAGGAGGTCAGAGTGAAGGTGATGTGAAGCAGAAATACATCCCAAGGAGCAAGCAATAAAGAGAATCAAAGCACATGTAGCTGAAATATAATAGATTATGATAAAATAACAGCAAATAACATGATTTATGGTTAGATAGCAGAATAGCTCGGAATCACCAAAGTCTAACATTGTATGACTCTTTTTCAGCTACTGATTACAGGAGAAAATCAAATTATTCACTCAGAATAAGCCTTCCAGTCCTCTTGTTTTTGTAATAATGAAAATAGGTCATGATCTTCTAAGGAAATTGATACAGGAAAAACTCAACTACCTAATTCCTAATGCTCTGTAATGAAAAGCTAGACCTATATTTAAATATTTGGAGGGACCTGTATCTTCTATTCTATTTTCAATTTCTTTATTTCTTCATTTCAGACAGAAAGTAAGATTTACAACTTTTTTACTCTTTGCACATTTTCATTAAAGGAATATTTAGAGCTATATGAAAAGTTTGAGCTATGGCTGACCATGCAATTTGAAATTCAGTATAATTGTCAAAGTATCCTTATAACTTGTGATCATAGCCATATGCCTTACACTAAAACTGTAACACCTAACAATAAACTGAAGACAGAGAGAGGTACAGAAAATATAACCTCCTTGACTATAAAAGAAATTGGGCAAAATGTAGAAAGCGTGGTTACTTACTCTGTCCAACACCCAATGCCCCGTATATGCCAATGTAAAGCTTGAGCCTGTTTGAGTATATGGTACCGTTCCCAAAACTATCATCAGCTGACCATTGACGTAGCCACAGGTTCGTGACTACTTGGAACCCAGTGAACAGTGCAAAGAATATCAAGGCTAGACAGACAACCTCGATACCTGCAGCCCTTACATACTGCAGGACCACTGCTGCCCTTACCTGAAATTAGTAGAAATAAAAGTTGTTTAGGATTCATGAGTTATTCCTAAACAAATATTAAAGTCAGAAACTCTCTGGAGACATATATATTTTATTTACAAAATACATAAAACTTACACTTCCCGTTTGCATATATTCATCATTGATCAGTTTTATTGTATTTCTATCAGCAAATGTTGAAGAATTTTTCTTATGCAACCTGCAAATATAAAAACTTAATTTTAGGAAGCATTGATATATCATTGGAACATAATTATCTTTGGGAAGCGAAAGAAAAGAGCAAACGTAGTTGATACATTAACAATTGCAAGAAAAAGAATTATACTTAGAACCTGTCAGGAATCCTGTGGATTGATCCAGGGACATCATTATAGATGTAGTTAATCTCTTCTTTTGTAAGAAAAGAAAAAAAGTAAAGTATTAATTATAACTATTCAATCCTCTTTATACCTGGTACAGAATTTAGCAGATGTTGTTCTCCTTATTTTCAACCTACTTCAGAATTTATTTGCAAAATGATCTTCTTTAATTTAGATGTATACAAATGGTGATGTCATTATTAATGCTAACCATTTAGATAATTTTCTTCGTTCTTTCTGGAGAATGTGTCCAGGAACTCTGAGAAACCATCTCTTTTTTCAGTCAATTCCTTGTAGGTGCCAGTTTCAGAGATAATGCCATCATTCATGACAACAATTTTGTCAACATAAGGCAGGACGCTGACACTATGAGTGACAAGTATTCTTGTCTGGAAGAGAGCAGACGAGTATTAAAGAAGGTGCATACTGTAGTCTGGTTAACAATACCAGCTGGGTGGAAAATACTCCCTAGCTTCCATTTTCTACCAATTTATCAATTTTGAGGTCATTTGGTTGCCTTGCCTATTTACCTGGCAATATATTGTCTCCGGGAAAGATATCAAAGCTCTGAGGTTTTCCACTGGCCTTACTAATCCTAATATTAATGGGAATCTGGGACCTTTTAATGCATAAGGGACAGAATCATACAGAGCAAGAAATGCAGTGGCACTGAACAACACAGCATGCACCGTTGTGATTACTGATGTATTTGATTGAGGGCAAAGAAAATGTACTATTCTTACACTGATTGATTCTTGGTGACATCTGAGCAACCTTGCTTACTTTTCACTGTAAAACAGGTGCTGCATATCTTCAAATTATGTTGAAGCAAATCTACATAACATTAAATCTAGCTATAGTTGTAGTAATGATAGTCATCAATTATGCAATATTTTTTTAAGACTGTAAAATTACTAAAGGAATCAATGGTTGCATATACAAGATTGTTTCAAACTCTATTATATCCTAGCAAATATTTTGGAGAGAATGCCACCTTGTCCTTCAAAAGTCCTTTGTTACCAATAACCTTCTCAAAAATGTGTTTTCCGACATGAGTATCCACAGCAGAGAGAGGGTCATCCAGAAGGTAGATGTCTGCATCTTGGTATACAGCACGCGCAAGAGATACACGCTGCTTCTGTCCTCCTGAGAGATTTATCCCCTGAAATAAAATGCATACACTTTTACAACAGATTAACAAATGTCATTGTTGTATTAGAGCTTAAGAAATAACAAAATTCAATTCAATCAATTGTTAAGTGAAACATTCAAACATTTATGGCCAGCAAGGCTATTGGCAATATTCTTAGTATAATTAATACTGTCATCATTCTTACTTCAGTTTAGAACAGACTGTTCTACCTTTCATAAAGATCTACTACATTATATGAAGGTATTTTAAAGGTAAAGTAGTTATATGCATATACACTCTGAATTAGAATTGAAAGAGGCACATTAATATTACTTATCAATCAAAATTTTGAATTGGCTAAGTAAGAATAAAACATACATTTTCTCCTATTTCAGTCATATCTCCATCAGGAAGAATGTTGAGATCAGGAAGAAGACCAGTTGCCTCGATGACTGAAGCAAATCTATTCACGCTCTGTTCTTTGTTGAACATTACATTATCCCGCAACTGGGCATTTTGAATCCAGGCTTGTTGAGGAACATAAGCAATCGATCCCTTATGAAATACAAATAAAAGATCATTTGGTGATAGAATAACAATTTAAACAATGGGTTAAGTCTATGTTGGAATGGATAGTCTGAGTACCACCTAGTTTAGTCAAACTAGACTATAACCTCAAGGGATGATGGTTCCAAGGCATTGAATCTAGACATTAGAGCAATGGCCAATCATTTTTTTACTGAGTTGGCTGACAGCAGTCATTGATCAATGTCAAATTATTAAACATGCTTAACATAGATCTTTGCTCCCAATGGTGCTCCCGTTGACTAACCCTCAGTTAGCAAGGTATAGCAGCACACAGTCAACCCATATATTGGTGGAAAATGGCCCACTGCTTTGTGTACTGATTTAGAGGCACACTCTGCAAAATTAGTTAGAGGGTAAGCTACTTTACTGGCTGGGATCTATAGATGGGCAGCAGTTGTCTTGTAGATCTCCTTGGCCAAGTTGCATTAAACACCAATATATGCATTAGATATAACATCATGAAGTGAATGTTGACCTCTTTATAATCTTATATGAGAAAGATCAGGTTGCACTTACGTTAACATTTATTGAGCCATGTCGTTTTGGCATATCTCCAAGTATTGCTGAAAGTAGAGATGACTTTCCACTTCCAACTCTCCCCACAATCGCTACCAGTTGACCTTTCGGCACAGTAAGGCTAATACTGAGAAGGTAAAGCGTTGGTGGAATTGATACAATGATAAAACATGAATAATGTTTTTAATTATAGGTTATATCCAGAGAATGACAAACTTGGGAAGGGTATGTATTGTGGTCAAGCAGACATTATTTTTCACTTTTTCTATCAATGTCCTGAAGTAAACATCTTTAGATGACAGGAAAGAACCATTAATTAAGTATTCTGGTCTTCCCTATTGGTAACATTATGGTTAATATTTAATCCAGATTAAAAGAGAAAACTGAATCTAGCCTCATATATTTCATATCAATACCTATATCAATTTCTACATGTCATAGAGGGTTATGGATGGGGGGGTTCCGTGTCACATGTCAAATTAAAAAACAAACAGCTCTGTCGCCTGTCTTTATACCTAAGTTTAGAGCCATATCATCTGTCGAGTGTTATAAATAACCCTGTCCCATGTCACTATCTTTTTAAAGCTCATGTCACATGTCAATTTTAAGAAAAGGGCAATGTCATTTGTCCATTAGTTGCAATGTCACCTGTCAAATTTAAAAAAACGGCCCTGTCGCCATGTGAAATTTAAGAAATGCCCATGTTCCCCTGTTGATTTTAAGGGTCTACTTCCATATAATACAGGCAGATACTTTCTCCTAATAATAAATTTGACATCTTTGATAATATCCATGGTGATAAGATATGAATGGAAAGATTTTATTTACAAACTGGGAGTAGAAAATATGATGTGCCTGAAAAACAGAAAAGTATCATTGACAAAAACACCTGATACAATGCTTAACTGTAGCAGTCAAAACACTTTATTAAAAGTAGTGTATTTTGAGCGTCAACCCAATTATTCTTTGTTTTCCTGTAATGTTTTATATTGTGTTGTCTGTCTTGCATCGTGTCCTCTACCATATATTTAGTTTGTGATCACACATTCCTATCCAGAGACTGGCTGTTGTGTGTATGGCACTGTCTATGGGACCATGTACATTAAAGTACTTCTGTCTCAATAAATATGTAGGGGTAGGGTCTCTACCTTCTCTTGGTTCCGTCACTAGTAGAAAAAAAGAAAAAAAAAAAGAGAAACAAATGAAAATTTATTTATGTTCGTAAGGTGAATACATTAAGCTCCAACTTTCAAATATATACCTACTTATTCAATATACCTTGTCCATTCTTATCCCAACTGAAAGTACTCTCTTTCACCACAATAGCCTCTGAAATAAAATTAGATAAGAGTTTTGTATAACATGAGTCTGTAGGTTCGATGAAATATTTTGCAGCAGATTTCTATTGTTGGGACAACTATTAGTCATAATTTTTCACTAGCTCAAACATAATAAGCTTAATGCAATTATATGAACAGCTGTGGTTAGCCTAGTTATTGAATTTTATTTACTTTGCTATATAATTTAAAACTATGTGCAATACTAATTTCTGTCTATATACTATTCAGTAATCAAAGAATAATGAAATCAGCATATCACAATATGATAAGCATCAGGACGAATATGCATTATTTTACTACATTGACTATGCTGATTACCCCTGTTAAGGAAATCCTGCATCTTCCCCTGAGTATCCAAAATCAGACTTTAGGTTATTTTTCTGTGTTTTGGTTTTATCAACATTTGGCTGTTACAATTAGTAGTGTCCATATGTTTCTTTTCCTTTTCCTGCTCACTGCATTGAACGAATTGGCAAAGTATATGTAATCAGGGAGATCAGGCAGATCCTGGGGGGAGGGTCCAAGGGTCCTGACCCTCCCTTTTGTTGGACCCCTAAACATCAAATAGAGGAGAAAGTTAGGTGTGCATGCAAGCGGATGCATGTAATTAACTTAGCCTCTATGTTGACCTGCCCCACCCTACCCTTTTGGAGATCCTGCATCAACCCCTGGTAATGGACTAATGGAAAAGATATAACCAAATACTCACCAGGTATGCTTGTGTCCTTTTGTACAGAATCACAGTGGTATTCTTCCATATTTAGAAATCTTGTTATTCTCTTAACAGAGACTATGACCTGAAAGATGAACCTGACTTTAGTTACTTTTTTGCTCGTACACCATTCTTATTCTTCTCTTTGTTTTTGTCATCTGTTTATTATTTGTAAGATATGCTTGAGTTTTTTATATATGAAATATTAGGCATTCAATCTTATATTAGATAGTTGGATGGCTATTCTCCTGAAACCTGAGACTTTGTTCTAACAAAAGATCTAGGGAGCAAGAAACCACTCCAAAACTTAGAGTCAGCTTGCCATATCTTAACTGTGTTTCTGTTCAAGTTATATAACATCTTTCTGTTCAGGTTTTATAACATTTTATAACTACAAATACACTGTATCAGTGAAAATATCAAATCTACAAGTAATGTACCTTCTGTTCATATATACAATCTCAATCTAAACATTTTGAGACCTAAAGGAGAATTGTTAAGAAAGCTTTTTATGAGCTGGAACTTTTAAAGCATATAGACATAGACTGTCACATTATAATTATACCAATGGAGAGGTCACTGGGTATCAGCCATAAGTTATTTGTATACCTTATTAGGAGCCAGTGGCAAAGACAGTTCCAAGCATTGTACAAAGATAATCTTTGCTTGCACCCAAAGGCTCAAAAAAAGTTCTCCTTATTTACAGAATTTCCTTTAATCCAGTAAAAAAGATTTTGCAGAGGTTTTGCAACAATTATAGTTACAATGATGTCATGGTTAACCACATGTGCTTAATGCCCCTTACCCACTAACCGATTTTGGGATGAATAGGTGCCAACATTTGCACCGATGTTGGTGCAGTAAGAACTCTGCCTACCTGACTGTATGATAAGATGGCTGTTGGAAGTTGACGGGTAGACTGGTTGATCATGTTAATCAAGGACACTGTAACAAATGTGCTGTAAGGGTCCAGGATGTTGGTTGGTGAGATCAGCACATAAGTTGTAAAAACAATCACAGACATCTGTAAGAAGAGGTAATGAAATGTCATTTATTTTTTAAATGATGCCCTTTACCAACCACAACATTATACAAAAAGAAGGTAAAGGGGATGCAAATGTATTACTAAGACTTACTGGCTGTAACTAAATTTTAGGAGAACAACTAACAGTTGTTGTCTACAACAATTTTCTATGACTATAGACTACCTGAAATGAAATTTGGTGTAAATGTATGGTCTTTCCTCCTCAGACGAAATTAAATTAGGGTATGGAAGTAAATAATAAATTTTAGTATAATGCCCTCTTTCTAGTTTTATTACTGGATAAACTGCTTTTCCACCAAATCTTCCATTTGAAATTATAAGAATTTTGAAGGAGAATGAGCTCAGTGGCTCAATCTGGCAGAAATGCTGAACTAGTAGAACATTAAATTCCTGGCCAAATACTCTGTTGGAAAAAATAATGAGATCCTAATACATGACTGGAGGATTAAACATACCATGTAAGGTATGAGAAACCAAATAGTTGTGGATATTGCCCCAATGATATTTGCCATTTTGGTATAGTAGAGTTCTTTTTTCCTGGCACTCACAATCCTTTCCATAAAGGGGATTTCCCAGGCATATAACTTGATGATCTGAAAGAAAATTAAGCTTTAGTCTTACCATTACATTGGTCTATCTATGAAGACATGACACATTAAAATTACCATGCTCTGTTATCAACTTATAAACACGGACACACCTGGGCTGCGTTCTTGATTGCTGAATTTTACCTTTTATTCATAACAGGTATTTAGGAGGACACTGTTCTTGAGGGTTCATTTGTCTGACTCTCTTAGATTGCATCTCAAATAAACCCCACCATTGACATTTAAAACTGTTCTCAAGTGCACCTTATTTTTGTCCATCTAGGTCAGGAACCCCCAACTTATAGGCAAAGTGTAAAACACCTTTTGAGGACCTGTAACTTTAGAGGACAATGTTGAACAACATACATAAGGGTTTAGCAAATGTGATAAATGCTCACAGTATATGAAAGAAGACAAAATAAGCTTTCCATATGTCTGTGCATTTTAATATAAAATCCATAAAGTTGACTTTGCGAGTATTAGAAACTGTGACTGTAAAAATACTAAAGCGGCACCTCTTAGTACAGACTTAACTAGGTTACACATGACTTACCTGAGTGAACCAGGACCTCCCCCCACCCCACCAGGTGCTATAGTTAGTGTCAGTGGCTGTTGACACTGGTGCCAACAATATAAGCCCTCACCTGTCAATTACAATTATCTGTTTGCCCACTGTCTGAGTGCACCAGAGGGGCTCTGACAATGGTCATGCTTTATACAGTCATTTGAAAGCCAAATTGTTATATCACATAAAACACTTTCTTACCTTTTGGAAAGGGTAGCAAATCAGATTAATTTCAACTCATTATTAATATGACTATGATATAAGTTAAAGAATCCATGTCTAGAGAACCGTACATCAAGATATCATCAAGATATCATCTTGATGTAGAGTTCTCTATACATGTAATCCTTAATTGTAATTTTCAAGGGGTAGTTGGCTCCTATAGCAAGCCGAATGGGTAAAACTGGGAAAACAATGTATCTCGACTGAAAACCAGTGTTTTCCTATCAGAAAAAAATGTTTTCTGCCAGAAAACAGTGTTTTCAAATCGGATAACTATGTTTTCCACCAGAAAACAGTGTTTTCCCACCGGAAAACAAAAGTTTTCTGGTGACAGTCAAGATACACTGTTTTCCGGTGGGGATCAAAGTAATTTTCAGAAAACCTTGTTTTCCAGCCGGAAAACCCTGTTTCTCGACCGGAAAATACTTTTTTTCCCAAAATAACTCTGATTCCGACCGGAAAACACTTTTTTCCTACTGGAAAACAATATTTTCCGGCAGAAAACATTGTTTTCCAGCGGGAAAACACTGTTTTTCAGTCGGGAAACATTGCTTTCCCAAATAGCTATATGAATATGTGGAGCATTCTAGTGGACAAAATGAGAGGCAACTCAAATGATTATTTCAAGTCATTTTTCTTGATACAACCTCAGATCTGGCTGCACTAGGGCCATTCACCCACTTTCTATGCATCCTGGGTGAGCTAACTCAGGGTCTCCTTTACTGTCAGCCAATCACGAAGGCTGCATTTCCTTTTAATATTTTCATTCAAACACAATCACCATTATTATAGTTTTATAGGATTCGATGAGGATCTAGGGTATGGTAGTTCTACACCTCGGGTATGGAAAGGGTATTAGAAGTATAATGGGGTAATGGGGAAGCATATGAAGGGTATGGAGGGATATAGGGGATAGTATACCATGGGTATGGATGGGTTATAGGAGTGGTATACCCATGGTATGGAAGGAGTATAGGGGGCAGTGTACCCTGGGTATGGAGGGGGTAGAATACCTAGGGTATGGAGAGAGTAGTATAACCATGGAAGGGATATTAGGGGGTAGTGTACCCAAGAGGATAGTTTTACTAGGGTATAATGGGGTAGTACATCTAAAGTATGGAAGAGGAAGTATATCCAAAGTATGGAAGGGGTATAAGGGGGTAGTGTACACAGGGAATATAGGGGCAGTATAACTAGGGTATAGAGGGGTAGTATTACCAGGGTATAGAAGAATAGTAGTACCAGGGTCTAGAGGGGTAGTATACCCAGAGTATTGAAGGGGTATTAGGGGGTAGTGTACCAAGGGTATGGAGTTCCAGAATGGAGCCAGGGAGCGCCTTTGGGAGCTGCGATGAGCCACCCTGGGTCTTTAAGAACTTTACCCTGGGTCTAAAGTAGCAATTTTACTAGACCCAAGTTCTTTGCTGCCTATACCCTGGGTCTAGTTCCGAATATTGATCACTATTCCCTTATGCTTGAATGGCCTTCCTCAACTATACCTTGGGTATAATTATGCTGACAAACTGCATACTCCATCTATCCCTTTGGTATTCTAACCACCATTGCCCCTCCATACCCTGGGTATACTACCCCCCAATAACCCCTCTGTACCCTGGGTATACTATCCCTAATACCCTTGGTACACTACCCCCTAATACCCCTTCCATACCCAGGCCATACCCCTGGTATACCACACCTCCATACCCTGGGTACACTACCCCTATATAATACCCTGGGTACAGTACCCCCTAATACCTCTTCCATACCCTGGATATACTACCCCTCCATATCCTGGGTACACTAAGGGCCATACCCTGAGTCTGAATTCAGGCCAAGAACTTCAATGTTACCTTTGTGTGTAAATACAAATATTCAGGAGGAATGCAGGCTTCTGATTGGCTGACTGTCAGACCCTGGATATCCATAACTTTGGTCTATAGATGTAGTGCACATGATGTCACAACTAGCAAAATGACCTGGTAGCCATATTGGTGATCACTTTATTATCATAATTATTTGAAATTTTAAAGTATTTAGGATGTGTTATTACACCAAATATCCTTCAAAAAAACCTCACTGAATCATAATCAATACTTTTTGTGATGTATGTCTCATAGAATGTTGATAAAACAATTATTTGCCATCTAGTGAATCACAAGGGTACTGTTTTCCCAAAATAACCTTGATTCCCATGGGAAAACAGTGTTTTCTGGGAAAACAGTGTTTTCCGGTCAGAAAACATTGTTTTTCCAATTTTACCCAGTTGGCTTATAGTGAGTGAGTGATGGAAACTTTTATGCCATACAGATAGCCAGGGTCATTTTCACAGCAAAACCCTGGTTTATTAAAAGGGCCTGACCTTGATTGCAGATAGTAGTTCACTCATCTGTTTCATTCGCCCATCTTTGTAGTGCATTTGTTTTATCTTGGAACGCAAACAAGACATGATAAAATGTCATTATAAAATGTTTTCATTTAAAATAGCTGTAGACCTTTCTAGCCAGATAATAAACTTGCAGAATCATCTCGACATTGTATAGACAACTTTTTGAAGAATGCATTGAGTCCCAGACTAATAATCTAAGCCTTATCTCTATTGAATAAAGTACAGCACTCTTTCCACTTGATTTTTATATCTTGAAATTGGTTGTTCTTTTATTCACATTTTGTCAATGGGAGCCAAAGGCAATGGTCTGTTAAAATTTGACATTTTGCAAACTCATATAACTACAAAAATACATTTTATGGGTCTAACCTTAGTTGTTGGCATTGTTTGAAACATGAACATTAATTCAAACTCCACTTGAATTCCAGAAAACTAATGACATTTCTGATTTTAGAACGCAATGTTTGTCAACAAACATAATTTTGGTAGATCACCAAAATTAAACAGGGACAGATTTGAATATAATTTATGAAGTTTATAGGCCTAAGTTATGGCCAAAGTATGATTGCCAATAGAATTTGCAAGTCTTTATGTATATTTATATATATTATCACAATCTGTCATTGACCGCTATTCTTTGATCAAAATCACCATGTTAATTATCACATAATGTTCTTCCAGACTTCTTCTAGCTGTTTTATCCAAGGATTACAATGGGATATTGTGGAAAAAATATCTTACCTGAAATCTCTTGATCCAACTTCCAGCATATAAGCCATTTATAGGTATGAGAATACACAGAAGCACGACTCCTGAAAACACTGCTAGGCCAATGACATTCCACATTAACAGGGTGCAAATTATAATGTCAATGATCACTTCAAACAAGGCAACTCCATACCGGCCAAAATCCTGAAGCGATCAGTGATAAACATTTCATCATCGTTGAAATAACTCTCCCTAGCACAGATAGCTAATTTACACTATTTTAGGTATGTGCAGGTTAATTTGAACTGACTTTTTTGGGGGGGATTGGAAAACCTATAGAAAATATAAAAATATTTGTTGTATACTGCAGGGAATAAATTTTTAAATAAACTTGCGAAATCTACTATTTGTGGTTGGGAGAATTCATCTGTTTTATAAGAGCATAACAGTAAAGTAAGTTTCTTTAAGAGTTTTGATAGCTGTACATCAAATTATTTTTACTAGTCAAGAGTCCTTGTAGTCAGGGAGGGTTAGGGAGGGTCAGGGGGTCAGAAAATATAAACAAATTATAAAGTAATGCAGGGAACATGATAATCCAAATCTTAGAAGCCTGTCATAGGCAGTTGACTGACCTGTAGTTTTTGTGCATCTACAGACATGAGGTTTAGAATGTGTCCTTCCGTTGCTTCCTTTTTGGCTGCCTCAGAGAGACGTAATGACTGAAAAAGAATAAAGGCCATATTACTCTAAGTGTTGGATCTATGGTTGCGTTAGGTCCTGGCTCCCAATGTGTCTGATTCGCGTTATTTTACAAACATGTTTGTAAATTCCGACCTGAACTAGTTTCCCAAAGCGAGCCAACACGAATCCCGACTCGAATCATGTTTCCTATATTTTCACCCTAAAACAAGCAACCCAATAAAAGTATTATATGGCTTTAATTGATATGCTTGAAAAACAATATAAGTATGAATATAATTTTTAGGCTGAATGTGAAAAAACTGTGAATCTAGTGCCGAATCAGAATGCCAACCAGAATGCCTTCGCAAATGCCAATGCAAATGCCAATGTGAATGCCAATGCCAATGTGTCACCCAACGAGAATGCTAACGTGAAACTTTTCTACTATATTACACTTCGTGTTAGGCTTCCAGACTCATGTTTGCTATTCGTATCAACAAAAACATGCATGAACAGCCCCAATGCTGTTCAGCCAACACATAGTGTAATGCGGCCTTAATGCTTATGAGGTTGAGCAGCTATACAAGTTTGGACTGTTTCTTGACTGTTTCAAAAATGTGGCAAAAATTGAACACAAATCACCATTTTTAGTGCCAGATTCTCCCTACCACAGTTGTTTTTTCCCCAGCAAACTAGCCTAGATCAAGGAGCATGCCGTGAAAAATGTCAACAACTCACAAGCCCCTGGGATTAAGCATAGCAATATTTTACTTTGTATTGGTATACATTTGATGTTCTGGGTTTCCACATAGTCTATATAACCGACCTACATTCTCAAACCATTTTAGGGGGGATTTTACACCTTTGCAGCTGCTGGTTTATGGCAGGTTGGCCCATAAAACAGCCAACATGCAAAAGGCCATCAAAGACAAACATGTTGTGAATGTTGTGAATGTGAACACAAGTGTCACTGAATGTAGAGAGGAACAGTTAAACATTGATGTCATTAAAAATTACTAGAGTTCCGGTTTATATCAAGACTATTTGGAAATTGGCTCATAACTTTGAAAAGTAGGTCAAGGTCGACACAATCACATTTCTTTGGGAAATGACTTCTATCCATGTGTTTCTTAAATTATAGACATTATTTACGTCAATATTGGATGGGTAATTCTTAATGTGCCTCATATGTCTTAGACAGGCACTCATGGAAGAACAGGTTCATTACCTGAAAGTTTTTCAATGAATGCACACATATTAAAAAAACAAATGGGCTAAGTAGGAAAACCTTGCACATTTGCGTGTCATATGCCCCTCCATTGTTAGTAGAAGTCCCCTACAAAATGGGAAAGGGAAAATCCATCTACCTTTCTGTAGACTACAGCATAAGTGATGCTCTTTATGTGCAAGGCTGTCAGGAAAGACCAGTACATGAAGTTATGGTAGAACATGGCTCTCAGAGCACCAGTCAGGAACAGACACACAGCCAGCAAGATGCCCTCCCATGTGTAGTGTGTAGCACTCTCTGTCAACTGAATCAGTTTTCTGGAAATCAGAAATTTGATTCTTAATGTTTGATGTTAAACACAAATGAAAGGTTAATCATTGGGTCATCATAAGTGGATTCAGGATTTTGAAAGAGGTGATCCTGTATTGCTTATTGTCCATGTATGGTGACATTCAAATTGCATGCATCAGTGGCCCGTTGCACAATGACTATAGTAACAATTTAATCATTGTCGTAACAATGATCAATTCACAGTCAACCTTTCTTGTTGTTTGGCCACCTTTCATCCTAAAAGTAAATCTAGCTAGAATGCTGTAAATGACCTGTAATTTTAACAGGCTATTGTACTACAGTGTCCTTCCATATATCAATTTTTAGAATTCAATTCGATTCAATTGAAAAAAAGATATGGTTTCATAACAAAGATCTTAACTAAGATGTCTTTGTTAGAATATTGATCTTAAAGTAATCTTAATGTTATTGTTATTATGAGTGGTCATTGTGCAATGGGTCTTTGCACATCGCCTAACGTTACAATGTAAGGTAGCAAAATAGCAACACTTCTCATAGCAACATTGCACGTTAGAATGCACTTTTTAACCCTCAATATAAACCTATTTAGAATGCTATTAATGTGCTGCTATGTGTATAAGTTATAGCCCTGTAGTGCCCCTTCACATATCTATTAACAAAATTTAATTTACTACAGTAGAAAAGAAGATATTAGAATCTCGCAACAATGTTACTAATTAGAAGTTATCATTGTAACAACATATGTCTTAAAGTTATCTCACAGTTATCATTGTTTTGACAAATCACTGTGCAACGGGCCACCGTGGCTTGTTGCACAATGGCCAATCTTATCCACATCACTTTGAGCACATGAGGTTAACAGCGAAGTCTTTGTTACAAGATATTTGTTACAGAACCTCTATAACTTCTTTTCTTCTGGATCAATTTAAATTGTAAAGGGACACTGTTGGCCCATTGCACAATGGATTTTCATAACACTGATAACTTTAAGGTAACTTTAAAATCACTTTCCTAACAGCAATAGTTGTTGTAACAGTAACACCTTAATATCTCTGGTTCTAATGGGTGAAATTAAATTCTGTTAATTGAAATATGATGGGAAGAAATATCTAAAAAATCAGTAAAAATTACAGGTCTTTCAGGGCATTCTGAATAAGGTTTTTTTAATTGTCAAAATGATCGTTGTTACGATAAAAGTAACAACGAAATGTTTTGTTGTTTAATTGATTTTCGTTGTTACGATCTGTATTGTGCAATAGGCCATGTAGGTCTATATAATATAAAGATTGCAGCTCATGATCATTTAATGCATTCTAAATAGCTTTTTTTGACAGCAAGACATGGATTGACAGAGATCAAACTTAACAACAAACATGTTCGTTGTTGTGATTGCTATTGTGTAGCAGGCCAATGGCAATGTTTGTGTTGTTTAAGTTTCCATCAGAATGAGGGGAGGGGGCCCTCATGACCATTTGGTTGGATTGGAAACATTATACGAGGGAAAAACCTCAAAACATATATGCTCATATATTCAATATCAGAATTTGTTGTTTTAATATTGCCATACTGAATATCAGTGCACATTAATTGATTATGTCATATTTCACATACACTAATTTGACATCTGCAATTATGAAACAAATTCTGTTGAGATATACATTCTATGCTAACAATATCAACATGCAAACTTTTTGAAGTTCTTTCGAAAGAAAATGGAGGTAGTCTTACAGAACATAGTTGAAAGTGAAGCTTCACCAAATATTTAAAGCATCACTTACATATCATCTAAGTTGCATAGTTGCATTATCTTGACATCGATGTCACACAGGACATGGTTTGCCCTTTCTGAACATAATAACGTAACCTCAAATGGTCACGTCATGAATGTGGCACATAGATAAGGCTGTTACAACATATGAAATTATATCTGCTTCACAGACAGGAGCAAGGCTTTAAAGAGAAAGAAATGAAAGAATAGTTATTTTCCTCAGTGGCCCGTTCCTTAATCAAGTCATCGAAACAGCAAAAGTTTGCAACAAGGACATGGCTGTTATGACGGGTCCGTCTGTTGAATTGTGGCTGTTTTACTGGGCTTATTTAATTCTATAAGTTCTGAAAAATAGAGATTTTGATCTAAAATTCCTAAAAACCTTCTACCAGGGGAAATCATTATAAATGGGTGAAAATTGATGCTGGACTTGTGCATAACAGTGTGTGATTTGACAAAATTATCTTTTTGTTGTTTCATGACCCATTATGCGACGGGCCACAGACAATCTTACCCCAGCAGCATTGCCTGGCCACCTAGGATTCCCTGTCCAATCACATGCAGTACCAAACCAGGCAGAATCTTATAGCCTGCTGACCAAAACAGGGACAAGACGAAGTTTTTTAATCCTATACTTGTGTATTCTCTGAAAATATTCCAACATACTATGAGTGAAAATAGTACAGTAAAAGAAATAATCATTGAAATGTACCAGGCTAGGGGAATATGTGTGTTTATGTCTACTCAAAAACAAGAAAATGGGTCTGGACAACTAGACAATCAGATATTTTGAAGGAATTATGATCCTCTACCTTAAAATCTAGATTTACTCATGATTAATGTGTCCCAATAATGGCCAACTTTGGACAAGAAATTTAAAGATGTTTTTCCAGTCTGTCTATGTGTATCACAATCTAAATTTCAATTAATTTAAGAGTAGATACACTTTAGTAACAATACGTAACCTTCCCCCATTAGGCTGGTGCTTGTTAAATGAATTGTAGAATCTAGAAACCAGTTGGCCGCACTTTTCTGATGGTCTGAGGTTGAACAAGGAGCTTTGGGACAGCTGTCCCTTGTACTCTTTGAGAATAGTACTGAAAGATAAGAAATCAATAAAGATATCTTAGAAAAATGGATAAGTTGTAATAGACTAAAAAGCTATCTGTTTTCATTTACTTTCTTATATGTATTTTGCAAGCATTTAAGCATTGACACACATGAGACAGAAGCAAGGATATTGCATTACGGTGAATATAGCCACACCCTTCCTTGCTGTGACATCACTGTGATGTTGCATCCTGTCTAATGAAACCATTAAATGAGACATTATTAAACATGCTAAATAAATATCACACCTTGCGATACGACCAACACTAACTAGTTTTAAAAACTAGCTTGGTGCATCCTCCCCAAGTCGTAGCACACTGTGACATCTCATTCACACACAAGCAACTTCTTATGTATCACAGTGGTCTGTGACTTGCATATTGCAGCACAAGTCATACAGGTGTCTCTCAGTCAATCCAAGGTTTTCTCTGGGATTTGGGAAGGGTCCTCAAACATAAGGTGGAATTACACTACACGACTTGAACTGCAATGTGACAATCTTGTAAAGATGATATTCTTTTCAATCCATAAGTGACATGCTCCAAATTGTCTATTTTTTAACAATTCTATTACTTTTATATGTTAATTTGCCTGTGATATCATCATATCATGGCAATACAACAGCCCAATTCAAGTCGTGTGGTGTAATACTAACTTAATTCCTGGACACACAGCTCATCCTAAGCAAGAATAGGTTGCTATCATACTTTTGCACCAACGTTTTGTCTAGTTCTGCTTTGGTTCTTGTTATGTTATTTTGATGGAAGCCAAAACTGTCTTCAGAACCTAACATTGCGGCGTCGCACTGTACCGTTATTGTGAAGTTCTTGTAATGTTCTTTTATTTTATAATAACATTATGATAACATTCTTCATTAGTAAGGTCTAAACTTTACTAAAAGCCGAAGGTAAAATAACATGTGCTGTTTTCTCAGAAACTTGGCTCGGGGAAATGATTCCTGACAATCTTATTAGTATGCCTGGGTATAATTTATATAGGAGTGACAGGAATTTTGTAGATAATACTACACTCCAGATAAAAAGGGGTGGCGGACTTTGTACTTATACAAGCCAAGATATCAGTGTGGACTCTTTATCAGAACTGAATTGTAGTACAAAAGACCTAGAAGCCCAATGGCTTACCCTATACCCTAATAATCAGAAGCGTATTGTTCTCGTGGGTGTTTACCGACCCCCAAGCGGCGATGTACAATATACTATTGACTACTTCACTGATCATCAACCTCATTGTTTTCGAAAGCATCAGTGATGCTTTCGAAAACAATGAGGTTGATTTAGACTGTGAGATATTTATACTTGGTGATTTCAACCTAAATCTGCTCGATATAAAAAATGACAATGCTAAAAAACTTGTCAACTTATTTGAAAATCTGGGCTTGAAACAGCAAATTTCTTCGCCTACACGTTTTTCTAAAAATAACCAGCCAACTTTGATTGATCACATCTACACAAATTCAAGCATAGTTGCAGAGGCAGATACGATCAACCTAAATTTAAGTGATCATGAATTAATCTATATATATAGGAAAAAGTTCAAAAATATTGGGTTGAAATCATCTTTTAGGGGACGTTCCTATCGAAACTATAATTTGAATACCTTTAAAACGAATTTGTTAGGATATGACTGGACTGGTTTCTATAACCTGGACGATGTTAACACTGCATGGTCAGTTCTTGTGGATAGAATTAAGACTGAACTTGATGTTATATGTCCGATTAGAAATATCTCTGTTAAAAGGATGAAGGATCCATGGATAACAAATGAGTTATTAGAGCTTATCCATGATAAAGACCTTTTACTAAAAACGGTCAAAAGTACTAACCTTGAGGAAGATTGGAAGGCAGCACAAGCAGCTAGAAACTATGTTGCAACGCTTGTCAAAAACACTAAGAGGGATTATATTGTTGATAGAATCGAGACATGTAATGACAACCCCACTAAGTTCTGGAAAAACATTGAGATTCTACTACCTAATAATAACAGCATAAAACATACATATCTACATAACCCGATAAATGGTGAATATTTCTCTGATGTTGAAATGCCTGATTTTGTCAATCAATATTTTGCCAATATAGGAACGGAGCTGAATGGTGGTAATATTGAGATCAAACCTACCTGGAAGTTCCATGGTGCTGAATTCCCGAACACTTTTTACTTAGAGCGGACCAATGAGGAAACTGTCCTCAAAGAAATAAAAAAATTGAAAAATAGCAAACCATCATCGGTTCCTGATATATCGACTAAAGTCTTGAAGGACACCTTAGAGATTCTTTTAACACAATTAACATTTTGATAAACTTATCAATCATAAATGGTGATTTTCCGAAATCATGGAAATGTGCCCAAGTCACTGATATACCTAAAGATGGAGACCCGGCTGACGTTAATAACTTGAGACCAATTTCTCTTCTGCCTGCCCCTTCCAAAATCCTCGAGCATATAATTCATTTGCAGGTTACCAAATATCTGGATGACAATAGAATGTTAGATTCCAACCAGGGAGGTTTCAGAAAAGACCATTCTACAACGGCCACCACATGTGAATTTCTTGATGACGTGTATACAAATATAAGGCTTCGCAGACACGAGTATTACTTGGTTTAGAAATTATTTATTTGATCGTCATCAGAAAACAATGGTAAACAGGATTGAATCAACCACTGTGCCTCTGTCCTGTGGCGTTCCACAGGGCTCAGTTCTTGGGCCACTGCTCTTCCTTATATTTATTAATGATTTAGGCAAAGTTATTGAACACTCTGACTACAAACTCTATGCAGACGACACTGTTGTTTATTCAAGGAACACTGATGCTACTGATGAAAACAAATGTATTAATTTACAGGCTGATTTGGATAATATTCTAACTTGGTGTGTAAATAATTCTATTACTATTAATGCCAAAAAAACTAAAACTATGTGTATTGGCACCCGTCATAAGTTAAGTACTGTACCTGAATATAAGTTCAACTTGGCAAATGTCGAACTTGAATGTGTTCCTCACTATAAATATCTGGGGA
The DNA here is from genome assembly GCA_936440205.1 of Lepidonotus clava. Classification (NCBI taxonomy): domain Eukaryota; kingdom Metazoa; phylum Annelida; class Polychaeta; order Phyllodocida; family Polynoidae; genus Lepidonotus; species Lepidonotus clava. The sequence goes on from OW387137.1 coordinate 54,385,960, forward strand.
CTTATGTAGACTCTGAATGTAATTTTATTAAACAGGCAAAGGAAACAATACATTTGGTCTCACATAAACTGTGTTGCTTAACTAAATTAAAAAGGTTTTTGAACACTGCTACTATGGTTAAACTATATAAGTCCTACATTCAGCCATATTTTGACTATAATGATATATTTTTAATAAATACACATGCTCGCTTTAAAAATAGGTTGATTAACCTCCACAGGCGATGTCTCCGTAGGTGTTTACCAGCCCATGTGAAATATGATAGAGATGAGATCTATAGACTTACACAAGTAAAAAAATATGAGGATAGAGCTATGGCACATCTATGTAAACTGATGTACAGAAGGTCTGCAAATGAGAAATATTTAGTGGAAGATGTGGGCAGAACACGTACATTTGATGCTCCAACTTTGTTTGTTCCATTCCCAAACAATGAAATGTATAAAAAAAGTATACAATTTCGAGGAGCTACGACCTGGAATAATTTGCCAGTGATTGATCGTAATTTACCCACGTTTGTGAGCTTCAAAGCAAGGACTAAATTAAAATTGTCTAGTATCTTGGATGGTTAAGGATAAAAACATTCTGTATTTCTGTATCCTATATAGTTTTTGTACTGTTAAATGTTCTCAGTTGACTTACTTGATTCTGTACATACAACAGATTTAACCTAAATTGTATTTTTCTTAGTGTGAATAGGTATATTCACCATGTTTAGATAACTCATATATGTTTCTATATAGCTTTAAAGTGATAAGGTGTTTTCGTTAGATTATGAGCACCGCCTAGATTTTCAATTAAAAACTGAATGTACTGTAACAAATGCTGGTGAGAGTTGAAAACCGAACAGAACATGTATGAACTATTGTCAGAAATAAAGAATTTCAACCAAAAAAAAAAGAAAAATCTCTAGGATAGTAGAATATACACAAATATACAATAATATGGCAAGATGACTGATGTATTTAAAGTAATTGTACACAATATATTGAGATTATAATTCAGAATAAAGATGAATCTCCCTGGTTTGTCTTGGGGAATACCAGCTTCTGCTGGTTGTTTGGTTGATGCAGACTGCTACATCATTCGGGTCTGTGTCTCACATCACCGTTACAATCATAAGATAAATGGGTTAGTCCTTACATACAGGTTGAAGCTGGATTGTGAGTTGCAATGTCTCTTGTATTTCTTTATTTAGTATTACATTTCAGTTTCAATGAAACAAATTCTCTATAGAAATTATACATCATGACTTTAGTAATATGATACTTACCTAACCATCCATAGAAAGACAACCTTATTCCAAAATGACACATACAACTCTGGTAAGGTTTTCTGCAATGAATAGAGCACTACAAACATTTAGATATGCTTAATACAGTATTATAATGTAAGCTCAGCCAGTAAATTAAAGGTTAGCAACCAATTCAGGCTTGTTTAAAGGACCCTTACACATTGTCCCGCGCCAGAGGTATCTCCAGCACTGGATCATTACTTCGATAATTTTGAGCAGCCTATTTCAAACATAGATAACCACTGAGACAGTTAGACGGCCAGTGGTGAAAAGCCCAGAGCAACTTTAATCATGATCTTAAATACAAAATAGCGTGAGAGCAGGTTTCCTGCTCACCCAAACAATTGTCAATAAAATTGTCATTCATGGAATAATTGTCTAGGAATTACAGCCCTCTAGACAAGACACTTTCCATTAATTATGACAATAATAAAACAATGACATTAGACCAATTTGATATATTCCCATAACGAATTGAGTGTCTACGTAATTGTCGGAATAACAGGAGTGGTATTTTATATGTTTATACTAAGGGTAACATAAGCTTAAGTCTAACCTTAATGCGATGTTCACTGCATGCAATCCCATATTATATATAGAATGGGGTGTGGTGAACCAACATACTAATTAAATACATAAAGCATCACAATAGCCAGTTATAAGTAAATACAGTTATAAACACTAGCTATATAATGACTTTATAAGATATAATTGTATTATAATATGACGTATTTCTAATTTTACAGGATATATTTAATGCTTAACCCCCCTCAGGATACATAATACTACAAGGGACAAAGTTACACTCAGTGGTCATAACAATCCCGCTGTGTCCCACTTTCCCAAGCCATACATCAAAACAGTAACTGATAACTCAGCGCTCGATAGCTGTACACATTCCTAATGAAACGATACAATCAAAACATAACAGTAGATGGAATAGCTCAATAACTCACCATTTAGAATGTCTTAAAATATATTCAAAATGCCCCACAATATACCCCAATGTTACAACATGATTGCAAGTTTAATATTTTCCAAGGAAATTCCTTGAGTATGTCATTTGCATAAAGAACTAATAATGCTAGAGATATCTAAAGACAATTCCAAATATAGGTATAGTTATTGGACATCAAAACTTGGTCTAAAATGTCCAAACAGCAGCAAAGGTCTGAATTGATGAACGATAATGAATTAGATACCAACAGGCAAGGTTCATGATTGTCTATAGATACATGACCAATGTAGTGAAAAAGCACAGACGAAAGAGACAATTGAATCACCTCTCAATAGGTGCTTTCAATTCTCAAGTTTAATGGAAATTATTGAGCTCTAAGTCAAAGCAATGGGTGTTACCTTGTCATTCAAATCCAATGGCTTCTCTTCAATATGCTCCTCCTCTTCATTTTTCTGAGAGCTAAGTGTAATTAATGGTATTTCCTCTGTCTTCTCTTCATTAGATGTCCATTTTAATGATCCTTCATCGGCAAGCAGAGTCAGGAGGAACATGACACTCACCAGCCCAAAATATACTACGAACACTATGTACTGGTTTACCTGAGGCTGTTCCACCTGGGAAGATGTTAGGACTTCAAAACACTGTTTATTTAATATGATTCTGCTGGTTATGTGGAAATTCTAGCAGATACTTTAAAAGGTTTAAATAAAACTTAAATGAAACAAATCAATGTATTGGAGCAGGCATTATAAGTGTGGGAAATTTAATGCTAGAATTTTGCACAATAGTGGCTGTTTTGACTAGGATATCATTGACTGTCATATGGGTTATTATGCAACTGCCCCCTAACTGCCAACTTGATTATTCAAATCTTTGTTACTGACAACTTGCAAGGAAAGTTATCATTGCAAAGATGTCCTTGCTCAAACAGGTATTCTTTTTACTTTTGCAGCCTTTCAGGTAATCTATGCCATAAATGCCATTATGAAAACTAATTCTAAAGGTATTATTGTATTATTGGGTCACATGAAAAATGTTTGGTTTGTTTTGTTGCACAGTTATCGTTGTAATCATAAGGCTTGGGATAGCTTCCCTGGATAATGCAATGACTGAATCTCCATTGGGCAAATTCAAGAATGAGATTGTAAGAAGCAATACCCTTAATCCATTTCTATCCCCAGATGCCTCAAAAGGAACAATGCTTCTATGCCTGTCATTTCACTATAATATGCCAAATACCCTGAGGTATGATTTTTCTCTAAATTACTTTCAACATTCAGCTGGCTATGATGAATCATAATAGATGGGTTTGTTTACTTTAAACACTATTTCGGTAAATTTAATGCTTAATTGTATATCTAAGATGAAAGGCACATTGCGTGGATTGCATGTGGTGTTGCTTTAAGCTAGTCAAGACATCAGGTGGAGAAGGGAAAGGGTTAAAATGTCTAAAGTCTGAATATCATTATCAAACCTTTTCCCTAAGAATCCACGATCGAAGAATGATGACGTCACAGATGAATTGGAGTAACCAGAATACAGAAGATGTACCACTTGAATGCATTCCTTTCATGTATTCCCACCTTACAAACAATGCAGCCAGAACCTGGTATTGAATAGAATGAACAAGGTTAAGAAGAAAACTCAATTGCTAAACATGGACTAGGTCAGGTTGGAACAAGCAGAGCTACATATGAGTATGACAATCTTAACAATTAAAAAGCTGGCAAAGCACTAAAAGTTGTACTGTTAGTGATGACCATTGCCTAAAGATAGCTACTCCATGGAGGTCCTCATGTGGCAGGATGCAAACATTTCAATCAAACACTTTTATTTGCCCCATGGCCATGGTCCATGAAATTGGTCATAGAAGCAGCTGCTTCCTAAGAATGGGCTTTTATTAAAAAAGATATTGTGTATTCTATATTTGTTTGATATTTATGATGCATCAATTACAAATTAAGATAACTCACCATGGTGGCGAACCTGACTGTTCCATACATAATGTCCACAGGCTGTAGGTCAGGCCTGTTCGCCATCATACATAAACTGATCAGGGTGAGAAGGCAGAGTGAGGTCGATGTCAGCTGTAAACAACAACAAGTTCCTATCACAGGCAATGCCTAGCCAAGGATGCGACATTATTAAAATGTTGCAGCAACATTCTGGTAGGTTCAGCCCATGGACCTTATATACTGCTATGACGTTGCATTGTGACATTAATACAACATTCTGGTTACATTCTTCAACCCAAACCGAATGTTCTTATAATATTCTGTTATAGTTTGGTCTTAACCTCATTAAAAAAACCATTATAATAATGTTCTGATCTGACCATCAATAATGTTACTGTTACGAGCCATCTTATTAAGTAATAGACTGACCAAAAAAGTATGGTTGCAGACCAGTTCTGTTACATTGCAACTCGGTTGGGTGCATTACCTGGCAATATGTCAGTAAAACTGTGGCAATACAATTGCAAAACAATTTCAAGGTTACACTCATAGCCCTTGTGGAGATGAGGTTATGTGTCTAGTCTTTTATGAACCTGGAATTCATCTGCCCTACTAAACATGATATTGATACACCAATGTTTAAAGTGCTATTACATATCAATATGAAACTAGCCAAAAACCTCCACTGTATTATGAATATGTTTTTTTTAGGGGGCTCACATATGTAATTTAATTATTCTGGTGCGCACATGGCCATAACCCCTCTGATGTTTTTGAAGGAGACAGAGGGCCACATAGACACTGACATCATTAAGATATGTTAATGGTTAATCTCAGTTATTACTTACAAGTTTTACCAAGTTAATCCAGCTGAAGTCCCATGTTGTGTGCCTAGTGGGTCGTTTATATAGATGGTAGTTGTAGTAGAAGAATGCACATCCCCACAGCCACCCACATGGCACCCAGAGTAGGACAGTCTTCTGGAAGCACACTGTCAGGTCGGGGGTGCTCGTGTTAAGGGTCAAAGCATAATCCTTGAAAATCAACAAAATTCGATTTGATAAAATGTAAGAGTCATATGAGAAGAGTCAACCAAAAATATCAAGACTAGATACACTTTTCATTAATGTTCATTAATAGTTTGATAGATTTAATGTGTCCCCCTTACACTTTTAATCATGACAAAATGTACTTCATAAAGTGAGAAACCTCTGGAGAAAATAAACTTATTAAAATGCTATAGATGTTGCTTATCATTGAAATTATTTCTTAGCTAGGCTTGTATTTTTTATGAGTAATGACAAACAACAACTATGTTCTATTATTTTGTTTTTTTTTTAGTCATTTTCAGTTTTTCATCCATATAAAGCTGACGGTAATGTTGGTGAAGTAGGGACACAGCTTTCTTTAAGGTCACATTACATGACACAGCTTCAGCTGTGATATGAAGATGTCTCAGGGAAGACACACATATAGGAAATCAAATTCTATGTTTGAACACCACTATGACCACCAGCCATAGCCTATTAGGGAAGTAGTCATCCCTGCCAAGGTGCGACATAACGGTCACGTTCTGCAACGTTCTAATAATGTTCTGTGACATTCTGCGACGTTATTAGAACGTTCTCCGATGTCACATCCTTGGCTGGGAGATGCATAACCAACCAGCTAACCCCCTTGGGAGGGCCGACCATCAGGTCTTGCTTGTTGAAGTGTTTGGTATTGCACTCCTGTGCAATAGCTGGACATTTTAACAAGAAGTGCAATGTCATAATTTATGTGGGACCTAATTTATTCATTTACTCTACTGCGCAATTGTGCATTCTCCTGCCAACAGACTCATTCTTCATCAGACTTTTCACCAGCACAGACGTCGTTCGATGGGTTATGGCAAGGAATTTACGCAGCAATACCAGAAACAAGTTGCTGAAGGGACCCGAAAAACCCGGAGGCGGCATCACTGCACTCGTTTCTCTCACAGTTTAACACAGACCAATATATGGGTGACGAAGGACAACCACAAGACCACAACCCCACGCTATGAGCCAAAATGGACGCCATAGAGGACAAGGCAGCAGAGAAGGCGGACAAGGCCGCGCAGTTGAAAAATGCAAAGTGGCCAATGTGAGAGGGAAGGTGAATTGGACTCAGACCAGGAGGATATACCTGTAAAACAGAGACTCTCATCCCTGGAGTCAATGATGAAGGAAATTAGAGACACTATAGTGAAGGGTACGCTCCTGCCGGCACAGTTAGGACAGGCCCAGCCACGGGGATGCCATTGGGCGTGCCCCCGCCTGTCAGGGATGGCTATGAGCACCCCAACACGGTTTACCTCGACCGGCCAGCTCCAGTAAACCGGCCAGTTTACCAACAGCACCGCTACCCAGAGGATTCTAGGCTGTATAGGACTGAACCACACGCAAAATATGGATATACATATACACCGAGGCCGCGTATAATGGCCGACCCAGCGTATGGCCGACACATCGCTCCCATCAACCATGCCCAGCGGGTGCAACTGCACCGCCAACAACACCAGCCGCGCAGGAGGGAAACCCGTCCGGTGTCCCTCTACGCCAGGCAGAATAGGCCTGACCCTAAACTCCCAGAATCAACATCCACTTCGGGCGACGAGACAGATACAGACGTGGACAATAAGAAGAGGCGCCAGGACGCAACTGCCAAGAAGCTGGTCGACCATGCACTAGCCAGACAGCATCAGAATATGGGCAACCGAACATGTATGACATGTCATATTACTATGCCTACGGTTAGGCCCCATGAAGCTCTCCCCCCCCCCCCCAATATGAAGTGTAAAGTAAAAGACAGAACGAGTAAGAAGAATAAAAGGGATCTCACATTTCATGAGTACGTCTGCGGATATGCAAGGATGATGCTCACTGAAATAGACCCCCTTACTGATCTCTACACTCTGGTAGCGCATTTATCTCATGTGGCGCAAGACGCAACCACCCTCACCTGGCCCACGGTTAGTACCTGGACCACAACTTGCCTAGATTATATTGAAGATGAACAGGCAACATGGTTGGATTCTGAACTGTTCAACTCAGAGAGGAACAGGATCACATGGGCACATGGACGACATGATACCACCACCCCTACGCCATGCCCCTTCTTCAACAATGATTCACGTAAACAACAGCCATCACGCCATGTGGGTGAGTTCCGCTTTCTCCACACATGTGCTATATGCTACTACTCAGCGGCCCCAGCCAATAGGGCAGAAACCACTTCCCATAATGCCAAATCATGCACCCGCAAAAAACGCCCAGGCGCCAAAGACGACTGGGAGCAGGGAAAAAGTGCTAAGAAACACGACCACAGTACCAGTAAGAAGGAGGCAGCAGAAGGACACAAAACAAAAAAATAGAGCATCGCTCGGTGCACGCTGAGCAATCATATGATGTCAACACGGGCCTCTATACCCACGTGGCCAGTATTCATAAACTAAACGCCATGACACTAAGGCCTCCCAGAGGACACTAGCCAATATGGCAGCCCCCATAAAGGTAAACACCCAGCGCCTGCGCACAGGAAGGTGAGTGACGCACGCCGCCCAGATCTGGGTCATCTCCCAGAGGGCAATATCCAACATGGCACCCACTCGGATCAACACCACAAGGCAGTCAGCCTACCGAGGATAGCCCCACATGAGGAGGACATACTCCATACACAGGTCGGTGACTTCTGCAGTGGCGTCCTGGCTACCGATATCGCCATATATTTCCATGTAACTTCACCCGGTCCGATCAACAACCATTAAACGGGACACCGAGAGGAGGCCACTCCGCCCTCGTCCCCGTATCCGGTCGGCCCACTCGGGCGCCGATGGGGCGCGTCAACAAATCGGTGCTCTGCACGGCCCCCGTGACGCTACAACCGACAACAACATAGCGCTGCCCCTAGCTGGTACAATGTCTGGGATAGCAGAGACTGGACTGGCTAGCGGAGATGAGGGTGCAGCGCCAAGACAACAGGACAGTGCGTCTGAGTGGCCTGAATTCCTCCGGACGGTGGGATATCCCGCCCTGGAGGTTGACCACCCGCAGAGAGGCTGCTCTAAAAATGAGCCGGACCTGGATCTGGGTGTTGATAATGGCATGGATGTATACCCTGATGCACTCGCCATGTTTGACACATATAACAACTGGCCCTACCCAGCTATGGAAGTGGAGGGAGAGATAGCCAGGATATACGATGTGGTGAGTACGTATGGCCTCCCTAACTATAGAGGGGCACGAATACCATTACCCTCCCCCCTTGATCCAGAGGTGTGGAAGAAAGAAAGTATAGGCCATGGGCACGATAACATGCTCTGTGAGGGGGTCGTTTATGGCTTCCCCATACAATATACGGGGGGCCCGTCTTATGAGACACAAAGCCACTATAACCACCCCTCAGCCAAGGCGTACAAGACCCATGTGGACCAATACTTCGCCAAGGAGACACAAGAGCAGGCGATGGCGGACCCTTATACCCGCCACCCCTTTACTCCATGGTGCAGGATAAGCCCCCTCATGACGCGCCCCAAATCGGAGCTGGATCAGAGGCATCTTATAGTTGACCTCTCCTTCCCTATTGGGGGTGTCAACTTGTTTATACACCCTCAAATGTTCGACCAGAAGGAGGCGGTTCACACCCTTCCCACTATTGATGACCTAACGGAAGTCATACATCAGATGGGAATAGATGGTGTAATGTTGGTGGTTATGGACATAAGCAGGGCATACCGTCACTTTCAAACATGCCCACTGGATTGGCCGCTGCTTGTACTCGCGCATAATGGAACCTTCTTCTTTGATAGAAGCCTCCCATTTGGGGCGAGGATGTCTTCCTTTGTTATGCAGGCAGTGGCAGACTTCATAACCAGGGCCCTCAAACGGAGGGGTATCGCCGCCCTGATGTACCTGGACCACCTGGTCTTAGCGATCCCGAAGATTCGGGCAGAACAGGATTACACGGCGGCCATCAGTCTCTTAGAGGCCCTGGGATTCACAGTGGCCTCCCATAAGCTCCAGCTACCGGCAAGGGCTGTGACGTGGCTGGGTATACGTGTAGATCTGGACGATAACAGCATGTCTATTCCCACCAGGAAGTTGCAGGAAATACAACAGGGTTTGGCCCAAGTGTCACGCCAGAAGACGGCCACTATCAAGCAACTTCAACGAGTGATCAGATAAAGCAACCACCTCAGTAAGGTGGTTAACCCGGCGAGGCTCTTTATGGGCCAGATACTTACTGCAATGAGAAACGCTACAGGCCCACTTATTACTATAGATAGGGCGGTCAAGGCAGACCTCTCATGGTTCCGTAGGTTTCTCAAAGACTATAATGGACAATCCATCATACCTGATAAATGCTCCAAGAGGGACATCTGGGCCGACACCTGCCTGGTTGGTGCAGGGGCTACGGATGGCAGTTGGTGCTACTCATAGACCCACCCCAAAGCCATGGCAGACAAACACCATATCACTCACCTTGAGGCAATGAACTGCCTGGCGGCAGCCCGTATACTCACACGGCTGGATGACAAAGGAAAGACTGTCATCATTAACTGCGACAATATGTTGGCGGTTGAGGCCTATAGGGGCGGGAGAGCTAGGGACCCTGTACTTGGGGCGTGCGCTAGGGCCTTCTGGTTTCTGGCGGCAGAGACTGAAATACGCTTCGAGTTTAACCATATACCAGGAGAGGATATATGCAGGTCCCAGATGCCCTTAGCAGGGACATGACAACCCAACACTTTAGTGATCTAGCGGGGAAATATATTAGGGACCAAGGCCTTAAGCAAGTTGTCCCTCCTCGCTCAGCCTTCATGTTCTCATCTTTCTACTTCTAGATCCATATACCCAGTGACTGGCGGCACGTGTGCAACACAGGCAGCCACAGGCCCATTGGCAGGGCACGCGCGCCAACCGGGAGGGCATGGTCAGGAGTTCGTGGCCAACTTCGACTATGCCGCACCGGCACCGTTTCACATCTGCTGGTACATTGAACACCTGGTGGAAAAGGGGCTAGTTACTACGACCATCTCTAATCATATAAGTGCGCTCAGAACATACTTCAACATGGCGGCTCTGGATAAGATGCTGCTGTACAGCCCCCTGGTCGTTAACGCACTCAGAGGGCTGGCTAATACACGTCGTCACGCACCATCCCCCGCTCTGCCAGTTACCCCGGATATTTTTTGTAGGGCCCTCGCGGTATCCTACATTCTAGCCCAGCCCGCTCATATAGAGCTGGCTCTCATCTGGATATTTATGGCATTTCTGTGCCAGAGCAACATTGCCCCCACGGCCTCAGGCGTGGCGGTGCTTCCTTTGCATATCATGATGGTGGGGCCACCCTGGAGGACATCATGGCCCATGGCAAATGGGCCTCCTCAGCAGTGAGGTGCTACCTCTCCCCACAACGCAGACAGTCTACCTCAGTTCACAGAGCGCTAGGGGCCTTATAGGCCAGGGTGTGGCTTAGGAGATAAGCACTCTCTTACCCTCATCACATTCTACGTTAGCCATTCAGGCTTCTTAACTTTCAACCCATACTCAACCCAAAACTTGTATGTGTTGTAATTCTTATTCCCAACCACTAATAAATATTGTGTACATTTTACTACTTCGTCTTATTTTAAATGCTGCAGCTTGTTTTATGGGGGGGCTACTCTAGATCTGTCATTAAAGTGGTAATAGGCCGCAGAGTAGGCAATGTTGCCGCAGAATAGGCAATGTTGCTGCAGAGAAGAGAGATATATATTTAGTTTTCCCCATTACAGTGACTAGGGACGAGTTAGCCTTTTAGGTATGAATCCTAAAGATCTATCAGAAGAGAGGGATATATATTTAGTTTCTTCCCCAAAACAGTGACTAGGAATAGGGATGAGTTAGCCTTTTAGGTATGAATCCTAAAGATCTATCAGAAGAGAAGGATATATATTAATTTTAGTTTCCTTCCCATTACTTCTATAGTACCCCCCATCATACACCAGTTAGAAAGGGGGCTGCTGACCCTTACTCCTTAAGTAAACATAGAAGGATTAGCCATTGTTCAAATGGCTCACAGCCGCCGTTTACCCTGCCAGCCTGTGACGTAACAGAAACGTTATGTAACCATACTTTTTTAGTCAGTTTGTTACTTACTAAGATGGCATGTAACACTTACCTTATTGATGGTGAGGTTAAAACCTCACCAAATCAGAATGTTATTTTAACATTATTTTTTTGGTGAGGTTAAGATGAAACCAAAATGGTATGTTATAAGAACATTCTGTTTAGGTTGAAGAACATAACCAGAACGTCATAATAATGTCGCAGTACAATGTCACAGTAGGATGTTACAGCAACGTTATTAGAAGCCATCAAAATAATGTAACAAGAACCAAACCAGACCGTTGCTTCAATGTTATTATAACCTCAAACCGCCGCCTGGATAACTATATTAGTGAACAAACTTATAATATCACAAAGGTGCAACCACAGTCCTGACTCTTGTTATTCCTCCATATATAGTGTATATAGAAAAGAAACACTCACCCAAAAGACATAGTTTGATTGTCCATCACCACAAAGGGCTGAAATTGTATACACTCCATGACTCATACTTGACAATAGCAATGATATATCAGTATGATCTGCTCAAATAATCATTAAACAGTTAAATCTGTTTGAATCTCAGGCTAATTGTACGCATAAGAAACATCTCAACCAAAGTAGGACAAACCAGCCATTATATCCCTATAAGGCCAAAAGAAATAATTGTTGCATTAAGGTCTCATGCCTAAAATAAAAATAGGTCGGGATTTAATTTTTTTTTTTTAGTGTAAGGATTGGTTCAGAATGTATCAAAAATTAGAAACTTCCTAAATATGCCTTCTGTAATGATTTTTAGCATTTGTAATGCACATATTGAAATTGCTTTGGCCATTTAAAGGTAATAATTATACTCAGTTTAGTTTGACTTTAATGGTTTACCCCTATATTTTTTTTTTTTTTTTTAACTTTAAGGCCGTATTCCACATACTGATTTTCCTGCCAATTTAAAAAATCAGCAGTTGGAATAAAGGTCTAAAATAAAAATGTTATACATCATTAGGTCTTACAATTCTCTTTTAAATAATATATAGTATGTAAAGATCAATGTCATATTCGCAAAGAAAATCAACCGAATGCAAAATCAGCAGCATCAAAACCGGTATGTGAAATACGGCCTTTAATGTCAAGGCTAAGAAATAGGATTGGTCGGGAAGCATGAACACAACTATTTATCATTATTGGCCTAATGTCTGGGGCTGAAAGTTTCACGGTAGGTCACCGTGTCCTACATTTCAAGGTCCAGGTGTTGGAAACAAGATATGGTCTCTTGATCAAGCATAACACTGAATCTCAGATACAAGTTTATTTCATTCATATTTATACTGAAACTACATCAGTGGGTACTGAATTTCTTTGCAAGTGCAGTTGGTTATAACACTCCATGTATAAGAAATGAACAAACATGATAACAAGCGTTAACTACCACAGTTACATGTAGTGGTTACAGGTGTAAACTACAACAGCTGCAGTTATAAACTACAAGCGTTTGAGTATAAAACTACAAAAGGTAAATATAACTTGTAAGTTACAGATCATGGGTGGTTAACTATATGACACTTTAAAAGAGAAACATTCATTCATGCATACACTTAAGACTTACTCATGGTCTTCCTCATCCTTATTCATCTTGAATATATATTTTGCTGTATATATTTACTTTATGACTTTGACATTATCATCATTGTGATAACATCAGATTTGTAAAGGTATTGAAAGAGTCGATGTTTCAAATGTTAACTAGCAAATTATCAGAAAAAGACTTTGATGGCCCTGTTTCGTAATCGCTGAAGCATATTCAACAAATCATAATTTGGATTCATGTATGATATATCTCGATAGTCAAAATATGGTAAAATAGTATATTTATAAACAAGCAAACAGAAACTTACATCTAGAAAATGTCTCACCTTGGCTTGTAAGTTAATTTTATAAGAAACGTTTCAGGTTATATCATCTACAGATGAGAATCTATAGAATCTCATAGGCTAGAAGTGTCTATAATTAGTAGTTCCCCCAAGCCTGGGAATATTGGGGGTGTAGATGTAGAAGGAAGGCCCACGTTGCATGTCGTCGTTGCTAAAGAATTCCTATGTCCCATGTCAATTTTAAGAAATGATCATGCTCCATCTTTTAAAGGTGATGTCAGAAGTCAATAAGCCCCATGTCGCCCTGTCGAATTTAGGAACAGCCTTGTTGTCCTCTTGAACTAGGGGTCTTCACCCATTACTTTTCCAATATGGTCAGGACAATCACAAGTTTTTGTCTCTGTCTTAACTGTCCCAATAAGAGTGTAAAAATTAATGTCCTGATTAATAGGCTTGCAATATACCATAATCTTTATGAGAAAGAGTAATGATTTGTAACATTGTTGAACCATTTTTAGTACAAAAAACCTGTGAATTGTACGCCAAACTACTGGCAACCATATTGCCAGACATATACTATAATTTTAATGGATGACCAAAGTCTATGGATATAAACCATTTAAATTTATGAATGAAATACCATAATGTGTAAAAATAAGGACGTAGATCTTATAGTAAAACACTGGTATGGTACTATGACATACAATTTACACTTGATGTAATCTTAACAGCATTGAAAGTTGTTTTTTTTTCTGTTATCACACTACAGGATCATTAGCACATATGTACCAGAGGAAGGAAAATAGGACGGTTAAACTTGGGATGATAAAATTTTTATTAAAAATCTTATGAATTTTATTATTTATATTATAGAAGTAATGAAATAATTTAATTAATAATAGAATAGAATTTATTGATATAAAATGCCAAGCAGCCATAATTAATTGGGGGCAGAAGGGGGCAGGAGAAGGGAGAAAAAAAAAAGGGGGGGGGGCGATGAGAGAAGGATGGATGAAAGAGGATTATCTATCTCTATCTATTTGTGTGGCGCGTGAATGGAAGATATGAGCGCCGAGTTCACTTTTGATTGTCTGTCCATGTGAATGTACTTCTGGTACGCATTTGAAGACCAACCCCCATACTCCTTGATCTGAATTTCGGTGCACCCCTGTTGCGCCGCTTGAGTAGCAGCCAATTTTCGGAGGCTGTGTAGGGAGAACAGTTTGTTGTCGACTCCGACAACTTTGAGGGCCGCGTTTCATACTGTCCTCACCACCGGTATCGTAATGGGGTTGGAGTCCGCGCATAAAAACATGGGGGTGGTCCTGGACTGTGCCGGCGTCTCCTGAATGACCCGCGCTACCGCGCGGACAGGGCACAGTTCGTGATCGGGGGCTGCCATTTTTGTCTTTTGCAGTTTTTTGGCCCATTTGATGGTTATTTGGACCGACTGTTCCGCAAGCCTCACGTCGCCTCGTGTGAGGTGCCTTGTAGCGTCGAACCTGGCCCCCGATGGCGGGAGTACTTCCGATTGACAGAGCGCCCCATAGTACATTAGTAGGATAGCCGCCCGAGTCGTGTGTCCCACGTGTGAGGGCGGGATCACCGCCAATACGGCTCTGAGTGTGTCAATGGGAACAGGGGGCTTCACCCGCGGCTGGTAGGTTTTGTTGCGTCATACCGCGTCCAGTGCCCATCGGATCCTGAAGTGTTCGGTCGGTGTGACGTCCCCCCCCCCCCCCCCCCCCCGCCAGCTGAATGAACTGCCTGATGTGGGAGATGTGGTTCACGATGGTTGCCGGGGCGGGGACCACTGTCGCCAGGTACTCGATGTAGGCGCATGTCCTGTCGGTCTTTGGCCGTAGTGCAGGCGATTGCTATGTATGTGCGCGCCATTGTCTTGTCTGGTAGCGGCCTGGGCCAGCAGCCACGCGAGCCCCGGATCTGGAATATATTTTGAGATGGTCAAGGATGTATGTACATAGTTGAACAATATGAATGCCAAGACGGGAGGTTATCTGCATAGCTAGTGTGGCATATTTTTCATTGAGGTGGACCCTGCTCAGTGCATCCGCCAGGATGTTGCTCTCCCCGGGGATGTGGCAGAAGGTTATGGCCATGTCCAGGACAGCCTGCATCATCCAGACTGCCCTTGCACACTCGAGGAGGACTTTGTTCCTTCCTTTTCCGGACCTGATGACGTGCACGGCCGCACTATTGTCAAACCAGACACATACATGCCCTCTATCCTGCGGGCCGAGGAAAGTAAGTAGCGCCATGACGATGTTCGCGGCCTCGATCTCTGTGATGTTTTCAATTTCGTCGTTTACTTGTGATATTTGACCGGCGTAGGCCCTCTGGTTGTCTGCCGCGCCAATGCCCGATAGGCAGGCATCCATGAACAGCTCCTTTGTCGGTGCCGGGCCCGGGATGAGGGAGACTTCGTTCCACTGGTGGATGAACTCCTCCAGCCAGCAGAAATCTGCCTTCATATCTGCGTTCACGTTGCAGAACTTGCCTTTTTTGTCCCTAAGTGCCCCGAGTAGGCATGCCACAAACAGTCTGGCCGCTGGGACGTATTTCGAGACGTGCAGGACTTGTCCGATGACGGACTGGAGCTTCTTCTTGGTTATCGACTTCTTCCCGCGTAGTACGCTCACGTCCTTGCGTATCTGTTCCAGTTTGTCATCGGGCATGGACAGACGCATCTCCTTCGCGTCGATGTCCACTCCTAGCCAGCGGACTTTTTGGTCGGGTGGTTGGGGTTTTTCCTCTGCCTCTGGAAGACCTAGCTCTTTAAAGAGTGCACTGGCTAACGTGAAGTGCTGCTCTGCTGTGGTCTTGTCTGGGGCCAGGATAATGAGGTCGTCCAGGTACATGGCGGCTTTAATGTCCCATGATGTAAGAATGGGGACCACTCCTAGAGCCACCCTCTGCATATGGTTGGAGGAGGCCTGGCTGCTGAAGGGCATGGCAATGTCACAATAATAGTTGTCCCGCCACGCCAGGCAGAGGAGCGGCCAATCCAGTGGGTCTGAGCGAAAGTTCTTGTAGGCGTGGGCGATGTCGATGGTGCACATATAGGCTCCACTGCCCATGTCAGTGAGGGACTGGACCAGAGAGTCAACTGTAGGGAGGGAGTGTTCCTTCTCTATGCCGTAGACAGCATTCTTGATGACATATGCGTTGACAGAAGCGTCTTCTGGATATGTGAGGTCCGTTATCACTCGTCTGTTGTCCGAATCCCTCTTGGGTCGGGACATCATAGGTGCTACACGGCACCATTGCTTGAAGGGAGGTTCCTTGTACGGGCCGAGTAGGCCACCCATGGCCTTCTCCTTCTGCATGAAGCTGTCCACCTGATCCGGATACTGAGTGGCGCTGGGGTGGTTTTCAACGCCGATGGTGTTAGAGGCCGGGCCCATGTATCCAAGCGGGAAGCCGTACTTGATGAAGGGGATGACATCCGCGTACTCTCCCATGACCAGTGCGTACTTGTCCCATGCACTGATGTTAAGGTTGGATGGGATGCGTATCTGGGCTTGCATGGCATTGGGGAGACCTGTTTTCTTAACATTATCATAAATGTGTGCCATTTACCCGAGGGGCTGGCCACCCCGTCTATCGGGCCAATTATCTTTCCTGTGTTCCTTGAAGCGTGCCGGTCTTGTGTCCAGGCCGTCGTTTACACCCGTACGGCACATTTTTCTTATCCGGTGGAAGTCTATGTGTGCCTGTGGTTGGTCTCGACTAAGTACCCGAGGTGTGTCGTCATCGGGGGAGCTCGAGTCCGGGGCCATGACGCCAGGCCCATGGTGGGTATTCTCCAGGGCCGCGTCACCCCTACTGTCTGTGTCGTGGGTGACCGACGTTGCTTGCGTGTGTTCTGGTTGTTTTGCCGGCGCGCCTACGAGGCTACCGCTGATGGGCGCGCCGTCTGCACGTTTTTGGAACCTGTCCGTATACTGGGTTGTGTATGTGTGGCCTCTGTTGGTATGGCTGTGAAGCACTGTTGCTGGCCTATCAGTGGCAATTGTTGCTGGTACTGGTGATGGGCTGGGGGGACGCTGTGGTGTTGGGCGTCGTATGGCGCGCTGTCCCTCATTTTCCTTCCACAGTTGATGATGTTATGGCCAGTAATGTGTTTACCGGTGGCGTCACAGTACAAACATATGTGCAGGAGTTTGATGGGGCCATCATCATGACTACCCCTGTTTCGGCAGCCTTGGCGCGTGTTGAAATCCTTACAGGCCATCTCCTTTCGCGATTGGTTCCTGATCGGGTGCTTGTGATGCTGTTGCTGTTGAACGGCGGCGCCTCCCCCAGTCATCGTTATTCTGATCCTCTCATTTTGTATGCGTTGTGTGTCCGACCATCTAAGATTTCCCTTCTCGACCTCATGCCATACCAGTTGGGACCATCTGCGGACTGCCTGCCAGTCACGTTCCATGCAATCATGTATCACATGGTGGAGGTGTTCAATGATATGTGAGTAGTCGTCGAGGTGATATGCACTAACATCCCTGAGGAGAGCAACGAAAGCGTGTATATACTCAAGTTGGGAGAGTGAGGCCCTAACCTCCAACTTCTGTTTTATGGTATAACATGCCTCCCTCTGGATGTACATATAGGGCTTAATCATTTCTTTTTCCCCATGAATTTGTGTAGAAACAGTTTGCTTACCCTGGGCTGGGTCATATCGGAATCGCTCACGATCCATGTACTGATCGATGTATCCGTCTACGTTTGCCCGGGTCCTGAGGATCTCCGGGCGCGGGAAGCTCGGGGGGGACGCGCTGCGTCGTTGTTGGCGGCCGATGGGGGCGGCATGTCGGGCGTGAGGCTCGGCGTCCCTCCGTGTACGGCGTGGAGTTGGTTGAAACGACCCCTGGTAGTGGTCTCCCATCGGTGGCGGTGTGCTATGATGAACAGGAGCGTGGTTATCAAGGGCCGTATTAAGAAGATCTAGTTTCCCCGTTATATCTTTCATATCCTGCCTTACACCCTTTACCTCCCTCTCCTGGGAATCAATCCTACTATGGTTTTCACTACTGCCACGCGACCTGGTGGACACCGAATGTACCTGTGTGTCCACCGTATCGTCAGAGTCACTATTAGTTGGCTTTTCCACTCTACTTGTGGCGCTTTGCCTTGAGACTTTATCACTATATGAGTCCCCCGAGTATTTCGGAGCGAAGCTAACTTCATTGTCTACAGTGTAATGTCTTTTGGTACGTGCTGCGCCCTTCTCCTGTGCGGCCCTGGCCCACGTCCTTGGGCCGGCTTTACCAGGCATGTTGATGAGTGTTTTTTGGGCGTAAATTGATAAATTTTATACCTACAGTCTGTTAGGTGGTTACACGATACGTTGCGTCCTGGCGTTTTTGGGGCCCGTTGGACAGCCGATGGTGTGGATTTGATGAAATATTTGACGATTAAATTGGTGGATTTGTCTAATGCTGAGCACCTGTTTAGTAGTATTGGTCCCACTTGTTTATGCTGACTATAATAGTGTTCACTGCATGCAGTCCAAGTCAGCTCAATTGGCTTTTATCCTGAATTTGGAGAATGTGGGTTCTAATCCCAAAGTGTCAATTTTTCTTTTCCATACAAGTACACAATTGATGTTATGTGTTAAGATTATAAGCATAGCTAACCCTGCACAAAGGTAGAAATTAACTCTCACTTTGCGCATGACAATGATTGGAATTGTGAGGTCACCAGTTGATCATAAGGGAATAATAGGAACTCTTCCAAATTGCATATCTTATGATGTTATATAGTATAAATATAGCATGAGCCACTGGTAGGTGTAAATACACCCGACGCAACAGCGGAGCGCACCTCCCAGCAGGCGACCATGCTTGGGTAAAATCAATAAGTAACTGCTATATGAAAGCAGTGTACGGTGTAAAGAGGAGAGAGAGCATTCAGTGTTTGGACAATACGGGTTGAGAGATCCGAGGGGTTTAAATAGCTACATAAGAACGACAAGGGACATCTGGTGACTTATACGAATATATCTGCACTGCTGACGGATGCGAGGCTAGGCGGACTCGTAAGAGGAAGCTTACTCTCCACCGGATTGAAACTGTGACATTTAGAGGAACTAACATCTGTTCACCGGCAATGTACGCATCATCGTATCCACGGAATAAAGTTACCCTACTGCCAAGCGTTGTTCATGTTATGGATTGAGCGCCCATCTCGTGAGCTTACCTACCACTTTACTAGTAACGATTGAACGATTAAGTAACAACAGACTGCGAATAGAATAAACAATTCCCCATTTATTAATCAACAATGTAAACAACAACTAGCGTTCAACCCAATACAAGTTTAGATGTTATAAGTGTTTAGATTTCGAATAGATATGGTTTAATGTATTTCAGATTACAAATATTTGTATACCCTAAGCATGTTTAAATTCTAAACATCATTCTAACAGTGTTGTGCCACCTGTTGTCAGAATCTGTGAGTGTTCCCAAATTCGGTATATTACTGTAAAAGGAATTTCTTTAACAAATACGGTTATCTACTGTTAATTGCAAAGTAGATAACCGTAAAATGAAATACAGTCTTATACTTTAGAGTTTTAGAGTATATAACCGTCAAAGTTGTGGTTATCTTTTTTACAGTGTTTAGCTATGTTCCAAAATGTTTTAGATTTCAAATGCAGTTTCTCAAAACAAAAATATAAGATGCAGTCCGAAAGGGAACTATGAAATTGATTTACTAGTCAATGATATCTTTTGAATTTGACAATTTCTCTCAAGTTAAACAGGTAGCAAATTAAAGTCGATTAGAAATTACAGGAAAGTACAAAACTGTACTTTGTCTTAGACTGTTTACCAGTGGGTTAAAAAGGGTATATCACACATTATTCTTAATGCAACCATACTTTTCTCTCACACCTTTTAGTCTTTGCAATAAGAATACTTTATCATATGATATGAAAACCCATGTGATGTAGATATATTTGCTGATATAATCTGTTTTTTGTATGCAGCCTCGACCCTTATATCGAAATGTATGCAGTATCCTCATTCCTATTTCGTGCATTTCTTTCGAATGAAAACAAATATGACAAATCAATCTTAGGTGGCCTACACGTTTATACCAATTTATATTCACCATTAAAAATATTGCTCTTATGTCAATAGGCTTCTCACTCATTGAACATTATGATATATCATGCATTTCTACAAAATATCAATCTAATATTGTAAGATATCAATCTCAAGATTAAATTGCACACCATGCTAATGCCTCCTGATTTCAGGGGAAGAAATGGTTTCCCTAAATGTAATTACAAATCAAAGTCAGGGGGGTCATGTCAATGATGAGAAGAAATATTTTCAATAACAATAACAAGTGATATTCTGTGGATCCTTTTGTTGATAAAATTCCCATAGAGGTAGACATAGGTGACCACTATGGCGCCACTTGGTAAATTACACTGGAAATTGCATTTGTGACTTTTAATAATAGTATTTCATTTCTGGTTAAAAAAAGTAATCCAGGGCCATTGATTCTTTTATTACCCGCACGGCCGAGCAGCGGGCCATAGAAGGATTTAGCGTACGGCCACACTGTACAGCCTGCTCCTCAGTGCGGGAAAAACAGTTCCGGCACGATCCAAAAATATTCATTTCGTTTGCAAATCTTTAATATTGGATGGCAAATTCTCAAATTCTAAATGAGAAGATCTAAAATATCAAAGAAAATTATGGCATAATCAAAAAAATGTTAGGATTTTTTTTTCTTGAGGGTGTATGAATACGGGTCCCTTCTCCGCGAAGCTCGTTACACTACGCATGGCTGTAGCGCTATGCGAGGAGAATGAGTCCTTTGATTTATTCTATAATTTTGTGGTTATTTCACTTTTGTTTGGGTAATAAAATATAGAAGGCCCTTGGGGGATGTCCTCGGGTCTCCGTACGACAGCCGGGACGGCCTGCAGGCTTTGCCCTTGGGCCTTCCCGGCCATCTCCGGGCCGTACGGAGACCCTCAGACGTCCCCCACGGGCCTTCTTATATTAGTATCTTGCAGAATTTTTCTTGAATTGCTGTTTCAATTGATGTGTTTAGACTTACCAGCTGCATTCCAGATACATAAGTGGTGTAAAAGTTGGTTATTGTAAAGAAATGCATAATATACAATTTGAAAAAGAAATGAATTGGAATACAAG
Source organism: Lepidonotus clava (assembly GCA_936440205.1). NCBI lineage: Eukaryota > Metazoa > Annelida > Polychaeta > Phyllodocida > Polynoidae > Lepidonotus > Lepidonotus clava. Next base: position 54,407,336 of record OW387137.1, read on the forward strand.
GAATTCTTCTACTACACCTAGATGAGTATAATCAATATATATGAAACATAAGATATTCCTTATGTCCTGGAAATAATTGTTTCCCAAGTTGTAATAATAGTTAAATATTGTAAGACATAGTTGCAACCAAAAGTGTTTTCTGATATAAATTCAGGAGAGTATTCCATAAGGAATGTAGACAGAGGAGCAATGGTTTTCTTAGGTGTAGGATCTGTAGGGATACCCTGGTTACAAGGCCAAACGCTAGCGCATTATAAAGGCCCCAGTATGCTCTGATCTGACCGTGACCTTGACTAACATTGTAGTGGTGTCTGCGCAAGCAATAGCGCACCATTTCCGGGTTGTAACTGTGTCTGCACATGCAACAGCACACCATTTTTATAATGTTCTGTTCCGGCTCACTAATTTCCTCATGAGGGAGGGTGCCCTGGCAGATTATGCTGCACGCTATCCATGCTGTTTGCAGAGCACTATACTAGCCCCAATATTTGCTCTGCGAGTGGGGCCGACAACCAATCATTTCACTTTTGTCTTCCAAAAATGTTTCCGATGAAAAAAGGAAATATTAGACAGCTATTCGGGAAATAGAATGAAATTAAGGAATTCTGTGATTTCTGGGCATTTAGTATGTCTGGCTTGATTTTTAATGAACAACAATAAATCTTAGATATTTGTTGTCAGCATAGGTCATGTCCTAAGCAGATCATAGAGATTAAAATTTTCACTTTTCACCGTTTGTGAAAAAGATTATTGCATAATGAAGGAAATCATCTTTTACCATTGGTTTCAATGGGAAAAATCACATTTTTCCTTCCAATGAAAAAATTAACAACAATATTCTAATGAAACTCAGTAGTAATTTACTGTAGATAACAATATACATTCAGCTTAAGTTATATAAACATTTACCGTTTCTAAGAAAAGTTACAACATAATGTGTTGAAAAATAGAGGTGAGCAGTGAATTTAGAATATGCAAATTTGATCTGATATCACTAAATTGAAAGGAAAATTGTTATTTATGTTCATCTTATTAATATATTCACTTCAATTTGATGTACAAACTCCCAAACTGAACATTAGTACAATCAGTTGCTAGTTTTCTGATAATCCACCAGGTGGCGTCTAGGTGAACAGCATCTAGTATCTTTAAGTGAATACTTCTGATTTGCTATATTTCTTGATTTAAGATCTACGCATAAATAGTATTTGATACATAATAACATATCGTTCAACAATCAATCATAAGCATGAGAAATTTTACAAAAAATGCCCCCATGATCAATGACAGTCCTGACAATGACAAGGCATTAACACATCCTAAAATTAATATATCATTATGTTTTGAGTGATTTCTTTTTGTTTTATAATAAAATATGTAATACTACATAATTATGTGTCAGTCTCATAATACCGTAGCATTCCCTAGATAAGATATTATTCATATAACTGTAATGCAAATGCCCCCATGAACATTGACAGCGCCCACAATTGATGACAGCTGCAGGTTAATAGATACCTCAATAATATCAAAAGATATATTATAATTATTATTGTTATGAACCAGACATGTATGCATCAAAACATATATATTTACCCATGGTATGATACAATTAAATGACACCTAAAAAGTTTTGAAATCTAGCATGATGAGAGCCCTAGGAACTAATACACAAAAAGTACACCACATTATAATTACTTAATATCCATATTTTTCAACATATTTCTTTAACTATTGAGTGAATATGTGCAAAGGTGCAGTCCCTAATGGAGATAGTACATGTAACGATGGATATACACAAAAAACCAATTTACTTTTTTTTTCTGATATAGCACATTAACATGAAATTCGCCAAATGGGCATATTTCATGAGAACTGACCATATGGATCATCTGAATGAGATAGAAGTGACGATCTGTCTCACTATTTCTGCCATGGGTCATCCTCCAAGCAGGGAACTGTTCTCAACTATATGCTTGGAGATTGATTAAGAGAAGCGTCACCCGATGAGGAAAGTCATGTGGGATAAGACCGTCCCCCATTGTTCTGCCATGATTTGTATTTACTGGGGCAGCAGGTGTTGTTCGGAGAATGTCCCATACACGGGTTGCACAAGTTTGAACCCCTCCACCACCATCAACCAACGTTTTTTGTCTTACATTCAGGATCCTACAGAGTCATCTCACTATACAAGTATATTGTGGCACCACTAAGTACAATATTTGGGTTTCACACTAGTAATGTAAAAAATTGAACATGGCAATGAAGGCAAGTGCAAGTTTACATTATAATGTACGGTTTGATTCTACAGTTATCCAATTATCCATGTCTCTGCTCCTTATTCTAATGTGATACTCTTATCCATAAAAACTACAATGGGTAACACTGTTTAAATTTATACATATTTTATTACAAATAATCCAAGAGCTTGCCTCAGTGGAACATTTTTGTTATATAACATGTCATATCATTATGGTGCCTTGTAGAGTGTTAAATCTAAGAAATGCCATGATTAATGATGGTCGCTGCTTACAAAAGTAGTCATATTCATTGTTTAGCATAAGCTTAGCAATGAGACAGGCAAAATTGTCTCTCACCACCAGGACAAAATAAAGCAAAGTTCTAATGTTTGCATAAAGTTTTTATATTATCCCAGCTTCCCTGGCCAGACTGTAAAAAATTGAGTTCGTATTGGAGAGAAGATTCACCGGAGAATCAGATTCCATGATTTGGCCCTCCTCCACAACCATGACTCTGTTAAAAAGAATAAACTTTAGCTGTTAAAAAGAATAAACTTTAGCAGAAAGAGAAAGAGGCACAGGCAATTCATATTATATATTTTTGAAATATAACACAAAATACATCATTCAATTAAATATGTCAAATACTTTTTATATCTTTTTAAACATATGTTTGAATTCAAAATGTTTCAAGAGATATGAACATTTTTACAGGACATATTTGTTTTACAAAGGCGTAAGCTAGAAAAAGTCTAGGTTTTTAAAATGTTTATCTTACATGTCATAGTCTATCACTGTAGACAGTCTGTGGGCAATAGCTAAAACGGTGCAATCAGCAAAGATGTCACGGATGGTTCTTTGGATTAGTGCATCAGTTTCAATGTCAACTGCAGCAGTTGCCTCATCAAGTATCAACACTTTTGTTTTACGCAGAATAGCACGTGCCAGGCAAACCAGTTGTTTCTGTCCAGCACTTAAAAGAAAATGGAAATGAATTTTTATTGTATTTCCTTTAAGAATGATTTATCTAAATTTTGGGATATAGGCCCAGAATTCTTTTTATGGTCATGTTAGTGAAACAGTAGCAATGCTGAGTCCCTGTACCTGGGTCCCCATTGTATTTGTATTTGAATAGTTCAGGACATACTTGGGACATTCAGAACTAATGTCCCAAGCAAATATGATTATTTCATGATTGAAGTGTATGTAATTAGCATGATACTCACTTTTGGAAAATATATTAGAAGTTTAACATTTAGAATCAACATTCTACTGAACATGAAGATGATCAAACAAGATGGCATTTCCTGTCCATTTGCCAACTTCTTTAACAACAATAATTATAGAGATCTATCAGATTACCATGTCCATGTCTTTTTTGATATTCAAAGCAGACACTTTGTGTACAAATATTAACATTTCCCTTGACTTTAAACTGACCTGAGTGACTGACCCCCTTCTCCACAGTGTGAGTCAAGGCCTGCAGGTAAAGATTGGACAAATGTTTTCAGGTGAGCCTGTTCTAACACATCCCAAAGATGCTTGTCTGAATGCACAGAGAATGGATCAAGGTTGTACTGAAGGCTGCCAGAGAAGATTACAGGTTCCTGAAAGTCAATTGACATTAATATTTCATTATACAACTTAAGATTATAGATAACTGGATAAATTTTGGTCTCCCTGTGACTATGGGCTGTTGGGCCTCTTCTGACCATCTCCTCATAGTTTCACATGGTGCAACTATTGCAGGTGTGTCAATCTTCCCCATGCCTTACCTGGCAACTACTGATTGTATTACTGATTCATGTACTTAATGCTGATTCTGCACCTATGTTATTGTCAATCAATGTCAATCAATCAAATATCTAATATCAAAGATGCATAAGAGTATTGACAGTTTGACCTTGTGTTTATGATGTTCCATAAACAACCATTACCAATGGTGGTCTGTAAAACACAAAACAAACCTTACATACCTGAGGGATGATGGTGATCTGTGACCGCAGATTGTGTAAGCCAAGTGTCTCAATTTGAATTCCATCTATTGTAATGTTGCCCACTGCAGCCTCAATGATTCTCACCAAAGCCACAGCTATGGATGACTTGCCTGCACCTGTCCTTCCTACAATCCCAACCTAAACAAAAGGTTCTTAAAGTCCACATTGAATTGTTAAGGCAATATCATATTCAAATGTCAGACATTATCCTACTATGAGGAGGAGTAGAATATTACCTTATGATTCCATCAATTACAAAATCTAATAGGATTCTAGCATCTTTAAATTCTATCTATATCTCTAAACCCCCATGAAAACCTAGAACTAATCATAGAGATATAAATGATTGAAATAGAACTATATAAATAAATACCTTTTGTCTTGGTAATATATGACAATTGATATCTCTTAATGACAGGTCTAAGCCCGGGCGATAACGGCATCCATAATTGTACATTTCTATGTTACCTTCCCTGAACAAAAGACTTTTTGAGTTGACTCCTTGTATCTGCCACTCAGCCTGAAAGATTACACAGTTAACATGTTTTTGTCAGATTTCATTTCCTCTTCAATTGTCAACATAAATCTTAAATTGAAACATGTCTCAATGTAATATCAAATATAGATACCTAGGTAGATGCAGAGGATCTCATTTAATGCTAGTTATAATAAATGTTTTAATGGAAGAACACTGGCTGTATGCCAATGTGAAGCCTTGGATCAATGAAAAGATATGAACTGTTTAGTCAAATTAGCATTATTTATTTATCTTCTTAGTATTCTATTCCTGTAGAAGAAGCGCCTTAGAAAGAACCCCAATATTTCAAAAATAACTATTGCAGTTAGAAGGGCTTATGAAAGTATTCAGTTAGAGCTTTTAGAGTGACTTACTTTGACTTGACACACCAGCCTATAGGCTGCGAATGCTAGAAATTGTGATTTCGTCTTACCTCTTGGGTGATGTGACAGTATTCATCTATTCTTTCAACAGATACCATGTTTGTTTCGAGGTCTGTCATGGTTCTTACAAGATGGTTCAGAAGGCATGTTATCTGAATAAATCAGAATAATTAAATGTTGATTTAAGTTTTGTTCCTGAAAGGTACACTATCAGTCATAAGCATCATGTTTATTGGCATCAGGAATTGATGCCCTGAACACAGCTTTAACAGTTCATAAGCAAACCAAGCACTGTCAGTATTCACTGTCTGAAAATCAGACTCCTTTGGTAACATTGTATATCTCGCTTCTCTTACATGTTTCTTTGAATAGTACTTAAGTTACTATGAATAATTATTAACCTATTCTCATATCAGTCCTATCAGAATGCACTACATTTGGCTTCAATCAATCTTCAAGTTGATTTGAATACAGAATAATTAGATAATTAAGTTAAAACAGTTGAACATTTATGTCTAATCATCAATTGCAGATGGTATGAACTCACATTCATTGCATATGACACAGAAAGTGCTGCCATTCCTCGTGGAAGAGAGTCTTGAGATAAAACAGCAAATAGGGCAGCAAAGAATACAATGATACTACCCAAGACTCCTGTCATGACCCCAAGGCATCTGTTACATTAGAGAATAAATGCATCATCACACAATCAATGTAGATTGCTGTTAGACGTTATGATTATTTTAATACAAATAAATAGTAGATAGAGATATTCTAATGAACAAAAAATATGGCTTTTATTATTAAGTCTCAACTAATTGCCTGAATATTTACTTCAGATACTTTCTCAAGGATCAGCTTTTTCAGTTAAAAATGAAGTTACTTTAATCATACTGTCCCATACAATGGCATAATGCTCTAACCACTTCATTTGATGCCAATCAATTCCATCCACATATTATGACCTATTACATATACAAACACACTTAGTGACTTGTATTGTGACATTAGCAAGTATGATGACATCTAAAATGTGTACAGTGACGTTGGCTTGTAACATGACTTCTTTGGTAAACCTTGTATTCTGACTAAAAGTCGTAATGTTGAGACAATATTGAGGTCTAAATCAATGTTTGAAAGGATCTACCTGATGACATTGTGTGATGTGGAATGATATTATATGTCTGTGTGGTCACAACATTATCTGAGGGTCCTCTATGTATATCTATATCAAATTCTATCCTGTTTGTAATTGATAAGTCATTTATCGTTGGTCTATAATAGATCGTTATCATCGTCATATCATTTTTATCACATCACATCATCCTTTACTTTTATGTTTTGTTATATTTTTTCAACACTTATTTCTACAATTTATCCTACACTCGGCTGGAAGATCTCGATGTCAAATTGAGAAGCAATAAAGAATTAAAAAAATAAAAAAATAAATTATTCCAATACTAATTCCAATTGCTGCCTCATTTACATAATCAAAACTGATTCAAGTTAAATATAATTATTTAAGACTTTTGAGTAACTACAGATTAATCAAATATATAATCATTGCATATTATGTGAAATCACCTTGGTGCAACAAGGATATAGTAGAACACCTTCTGGTTTTCATCAATCAGATGGTCACACTTGTCAATGAAATGCAATTCACGTTGGTATGCCCTAATCGAGCTTGCACCACTCATGGTCTCATCGAAGTGGGCATAAATCAGAGAGCGACTAACACCTTCTATGCGATTCCACTGACAGACAGACCTAATATAGACATGCTAAATAAAACAAATGTACGCTCAATAAAGATAACAAGGAAATTGATAACCAAAATGTCTCAAGGTGGTATATTGCAGAACTATTTTTGTCATGGTAAATTGTTACTACTGCACAATTTTGATATCAGGGGTAGAGAAATAGGACAAACAATAGAATTATGAAATCTATAGAGTAAGTTACCTGGAGTGTACACAAAAAGTGAGTAAAAGAATTTCTGATTGTTATTTTGCCAAAGATACGAGCCATAAAATATAAGGAATAGCTGCTGTGTGAATTCTTTGTTGATTTACATATGTGAATAAAATATTTATCTGTTTTTGTGTCTTCATAAAAGATTGTTTGTATATAGAATTTGTGGAAAATATTACCTGAAGAATAACCCAAATAACAACTATAGGGATAAAAGGGATCAAAAACATGGGGGTGGCAGTACTGATGACGAATGGAGCAGCAATTATAGGTCCAGCGTAGAAGAAGAATTTGAAGATGTAGTACACCATAGTGCTATCAATGAGATCCATATCCTGAAAGATTACCACAGTCAAAAGAGCTGTTAAATTGTCAATGAAAATGAAAACAACAAAAGTTGTGAAAATGCATGATTAATATGTTCGGAGGTTATTGTAATTGATGCTTATCTAGTTTGATTATATTAAACTAATTCCATGCAAATAATGGCTCAAAGTGCATGATGATGGAAGACAAAGGGAACAGGGAGATGGGTGTTACAAATGGTTAGAAAATTACATTTCATTGAAATTGAGATATAAAAAGCTACCTTGGAGCATCTGTTCAGAACCCTTCCCAAAGGAGTACAGTCAAAGAATGACATAGGTGCTCTTATAACTCTGTTGAGGAGGTCAGAGTGAAGGTGATGTGAAGCGGAAATACATCCCAAGGAGCAAGCAATGAAGAGAATCAAAGCACATGTAGCTGAAATATAATACATATTTAGACTGATATGAACACTTTGAGAAATGGCTGACCATGCAATTTGAAATCCAGTATAACTCCAAAAGTGTCCTTAACTTTAATATGATGATAGCCACATGCCTTAGACTAAAACAGTAACACCTAACATTAAATTAAACTGAAGACAGAGAGAGGTACAGAAAATATAACCTCCTTGAATATAAAAGAAATTGGGCAAAATGTAAAAGACGTGGTAACTTACTCTGTCCAACACCCAGTGCCCCATATATGCCAAGGTAAAGCTTGAGCCTGTTTGAGTATATAGTAGTGTTCCTAAAACTATCATCAGCTGACCATTGCCTTAGCCACAGGTTCATGACTACTTGGAACCCAGTGAACAGGGCAAAGAATAACAGGACTAGACAGACAACCTTGATACCTACAGCCCTTAGATACTGCTGGACCACTGCTGCCCGTACCTGCAATTAGTAGAAATAAAAGTTGTTCAGGATACATGAGTTATTCCTAAACAAATATTAAAGTCAGGAACTCAATGGAGACATGTATATTTCATTTACAAAATACATAAAACTTACACTTCCCTTTTGGATATATTCATCATTGATCAGTTTTGTTGTACTTTTATCAGCAAATGTAGAAGAATTGTTCTTATGCAACCTGCAAATATAAATACTTAATTTTAGGGACCATTCTAGTGTCATTGAAATGAACAAATTATTTTTTGAGAAGTGAAAGAAAACAGCAAATGTAGTTTATACGCTAGCGAGTCCAAGAAAAAGAAATATACTTAGAACCTGTCAGGAATCCTGTAGATTGATCCAGGGACATCATGATAGAGGTAGTTAGTCTCTTCTTTTGTATGAAAAGAAAAAAATAAAGTATTAATCATAACTATTCAATCTTCTTGATACCTTGTATAGAATTTAGCATATGTTATTCTTCCTAAGCTCAATCTACTTCAAAAGATATTTGTAAAATCATCTTCTTTCATTTAGATCTATACCAATGCTGATATAATTATTACTGCTAACCAGTTATATAATTTTCCTCACCTTTGCTGAAGAAGTTGTCCAGGAACTCTGAGAAACTACCTCTTCGTTTTGTCAATTCCTTGTAGGTGCCAGTTTCAGAGATAATGCCATCGTTCATGACAACAATTTTGTCAACATAAGGCAGGACACTCACACTATGAGTGACAAGTATTCTAGTCTGGAAGAGGGCATGTGAGTATTAAAGATGGGGTATAATATATTCTCTTTGTGAACAAGACCTCAAGTGAACCAGCTCAGTGGAAAAGGCTCCCTAGCTTCCATTTTGTACCAATTTATCAATTTTCAGTTCATTTGGTTGCCTTGCCTATTTACCTTGCAATATTTTGCTGTCTCAAGAAACAATACCAAAGCTCTGAGGTTTGAGGAAACCTTTAAATGCATAAAGGACAGAATCTTAAAGAGCAAGAAATTCAGTGGCACTGAACAACACAGCATGCACCTGATGTGTTTGATTGAGGACAAAGAAAATGTTCTATTCTTACACTTATTGATTGTTGGTGACATCTGAGCAACCTTGCTTAATTTTACGTATAAATAGGAGCTGCATATCTTTAAATCATGTTGAAGCAAATCTACATAACGTTAAATCTGGCTTTAGTTGTAGTAATGATAGTTGTAAATAATGCCATATTTTGGAAAGACTATAAAATTACTAAAGGTATCAGTGGTTGCATATAAACAATTATATCAAGCTCTTTTATATCTTGGCGAATATATTGGAGACAATGCTACCTTGTCCTTCAAAAGTCCTTTGTTACTGATGACCTTCTCAAAAATGTGTTTTCCAACATGAGCATCGACAGCAGAGAGAGGGTCATCCAGAAGGTAGATGTCTTCATCTTGGTATACCGCCCTCGCAAGTGATACACGCTGCTTCTGTCCTCCTGAGAGATTTACCCCCTGAAATATAATGCGTACACCTTTACAACAGATTAGAAAATGTCATTAAATGAAACATTCAACAAAGCTTTTGGTAACATTCTTAGTACAATTAATAATGATATTAGTCTTACTTCAGTTTAAAACAGACTGTTCTACCTGTCAGAAAGATCTACTACATTTTATGAAGGTATATGAAAAGTACAGTAGTTATGTATAATACATTTTATTAAACATCACTTTGTATTGGAATAAAAAGAGTCACATTACTTATAAATTTAAATTTTAAATTGGCTAAGTAAGAATAAAACATACATTTTCTCCTATTTCAGTCATATCTCCATCAGGAAGAATGGTGAGATCAGGTAGGAGATCAGTTGCCTTAATGACTGAAGCATATCTATTCACCCTCTGTTCTTTGTTGAACAGTACATTATCTCGCAATTGGGCATTTTGAATCCAGGCTTGTTGAGGAACATAAGCAACAGATCCCTTATGGAATACAAGGAATATATCATTTGGTGAGAGAATAACATTTTAAAGAATATGTTAAGTTTTTATGGGGTCAGGGTGGCCAATGCTGTTGAGGCGTTGGTACCACTCGTTGGCATTGGCACTGCATGGGTTCGAGTCCCATGCAGTGCAGCATGGAAAAAGGACATTTGGATGACCCCTGCACGGAATTGTGCCCAAATGGTCCACAGGACTGCAGTGGAAGAACATTTAATAAAGTGAACTCAGCCTGTATAAAAAAAAAGTTTATGTTGGAATGGATAGTCTCAGTACCACCTATTTTGGGTAAATAGACTAAAACCTCAAGGGATGATGGGTCCAAGGCTTTGAATCAACTGTTCCCTCATAGTCCCTTGATATTAGAGTATTGTGTTAGGTGGGCCTTTAACACATCAATGATAGTACGGAAATGGTAAGCCCATACCCAATAGACATTAGAGCAATGGCCGACCAATTTTTTAATGAGATGGTTGACGGCAGATATTGATCCAAATTATTCACTTAGCATAACATAGATTATTAACTTTGTTTAACATAGATTGGTGCTCCCATTGATGCTTCCGACGACCAACTCTCAGTTAGCAAGGCATAGCAGCATACAGTCAGCCCACAATCAGTACAAATATTGGTGGAAAATGGCACATTCCACTAATTTGTGCACTGATATAGAGGTTGACTCTGCAAAATTGGTTAGTGGTTATGCCACTTTACTGGCTGGGATATATAGATGGGTAACAGCTGTCTTCTAGCCTTCTTGGCCAAGTTGCATTATATACCAATATACGTATTAGATTTCATGAAATGAGTGTTGATCTCACTACTATCTTGTATGAGAAAGACCAAGTTACACTTACATTAACATTTATTGAGCCATGCTGTTTTGGCATATCTCCAAGTATTGCTGAAAGTAAAGATGACTTTCCACTTCCAACCCTCCCCACGATTGCCACCAGTTGACCTTTCGGTACATGCAGGCTAACACTGAGAAGGTGAAAAATTGGTAGAATTGATTAAATGATAAAACACAAATAATGTTTTTAAGTATAGATTATATCCAGAGAATGACAAACTTGAAAAGAGTATGTACTGTGGTCAAGCAGACAATATTTTTCACTCTTTCATCCAATGTCCTGAAGTAAACATCTTTAGATGACAGGAAAGAACCTGTAATAAAATATTCTGATGTTACCTATTGGTAACATATAATGGTTTATATCGAATCCAGATCAAAGAAAATCTAGCCTGAATCTAGCCTACTATTTTTTATATTAATAATTATACCAATTTCTACATTTCATAGGTGTCTATGGACAGGGGTTCCCATGTTGTGTGTTGGCCTTAAAAAACTGCTCTGTTGCCTGTCTTTATACCTAAGTTTAGAACCATGTCGCTTGTGGAATTTAAGAAATAACCTGTCAGTATCTTTTTAAAGCTCATGTCGCATGTCAATTTAAAAAAAAGGGCAGTCATTTACCCTTTAATTGCCATGAAAGAAATATCTGTGTTGCCCTGTCAATTTTAAGGGTGTACACCCATATCATTGAGGCAGATAGTAAACTTGACATGTTTGATAATGTCCATGGTGATAAGATATGAATGGAAAGATTTAACATAGTACCTGGGAGTAGAAAATATGATGTGCTTTAAAAACAGAAAATTATTATCGAAGAAAATACCTGATAGAATGCTTAACTGTAACAGTCAAAACACTTTATTAAAAAGTAGGGTATTTATCAAAAGTATGGTATCAAGCCAATTTTTCTTTGTTCGCCTGTAATGTTTCATATTGTTTTGTATGTCTTACATCGTGTCCTCTACCGTATATTTAGTTTGTAATCGCACATTCCTATCTAGAGACTGGCTGTAATGTGTATGGCCCTGTCTAGGGGACCATGTACAATACAGTACTTCTGCTTCAGTAAATATATAGGCATAGGGCCTTTAACTTCTCTTTGGTTTGATCACTAGTAGAAAAAAGAAACAAAAAGAAACAAATGAAAATGTACTTATCTTTGTAAGATGAATACATTAAGCTCAAACTTTCAAATATATATACCTACTTATTCAATATACCTTTTCCATTCTTATCCCAACTGAAAGTACTCTCTTTCACCACAATGGCTTCTGAAATAAAATTAGATAAGAGTTTTGAATAACATATGATCAATACAATTTTTTGCAGCAGAGTTCTATCACTGGGACACCCATTAGTCATAATCTTTTTACTAGCTTAAACTATGATAAGCTTAATGCAATTATATAAACAGCTTTAATTAGCCTAGTTATTAAATTATATTTATATTACTATATAATCCAAAAGTATGTGCAATACTAATATCTGTCTATATACTATTCAGTAAACAAAGAATAATGATATCAGCAAATTACAACATGATAAGCATCAGGACGAATATGCATCATTTCACTACATTTACTATGCTGATTACCCTTTGTCCCTTGCCAGAGATATCTCCCACACTGGATTTTACTTTAGTAATTTTGAGTAGACCGTTTTAGATAGAGTTAACCACTCAGACAGTGAGAGGTGAAAAGCCCCCAAGAGCCACTTCAAACATGGTCCTAAATACAGAATAGTGTTGGAGCAGGTTCCCTGCTCACCCAAAAAACCATCATTGTTATCATATCAATAATGCTTGAAATGTTGCATATCTGTATAATTAACCATAACAAATTGACTGTCTATGTAATTGTCTGAATAACAAGAGTGATATTTTATATGCTTATACTAAGGCTAACATAAGCTTAAGTCTAACCTTAATGCAATGTTAACTTTGTCCAGTCCCATATTATATATAGAATGGGGGTTGGTAAACCAACATACTAGTTAAGTACATAAAGCAACACAATAGCCAGTTATAAGTAAATACAGTTATAACCACTAGCTATATAATGACATCATAAAATATAATTGTATCATAAAGTATTTCTTATTTTCTAGAATATAGTCAATGGTTAACCCGCTCATAATATTGTTACGGTATTGCCACCGGAACCACCGGAACCACCGGAACCACCGGAACCACCGGAACCACCGGAACCGCCGGAACCACCGGAACCGCCGGAACCGCCGGAACCGCCGGAACCGCCGGAACCGCCAGAGCCGCTGGAACCGCCGGAACCGCCGGAGCCGCCAGAACCGCCGGAGCCGCCGGAGCTGCCGGAGCCGCCGGTACCGCCGGAGCCGCCGGTACCGCCGGAGCCGCCGGTACCGCCGGAGCCTCCGGTACCGCCGGAGCCGCCGGTACCGCCGGAGCTGCCGGAGCCGCCGGTACCGCCGGTACCGCCGGAGCCACCGGTACCGCCGGAGCCGCCGGAACCGCCGGAACCACCGGTACCGCCGGAGCCGCCGGAACCACTGGAGAAACATTCTAATGTAAAGTCATGTGACCTAGGGTCTAGTATAAAAGGAAGCTCCTTGGAGCTGTTGTTTCAGTCTGCAATGAACCTCCGAACAGTTCACATCAAATGCCTTATCACTGAAAAGCCTATCCTGGCTATAGTTAAGCAAGGCTCGTATACTGGCTATAGTTAAGGCTATTTAACCTAGCAGTAAACGTTTTTCGCGACACCATGCATTAACTGGCAACTGGTAGCAATACCTCGGTCAAACTTAAAAGTGGTGGCAGCGGTGGGATCTTGGTCCCGGGTGATCAAGATTTACTACAGACTGAGGATACCAGGTCTTCATGGCGGTTACCCTTGACCCCTTCCAAGGAGGTTGAGATGTCCAGATCAGCTTGGACTCAGCGGGAACAGGCAGGTTACCACCTGAGTATGGAGAAAGTTATCCAGCAGCCGCCGGCATGCAGTGGAGATCAGTTAGGCAGGCATGATGGGTCCGACAGAATGAGGTTTAGGGGAAGGTCGTCAAGTTTCCCAAATTTTTGGGGCCAGCAAGGTGACAACCGCAAATCTAAGGTAATGCCAGGCCATTATGATGGGACTACACCACTGTCTGAGTATCTCCATCACTTCTACCTGGTAGCAGATGTGAATAGTTGGACAGAAGAGGAGGCTGGGCTATATCTAGGGGTCAGCCTATCTGGTGCAGCCCGGCGGATTTTGACGCAGACTCAAACAACTGGACCTGGGGGATTTCGGCAACTAGCTACAGTCCTGGAGCGTAGGTTCCAGCCCCGTGACAGGGTGGTGTAGTACAAGGCTCAGCTGAAGGCAAGATGCCAGCATAAAGGGGAAACCTTAGAACAGGTAGGAGATGCAATAGAGAGACTAACACACTTGGCCTATCCTTCAGTGGGAGCAGACATCTCTGATGATTTGTGTCGTGATCATTTCATGGCTGCTTTGCACCATAATGACCTTCGGCAGTTGGTGCATCAATCCAGACCCCAAACCTATGGGGAGACAATGGCCTCTGCACTACATGGTGAGGCTTACTTCCAGAGTGAACGTGACAGGAATCACTCCCATGCAGTGACCCGTGTTGCATCTTTTGGGGAAGAACCCTACATGGAAGAAGAAATGGAGTCTATGCACCTGACTGTAGCAGCAGCTGGGGTACAAGGTCAAAGAGGGGGTTCTACTTGGACCAGCAAGAACCGGACCCAAGCGTCTCGCCCAGCAGGTCAACAACCTATGCAGGAGGAAGCTACCCGAGGAGTCGATAGGCTGTTAGCTGAGATCCTAGTAAAGCTCACAGAATTAACGAAGAAACAACCTAGGTCCCGTAACTGTTTCAAGTTTGGTTCACCTGACCATTTCAAGAGAGATTGTCCTGAGCTGGTTAGTACTGAGCAGGAGGGAAATGGGAACTGGTCGTCTCAGTAGACCCGGAGGGGACCGTAAAGCAAGAGAGTGGTCTGGTAAGGTCGCTAAGGCGCATTGAAGGGAAGCTGGATCCATTGACAACAGGTCTTCTTGTGGGAGGTACAAGTGGAGGGCAGTACATTCAGTGGCTGGTGGACACTGGCGCTTCTTCTTCCCTACTTGGAAGAAAAGCATGGGAAAGAATGTCTCCCAAAGGTCCCTTACAGGGTACAACAATGCGCATTTTATGTGCAGATGGAAGGACCCTCAAAGTGTATGGATTAGCCCAATTGGTGATTGACTTTGGGAGATGTAAATTACCTGCACGTGCTGTTGTGGTTGAAATGGATCTTGAGGGCATCATGGGCATGTACATGCTGAGGAGATGGCGTGCTACGATGGATACTCACCGTGGCCAGCTAGTGCTCGATGATGAAGATGACCCTGAGGCCTTAGCAGAACACCAGGATTATGGCCAGCGGATGGTACAAGTTACCTCACCAGCCTGGCCTATGAAGGAATCTCAGTTGCAGATTGTGCAGGATGGGGAAGGTAGTCCAAAGGTGGCGATGGTTGGCGGGAACCAGGAATATGGGTCAACCGGGGAGGTCGCAAAGGTGGACAGGTCTTCAAAAGACACAGAGGCAGCTAAGAATTCCATAAAGAAGTGGACTATGGTTGGCGGGAACAAGGAAGATGGGTCAACCGGGGGGCTAATGTAATTACATGTTATTCATTACTACCTTGTTATATCTTGTTATATGATGTACTCTTAGGTTAGTTTAGCTACACATGACTGGTAAGTAAATTGTAATTAAATTCTAATGTAAAGTAATTAAATTCAATGGTGGTTAAGAAGTGGACAGTATAACTTTGAGGGCAAAGCTTTTTGAAAGGAGGGGGTGGTGTTACGGTATTGCCACCGGAGCCACAGGAGCCACAGGAGCCACAGGAGCCACAGGAGCCGCCGGAACCACAGGAGCCGCCGGAACCACCGGAGCCACAGGAGCCACAGGAGCTGCCAGAACCACCGGAGACACACCTATAGATGAAACTCATTTGATGAACCTTCTTTCGAGTGCAGTGCGACCGACTACTAAGAAGCGAGCCAGCTTACCGGGTCAGAAACAATTCGTCCACATTGTTAAGAAACTAAATCCGAAAATGAAATATATAAGGAACTACAACATGAAGGTTTCTGACAGTGAAGAGGAGCATGAAGAGGAGGCTAGACCTAGGAGGAAAGAGAAGACTCCTCAACAAGAAGGTCACGGTAGAAGTAAGAGACATCGTCACTTTACACCATTTGTAAAATGGTCTACAAGGCTCTGAAGAAAGACGTGATTAAACACTTCACTGATCCTAAACAGCCAGCAAGCTTCACAAGTGCATCTAAAATAAAGAAACACTATTTTAAAAACACTGACATCAAGCATATTGAAGATGCACTTGAATCTGTGGATGCTTATACTAAGCACAAACCATTCAAGAGACGATTTCCTAGGCGTAAAACACAGACTTTTGGAATAGATAAACAATGGCAAATGGACTTGATAGATATGCAACAGTTCAAAAAGTATAATAAAGGTAGTTCATATATAATGGTTGCCATAGATGTCTTCTCCAGATTTGGATTTGCACAAGCTATAAAGAGTAAAAAAGCCACAGATGTTACGGAAGCTTTCAAAGTTATGTCAGTTAAAAGATGTCCTAAATACCTTCAAACAGATAAAGGTAAAGAGTTCCTGAACAAAATTTTTCAGGATTACTTGAAAGAGAGAGGGGTATCTTTTTTCACTGGAGAAAATGATGACATAAAATGCTCTATAGCAGAAAGGTTCAACGGTACCTTACAACAGAAAATGTGGCGATACTTCACTCACATGAAAACATACACATACATAGATGTACTTCAAGATCTAGTGCATTCTTACAACCACACCTTTCATTCTACCATAGGCGGTCGACCGGTAGACGTTAATAAAGATAACGCCGACCGATTGTTCTATCATTTGTACGAAAGAGTGAGAGCTAAAGATTTAAAGAAAAAAAAGAAACCATTAATGAGAAGTGGTGATAGAGCACGAATTCTAAGAAAAAAGAAAACCTTTAATCGTGGATATGAACCAAATTGGAGCGAAGAAATATTCACTGTACAGAACCCGAACTATATTAAAGGGTATGGAATTGAAGATGCCCTTCAAGAAGGAATAAAGGGGTGGTTTTATCCTCAAGAGGTTCAGAAGGTGAAAGTTGCTCCGAGGAAGCAGTACACGGTCGAGAGCATCCTTAAATATAGAGGAAAAGGTTCTAAAGGAGAAGCACTCATTAAGTGGAAAGGGTACGGAGACAAATTCAACAGTTGGGAGCCAGTCAAGAACATACAAAAATGGATGTAACCTGCCCTCTACCCAGTAACTCCTCTATTAAGACCTTTCCAGACAACACTCTGAGCACTTACAGAGTTCTTTTACAGAAGTATATGGTACTACCAGCTGACACAGACTGTGCATTATCTGAAATAACGCTTCCAGTAAAATGGTACAATGTTCGGAAATCAACTTTCTACCTTCTCAGCGCAGAAGCACCGATCGAAAAGAAGAAACAGAACACTGCACCAACTAAGGTCAGAGCTTCCCGCGGTTCCGATGAAGATACTTCTTCTCCTGATACTTCCACAACTACACCTGGAACTGCAGCTGCTTCAATTGAAACACCGACCGTACCAGACCCTGACGAGTCTTCTGGAGGTTTTATTTCAGATGCAGTGTCAGCTGTAAGGGCAGTTAGTGAGAGTGTATCTACATCTACTGCTTCAAACTCTCCTCCGACACCAAGTTCTCTCACCTCCGATGGCCCTACCCCTCCTAAGAAACCTAGAGAAGGAATTACTCCATTACAAACACCTCCGACAAGGCGCGTTGAAGCTATCACTCGACTAAAGCGTGAAATAGAGAGCAGTAGGAAAAAACGTGACAGAGAACCGTTCCTAACAGACATGTTTAATACTGATTTGGTGACCCACATGCATGAAACACCCACAAAAAGAAAGCTAGAAGTTGAAATGGAGGGAGTTGAAAAAGAAGAAAACGATGACGATGAGGATGAACCAGAGCCCTCAGAAGTTTTCGAAGAAGCTGATGATGATCACCCAAAAAAGCTTCCTCCCACATTGAATTACATCGATTCATTAGCAAAGAAGCACTTTCCAGGAAAACGGTCTTACGCTCGTTTCTCAATGGAAAGTGGACGAGTGGAAACCAACAAAGACCTCATCAAACTCCTGAATAAAATAATGAAGAAAAATATACCAAAAGTGCTCAAGAAAATGAAAGAAGAAAAGCAAAAAAATAAAGGAAACGGTCCAGATGAAATTTTCTCTTATAACGACTTCACAATGAAAACGCTTATAGCACTGCCTTCAAACACAATGCTCGTCATACCAGAAAACCTTTCTTATCAACTTGGTTTCGAAGGAAAAATATACATGGGTAGGCGCACAAGAGCAAAACAAATAACAGATGTCAACTTCAGAAACCATACAGTCTATGTCTACTCTGACATTATTCACAACGGGGTGGTAGGAGATACTGAAGCGCCACTTCTTCGATGTATGGCAGTAAACAACTACTCTCAAAAAACAATGGACACAATAAACTTTCCCAATTTGATTTTCCATCCTCTGCGAATAACACATTTCAAAGAGATCGGAGTGTACTTAAGAGACAGTTCAGGCGAACCTATACCATTCGAGCACGGGGAAGTGTCGGTAGTACTCACCTTTAGGGCTCTCTCCCACCCCTGTAGCACATTAGTGTAACAACGAAGACATTGAAAAAATTATGAACGTGCCACCCTTGTACTCAGCACCAAGAGGTGAATATGGACAATATTATAAACGCTCACAATTTGGAAGTGGACAATTACCTGCTTTCGGCGGAGCGAAAAGACAACGTGGCCACGGGATATTCGGAAGTATAATGAGATCAGCTCTTCCCATGATAAAGAAGCTCGGTGCGTCAGCATTTAAAGCAGCGGTCCCCACCATCGTGAGAACAGGAAAAGGAGTTTTTGACGATGTGGTGGCAGGAAAAAACTTTAAGAAGAGCGTCTTAAACCGGTCAAAGAGTGCAGGAAGTGCATTAATGGACACAGCCTTCAGTGCAGCCAGAAGGTACTTAAACACTGACGACGATGGACCTCCAGCCAAACGACGCCGAGCAACTCAAGGTGCAAGATGTGGTAACGGGAAGAAGAAGAGTGTAGGTAGACGTAAGTCTACCCTTTTCTAAAGCTGTCGTCATGAGTCTCATTCACCCCTGTGCTGCAACTTGTGCCGTAGGTGAATTGGATTTACACGCACTACCTATATCACAGAAAGATATTATCCGAAGTCAATTCGTCAAAAAAACAACAATCAACGCTCTCACTGACACCACAACTTGTTTTGACTTCACCTTCGAATCGAGCAATCTTTACACAGACCTCAGCGAAGCTGAACTCTTCATAGAGTATGTGGTCCAAGGAAACGACGAAGCTGCCTTAACCGTGCAACACGATGCAGCTCCAGTCAACAACTTAATTCATTCACTTTTCAGCAGCGTGCAGCTTCTCATCAACGGTGAGAAGGTAACTTCAAACAATGAAGAGTACTCCTACAAGTCCTATCTCATCGACCTCTTGACGACGGAGGAGGGCGCCAGAAAGTGTCGCCTCCAAGGTTGCCAGAACTGGTACATGGACACCCCGGAAAAAATGGACACCAGAGGTGCAGCCAACGCAGGTTGGAACTCACGACGAATAGTCCATGTCGGAGGAGTTAAGTCTATGGTGGCAAGACCACACCTCGATTTGTTTACTCAGTGTAAACTCCTACCCTCTCACTGCGAGATCAAACTCGTGTTCGAACGTCAGCCCGCCAGCTTCTACATGCAGATGGCCGCTAACGAGAGTTACAAAGTCATCATCAAGAAGGCCGAAATGACCATGCGCCAAGTTCACGTCAGGGACGAGGTGGTGGAGGTACACAATAAAAGTGTGCGCGACCCCAAGATGGGTCCATTCAACTACCCGATCACCAGGAGCAAGGTCACAAAGCACACCCTCACGCAAGGGTCATCGGAGTACACGTGGACTGTGCCCGACACAACACAGATCCCCAAGGGGGTGATTCTTGGCTTCGTCAAAGAGTCGGCCAGCTCAGGGAGCAAGACGGAGAACCCGTTCAACTTCAAGCACTACGAGGTAGCAGAAGTAGCCTTGCAGTTCGACGATCAGAAGTTCCACATGAAGACAGACTTTCAGAACGGAAACGTTAGCAGAGCGTACAGTCAACTCTTCAAGGAGACTGGACTCTTAGCTTCGGGTCACGACTGCGGTATTCAGTTACATCATTTTAAGAACGGGTACACGTTGTTTGCTTTCGACCTGACCCCCGACCGAACCCCGGAGGACGCCCGCATCAACCTGCTGCGACAGGGAAAGCTTTCGGTGTCCCTGAAGTTTGCTGAAGCACTGGGCCACGCGGTATCAGTAATTATGCTGAGCACTTACGACAGCTTGATCCAGCTAACAGCCGACCGATTGCCGGTCACTGACTACGCCATGGTGTAGAGGATGGTTCTCAAAACCTCAGAACTGAACAAAATTCTACGTAACCATCCCCACACAAATAGATATTTCCTTGGAACTTTTCCCTCTGATAGAATACCAAACAAACCACGACCATTCACTTGTTTCATTAGCAACACAGATCCTCACAATAAACCAGGGGAACATTGGGTAGCATTTTGGGTATCACCGCAAGGGAAAACTTTCTATTTTGACTCATTCGGGTTATCTCCAATAGCTATAAAGCACATCTCATTCTGCCAACGTTCGTCATACGGTATCTGGGACTATAACAGACAACAACTACAAACAGTCACAAGCACCACCTGCGGAGCGCACTGTGTTCGATTCTCATAGAAACATGTCGCACTCTCAGCCCCTACGTCGCACTGTCAGCGCTAGGTACCCCAGCCATGACAAGTCTAACGGACAAGACAGTGGTTACTTACATGAACTTAAACCGGTGGAAATGGAGAAAGAGGAAACACCAGATCTTGAAACGCTAGAAATGTGGTTATCTACAGATACAGAGGAAAAAGGCGGAGAGACATCAGAGGAAGATGAAGTACTGGACATGCCTAAGAGACGTCCCATATCACTAGGGCGCATGCAACGTGATCTGGAGAACACCATCGACTGTGTAGAGGCCCTGTCGGCTAATGTCGACAGACTGATCTTCGCGGTTACCAACTTGCAAAGTAAGCTGGAAGAACTCACAGAACGTTCAGCACAATCTAGAGGCTGTGGTTTCTCATGCTCCAACAATTCCTTCGCCCTATAAGAGAAAATGACTGACCAAGGACAATGAACTATACATAAAAAACTGAAACATTTTCACTATATAGGAAATGTATGAAAAAAACAAAAAAAGGATAAAATATTGAAAAAATCAGAAAAAAACATAAAATATTTAACAATTTTTTAAAATCTAAAGAAACGCCTTGTATATATGAATTATAATCTGCTTTTTATGATTTTTAATAAAAAATAAATAAAAAAAAAGTTGTTTTGTTTTATTTCTTATACAAACTATATACAAAAAAAATGTAAAAATAACGAAAATCATAGAACATCCGGTAAAATTATCCGGTAAAATATACGTATAAAGTATATATAAAAAAAATGCAAAAATAACGAAATAACACATACATTCCTTAAACGTATTTTTAAAAGTAGGTCACGAAAGTAGGTCATAATGACCTAATTATTCAAAGTCTCTATTAAGCTATGAACCGATTAATGCCCGATGCTCTCGTACTGACCTAGTGACCTAATTAGTAGCATTGACTATGCGCGCCAGCGACTCCATTATACTACTCCCACAATATACCCCAATGTTATACCTTATTAAGGAAATCCTGCACCTTCCCCTGAGTATCCAAAATTAGACTTTAGGTTATTTTTATGTGAAGCCAGTTGGTCATTCACTATCACAGGCTCTGACGCCCATTGTGCAATTACTGGTTGTAACAACAAAAGCTTTAAGAACACTTCAAGCAACATCTTCTTTACAAAATCTTTGTTATTGTAAAATTGTTTCTACTGGATCAATTATAATTCTGTCAATTGATACTGTGTATTCCTGTATACTGTAAAGATAAAACAGCATTTACAGCATTCTAGAAAGGTTTTTAAGGTGTTAAAATGGCCCCAAAGTGATCAAAGTAGACAAGGAATGCTTTTAGTTTTATCAACATTTGGCTGTTACAATCGGTATTTTCCAATGGACTGCTGGATATGTTTCTTTTCCTTTTCATGCTCACTGCATTGAAAGAATTGGGGTAGATGCTGGCGGAGTCCAGTGGGTCCTGACCCTCCCTTTTTAGTGGACACCTAAAATACAAATTGAGGAGAAAATAATGCTTGCATGCATGTAATTTTAGTACTAAGCCTCTATGCTGACCTGCCTCTCCCCCCTTTCTAAAATCCTGTATCCACCCCTGGTAATGAACTAGTGGAAAAAGTATAACCAAATACTCACCAGGTATGCTTGTGTCTTTTTGTACAGAATCACAGTGGTACTCTTCCATATTTAGAAAGCTTGTTATTCTCTTAACAGAGACTATGACCTGAAAGATGAACCTGACTTTAGTTACACTTTTGCTCGTACACCATTATTATCATTCTTATTCTTCTCTTGTTTTTTGCCATCTGTTTATTATTTGTAATATATGCTTGGGGTTGGACACTTTTTTTAATAGAATATTAGGCATTCAATCTTAGATTTAATATTTGGATGGCTATTCTCCTGAAACCTGAGACTTTATTCTTGCAAAATATCTGGGTAGCAAGAAAACACTCAAAATCTTAAAGTCAGCCTGCTATAGTGTTTCTGTTCGGTTATATAACATCTTTCTATTCAGGTTGTATAACAGTTTATAACTACAAATGCACAGTATCAGTGAATATATCAAATCTACAAGTAATGTACTTTCTGTTCATATATACAACCTGACTCTTAACATAATAATTAAAATCAAACCTAAACTCAAACAACCACAAATCCCAACCAAAAGCACAATAAAATGATCTGTTTCTGGATTCACAGACCTATAGTTAGCAAAATAGTTTTCATTTCATGGTGATAGCTGCGAATGACATTTGATTAACCTCACAATCTCATAACGAACCATTTTTCTAAAATCAGCCCACGATTGTATTGTTGATAAGCTTTTTTTTGGTAGTAGCTGAATAAATATATATTTGGCTCCAGCTTGAACCGCATTTCCTGTATCTTATCTAGCAGGCTATCTTAGATCAAGAGGCATGCAACGAAAAGTCAAAAAGCTCAAGAATACAAATTTTGATTAATCATGGCATTTTTCATGGTTTCGTGGAGTATTTTTCCATTTCCTATCTGTCTATGATAAATATTTTCATATTGGTTTAAAGATGTATTACACATAGAAATAATTATTGCAAATACTTGCATATTTCCCATATAATTTTGCATATTTTTCTTCACAAAATTAGTCAAGATTAACCTACAGGTACCTCGATACTGTCAATCAGCTATTGGTTGTAAGGAGAATTAACTATAGTTGGACGTACAACAGCCTTAGTCCAGTTCAAGGCTACTAAAGCCCTTAGATTCTCTTATTCACTCAGCAGGGTGTTTCATATAAAGGTTTTAGAAAATATTTTGATTTCCTTACCTTAAGATGACATTTCACCTTAGTTATGATGATTTGTTTTTCCTTTCAATGGGTGGTTTGAGTTGACCTACACAGTTTTTATGATGACTTACAGTGGCTTAGGGGTGACTACTTTTTTGTATGAAATGCAATTTTAGAACAATCATAGTAAAATCATAAGGGATTCTCAAATATTATGAAACAGGCCACTGCAGTAAGATTTAAAATCAAAAGTACTGTTAGATTGTCAATGAAAATGCCTACCTGACCGTATGTTAAGATGGCCGTTGGAAGTTGACGGGTAGACTGGTTGATCATGTTAATCAAGGACACCGTAACAAATGTACTGTAAGGGTCTAGGATGTTGGTTGGTGAGATCAGCACATAAGTTGTAAAAATAATCACAGACATCTGTAAGAATAGGTATTGAAATTTCATATAGTTTTTAAATGATGTCCTTTCCCAATTCCAACATCATGCAAAAAGAAGGCAACATCATGCAAAAAGAAGGCAACATCATGCAAAAAGAAGGCAATGGGGACGCTAACCCTTAGCATTACTAAGACTTACTGGCTGTAACTGAATTTTACGAGAACAACTACCATTTGTTGTCCACAACAATTTTCTATGGCTCTCAAATACCCCAAATGAAATGTTGGTATGGAAATAAATGATGAATTTTAGTTGAATGCCCCCATCTAGTTTCATTACTGGGCAAACTGCTTTTCCATCAAATCTTTCATTTAAAATTACAATAAATTTGAGAAATAGAATGAGCTCAGTGGCACAATGTGGCAGAAATGCTGACCTAGTTGAACATTAAATTCCTGGTCATATACTCTATTGAAAATAATAATGAGATATAAATACATGACTGGAGGATAAGACATACCGTGTAAGGGATGAGAAACCAAATAGTTGTGGATATTGCCCCAACAATGTTAGCCATTTTGGTATAGTAGAGTTCTTTTTTCCGGGCACTCACAATCCTTTCCGTAAAGGGGATCTCCCAGGCATATAACTTGATAATCTGAAAGAAAATTAAGCTTTAGTCTTACCATTGTATTGGTATATCTATGAAGACATGACATGTTACAATTACCATGCTCTGTTATCAACTTATAACCATGGACACACCTGGGCTGCGTTCTTGACTGCCAAATTTTACCTTTTATTCATAACAGGTATTTAGCAGGACACTGTTCTTGAGGTTGCATTTGTCTGACTCTCTTAGATTGCATCTGAAAATTACCCTACCATTGGCATTTAAAACTGTTCTCAAGTGCACCTTATTTTTGTCAATCTAGGTCAGGAACCCCTAACTTATAGGACAAGTGTAAAACACCTTTTAAGGACCTGTAACTTCAAAGGACATTTTAAAGAATATACATAAGGCTTTAGCAAATGTGATAAATGCTCACAGTATATGAAAGAAAACAAAATAAGCTTTCCATAGATGTGGGCATTTGAATATAAAAATCCATAAAGTTGACTTTGTGAGTAGTGGAAACTGTGACTGTAAAAATACTAAAATGGCACCTCTTAGGACAGACTTATCTAAGTTACACTTGATTTACCTTACCTAGTGGGGAACTTACCAGGTGGCCCTTGTTGCACCCACGTGCACCCAACCAGGTGTTATGGTTGGTGTCAGTGGTTGTTGACACTGGTGCCAGCAATATATAGGCCCTCAGTAGTGAATGACCCTTCACCTGTCAATCACAATTAATGGTCTGCCCGCTGTCTGCATGCACCAGAGGGGCTCTGTGCACTCACTTCAATTTTTCCCTGCCAAACTTTGGTATCTTAATGATTATGAAATAGTTGAATTCTTCATCAAAGGAAAGCCACAAGAGTAGGCTAATTCTTGACATAGCTTACATAAAGAGTGAGTAAATATTTCATCAGGAAATGTGTTAAATGTAAGCATGTATTTTCAATGTGATAAGGGGGTAGTAGGTCCCTCATGAGATACTGGCCCTGTTATTGCTCCAACAGCCCTTACTCAAGTGAGGACTGACTTATTTTGGGCCTGACCCAGCAACATGGTAAAGTCAGGAACACGGCCCTGATCTCGCGAAGAAGGTTGTGACATCATAACTATCACAACTTAAGGGGTTGCTGTCCTGAGCACATACGCACATGCACCTCATCATACAGAATTTTTGTAATGCTTTATACAGGCATATTTAGTCAGTAGAAAGCCAGAGTGGTATATCGCATAGAATACTTTCTTACCTTGTGGAAAGGGTAGCAAATCAGATTATTTTCAACTCTGTATTACTATGACGATGATATGAGGAATTCAGGAATCCATGTCTAGAAAACTCTTCATTAAAATATCATCTTGATGTACAGTTCTCTAGACATCAATTCCTTAATTCTAATTTTCAAGTGGTAGTTGGCTCTCTTTTTACACCCTTGTTTAATAAAAATGGACTGACCTTGATTGCAGATAGGAGTTCATTCATCTGTTTCATTCGTCTATCCTTGTGGTGCATTTGTTTTATCTTGGAACGCAAACAAGACATGATCAAATATTATCTTAAACATTTTTGATTGAAAAAAGCTGTAGAACTTTCTAGCCTGATAATAAATTTGCAAAATCATCTCCATATTGTACAGACAATATTTTGATGAATGCATTGGGTTCTAGACTGCTAATCTAAGTATTCTCTCAATTGAATAAAGCACAGTGCTCTTTCCATTTAATTCTTATATCTTGACATTGGTTGCTCTTTTGTCAATGGTAACCTATTAAAAGGAGCCAAAAGTAATGGTCTGTTAAGATTTGACATTTTGCAAACTCAAATAACTTCAAAAATACATTCTATGAGTCTAACCTTAGTTATTGGCATTGTTTGAGCCATGAAAATTATTTTTTAACTTCACTTGCATTCAAAAAAAACAATGGCATTTCTGATTTCAGAACTCAATGTTTGTAAACAAACATATTTTTGTGGATCACCAAAATTGAAGAGGGACAGGTCTGAATGTATATTATGAAGTTTCAGTCATGTTTTACTATAGACCTCAATTATGGCCACAACATCTACGTCAATAGTTAATAGAATTCGCAAGTTTTGGCTCCCTTTATGTACATTTATGTATATAATCTGTCATTGACCGCTAGTCTTTGATCAAAATCATTGCGTTAATAATCACATGATGTTCTTCTAGACTTCTTCTAGCTGATTTATCCTAATAACAGGATGGGATATTTTGGAAAGAAATATCTTACCTGAAATCTTTTGATCCAACTTCCAGCATAGAAGCCATTTATAGGAATAAGAATACACAAGAGCACAACTCCTGACAACACTGCTAGGCCAATGACATTCCACATCAATATGGTACAAATTATAATGTCAACGGCCACTTCAAATGAGGCAAGTCCATACCGGCCAAAATCCTGAAGTGATCAGCAATAAGCAGTTCGTCATCGTTGAAATAATTCTCCCTACCACGGATAGCTGATTTGCACTATCTGATAGAAACTATACAAATATTTGTTTGATACTTCAGTGAATACATTTTCATATAAAAATACTGGTTAAATAAAGAGATTCAAGCTGAAAATATACTTCATGCTAAACTTTTAATCATATTAGATAATATTCATGACATAATTTATGAAAACTTCAATATTTAAGCCGTGTGACTTGTAAACATTCTTTCCAGCATGCATTCTGATCCAGGCTAACCTGCAGGTCAAAAAAACAACCATCTCTGGTTGGGAGAATTCATCTGTTTTATAGGAGTATAACAGTAAGATAAGTTTCTTTGAGAGTTTTGATAGCTGTACATCAAATTGTCTTTACTAGTCAAGAGTCCTTGGAGTCAGGGAAGGTCAGGGAGGATCAGGGAGTCAGCAAATGTAAAATAATATGAATTATAAAGCAATGCAGGGAACATAATAATACAAATCTTAGAAGCCTGTCACAGGCAGTTGACTGACCTGCAGTTTTTGTGCGTCTACAGACATGAGGTTTAGGATGTGTCCTTCCGTTGCTTCCCTTTTGGCGGCCTCAGAAAGACGTAATGCCTGAAAAAGAATAAAGGCCATATTTCACTATGCGTTGGGTCTATGGTTGCATCAGGTCCCGACTCCCAATGTGTCTGACTCGCATTATTTTACAAACACATTTGTAAAATTCAGACGCAAACTACTTTCCCGACATGACCCAACACGAATCCCAACGTGAATCGTGTTTTCTATATTATTACTCTCAAATAAGCAACCCAATGAAAATATCATATGGCTTATTTGATGTTTGAAAAATAATAAAAACACAAATGCAATATTTGGGCTGAATGTGAAATAAATGCAAAATAATCGCCCACCGCAAATGCCAACGCGAATGCCAACGCGAATGCCAACGTGAATGCCAACGCGAATGTGTCACCCAACGCAAATGCTAACGTGAACCTTTTTCTATTGTATCATTCTTCGCACTGGGCATCCAGATTCGCATTTGCTATTAGCATTGGCAAAAATATGTATGAACAGCTCCAATACCTAACAGCTCACGCATAGTCTAATACGGCCTTAATGCTTCTGAGGTTGAGCCACTATACAAGTTTTGACTGTTTCTTGACTGGTCCAGAAATGTGGTTTGGTTGATGAATTAAATCCAAATCACCCTTATTAGTACCCAATATTTCCTACTACAGATGTTTTTTCCCAGAAACCATCCCAGATCAAGGAGCATGCTGGGAAATATGTGAACAACTCGCAAGCCCCGAGGATTAAGCAAAGAAATATCAATTAATCATGGCATAATTTGCTGTTAAAAATTACTTTTAAATTTCTGAGTAAGCCACCTATGCTCATGGACACAGTACTCGTGCACTGACTAGTTTAAACATTCATTTATTTCAGATAGATATATAGGAAATAATTATCTTTATACTTCCATATTTTGTTCTGTTTCTTGTTGACAAGGGCTAAGTAAAAAAACCTCTGCCCCTCTGATTTTGGTAGAAGTCCCCAACAAAGTGAAAGAAGAGAAATTACATCTACCTTTCTGTACACTACAGCACAAGTGATACTCTTCATGTGCAGGGCTGCCAGGTAGGACCAGTACATGAAGTTATTGTAGAACACAGCTCTCAGAGCGCCGGTCAGGAACAGACACACTGCCAGCAAGATGCCCTCCCATGTGTACCGTGTAGCACCCTGTGTTATCTGAATAAGTTTTCTACAAAAGAGAAATTTGATTCTTAATGCTTGATGGTAGACAGTTATAAAAGGTTAATTATGGGGTCCTCGTGAGTTGGTTCAGGATTTCGCAAGATTCAGTCTGTATTGCTTATTGCCCATGTGTGGTTATATTCCAATTCTCCCAACCACAGATAGGCATTTTCTCGAGTTTTACCTGCAGGGTAGCCTAAAACAGGACGCATGCTGGGTAAATTGTCTACAAAGCTCAAGGATTTAGCATATCAATTTTCATGAATTGTATCATTATTTGTAGATTAACATTGTGAAAATCTAGACATAATTATTTTTCAAAATAGTATCCATATCAATTGATATTTCCTGAGTCATTTGAATATAAATTCATTGGAGATGGATATCTTACAAGTATTTGCTTATTTTCTATAGTTTTTCAAGGGGTTTTGTCATCAAAATCAGCTTGAAATAGCCTGCAGATGCTTAAAATACTGTAAATCAGTTATCTGTGGTACAGAGATTTGCATGCAACAGTCGCATGTGGGCTGTTGCACAATGACTATAACCACGTGTACAATTTGATCATTGTCGTAGCAATGATACCCAGTCAACTTTTATTGTTGTTTGGCCACTTTTCACCCTAAAAATAGAATGGTGTAAATGAACTGTGAATTTAACAGGCTGTTGTCCTATAGTGTCCCTCCATATATCAATTTGTAGAATTCAATTTGATTCAATAGAAAAAAGTTATATTGGTTTCATAACAAAGATCTTAACTAAGATGTTTTTGTTAGAATATTGATCAATACCTATCATTACAAGGCAAGGTAGCAAAATAACAACACCTCTCATAGCAACTTTGCTCATTATAATGCAGATGTAGTTTCAGTATAAATAAAGAATTAAAAAAAGAATTGTAACAACTTATGTCTTAAAGCTATCTTAACATTATCATTGCTACAATAAATCATTGTGCAATGAGCCACAGTGGCCCGTTGCACAATGGGTTTCCTAGCAACGAAAATAATATTATTAGGGAAACATTTCGTTGTTGCATAATAAATCATATACAGCGAAGTCTTTGTTACGAGATCGTTGTTACAAAACCTCTATAACTTGAA
The DNA here is from genome assembly GCA_936440205.1 of Lepidonotus clava. Taxonomy (NCBI): domain Eukaryota; kingdom Metazoa; phylum Annelida; class Polychaeta; order Phyllodocida; family Polynoidae; genus Lepidonotus; species Lepidonotus clava. The sequence goes on from OW387137.1 coordinate 54,437,464, forward strand.
TTGTAAAGGGATACTGTAGGTCTATATAATGTAAAAATTACAGTTCATTTAATACATTCTAAACAGCTTTTTTTGACAGTGAGAAATTGTGTGACAGAGATCAAAGTTAACAACAAACGCGTTCGTTGTCACAATTGCTATTGTGCAGCAGGCCAATGGCAATGTTTCAATTTGTGTTGTTTAGGTTTTCATCAGAATGAGGGAAGGGGGCCCTTCAGGACCATTTGGTTGGATTGAATACATATCATGAGGGAAAACCCTTTCAGATATATGCTCATATATTCAGCATTAGCATCTCTGGCCCGTTGCACAATATTTTGTGACGCAAAACTTAGTGATAACTTTAAAAACGGTTTCATAACAGCGCAAAGTTGTAAAGATTACAGCTCATTACGACCATCCTATATAATTTTCTTTTTTTGTCAAAATGTGCATTGTTAAGATCAAAGTAATAATGAAATGTTGCACTATTTTATCATTTTCATTGTTACAAAACCCATTGTGCAACTGGCCACTGTTGTTTTAATATTGCCATACTGAATATTAGTGTACATTATTTGATTATGTCATATTACACATACACTGGACATACAGTCTAATACACTGGACATACAGTCTATGCTAACAATATTAACATGCAAACTTTTTAACGTTCTTATGATTCATGAGATTTTGAAAGGTAATGGAAGTAGTCCTACAGATCATAGTTGAAAGTGAAGCTTCACATAATATGTAAAGCATCACTTACATATCGTCTAAGTTGCAGAGATACATTAAAAGCCCCACTCTTCTGGTAGTTAATTAAAGGTAGTCTAACCTTAGCTTGAGACTGATGTCACTGGAGACATGATTTGCCCTTTCTGAATATAATAATGTAACCTCAAATCATCACATCATGAATTTGGCACATAGACAAGGTTGTTACAACAAATCAAATGTTATCTTCCTCACAGACAGGAGCATGGCTTTAAAGATAAAGAGATGAAAGATTAGTTATTTTCCTCAGTGGCCCGTTTCATAATCAAGTCATCAAAACAGCAAGAATTCGCAACAGGGATGCCTCTGTTATGACAGGTCCCTCTGTTGAATTGTGGCTGTTCTACTGGTCTTATCATATTCTGTAAGTTCTGAAAAATAGAGATTAGATCTATAATCCCTGAATTTTTCAACCAGGGGAAATCATTATGAATGGGTGAAAATTGATGCTGGGATTTTTCACAACAGTGTGTAATTTGACAAATTTATCTTTTTGCTGTTGCATGACCCATTATGCAACGGGCCACAGAAAATCTTACCCAAGCAGCATTGACTGGGCACCTAGCAGTCCTTGTCCAATGATAAGCAGTACCGAACTCTGCAGAATCTTGTAGCCTGCTGACCAAAACAGGGACAAGACGAAGCTTTTTGATCCTATACTTGTGTTGTCTCTAAAAATATTCCAAAATATTATGAGTGAAAATAGTACAGTAAAAGAACTAATTATTGCAATGTATCAGGCGAGGGGAATATCTGTGTCTATGTCTACTCGAAAACAAGAAAATGGATAACTAGACAAGCAGATATTGCGAAGGAATAACTAAGATCCTTTACCTAAAATCTTTATTTATGTATGATTAATGTGTTCCAATAATGGCCAACTTTGACCCAGAAATTGAAAGATTTTTCCGAGCCAGTCTAGGTTTATCAAAATCCAAATTTCAATTAATTTAAGAATGGATACACCTTAGTAACAATACGTAACCTTCCCCCACCAGGCGGGTGCTTGTTAAATGAATTGTAGAATCTAGCAACTAGTTGGCAGCACTTCTCTGATGGTCTTAGGTTGAACAAGGAGCTTCGCAACAGCTGCCCCTTGTACTCTTTGAGAATAATACTGAAAGATAAGACCTCAATATAGCTAAATAAAAATATCTTAGAAAAATGGATAAGTTGTAATAAAATTAAATGCTATCTATTTTCATTTACTTTCTTATGTGTTTTTGTTTCCTGTTAATTTTTAATGCAACAAATGAGTGTAAGAATTATCAAGATACTGAAGCATACCATCCATTAATTAGTTTTTTTTTTGTACTTCTTGTACCAAAGGAGCCACATTGATGATGTGTGGGTTTTATTCAGATTGAAGAGCATTATGCTAGCAAACCAAGAGGACAAGTGGTTTCAGCGTTCAGGTTTTTTTTTGGTGTGGGAATAAGAAGAACCCTCTGAGTATAATAGAATAGAGAATTGCTACAATAGCATACAGGCCATGATCATATAAGTGATTTACACCTGTGTGATGAGGTGACATTGCCATCATATTTTATTATACTTTTCCAGAATTGGTAAATAGGCATACAGTGATAGAGCAGACTGTACTGATACAGATTCCATATCAGTACAGTGTACTGATACGGAAAAGAAGTGTGACCTATTTTTTGGGCCAAGCAGAGCCTTCACCTCGTATGTGAGAGCAATCCACATTGTGCGGTGAACGTCAATGCTTGGAGCATGCACATCCTTGACATTGGCAGCATGGACCTAGTTGCGACAAATGTAGACTGTCACACAAATAGTTTGCAATGAAATGGCCTGGTTGAACAGAATAACTGGAGAAAAACCAACAAATTTTCTTATATATATAAACAAAACCGGACTGGTGTGGAGATACGGATGGCCGGATCACCCGAGGCGGGAAGGAGATCACTACGAGTGCGCAGCCTCGGGTGATCCAGCCATCCGTATCTCCACACGAGTCCGGTTTTGTATTTATTATACTTTTTTCCGGAATTGTGAAGGTTAAATGATATATATAGAAGAGATTTGAGCAATTCTAAACCATCTGTAGACTTTTAGGCTATGTTTTTGAAAATTGTTGAATAGTTTGATAATTTTTATAGTTTATCGCCATTTTATAGTGTCGGTGAAACATATTACATAATTGTTTTTCATTATTGCCGTTTAAAATTATTCGACCGGCCAGATTCATTGGGAACTCTTTTCGCGGCGGACTACAATTTACCAGAGTGAAGAGGCTGAATGACCTACTTTCCATTTGAACAAGACGGCGGTTATGGCGCGATGAGACCAAATTGATCCTCCGGATTTCTTTATTTTACGCGGAAAACGCTGAATCTACGAGGTCATCCTGGTTGCTGCACGTGAATAAGATACCCGTGATGTACGAGGATGTGTGAAATTAACGTGCCATCCACTAAATATAGAGATATTCCGTCTACAAGATTGGATATTTTACTCGCCAGCTCACGCACCCACCGCCATGCTGGCCGGTGCTACCCCGAGAACCCTCCTCTTCCACCCGACAGAATTACTTCAAAATATTACATATCTACGTGGAGAATGCGCTATATGCGTGGAAAATGCATGGAGAACTACGTGGGTGAAAGGCAGATGTTGACACTTAGGATTTATTCAATTCTAACCAGTTGGCAACAGGGCCCTGCAACAGCGCTTCCCGCCCTTCAACAAGCAGTGCAAGCGACCTCGGGTCAGGTCGGGTCAGGTCAAAGGTCAGTTCAACTTTCTGGATTCTTATATAGATTGAATTTTACAACTTCAACTCGGAGAAAACCTACTAAAATGTCCGATAAAGTACATTTTTTTGATGAAATACATGACATATGTACATCGCGAACAACATGGAATTGTCTGTTTTACTTTAGAATTTGTTTTACTTTAGAAAGTTTGAAAAAAGTACCTTGAATTATTTTCACTATTAATTCATTACAGCACCTGCAACGGCGCCCCTCAGGCCTGCAACGATGCAGCTCTTCCCTGCAACAGTGGACGGACACCTCAAAGATGAGTACAACTTTCTCATTTCTCGGACTGGCCGCCGCCTGCCCTGGAGTGGCCGCCGCCTGCCCTGGAGTGACCGCTGGACTTAGGGCTCTCACCACTGGACTTAGGGCTCTCACCGCTGGACTAAGGGCTCTCACAGCTGGACTAAGGGCTCTCACAGCTGGACTTATCCCTCCTGGAGGAGTTGTACTGTGGGTGATCCTATGGGAGGGGGCGTGGCACCCTGCCTCATAGGAGAGGTGGTAGGCCTTGGTTCTTCAATTACTGGCACTCCTGGAGGAGTTGCGCATTGTTCACCTTGGTTTGGGACAGGAGGAGGTGCTCCAAGGGCACAGGACACAGGCCTCCACCTGTGTGACAGTGATGTGGATGCTGTCAGCGCAGGGACGACTTCGCTGTGAGGTGTGGCAGCAAGTAGGGCCCTTTTCCTTGAGAGTTGTGCCCTCTCCTGGTCACTCTGCAGGAGATCGCATATCTCATACTGCATATTCATGTCCGTGGTTGCATAAATGTTCAGGCTGGCCACATTGCTGTGGCCTGTCAGCTGGACAATCACAGCGGGATTCACCCCGCTGTGGAGCAGGTCAGTCGCTGTTTTCTTTCTGATGCTGTGGTTAGTGAGCCTCCCCTTCAGCTGACAGGCCTTGGCCATTTCAGGCACAATCTTCCGGAGTTGGTGCACACCCAGGGGCTGGTTCTTGTACCAGGTCCTGGCCCTGGGGCTCTTGTTTATGGCCATGAAGAAGGGGCTGTCAGGGGCCATCATTTTGGGTGGGCGGTGGGACTTGAATATTTCATACATGTGGACTGCGCACCTCTCGGGATGTCTCTCGTTCTTAAACAGTTTAGGCTTAAAATGCCTGGGATCCCCCTGGCCCTGTCTAGTCTTGGAATGCCGTTCGTTGAATTCAAGGTAGACGTACCCATTTTCATCCTCCATGTATTTTATGTCCCCCCAGTTCATCTGTCAGCCCTCATGCATGCCCCTTAGCCCGAAACACTCCACCATATATATGAAGAGCCCTCGTTGCAGAGGTTCTGGGCTGGTTTTAGAGATGGCCCCCTTCTTCCAGAAGATATTCATGTGTTGTGCAGTGAGGGGCTGGGATCTGTTGGGTTTGTTCCCATAGCCCTCCACCTTGAGGGCCTTCCTCCGGGTTGCCAGGACGTCCCGGCTACTTTGGAATTCCGGGGAATCCTTTAGAGTGTAGCCATACTTTTTTTCTTTGAGTTGTCGGTCGATGGCTCGGTGCATACTTGTGAGTGTATCGGGCTCGTACTCTTCCCCGTCCTTCTTTTTCACGACCATAAAGAAGGCACTCACCATGACATTGAGGGTTGAGGGTTGGAGGGCCATGAAGTCCTCATATCCCTGTTCCAGGCAGTACTCGTGGAACCTCTTGACCACCTGTTCTGTCTTTCTCTTAGTGTTTTTGTTCTTGCCCGAGTCAATGTACACCTGGATATCGGCCTCATTCACCCCTCCTACGGCTCCCTCCTCCTCCATGTCCTCCTCCATGTCCTCCTCCATGTCCTCCTCCATGTCCTCCTCCATGTAGTCCTCCTCATCAGTATCTGAAAGTTAATACAAACATGGAAGATAAAACTGGGTGTGTCTACCTGGAGAATAATGAGCACCCCTCTATGACCAGAGAGGCTAGTCAGGGGGATCCTAGGCATTTTGGCCCTAAACTGTGCAGGAACGAGAGACTTCCTGAGAGGTGGGAGTATTATATCCCTTACTTGTCACGTACTTGTCACGTACTTATCACGTACTTATCACATACTTATCACGTACTTATCACGTACTTGTCACATACATTACACTCATTTTTACAAGCATTTCTACACGCATTTGACACGTTTTTAGATTCACTGTTAGATCCATACTAAACGTCGTTTCTGACATCATTTCTGACATTTTCAACGTTTTTAACGGATATTTCCAAAGTTTTTAGATCCCGTGGGTTTGTTGTGGTTGTGCAGACTGAATGCACCGCGTCTGGGCCACATGATCAAATCCGCGCTGCTCATTAGTGCGTTATATAGGTCAGCGTAGGTCAACGTCAGGTCAGTGTAGGTCAGAGGTCAAACTCTCTGCAATTTTCATTGGTCTAATGTAGGTCGCACTACTTTCCCGTATCAGTACAGTGTACTGATACGGGATCCGTATCAGTACAGTCCATGCTTTCACTGTGTGCCTATTTGACAATTCCGGAAAAGTATAATAAATATATATATCATTTAGCCCTCACAATTCTGTAAAAGTATAATAAATAATGGCAGAATAGTATCAGGCCTCGTCCTCCCGACTCTGATATGATTCCCACCACCAGGAATCCGGCCTTCCGTATAACCATACTCTTACAGTTTTGTTCATGTAGCTTATAACGGGAGAATATCTCATGTTGCAATAATATACTACATCCCCCTCTCTCACTGAAGTCATAGCCATATCGTCGAATGTTGCAAGCATTTGAGCATGGACACACATAAAAGCATTTGTAAGGCCATGATTAAACAGTCCCGATCTGGAACTCAGTGTATTAGCATCTTCTTCTTGGGCACAAACCAATTTAAGGTCTACTTCTAGCTTCTTAAACACAAAACATGAAGTACAAGACCCAGAATTAACCAGAAATTTTGGTAAAAACAGGACAGCTGGACTTGGAAATAGATTGGGCGGGTATGACACGAACCAAGGGCACGAGCGGAAATAAGGCAGGAAACATGGGCACGAAGGGACAGATTGGCACAGCACAAAGATAATGACAAGCTCAAGGCACAAGATGTTAGGCCAGTGGCTGCCACACTACCACTTAAGGAGCGGCAACCTGACATCTCAGCTTCAAGGAAAGGGAATTGACCCAGTGTAGAATAACTAAGAACAGAAGACGGCCCCCATCCAACGGTGAGTACTGAGCCACGAAGGGCCCCACAATCCCTCCCTGCTTAACCTAAAGCATAATTATGGTTGACATCCCTCTTCTTTCTTTGAATATCTCAAGCCCTGTGGGCTTGTCCTCTTGGCATCACAACCAATCTGCCCTTGGGTGTGATGCACGGCTTCGAGAAACCTACCCTGTCTAGTCATGTCCCCGTTCTCAATTCACGGCCAAATAATTCAAAAGGAACTATTGCTAGACTGAAGGCACTGCAGACCGATGGCCCTGGATTGATGGCACCCCATTTCCTAGACCAATGGCACCCCTTAGTTAGACTGATGGCCCCCCTTAGTTAGACCAATGGCATCCCTTAGAGGGCTTACAATTATTGGATATCTATTTTTGTTAACCCTAAATCAAATCTGTTGCCATAATATTTTAGACAAGATAAAAGAAACATGTAATAAAGATCATAAACTGTGTATTAGTGAAAAAGTCATCTATAAAAATATTTAAATTGATATAGATGTTTCAAACAGATCTCTGACAGCAGCATTAAGACTGATGACATTGACAATGTCACATATAAACTGGTGGTGTGTCCTGGATAACTGAATGATACGACATCTGAATGGGATATGAACTGAGGCTTTGAATTGTTAATTGAAGTTTGTTCTTTACATCATTAATTCATCTTAATCATAGTGTAATAATTAAAATGGTTGTCCTCTTGGTATGATCATGGTATGATCTTGGACCAGTTGTTAATTTTTTAACAACATATCAAACATTTGATTAGAAATTACATCCCATAAAGTTTTCCTACTGAGTAAAACAAGGAAGTATATTACAAGGTCTGATGCTTTAACTATATATAAGTCTATGGTATTACCATACTTTGATTATGGCAGTTTAGTTTATGCTACAACCAATATTGGGGACTCAAATTGCAGAGGATTCAAAATTATGCATTGAAAGTATGCTTACAGTGTAATTGGAGAATCAATGCTGATCTCCTACATGCTGAAGTCAGAATAGCCAAGCTAGAAAATAGAAGAGTTACGCTTAAACGAAATGTTATATTTACTCAAATACAGAACCCTATGCTATTGGACAATTTACCTATTAGAGCTAGAGCCAGGGATGCTCCGATTTTCAACATAAACAAACCTAATTGTGAGACCTACAAGAGAGCTGTTAAATTTAATGGTGCTTTAATCTGGAACTCACTTCAACCTAATATTGGGAATATTGAGACTTATTCCTCCTTTATATCTGAATCTAAGACATGGTTGAATACAACTATATAAGTTTGATATCAAATAGATTATATGGATGCAGTTGCAGAATGACTTGTATGTTAAATTTTGTTGTCTCTATAACAATATTATACATTAGAACCAGTGAGATCTCGATGTGAATAAGCTGGTACAAATAAAACTAGTTGTAACATATGTACTGATTTGTATTCACAGCTTAAAAGAAATTGAATAAAAAAAAAGACTTGATGACAGTAGATGACAATCTATGAGGGGGTGCCATTGGTCTATATGGAAGGTGCCATCGGTCTAGGGCCTGCCATTGGTCTATATAGAGGGTGCCATTGGTCTAGCGGGGTGCCATCGGTCCATGGTGCCATTGGTCTGTGGTGCCATCGGTACAGTTACCGAAACGTATCCCGAAAGTCAAGAGCACAGTGACTGATCCACACATCTGTCATCATACTTTTGCCACAATACCAAGATATTAATTAAATCATCCCTTAACTCCCATTTAATAAACCCATGATGTATGTATATTAAGTTGACCCCAAAAAGCATGTACACATTGAATTATACTATATTGAATCACCAACACAGAGTAAGAAGAATGATTGTTTTGAGAAATATTACATTTAATAAGCCTACAGGAAACCCTTAAAAAGGTTTCTGTGAGGGAACATATATATAAGTGTGTAGAATATGTACATACATACAACAATGGCAAGATGAATGATGTATTCAAAGTAGTTGTACATATATTGACATTATAATTCAGAATAAAGATGAATATTTCTTACCTGACCATCCATAGAAAGACAACTTTATTCCAAAATGACACATACAATTCGGGCAAAGTTTTCTGCAATGAATAGAGCCCTACAACCATTTAGATATGCTCAATAAGGTATTATCATGTAAGCTCAGCCGGTGAATTAAAGGTTAGCAACTAATTCAGACTTGTTAAAGGGACCCTTGCACATAGTTGCAGGTTTAATATTTTCTTAGGAAATTCTTTGAGTATGTCATTTGCATCAAGAACTAATAATGCAAGAGACATCTAAAGAAAATTTCAGGTATAGTCATTGTTATTGGACATCAAAATTTGGTTTAAATGTCCAAACAGCAGCAAAGGTCTGAGTTGATGACCAATAATGAATTAGATACCATTAGGCAAGGTTAATGATTGTCTATGAATATATAACCAATGTAGTGAAAAAGCACAGATGAAAGAGATTTGATCATGAATCACCTGTCAATAGGTGCTTTCCATTCTCAAGTTTAATGGGCAGTACTGAACTCTAAGTCAAAGCAAGTAGCTTTACCTTGTCATTCAAATCCAATGGATTCTCCTCCATGTGCTGCTCCTTCTCATTTTTCCGAGAGCTAAGTGGCATTAATGGGATTTCCTCTGTCTTCTCTTCATTAGATGTCCACTTTAATGCTCCTTCATCGGCAAGCAGAGTCAGGAGGAACATGACGCTCACCAGCCCGAAATATACTGTGAACACTATGTACTGGTTTACCTGATGCTGGGAAGATATTAGGACTTCAAAACACTGTTTATTTAATATGATTCTGGTTATGTGGAAATTCTAGCAGATACTTTAATGTTTAAATAAAAACTGATTGAAAAAAATCAATGTATTGGAGCAGGGATTATAAGTGGGGGAAATCTAATGCTGGAATTTTGTACAGCAGTGGGTGTTTAGACTAGGATATCATTCACTGTCATATGAGTCATTATGCAACAGGCCCCCAGCTAGCAATTTGATTATTACAATTTTTGTAACTTGCAAGGGAAATTATTATTGCAAAATGTCCTTGCTCAAACAGGTATCCTTGTTACTTTTGCAGCCTTTCAGCTAATCTATGCCGTAAATGCCATAATCAAAACTAATTTTAAAGGTATTATTGCAAAACATTGATTGACACGAAAAATATTTGCTTTGTTTAGTTTCATAGTTATCACTGTAATCATAAGCTTTGGGATAGCTTCCCTGGATAATCACCTGATGCAACCATGTTGACAGTTGTATTGGCTGGGATAATGCAATGATTGAATCTCCAATGGGCATATTCGAGAATGAGATTGCAAGAAGCAATAACCTTAATCCATTTCTACCTCCAGATGCCTCAAGGCCTCTCGGCCTGTCATTTCACTATAATATGCCAAATAGCTTGAGGTATGATTTTTCTCTAAATCACTTTCAACATTCAGAGTGTGACATTTTAACAGATGGGTTGTATATTCTAAACATGATTTTGGTAAATTCAATGTATAATTTTATATCTAAGATAAAAGGCGCATTGCGTGGACTGCATGTGGTGTTGCTTTAAGCTTAACAAGATATTGGGTGGACCAGGGAAAGGGCTAAAATGTCTAAAGTCTGAATATTATCATTATCAAACCTTTTCCCTAAGAATCCATGATCGAAGGATGATGACATCACAGATGAATTGGAGTAGCCAGAATACAGAAGACGTACCACTTGAATGTATTCCTTTCATGTATTCCCACCTCACAAACAATGCAGCCAGAACCTGGTATTGAATAGAATGAACAAGGTTAATGAGAAAACTCAATTGCTAAACATGTACTAGGTCAGGTTGGAAGAAGCAGAGCTAGATATGAGTATGACAATCTTAACAATTAAAAAGCTGGCATTATTAACAATATAGCATTCTTAATGGGAAACTATATCATAACAACCCTCATAACTCCTTCTCAAGTTACATAATTATTAATCTCTAATTAGGAGGAGAACAACTTTTCTGGGCCACTGGGTACTAGCCATAGGTTATTGGTGTACATGCCGGGCACCAGCGGCCAAGAAAGTTCCCGGCGTGCTGCACTCATAACCTACTGCTGGTGCCCAGTGGCCCAGAAAAGTAGTTCTTCTCCTAATTACACATACACAAACTCCAATTATACACCACTTCACAATTATTTATATATTTTTCATCAAACAATAGCCTTTATGCTCCATATCTTAAATATATATATTAAATACTTTAATCAGCCATATAGCACTCCTGCTTGGAGGCTAGGCTACAAGAAAAACAATAATCCTCTAGCCCCAATGTGGAGCTGCCTTTGTTCTGACCAATAGCCTGGGCAAAGGAGAGTTAATAAAAAGGCTAATCACACACCCAGTCTCTCTCTTGGAGGCTGGAGCTTGGACAGTAAGTATCTCTTCTGAAACAAGAACCTGATTCTGTGTTAACTTACAACACTGAAGAAGTACTACACCCTTACAAACCAAAGTACTTCACCGTGGAGGTCCTTATGAGGTAGGATGCAAACATTTCCATCAAACACATTTATTTGCCTAAAAGTCATGGTCCATGAAATTGTTCATAGAAGCAGCTGCTTCCTGACAATGGGCTTTTATTAAAAAATACATTGTGTATTTATTTTTGTTTGATATTTCATGTTGCATCAGTTTCAAATTAAGGCAACTCACCATGGTGGCGAACCTGACTGTTCCATACATAAGGTCCACAGGCTGTAGGTCAGGCCTGTTCACTATCATACATAAACTGATCAGGGTGAGTAGGCAGAGTGAGGTCGACGTCAGCTGTGAACAACAAGTTTCTATCACAGGCTTTGCGTTACCTGGCAATGTATTTGTAATATTGTGGCAATACTATCACAAAACAATTTTCAGGTTACACTCATAGACCTTGTGCAGATGAGGTCATGTGACTAGTCTTTGATGAACTTGGAATTTGTCCGCTTTGTTTAACATGATATCCATACATCAATGTTAAAAGTGTTATCTGAAACTAGCTTAAAAGCAGCACTGTATCATAAATACATTTATTAGGAGGCTCACATATGTAGTCTAACTCTATATGCAGGTAAATGTTGCTTTCCGAAAATAATGACCCTACGTATATACGTTCCCCCTCTGATGTTTTGAAAGACATACAGGGCCACATAGACACTGACATAATTAAGATACTTTAATGGTTAACATCATTTATTACTTACTAATTTTACCAAGTTGATCCAGCTGAAGTCCCATGTTGCATGCCTCGTGGGTTGTTTATACAGATGGACGATGTAGTAGAAGAGTGCACAGGCCCACAGCCACCCACATGGCACCCAGAGTAGGACCGTCTTCTGGAAGCACACTGTCAGGTCGGGGGTGCTTGTGTTCAGGGTCAAAGCAACATCCTTGAAAAATTGATAAGATTTTACTTGATAAAATTTAAGGGTCATATGATAAGAGACAACAAATAAAGACTAGATGCACCTGTCAAAATGCTATAGATGTTGCTTATCTTCGAAATGATATGTCTTAGCTAAGCTTGCATTTTCTATCAGCAAGGACAAAAAACAATTATGTTCTATTATTTTGTTCTTATAAAGCTGACGTTTATGTTAGTAAAGTTGGGACACAGTTTTAAGGTGGCATTACATGACACAGCTTGAGCTGTGATATGACGAAGTTGCAGGGAAGACACACATATAGGAAATAAAATTCTTTGTTTGAACACCACTATGACCACCAGCCATAGCCTATCAACCATCTTAGGGAACACACTTATAATATCACAAAGGTGCAACCACATTCCTACCTCCTGTTATTCCTCCATATAGTGTATATAAAAGAAACACTCACCCAAAAGGCATAGTTTGATTGTCCCTCACCACAAAGGGCTGATATCCTGTACACTCCATGACCCATACTTCACAATAGCAATGATCTATCAGGATGATCTGTTCAAATAATCATCAAACAGTTAATCTGTTTGAATCTGAGGCAGATCATACGCGTATGAAACATTAAAACCAAAGTAGGACAAACCAGCCATTATATCCCTAAGGCCAAACAAAATAATTGTTGCATTCAGGTTTCTTGCTTAAAAAAAAAATCAGGTAAGTAGGTCGGGATTTAATTTATTTTCAATTTTCTGTTTCACAGTAAAGATTGGTTCCGATTGTATAAAAAATTAGGAACTTTCTAAATATGCCTTCTGTAATGATTTTTAGCATTTGTAATGCACATGTTGTTATTGTTTTGGCTGTTTTAAAGTAATTTACCCAATTTAGTTTGATTTTAATTGAAAAAAACTTTAAGGCCATATTCCACATACTGCTCCCAAAATTGTGCTGCCAATTTTTAAAATTGGCAGTTGGAATAAAGGTCAAAAATAGAAATGTTATACATCATAAGAAAGGTCTTACAATTTTCTTTCAAATGGTATATAGTATGTACAAATCAATGCCATTTTCACAAAGAAATTAAAATCAACCGTATAGCAAAATTGGCAGCATCAAAATTGGTATGTGGAATATGGCCTTTAGTGTCGTGGCTAAGAAACAGGATTGGTTGGGAAGCATGAACACAACTATTTATTATTTTTGGCCTAATGTCTGGGGCTAAATGCTTGAGGTAAGTCATGGTGTCCTACATTTCAAGGTCCAGGTGTTGTAAACAAGATATGGTCTATTGATCAAGCATATTCTGAATCTCAGATACAATTTCTTCTTCATTTTATATTCATACTGAAACTACAGAAGTGGGTACTGGTTTTCTTTGCAGGTGCAGTAGGTTATAACACTTTATGCATAAGAAATGAACAAACATAAATACAAGTATGAACTACCAGAGATACAGATATTGGTTACAAATGCAAGGTACAAGAGTTACAGATAAACTACAAGAGTTAAAGTATAAAACCTACGAAAGGATAATATAACTGGTAAGTTACAGATTATGGGTGTTTAACCATATGACACTTTAAAACAACAACATACATTCATGCATGCATTCAAGACTTGCTCATGGTCTTCCTTATCTAAAATTTATAGTTTGCTCTAGATATTTTCTTTTGACTTTAACATAATTGTCATCATTGTTCTAATATCACGTTTTTTTAAGCAGATTTTTAATCGTATTGAAAGAGTCAATGCTTCAAATGGTAAATGGCAAATTATTCCAAGCAATGATACCCCTGTAATATACATTCTCCTTATATTTGTTACAATTTGGTTTTGTAACAGAAAACAATGGAACATCTCAAACTCCAGGTTGAATTTTTTGTTTATCAATGAGCTAATCTACATTTCTCTTTTTACACATAAAGCTCAATAGATGTGCTTGCCTTTTATCATTCGGTAAGCCAATTTAGATTCTCAGTGCAAAGTTATGGTTGGTCTGTCAGCATTGGGTCGGAAAAAGATTGTGATGGCCCTGTTTCCTAATCTCTGGAGCATCTCTGAGTACGGGTATTTTTCCTGCGGTTTGGAAAAAAGGGAATATTTTACCAATACCCAAGTGTAAAAATGTTAAATATGCAAAAAAAATGGTGGCCTATTAGTCTTTTACCATATCTGGTAAACATTTTGGAACAAATTGTACATAAGCAGTTACTATTTTACATGGAAGATCACAAACTTTTTTCTGAAAAACAGTTCGGATTAAGGAGAGGGAAAAGTACGCGTCTAGCCATCCAAATGTTTACTGATTTTGTTATTGATAGTGTGAATAAGGGCAATATTGTTGGATGTGTATAATTATGTCGATCTATCTAAAGCCTTTAATTTTTACAACACGATAAATTATTGTATAAACTGAGTAGTCTGGGACTTGGCAAAATCCAATTGAAGTGGTTCAGGTCGTATCTCACCGATCGATCACAACAAACTCTTTTCAATAATATCATTTCTACTGAAAAACATGTAAATACCAGCGTACCACAGGGTAGCAGTATCGGGTCTTTGCTCTATATTATCTATGTAAATGATAGCTTTCAATTTGTGGAAAATACGATTTTGAATGATGTACAAATGCTTATGTATGCAGATGTGAAAGAATTTGGACAATTATTTTGAAATAGACTATATTTATACTTAAATGCTATATCTTAATTTTTATCCTTTGTAGGCACGTTGCATACCATTGTATATACCCATATATTCACCAAATAATTTGTAATTATGTTATTTAAGTTACTTTGCTCCGCTGGAAGATCTTATGTTATTCATAGGAAGTGGACAAATTAAAAAAAAAAAAAAAAGACACAGTGCTACTATCTGCCGGGGAAACTGTACACCAAATTACACACCAACTGCAGAATGGGTTAACTATGTACGACACCTGGTGTATTGACAATGATCTATATATTAACAACTATAAAACACAAAATAATGATGTTTTTTACAACCCTTCCTAAATTAGAAGATACTTATAAGAACTCTACTGGTAATCATATTCAATCTGGAGAAATTAAATCTTTACGAAATTATTGCTATCTAGGAGTAGAGTTTGATAGCTGTCTTAACTATAATAGATTTATGAATTCAATAATTAAAAAGTTATCCTATAAAGTGTTTATGCTGGCTAAATTTCGTTATATGTTAACCTTTAATGCTGCATTGTTGGTTTTCAAACAAATGGTCTTACCATTTTTTGATTACTTGGATATTTTGATTGATGGAGGTCACAACAATTTAATTGACAAGTTACAGAAATTACAATTTCGAGCTTTAAGAGTTGTAAATAATTATGTATTTGAAAGTAATGTTATTACTAACAGGATGGAAGCTGATGTACATAACTATTGTAAAGTGGAGATGCTCCAAATTAGAAGGGTACGAAGACTTCTGTTAGTATTACATTTGTATATATATATAACACGTACTCTGTTATGGAATCCATGTCTTCTAATATATAGACAATTGCAAAGTGACGAAGGTAAAAAGGTGGATTTAGCTAAACCAAACCTTGATATTTATAAGAAAAATTGGAAATATAGAGCTTACGATTTTTTGAAATTCTTACCGGTAACAATTCAAAATAAAGACTCCTTACATGATTTCAGAAAAATGTTGACAAAAGAATTAATGGAAGGTATTTGGAAGAAAGTACATGAGGTTGGAATAACCTGAAACACTTGTCTTAGGTACCGATTGTCTTGTATATTTGTAAATATGTAATCATAATTATGTTTATATGTTCCTGTTTACGCATCATGAAAAGCACTGTAAAGTTATGATGTTTTGATCAATAAAAAAAAAAAAAAATTATCAATCATGATTTTGTGACGAATCTGTGGGTAATTCATATTTGTCATGAGTTTTAAAGACAAAGAAGAATGTAAGAGTAGTAAGTAAAATAGTAAAATAACTGGTTTAATGTCATATCGTAAAGTTTAAATGATGTGTCAGTCTTTGACTCAAATATCTTTGTACCGGCACAAAACACAAGTTAATTAGGTTAATACATGAAAGTATGTGAAATTCAGAAGTGACGTCACGAAAGAGTAATTATGACCATGACTTGATCAGCTAATTATCAAAGAGAAAGTGCCTATGAAAACAGGTGTTAGACCAAGATTTAACAGTCCCCATCTGGAACTCATTGTGTTCACGTCTTCTGCTTCTGGGGCTTAGGCCAATTTAAGGCCTAGTTCTAACTTCTCAAGCACAAAACAAGAGACATGCAGCTAGGAATTAACATGGAGTTATGTTAAAAACAGGTAGTTCGATTTAGAAACAAACTGGGGAGATCCCACACAAAGCACGAGGTGTGACAGCATCGGGGCATGACATGAGACATTGTGCCAGCGGCATGGGGATACAAGGTATGACGATGAAGGACAAACTGACATGGGCATGACAACGAAGATGAGGGACACCAGACACGAGATGTCAGGCAAGCGGCTGCCATGCTACCACTTTATCTTTCGGGCACTGACTCAACATCAAGACATGGAAGGCTGGAAATAACTTGGTGTTAATTAGCATAGAGCACGAGCAATAGATGCCTCCCTGACCCAAGGTTCATGAATAAGAGGACACAACGGTCCGGCATCTCCCCCGTTCGACACCAGTGGTGCAATAGAAACCTGTATAGTTACAGAGTGCCGAGTTATCAGATACTGTTTTGATATATGGCTTGGGAGGTAAGGCACAGCGGGATTGTTATAACCAATGAGTATAACGTTTGTCCCTCCCAGCATTATGTATTCTGAGTCATTATAGCTAATGATTATAACTGTATTTACTTACAACTGGTTATTGTGATGCTTTATGTACTTAAAGAGAGGGGCCAGTGAAATTTGCACGGCAAATTTTTGAACTCATACATTAAACAGACTCGGCCGTGTCTGAATCCATTTGCTCTAAACCGTGTCAAGGAGTGTAAGTCTTACTCCACCATTATCCCTGAAAAAGCAAAGTATCATTATACCACCCATAGCAGTGGACGTGTTAGGTAATATTTTTGCGCCCACCTCATAGTTTCCCTTCCCCTTCTGGCGTGTATATAAGTGTAAGTCAGGGGGTGTTAACTATATTGTGTCACAATAGTCCCGTCCGCTCATAGTTCTCTTAACACGCCCAACCTTCTCGGCGTGTTAACGTACCTACCCTCCATTCAGGCACCAATATAATTGCCAGCAGTGGCGTACCCAGCCCCCCCCCCCCCCCCTCAGGGCGGGAGGGGGGGGGAGGAGGGGTTCCCATGTTGTGTGGACCCCCCTCAGTTTTCTCAAATTTTACGCAATTAAACTACCAATAAAGGGAATTATCCAAATTAGGGGTCTCTGGAACCCCCTCAGATTTAGCAAAGTTTGTATGCCTATAGGGGGAATGTGGGTTGTATCCCGCAAGTGGGTTGTATCACGCATCTACACTTTAATGCTTATGAAATAGCTTCGATTAATTCGATCATCATAATTTTCATAATTTTTGCAATTATCACATGGGACAAAATGTCATTCATCTAAAATTCAATCATGACTTCATTTTTTTTTTTTGCTAATATCTATTCTGACAATTGGATTAAGCAATTTGGCTCCATAATCTGAAAATTTCGTTTGGAATTTCTTATTAGATTACTTCACATGTTTCTATCAAAAATGAGCCTATAAAAATCCGCCATACAAAGCTTACATGCGCGACATAACAACCGACCGTTCATTCTTATTCATATAAATACGAATTTACCTTTAAAAAGGGCAACTTCAGGGCTACACTATTATTTATCTACACCGGCCTTCCCACATTTGCGTCATATAATTTATAAATGCAGGTTGATATGGGTTTCCAAGCTCAACAAAAAAATGCACCAAATACGCTATAGATGCAGGGGTAACCCACCCTTTATAACATATAGCCTTAAAAAGGAATGAAAAAGGTGTGCGAGTGTAACGGTGACACTGGGGGGTATAGGACGTCGTGTGCTAGGCCAGCCTAGCCGACTCTAGCGGGATTCGAACAAGCAAGTTCTTCCATTATCATAGACTGTATGCGCAGGCCAGTGTCGCGGCTCGCAGGTAAGGAACTCCGGAGGGGGGCTTTTAAACAACCATTGGCCTACGTGGGCTGACGCAATGTGACGGGATACTACTGAGTTTCCTGACCTAATAAGAATAGACGAGGCTGAAGCGCAGAAGGAGTATAGTGTGCACGCAACTAGGGTAAAACAGGGTTGTATCGCTCACATTGGTATATCATTAGCGCATTTTGTTTTAATAGCCCTTACTTATAGAAAAAAAATTATATAAAATCAAAAATAATTCATAATAATTAATCAAAAGCGTCAAAACAGCGATAAAGCGTGATTTAACTTTATAACCTCTATGATTACTTAATAATGAAACAATTGTCTTCCCATGATGTTGGGTACAACCCTTATCATGAAATGAAAGTAATATTTTTGAGAAATCTTATCACATATCATATCAATAATGGTTTTCCATCCCATCAAACTAATGCCCAATAGGCCTATTTCCCCCCCAAAAATAGGGTTAGTTCAACCAAACTTGTAGCTAAAAGTTTTAAGAGCGTATTTCCAAAAAGCAAATAGGGTAAGGTCGGGTAATATGGGCATAGCAGGTAATATGGGCACCCCCAATATTTCATATTTCTGTCAGGTATAAGTCCTGTAACCTCTTATCACATGTACAATGTGGGGAACCAAAAAACATTGACATAGACCATTTCTTTTCAGCAAATTACTATATATTTATCAAGATATGCAACAAAACCTCTAAGAGGGTATCTGAACTTGCTTGCATGCTGTCACATAATGATACATAAAATATGAATGAGTAGGAATATCTTAACCATTCAAATACCACATTGTAGTGCAACCTCTTAGCAACACACCGAAATCACAGTCAAAGATATAGGAAAAACAGCCTTTATTCTATAGGGGATCTAGGAAAGACTATTTTTTAGGGTAATATGGGCACCCCCCCTAAATCCCATAGTAACCTATGGGAAGTCTAATATGGGCAGGGTTCTTGTGCTGCCCATATTAGCCTCCTTCATTTGTCACTGTAATTCTACAGGGCTAATATGGGCAGGTGTGCCCATATTACCCTAAAATAGGGGGTGCCCATATTTCCCTGTGGTGGGTAATATGGGTTTTGAAAATGCAAAAACTTATTTTCTCAATATAATATTTATTTCTTGACCTATATGGTCAAAAATGCACTTATTTCATCAATTACTGAAAACAATTCCATAAAAGAAAACAGAAGTAAGTTATGATCATTTCTCGTGATTTTACAGACATGGGTCCTTAAGGTGCCCATATTACCTGACTTTACCCTATGGTTTAAGCCTGTTTTAAACCAGATTTCTTAAACTCGCTTGTGAGACTGGTTTAAGCATTAAGGCAAAAATAATTTGGTCTTTCCCAACCTACTGAACTCTCCACCTTAACTCTGTTTTAAGGTCCTTAGTTATGGTTTAACTAAAACAGTTAGAAATACATGATTTTTAAAACAGATTTTCTTAAAACAGATTTTTTAGGAGTTAAACCAGGCTGCCTAAACCAGATTCTTAAACTTCTTGGAAATACTGGGTGAAAGGCTTGAAAGCGCACATGGTCTTCACTGAAAATGATAATATTCAATAACCTTGACTACACATAAAATTATTATTTTGTGAGATTTTAATTTTTTACCCTTATTTAACTCTCGACATAAGAAATGATAAATGTGCTATATTAGCCTGACGGGCCTTGCCCCCCTCCCCCCTCTCCTGTTAAATCATGTTGTTTAAAAAGGGGCCCTCGGAGGCTCCCACATAGATTAATGCATTGCCCCCCCCCCCCCTCTACAAATTCCTGGGTCCACCCCTGCATCCCCCCGAACCGGCCCGTGGGCCATCCGGTCATTTTAACACCATTATTACAAATAAAACTTCCGAAAAAAATGAAAATTTGGAGTGGTAGGAGCTAATCGAGTGCATCAAGTTGGATTAGATCCTACCACCCAGGTCTGGCGAACTCATCTGTGCCATTCATTCATTGCATTTCATCGTAGGTTGCACAACCAGACCCAATCACCTGTAGAGTTTGCGACCTATATATACCGTGGGTGTAATCGGGGCAACGAGAAAGGTGTTTACCAAAAAGAGACACTTTGTAGTTTCGGTCGTTGTGTTTCAGTGGGTTTTCCGATTTGGAAAACAAGCAATACCACAAGTTATTAATTTTGATCGCCCTCAATTGTCACTGATGTGTCTCTTTCGGCGGAAAGGCAACTTTATCAACTTCAATTTACAATCCCCATGATCGTTTTCGGCAACGTAGTTTCGACGTATTTCGTCCTGCGACCGGAAGGACCTCTAGACGGCTTTCGCTGGTTTCCGACGTCATCGTATTATTGAACCCGGTGGATTTTTGGCTACCAGCTATCTCTCCAGGCCCCGGGTTCGAATCCCCTTCAGGCTTTACGTTTTTCGTTCATCCATCAGACTTGTATTATCAAATTAATGATAATGATAGGACTACTCTGAACCCTAATCGTCATGTCAAGAGAGGAGGTTGATTGTTAACTTATTTTAAACAGGGTCGGGACGTTACGCTTTTTACAGGAGAACTCTCCATTTGTAATCAAAAAGTTGTTAAATCAAAAAGACCCTAAAAAAATTTGGAAAATTATAAAAAAAACCTGGTCGAACCCGCCCTCTCCTCAACTACTACTTTTAAACATGATAGTCCTAATGGTAATGAGACTGATCCGGCTGAAATTCCGAATATTATGAATTTATTATATATAATTCTTGCAAACATTCTAAATAACCTTCTTTCCCGATCTTAGCATCTTAATAAACAGGAGACACTGGGCATCACACTTCATTTGAATAATTTTCTCAGTTAAATATGACCATTAGTTAACAAGTTCCATGTACTATTTAAGTAACATGACAGAAAGCATTTTCGCGATTCTGCAGCAATCCCTCGCTCCCCTGTTCCCTTGTGCATAACATTTCATAATAAATCAGGTCCATTCCTAACGGCGGCAAAGTTTCAAAGCGTCCATCATGGCCGGCCTTAATCCATTAACACCCATAAGTACCCGGAAGCACCCCATCTAATCTGTCCCCCCCTCTGACATCTGACAAGGGCAGGGGCACAGTCTTGGTAATCACATAACTCACACCAAACCGACTCAAGAGCGACACAGCTCTCATACTGGGTGTCATCTGAAGGACTCCCGGCCATTATCAGGGGTTAGTTATCGAGTTAACACGGGCCATAGTTGCCCCAGAGAACCTGCTGGGTCAGGCACTTCCATACCCAACCTACGTTCGCCTGCAAAGCACATGTAGCTAAATCTTTGACAGGCCTATTTCACCCTACCATCCTTCGCCCCTCCCACCCGGAAAACCATTTACCCTTACCATCCATAGATGGAGTATTAAAAGTGTTTGAAATGAACTTCTTTTGAAGTCAGCCGTGAGGGATGAGAGTCATTAAAAATTCATTAAACATTTTCTGTATGGATAAAAGGTACCTCCCGGCCTATATAACTACCCTAAATAATTCACCTTAAACTGGGTCTAAGCTGGTTAGATATATAGCCGACCTTAAGGTTTGAGACTAATTTCAGCCAGTGCATGACTTAAATCGGCCTGAACTCCATATAAACCACCTTCAAATAAAACCTATAAATATCGGGCAGTAATGGCATTTACAGGCTTTCTCACTTCTCATCCACAAGTTAAGGAACCCCATGCCAACAATTCATTTTGAAGTCTGCCTTCCAACTCAATTAGAACAAGCCGACACCCTAACCAAATAAAGCTTACTAGCACGCATACGCCTAAGCTTATACTCTTCGCACGGCTTTTCTTTTGGCATTAACGTAAGGTTTCTGCACGGAGGTCTAAACCTTTAGATCCCAGGTGCACGTGGCCACTGTCTGTCTACTCCTTCCCGTGACTGGGAAAAAGTAATAAAAGACTAGAGCGGTCTCTAGCCTGCATCAGACATGGCTCCAACAGTATCCGTACTCCTCCTTCGTGGACTCTTTATCCTGGGCACTGTCTCAGCTAAGCCATGCCTATGCACCAGTACGGTAAACCGTTTTCGTACCAACTATGGTGTAGTATTCGAGAGTAAACCGTCCATCCACATAGGTAATGAGTACTTCACTACCGAAGTCGATATCATTTTACCACTTCCTCCTTCTCCGAAACAGGCAGCCGCACTAAATTGTAGACACGGCGCTACCCTGGCAGCCGGTTCAATGGAACAGTGTCGAAAAATCCAACTTATGTTGAATAACATAACATCTATTGGGAAGACTATAGCAGCGAAGGTCACCAACGGACTCCGGCAAGTGCAATCAATTTTGGAATCGACGGCCCAGCCAACACCTCCATCAGCCAAATCCAGGAAGCAGCGGGCTCTGATTCCAGAAATCGGCAAGTTCTCCGAGACTTTATTTGGAACGGCGACACTCGATGACTTGAAGCAACAGACTCGTGCTGACCAGGTAAATGCCGATGAAATCGGCTTCCTCGATGGCAAAATAAATGCAGTCCTAAAGTTAGTTGACTCCACTTTGGAAATCCAACTCCAGGCCATCATAGAGAACACTCATTCCATATACAATTTGTCCCGAGGACTCCAGGCTTACATTAGTAACCGGGAATTGATGGTCAGGTTGATGCAAGATTTGCAAGAATTGCGTCTACTGGATTTTAAACTGGACTATTCCCTTGATGTCTTGCTACAGGCTATTCGCGACCTAACGGAGAACAGGCTGAGTAACTCTTTGATATCGGAGACTGATATGAGTAAGATTCGGTACCTTTTCATTTCCAAGTCCAATCGTTCAAATATTTATATTCCAAACACTCGCGACATGTATAGAAGTGTAACTGTTTTATTCCCCCCGGTTTCACAGCAAAATGTTCTGAAAACTATTTTGAAGATTCCCGTTATTTCCTTAGACAAAATATTTACGGTTCTAAAAGTGAACACCTTCCCTCTAGCCTTCCATGGGCATTATACTCGCCTCTCCAACACACCGGCTTATTTATTGGTGTCCGCAACCCAATACACGGTATCCTCCAACCCAGATCTGGATAATTGCCATTCTCTGTTTTGTCATTATGACCTACCAATTCGCAGGCTTTATCCCTCGTCGTGCCTCATTTCTATCTATCTACGTGATCATGAGTCTGTCAAACGTTATTGTGATTTCAAAATACTCATTCAGTCTAATTTCAGAAGGTCGAACATCCAAGTCATTGCAACTGTTATTCCAGCACAAAGTCCAGCAGTGGTAAAAAGTTGTCTAGACTAATGGCCAATTGGTACGAAGACGAACAGAATGACCCCCGGGAGCGCCCGTGCATCGCCACCCACTACATGAAACATTACGTACAATGTAATGTAACCAGGAAGAAGAGGCAACATCTGTTTGCAGCTGTGAAGTGGTACCAACACAACACCGTCGAATCCAGATACATAAGTCCTTATACAATGTGGCACAAGGCAAAGTTCGAGCAACCTTCATGGGCATCTTTCCTGCCTGTTATGCGGATAAGTGGACATTTTGGATATGTGGTTGAAAAAGAAAATATGATCGTATGTCCCCTTCGGCGCCACGACTTCTTGTAGATCTAGAGGACCTATAGATATATCGAACTCGTGCACGTGGTGTCCGAAATTAAGCTGAAAACGTATGCAGAATTACTGAGATTGTGCACCACAAATTTTGGATATGCACCCCCCGATATATGGGAATGAAAAAATTCCATGAGAAGTGTGCACATGTATAAAAAAAAGTGCAAAACTTAAAAATAGCGCACCTGGCCGTGAGTGTGCAGAATCACGAGTGTGAGTGTGCAGACTCACGAGTGTGAGTGTGCATGCCGGGTGCAGGCCTATAGGCCCGGCCTATAGGGCGCAGCAGCTTAATTTCGGACACTGTCCGGTGTTTTATATGCATTGTTAGGATTATGTGTTTTAGACGCTTTTGCAAACAAAAGCAACATTTTTTAAATAAAAATTCGTCTTGAAGTAGTGTATTCATGGGAGGAATAATTATATTACGCCCTAAACCTTATAATGTGACTACTTTCAAATTTAAAATAAAAGGTAGGAAATTACTTCACAAGGTTACGGTGCCAGGATGTGCGACTTTGAGGTACGTTTTCTGAAGTTATTTCACAGGCTGGGGGTGTGGGGCTGTGTGCATTTACGGGTGGTTTCTTGAGTCAGGTGTCAGGACGTGCACCTCCTGCCAGGGCTGCGCGAGCGACACCTTATGTAACACCTGACACCGGTCGCTCAGGCTGCTCGGCTGACCTAGATCGCCCCTCATTACCTGCCCCTTGTATAACGGGGAGGGGGGGGGGGGCACCAGCTTTATAAGGATGTGCCCACCACATGCACACACACAGTCCCGCGCCAGCCTCACGACCATAAAAGACGTACGCAGAAGTTTGCTGATATTAAACGCAAGCGCCACATTTTGAACAATGGCGACCGCGCAGAAAACCCGGTAGGTGAATCAGATAACTTGCCTATAATTTGATAACATAACTTGCCTATATAGAGAAGTAGTGTTTTTTCAGGCTTTGCGGGAGAATGACTTGGGGTTTATACTTCCATATATAGAGTGTTTGTTAACAAATGTATAAGGGTGTGGATAATAGCTGTTACGTTGGCTACATATTTTCCTTTTTTTTTCGTTTTCTCCACATACACGTAGATAACCAATTCCATACACTTAAAGGTTGTTTTTTGGCTCATTCAAGCAACCATGTGCTGTCGGAGGAGGAAGAGGAATCCCAGGCATGGACACCGCGTGAGGAGAAAAATATTGAAGAGGAGGAAACGATCTGGACGGAAGCCCAATGGACCGAGTGGGCGCCCCAGTTCACCCCTAAGTAGGTTTAAATTGTTCAACACTGTTGATAGACAGGGATAGAAGAGAAGCATGGAAAGAAAATTATTAACTTACTATCTGGTAGGATGACTATCTTCATGCCAAATAATGCACACTGTCTAAAACCCGACGACGGACTCGCGATCGGACATAGTTGTGGTCGCTCGAATTCATGTAACATGCTGAAACAACAGGCTCTTTTTTTGACAATTTTAAAATTGCAAATTTATAAGACTGGCACAATAACATGAAACAGAGATTGGGTGAGAAAAATTGACATGCCGATGATTTGGTAGTTTCGACCACCTATGTTGAAATGATGGACGGTGTGATGATTTTTGAATTTTTTTCCAGGACGCACGACCAACAGCAGCTCCCGGACGGCCCATCAGAGTGGACGTGCGTCTACTGTTCGGAGGATCCGACCCAGGTTGGTACATTTGTATTTACACGATGAAGCTAAGGGGGAAATAAAACATGTAAGCGTATGAAGGGAAATATGTATAAACAAAACAAAATGATGAGTGGGGCGATTTCACGAGTACAATTGTTCTGAAATTTGCCAATATTACGAGGGACACGCTGGTATGTAGTAAGTACAAAATTGACTTTTGCACATTTAACTATAACCACACATTTTTTTTCAGGAGCAGGAGGAGTACTTAACGGACCAAAGGTGGAAGGCGATGGAAACGTTTGCCGAAGACCAACACGCCACACAACCGCAGGCCATATTCTTGGATGGCAACTACAGGTACGCCGTGTTTTTTTTTTCATAATAAATAATATTATATAGCAGCAATGATTTTCGATGATGCTACTAGGCAAAAAATAACGAGGGCATAGAATCTTAATGTTGACGTTGGAGTGAACGCCGAATTTTGTACAGTTACTAAAGATTGTGATTGGTGATGGTCCGATTAGTTCGTGCACAAAATTTAAACAAATGTGTATTTAAACATGCCTCCTTAATATTTCAGAATGTACTTGGTCTGCAACTACTGCGGCCGGTGCTACCACGCCGACTGTGAGGGGGGCGAGCCTGCCAGCATCATGTGCTCCGAGGTGTTGTGCGAGTGGTGCGCCGAGGATAAAGATTAATATAATCGATTCAGCAATAGAATAGTACACTAGAATTATAACTACACTTTGTGTCAAATGTCCTTTTATTTTTATTCTTATATAGTAACACTAGTTAACCTCGGGAGCATGATAGCTATAGGTTAGAATTTACCTTAAATCACAGCTTCACGCTAAACTATGTTTTGTGTGTACCTGGCAGTCTACGGCCGATTGTACAGAGTATTGAAAAGATAATGTGAGTCATAATATATCTTTCATCTAAATTTAGAAATATACTAGATCAGAGTGAAACACAGTCTTTTAATCTCTAACTTCTAAGTACAGTGAGAGTAGAACACTGGTAAAGCGCGGCCATCAAATACAACCCACATTCCCCCTATAGGCATACAAACTTTGATAAATCTGAGGGGGTTCCAGAAACCCCTTATTTGGATAATTCCCTTTATTGGTAGTTTAATTGCGTAAAATTTGAGAAATCTGAGGGGGGTCCACAAAACATGGGAACCCCTCCCCCCCCCCTCCCGCCCTGAGCCACTGCTGGCAATTATATTGGTGCCTGAATGGAGGGTAGGTACGTTAACACGCCGAGAAGGTTGGGCGTGTTAAGAGAACTATGAGCGGATGGGACTATTGTGACACAATATAGTTAACACCCCCTGACTTACACTTATATACACGCCAGAAGGGGAAGGGAAACTATGAGGTGGGCGAAAAAATATTACCTAACACGCCCATTGCTATGGGTGGTATAATGATACTTTGCTGTTTCAGGGATAATGGTGGAGTAAGACTTACACTCCTTGACACGGTTTAGAGCAAATTGATTCAGACACGGCCGAGTCTGTTTAATGTATGAGTTCAAAAATTTGCCGTGTTGATCTTCTTTCAATTTGTATTCTTTATCTTAGATCTGATGCTTAGAAAGTTATATATCCTATCTGTGTAGTTATAGATACCCTCTTTTGATAATTATTGAAGTTTTCTTAACAGAACACATCTTGGGTGCCCTGTATCCTGAACACTGACGTCTGTTTGTGACGTCACACTCATAAGCTCTTATTTTTAAATTTCAAAATTGGTATTGAACGCTTGTTGTTGTTATGGGTGTTTACTTATTAACTGGGGAATTACTATCACTTTATCGTCCGAATCGTCTTAATTAATCTTCCTTCATCCTTGCTAGCCAAGTGGTAGACTGATCCGCGAGATGCGCGCTCATATCCATAACGCAGACAACGCTTGGTTGAGAGTCAAGTTTATTAGTGGATGTATCAGTCATGTTACAATTGCCAGTGTAGTCATAGCCTATCTTAATCCTATGCTTACAAACAACACCGCCTGAAGGCAAGCTTCCTTAGTAAAGTCCATCTGACTTCGTGCGGCCATGCAACAGTACAGTTCTGTTACTAGTCACCAGATGTCACATATATGGCTATCCAAACCCCGAATCTGTAAGACTAGTACTCGTATTGTTCCAAACATTTATCGTCTTGCTCTGCTCTTAACCACAGATCACTACCTTTATAATTATATTAGTTTAGTCATTGGTTTTCTCCCAAGCAGTGCTACTTGCTAGGAGACCTTTTTGTACGTAGCCTTGACCCTTCAGGAATATTGAAACGTTTTGCAGTATGTTAACTTTAGGTTTGATTATCATGCATATCAGCCTACTATTACACGTGAGATCCATCGTCCCTATTTAGACCAGGCTTTAGAGGTAGACTCAGATGACCACTATGGCGCCATCTGGTGAATTTCATTTGAAATTGCATTTATGACTTTTATTAATATCATTTCATTTCTGTGGTTAAAAAAAGTAATGCAGGGGCGATGATTCTTTTTATCTTTTAGAATTTACAATGTGAATTAGAATCAAAGTCACAGAAGTTTGAATGCCTGTGGTTTGTGAGATTTACTTGATATTTAGTTTTTTTCTTGAATTGCTATTTCAATAGATATTTTCAGACTTACCAGCTTGCCTGGCAGATACATAAATGGTGTAAAAGCTAGTTATTGTAAAGAAATGCATAATGTACAATTAGAAAAAGAAATGAATAGGAATACGAGGAATTGTTCTACTACATCTAGATGAGTATAATCAATTTACATGAAACATAATTATGACATTCCTTATGTCCTGGAAATATTTTGTTTGCTAAGTTGTTATGACAGTTTAATATTGGAAGGCATAGTTGCAAACAAAAGTGTTTTCTGATATAAAACCAGGAGAATATTCCATGTGGAATGTAGACAGATAATCAATGGTCTCCTTATAGGTGTAGGATCTGTTGGGAGAGAGCGATGTCTGAATTTAAAGGGAGTCAAAAGCTATGTTTTGTCCAAATATGACAAGATTTTGCAGACTTAAATAAATATGAAAATACATTCTAAGAGTCTTACCTTAGATATTGATACAGTATAAATCATGACAACTAGCTATAAAATGTATTTGAATTCCATAATACTTGTGTCATTTATGCCTGAAGACAGCAAGGTTTGTAAACAAACCAATTTTGATGGGTCACCAAAATTGACCAGGGATGAGTTTGAATGTATTTTAATATAGTTTAAGTGTGTATTCACAATCAATATTTTACCACAGGCCTAGGTTATGGCCATAGAACATATTTCAATAGTAAACTGAAGTTGTACAATTTTGACCCTACATTGCTTTTGGCTTCCTTTAACCCCAGCACATAAATTTTTAAGTTTCCAATTTGCATGAATTTCATTTCACTTTTGTCTTCTAAAAGTGTTTCCAACAAGAAAAAAGGAAATATCCTAAGACGTTAGACAGCTATTTGGGAAATAGAATGAACTTAAGAAATCCTGTGAATTCTGGGCATTTCAGTACTCCCTTTGCTATGTCATAATTATGAGAATCCCCTCTCAAAATTACTTGGGAATCATAGGTTATTGAATGAATTTAAGTGAGTGAAAAATACAATTAACAAGCAAGCTATTATCTATGGGCTGGTTTCTTGTCTTATGTTCACATTTTCTGAAGGCTAGAAATGTTTGACATCACCCAGTTGGTTTGTTTACTCTAGATTGAATTGTTCTCACAGAAGGCAGCGAGTTCCAGCCTGTCCAATGTTGAAGATCCTCAGGGTTTTCAATTATAGGGAAAAAGTCAATCATTTGGTAGCTGATATAGGAACTTGAAATAAACATACAGGCTCGATATTACATAAGGAAGTCAAAAATTTGTAAGAAGCCACAAATTCTGTTCTGCAAATCATTCATTCGGTTATAGGTTTTATTGTAACAATTTTCCATCACATTCAATCTTAATATTTCACTCATCATTTTTATTACATTTAGCCAACCAGTGTGATGAAGATATTTAGATACACTCATAAACTGCAGATGCTTGTCATGGTTTGCACTTTTGGTTGGTATATACATTTTCTCATCCTGGAATATAGCAGTTTGACAAACCAAGTTCCAAATATTTTAGATATATACAGGAATAAGGAAAATTCTGTACCTAATATTAAGCCACAGTGAATGAATTATAAAATGTAAATACATTTAATCTGAAAGTATACATCAAATTACTCATCATCTTGCATGTCTCCCTATGTGTTTTCAATCTTCATGGGAGTGCCAGCTTCCGGTTCCAAAGCTGGACCCAACAGCCAAGTGTAAAGCTCTCCAGTTGGGCTCACTTTGATCCACTCTGTGTTCTCATAGTCAATCATCTGTTCACCCCACTTGTTCCTCTTTGCACCAAGGTGGTCTATTCTGGCCTTCAGAGAAATGTCACTGACACCAGTTGGTAGCACTATCGTTGTGCCTCGTAGCACTAACGCTCCTTGCGTCTGCCACCTGGTGGTCCATTCCTCTACTTCTTTGAGGTGTGCTGTACCTGAATACACACCAATCTGTCCAGCACCTGAGAGATGCTCCGGAGGTGGACACGCTAACAGGCCCCTCAGAGGGGCTGATTCTGGGACGTATATCTCTAGTTCCTCTCCCTTCTCCCTGTGGGGTATCAGTTGCAGAAGGCTCATCCAGGCCTGTGTTGACCAACTACATTCAGCGGGTTCTCCCCACATGTCATTGTACTGGTTGACGTACACTCTAACCCAAAGTCCCCATGTTTGCTCAGGGTACATCTCTGTGTGGGCCTGCAGCACCTCGATGACATCTTCAAGGCACCAGGCATCGACATTATCTAGATGACTGTCACGAAGTCTTGACACTTTGCCCCAGCGGATGGGGCCAGCTGCATACACACTGGTCTGTGTTCTAAAAGAAAAAGGCATTGCTTATAATACAATTAGTTGCTGCTTTTGCCATATGCTATAAACAAGTTTAGTGTAGAAATAGAGATATGTTATTTCAGTTTTGATACATTTCATGTGTTTGTGATATTGATAAAAAAAAATCATTCTTAAAACTTTTTATAATCATAATTGTTCTTCTATAATTTTATCATATTTCTACATTGATCATCTACAGTAAATGATGTATAGTTCCTTGATTTACTGTTTGTGTTCTTTGGAATACCTTTTGTATGAATAAACTGCACATTTTCTCATGTCCTAAAGAACTACTATGTGAATACTATATACAACTAACTTACTGATCATCATTCTCATAGGTGCAGGGTAGGAGCTGATGCACTGTGCATTGAATGATTTCCTCCTGTTGGGATGTTGGACAGCTTCGAAGACAGTCAACTACATGCCTGATCGTCCCATTGATCTCAAGGTTTCTGAACCATGGCGAAGATTTCAACCCAGCATCGGAGTTGTCGAATACCCAATCCAACATGTAACATTTTGCTTGGGCCTCCCCCACCTCATTATCATCTTGATGTGTATGCAACAACTTCATAACAGAAGCCTCAGAGGTGATCAACTTTTGTAGTTTCTTTTGTTCCTCCACAAGTTGATATTCTGTTGTGTCACCCTCATGCTGTGAAATCAGGATGGCTCTTACTAGGCTTTGAAGTAGGTCTTCTGTCTGTATCTTCTTTCCTGAGAGAATTTCACAAATTATCTTCTGGACATTCCTCAGGCATTTCAGGCTAGAGATAGCCAGGATCAGTGACTTCAAGCTGTCCTCTGATGCTGTGTGGAAGTAACAGGCAGCAAAATACTCATATAGCATCTCATGCCCAAACCTGAAGGATGTTTCACATTGAGCATCCAAGCTCCTTTCAGTGTGTTGGGTCAAGAATGAATCCTGATATACCGTGTTGATTTTAAAGTCTTCTAGATGCTCCTCTGAAAACTCTCTGATGTTAATCAGGATGCCATACAAGCACATCTGGTAAAACTGCTCAGCATCCTCTGCTGTCACCTCTTGCCTAGCCTGGACACTTCCACCGTCACACCGATATCGCTTTTCTAGCTCTCTCCTGATGAGATGCTTTTCTAATGGTCTGAAGAGTTTAAGTATGTCTAAAGGCTCATCAGGCGTGAGCTCCAGAAGCCCTCTGGATGTCAGCTCACAAAGTATGTGGAGTTGCAAAGGGTTGGTCAGGATTGGTTCTAGTTCCTGCTGATGGTGTTGGATATAGGTCAGTATTGGGTGAGCTTGAGACGCTGATGGTCGGGAGGGAAAGTAGCTTTTAACATAGTCCATGGCCTGGGATAGACTGAACCCTTGCAAGACAAGCAGTCTATCAAACTTTTCGGGATCAATTCTGCAGAGATCTGTGCGTGATGAGATCAGGATTTTCTGACTTCCCAGTGTCTGTTCATCTACATACTCCCTCAGCTCATTGATGATGGCCTCATTGCGCAACTCATCTATCGCATCAACCAACACGGCAACCCCATTTGACATTTCTACATGGTTCATGAGGACATCCTTATCCTTCTTTCTACACCAGAGGGCATTCCGAATGGCCTCCCTCACTGAGCCCTTGATTGTTCTGACATGGAGATAAACCATGAGTGAAAACTGTCCTTTCTCAATCAACACTGTGTCTCCCAATAACTGCAAGAACTCATTGCTCCACTTGTGCACCAGGTGCTTCAGAAACGTTGTCTTGCCTGCACCTGGAGCACCATCCAGTCTTGTCAATTGAGGGGGGTCTTCATTGTTGAATCTCCTCAGGACGAGATCCTCTGGAATCGTACTCAGCTTCCTGAAATTGAGAAAATAGGACAAAGAGTATATCGATCATGAAAAGATAGTGAACATAGCTAAATCTTTGTGCATTAGAATATAGTTTCACTGAGAGATTTTATACTCATTTAGATGAAACAATATGTTTAATTTGTTTTCACAAATATAATTAATTAACCTTATGACAGTTTTCCATGAAACGACCATGGCTACACACAGTACAGCTAATGTTGACATTTTGACACTGGTTTGTTGAGAAATACCATTCTGCAAGTTGGGAAAATGTATTGGGTCTTACCCTTTATTTTCTCTGGTAGTTTGGTTGTTTTTCAGGTCGACCTGAACAAAGTACTCTGCAATGTTCAAGACCTCGGCTTTTGGGTCACTGTCAAAATCAAACAGCTTTGTACGCATCAGCTTCTGTCTGCAGGCTCTGCAGTGGTCTCGTATTGCTGAAATAGACATTAATTTCATATGAAGATACATGTATATCCATTCATTATTTTAGGTTTCAAAATTACTATTGATTTCGAAATTTCATTCTCAATTTAGTCAATTATCATTTTCTATCAAAGGACAAAAATGTATCGAGTCTCCCAGTAATGTTATAGGATTTAAAACTAACAGATTGTCGCTGTGTGCTTTTTTTGATCCAATGGAAATAACATTTAATTGAATAAGAAACTGACTGCTCACTTATTTCTTTTCCTTTTGATAAACTCTAGTAAATTACCCCTTAAGAGTGTCCCAGACAGCCTAATTTTCGATGTTCCTTCGTTCATGGATTGAGTGCTGGCTGTCTGAGGCTCTCCCCTTGTCTTGTATGTCTGTGGATCAAACCCTAAGGCAAATAGCACACGCTCTTGGTTGGTGAGTGCACATGCCCGGAGAAGGGCGTGGAAGCGCCAGGCGGGCCCACGCTCCAGATGGTCTAACAACCGCTCCACTTGAACATGCCGAATGGCATTAAACTGCAACATAAAATATCAAATGCACTTTAATGTTTTCAGTCACAGTGAGCTTTATTTAGATGATTTATAGGGCTTAAGAAAGATACAACAAGTTAAAGGCATATATGGAATTATAAACTTTTCCGATCATCATGCTGTTTAATATTAGATTAGGATTGATGATTGGCTTTGATCCGAATAATTTAAGGGGGAGGTTGAAGTTTACAACTGCCAATTTAAGGAATATTGAATTTTATGAAATGCTTAGTATATTACAAATACAAATTAAATATTTTATGTTTGTTCAACCAGGGACAGCCCAAATAAGTAAAGAGGCAGAATAAAATGCGTTGTAAATACTTTGTAAATTTACGAATCATAATATGTACATTTAGACAATAACCAGTTTAAACCTCATAGTCTTGATGTACACTTCACAAATTAGTAAGATTTCATGTTTCTATACTTTGGAAGAGTGTCTATGTATAATTTTGAAAATTGTTGATGTACAAATCCAATTTTCATATCCTTATAATTTTAACATTCACAATGTGTTGTTGGTCTACTAGATACTATAATTTTTGATAGTAGAATTTATCAATCAAGAAAAACGCCTTTCTTTGCTTCGTAAATTTTCCCTGGTTGAAGAATTTGTTATGTATTTGATGATTTTGAAATACGAATTTTATATAAAATGTCCCTAAATAGGCCCCCTGATATACTTATGTTTTAGTGTGTCAAATATTTTAACATTAGTGCCCCTTTTAACAGAATTCCTGGACCTGCCCCTTTTTCAGGATTGCACATGTTTACCTTTATTTCTTCAAGCTCTCTTGAATTGACGACATCGAGCGAGATTAGGTGTAACCAGAGATCAGACGGGTTTACCAGTTCAGCAAGGTCAGGTCTTTTCTTCGTGAGGAGTTTATTGATACTCTTTGTGGGCTCCTTTGTGGATAGTCCGAGGATTTCTTGTTGTTCTGGGTTCGTCTTATCCCATGGGGGGAGTTCGCCCCCTGTTGCCATGGTTCCTGCAAAAATATAAAGTAACAATATTTTGATAATTAGTCATGTGACAAGTTATAATATGAGAATCATGATGTAGTGGTGACCATCTTCCGAGTTTGGAATTTTGGCATAAGGACCTAAAAATCTGTTGTTGGGTCCTCATATTCTGACCTATCCTAATATAAATTTGCCTAACGATTCTAACTTTTTCCAGAAGAGAATACTGCATGGTTTTTTTACCACACACTTTCTGTCGATTCCACGAAGGCCACTAAAACCTCAAAGCAAATCAACTGCAAGCCAACATCGAAATATAAACACGAAAGTACCTTGACATCAACACCAGTGTGTGATGTACATTATGGGCGTAGACCTTAAAATTAACATGGCGACTTGACCATTTCTTAAATTTGACATTTGGCTTAGTGAAACGAAGAACAAACAAAAAATGACATAACATTTGACATAGGGTTTTCCTGAAACTTGACATGCGACACAAAGAGTCCTTTTTAAAATCGACAGGAAAATAGAAAACATATGACTTGGCCATTTCTTAAATTTGACAGCCGACATGGGGACTCTTCATCTACACATCTAACATTTTTAACTATTTAATCATCTAGTCTGAAATTCTATGTTACTTTTGATGTTATAGACGTTGTGCAGATGATGTCACACCTCTCAATATAGGCTGGCCGCCATATTGGCGATCAGTTTTAAATCATTAGTATCAACAGTTTTAAGACATTTAGAAAACATATTTTCAGAGAAATTCACTTAACACTCACTCAGAGAATTATCTTAAACAATTTTGATAATTCAGATTTTATTAAAGTTTGTTCTTTCCATAGCCACATGGCTTTGAAAACCATGTGGTGGTCACCAGAAAATGGTCACGTGACCACGTCTGCTACATATGACAGAGGTGGTATGGTTTTGTCCCAAGGCCCTCTAAGTCTAGGATTTCAGCAATTCACGTAATTGTAATTACAAGCTTTAATTCTGATCGACCAGCCTCAGCTGGTCTAAAATACATCTGAATATGGGAATTGCTTGATCAGAAATGTATTTCCGACCGACTCTGAAATCCTAGACTTACAAAACAGCCAGGTTTTATTTGTTTTTCTGGGAAAAATCCTCTGTATTTATGACCCGGTGAAGCGATATTAAGGATCGCCGGTGTTTTCAGGATACACTCCGTGACTCTTGTTATCAGTTTCTTTTTGTGAGTAGTTTAGGTTTACAATGGAAACCAGGGACATGTGAAACTGATGACTCAGATGCCTCCTCCATCCTAGTCCGTCCCTGACCTACCTAGCTCTTGCATAATAGGTCTGTACACCCACAACAGACCATGGCTTTTATTGGTCACTTAAAATTTGTAAGGAATTCTTTAATTGGCTGTCTATAAATGGCATGGGAAACCCTTTGATGGTTGTTTTGGTGCTGGCTGGTTTATGGTCCTACTTGCCATAAACCAGTGACTGCAAAGCATGCTGGGATTTAGGTGGGAATTCCCAAATTCCCAGATGTAGGTAGGAAATCCCCCCTAAAATGGTTGCCGGTGTACAGACTGACTTTGGGAAATAGTGGGTCTGATGTAGACAGACCTTCTCCATCCCTTCTCCCCCACCCTCCCTCCATGGGCCCATCGCCCTCCCCCTCCCTCACCATATTTCTATTCTGTGTGAATTGTCTGTGAACTCCCTAGTATGATAGACACGATCTGACTGTAAAAATTCAGGAAAATAATCATCGGAAACTATAGCTCTTGGGAATCTTTGATTGGCCAGGTTGCGGTGGATTTCCGTAGCTTGTCTGACCTACCTCGTTCTCCAGTTGTAGCGGTCTGGCCGGCGGGGAAGGTTTCCTTGTATGTATATCAACCCTTTGCCTTCTTAGGCGAGTTCGACTGGGTCATCCCGGGGTACGCCACGTGCGCAATGCTTCTTCTTGCTCTAAGCATTGGTGTCCAGCTCCGTGGGGTTATGGCTACATCCTAACGTCGTCTCGAACCGGCCTATAGGGTACCAAGACTCCCCTACACAGACCTCTTTCACTCGGTTCTCCCGTCTTCTGAATCTCTGATCAGACTCTGACCATCCCTGGGGGCCCTTGATGTGGGGGTCCCCATGTTGAATGTCGAATTTAAGAAATTATCATGTCCCTCGTCACTAAAGCCCCATACCCACTAGGCGATTTTACCAGCGACTGGGGACAGGCTACTGACAGAATAGCTGGTGAAATCTTTACCAATTCAGATCACCTGTTAGTATGTAATATTTAACGTTTCATTCAAACAGGTGATCTGAATTGGTAACGATTTTACCAACTATTCTGTCAGTTGCCTGTCCCCAGTTGCTGGTAAAATCACCTAGTGGGTATGGGGCTTTAACTTTTCATGTCCCATGTCGCCTCTAAGAACTTCTCATGTCCCATGTTGAAGTTAAGAAGTGGCTCCTGCTATATCGTTTATCTTTTTTCTTCATATCATTAAGCCCCATCTCGCATGTCGATTTTAAGAAAAGTTCATTTCATCCTGTAGTATTTAAAGGTCTAGGGCCATTCCCATACTGCATCAGCAGCCCAGATGCGGGGATGTAGGTGTTGAAGTTACAACAAACCGTCGACTGTGGAACAGGATGTCTCTCCCCAAGGAGGACCTGATAATCGCCATGCTATAAGGGGGGAAGATGGGGGATTATCATGTCGCATGTCGATTTTAAGAAATCAATATGTCCCTTGTTACTTAACTTCTCATGTCCCATGTCGTCTCTAAGATGGTCAGGGGCGGATCCGGGAATTTGAAAAGAGGGGTGGGGGGTGCTATAGTGATTTTTTATTGCACCCTCTGTACGCTTGAGTTTTGCATTAAAAGGAGGAGTGGGGGGCGTGTCAGGCACATGCTCCCCCACCCCCCGAATCCACACCTGATATAGTAGGATACTCCTTTTCTACTTTTCTTACTTTTTCATCTGTCCACAATGGCATCTCTGAGTAAAGAATATGGCGCATGTCCCTGTATTTCATACAACCCATGTCAATAAAAAAAGACCTGTCACATGTGGAATGTAAGGAATGCATTAGATCATGTCGTTTATGTTATTCTTCATATCACTCTAGGTCTGTTAACCAAGAAAGAACCGAAAAACTTAAAATGTGTTATGCCCTACCAATTTTTTTTCCTTGTGACATTTTGTCCTCATAATATATTTAAGCAGATCCCTTTAATTCTTTATAATATACAGTCACATGTATTAAATCAGTCCTTTCTTAACCAGCAGACCTATGATAATCTCCATGTCCAATGTCGAATATAAGAAATGGCCATGTCGCCTTGTCGATTTTAGGGGTCTGAACCCGTGTGGATATGTATGCAATGCCGCTGTCATATTGAGGCCAAGTGACTCACTTCAGGGGCCATTGACTATCCCAAGTGCTTCACTTATAGATATCAGCCTTTACTTTTTAATCTAGTTTACTTCCGCGGCCATCCAGGATTTTGAAAAAAAAGAAAATTTTCCAAAAAAAGGGAGGGGCACGCCCCCCCCCCCGCCCCCTCCCCGTCTGGATCCGCCACTGCTCTCGACTCTTCACAGTGCCTCGGTTCGATATAAACTTTTACTTTATGATCTCAATTCTATCAATGCACAATACAACAGGCGCGAATTTAGAGCATGGGGATGGGGCAGTTGGATTGGCATACCAGGCGCACACCTCAAAACCCCCCAACATCAAATACATACCCAAGCAACTGCTTTAGAATGTAATTTTATGTTTACATGGTGACTTTTTGCATTATCTGGAAAAAGTGGTGCAATCTAGGCCCTGAAAATCCGTGTTTTAATGAAGAAAAGAGTGCCTTTTGGAGCCGAAAAAATCGTGAAAAGAGGGTATTTTTGAAATGGGAGAACACTGATGGGTTGAAGTTCCCACTTCTTAGGAAAAGTGCGTGGTGGGTTTGTATCACCCGCTGGGACCCTCGGCAGGACGTTTCCCGGAAGGAGGATCAGCGGAACATCCGGGACACTTGACCCCCTTGGGTCACCACATACTGACATATATTGTGATTTATTACCACCGTTCTCGTGACCCTGCGCAGAGGCATGACCCTATAGATCTTAAATTCAACCCAGCGACAGCCATTTCTTAAAGCGACATGTGATATTGGGCTTAGTGACATGAAGAAAAGTTAAACGACATGGCAGGGACCATTTCCTAAATTAAACATGAGACATAAGAATTAAGGTCTTAGACGCGACATGGGACATGAGAAGTTAAGTAACAAAGGACATGATAATTTCTTATGTCATAAACTTGGGTATACGTTGGGTTTTGATCTTAGGATTAACTTAGAAACAGTCTACATCGAAAATCACCATTCTAGACTTATGTATTAGTTCCTCGAACTCCCTGTGGTGGCGCCACATGCACCCGGTAACATAATTGTAGGTTTTCCCGCCACTGCAGGCGTTTCTGTTGAATCATATATATATATATATATATATAATTATTATGACAGCTCATACTGACAAAGCTTGCAAGTTTATCACCCGCACTGTTAAGGAGCGGTACATACAGGGGCCAGTGCATATTGACATGCTGTACGTACCGCTCGTCATTGTTTTAACATAGTTTGAATAATGTTTAGGTGAATAAAGAGGAACCTTTGGGGTCATCCTTAGGTGGACATACGACCCATGGGGATAATACGAACCTCGGGCTTCACCCTGGGTACATGACAATTCCCTCTAGACCATATTGCCACCCTCAGACGCCCCCGTGGTTCTTCTTATTATAGAACTGCAGTAACACTTTACATAGTAAAATAGTATGATGAGCACATTGTTTTGGTATGAATATACTTATCCTATTAAGTACATTATTTTACTAAAATATTTAGGTGTATTATTAATTGTTTTACCGGCATTAGTCTGTACTGATGGGAATGGTCAGTCCATGCTCTGTAAGCTTAGCGTAGTGTTTACACCAGTGCACACCTATAACTCCTTGTCAAAAGTCTTGGAGTAAGGAGGAGTCTAGGATATGACATGTATTGTACCATCATACATAAGGGCTTTTGTGGCCGGCATTCAGTCAGTGTTAGCTGAACATTGTTGTGAGAAACA
Organism: Lepidonotus clava; assembly: GCA_936440205.1. Classification (NCBI taxonomy): domain Eukaryota; kingdom Metazoa; phylum Annelida; class Polychaeta; order Phyllodocida; family Polynoidae; genus Lepidonotus; species Lepidonotus clava. Next base: position 54,476,826 of record OW387137.1, read on the forward strand.
TATCCTCGAAAGGTTGAGTTCTAGAATCTTAGTCCTGGAATTGGAATAGAAGCTGATAGACTGTTTAGTTGGCGGGAGTGTTGACTGAATGTGATTGAGTGGATTCCATCCTTGGAGCTGTTCTTCGTCAATTGAGATCTTGTCATGGAAGTACAATAACACAGGAATGAATAAAGAACATCCTTTCACGCAAGTGTTATGTCTTACATAATACGGAACTATTATCATGTATTGGACAAGAGCAGTCGAACGGGACGGAGACTGTGATAGGAGCTAGTTATTATCCATAGACGAATCAACTAATAAAGTCAACCTAACATTAACGGATAATTATCCTACTATAGTTCAAGTCACCCAATGGGGACCCGCCTTTACACCATGGTCACCTGGTCACTATCAAATTGGTGATTTATGATCCATTGTGATCACATGGCGTCCCACCTACTTTGGTCATGTGTGACGTGTTACGTAAAAATTGGGCAGGTTACAGACTAACCAAACAAGTATGGTCGCAGACCGTGCTTGTTACTTCGCTGCTTGCCTGGGCCGGGTTCGAGGCTGGGCTGTCTGTCGTTTCCATGCTCACAGATTCGGTTGTAGAACTTCTCAAAGCAACCTGGAAAAATTTATCAAAGTGTAAGGTATACAAAAACTATTCTCCTCCATTCACTCCTGTCAGAAGGACCAAAGCTATTGTCAATCAGAACTAAAGGAGGTAATTCCTCATTCCCCCCCCCCCCCCACACACACTCTTCATTTCATACTTAGTTCAAAAGTTCAGGAAGCTTAGCAATTTGGACTATTGCAATTGAATATAATATCAGATCTAAAACACTCTTAGATATAAGCAAATGTTTAGTGGTGGCTGGCAAAACTAGAAGAACGGCTACAATTTCGGCTGAAGTGTTGTATGACTTTTAAAGCTCTGAATAAAAACAAAATGTGATTGGTCGGACCGTCCTGATATTGCTGAAAAACCGCTGAGCGGACATTGAACTCCAACAATCATCATCATATATATGAAGTAAAGCACGGTCAGGCTCGGTTCCATACAAACCTCTGTTGATACTGGTAGTATGATGCCTTGACATTAGAGGGAAACAGTGGCAATGCAAAGCCAGAAAGAGATATCAGGTCTGAAGCTTTATCATAGACAGAAACCTTTTGATTCATAATGAGAACAGAATAGTGTTTATCTAATTTGTACGTCCGAGGGGGTCTGTACAGCTCGACAATGGATGCATTCATCCAAAGTAACCACAAAGACCATGTTGCCTCTCTTTCAGTTCTGTATGCTGATTGGTGGAGAAACACCACAGTGGGCAGGGAGTGTACTTGGAACAAGCCCAGACTGTTAAGTGTGTGTAGGTGGATTGGTACATCTCTAATAACACTGTGTGGGAGGAAGTACTACTGCCATATTACCTGGGTGTGAGTAATCCCAGTAGTATCAAAACCTAATCACAAGTAATTAAGGTAATAGTGCATCCCGTAAGGAAAGTGTCTGGGTAGGTCATTGGTACGGTTTCGGTGTATTACCTCATCAGGCCATGTCTATGTGCGCGGTGTCCACATTTAGGGATCTTAAATTGGTACTGAGTGCCTGAGTATGGGAGAGAGAAGTCCCAAATAGTGTTTATCTGTACCATATATCTGCTGTACAGTGAAAATTTGCAGTTCACAAACAAGCCACGGGGTGGCAGCACTTCCTGTGACCTGTTGATCATCTATAACCTGATGGTGATGTGGCATCCAAAGGACATAGGACAACATCTCATTCTTCATTTAACAGTGAAAAAACGGCTGATTATTACATAATGAATTTAAATAATTGCTTTAAAATAAATGATACAGAGTGCCAGGTATCGCATCAGTGGAGGTTCACAGCTGCCCCTGCTAGTGATCATTTTCCCTAGACAGCTGTTGGGTTACTTTTAGACTATCTCGCATCTCTCTGGAACTAAATTTTCTTTTTCAAAAACGTGATTATTGGCTGCTTCATGCTAATTACACGATCTTCCAGTAGTTCTAGTGAGTAAATATGAATGGTTATGGTAATAAAGGTAATAGTATGCTTATATATATAACTTGAGCAAAATCTAAATCTCACATCAGTGAGTGAGTGATGGAGGTTGTATGCTGTACCGACAGCCAGGGTAATTTTCATAGCGAAAACGAGTTGGAACGAATTCTGTCTTTGGTGATCGAATCTATGAGATGAGGGTGACAGGGCGGGCAAACAGCAGGGGATCAAAACCTGAAAATCATTTTTACTGTACCTCATCCCTTAGTGAACCACAGCACCAACCTGGAATTGAACCCAAAGAACCACTTGGTCAGTGCTGGGTCCCCCTATTGTCGCCTTCTATGATCAGCAGGGGCTACTGGGGGCCTATTCTTACCCGGAACCCCCACGGGTAAGATGTGCCCTTACGGAAACTGTACACAAGTAACAAAACTCATGTAAATTGACCCAAAACTCCCATAAACCCACCCAAACTCATGCAAGCAAAACCAAAACTCATGGCAGCGAAAAAGGTGATAGTATGTTTATGAAACGCAAAACATACAGAAGTTAGTCTATGAAACAGGCCACAGATCATACAAATTGACTTAATCATACTTGGTAGATTAACATGTTATAACATCAAATGAAAGATAATGTTTTTTCGGTCTAGTAATAACATTTCATTATCTTGATGAGATGCCGAAAAGAGTAAGTGTCAATAATTTTCTTTTTCAATTGGAATATGAGCTGAGATATCATCGTTCAAAAAGTAGGCCTAGTAGTAAAGAGTTTTTCAAATTCCCGGCCATCTCATGTATATCCATAGCTTTTATTTCAATATGTTGGATTTGTAATTCACTATTAATGATATATATATGATATGAATATGGAACTAAGGTGGCCCCAACAAAATGAGAATATTACCCTGATCTCCACAAAACACCCCTTATCATCAGTTGTCTAGCCTTACGTTCCCTGTGGCCCGTTGCACAATAGAATTTCGTTGTTAGGATCAAACAAAAATATCTTTAACAAAGATATCGTTGTTACGATTTTGCAAACATAGTAAAATTTCTGATTCTAATGAATGAAATTGAATTCTGTAAATTGATATAAAAAGGAAAAATATTATAGACAAATCAGTAAAAGTTACAGCTTTCTGGCTGCATTCCAAATATAGAAAAACAATGTCTATAAACCATCGTTGTTACGAAAATATTAATTTCGTTAATAAAATTATTTTCGTTGTTATGAAATCCATTGTGCAACGGGCCACTGGTAATAGGCAAACGTACTACCGCATTTAAGGCTGGTGGCCCGTTGCACAATGATTTTCGTAACAAGGAAAATAAAAAAAACAATGAAACATTTCCTTGTTACTTTTATCGTAACAACAAACGTTTTGACACATTTTTTTCTATATTATTTAGAATGCCCTCAAAGAGCTGTAACTTTTTCTGATTTTTTCTAATTTTTTCCCTTTTTATGGGTCCAATAGGAATCATATTGGGCTATATATAAATAAGAAGCCCCTCAGCAGAAGTGGTTAGGACAGTGCTGCCACCTGTTGCCATGCACCCCTCATTAGGAGTGGGGCCAAGGACTGGCCATAGGTCACTTGCTGCCTGGACACACCTGGAACTGGTTGTGAGCTGAGATTTTAACAACGAAATGTTTCGTTGTTAAGCAAAAGTTCGTTGTGCTTTCGTTGTTTGATCCTCACACAAACATCCAGTGTGTAACGGGCCACGGGCCACATACACAGCGACCAGACACAACAGTCAAGTTGGGTCGGGATGAGTTGGTGTATGTGTCATAGGCTTAAGACTGGCATTTCCCGACGGATCCCTCGGGTCGGGAATCAAGAGTTGTTGAAGATTAACAACTCAACTGTTGGGTCTGTCAGACTAATGTAAGCTTTTATTTTTTTTCAGTTATGAGTTTTCCCAAAAATATGTTTTACATCTGGATGCAGCATAGAATATGCTTTTCGATGGTATATTTTACCCTATTCTAGCATCATTATTTTTATAAAAGTATGCTGCAATGGTATGAAGATATGGTATTTCTTTGTATGTACAGTATTACGAAGTATTACCCCTAATTCAAGTTACGATTATTTTTTATGGGTGAAGACCCCTAAATTTGACAGTGCGACATGCCTATTCCTTAAATTTGACAGGGCGACATGGGGCTTAGAGACATGAGACATCACCTCTAAGCGGTAGCGGCTTGGGACATGATCATTTCTTAACATCAACATGGGACATAGGTATTATCTGACACAGCAACATCAGGACCCCCATCTACACCCCCATTTTCATCTAAAGCTTATTGTAGACATAGTATTTTCATAGAAATCCATCATGCTGTTCCAGAAAGATTGGTTGTTACGTGTAGCATCCCCCATGCTTTTTCTAACAACTAATCTGATGTGTATAGGCCCCTAAAATGACGGGGCAACGTGGCCTTTTCTTAAATTCGACATGCGATTTATGTATGAGCCTTAGTGACATGAAGGAAAAAATAAGTGACATGACATAGGCTTTTTCTTAAATTGGGACATGGACAATTCTTAAAATCGACATGAAAATTCAGAATATAACGACAGGGGATATGGACATTTCTTAAATTCGACATGCGACATCGGGACCCCAATCAACACCCCTAGCCTGCGACGATCGAGTCTGTAGTACTCCCCACGGTCAAGTTGGTATATATGTGTCCCATCCTTTAAGGGGGGATCCCACGTGGCGACAAATTCAGAAAGTGTCATTGGCAACACTGTATGTATATTAAGACTGGAAAGTTAGGGGTGAACCTGTTATATATTACAGGTGCACTACCTGGCCCCTGGTAGGACTGGGTTCGAGTTGACCATTACACACAGTTGGCACACAAGCTTGTCACATGCCACCACCTAAGGTCCAATTAATATTCCAAAAATACTCTTGTAATGATCAGTCTTTGGTCATGGTTGAGTTGGTGGGTTCCAACCGGCCACCAGGGAAATGGGCACATAATAACTCACAGGGACTTTCCAGTCTCGATATATCTTATGTATACATTCAAGGTCTCTGCTTAAGTTCCCTCGTAATAGGTAGATGTACCACCACATTTATGCTTGACCTGTTGCGGCACCAGACCCAAGCCGAGACTTTTTTTGTGTATAAATAGATACATCTATTATATACATACAGACATTGGTACTGCTGTGTCTTCACCCATATATGTAGTAGATATAGCACGAGTCAGTGGCTATACGCGATATATAGTCGAGGCGCAGCCGAGACTATATATCGCGTATAGCCACTGACAAGGGCTATATCTGACATATACCACGGGTCCTGGGGTACTTTAATTGTTGTTTGTCTGGATATAGGTCAGCTGGTGTGTACATTTCACCCTCTGCCTGTATATGAGGGAGCTCCCACAGCCCTGGTATATCATTTATACATGGGGTATTCAGCCTGAACAGACCGTAAGGTAAAGGAACCATTTTCATATATTTACCTCAATAATTCAAATTTGTGTTTTAAAATCATACCCACTGACTCGTGCTGTATCTACTACATATATCATTATCACGGGCCTTTATGTACAAATTTTTTGCTTAATTTGCGTTTATGTAATTTCTGCAAAAATATGTATAACGCGAATATATCTTTTAATAATATTATAGTACCCAGAGAGCCCATCTCTTGGTAATGCAAAATTAAATCCCTGCGAATTTGTTCTTAGGGCAAATCTGCGAAAATTTATACACAAAAAATAGCTATGTTCACAGCGGGGTTTACAGTAACCTAAGCCCATACTGGGGGACCGCTCACCTGCTGTCTGCTACTTTGAACATATTTATTTCCGAGCTGTACATATTTTCGCTTAATTCGCGTTTATGTAATTTCCACGAAAATATGTACAACACGAATATATCTTTTAGCATAGCACCTAGAGAGCCTATCTCTTTGTCACGCAAAATTAAATCCTCGCGAATTTTTCCTTGAGGGCAAATGCGCGAAAATGTGTACACGCGAAAATATCTATGTTCACAGTACCCACCACAAGCCAGCAGACCATTTTTCTTTTACCTCCCACTAAATTTTACTTTACTATTCTTTACCAAAATTGGATTCATTATGGAATAGCCTTATAGCCAAGGTTTTCCATGAATGTTTCTTTTAGGTGTTTCTCCATGCTTGTTGCATTTATATTTTTCAGTTATCCCCCCGACCTCCACATTTTCCCTGATCACCTTCTCCGCGTACACTCACTCTCCTCCCCCTCCCCACCTCCCCCTCCACATTATGGCAGACCTCTTGGCACCACCCCGGCGCCGTGAGACTGGCGGAATACGCGTTATGTTCACGGCCTAGTTCTATTGTTCTCCCCGTCAACCGTGGTATATATATGGATACAGGTATGGACGGTACCCACAGCCAACAAGGAGATACACGTTATAGTGATAACAGGCTGTAGGTGCAGTAAAACTAGTACCATCGGCGTAACTATTAGAGTAAGTGTCTTTTAATTGTTCTTAATTTGGGTTTGGCGGATTCACCATAAGGGGTCTTCCTATCCCTGCCCTCATGTAGAGCACATACACACTTACACGGTTTACCATATATGGAGATGTGACGTCATTTTGGCGAGTAAATTCATTCTCTCAAGACCGTACTGCACGACATTAGTCTGGTTGGTGTAATCACCGGAGTGGCCTCTCTGTGCTTGCCACTGGCGGAACCGTGTTAGTGTGTATTAATCTTTCTTTCACTAACATTAATCTATAACCTGTTGTCATCAAAATGGCAGTTGGGGGGTGGGGTGAAATAGATGAGATGAGATGAAATGGGATGGATTAATAGAACCCTTGATGGATGATATAGAACCCTTACTATTACAACACTATGCTACATCGTTTCAAATTTTGACTATTCAAATCAATCCGACCCGTCAGCTATACCGTGAATTTGGTACTTTTTGTCTAAACCTTTAGGCTGATTCAAGGTACACCCTGACTGAGTAATGTGTTCATCCTGTTGTGTTTATGGTCATGACCCACTCTATATAATTATTATGATAAACTGGTGATAGATTTACTGATTTATGACGTACTGACCCAGTTTTATGAAGTCTGGGTCCATTTTTTATGTATCGTCATTTTCAACTTTCTTGTAGTCCTGAGACTTGGTTCAATGAGATACTTACACAAACACAACTAATTTTCTGTTGGCCTTATAAACGAACATTTAAGATGACAGGTCGAGCAGACAAATGACAGATTTGTATGCTTGAAGCTTTTACTGTTGACATAATTCGGTTGCCTTAATGACGTGTGACATTAGATTATGAGAGATAACGACACAAGTGTGAGGAAGTCTTGAGTCAGGGGTTTCGTGTGTTCCCAAACACAGGCTCCTCACATGAAATAAAGTTTGTTCTAATAAAGAAGGGGGGAAGTCCTGACCAGAACTAGGAATAGTAAACCTAGGGGTAAATGGTTATGTTAAACAACGTGTTGGGGAGACGAATTGGAATGAGGGTAAAGCTTAACTCGCTGTGTAAATTTGGCAGTGATTAGCAGGTACGTCCTTTATTGATATCGAACCAGTGGCACAAATGAATAAGTAATTTCCAAATAACCTTTCGTACAAACCTTTCAATAACCCTAAACTAAACAGTCCTAAAATGTCCTAAATGTTCCTTTGCCTAATTGAGTCCTGTGATATGAATGATTCTAATTTCTAACACAATGCCTGTAGAGGGGTTCCGAGTCCTAGAATTAAGTCCAAAATGAGCTCCTAGATTGTTTCCAAGTCCAACTCCTGGTTTTAAAGTCACACACAACAGATACAATATAATCTGGTTGGTCCTATAAGCCTAGCTTCGCTTCAGCCACCAAACACGTTCATCGTCCTCCACCGCGCACCAATGAATGACTGTTGCGGGCCGAGCTGAGACTCTTAACAGGAGGACGCGCTGCTGGCGGATATGCGCGTCCGGCGCGTCCGGTGAGCTGGTGCGTCCGGTGTGACGTCAGTCGCTCCGGTGCGCGTGGGGTTGGCTCACCTCAGGCGACCTCTGAACGCCCGCGACCTGAGCAGGGGGCGGGCGCCATGATCATAAAACACACCTAACGGGATTGCCTTAAGGGCGGTCTGACGTTTTTATGTAGCGTCCAAATGAGACGCATTGAGAAATAGCGTTCAGTACAATATGTAGAGAAAATATCAATAGACATTTATAAAATACAATGTTGTGTTTCGCAACACTCGCCGGGGTTTTCTTTGACAAGTGACACCGTCACTTGGCATAGAATTTCTTACAACTTCTTCTTACAATTTCTGTTTCAGTGTCTTTTCCTTTGCTAGTTCTAAACTTCAGTTTCATGTGCATTACTTTTTTCAAAAGAGTTACATTGTACGTGTGTGTGTAATTTTTGCCCGGGGAAATCCACCTATTGATCCCCTTAAAGATTAGTTACAATATAAAGTTGGGCATTCTACAGTGAAGAAAAATGAGACAGAGTATAACGTCTCTTAGCAACTTGATCTACAAAATCAGATAAAGTATAGTCAGATCCTTGATGTTCTTTACAGTCTCTGAGGGCCAGTTCCAGCACCTCATCGCGTCATGTCCGTTCCTCATTAGATTGTTCTTTCAGCATCTTGAGCACCCGACCCTCGATAGGAGGATCCTTTGCTTTAGAGGGCGCTATGTTGTCACGCAGGGAACAGCTCCTTATCTTCCAAGGGGAGCGTAGACTGTCACTCATCCGCAACCACACAGACTCTATGGCCGGACGCTCAAATCCATAGGACTGGGCCTGGACGTAGAATAGCCAGGCCGGTGGGATTGTCCTGTGTCTCCTACGGATAACCGCCGGCAGGGCAACGGGACGACGGGAGAACCTGACCTTGGGTCTCGGTGCAGGCCTCTCTCGTACAAGTTGGTGCCGTAAAGGTGTTGCCCAGCAGCCAGGGTTTCCAGGCGGCCGGACTCGAGGAGCATCTTCGAGAGACAACGAGTCCATTGTGGTGCAGAGAGGGCAGTCCAGGGACATGTTGACTGTAGTCGGCCCTGATGTGCACTGATCGATGAGTTCAAAGATACTAGATTATATACACTAAGATACAAGCCCAGGGGCAAGGTGAAGGTCACCCGATGAATAGATAGTCAGGAGACAGTTAGCTTACTGTCACTTCTAATCAGGTGTAAGCGCCCGTGGGTGTACCTGCGCCCTATGCAATAAGAATTGGTGTATTGTTGTAAAGATTGCAGAGCAGGGCAAGCACTTAAATATGCCGATAGTGTGGCATGTGTCCATGTGGCGCACCAACCTGGCGCCGTACCTATAGCGGCGGTGACACACTGTACAGGCAAACCTGTGGTTCATCCTCCAGGTTTCTGCCGGCGACAGCGTATCCTTTGGTGGATCCGCGCGTAGGAAGCCCGGCGGCGGCTGAGTCGCCGACGGCTGCAGTCCCAGGGCCCCCCTTCCTCGTCCCGCACGGGACATGGTTGTCGTTGGGGGCATGGGCCGCGGTGGCCGGAAGGATGTCCAAGTTGCCGTCTGAGCGATCATCGCGCCCCGGCCGTACGTTGGTAGAATGTTCTGCGGCAGGGTCGGTGTGAGGGGGGTGGGCTCCCTCCTCTGATGATTTGTTGTTAACGTTGCCCACTGGTTCTGTCCCGCTGAACTAACATTTTGGAAAGCGGGCCTGGTAAATGCGGGCAGAACAGGATTTGTTGGCATCGTACCATAGGCATTGCCTGCGCTTGGGCAGGGTACAGGTGGGCAGGGGGTGCCGTGGCCAGTCCCTGCCCCTCCGTTGGTGGAATAGTCTGCCCCACAAGGCGGAGTGGGGCACCAAGTAGGGCATCGATCTTCAGCAGTTGTAGAATTCGAAGAAGGTGTTGCCGAATTAAGAGATGAATGTTCATTTAGCAGTAGAGACATCATGGTAGCTCTACGACGAAGTGTGGCATTCAACCACAGTCTGATCGGGATCAGGAGGTAAGGGCAAATGGGTAATGTTTTCTTGGGATGAGTGTATGATGGGATGAGGTTGTGTATTAGAAGTGTTGTAGCCACTATCTATATTAGGACCTTGATTGTTGATTGGTAGCAACTCCAGCCTACCATGTGAAGTGGGCTGAGTCGGTCTGATGAATGACCACCCCAAGTCAGAGGGTGGGTTCATATACTTTCGAATGGGGGCTGGGAAGTTATGGGCCATGCGAACGACCCTGACCTTGATTCTTTCAGTAGTGGAGGTCATTTCCCTAGCCAAAGCTAAAGGTATGACGACCTTTGCTGGCAATCGAATCTTAATAATTTCTGTGCCACCCGGTGTAATAACCAAGATTTGTATACCCCAGTTAATTTTTAGTATGGCTTTTGTTAGTTTTGTTTTCAGTTCACAAGATGAAATGATCGGTCCTGTATGTGTAAATGTACAATCTTCAGTAAAATCAATCCGTGTCAGGAAAACAGAGTAGTGGTCATTTGGCATAACTATTTGTAGGTACAGTCCATCTTTAAGTTCTTCCCTGTAAATTTTGCAAATCTGAATAATGATTAAAGTGGCAAAAGTAATAGCCATTATAGCTAACATTAGCATCAAAATCAAACCAGAGATAGAAGTGTTGTTATCTGATTCAAGAACTAATGGATTGGGAATTTCCGCTGCTGAGGCAGGTTGCGGATTGGGTAATGCCAGAGCAATCAATGCTGATTTGTATTTACGCCAGATGACGCATAGGATGAACAGAAATGCAAGCGTAGCCAAAAATGAAATACACACTGTCCAAGTTTGTTTTCCCCACTGAGCCACGTCACTAAGCCACTGGCTCGTGACCGGACTCTTGGGTTTGAAAGCATCTTCCTGAATCTTCCCTGCCAAAGATTTCAAGTCAATCAAAGGCTGATTATTTGCCGAATTTTGATTTCTTTTCTAAAATTTGATTTCTTTTCGTGTCTGGAATTGGATTTGGAACTCGCCATGGTTCCATACCTATTGCTGCTTTAAGTTTACTTGAAAGATTAAACGCCATTAAGAAAGCATCATTAACGGGAAATCTAACTGTTATGTCTGTCTTTGTCCGTGCGCATCCCTTCAGTTGATATGGGAGCCACAGATCTGATGATTGAAGCGAGCACTGACAACCTAATTTTACCACTGCAAAGTGATGTATGTAAAGTGTTTCCGGTTTTCTATTTTTACATATAATGTCTGCCTTTTTGCTGTTACTAACAAGTAAGAGATCTGTCTCGTCCAGATAGACAGCAAATTCTTGAAAAATTGGGTTTGCTACATAAGTAGAAACACAAAGTTTTCCTATGTCTTCCCTATCATTTCTAATCAGTGCAGCTATGCATGTCGCACTCGTTATCGGTTTCCTAAAAGGGATATGTGGACAGATGAGAATTTCGTCACCTGTGCAATCGTGATATGAGTAAGATTCCAAAGGGATATAGTATCTATTGTCTAAAGAAAGTGCAATTTCCGATGGTAAGTTATTCATAATTGTCGCGTCTGTGAAAGAAGAATTGTGCATATGCACTGGAACATGAAATTTTCTTGTTTTGTACACTTGAAATTTATGAACATCACTTGTGACAGGAACCTTAACATAAACAATTAGTTGGTTATCCGCAATCATGAAATGCGGTTTGCTATTATCATAATAAAAACTTGGAGATTGGAAGGCAATTTTGAATCGTGGAAAGTCTTTTCTTAGTGTATCAGCTAATTCAAGTAAAGAATTTTTTATATCTTGAGGGGGTATTATTGCTTGTGTAAGTTGACCCCGCAGAAGGTTTTGTATGCCATCCGCGAAGTCAGACGTTTTCCGCAACATGTTTTGCATGTATGCCATAAGGGAAAGATGATTTGTGAGAATGGTTGTCGTTAAAATTTGCAATAATTTTTGTCTTTCCCTATCATTAGCCATGTCATTCAGAGCAGAACGCAAATTAAATGCGTTCTGTTGTATGCGTTTTATATCTGTCTGTAATTTGGTAAGAGATGAATCCACATGATCAAAATTAACTGCAGTTATGTTAGCCAATTTTGCAAGATTTTCAGCATTGAGATTAACTCCTTGCTGTGCCGTTAAGACAAGCAATTTATTTGCATCTACGTCCGAGGCTTTTGCTGTCCCAAATAAGTGATATGAGATCTCACCCACGAAGTCAAGAAGACCTCGTCTTTGCCTTGCCGGATCTAAGACATAGGCACTACCTGGGATTGACTCGAGTATTTCTTTGATTTGTGATTTTTGGAGTTTGTAAAGCTCGGCAATGATGCCATGCAATACATCAATTATTTCTTTAGTATGAGCACAGATGTCATGATGTGCCCTTTGTGCATGTCTCGTGGTGAAATGACGCATGCTATCACAAAAAGCCATCGGGTTGTTTAGGGAGAGTGACTCATTCAGCCATGGGATGTGAACCCTAAACCCGCTATAAACATGGTCTGAGTCAGCGGTGCTTATCAGCCTACCTGGCAGGAATACCACACCGTATTGTTCTCTCATAATAGGCTTTGCATGTAGCACACCCTGTCCATGTGAAGCCGCTTGGCCAGCGACACACAGAACAAGGAGGGGCACCAAGCCAGGTGGCCAACCAGAAGCGTAGGGAAAATTTACAGACATGTTTATGTCTTCTGTGTTGTGTTGACTATTTTATGACGAGAAGATGGGGAAGCAGTCCCAATAGATGGAAACGTAAAAAAGAGAAATAAAAATTTGTCTGTTGGGGAATATCTGGGTTTTGTATGTACCTAATGGATATCGGTTTGCATTTGTGTACTGTGTGGCAGAGAGTGAAGATGGCTAGTGAAGGTATAACTTGTACAACTATACGAATTGGAGGAGTTACCCACGTGCTAGTGGTAAACGGCGACTTTGCCGATGGAAGTGTGATACTTCATAATGTTACGTCTCAAGCTGGACCGTTACCTCTATCGGGAATACCTATCTGTACTCACAGTTTTGGTTTTCGTGTGATAACTGACGGGAATAGTAATGGGGAGGATGGAAGAAGCACAAATGATGATGATTCTGATGATAGTGACAGACCAGATGATGAGAGTGGGGACGGTCGTGGCGGTCGGGGGGCGGTGGGGGGTGGCTCAGGGGTGGATGGTCAATTTGACCAGGGGGCCGTCAACACGGAGGGCCGGTCCGCATCAAGCCGGCCTGCGTCTCCAGGTGTGTCGGGGCGTTCTCCGGCCGATGTCCGTGGGGCCAGGTCTGCTGGGCCCAGCGGGGAGGCCGTCACCACCGTCCTGTGTAAAGATGACTGTTCCTATGACAAGCAGGGAATGCTCGTATTATCCCCGATAAGTCCTGCGACCAGCCAGCCGCTGTCCACCAGCAACTCCACTTGTCATAATGATGAAGAGATTCCCACACTCGCTTTACCTGAAGATTGTCAGGAAACACACCATTACGCAGAAGACTGTCAGGAATCACCAAGTCTGGCTGTCAGCATGGAGCACAGAGACGTCCCCGGTCCTTCCGGAGACACCAACAACTTTACCGGTGGCGATTTTAGAGATCCATCCAGCATCGATTGTCAGGGACCCAACACACCCTTAATGGATGAGCTAGGTGATGAAACTGCAACTCCACAGCACGTAGTCGAGACGATGGACATTGCGGTGTCAAGGTACGCTGACCCTTTGTTGGGCAGCCATCCTCAACATCCTATACTGTTCAAGGCGTTAACTGATCCGTCGTCACCTGATCCAGTGTCACTGAGTCTCGCCACCAACCATGATGACGTATGGCGTAACCTATGTAGTGAGATGGACATAAGTCCTCCTCCCGAGTAGAAGGAAGTCCAGGACAACTCACTCAGTCAACATTGTAAGTATCTCCTGCCAAGAGGTGTCAGCAAATGTAAGGGATTCACAATATGATAGTAGGGTTGTAATTGTTTAGGTGAGACTGTCGGAAGGCATCAACAGTTTTTTTATGTTAAAGTAGTCGGAAGACATCAACTACTAATTGTGTAGGGCTATCGGAAGGCATCAATAGTCCTTTATGCTACAAGAGTTGGAAAGCATCAACTATGAATTGTTCCGGTTTTTGTATTGTAAGTATAAGTCCTCAGGGTCAATTGATGGGTGGAAGTCAGATGCAGGAACCCAACTCTTCCTTTTGACACCAACCCATTTGGTGAGGTATCTCACCTCTCCAGATGGTAGAGTCCTCTTTCCTGAGATGAGCCTAATGCTGTAGTAATCTCCAGTCTCGGCATCAGGTGTAGTTGTAGAGGAATATGTGGGCACGTCGGCAGCAGGCTGCAATCTGCCACCGTCGGTTGATCCACACCTCTTCTTATGTGTAATGTTAATGTCCGGTGTAGCATCTTGGGATCCGACTTTCCCGCATGAATAATTAGAGGAATGCACAGGATCCGACTTCCCGTGGCTTAAGTCACTGGTCGGGTCGGATTTACCAACCTGTACCGCTTGCACCTTAGCAGCTCCCTGATCCGTAGTGGCACGGTCAGCAGGGAAATTTGCCACCTCTTTGGTGGGCTTTACCACTGGTATATGTGCCTCAGAAGAGGGCTTTGATGAGTTAGGCGATGGTGCGGGTCCCTCTGGGGTGACCCTAGGAATATCAAACTGTTAATCCGTCGCGACGCATTCCCCGTGTGACTACGTCCACGAGGACCCTGAACCAAAGTGTCGACTCTTTGGTCAGGTTGAGTATGTGAGGGTAATGCTTCCTCTAGACCTGCAGGCGCCTTTACTTCAGTGGTAGTTTTAATCATAGCTTCGTTAGGGACAGAGTTATCATGTTCATGGTCAGCATCAGATTGATTTAGATCTTGTATAGGAGCATTGACCGGACTCCAAGAATCATAAGCTCTCTTAAGTTTAGAAACATTAACTAAATGAGGAATTTCTTTTTGGTTATGTATAGAAAGCAATCTTGCTAGATGATCACCTTTTGTTTCAATCACTCTAAATGGACCTTTATATTTAGCAGAAAATTTGGATCGTCGGTTATCGGCACATGTAGGATCATAAATATGCACCAGATCGCCTACCTGTAGGTCCAGTGGTTTAGCCTTTTTGTCCAATCGTTCACGCATGTCTTTATTATATCGTTCGGTGACATGCTTTGCTGATTTGGTAAACATGTTAACTAGTTTCATTGCTAAAGCATATTTCTCATTGTCTGTTTCAGGTGTTGCAACATCGATGGGTATATCAGAAAGTCCCATAGAAACAGGTTCACGGCCAAAAAGTAATTGATAGGGAGAAAAACCTGTACGTGCAGAATTAGTTGAACGCACTGCCCACAAGGCAATTGGCAACAGCTGTGGCCAGTCCTTGTGGTCCTGAGTGACATAACATGCGATCACATCTTCCAGGGTACGATGCAACCTTTCCACCCTGGCATTGCCTGTAGGCATTCTACCAGAAGTGAAAGTATGATGACAGTTTAATCTCTGAGTGACAGCTTTTAGGAATTTTGATAAGAACGATTATCCTCTATCCGAATGTATTCTGGAAACCCTTCCATACCTGGCGACTATACCAGTTAGAAAGGCAAATGCAGCTGTTGACCCTGTAGAGTCTTTAGTTGCAAATGCTTCTGGCCATCCTGTAGCCAGGTCGATGAACGTCATAATATAGCGCGAGCCATCCTTAGCAGGTGTCAAAGGTCCTACAAAGTCACAGGAAACAACTTCCCAAGGGCGAGTAGGCTCATCCCATGACTTTGCTAATGATTTAGGATGGGGCACACGTTTCCGTAGTGCACAACTATCACAAGATCTCACATAGTTAACAATGTCACGATGCATGTTTTTCCAGTAATATCTGTCCGTCACTTTAGCAGCTAGAGCGTTTTGTCCGACATGACCTCCTGAGAGAATGTCGTCATGTAAGCGTGATAACACATGATACACTAATGTAACTGGTATTAGAATTTGTGGTTTTGGGCAATAAATATCATTAGATGTCTTCTTTGACTTAATGTTTTTAAAATGACAAATAATTCCTGGTTTCATAATGTCAAGAAAATTAGCTTGAGCGACCACAGACCGAGCTTGGTCTGGGTCTTCTGGTACAATTTGGTTTGTCAGGTATTGGTACAAAGTAACACACTCAGCGTCTTTCTTTTGATGTTTGCGGATACTTTCCAATGAGAGTGGGTCATTGGTATCGTCCTCAAGTGCCAGTGGCATTAGTTCGCCACCTACAGAAGGGAGAAACTCCTCTGCATTTGGTTCACCTGTTTGTGTGCGTGATAGGTAATCCACTAGAAAGTGTGTCTTGCCTGCTTCATAAATAATGTCAACGTCAAAAGCTGATAGATAAAGGCCCCATCTCCTGATTCTCGGAGTCGGGCTCTTATTAGCGTTTTTCAAAAGTGTCAAAAGTGGTTTATGGTCTGTCACAATAATTGTTTTATAACCTTGTACTATGTCTTCAAAACTATGTAGTGCTTGTATCCCTGCTAAAGCTTCTTTCTCAGAGACAGTATAATTACGTTCGCGATCATTTAGCACTGAACCCCAGAATGATATAGGGCGATAGAGTTCATCAATCTTGTGGCACAAAGCAGCACCACCAGCTACATCAGAAGAGTCTGTCAACAAGTAAAAGTCGAGGCTAAAATTTGGATGAATCAAGATTTGATCTGTTGTAAAAGATCTTTTCAATGTCAAAAATGCATCGTCAGCTTCTTTAGTCCACTGGAATTTCCTTCCTTTTTTAGTCAACTCGTACAACGGTTTTGCAATGTCAGAGAACTTACTGATAAAAGCCCTGTAATAGTTACAGAGTCCAAGAAAGGCTTGAGTTGTTTTTACATTATGTGGTTTACCAAAATGGTGAATTTTAGTAATAATATGAGGTTGCGTTTTAAGTCCTTCTGCATTAATCGTATGACCCAGGAAATCGATCTCATCCCTGCACCAGTCACACTTTTCAGGTTTAAGTTTCAAGTTTGCTTTAATAAGAGCTTGTAGCACTAGTTGCAAGCTAGCCAAATGTTCTTCAAATGTAGAATCGTAGACAATAATGTCATCAAGGTATGCCAGACAAACTCTCGGCACAAGCCCCCTAAGAGCAAGTGCTAAGATTCGGGTGAACTGCCAAGGCGCTCCGACGAGGCCAAATGGTATTCTTGCATAATGGAATAGACCCATTGGTGACTCAAAAGCGGTGTAATGTCTTGATTTTTCATCAATACTGCATTGGTGGTAACCACTTAAGAGATCCAATGCAGACCAAATTGTTGGTTTTTTATATGCCATATATAGAAACAAAGAACGGACTGTAGGCATTGGGAATTTATCCTTATAAGTTATTGCATTCAATAGCCTAAAGTCAGTGCATAAACGCGGTTTTCCATTCTTCTTTTGAACAACAACTAGTGGGCTTCTCCATGCAGATGAAGAAGGTTCTATAATACCAAGGTCTAAAAGTTGTTTGATTTGTTCATCTATTATGTCCATTTTTTGTGGTGAATACCTGTAAGGTCTAGAAGCTACAGGACCTTTGGTTTCGTCTACTTTAATACTCATTGGAGCAATGTCGCATTTTCCCATTTCTTCCATAGAAAAAGCCAAAGCTGCTCTATTTTTCAATAACAGTTCGCGAAGTTGCTCCTTTTGAAACTCAGTCAAGGAAGATTTTGATAGATTGATTGAATCAATGAGCTCTCTATCCTTGACTTTAGTGTCATAATTTTGATTAGCAGAACGTGTTGTTTCTGGGCAAATTTTGTTTTCAAGTAATGTCAATATTGGTTGAGGAGTATGGGTTTGTTTGAAAACTGCAGACACTTCAGAATTTTGAATAGGGGGTATATAGTATTCGTTAGTAGCAAATGCTAACACAGTTGATTTAGAAAGTTTAACAGGAGAATCTGTAGGGTTCATGACTTTCAGCCATGCCAAACCTTTTCCAGCGAATGTGCAGCATTCCGCCAAGACTGGTGCCGTCACAGCCGGTTCCAGGATCCATGGCTGGCCGTCCGTCACATCCTTTACATTCACGGGGATTATAACCTCACTCATAGGCATAATTTCCTCTGATCCCATGGGTGTAACAGTGTTATTCCTAAAGAATGTTATTGTATTATCTTGGAAGTTAATATGAGCTTGAGTTGCCGCTAGAAAGTCGCGGCCAATAACTATATCATAGATAAGGTCCGATAGAACTTGAAAGTTAAAATCAACTTCAACGTTAGCGAGTGTAAATCTAATTCGTACGTCTGCAATAACTTTAATTTCAGAAGAGTCTCCCAATGTTATAGAACTTGAGGTTGGGAATGATGTATGTAATATATTTTCTTTAGGAATTCGTTCGAAAACATCCTGTCTTATAAAACAGTGACTAGCTCCACTATCGATAATTGAAGTAATTTGGACATTATTGAATAAGAGATCAATTGCTATTGGATCAACTTTAGAGTGGGACTCCTGAAGATTTGCTTTTATCATGCACAGTGAAACGCGAATCTCACCATGCAGGCTATCTAGTTTTTTGGAGGATATTGGTTTCTATTTGGAAAATATTTTTGTTGAGCTTGACCAAAAGATGGTGGTCTATTAGTACGCAAAATATCCTGTAAGAATCTGCACGAATTTGTATCGTGCCCATACCGTTGGTGGGCTACACACCACGGTGTTCCGTCCTCGGCTCTGGTCTGTCGTGCGTGGGTCCAGGCGTTCGGCGACGGAAAGCGCGTTTCCCGGCCAGGTGTTGTACGCATTGCCTGACCACGACCAAAGCCAGAGCGGTTGTTATAATTGGGGCTGTTGTTGAAAGGCCTACCGTTTCCTCTCGGAGGCGTCCATTGTTGGCGTGAATTCTGAGTTGCAATCGCAGCCAGAATTGTATCGGTCATTTTTCTTAGTTCACGAACGTTGTCAGGAGTGCTGTCTCCTCCGGCCGCTGCCGGGGGTTTCAACATGCTTTCAGGCTCAGATGGTTGAAAAGCGGCCAGGGCTCTTTGGGGCCTGTCCACTGATTCCATCCTCGATGCAATGTTGACTGCCTGCTCGAAGTTTGCAGGGTTTTGAATTGCCACCTCTCTTGACATAGGAGCTTTTAGACCCCTAATATAGGCGGCGAGGAGGACACCTGCGTCCACCCCAGATCGAGCCTGCGCCTGTCGCAAGATTCCAGCAAACTGCCTGACAGTCTGATCTTTACCTTGTTTATAATTAAAGAAATCCTGATGCTTTTGCCAGGCTGCCCTGACATCTCCATAAATGTCTGTAAGACGAGCTTTTAATTTAGCATAAGTGTCTACGTCAGTGGGATCTAATGAAGAAACCCAGTCACGAGCTTGGGCCTTAAGTTGGTGTTTGGCCATAGCAAGCTTATTCGCAGCAGACCATTCACAAAGGACTGCCAACGAATCAATTTCGTCAAAATAAGCGTTAATAAATTCATCACTTTCTCCAGAAAAAGTGGGTAGTTTTAGAGCGGGTTGTTTTGCTGCCATGTTGAAATTTGGTTGATTAATTGGTATTTGTGGGAGGACAGGTATATCCTGGGGAATCTGCCCAGCTGGTACGAGCTGGACAGGTAGAGGATTGACCCGTCGTTGTGGTGAGGACGGAGGAGATTCGACTCCTTGTCCTTGAGCGGTGGGATCCTGTTCGGTTAGATTGTTCAGATTGTCTGCAGGTGTTTCCACAGACTTTGCAGCTATAGACGATCCACTTTCGTCTCTAAGAAATGCAGGATCAGTTCCCTGACCCTGTTGTCCCTGAAGCCGTATAGATAAAGGTGATGATGGAGGATCCCCGGACCGCTGAATTAAGGTCCCAGCGTTGCCCTTTGCTGAGGGCTCCCCTTCAGAGTGTGGGAAGAGGATGCGCGAAACAGTTAATAAATCAGAGGCTAACCGAGAATCATCTGTCGGAAAGAGATCCGCGGCCCCTTGCTGACCTGAAGTCCCGGCTTTTCCGGGCCGTGGAGGAAGCCTCCCAGCACCAGAACTTGCAGCGTGGAAAATAGGGCGTAGTGTCCTACCTTCCGGTGATAGAAACTGTCTCACTTCTGGGACCGAGACACTAGCGCGACAAGCAGAGGGCGAGTCAAAACGAACAGTTCGGCTGTCCCGATGCTGAGCAGGGGGACTTGCTGAGCGAAAACCAGGCAAGGTATGTTCTACCTCAGGAGGCCAACCAGTCCTCTCAGCTACTTCTTCAGCTGTGAAGACTTTTCCATGAATAGAGAAAGTTCTTAAACGTTCCGATTCCAATTGTATCCCTGGGATTGGTCCCTGTGATCTCGTATGAGTCCTTAATATAGAAGGGGGAACCGTCCCAGACGGGTTATCAACTGGTTCTTCTTCCGAAATAAACTGTGTGTGTGTGGAGGGACTGTGATAGATGTCTTCCTCAGAATCTGACCGACTGGACATAGTCTCTCATAATAGTCATTTTGAAGAATCAGTAATTATATATATCAAAATCGCAGAGAAATTTGTATATATAAGTCTATAATGTTCACCTACTGGATGGGTCAACAGAAAGCAACGCCGTTCACCAATAACTTCTCACAGTTCCAGGTAGGAAAGATAAATTGGCGTCCCAATAAACCTATCCCTAACTCTAAAACACAGATCAGTAAATTGATCTCATAGCACAATGCCCCTGCATAGCCTAATTCAATATCTCAAAGCATTATCCAAATCCAAGGGCAAATAGCTAAGAATCAACTCTTTTGGCGCCTATCGAGTAAAGACCCTCACTATACCTCCTTAGAACATTGGGACTAGCTAAGGGAATAAGGAAAAACCGGCCACTTTTCACCAATCAGTGTGAACAGATCTCCGCGCTATTTAGAAAATCAGATTCTCGATGGTGCGCGATATGGGGTTTGGGGGTTATTTGGTCGGGGTCCGGGGTTGCCGGGCGTCTGCGGGCCGTTTGTTGGCGGGCGGAAAGGGGAGGTCGGCAGATAATTTTAGGGTGGTACGTGTAGGCAACTGTTAGTCTTTAATTTTGAAAAATGGACAAGTTGTTACCAATAAGTAAAAATGGTGTGTCAATCAGTGATACTATATGAGGCTGCTTTGGTATAACAACCCCTATAGAAATTTCAATAATGATAAATTCTTTTCACTAAACATAAGAATATTTTAAACTATCTGCTTAACCAGGTATACCTTATGGTGCTTCTCAGATGGTACGACCAGAATTGCTTAGCCTTTGGACCTTCGGAAAAATTTCCTAGTTAGGTACAACACGACTGAGTCGACCGCCCAAGCGCTCCACAGGCAGAATGGAAAAGCAAACAGTATTGTTTTCTGTATTGAAACCAGAAATTCAGAGAAAATATATATTCTTCATAATTTTGTAAGGCAATGTTCCGGCCGTCCTCCGGCACGAATCCAACTATACTTAGAGCGGTCCCTGAGCGACACCGCAAGGCCACCAGAACATATGCCTAATTAAAAATGCACACCTTTAGATAAATTGTATTTCTATAAAGAAATTTACTGTATATATCCCACCAAAATGTCAAGGAGTTCGACACAAGTGTCCCTCTGCCGTGATACCTGGTGGTATTTTAGGTACCTTATCGAAATCCGTACCTTTTGTAGTTATTTATAAGCACAATATGTTCTTACCTGCAAAATTGTCCTGAAAAGCAAGTTTACACACTGACTACCACAAAGTGGGTTGGTGAGACGAAAGCGGGATGTCGCGCTAAATAGGCAATCACATCACAGCTGCCCCTCTCATTAGGAATGCGGGCCTTTTGTGGAGAATGGGTCCGTGGGTTGGGGGAGGTAATTTATGCGTGCGGCCAAGCTTGCCAAGCCTGGCTAATAGACTCACTTAATTGAATAGAAACCCTAAAGTTCTAATAAAAAGCCAAAGACGTGCCACTAGATCAAATAATATCTTTTAAGTCCCATCACCAGATGTGAGGAAGTCTTGAGTCAGGGGTTTCGTGTGTTCCCAAACACAGGCTCCTCACATGAAATAAAGTTTGTTCTAATAAAGAAGGGGGGAAGTCCTGACCAGAACTAGGAATAGTAAACCTAGGGGTAAATGGTTATGTTAAACAACGTGTTGGGGAGACGAATTGGAATGAGGGTAAAGCTTAACTCGCTGTGTAAATTTGGCAGTGATTAGCAGGTACGTCCTTTATTGATATCGAACCAGTGGCACAAATGAATAAGTAATTTCCAAATAACCTTTCGTACAAACCTTTCAATAACCCTAAACTAAACAGTCCTAAAATGTCCTAAATGTTCCTTTGCCTAATTGAGTCCTGTGATATGAATGATTCTAATTTCTAACACAATGCCTGTAGAGGGGTTCCGAGTCCTAGAATTAAGTCCAAAATGAGCTCCTAGAATGTTTCCAAGTCCAACTCCTGGTTTTAAAGTCACACACAACAGATACAATATAATCTGGTTGGTCCTATAAGCCTAGCTTCGCTTCAGCCACCAAACACGTTCATCGTCCTCCACCGCGCACCAATGAATGACTGTTGCGGGCCGAGCTGAGACTCTTAACAGGAGGACGCGCTGCTGGCGGATATGCGCGTCCGGCGCGTCCGGTGAGCTGGTGCGTCCGGTGTGACGTCAGTCGCTCCGGTGCGCGTGGGGTTGGCTCACCTCAGGCGACCTCTGAACGCCCGCGACCTGAGCAGGGGGCGGGCGCCATGATCATAAAACACACCTAACGGGATTGCCTTAAGGGCGGTCTGACGTTTTTATGTAGCGTCCAAATGAGACGCATTGAGAAATAGCGTTCAGTACAATATGTAGAGAAAATATCAATAGACATTTATAAAATACAATGTTGTGTTTCGCAACACAAGTATGGCCCTAGACCCCTAAATTCGACACGGTGACACAGCCATTTTTTGGGCTTATTGACATGCAACAGGGCTAATTCTTAAATTCGACACAGCGACATTACTATTTCTTAAACTCGACTGGGCAGCAATCACTATTTCTTAAATTCGACATGTGACATATGCGTTTCTTACTTTCGACATGCGACATTAGGACCCCCCATCAAGGGCCCCACAAGTGATCAGAATTTCCTAAATTCAACAAGTTGACATGAGACTCCCAAATCTACACCCCCTATGTTACCTACAACATCATCCCAAGGACGGCGGCAAATCAACCAGGCAATAATGATATATTATATCATATAGGAGATATCCACCTTCAAAAAATAAAAGTTAAAATACAAAATATGTTTTCATGATACATTTACTTGGTCAAATTCCAACAAATCAATATATATTATGAATGATCATATAGAGGGCATATTCAAGTTTAGATATCAAAGCTATTGGCCAGATATTTGAAAAAATGAATCAAGAAAATACCAAAAGTTGCAACTGCCGCAAATTACACCATGATAACCCTTGTCTATCCTTAAAGTTTGACAGAAGGGAATATACCTATCCTATTAAGTAGATCTTTCATAATATTTTGGTGTATTACTAATTGTTTTATTGGCGTTAGTTGCACGAGTGGGGACCAGCCTTTAATATATAGGATCTCGACCAATCATAAGTAGATCCCTTGCATATCCAAGAACGAAAGCTTTAGTGACAAAATTAAATACATCTACATTAAGGACCCTCCTGTACCAATATCTGCAGTACAGTTAAACTTGGAGTTCACAAACAAGCCACGAGGTGGCAGCATTTCCTGTAACTGGTTGATCATTTATAAACTTGATGTGGCATCCATGTGATGACAATGTCATCTTCTAATTGTCCATGTTAACAGTGTAAAAAACGGCTGATTACTACATAATGAATTTAAAGTTTAGTTTTAAAACAAATGATACAATATATTAATCTGACAGGTTGTGCAGCAATGGAGGTTCGCAGCTGGCCCTATAAGTTTACTATTCTTTTTAAAGTTGGTTTAAAAGCCATTTATTATAGATAGATATTAGCATTTTTCTTGTTGAATTCCTATAGATTTTCCTACGTTTCTGTCAATCAAATTGGGCCAAATTATCCTGTAAGTGCTTACAATACTATAAATCAGCTATCCATGGTAGGGTGAATGGGCAAATGTGCCTCCACATGTACGTTTACGCTTGACCTGCAGCGAGCCCAGACCAGACCCCAGACCTTGTACGTGTATAAATAGATAAATCTATATATATATATATATATATATATATATATATATATATATACATACATACATATATAGAGAGAGAGGAGGTCGTGGCCAGTATAGTACAGCTGGGTCTTAATTCACCCATATCCATATGCACACAGGTATGGGAGGTAGGCACATCCACCAAGGAGATACACGTTATAGGAATAAGAGGCTGTAAGTGCAGTTAGACCAGTACCACCGGCGTAACTAGAAATGTAAGTTTGTTTTAATTTGTTTTATTTAGGGTTCGGGGGATTCCTCATAACCTATCTGCCCCTCTACCCGCAAGTAGAACATAATGAATCTTCATATAGGGATACAATACAGGGGCGGATCCAGGATTTTGAAATAGGGGGGGCGTGCTATTGGAAAATTTTCACCTGGACCCCCTGGGAGCAGGAGTTTTACATTAAAAAAATTCAAATTTGGCCCAAAAAAGGGATTGCAATATGGTTATTGCAATTCCGAACCTCCTTTCCCCCTCACACATACACAAATATACACCTACACACACGCACACACACACACACAGAGACTCATGCATGCACATATAAACATGCACACACATATATGAATAAACACACACACACATGCATGCACACGCACACACATAATATACATGAACCCACATGCAAATGCATGCAGAAGCATGTACACACACACACACACACGCACATACACAAAAACACACAAAAACACACAAGTCCATTTCACTCAAGATTTCAAAAGTCATAAGATATTTCATATGCCAAAAGAAAGAATTTTTATTCAAAAGATATGGAGAGTGTATAGACTGTTGCCATAGTTATTATTAGTGAAAAGTCAGAAATAGACATGCCAGCAGTGGTCAAAATCTGCTTGTGGAATACAACCTTAAAGAATGGGTTTCTATACAGATGCAGGCGTCATAACCAATGGCAAAACATCGGTTACAACAAATTCCCTCTTCAAAACCAACAAAAAAGAGACAACAATGATATAGTTTCTCGAAACATTTAGGCTTCTAATTATACCCTGGCTGAGGATTGCGATTAACCTGTTGTGTTTATGGTTATGACCCACTATATGATCATGTTTAACTGGTGATAGACTTACTGATTAGCATTTATAACTGATCCGGCTATATGAAGTCTAGATCTATCCTTTTATGTATCGTCATTTTCAACCTTCTTGTAATCGTCGGACTTGGTTCGATTAAAGATGAGATCCGTTAGAAATAGTCACAGATATAGTATAGGCCTATAGATTGGTGGGTCTCACATTCAAAGTTGGATTTCAGAAATGGCCACATCCTGTGTCATTACGTCTTGTATGGTTTTAAACTTTCAGATTGAGTGTTCTGTATGATTGTATAAAAGATTGTTTTATCACCTACACACACGCACACACACGCACACACAGAGAGACTCATGCATGCACATATAAACATGCACACATATATGCATAAACACACACACATGCATGCACACACACACACATATACATGCACCCACATGCAAATGCATGCAGAAGCATGTACACACACACACACACAAAAACACACAAGCTCATTTTACTCAAGATTTCAAAAATCATAAGATATTTCATATGCCAAAAGAAATAATTTTTATTCCAAAGATATGGAGAGTGTATGACTGTTGCCATAGTTATTATTTGTGAAAAGTCAGGAATAGCCATGCAGATGCAGGCGTCATAACCAATGGCAAAACATCGGTTACAACAAATTCCCTCTTCAAAACCAAAAATAAAATGACAACAATGATATAGTTTCTCTAAACATTTAGGCTTCTAATTATACCCTGGCTGAGGATTGCGATTAACCTGTTCTGTTTATGGTCATGACCCACTATATGATCATGTTTAACTGGTGATAGACTTACTAATTAGGATTTATAACTGATCCGGTTATATGAAGTCTAGATCTATCCTTTTATGTATCGTCATTTTCAACCTTCTTGTAATCGTCGGACTTGGTTCGATTAAAGATGCGATTCGTTAGAAATAGTCACAGATATAGTATAGGCCTATAGATTGGTGAGTCTCACATTTTAAGTTGGATTTCAGAAATGGCCATGTCCTATGTCATTACGTTTTATATGGATTTAAATATTAAGATTGAGTCTTCTATATGATCGTATAAAAGATTGTTTTGTCACCTGCATGGCCGCCAAGCAGTGCGTATAAGGGGCCGTGCGTATTTATAGGCTGTACGTACCACTCCTCATTTTCACTATTTTTAGAAAGTTTAGAGCTTTGACTGGGTGATGAAGTATAGAAGACCCTTAGGGGTCGTCCTCGGGTGCCTGTACGACCCATGGGGATTGTAAGTACCATGGGCTTCGCCCTCGGTACGTAACAATCCCCTATGGTTCGTAAAGGCACCCTCAGACAACCTCCATGAGTCTTCTTATAATTATTAGTATTCAGTAGGCCGAATCTACCCTTACATTTTGGCCCTCCCCTAACTTTATTTTGATGACGGAACATAAAAGATAAAGAAAGAAACTCAAAGGAGAGTAAATTGCATATGTTTGGTCAGCAAATGTATTTTTAGATGCTAATAAATGTTAAAGAGAGGGTCTTGGGTGATTTCTCAATTTTCAATAACATATGAGTCGATTAGATTTTGTATAAAATCAACTTTCCTAAAAGTTTTTTGATACATGTTACGTTAACACAACTGAGTTTCTGTTGACCTAATAAACTAACAGTTAAAACGACCAATTTGTATGTATGAAGCAAGTTCCGTTTGTTCTGAGTGCACACCCTCAAACCGACGTACTGGCCTTAATGACATGTGGCGTGTGATTGTAAGAGAAAATGACACAAGTCATCAGAACTTCCTAAATTCAACAAGGTGACATGAGACCCTCAAATCTACACCTTGTATATTACCTACAATATCATCCCAATGAAGGCAGTAAATCAACCAGGCAGAAATGATATAATATATTATTGTGACAGGGTTACCTATATGGGGTCAATATTATTGATTCCATATAGTTAAAGATAGGAGGCTATAAGTCGGTCTATGTCGGTACATCCATTAGAGTCCAAAATCCATAATTATCATTCAGATTCAAGACATAATCCTTGAAATAGAATTTCTGTCAACAACGTATTCCCCACGATAACATGATACTTTAGTGTTATTAAAAACAGTCAATCATGAACATCTTCATCACCCAGGTATGGAGCGGGGGTTTTGGGGGTTAATAAGAACCCCCCACCCCTTGGATAATCCCCCTACTAAAATACAAGAACCCCCCATAGGATTAGATGAACAATTATTTACAATAATTTTGATATTTCTTGTATGATCCATCTTAACATGCAGCATCTCTGGGGGCAAATTTGTGGATTATTTTTCTTTTTTACAAGTTCCTTTCATATGTAGTATATGCCCCTAACCATCAACAAGAATATTTTAGCCCTATTACTCAAAAAACGAACCCCACTCTGAAAAAAAAGCTGGCTACGGGCCTGTCATCTGCAAATTGTTTTCTTTTCAGTATCTAGATCCAGTGCACCGTATCAACCACGGAGGAAACTTCACCAGTATAAATATTACACCCATACAATTGGCATTTTTACACTCACATACACACACACAGAGCCAGCATATATCAACAATACACCCATTGTGGTGGTGACCTCACTAGAAAATCAATATTGTAACATCATTGTGTGCGTACGGAAATACATTTCACAGAAACACTATAACCACTCCATAATGTTGGGACATGGGACTTAGTCCAAGGAAACTCTGAAAACTCTGTAACCATTGTTAGGATATTGACCAAGGATTTGGACCAAGGAAACTCTGACAACTCTGTAACAAACGTTAGGACATGGACCAAGAATTTGGTCCAAAGAAACTCTGACAATTCCGTAACCAACGTTAGGACATGGACCAAGAACCCTGTCCAAAGAAACTTTGAAAACTCCATAACCAAGATCTTGGTACAAGGAATTCCTGACAACTCTGTAACTATTGTTAGGACATGGACCAAGGAATTGGTCTGAGGAAACTCTGACAACTTTGTAACCAATGTTAAGACATGTACCAAGGAGAAGGTCAAAGGAAACTCTGACAACTCTGTAACTAACGTAGGGATATGGATCAAGAAGTCGGTCCGAGGAAACTCTGACAACTCTGTAACCAATGTTAGGACATAAACAAAGTATTTGGTCCAAGGAAACTCTATCAACTTTGTAACCAATGTTAGGACATGGACTAAGAACCTGGTCCGTGGAGACTCTGAAGTACTTGGTCCAAAGAAACTCTGATAACTCCATAACCAATGTCAAGACATGGACCAAGAATTTGATGCAAGGAAACTCTGACAACTCCATAACTAACATTAAGACATGGATCTAGTACTCAACTCAAAGAAACTCTGATTACTCCGTAACCAACATTAGGACGTGGACCGAGAAGTCCATGGAAACTCTGACAACTCTGTAACCAACGTTAGGACATGAAGAAAGAACTTAGTCCAAGAAAACTCTGACAACTCTGTTACTAACATTAAGACATGGACCAAGAACTTGGTCCAAAATCAGACAAGGTCGCTGGTCCCCAGATGGAGGGTACCCCTGAGACGTACCTCCTGACTGACAACAAGGGAAGGACTGCCAAGAACCAGCAAAGTAACCTGGCTGATGGTAAGTGAACTCCGTATCTTTGTAAAATACAATAGAGATTTATGGTTATCCAGTTGTTCTAGTCTAGCTGTGTTTTGTTTGTTTGTCTGTTTTTTTGCTTTTAAACAGAGCTTGTAATTATATGAGGTTTCCATAATTCAAATGCTGTTTAAATTGTGGTAGCTCTCAAGATTCTGTATATTTCCAAGAATTGTATCCCCATATTGATTATCCTATGTTGCTTATGGGTTGTGTGTGTGTGTGTGTGTGTGTGTGTGTGTGTGTGTGTGTGTGTGTGTGTGTGGATGTGTGTGGATGATGTGTGGATGATTTGTGTATCTGTGTGTGTGTGAGTATCCATGCATTTAAACCACCTTCAGACCTTATGTAAACCAATGTTAACGTTATGAAGTTATAGATTCATAAAGTATTAAAGTAATGCGAAATGAGGACCAAAAAAAAGGACTACTGAACTGTGTTGTATGTATATGTACAAGCTAGGCTGTGACGCCACCAGAATGTGGTCACGTTGGATGCTTAAAGAATTATTAAAGAAGATTATTGTCAAAATTCATATTGCATACAAATACATACTTTAGTTATCTTTTGCAGTATTTTTATGTCTATCTTACTCAAATTCAGTTTACTACATGTTATTTCAAATTTCTTCCTATTTTCTTTGATTCCAGTATTATGTGTAATTACCGTCATTGTGACTTCACAAAGAATCAATACCATTACATCATTATGCACAGATGGAATTATCTTTTATGGGTATTACTTGAATATTAAGAAATGTTATTGTCAAGAAAACTATGTTCTTATAATTACTCTTCTAATTTTATTTCCATGTTAACTCAAGCAGCATCATGGGTGGATCCTACAGAAAGTGCCCGAAACCCACCCCCTCGGGTGACCCCGCTACTCGCCCTCGTCACCTTCCTGGCTGGACTCGGAGGATTCCTCTTCGGGTACGACACAGGGGTCATATCAGGGGCCCTGCTGCTCCTCAAGACCGAGTTCCACCTCAGGTGAGTAAATTTATTGAAGGCTCTATGAAACTAATCAACATTTGACCGCGATATAGCTGCAATATGACCATGTGATATTCTTGGGGGAGTTAGGGTTTCCGGGCTCTGCGATGAAGGTGAGTTTCAGGTTTCTCAGTCTTGGGCCAACAAGAATCTTGGGCAGGGGACTGGCTTATGAGATTGAGAATAGTGCCTCGCGTACGAGGGTGAACTGGGATGGGGCATTCAATGGAGCTTTTTGGGCAGTGATTCGTTCCGCATAGTTGGTGGTACCTAGAAGCGCGTTGTCGCGGCAGTATAGAGATTGTGCCTTTGTGTCAAAAAGGAGAGGGAGGGGGCCTTTTTCAGGTGTTTGGTCTGACTACCGGATGATCCAGACTTCGGGGTATTGGGGCAGTCACTCGCGGTTAAAGGGTGGTAGTGCTGCGCCGAGCGGGTCGCACCTTCGTTTCCTGGGTTCTGGGCTGACTGCCTAAAATTTCAGGCTTTCGCACCATGCCGGTCTTTAGTGCCAATGTGGGTTTTTGGGCCATCTCGGGCTTGTGGGCCATTACGGGCTGCCGGACTAAATGCCTAAACTTCTAGGTAATTCAGAATCCCTGGCTGGTCTTTTGTCTATGAACTTCTACTCTGCAAGGTCTCTAGCTCAGGCAGTGGAAAGGCAGTCCATCCAAAAGAAGAGGCATGGAAGGCAAGGAAGGATGCAAAGCAATCAGTGATTGTGGGACATGTTTTCATGTCTATTAAATACAATCCGATTGTGTTGCACTCACGGACACCAATGGTTAAATAGGCCATTAAGCCCCATACCTCATGGACTGAATCAGTACAAATATCAGTCAGTTATAACCAGAATTATTGGCTTATTTTTGCGCCTATTCAGATAATCAACCAGTATGAACTTTTGTTTTGTACATGTTCGATATGAAAAAAGTTCTAAGCATCATGCGGAACTTATAATTAATTATCTTAATCGATGCATGAACCATTATGTAAACAGATGTCTTGTTTTTGTTTTCAAATATATCACCTTGTTCTTTCCTCCTTAGAGTGATCTGGCAGGTTTAAGTATTTACATCGATAATTGACTGGTCAACGAAATCCATGACATTGCCAGCCAATCAAATTGCTACTAAGGCAAAATAGGGTTGGACATTGCAGATTGGGGTGACAGGCTTTAACATTGGTTTCTATAGCCAAAATACAAATATATAAATCATTCTAAAGTTTTGAGGAGCAATTTTGCAACCAAATCACCATGGCACATTTTCTTTTACACTATTATTTAAAGCAGGAAGAAATTGCTATGGAATTGCATGATGGTAAAATTTGATGTTCATGTATTCTGGGATTGGCTTATTATTGGAGTTTTGATAATTTTGTCAATTATATCACTTTTGGCTCCTTTTATGTGTTGTCCCCCTGTTCTCCCTCCCTCAGTGTTCCCTGGCAGGAGGGGATCGTGGCCTCTACGACAGCAGCGGCCGCCCTCTTTGCCCTGGTTGGCGGCATGTGGGCAGTGAGGTCCATAGGCAGGCGGAAGACCATCCTGGGAGCGAGCCTCATTTTCATCGTTGGGTCGGTTGTCCTGGCAGCTGCTGTTGGCACAAAGACCCTCTTGGCTGGCAGGCTCATTGTAGGAGGGGCTATAGGTGAGTCAAGCATTAATATTGTCTCAGCAACACATCAGTGCCATATCTTGAAGGTTAGGGGGGGCAGTACTGGGGTCCTCTAGATGTTGGGAAGAGCTGCAGGTTCAGCCTAAATTTCCCAGCCATCTGATTGGTCGAGGAGTGGCATATGACTTCGAATATGTCAAAATTAACTGAGCAGTACCCCCTTACACATACTTAATGGAGGGCCCCTTATTGAAATACTACGTGTGACCTTTTGCATAATAACAAGTTTAACATGAATGAAACTAAACAATGTGTTGAGGAGGAGAACTACTCTTCTGGACCTTTGGGTACCAGCATAAGATTGTCAGTGTAGCACGCCAGGAAACTTTCTTACTCCTGGTTCTTAGCAGGGTACACCAATACCCAGTGACTGGTACCGAGTGGCCCAGTGGTGCCAATTTCAAACATGTATAACTTTTTCCCTCCCCATAGGTCTGGCGTCGGTGACTGTGCCCGTGTACATTGCGGAGTGCTCCCCTGCACACATCAGGGGCACACTAGTATTCCTCTTCCAAGTGAACGTCACTTTTGGGATGTTTCTGTCTGTTGTCGTGGACGGTCTCCTCAGCTATGATCGCCAAAATGGATGGAGGTGAGAACATTTGTCTATTACTTTACCCATTCCCATCTCCGAAATTAGGCTATGTCCACATCCAGAAAGTGAGGTTCAGTGCTACTACAGAAGAGGCACTCATAGCTTGAAATATGAGAAATTGACATATGTTGTTTATTTCTTCAAGCCACACATGTCTCCCTTTTTACAACCCTCAGTGAATGTGTGCCAACTCAGCCTGTGTTATAAGCACCTCTTACTATCTCCTGACATGCAGTTACATGTACTCCATCTAGTAACCAGCTGACAGGATGAGTCTAACCTACTGCAAGTAGTAGCTATTCCATGACAAAGGTCATACTGAATAGCACTTATATAGTGACCAAAGAGTGTTTACAAGAACATGCAGTGTATAGTTAACAGCCATACTGTATATTTGTACAATGAAGCATTCATACATACATATGAGGAAAAAAGGGGTCTACAATGAGGAGGAGAACTATTTTTATGGGCCACTAGATACCAGTAGTTGGTTATCAGTGTAGCAAGCCGGGAACTTTCTTGGCTGCTGGCGCTCGGCGTGTACACCAATAATTATTATCTATGGCTGGTAGCAAGTGGCCTGAAAAAGTTGTTCTCCTCCTAATTTGATGACAATCTAAATATACATATATGAGCTTCACATCGATTTCAATATCATAAATTTCAGGTACATGTTTGGAGTGGCTGCCCTCCCAGGGCTGGCCCAGCTGATAGGGGTCCTCTTCATGCCCAGCAGCCCTCGGTGGCTGGTATCCGCAGGCCATACAGACCAGGCTCTCAAAGCTCTGAGGGGCCTCAGGCGGCAGGAGGATGTACAGGAGGAACTCAACCACATCATAGCTGCCCACAAAGAGGAGCAGGAGGCAGAAGGGAAGCAGGGTGAGTCGTAGTAAAATGTCAGCCTTCCACAGTTAGCTGATTTACAGTATGTTAAGCACTTGCAGCCTACTTTTGACCTATTTTGTCGACAAAAACCCTGGAAAAACTATGAATTATTGTGATATATCCACCTACAATGAATGAGCTTTCAAACAACTAGGAAAATATTTAATGTGTATTGATAACAAATTGAAAAATAATGATATATAGGTTTTCCTCATATCTAACTAGAAATACTCAAATAGTGGTATGATAAGTGGAAATTCCTTTACTAAAGCCTTGGGTTTTGTCGACATATTACCCAGCATGCATCCTGATCAATTCGCAAGGCTAACCTGCAGGTGAATGTCAAAATATCTACTATCTGTGTTTTGGGCGAATTAACGGCCCATACCAACTACACAAATTTGACTAAAATAATTCTAACCATAAATGGAAAACTGTTTAAAAAAAGTAATGATGAATATACATTTTTTCATAATGTCAATCTATGAAATAATGATTTTATTCAGGCCAGTCCTCAGTGTTTTTGCGCATGCTCAGAGACGGCCCTGTGCGCAGGGCTCTTGTCGTAGGCTGCGGGCTCCAAATGTTCCAGCAGCTAGTGGGCATCAACACCGTCATGTAAGTACAGTTATGGTCCAGTTCAGGGGTGGTTACAGGATTTAGAAAGGGGCGTCTACATAAAGGATAAGTACTAAAACGTCGCATATACACACCTACACACAAAGCCAACATGTTTCCAGTGATGAATACAGGGGGGGGGGGGGTGTCCAGGGGGCCATGAACCCCCTTTTGGTGGACCCCTAAACTACAAAAAGAAGAGAAAATGCCACACATATATGTGTGAATGCATGCCATCTTTGAGGGCATTCAATGTTGGTTATTGGTAATGGTGCCCCCAACGATTTACCAGCAGATGCTCTGCATTGTATAAAATCAGGGAGCCATTAAATTGGTCTTTTGTGTGGCCATGGTCCCAATTTGGATCAAATTTGTGACAAGTATCACTTGATGGGCCTGCGGTCTTGACACCTGTCAATCACTGTTACTGCCAGACAATTGGTCACATACGTCTCATTGGCTGTCTGAAGGTTGGGGTCAGTGGTACCATACCTGTAAGGAGAGGCCATGTACCCTGATTGACAAGCACCTCCTCCAATCCCTACCTGTGGCTTGATGCAGCAAAGATGGTGCAAATAAGTAATCGTATGATGATGCCTCCAATGACTAGAACTGTTTTGTCAGTTCGTGTAACACATACTACTTATACAGTGCCACCTTTATCCCTATGGCAGGGTTCACCAATTACTACGACTGTTCTATTGGTTTGTGTTACAGGTACTATAGTCCTAACATTATCCATATGGCGGAGGTTAACCTATAACTATGACTGTCCTGCCATGTTGTATTTCAGGTACAACAGTGCTACCATTATCCAAATGGCGAAGGTTCACCAATGACTACACCAATTCTGTCATTTCGTATTTCGGGTACAACAGTGCCACCATTATTTGTATGGCTGGGTTCACCAATCACTACAACTGTTCTGTCATTTTGTGTTACAGTGTCACCATTGTCTATATGGCAGGGATCACCAACAACTTAAATCTTTGTCATGTTGTATTTCAGGTACTACAGTGCTACCATTATCCAAATGACAAAGGTCCACCAATAACTACTACTGTTCTACCTTGTTGTATTTCAGACACTGCAGTGTCACCAGTACCAACATGGCAGAGGATCACCAATGATTAAAATTGTTTTGTTCTCTTGTGCCACAAGTACTACAATGCCACAATATTTTGTTCACCAATGACAACAACTATTCTCTCATTTTGTGTTTCCATTATCTGAATGTCGGGTTTCACACATGACTACAACTATCATATATGCATGTCATTTTGTGTTACAGGTACTACAGTGTCACCATTGTCTATATGGCAGGGTTCAACAAAGACTACAACTCTTCTGTAATGTTCTATTGCAGTTACTACAGTGCCACCATTATCCGCATGGCTGGGTTCACCAATGACTACAACTACTCTGTCATTTTGTGTTTAAGATAATATAGTCCCACCATTATCCATATGATATGGTTCAACAACAACTCAAACTGTTCCGTCATGTTGTGTTTCAGGTACTATAGTGCTACCATTATCCATATGGCAGGGTTCACCAATCACTAAAATTGTCCCATCATGTTGTATTTCAGGTACTACAGTGCTACCATTATCCGTATAGCGGAGGTTCACCAATGACAACAACTATTCTCTCATTTTGTGTTTCAGGTACTACAATGCTACCATTATCCTTATGGCTGGGTTCACCGATGACTACAACTGTTCTATTGGTTTATATTTCAGGTACTACAGTGCTACCATTATCCATATTGCGGAGGTTCACCAATAACTACAACTGTTCTCTTATGTTGTATTACAGGTACTACAGTGCCACTATTATCCGTATGGCGGGGTTCACAAACGACTCGGAGGCCATCTGGTGGGCAGCGGGTACAGCTGGGGTGAACGTGCTATTTACATTTGTCGGGATCTGTCTGGTCGATAGGATTGGTCGGAGACCCCTCCTACTAATCAGCCTGACTGGTGAGTTCTTTATTCTTACTTGTATCAAAAATAAATAAAAAGGTAAAATTATGGTTGACTACACCTTTTCTTATAATCTGATTTTCAGGATTAAACATTAGCACTGACCACTTTTCTGGATAAACATAAAAACTGCTATGTGCAAACGTTTATTCAAGATAATAAACAATTTTTTTTTAAAAATGTCTTCTGCAGGTGTGTTATTCAGTCTCATCCTGCTGGCAGTTGGGTTTCTAGTAACAGGTAACACATCCCCACCTGTCACCCCTAACTACAGGAGTAACTACACAGAAGGCCTGATGTGCAACTCCTACAGGTAGGTGTACATATCACTATAAGAGGATCTAAAGAGGTTGAAATGGTAAAGATCCTTCAATCTTAAGCCCCATACCCACTAGGAATCACACCAAATCACTTCAAACATGCACATTCCTATATACTGCATTAACAGACAACATTAAGAATCAGACAATTTTAGTCCTGATCGTTCTGCTGACTGCAAAGGTTGCCTAGTGGGGACTGAGCTTTAGTTGAAATTCAAACTGAATAAATAGAAAAGCAAATGCAGGTCTATTTTTGACTAATAATTAGCACACAGGGAGAAATGGCAGTTTATACGTATGGTATGGTGAGTTGTCTTCTATAAAAACCGTTTGTCCTGTAGCTTTATTATTTCAGCCATTCTGAAATATTACATCAGAGAAGAGCTGGGGTAAAAAGGTTAACTGATATATCAATTTTCATTTTTATATTTTCTTTGATTTTTCTTGTTGCCAAAACTAGCCTGCAGGGTTTCAGAATACTGAAAATTTGCCATCAGTGATAGGAAGAACTGATGTTTAAGTGATGAATTAAGGTGCCTCTTTAACTGTTTTTCAGTTGGTGCAATGACTGTGTGGATGATCCTCACTGTGGGTTCTGCTACGTGGACCTCTCCTCTGGACCAGCCAATGGGTCCTGTATGGCAGCATTACCCCCATCTTCATCCCAAGCTGTAGGTGTACCAGAAGGACTGGCCTGTAGAGCAGGGACAGGTGGTCCCAGGGTGTGGAGCTATGATGTGTGCCCGGGTCCCTACGGATGGGTCGTAGTCCTCGCCATGGCTCTATATCTAGTCTCTTTTGCAATAGGTAAGAAGGATTTTATATTATTTGTCAAGCTGAAAAACACAGGTAATGACAAACTCTTTCAGGATTCAAACCCACAACATTTGGGTTTGGAGGTGGGGGTCATAACCACTACACTATGAAGCAACATAGAGGATAAGAGTGGAACTAAACAGAGGAGTCAAGACCCAGTTTGCTGGCTCCCAAGCTACTTTAATAATCAGTTTAACAAAACAGCAACTAGATGGACTGGCTTGTAACAGCATATCGCTGGTTCTTGGTATGACCTGAAGTAAGTTCAGTGTGTAAACTGCTGCATGTGAGAGGACATCATTTTAG
The DNA here is from genome assembly GCA_936440205.1 of Lepidonotus clava. Classification (NCBI taxonomy): domain Eukaryota; kingdom Metazoa; phylum Annelida; class Polychaeta; order Phyllodocida; family Polynoidae; genus Lepidonotus; species Lepidonotus clava. The sequence continues at coordinate 54,513,874 of OW387137.1, forward strand.
AAGTAGTAGGGTAACAAACTGAAATTGTATGACAATATAATTATACTGTGTTTGTTGCAGGTATGGGTCCCATTCCCTGGACGTTAAACTCTGAGATCTACCCGCTGTGGGCGCGGGGCACCGGGTGCGCTCTGGCCACGGCCACTAACTGGACCTTCAACCTCCTCATCTCCATGACCTTTTTGTCCTTGGCTGACCTACTTACTAAACCAGGTAGGTTTGACAGCTATTTAATCAAGAAAAACTCAAAAAGTTAATTGACCAATTGTGTAATTGATCTATTGAGTTTTTATTTTAATTTCAATGGACAATAACAATTATGACAAATAGCCAGATTCTGCTAGGCACTGTTTTTACATTACTAGATCCATTGTATATGTGCCAAATTTGTTCTATTAGATTGTTCCGAATGTTAGCAATTTAGTATTGGTGTAATTGTCTCATCCTCACACATTACTACATCCACAACTATTGAAAGACCATTGTAAAGTATTTCTAATGTATATAACAAGTCTTTATTCAGCCTTAATTCCCACTGCCAGCATTCTTAAAAGTCACGAGAAAATTAGCATGCAGAATATAGGCTTTAGTTCTAGTTAAGGCATTCATATGATGACTGTGACAATGTGAGAAAGTGTTTTAATGTCTCAAAGAACAGTGCTAATTTCGTTTCACCATAAAGCATGCAAGTCTTTCTTTTTCTTAACCTTGTTAGAAGTTGTTGCCTAATCTATAATCATTGATTAGATGTAGATAGCACATAGACATGGGCATGAGAAAGTATGTGGGCAACTGAATAAGCCCGCAGTCAGCAGGGTCATGTTTACGCAATGGCACACAGTTCGAACTTAAGATACAATTATCCCAAACTTATCGCTTCTTATGGTTGAGCCTGAACCTGTCCAATAGCTGTGCATGATTGAGCTGAATTTCTTTATTCAACGGTATTGTTGGTGACATTCCAATGACTTTACTTGACATTCCAATGACCTTACTTGACATTCCAATGACCTTACTTGACATTCTAATGACTTTTACTTGACATTCCAATAACCTTACTTACACAGGCAGATCCAGGGTTTTGAAAAGGGGGGGGCGCATTATTGGAAAAAAAATCCTTAATCACCTTTTTGCAGAATTTTACATAAAAAAATCACAGAATTTTCCGAAAAAAGGAGAGGCGCAGGCCCCCCCCACCTATGGATCCACCACTAGTACTGCTTGACATTCCAAACGAGCAAAACAGTACGCCTACTTTGCCATTGTTAACACCCATAGCCTTGGGGCCTTCCTTCAAGTATTTATTATCCGCACGGCTGGCGAGCGGAGTGTATTGTGACCAGGGCGTATTGCCAAGCCGTACGCACCACTCACTATGGCCTCCTTGTTCACACGTATTTTCACATATTTTGAATAATGCTTGGGTGATAAATGTAAGAAGTACCTTTGGGGTCGTCCTCGGGTGGCCGTATGACCCATAGGGATCGTACAAAGCTTGGGCTCCTACCTAGGTTTGTGAAATCCCCTATGGGTCACACAGCCACCCTCGGACGCCCCCTGCAGTACTTCTTACTATAGTATGCACTAAAACTGTGTGTTCCTTTATGAGGGATGGCATGTTGTTTATCCTTTCTTCTTGTAATTAGCCCGTATGTGTTCATGTGTAATGCTCTAGTGCCTCTGCTGAAAGGTGGAGAGAATACAAACAATAGTGTCATGCACACTTGCGGATATCTTGATGAAGTCCATTGCCTTAACCATAAAATGGACCTTGCAATAGAGATGTTGGATGCTTTCATTGTTTTAAAGAACAATACACACTAATACCGAATTTCTAAAAATAAATAACAATTTAAGGAAAACTTACAACTTTGCCTACAACAGCCATGTATGCCAGTTGTAAGTTTCAAGTGTCATTCCTAAAGTGTAATGTTATTATGTGACTTGTTAACATCTCAGTTATAAGTTAGTATTATAGGCACCAACAACAATGAAAATAAGTAAAAAAATGTTATTTTCTCTTAATCTGGGACATTTTAGTGCTTGATCTAATGACAAATAATAGAATATTAGCTGTAAATCTTGAACTAAGTAATAGATTGTGGAAACGTGCTATAAATCTGGGAAAACTAAGAAAAAGCAATTCTCCCTCATAGCTCACCAGTATTTACAACTATGCAAATAAAACTTGCACAAATACCAATTCCTAATTTTCTAGTGCTACAACTGGTTGTAAATTTTGCTGCAGTTGCATATTTCAAAACTCATGATTCTGCAACTTGATTTTCACCCTTCAAAATGGATTCAAACAACAGTTGACAGTTTATAGTGACTATTTGTTCTAATTACTGTAATTTTGGTCACAGAAATATAAGAAAAATGCTGAAATGTGTGATATGATCAAAAGTTACATATCTTCCGAGCAGGTGTAGGATTTAGTTGTAATTCTTTTAGTTACAACTTCATTTTCATGTGTAACTTCACCATTGGGAATGGTTTTCTAGCTCACGAGTGTAATTTTATGGATTTTAACCTCTTTTCCATTTTATTACAACTATATGACGTCAGTCAGTTGTAATTTCTAAAATATTTACAACTCCATTGACCATTAGGAATCAATTTTACAATTATAGTAATTTTCCTCTGATCTATAGGTTTTACAACTGCATAACCTTAATTGCACAGAGTTACAGTCGCATTTTTCACTTTTAGGAATTCGGTTGAAGTAATTTGACCTGCAACCAGCAACAGCCAATTGTTAATTGCTAACAGTATATCAGCACGAAAATTAAGCAAGTTTGATATTTTACAGCTGTGGTCTGTCGCATAATGGGTCTTGCTGTTGCAAGGGTTGGTGCCAACAGCAAGAGTCATTGTGCTCTCGCAAGAGCAACATCGCTGTTGTGAGAAGTTGATTATTTTCAATAAAGCCAGTTTTACTCAGCGATTATATTTCTGTAAAAGATTTTGAGAAATATAGAATTCAAATTTTAATTTTAAACTACATGAAATAGATATTTTCAATGGTTTTTCTATTTGCAGGTGTGTTCATCCTCTACTCTGGCCTGACTGTCCTGAGTATTATCTTCACCTATATGTGTGTCCCGGAGACGAAGGGGCAGAGTCTGGAGAACATACAGCGACTGTTCGATAACAGATGGGCCTATCAACCACTATGATCACACGGAGCTTTTATTAAAATGTGCATTGTTTTCAGAACAAAGTCAGGTTCAACATAAATATATCCCAAGCACGAATGTGACATTATTATAACGTTGCAGCATCTTTCTGTTTAGTGCTGCTTTGGTTCTTGTTACATTATTTTGATGGCACCCAAAAACGTCTTTAGAAATCAATATTGTGATGTTGCACTGTAATGTATTGTGACATTCTTGTTATGTTCCTTCATCTTAAAATAATGTCATTATAATATTCTTTATAAGTAAGATCTCAACAATATTACTATGTAACGATATTATAAAACTCTTTTTTAGTAAGTCTCAACTTTACCTCAAATAACATAACTGTTATGTGATAATTGGGCAGGTTACAGACTGACCAAAAAGGTATGGGTAAAGAACATGTGTGTTACATTGCTCCTTGCCTGGGATAGTAACAGCAAATTCCTCCCCACTATGGAGAGCTTGTTTACTGCTAGTCTTGATCAAGATGCATGTTTGGAAAAATTATGTTATTCATATAATTTTTCATTAAAAGAATTTTTCATTGTTTGAAATGATGACACATATTTTTGGGTTGGTTTGATTATACATTACAGATAGAAAAGTGTTGAAGTGTTGCTGATTAAAATATGACAAACACTTGTTTATTTTTTCTAAATTTGTTTTCCAGTGTTTCTATCAACCAAACCAATATAAACAGATGATCTTACTTATTTATCTAAATGATTTATTTCTTGAAATGCGTGGTAATATTACCTTTAATGGCTACATTTTAAACCATCAGGAAAACCTTAACTTTATAGGTCCAGACCAGAAATGGTTTGTGAAACTACAGTAATATATATATGTTCTATTTTCATAGACCTATAGCACACAAAACAAAAGATTAGAGTGGGGAATTTTAGTGCATGCAACAGGTTGAGAATGAAAATTTTATGCTGAGTTTATGGGATCCAGCTGCTAACTATTTCAGGCTTCCGTGACTGCCTGGTCTTTCTGTCTCGGGTCGATCTACGGATAGTTTCGGGCTTTCAGGCCATCCTCGGTCTTCCGGACCCCTTCTCTATTTTTTTTAGCTAACTTACTAACTTGGATCATTTACTTGAGTTCAACTAGTTAATTAACTTCTATTTCGGCATACGTTCAGCTTAAACCCAGTCGAGGGTTAGGTTACTGGAAGAAGACATGTGTGAACACAAGGAGTACCAAGGAACTGTTTATTTCGGGCCTCCTCGCCCCTTTTATACTCTAGTACTCGACTCTGATTAGTCACTTATATCAAGTAACTACTCTGACGTCATATCTGGTTACAATACATTTCCATGCTTTTGTGATTTCCGGATTTCCCAATATACTTTTCGTACCTTATTTATACCTTACATCTTTAACTTATTATTTCAATACTTGATAACATTCTAGTTTACACAGATGAATGGACATCACACATGCAAGGCAATTTTGATGAGAGCTTTAGTATTAACATGCACCTTAATTTCATCTCCAGAGGTATGCCAGTAAGAAACAAGATAACTGTCCCCTCCTCATTCAAAGCTATCTGATTAATCATTATTTTTGTGTATATCAGGAGGAACTTGAAAAATTTGTCAAAATTTTGTAGATTTAAAAAAGCTTTATTCAAAATCAATATTTTGTTGATTTAATCTCACATCAATTACAAGGTTAAGGACGAATATTCCCTACATTAAGAAAATATAGATACACATTTGTTCCCTATATTAAGAAAATACAGATATACATTTGGACAGGGAACAAGCAAATTTCCCTGTGGGGATTACTGAGTAAAATAAAGGCCCCCAGTAGCCCCTGCTAATTGTATAAGGCAATGTTACGGGGACCCAGCACTGACCAAGTGGCCATGGTGTTTTTGGGTTCAATTCCCGGTTGGTGTTTGGTTCACTAAAGGATGAGGTACAGCAAAAATGATTTCCAGGTTTTGATCCCCTGCTGTATGCCCGCCCTGTCACCTTCATCACATAGATACGATCACCACAGACAGAATTTGTCCCAACCTGTTTTCGCTATGAGAATGACCCTGGCTCTCGGTAGGCGTAAAACCACCATCACTCACAAGCAAGCAAGCAAGCAAATTTCTGGATACCCATGCCACCTAGTGTCACCAGAAGGTATTGTCACCAGGGGTCGCCACCCTCTACATAGCAGAGTGACTTTGTAATTTAACTATATAGTTGTATTCTGATCTGGTATATATGTAGTTATATATATATAGTTATGCCTCAAAATATAAATTGAAGCCCTTTTTATTTGTAATTTACTGCACAATAATAATATTATGATTAACCATTTCAATCTTGACATTATACCTTCACATAATATCAATGATATGCTTTTCCTATTCACACTTTTGGATTTTCATGCTATTTATCTTTCTCAATAGTTAAATTTGCTATTAAACCATTATTCAACAAGTTTTGCTTGATTTTTGAAAAAAAACACTATAATTTTTTTTTACTTTTAAGAAAAAAAGAGTTACATAATCTCAGTTACAAGCTTAAGCTTTCTAACATTCATTTTATGATAATCACCAAGTACCTGAGGAGAGCTTTTACTTTTTCACACTCTCGGATTCTTTAAATTGTTGCATCATGTTTGTAGTGTTTGTAGAAACACCTGGTGGTGCGAACAAAAACCTTTCACGTGACGCATATTTATGGTAATAATTTTACCTCTCAAAAACCTTGAGTTTGTCCAGAAGACATTTACGAATCTTTCTGTATATCCACGAACATTTCTAAACATAACAGATATTTATGCAAAGTGCATTTCTTTCTATATGACGCCTTGTTATATCTATGAGACGTTATAATAATATCAAACAGTTCAGCAATAGAAAAGGCAAAACCAAACAAAAAAAAAACCGTTACGAGATTTGTGAGCGCACATCTTTCACTAACCCTAAATTTGGAATCATGTTTATTTTTTTATTAAACTTGGGATTCTTGAACCGTTTATGGTAGCCATGCCTGAGGTTCATAATAAGCATTATATAAATAATGTTCGTACTGTTTATAGAAATACCTATATATAGGGGTGCCAACAAAAACTTTCACGTGACGAATATTCATGGTAATGGTTTTACCTTTCAAGAAAACCTTGTGTTTGAGAGGTAAGTGTGTTATTTTACTGGCAAATATAAAGTGCATTTCTTTCTATATAGACGTTGTGCAGATGACGTCACACCTCACAAAACTAACCCTAAATTTGAAATTGTGACTTTTATTGAACTTGGTATATGTGAATTTTTTATTGTCGCCATCGATGAGGACAATACAAAACATAGGCCTATATAAGTCATACATCACCCTATTGGGTGATAAAACCTGGCGCCATGAAGTAGGGTCTTATCTTCGTTGATGGGAATGGTGAAGTAGTGATGATGAGCTGAATATTTGAAGAGACAGATACAGACATATACAAAAAGAGAAAGTCTTATATCAAAGCACACTATCATTCAGAGGACGCTTATCTGCCTCTCAGACGCAATTTCAATGATAAACATACATGCATACATATCTATTGACAATTTTCATCATTGAAAGGCAGATCCTTTTGGGGATGGTTTTCACTTCCCGAATCAAATAAGTTTGCCTATTTTGTTTTGTTCTGAGAGTAAGGCTTACCTTTGATATATGTTAGTTTTATACGGTACATTATCATAATGAATCCAACTAACTGGAAAATATCATCATAGTATTTTTCTGTTAACGTCATCAGCCAACTGTAATATTAATCAAGTGTGTTATTATACTGGGGATTTTACTGGGGATTTTACCGGCAATTTTACCAACGATTTACCAGCAATTTTACCGCTAGTTTCACTAGCGATTTTACCACCAATTGTACCGGCACTTTTACCGGCAATCTTACTTGCAATTCTGTTGCCCATCGTCCGTCAATACGCACGCCCTACTGGCAGGGATTGTCAGCAAAATAGCACATTGTTAACAAAACCATCCTCCCCATATCATAATTCAAACGCGCTTAACATTTATAAGAAAAAAAACATAAACTTAGGGCAGTATTTCCAGGCAGGTACAGCTGCTGTGTGGCAGTTATTATAAATGGTCCTATCAACATAATACAAAATATTGATAGGGCAAGCTGTTGAGTTACTGATAATATCTCACCATCTGCCTGCTGCAGCTGCCCTCCTAAACTCTGAAGAACTCTCAGAAGAATATATATATATATTTCTTAAAGTTATCAATGAGCTAGGCTGGGCAATAACACCTGCCGAGAAGTGGCCAGCTGTGCTCATTTATTACCATTGTAAACACCAACGTATATCCAACAAGCAATGTCAGATAGAAAGTCTATCATTTTGCCTGACCAGGCAATACTCTTTTTAACTTTAAAATTCATAATTTTGTATTCATAAAAATGTTGTTAGAAGAAAGGCTCCTGGTGAGCAACCGAAGCAGTTTGTCAGGGCACAATATAGAAGTCTTTTCTTAAGACATTTGGCAAATGCAGGGGGGAAGTTTTATTAAAGAATTGTCTTGAGATGGATAACTACAAGAACCCGTATACAGAACAGACAATGCAAGGAACCTATTTCCTCCAAAAACTTTGTCTGAATTCTGCTTAAGACAAACAGATAGTTACAATTACGAACATTGAATAATAAATACTATGCGGAATGATGTTACAAAGATGTAGTATGAACCAATAAAGGTAAGGAAAATTGCCAAAGTCTTCGCGATCGTCGGTTGACACTATGAAAATTGGTACTTAAAGTGCACACATCTTACAATGAAAATGAGCTCGTGATTGATCCCTATCTTTTATATAGCTTCCTAAACATGATAACTGCACACGATAATATACTTCAGAAATTGTTTTCAATCGGAGCGCACTGATCGACACGCCCATATCGTGGTATTACACTATCCTGTTAACGATAATCCCGATTAGGAGAAGGAAGTAAGGATGTGAGAGGGATTAAATCCAGGAGCGGCGATCACAACAATTTCGGGATGATACTCGTAATCGAAAGGAAGGGGATGTGAAGAGGAAGGGAAGAGATTAGGGGACAGGAAAAAGAGCAGGTAAGAGATATGAAAATGGAAACGTAGGGGATCAACGAGTGACGGGGAGCTCGAGGACAGGGGGGGTGACCAAAAAACATCAACGAGATCTCTCGTGGACTTCTCGTGACTTTTTCCGCCCAAAAACGAATCACGAGACTTCTCGTACTAATTTTCTCGTCCAGAAAAAATCCACGAGAAGTATCGTGGCAATCTACGAGAGGCGTACGAGAAGTTTTCATGCCGAAAACGGACTATTCTCACGATTGCAAATTTTGTCCTCGTGGTTTTTTATTTGCCGCCTAAACATCAACGGTTAGCTTTAATTCTTTTTTTTTCCACCAGAGGAGGTCTGTGGGCTTGACGAAAATCATGGGTGAGATAGCTAAGATGTTTTTTCTACTTTTTACAATGAATCTAAGAAATAGACTGTAAAATAGCCTTCCCCAGAAGTTCTCGCTGGTCTTTGTGATACTTATAAAGGCAAAAATAGCTGTTTATCCTTTCTTTGCACTCTAATAACATCATTTGCAGTCTGTGTGAGCGATAATAGAGGAATTTTGTAAAAAATTTTCTGAATGAACTTTCCTGCTGGCCCCACTGAATAATGTAAAATATTAATATGATACTTATGCATCTTTCCTAATTGTTTCTAATATCTCCATTGGTCTTTTATTGATTCCTAAACAGGCTCTAATATCCTATTATTAATTAAAAAATATGTAAAAGCACTAGAAAAATATACAAAATATTTTTATTTTTCAGCCCCTGTTAGGAAACGCCCCGAGAAGAAGCTATCCCGCGCTACTCCTTTCTCTGTGTTTGCCCTGAAATGGGCCCTAACCAAGAAGAACTACCGTCCTCGTTGGGGAGAGAAGAGATGCAAGAAGTTCCGTATTTTAAAAGAACGGAAGGATCCACGAGAACTATGGCCTAGGATTTCAGATTTTGAGGCTCGATTCCGTCTCCCACCTTCGTGTGTTCAACAGCTTACCGACGAGTTTGAGCTAAGCCGCTTCCGACCAGGAAAGGGCAAAGATGAAAAAAGAGGATCTCCAATTCCCCTATTCCATAAGGTACAACAGAGTGAAAATTTAAATATTTTTATTGAATGCCAAGAGTATGTAGCACATTGAGAATCACTCCCATATAAAAACCAATTCTGTCACTAATTTAAACCAATTATTTTTTAGAAAAAAAAACGTTCCCTTTTATATCCTGAAATATAAATCATATTAAATTTATATTTTTTAAGGTCTGCTACGCACTAAGATACATGGCCCATGGTTCCTACTACGGGACAATCCGAGACACACAGGGTGGAGCATCTCGTTCTAGCATAGGACGTGCTGTGGAAAGCTTCTGCAAGTTCCTGTGCTCGCGTGCCCGCAAGCGCATAAGGTTCCCAAAGGTAATTAAATACCATTGTGCCATTACAAATTATTGGTTATTTTTCAAGTACCCAAAAAATTGTATCACATTCCCAATGTCTATGAAGAAAGGTTCTAAATGTTCATTAATTATAAAGTAACTTAATCATGTTTCAACTTTCTTATTCATTTTACTGTTAATAATTAAAAAATAGAAATTTGTACCATGTTGTATTACTTTTATTAGGGCCAGAAACTGCATGAATCGGCAGTGCGGTTCTCGAGGAGGCATAACATGGACCAGTGCGTAGGTTGCATAGATGGCACTTATGTGCCTATCAAGCGCCCCATCCGACACGAATATGCTTACGTGTGTCGTAAGCAGTACCACGCCTTGAACGTCTTGGTAAGCAAACAAAAAAATTAAATTAAAAAACATTATTAGACATCAACGGTAAATGTTTCATCACTATCTGTTTTCTTCCGAGAAAGTTTTTGTTTTACATCAGCATGTCCAATCTTTCGTATAGAGTTCTCTTTCCTTTCTCGCTTTCATAGTCACATTTATTCAAGTGTTATTTTTTCTCGTGATGTAATGCACACATACTGTTATTTCAGATTGCTTGCGACCACGAGGAGCGGATCACCTTCGTTGAACCCGCCATGGCTGGAGCCCACCACGATCAGGGTGTCTTAGATTACTCTGATCTTGGCTACCAGATCGCCAACAACGACCGTCTTGGTCCGTACTTCTTGCTGGGAGATGGCGGGTACGTACACACAATTTTTCTATTGTTTTCAAACTACCAGTAATCACGAGACTTAACATCAGAAAACAATATTAGGCATGTTGCGTACTACAGTATCTAAACCATTTCTGAAACTGTTGTGCATTATACTGAAAAACTTCTCGTACTTTTCTACAATGTCTTCAAACTTATAAACAATTCACAACAATGTTAGATATATATGACACATGATTAACCTTCCATTTGTTCACAGGTATGCCCTCACCCCACAAGTAATGACACCCTTCCGGGCACAGATCCTAGATCAACTTGAACCCTGGGACAGGCGCTACCAAGTCGCGCATACTACTGCACGCTCCTCTGTGGAACGCTGTATTGGTCAGCTGAAATCTCGTTGGAGGTAAATAATAACATGTCGCAGTCGAAAAGTTAAGCCTACTAAACATAAGAAAATTTGTAATGCTTCTTATTAAATCGACGCACAGCAGTTACATTACACTTTGTCACATAGCTTTATGGAAACGAAAACGAGTAATGACATTTCAACTACTCTTTGTAAGTTTACACATGTTACCTGCCGTTTCTAAGTATATACGATGAATTTTTAAATCATTCTTAGGTGCCTCTCAAAGTCTGGTGCCGGTGTCATCGACATGGAGCCCCTTCAGGCGTCGCGATTAGTGAAGGCATGCTGTGTCCTTCATAATATGTGCCTGGACTGGGGGCTTCGAAAGATACGACCCGGGCAGAACCAAGACCCCGAGTACGAGGGACAGATTCTCGTCGACGCTCACGAGGCGTTCAAGAAGAACCAGCCGCGGGCCGATCAAGTCAACAGAGCGGACGATGAAGATGACCACATAGTGCAGCAAGACTATGGGATCAGGCATGCAGGCTACCGTAGACGCAAGTCCTACATACACCGTAACTACGGCGGGCCACGTCCAGAGGTGATACGGCCTTCCCCCCACAGACCCCGAGGACGGATCCCTACAGAAGGTCGAACTGCTGGCCGACCTCGTGTACCTAAGTCTGGACGTGTTCGGTAGAATAGCCGAACAATTATAGAAGCGAAATTACCTTTACTACGATAACAGTTGCAGCAAAGACTATCACTACTTTTTTTCTCGTTTCTTAAACTTATGCCGCTACTCTATTTTCTAGAGAAAGCTTGTGACATTCTTCATTCATGAAGACGTTAATGTATTATGCCGAATGAGAAAGTTTAAAATTCATACTGGTATGAAATTAAACCGTTCTGTCAAGCATTACAAACTCTTAATGTCAGCCTCTTATACATACAATGTTGAATAGAAGTTCCCAGTATCAGAGCCTACATCACTTTCTTTTTAAATACTGCACCAGTACAGATATAATTTTTGCATCTTTTACGCCAGACATGTAGCATTAGTGTCATAATAATGACCACGAGAAGTAACAGTATATGACTGGAAGAAAAACAAAGTTATCGTAATAATTGTTTTTCTCTTGTTGCTTAGTGTAAGATAGTTCTACATCATACAGCATTATATGTTCGACCTTCCGGAAGGTAATAGACATCTTAAAAGAAATGATGAATGAACATAGGAAATGTATCTTTCAACAGCATTGAAATTCTACACGAGAAGTTACTTTCTGTCTCTTCTAATAAAAGCACCTTTGCATATTAAAAAATGAATTATTCTATTCCTGTGCGGATTTCTCACTACCTGACGAAACTTTACTGATTTTGCTAATGTTTGAAACCGGTACAAGAGAGACTGTGTCCCCCTGGGCTTCCCCGTGTAAACCCTCCTGCAAAACCGGTATAAACCCACCCGAACTGGCCAATTCTTTTACATCAGACTGAGAAGGCCACTGAGACTCATCCTGGGTACATGTATCAGGGGCCAAAACAACTCTAGTCGGGTCCTGGGTTTCCTCGCTTTCCTCTTCCTGCTCAGTGTCTGCTATTTCATTATTAGGGTCATGCACATCGTCCTCAAACATTTCAAAGTTTTTCTCGTAGGTCACCTCGGTAGATTTTGGTTTAAATGTCACTTCGCTAGTTTCTAGATCTCCCTCAGTCTCAACAACTTCTCCTACCACCCTAGTGGACATACCGGCAATGGTAGTGTCTGCAGACGACGTAGGTACACCTGTAGGTTTTGGTGACATCATCTCAGATTTGAATTCCTTCTCAGCTATGATAATTTTCTCTGGAACAGTTCTGTAGAGAAAACCTGCTTTGAGTACCTCAAGAGACTCTTCTATTTTGGAGATTGACGCCTTTATACCTATTACATCATGCCTCAAGGCAATAACCTCTGTTCTACACGCAGCGACGTCCATTTTCATCTTGTTGATATCACTCTTACAAGATCCAACTGTGGCTTCGACTGTTTGAATAGTGTCATTCACGGTGCAGACATTTGTGTTGATGTTGACCAGACCGTCGTACGTGCTGGACATATCCTCTTTGATGTCACTTGTGTGAGAAGATATCTGTGCACAACGCCCCTTCATACTCTGAGTATCGACCTTCATCTGTGTCATTTCCTGCCTAATGTGTGACAAGTGTGATTTTGTGTTTCTAATATCAGTTACAGATGACACTAGCTGTTGTTCTATTCCCATTAGGGCAACTTGCGACTTTACTGCGTCACTCCCAATTAGACTAACGTCAGTCCTTACTGATTCGATGTTACTCCTGATGGTGTTAATTTCGGTGGGAACACTTAACATTTTCTGTACATCGCAGCGAAGACCAAGAATCTCACCGTGCATGACACCCGACTGTTTGTCATGTAAATCTATGTCGTTTTTAAGTGACAGGAATCCAGTTGACACGGTATCCTCAATCCTCTGATCTATAAACTCTGCGGCGTTGTCCCTGCGACCTTTAGAAAATAATGTAGGTTCTTCTTTAACATCTTCAGTGTTTTTATCCTTCTGATTTCTTCTCGTTTCACCTGTACCTTCTTCCTTGTCATAGGCCTCCTGGGCCGCTACTGCTGCCTGTCTGTCTCTCTCAAACGCATCATCTTCTGTGGCTTCATATGCTGCACGTGCTGCCATTGCAGCTATTTGATCTGTTGAAAGAGCACCTCGATTAACTCTCTTGGACGGAAGGTTTCGATTTATGTTAACAGTTGGAACTTCTTTGGACGTAGAAGGCGTCTCGTATATACGCGCCTTGTAGTTCTCGTGTGGAGGAGGCGACTTGGGTGTAGACGAGAGTGGATGTTTTTTTTTATCTTGGTTGCCCGGTTTTGATTTCTTCTCGTCCAGATCGATGGAGTGTCTGACCCCTTTCTTCACTTCCTCTCCACCCGTCCCGACGTGTACGGAGTAGTCCAGATCTTCACTAAAATCCTCTCCGACAGCAGATTCACCAATCTCTGGCAGAGTGTCTAAAAAATCGAATAAACTTGATTTAAAAATTTTATCTCAAATAATAACTGTATATATTGGTGTATCTGAGAAATCTATTTTCATTTTAAATATTGAATTGTTTTCCTATTATTTGCGTATACTCGGAAAATGTTTAAACTAAGAATACTTTAATTTCTTCCAAAAACGGTTACATCATTGCATTTTATACATTTATTACATTTAAAGAAATATACTTTACATTGATGTTTTTTTATTTTGATTTCCTTAATCTTATTTTTCACAATCACCTTGTGTTTCTGGTACTTCCTGTGAAGAGAAGTCCAGTTCTCGTCTGCTGCTATTTCCCCACGAGAGGTCTTCTAGGGTAGCTGCAATAGACTTCTTGCCCGAGTCAACCTGTTCACGCTTGAGTCTGAGCCTGTCTGATGATCTCGGTGCCTTCCTCAGCGGAGTCGGCTCCAACGAACTGTCTGGGCTCGTGACTGCTGCTGTAAAGGGAAACATAATTATTGAAATAACTGTTAAATGAACAGGATATATATTCACTGGTATTGTTGTTTTTAAAAATATTATAAAGATTTACTTCTCGTGGCTAAAAAGATTATTATTGTATATTGATATTTCTTTTGGTAGAAATACATAGCTATTCTTACTGGGTTTACATCGACTTTTTTCAATTTGTTATGGTAAAGAATAAGTATTTATAATTATTAGTTAGGCTTCTTTTCATTAAAAAAAAAGAAATTAATTACCCTGACTGTACTGGGTATCTATAGCTTCAGGACTTTCCGTCAGAGGAGGAAGTCGTGAACCCCGCCCTCTCCGGGCCTTCTGGACAGGAGATTGCGACTCAGGTTCCTCGTTGTCGGAAATGTCGTCCTCCGAGTTCGTTGTTGCACGCTGGCCCTTCTTGGTACGAACTGCACGTGCCGGCTGTCTTTTTCTGGCCCTTTCTACCTCCTCCCGAGTGGACTTGGCAGCTTCCAAGGTGGGTCGCTTGTTGGACTTTACCTCTGAAACAATTGAAAGTAAAGGCTTGTCTTTATGGCATAACTATGTGACGAGAACTTTGGTCTTATGTCACGAGAACTTGAGTGCCATAAGAGAGAGACGAGAGGGATGAAAAGAAACAAGATTATATTTTTATGCTCATATATATTACATAGGTTTCATGTCTTTAGACTGTACATTCTACTGTACCTCTCTTTTTTCTCTTTCAAATCTGTTATCATCATTTTAATAAGGTATGTCATAGGTATTTATTTAGTGATATTTTATCATTCAGATTTTTAAAGACTCAAAAAAGTTATATCCTTACTGTAGGTTTCAGCCTCTTCTGCCAAAAAGTCTTCGTCGTCAGAAGTTTCTTCCTTCTCGACCTTTGGGGCAGCCCTGAGCCGTTTCTGCTCCCTCTCGCAGGCCTCCATCTCAGCCGCATCGTCAGAGGAACCGACTGTGCTCCCCTCATCGTCCGTGTCTGCTTGATCAAGTTTGGTTTGTCGTGCCCCTGCAACGACTTATAATTTAGCCATATGTGATTTAAACAGGTTTTCTTATGTTTTGTAAGTATTCTTCGTCTCAAAATTTTATACGGAAGTACTTTCATATACTTTATGAATGACATAACTATAAATATTATTCATTAAATTTACTGTTATACAATTTATCTCAATATAAAAACGGTGTACTTTTTACAGCCACTACTTTATTTCATTTCATAGTATACATTTTATCTTTTTTTTAATTTTACTTACATCCTGCACATTCAACACCCCAGAACTCCAGACACATGATCTGGGAGGGTGTCAGGCCCTTGTCTTTGGGCATGCCTGCCGCGCCACTCGCCCCATACTTCTTGACCAGTTTTCTGTGCTGAAAATGTCAGTTGAAACAGTGCGACGTAAATTAAGTGTTGAAATTGGTATCAAAACACTGTCATTTTAATTTTTTCAGATTCTTCAGTTTTCAATTATAATCTTAGTGAAAATTACATGATGAGATACTCACAATATGTACTACTTTATTTTGAGTCGATGGATATGGTTTTTTTTTTACGTACGAGAATTAGACTGTCCTACGAGAACTACAGCTTCTCGAGACAATTGTACATATTTCTTTTAATGGGTTTCTCAATGACTTACCGCCTCACGTGATGTGGACTTGTGGTCCTGTGAATGGATGTACAGGTACTTCTTCCTCCTCTTGTTACCGCCCACCGAGTTCACGTTCTCTTTTATTTTCTGGAAGAGCTTCTTCCTCTTGGCGTTCTTGGATTCCTTCGTGAGCTCGGCCTTAAAACTGTTCTTGAATGCTTCACTGGAATGGTTAAAACAAATATTTTAATTTCCAGGGTAAAATAAGTATTTCTTCAACATTACAATTTTACAATCTTACTTTCATTTTCAAATTATGTACTTTTTACACGAGGGAAAGAAGTCATTCGACGTTTTTAGGGTACGTAAGGTAGGAAAAAAATTTAATAAAAATACTATTGTATTGAAAATGAACAAACCTTACATATGTTTAGAAAAACTAGTTACACTTCTCGTGGGTAAAAATTATTTGTTGCATCTATGTAATATTAATTATATTTCGTATAGGTGTAACTCTTGGCACTTTGTTTTGACTTTTTATACTTACACATCCTCCCGAGCCGTGTCATACATGGCCTTATGCTCAGCTTCGGTGAATGGTATCTTTCTTGGATCGTCTGCATCACTCTCCGAGGAACACCATACAACATCGGGTCTAGCCCCTTTACCAGTTACTTTAGAAATCTTTTTCACACCCCCTTTTTTCGCTGGAGGAGTCTTTGCTGGTGTCTCTGTTTTGGGAGTGGGTGTACCAGCTGCCTTTTTCCTTTTACGTCCTCGTGGTGTCTTATCTAAAGGGGGTGTGGGCGGTAAGGGACTGTCTTCCACCTCTATCACTGGGCTGTCAGGATCTTTGGTTTTGGCTTTGGCCTTAGGCTTAGGGGTACGGGGGAGACGGGATTGACGTGACTTACTCTGACGAGAACCTTTTGGTTCAGCTTTTTCTTCTGTTCGCACAACTTGTTTCACTTTTGCTGACCCTTTCTTCACAGTTTTGGCTTGTTCAGGGCTGTCCTCGACCAAATCTACATTTATAACTTCGTCAGAACCGGCTGTGTCTCGGTGGCTGGGACCTGGTACAGGCTCTGCTGATGCCTTCTTGGGCTTCTGGCCTGGCTGGGGGTACAGATCCAACAGTGACTCCAGATACTTGTCAGACATCCTGTCCCTCTTCTCTAAGGCGGCATTCAACATGAGCCGCAGTGACTCCTTCTGATGTTCTTGGATATCGGGACGAGACATGACTTCCTTAATCGACTTGATCTTACGCTCCACAGCTTTGAGATCAGCATCAGGAGAGGGGGCAGCCATCTAAATGGAAGGACAAATTTCGTAAACATTCCATGTGTGTTGGTGGGGGGCTTACATTAGTCTGACATCATGTTTAACAACAATGATATGCTCAGAAATTGGATATTGTCGACTCATTTCATGTTCATAACTATTACCAACATGTCTATTGTGAAGTATGTCGTACAATTACAATTACTATTTATCAGTTTGGCACTCACCTTGGAATATTACGTGGTATTAACGACTTGATTTGGAAGAAAACCTGAGATGAATGAAATTCCCGTGACTTTATGGACTCGTCAACTCCGTCTTACGGCTGGTTCCAGTCTTATTTTAAATGTATTAGACATGAGCCCATGCCGAAAACCAGCAGATACACCGGTTGCCGGCGTGTTTTGCATGCTTTAGTATATACACAGGCCGAGAACAAGCGAAAAAGTGCCGTACCGGAAATGACCTTTCCCGCTGCTCCGATGACCTACTTTCGGTCGAGCTACTTCTCGTGACAAAAATACACGAGAAGTTTCGGTTGGCCTACGAGAAGTCAACGGCTGCGAGAAGTGCTCACGAGAGAAACATGGCACGAGAGAAAAAGAGCCACGAGATGTTTTCTGGGGGGTTTTATTAAATATTCTCGTACGGTGCAAACTTTTTTTCGCGAGAAGTTTCAGTTCTTGCTGATGTTTTTTGGTCACCCCCCCAGGAAGAGGGATAGATAGGGGAAGGTAACCTTAGGTGCTCGACTGTATGGGACCTTAGGTGCTATTCTTCCTTCTCAATACGGATTCCCTATTTTTCAGAATGAAATAACGATTGCGTTTTATCTCTTTTGTATCTGGTTACAGAAAAACTATTGTACGCATGCACGATCCTTATTCTGTATTAGAGCTTTAATAGTAAAGTCAAGAATATATACATCGTTTCCTAACTTCCTTGTTATGACAGAGATCTAGAGGCCACAGAAAAGGGAGACAGTGACGATGGGAAGAGAGACATCTAATTTGATTTGCCCAATGTGCGCACAATGTATTATGTCTTTGCAAAATATTACTTTATCTTTGGAATTAGATTCTGGATTTCTGCCGTAATTGGCATACAGGCCCTATACTTGAAGCACATTGTAGAGATCTAATAAATCTTCTTGAAATGGCAGTTACACCTGTATGTTGCCTTTAGGTTTTCAAGCAACGATCGATTGTCAGAGGCTGATCCGGGAATATGAGAAACGGGGTGCCTGTATTAACAAGAAAATGGGCCTTCACCCCGGGAAAAGATTTAATCACCCCAAAAAATTACTGTGAAAATAGGTTTTGGATTGAAAACATTTTGGTAGAATTTTACATTGAAAAAATCTAGATTTGGCAAAACAAAGCAGGGTGCGTTTCTAAATTCGTTGTCACTGTCAAGTAACACGCTACATAGTTTGTCTCTTCATTCAATTAAGATACTGATGAGAGGATCGAGGATGGTGGTTGACAGAGGTCCAAGCCAGACTATTTGTCCAGTAGGGGAAATCGTGGTTTATCAAAAGCCTGGGAAAATCTACAACATGTTTTTACATGACAAAGGTATGGCTTTCATTTTGGGGCACTTTCACTGAAAAAGGATTTGTTGAATTTTTCAATTTGACAATGACATGATTTTTTTTATAGAATTTCTGTAAGGTTTTCCAGCCTTCCAGAATTCCCAAACTATATTTGTTTCTGACTCGGGACTACAACCCTTAATCCATTTCAGATTAAAAGGATATTTTCAATAGGTGTCTTGAAATTTTGTGATTTTGAAATATTTTAAAACGCTCCAACTCCCTTTTAAGGCTATTTAAAATGATCATGTCCTTACACAAATCATATCATCACATATATGGAAAGGGTACTAGTACTGTAAATTGATATAAAAAGGGGAAAAATAGAGAAAAATCAGTAAAAGATACAGCTCTTTGAGGGCATTCTGATAAAGAAAAGAATTGTTGCAAAATGATTGTTGTTATGAAAAAAGTAAGAACGAAAAGTTTCGTTCATAATATTATTTTCATTGTTACGAAACTCATTGTGAACGGGCCACCGGTGGCACAAGGCCTTTGATAACCCAGTTGTTGCCACTGGGGGGAACGCAGAGAGGTGTAGCAGCCCACCATAAAGTGAATGTGACGTCTTTGAGCAAATCAATTTTAAACAGATAATCGACCATGGGAAGTGACTACGGCATAATCCCCAAATGCAAGATGGCCGCTTCGCGGCGGGGTGATTAAGAAAGTCCCGGCGCCCCCATTGTGGGCCCCAGTTTTACATCGAAACGATCGATATTTGACCATTTGAAAATAATTGTTGGTGTATTCTGCCATGTTGTTGCAACAAATATTGTTTATCATAATCAAACGTTTTGCGCCCAAACAACACCTGCACCTGGGTAACGATCGTTTGTTGCTCAAGTGCTCTTTCCCTTTGCCTGATTTTTGAACTTAGTTGTCATTCAAAATACCACATCTATGCTTTACTTTATTCAGCGCTGTGTTATTGACGTTGTTCTACTGACAATAAAAGCTGACATCATAGACACTGCTATTTAACACTTACTTAATTCAATTTACTACTTAGTACTTAGTTCATTGCATGATAAGATGCACCAGTCGCCGACAGTGCAGGTGACACGTACAACATTGTTTCCCAGGCATGCATATCATTCTCGAGAGGTTCAGGGTGGCCTAACAGGACAAGGGCCACATCCAAGGACCTCAGTGAGAAGAGGCTGGGAATGTATACAACCACAACAAGCGTTTGCTCAAGTGACTTCTTCGGTCAGGGCAGCGCCAATCTAAGGTTCACCAAGTTCACAGACCAAATGATTGTCTGGGAATTCAGCCTTTGAATGACAGTGTTCCCTAGACTCTTGTCTACATTTACCTGGATTAAATCAATTAAAAACATTTATTGAAAACACTTCAGGAGACTATAACACGTATTAGCATAGATTCCAGATCCCTTATTCTGTACACGCATGCGCAGTAACCCGTGATGTAAGAGATACTATTGGAACTTTGGATCGAACAAAAACGTGGAGGCGTAAGCAAAAGTCCCTCGTTTGTTATTAGCACATAAACTGATAAGTTTTTCACAGGTAATTGATTATCAAAAGGATAGTAGTTGCGTTCTATGTGGTGCGAACCTGTCTTGTACCTGGAGAGAACTATATTCAATCTCGTATTTGTCTGTTGCTAAAGTGAGTACATTATGGAGGATATGAAATGTGGTTAACACGGAGATACGGAAGAATTTGGAGTCACATCAAGGGCAAGGTATTAACTTGAGACGTCCTTTATACACTTTAATATGATTGGAACAGTGGCCAACTATCTCCTTATTTATGGCATTTCAGGTGTCTCTAACAACGATGTTATCGCATATTAAAGATTTATTACTCCTCAGGGGGTTTTGAATTGAAATAAAAAAAAGCTTCTTCAAATTAAACAGTAATGAGCTTCCACTGGCGTACTTTATAGGTCAGAATAGGACATAGATATGTATGGCTTATTTTCCTGCCTTCTTTGGTGTTTTGAGCTTGTATACCGTTTTCATTACATTAAATAGTTTAACTCCGGTGTCCCATGATACACACATGACCTCTTACACTAAGATAACCAAGTATGTACACCCCCATGAACACCTCCAAATCGAAGCCGATTTTCAATACTTCTATCCATTTATAAAATTATTTATAAGAATGCATATATATATATATATATACAAACACTACGCCATTAGGGGTGAAATAAATATAGAATCTTTCGTTTGTAAGGTTTGCGATAACTGAAATTCACTACTTGAACTACAGGTCCGTACACAGGTGGGGGATAGGCGAGGTTCTTTTTGCTCATAATTTCAAACTAAAGAGGAGGGTGGCGAGGCCCACTAAGCAGAACTTTTCAATATTTTCTTTCACTTTTTTGTGGGTTGTACATTGAATTTCTGAAGGAAAGGAACCCCCACCCCACTGTGCACGGGCCTGGAACTGTAAGCTCATTATTAAAATCATCTTGATCTATGATCATGAATAGTTTTTGTTGTATACTTACTTAAAAGATAACGTAGATGTGAAACTGAAGCTGAAAGTGGTTTCAATGAATAAAAAAACATTATCTTGTCATCCCCCCCCCCCCCCCCCCACACACACACCTCCTTCCTGTCGTCCTTTCAAGTGCGTGTGACAGATCAACAGGGGAGGATTTTGTGACACGCATTCGACAGGACGGCAGGAAGGAAGTGAGCGCGTACTAGTGGGGGTGGGTTATTGGCTAAATGGGCTAAATGGGCATGATTAGGCCAATAGTGAAAGCACCTACTGTGGTGATGCTGATTTCATATCAGCATAGAAATACGTGTATCGAAATCGGTTGTCCAATCAGCTGATCAGGTGCGCTAAGCAACGAGTGCCCCGAGCAACTACCGCCTATTTAAGGCCAACCCAATAGCAAACAAATACACACGGGTCTGACGAGGCAGACGGGGCTCCCTTCTAATAGATTCGGTCATCATCACAAAAGGGCACAGTGTCTATATCATTAAGCTCAGTTATAGAATACCGTCACAGACATGATGAGGGGCCTGCTACTCCTGCTTCTTCTATCACTCGTTCCAGTCAGGCAGGCTGAAGGTCCGTGTACGTTGATAAGTTGCTTGATAGGTAAGTGTGTTTGATATTGCAACAAAATGATTTGATAAATTCAGTGAATATTGTAATCTTCTGGCTGCCGTGGGGGTTGTGCTCCAGAAAATGCGGGTTTCGAATGGGATTCAGGGAATCGGGGGGGGGGGAGAATTTATTTGGCTAAGGGTTCCAAGGTTTCTCAGGTGTCGGGGGATCGGGGTGTGCACTATGGAACTTATTTTTCACTTTATTTTTTAACATGGATTTCTCTGTAACCATTCAAATAATCGTCTTCAAATTCTAAGTTGATGTCAACAAGATTTGTGCAGAGGGAAGCCTGGCTCAGATTCGCTTTATTTAGGTCCTAGTTTTCATTTTATGCAAAAAGAAATTTGTGATTTCATAAAAAGGGACATACAATTAGACACAAAATGAAAACCCGACCTTAAAAAGAAATAGTGAGACACGGTTCCTTCCGCATAGATCACATCAACATGTTATAAGGAATAAATAGTAAATGCCAATCTGAAGGGAGTACCGCAAATTCACCAGTTTGAGGTGTTGTCTATCCTTAAAACCCCATACCCACTAGGCGATTTTACTGGCGACTGGCGACAGGCGAATGGGAATATCCGCCGACTTTTATGATCAACCGATAGTATGATATATTGAAATGTGCATGTTTGATATTAGTCTGCGCTAAAATCGACCGACTCTTAGAGTAGAGTCGGCCGATTTTAGCACCAATAATCGGCCAAATCTGGACAAAATCGCCTAGTGGGTATGGGGCTTTAGGGTAAAGGGCCATACCCACTAAATACATGACTTTAGCAGTGACGGGCTACAGGCAACAGGGTGAATCACCAGTAAAGTCACCGGGCAACTTAGGATCGCCAGCCGACTTCTTGTGGGTATGATGCAGAATCACTTGTAAAGTCTATGGTAAAATTGCTGGTAAAGTATTGAACTTGCTGAATATTGCGTTTGCCCAAGAACGACAATTGCTGTTCTCTGAGTCGCGCGTCAAGCGTCACCGCTAAAGTCGCTTAGTGTGTATTGCCCTTAAAGCCCGATACCCACTAGGCGATTTTTTCCAGAGTTGGCCGATTCTTGGTGCTAAAATCGGCTGACTCTACTTTAAGAGTCGGCTGATTTTTCCATGATCCAGATCAAACACGTACATTTGAATATACCATACTGACAGGGGATCATAAGAGTCGGCCGATTCTCCCAGTTTCCTGTCGCCCATCGCTGGTAAAATCGTCTAGTGGTTATGGGGCTTAAGTATACCCACACAGTAAATTCCTACATATACATACACTGGTCATTTCAGGGTGCGGTGAACCAGCACCTTACACAGACGCCCACCTGAGGCCAGACACCTCTAGTACAGAATTCCGTTTGGGGAAAATAATTAAGTACGAATGCGAGCCTGGTCATAGGCATTTGATTGGGTCGTTCAACTCAAGATGTCAAAAAAAAGGAAAGTGGTCGAAGCCGTCAGCAATATGTAAGTAGTATCCATTCTTGACAGGGGCGGATCCAGGGGGGTCCAGGGGGGTTGATCCCTTTTAGTGGGGACTTCAGCTTGTAGAAGAGAAAAATATGCCAGACGCATGCATGCAAATGGATGATGTTTTAATACTTAGCTTTAATGCAGACCCTTCCCCCTTTCTGAAATCCTGTATGTGCCCCTGTTTTGCTTAGGGATATCCCATAGAGACTTTCTCAGGTGCCCAAAAATAAGTTATAGTTTACTTGTAGGGCTAACATCTCCCTACAGATCTCCTTCTTCCATAGAGCCTTGAAGAGTTGTAAATATGATTGAAAACGTCCTCACCTATCTCTTAATATAATAAATTATATATATGCACACATAATCAATGAAATGATATTCGACATTAGCTTACATTGGATTTCAAATGATGTGTTTCATGAACTGAAGCTGATCAAATTATAAGAATATTATTTGACACTGTATAATGTTTCTGAAGTCTCATGGATTCGTCCGCTCTTCACTTCACCATTCTACCATATTAATACGTCTGCAGGTTAAGAAAGGACCAATTTTTGTGATTGTTGCCCTGTTATCTTTTATTACAAAGGTGCATAGGTGCTAGATTGTACGATAAAGTAGCATTATTAGTAGAAGAAAACATTTGTGAATTCTCAAAATAAATTAGAAATTGGTGACATTATCCAAACGTATTCCTTATCTTTTAGTTAATCTCTAGATAAATGAGCGGAAGACAATGACAATTTAACTATCCATGTTTTATTTTTATAGATGGATCATCTCTTTTCAGTCAACATATAATATAAAATGAACTCCGAAATATTGAAAATATTTTGATAATGTTTTCTTTAATGATGTAGTAAGAAGATGGTGGAAATAACATAAATGAATTGTCAATATTGCATCAGAATTCTGGGACAGCCTTTGCAAACAAATGTGTTTTTTTCCACAAAAGAAGCTTTTTTTATGAAAAGGCTGATGGAGCTTCTCGTAAATATCAAAATGGCAAACCAGGGCAAAACCTGACACAGCTGCGCCACCTGTCCGCTGTTCTGGTCAGCTTGTGGCAGCTTATAAGGCCTGAGCACTCCACCTCTTTCAATATGAAATAGATCGGAAATAAGTATCAACATGGTATCTGTCGCTCAGTCAACGACACTTGTAATAGATTTTTCCTAACATTTCCTCCCAAACATACAACATTTAAATGAAATAGGATAGCAGCAGATCCAGACAGAGGGTAAAACAAGTAAAGGAAAGGAGCGGAAAAAAGACAAAGATAGAAGTGGACCAGGACACAATTGACTTTTTGTTACAACGTCATAGCTGTTAATAAAGACAGAATTGCAAGTATTTTTGTAACAAAGATATCTTTATGACAACAAAGATATCTTTATAACAATATCTTGATAGCGATAACTTTGTATTCCGGGGGTAGCACTCACGCTTCGTTGGTGCCATCGTTACGAATGATGACTGACAGCTTGTTGTCTTCGCTCGATGTAAATAAAGACTTCCCGCCTATTTTCTAATGGTTTTGGATTTGAATATGGTCATTAAGGTAAAGTTTGTTATTTTTCATAACAAATTAAAGATATCTTTGTAAAGATATCGTTGCAAAGATATCTTTGTTCTTTGTGCAACGGCTTTTCTTCCCTGTTATGTAGAGGGGTTTTTGTAACAAAGAAACATTTCGCTATTAAGCATTTGTTCGTTGTGCTTTCGTTGTTTCATCCTAACAACAAAATTCTATTGTGCAACGGGCCACTGTGGCCCATTGCACAGTGATTTATTATAACAACGATACCTTTAAGAGAGATGTTGTTACATAAATATCTTAGTTATGATACTGTTGTTACAAAAACCTATTGTGCAATGGGCCACCGTTGGCCCGTTGCACAATGGGTTTCGTAACAACGAAAATAATCTTATTAACGAAAATAATATTTTCGTAACAAGGATCATTTTGCAACAATTTTTTTCTATATTTAGAATGCTCCCAGAGAGCTGTGACTTTTACTGAATTGTCTCTAATTTTTTCCCTTTTTACATCAATTTACAGAATTCAATTTAATTCATTAGAACCAGAGATTTTACAATGTTTGTAAAATCGCAGCAAAGATATCTTTGACAAAGATATCTTTGTTTGATCCTTGTTACGATAATCTATTGTGCAACGGGCCACGTGGCCCATTGTACAATAGATTTTCTAGCAATGAAAATAATTCCCCCTTCTTAAAAACGCTGTGGAAACGAGATTTGCTCCATGCACCGCCATGTTTTTTTGCTGGTTTCAGCCTCCCAAACCCACTATTCAATACTAAAGATGTACCTGCCAAAACACAATCCAGCGGGAGGAAGTCACACGGAAATGAGATTTATGAGTTTCAAAAGTATTTTTTTTTTTTTATTTACTTTTATTTAAGTTCTGTTTATTAACATTCCCTTCTTAATAGAGGGCCCAATAAGGATTATAAAGCAAATTTATTTGCTTTTGATATGATGAGCTTGTGACGACGCACGTCGACGTGACATAACGTCACGAATATATACGTTTCACAAACATGACACTGTTACGACGCACGTCGCCGTGACGACGCATGTCGTCACGGCGACGTGCGTCGTCATGGCGACGAGTTTCATGCGTCGATGAAGAACGGCCGTCAAGGAATGAATTCAATTGACCCGGCCAACAGTGTTAGATCAAGAATTTTTTATTGGATTTCCGAATTAATTGCCGTTTTGTTCCCTCAGTTTTATTACTACGCTACCTGGAGGCGAAGCCTCTTGTATTAATAGCAAAACAGTTCGTTGTTGCATAATAAATTATTTGCAGATATTTTCCTACCAAAGAATTGTTTTTCAACAATTCTTTTCCTATATTTAGAATGCCCTCAAAGAGCTGTAACTTTGACTGGGTTTCTCTATTATTTCCCATTTTTATATCAATTTATAAAATTCAATTTAATTCATTAGAACCAGATATTTCTACTATTTTCGTAACAAGGAAAGCATTTGTTCGTTATGCTATCTTTATTTGCTCCTCACAAGAAAATTATATTGTGCAATGGGCCACATGAGGAATACAACATGCTATCTTCACATAGGTGTTCCGACGTGCGGCTCACCCCCACATAAACGGCACAGAGTTCATGACGGAGGGAGTGACGGTTCTAACCCCGGGTCGGTGGTCACCTACACGTGTGCCGAGGGCTTCAGTGGTGTAGGGGCCAACGTGTCCAGATATGTCTGCAAATTAACAGACACCTGGAAATGGAGCTTGATCCATGATGTCCTGAAATGCAAAGGTGAACTGATATGCATAGATCTTGTGCAGACATGATCACGTTTTCAGTTTTGATGATTACCATTGGCCCATTGCACAATGACTTTTCATTACAACAATGAGTTCAAAATGATTAGAATCTACTGTATAAAATCGAATTCTGTAAATTGAGATTTGGAGGGACACTGTAGGGCTATATTCTGTAAGAATTACAGCTCAGTTACAGTAATGAAAATAGGTTTATTTTGTGGATGAAAAACGGCCCAACAATGATGAAAGTTGACAAGGAACACTTTGCTTGTTACGAAAATGTTCGTTTTTACGAAATTCATAGCAGCAAATCACATGTCATGATCATGACCATGCGGGTATAAATCTATGACTATTACTTTCTAAAGGAAAATAATTGTTGGTGATTTTAGTGAGTTGTTTTAGATCAATTTTGAATGAATATGTGAGGCATAGGTTTATGTCTATTGGTAAAATAACAATGCCCAGACAGGGATTGGTTTTCATAATGTTGAATAGATACAAGTTTAGTTACTAAGTATCATTATTCAGAATTTATTGATTTTAGATCCCATGATTACGATGACGTTAATAGTAACAGAACGAGAGATCATGACTGCAAAATGTCCATGCATGCAAACACAAGTACAACCCTAGTCAGCGATTCATATGATCTTTTGAAATATCTATAGAGATGAACCTTTAAGCCTGGTCCCCACTTGGCAATTAAATTATAAAATTCGGGGGCTACTAACGTGGTTAGTCGCCCAGGGATGTACTAAAAAGTGGCGCCATTATGTCCGGCAACTAATCAACTAGTCGCCGTCGTTAATGGGCAAAATATTTGACATGTTCAATATTTCTCTTTAGTCGCCGGCAATTAGTGCAGTTAGTAGCTGGGCGACGTACTAAAGTGTCCTCTCGTCGGCTGGCTACAAGAGCGTCCAACGTGGCAATTGGTATATTAGTAGCCTGGTGTCTAGTTAGTCCCCCGATGACGTACTTATTCCTTAATCGACGGGCGACTAACATTAGTCGCTGTCATTGATCACCCAAGTGGGGACGCAGCAAAAGACTGTATGCATTGAATAAGCCTATTTCAGCCAATCCTTAAAATTATTTCTGTTTCAGAAAAATGTGCAGCATTTAACGTCCCAAATGGCGATGTTGAACCTCAAGGCCCAACACCCTTCATGGAAACAGTTAGGATAACCTGCCGATCTGGGTACAGATTAGTGGGCCCTTCAAACCGCACGTGTGGCCACCATGGGCTGTGGATTAATCATCAACCTATATGTCAAGGTAAACCATGTGCCTAGTATTTCTGGTTTAACTCCTATTCTTGATCCTGTAAGGGGCCTTCCATTAAGTATGTACGCATCAAGGGGGTAAGGGGGTTTCACATCGAATGGGTATTTTTGTTTAAAACCTCTATCTCTTCATTGATGACCTCGCCACTGACTACATTGTAACCATCTAATTGGTGCACCAAATTCGCAACATGACCAATAACGTCGCCGGATTACATTCTAACATCAAAAATATGTCACCTGCTCTTGCGTCATTAGGCTAACGTTGGCATATGTTAACCTAACAATGGCAGGACGAGACAGTCAGTTTAAGGGTGTGTGGGGGTCTGAACATTTTTTTAAATGTGCATACATTCTAAAGTGAAGGTCCCTATTCACCGTATTCCAGCCTTAATTCCTATTCATGATCCTATTTTCCTGGTATTTCAGCACTCCTATTATTGATTCTATATTCATGGTATTTCATCTAATTTTTATTGTAGCACACCCAGAGGGCAACAAGTCTTGCTATAGGGGAAAAATCCCCAGTCAACTACTAGGATCGGAGATAGTGACAGAAAACCAGACAAGAATAGCTAAGATTAAAATATGTTTATTTAAAATACAATGAAATGTCCCTTACACAAAAGGGCCCAAAGTAGGCAAATACATTCAAAGTTTCACAAAATTATATAAAAGATGGTATTTTCCATAACAGCAAAATTCTCAAAATACAGCTAGACTGAATAAAATAATGTCAAAATAAGTTACCCAAATCCAAAAGAAAACTCTGTAAATGGCCAACATGCCAAAACTCTCCACCAACCACAACCTAGAATAGAGGAGTTACCCATCTCACAGGGTTAGATCTCCCTATCAAAATAGGTAGGATGGGGAAATGGCCAGAAAAGTCTAACTTCTACAAGGTCTCCCAACTACCATAGGCTGAGAGTAGGCCAGACGCCAACAACTCCCAAAGGCCTAAGTCCATACCAGGGTGGGATCTTCATAAAATCTAAAAGAATAGCTCTATACCATCTGTATAGAAACTATAATTAATCTGGCCATCTGATATTCCAGAGGCTCCATCTCAACAAGTTCCAGAGCAGAACTGAGGTCATCCCTTCCCAAAATCCCAGTTGGAAAAAGTCCTCATCAAACTCTAACTTTTCATATTGTCAGGAATTTACAATTTCACAATATTACCAGTTAATCAGTGACAAACAAATAAATATCTCAAATGATGCATCAGTTTCTCCACCCAGTGGCATTTATCAGAACTACAATGTTGGAGAGATCATTTGAAAGTTGGCAACCTGACTTAGGTTGCCACACCAAAAATAGGTGTCCCAACCACTAGTCACATTCAAGTGACTTTGCAGGAGAACTTATATAATCAATTCTTTTACCTGTTAAATCACCTCATCGAACTTCAGATCCTGACACATCAAAAATACACAATTTTTCAATATAACCATTTAATCAATAACATAAACCATAAATCGAAGAGTGCAACAGTGTCTGCACCTAGTGAGAGTTGTCCGAACTACAAGATAGGAGAGATCCTCCAAGTTGTCAACTGAACCTGGAATTGATTCATTACTTGGGCCGTATGCTGGCCGGCGGGTCGTCCTTCTGCCCGCTGACGGCCCCCGAGGGTCTTCTTATATTAATACTCTGGAATTAGTGACAGTATGGTGAGGGTATAAATTGTCAACCCTTTTTTGTATATCATTAAATTTCCCTTTTCCCTTTTCTCTTTTCCGTATTCTGAGTGCCCAGTATTATTCGAGTAGCTGGAACATTTCTATTAGGCTTATTGTCTTGTTTTAACCATCAAAGCCCTTTTTCTTGGTAGCTTTTCCCCTTTTCCCATCTTTTCTCACACACAATTCATCATCCTCATCTTTTCAATATGTCTGTTTCAAAAATGGTATGGATATCAATTTTTCCCGTATGCCCTAACAAGGGCCACGACTGTGTTACATGCAGTGGGAATTTTCTCTGCGACTGGCACACAAATGTCTCCTCTGCTTTATCTATGTTTTAAAATTTGAATATAACTGCCATCTGCCTGTGACGTCATTTGTAATCTAAACCTTGTTCATAAACCAATGTCATTTGTTAGTGCTAATACTTCAAGTCTCAGTAGAAAGGATCAGGAAAATTAGATGAGATTGATCAGGGGTCTCAGGGCCTTAAGCTGCATTCATGCACGTGGGACATAGATAGGCCTAAGCTATGGCTGGTGCGTGAACAGAAAAGTAATTTTAATTGTAGTGTTAATCTCTAATTAACAAAAGAGGCTTGACAAGAACTGGCACATGAAACATCTAATGCAGCACAAGACACACACAGGACATAAATGATAAATTATGAGTTGATAAAAGCCAGTGAGGTCAGTGGTCAGTGTACAAAAAAAATGTCTGTGTAATGAGGTTTAGAGGATTCAGTGTAGAATGAAATATAGCCTAGTAAATATGGTAGTGGATGGTGGGAAAATGCTGCTCCCTGGGGTTTTTCTGGTGCTGGTGACCTCTGAGTTCTGACTGACCAGGTGAGAATGTGGCAGGGCCTTTGTCCAGGTATAATTAGACAGGGAGTTCAGTGGGCTGAGGGCACTGGTCTCAGTAATTATATAGCCAACTTGCCAATAAGCCTCAATGCTAATTCAAGGGCTATATATTTTTTCACCATAAAGGTCCGATGTCACTCTCCCAGAGACCCAGATTACAGGTTCTTGCTCCGCTGGAATCAGACGTTTCGCGTGGGCTCGAACGTCACCTATAGATGTAACAGGGGCTACACACTTACTGGAGACAGACAGAGAACATGTCTGCCAAACGGGACATGGAGTGGAAAACACGGACAGTGTAAAGGTACTGTACAGTTTACTGAATAGTCTATGGTCAATGAGGAAGTTATATTAACGTTATGTAAGGGTATATTTTTTACTCAACCCAAGATATCATATAGGCCCTATGAGTAAAAACTGAAATGTCGGATCACAAGTCTGAAACTCAAACATACCGAGATTGAAACAAAAATATTATAGCTACACAAGGAAGGGTGACTTGGGTCAAAAGAAGACATCGCGTCATAACGGTGCGCACGGACCCTCGTAGAGGGCGCCAGTAACAACGCCATCTGTATTTTTTTCATGATGGCGTTGTTACTGGCGCCCTCTACGAGGGTCCGTGCGCACCGTTATGACGCGATGTCTTCTTTTGCTGTTTTTATGACGTCACTGCTCTTTGTTTATGGATGACATCATGAAAACGGCAAAAGAGCAGATGCGTAATAACAGGTTGCACAGAGTCTCATAGACGGCGCCATGTTGCGACGTGCACAGCGAAAAGAAACCTATTTTGTCTCTAATTTGGAGGCTCGTTGATTGAATTGCCCTATCTTTATTTATCCCATCTTCGAAGTAGGACACAGGTGAATCATAAATCACCACAAATCCAAAGTGAAGTTAGGTGAATTATGATGTTGTGATGATATTTTTCTTTCTGGTTGATGTTTTCAAATTATGCATAGTCGAGCATTTCCCGTAAATCAATTGTGTATAAATAATGATTATCTTGAGTTCTAACTTATTGATTTTGTACCTAACCTTAAAGTGACAACCTGTGGACGCCCAACTTTATGCTGTGGTCACTGCACTACTACCTCAAATAGCACAGTTTACACCTCAATAGCCCGATGTAGGTAAGTCTTGTCCAGAAGGCAGTTCACCATAGGCTTGGCCGTACTTAGCAAATGAACCCAACTCAATAGACCTGTCCATTTTGCCAGCGAGCCCACCCCTTATTTTTTATGATATCAACATTTTAAGAAAAATGTCCATCATACTTGATTCATAGTAATTTTCCTAGTACTAATACCCAAAAAAACTAAACTTTATAAGCTTTTACTTTAAATATGATGTTAAATATGTAGCTGTAGGACTGGAAAGCAAAAATGGCATTTTCCCCTAGGGAACAGTGTTAAAGCCCTTATTTTGGTTGACCTAAAATGGAGGTGATTACCTAATTGAGATTAAATATAGTAATTCATTCTCATTTATCAACACCTTATTGACTTAGAAAACACAAGTCCTAACTCATTCACTCAGATTTGTGTCAGTGCCTGACTTTGCTAAAACTGCAATTATGTCCGACCTCAGTATCATGCCAGCAATCCATCCTAAAGTGGATAGCACTATTGTCATAGGCAGTGGCCGATTTAGAGAGGGGACGTTACCCCCTCTTTGGATAAAATTAGACTTATCTAAAATAAAATTCAGCCAAAAAATAATTTCGCACCTTTTTTACCCCCTTCCTTTTTCAGAATCCTAAATTAGCCATTGCTAGGGTATAGTTACCTTACAACTTTCTGGTCTTGGAACAGAATATCTACTTGGTCATAGAGTACGACTGGACAGTCTCAATCTTTCTCTATTTATCCATATTGCTCAACCATGGGCGCCCCCTATGCCCCGATGTGATGCGTAGTTACTGAATGTGGTGTGTATGTACAAAATGGAAGGCCCCAATCCAGTCTTACCGGGAGTGCCGACCAAAGAAATTTCACGCATCTAAACGTGTCCACAAGCTGCTCCAGAGAACGACCACGCATCTAAAAAATGATGCGTGAAAATGAAAAAAAGATGCGTGACAGATTCGTGGACCAAAATGTGCTTAAAAAAATATGAACAAAGTATAAATGTTTATAGAAAATATTTCATTGTATCTATTAGAAACAAATTGCAATTTGATTAGAGTGTTTTAAACCAAAGAAAAATGTCACGAATCTAAAATTTTGTGTTATTTTACGCATCCAAATTTTGGAATCGTGGGCATAAGATGCGTGAAATTTCTTTGGTCGGCACCCTGGGAGTGCCGACCAAAGAAATTTCACGCATCAATTATATCATTCAAAGTGCTCCAGAAAACACTCACCGGCTAAAAAAAGATGCGTAAAAGTGTAAAAAAGATGCGTGACGTGAATGAAAATATAAAAACTTATATAAACTATAAATATTTATAGAAAATGATTCATTATATCTATTAGAAACAAATTGTCATTTAATTCGAGTGTTCAAGAAAAAAAAATTCACGAATCTAAAATTTTGTGTACTTTCACGAATCCAAATTTAGGAATCGTGAGCATAAGACGCGTGAAACTTTTTTGGTCGTCACCCCAGGCCCGTATCCAGAGTCCACTGTGGGGGGGGGGGAAATCGCTAAGCGGGACTTTTGCTTATAATTTTAACAGTTTAAACGTAAAAAAAAAAAAGGGGGGAGGGGGGTGGCGAGGTTCCCATACTGGAACCTTTCAATACTTTCTCACATTATTTTAGGGGTTCTACAGTTAATTTTTAAAGGACAGGTGGAACTTTTGTCCGCCACCCCTCCCCCCCCCCGCCCCCTCTAGTTACGGGCCTGCTTACATCTTCTTAACATTTGAAGACTCTTGAAACTCAACTGTCGCAAGCGCAGTCACGAGGCCCCCCCGGCCACACTCTACGGCTCAGTTGTAAAGTGCGTAATATTCAATTAAGTATTCAGTATCCAAGATGGTGTTTATATATATATATATATATATATATATATATATATATATATATATATATATCAAAATAACTGCTTTCACACTGCATGCTGCTGTTTATCATGGATGAATTCATTTTAGCTGTGGCAGAGGGGTGCGGCACAGATCGTCCGGTTCATGTCGAAGTGATGGCAACTGGAAATTTTGGCACAAGCCTGGGAATTGCAGCAGTATGTTTCCTAACATTATGCTTTTATCAGTTTTGTTATAGTGCAAAGAATCCACTGATTTTGGAAATCTTGATACAATATAACAACATGTAATAAACTGTATGTTAGAATTTAATCGTACCTAATTCTCACACTTTTACAGACTTCAGGCCTGCTGTTAGTTATATAATTAGTGTTTACACTTAACATTATAACGCACCTTAAGTAATTAACATGATCTTCTTTTACAAAATAAAACAATGAGATATATCGTATTAAAAATACTAGGTAATAATAACAAAAACCTGTAGTAAAAATATAATGAATAGTTTATACATTTTGAATTCATTTACGTTCCTCGTTGAAAAATAATGTTGTCACTTATAACTACGATGTACTCTTTTCAGAATGTGAAAAACCTAGTTTGTCAAATGGGTCTGCTACTATCGTGGATGGACGAAATGCCTGTCTCTTGACATATTCATTCAGGTATCTAGTTTAGTGTTTAATATGCCTTGTAATGGTGTCTCAAAATGCTCATTTGCAAATGTCTGTCATAAACACACACTTTGAGGCCATTTCACATTTAGAACAGCCACAGGTCATTTATACTATTCCTTGAATAAACAATAAATATGTGACACTCCATGGGAAATCCAAGCTTATTGCAGGTATAGATAAGATGTTAGTCCTTGTCCAAAAATGATAAAAGCATAATGTTAGTCCTTGTTCTTAGTATGTTTAACCTATCTATTAAGCAACAAATTAGATATTCTCATCTGAAAAAAAAAGAAGTTCGTAAACAACATTTTTTTTGCAAACACATATGTTTAATGAGTCCATGTTTGTATTTAATTAGGTGTGATACCGGATATTCTTTAGATGGATCCAACGAATCGTCTTGTGACTGTAATGGCATATGGCAACCGACATTACCGCGATGTAGAAAAAATATGGATAGGGGTAATATACATGCTTCAAACACTCTCTAACGAGAGGGGCCAGTGACATTATATTTTTGTCAAATATGCATTTTATATTTTAAAATTAATGGTAACATAGATATACACAGGGTGACACGATACAATTTAGAAAAATATGAATAAAATCTAAATTATGTGAGATAGAAATGTAAAATTTGCCATGATGAATACTTGAGGAATAAGGATCAGAACACTATAAAAGATTACATTCACTGGCTTCTCCCTTTAACAATATATTTCATATGAAGTTCATGTAAAAAGAAAAATAAGAGACAATAATAAAATGTTTTCAGACATTTGCATTTGAGGAGGCGCTTATGATATAATTATGAGAAAAATTTAGATCACACTTTGGTTAGCTTTACATTTGAATCTGACCTGTTTTGTAATTTCAGTTGAATGCAGCGAGCCCAAACTACAAAATGCCTACACAGCACTCGTCGGAAAAGACCACCGATCCATCCGATGTCGTGAGGGCTATTCTTGGTCTCATGGTAGCTCATATACATTCAACATAACATGTTTACAAGGGTCATGGAAAGGAATGAAACACTGCAAACCTAAAGAGAAAGGTAAAAAATATCTTTATCTTCACAGAAGGCTAACATTCATATTGTTAACGAGTTTCAACAAAATCATTTCAACAATAGATCATCAGCCTCACCATCGAATAACCTATTGATTAACCCTTAATTAAGTACATCTTGCTTTGCTTTTTTTTTTTTACTTCAGATGGCATAATGAAACAATCTAGTAGTTCCACCAGTAGGACGAAAGCCAATGGATGGATTTTGCTGTCTATAACTGTAGGATACTTTTGTATTTATTTTCCACTGAACCTGGTGCCATTTGCTCATTTGGAATATACACAGAAAGAATCCGCTGGTCATAAACAACAACAAACACAATATCAAGGAAGAAAGGGCATTGGACAAGAAGCAAAAGACAATAGAGACTTGGGACAAGACAAAGGACGATATAAAGGACAATATAAAGGCAATGAAGAAGGGCAAGGACAGGAAGAAAGAAGAGGTGGAGAAAAACAAAGACAAAAAGGAGGAGGAGAGAGAGAAAGACAAGGACAGGGAGAAGGAGGAGGAAGAGAAAGACACGGACAGGGAGAAGGAGGAGGAAGAGAAAGACAAGGACAGGTAGAAGGAGGAGGAAGAGAAAGACAAGGACAGGGAGAAGGAGGAGGAAGAGAAAGACAAGGACAGGGAGAAGGAGGAGGAAGAGAAAGACAAGGACAGGGGGAAGGAGGAGGAAGAGAAAGACAAGGACAGGGAGAAGGAGGAAGAAGAGAAAGACAAGGACAGGGAGAAGGAGGAGGAAGAGAAAGACAAGGACAGGGAGAAGGAGGAAGAAGAGAAAGACAAGGACAGGGAGAAGGAGGAGGAAGAGAAAGACAAGGACAAGGAGAAGGAGGAGGAAGAGAAAGACAAGGACAGGGAGAAGGAGGAGGAAGAGAAAGACAAGGACAGGGGGAAGGAGGAGGAAGAGAAAGACAAGGACAGGGAGAAGGAGGAGGAAGAGAAAGACAAGGACAGGGGGAAGGAGGAGGAAGAGAAAGACAAGGACAGGGAGAAGGAGGAGGAAGAGAAAGACAAGGACAGGGAGAAGGAGGAGGTAGAGAACAACGGGGAAAGGAAGAAGAAGGACGTAGAAAAAGACAAGGACAGGGAGAAAGGGAACAGGAAGGAAACATAGGACAGCATGGGAATCTAAGAGAAGAAAAGGAATTTAGATCAAAAGCAAATAAATGCATTGGAGAAAAACAACAACAGCGAAAACGAGGAAGAGAAAAGAGAGAAGATAATATAGAAGAAGAAGGAAACACAGAACAATGTGATACAGATGAACAAGGACAAGGAGGAGATAAAGTTAAAAGGGATAAAGGGAAAAAATGGAACACATCACAAACACAAAGAAGACAGAGTATTACAAGAGAAGAGGCAAGATGGTGATAGAGAAGAAGGAGAAGGATTAGGAGAAAGGGAAGGAGAAGCATATACTAATTTGAGACTGGAGACAGATATTAAAGAAGAAAGACAAGGAAAACAAGGTGACAGAAATAGAGAGAGAAATCAACAAGGAGTAAAGACAAGCCAACCTAAAGAAAGCAATAGGGAAGGAAAAGGATGAACGTGATGAACTATTCAACTGGACTTGCTGACCAAAATTGTTTAGACTATATGGACCCAACCACCACGAAGAACCCCTATAGGTACTGATGTCTAAAGCCAGGTCCACACTTGGGTGACCAATGCCAGTGATTAGTCTGTTAGTATCCCCTGGAGCCTGGTCGCCACTTGGTGACTAGACAACTGGAATTCATTGAAGATTAATGTAGTTGGCCGCCTGGATACATACTAACAATGGTGCTGTGATGTCTGACGACTAAAATAACTCATCTTTGTGGTTTTCTGTTGAAATATTGATTAGGCTGTTTCTTATGCCGGAGATTAAACCATCGGCCCTCAGGTCGTCAGACATCACAGTGTTCTTTTAGTTGGTTGCCTGGCGATGCTCTATGAAGCTAGTAGCTGGAGGCAGTCGCCCAAGTTGGGACCCGCCTTAAAGATGTATCTCCACGAGACAACAAACTGCAGGCACTGAAGCTAGATCACTGGGCGACGAGGGCTAAAACCTGACACCACATGACAACAACCCAATACCCAGCAACTAAAACGTTGATTGCTTCATTGAGATAAGCTCGGTGATGAACGTGGCTGCGATAGATATTGCAAAGCAGGGTTTATCAGCCAGGATTCTAGCACAGTTCCAGCTGGTGAAATATCCTTTTTGTCACCGAGGTTTTGGTGCATCAGATCAAGCATGTTTGGTTGGATTTGTTGCCCAAATTGCCGTTTTTTCACCAGTAGTCCACCTTTATCGCTGGGGGACGGGTGGCTTCCATGATTACCTGGTGCCAGCCTGTCTAAGGTACACTGGCTTCAGAGCTCTTTTCATCATCGGCCACCTTTCTCAAATTCCGTCGCCTGGTGGAGACACTACTTAAAGCCGCATCCCCACTTGGGCGACTAAGATTTTAGTTCCTTGGTGATAAGTGTTAACCCTTTCTTACCACAGCGACCAAGGCCTCAAATAATCACTAGTCGACTATGACAGAAAGGGTTAGCACTAATCACCCAGCTTTAGCTGTCTTCCCAAGGTGACAAATTTTGACACGTGCAGTCAGCAACAACGGGTGCTCTGAAGCCAGTGCCCAGTTAGACAGCCGGCACTGAGTAATCATAGAAGCCATATGAACCTCTGCCACTAACCCTGGTGACAGAGAAAAAATAGCAATCCCAGTAACAAACCAGATCAAACATGCTTGATCTGATGGCTAAAGAACCCAGCGATATGGGGTAATTGTCACCAGCCAGAATGGCGCTAGCATCCTGGGTAATAAACCCCACTTTGCAATGTTTATCACTGCTTTCTTTGACCGCTATATACATATCTCAACGAGGCAATAAGTTTTTCATGACATGCAGCTGATTTTTATTGCTGGGCATCAGGTTTTAAGGCAGGTTTCCAGATAACAACTAACCAACTACAACTCAGCTCCTGGGATCCGACACTACTTCTCCTCGGTGAGTGTCAGGTTAAATCCAAGTCTTGTGCAAAACATATCGGTCGTTTTTCTTCATAGGATGTCTCAAAATACATACCAAACCTATTTTTCTCTGTCTAAATGCAGCCTTGACAATTATGTGTTATTAATTTGTCTTAAAATCATGTCCTTACTTTACAGTCTGAAACAGTGGGTCCGCCGGTGGTAAACCACCCTCTTCACCTGCATCCCACATCTTAAGCTACATCCCCACATGGTGACTTAAACCTGGCGACTAGTTGTGCGTGGTGGTCGGAATTCCATAGTCTGTCCAATCCCCGGCTATTAGTGCTCTATGGGGGGATTAATATTAATCGCTGAGGATGGGTTGGATTTTGCACTTTGGCTGACCGTATGACCGTATGTCGCCGGGTTTAGTCGTCACGAGGGGACATGGCTTTACCCAAGCACCTTCCTACTTTTGCTGACAAGACAGTATTTATTTTACAGGTGTGAGTCCGTGAAATAGTGCAGTCAACCATCTGCCGCTCATCCCTGCTGCCCTACGATGATTTAAGAATCATGTTGATTGGAGCTTAGCTGCCTATAGAAGCCAAGGTAAACATGCAATTTCGATAAAAGAAACCAACTTGGTTTCACTTTGATCAATATTTCAGCACATATCTCTTATCAATAAAGTTAATATTCTACAAGAGCTAACATTTCGACACATAATTGAAATTTGGCAACAACATTTCTCTCTTTTTTCAGCTCCCGTCTTCTGCTGCTCTGCCACGCCTGGCTTAGAGATGAATACATTTTTTATAAAGGTAAGAAATCTTTTTACAAATCCTTTCGCCTCATTTCTCAATTAAATGTAGTTGATATTGTGTAATTTTCCAAATTTGTTATCTCTAATTTGTTTTTGACGATAGCGTGTGTCTTTTATCGGCTCGGGTTCCCTGGCTGGTCAGTCTCCAAAAGCCCAGTCAACCCTCGCCACCCTTATTATAGGTATAGCTTAATTTCTCTGATAGATTATTCTAGATCTGGCGTATAAGGGCATTGTTTGGTATTGTTTGGTATTAAATACCTTTACAAAATACTGTTACAAATAATCATTATCACTTAACACCTGGAAGATCATATAATCTGCGTGAAGATGTTAATACAGTTCTCAGCAATTTAGTTTTTTTATTTTGCAGTTTGAAAACTGGAAAGGAGCTCTATCGCAATCTTACATCAGGTACAGCACAGCTGCTGCCCTGAAAGACTGTTAACGTTTACATAACATCGATATTAAGTATTGTCTTGTGCAGATGCTATCCAACAACAGCTTCTATGTTGCAAAGTATTGATGGAAAGTGTTTGTCATTGCGAGGGATTCATATTCAACATATATGCAGAGCTGTACTGCTCTTCTGTAAAAGTGACAAGAAATTCTGACAATCG
Organism: Lepidonotus clava; assembly: GCA_936440205.1. NCBI lineage: Eukaryota > Metazoa > Annelida > Polychaeta > Phyllodocida > Polynoidae > Lepidonotus > Lepidonotus clava. The sequence goes on from OW387137.1 coordinate 54,553,484, forward strand.
AGGAAAACCCCCGAAACATGACAGTTCGTCTGAATAAATCAACACCTATGTCTAACAGCCTGTAGTTGACTTTGGTATAGATTGAAAGTACTTTTATGTATAGGTAAGAAAACACCCATCGCGAGGTCTGAAATATTAAATCATCAATCACAAAGTGTGAAATTGTAAATATATCATAATGTAGGCATGCATGGGGTGCAGCATGCCCAAAAGAAGATAAACTCACTTAGGCCCCGCCCCTTGGTATACAGTTCAGACATTGAGTTATTTGTCTGAGGCTGACAAAGAGTAATTACTTGTAACTACATAGTCCCTGGTAGGACTCTTACAGTGAGGAAACCACTACCATAAAACCACTACTATGTTACAATAATGGCGTAAAAAATATCAGATGGCTCCTTGACAAATCACACCATGTTCTATTCACTTTTGAATGTATCTAGGAGCGATCCTAGGTTGGTCAACGAACAAAAACGTCATGGGATTAGGATCGTTGCAAGAGCTGTTAGACCATAAAATGTAAATCTGTTATGAAATGTAAATGAACGTAAAATGTTTAGAAAATCTATGTGAAATGTAAATCTGAAATAAAATGTAAACCATGTCACTGTAAAATGTGAATCTGAGCTACTGCAAAATGCAACGATTCGAGGTAATATGAAAGAACGAAACAGTGACGTCAGATGTAAATTTGCCTATCCCTATGAACCTCAATTGCGTCAATTCCTCATATTAAAATGCTTATAGTCAGTAAAAGCTATGTGAATATGATAAAGGAGAATATTCACCAAACTGTAATAAATAAGAAATAAACTTTAATGACATTAAGAAAAGAATTCAAATAGTAAATGCCTATTGAAGGCTGAAGGCAGTGTCAAAGGGAGATGAGACAGCCATAAGACTGATGGCTAGACGTTAGTCTCACCTACCATAAAGATCAATATAGGTTAGTGTAAAGGGCCCCAGCCCAGCATGGAAGGGGAGGGCGAGAAACATTTTGGACTTTGATGAACATTTAGGTTCAGGAGCTGGGTGGACTTAACTAACTTGGTTCGGTAGCATCATCTGGTGACCATATGTTGAACTACCATACCTTAGCAGGCATATGACTAACATGGGCAGACTAGCGATAGGGAAAACTATGGGTCTATGCACGGAAAACTCCTGGATTGGTGTGGGGTATTTCATACCCAGTAGTGCTGGACTGTATTCCATGTGACGACGTATAACTTCTACTCACTTTGGATACAATAAACTAAACCCCTACCGAATGTTCCCCTACTGTAACATTCTGGCCTGTATATTACACACCTAGATCATGGCCACCTAGATCATAGCCACCTTCATTTATAAAAAAAACAAATAAAATTGGTAAATTATGTAATAATAATTCATAATTTCACCTTAGCCTTCTGACCGTTTTCGTTTTCTGAATAAAGTTTGCATATAGGCAAATGACATATTATTACATTCCGAATTTAATTCTCTAAACTCTCTATTAAAAGAAATGAAATAAAGTGTATATTGAAGATTCTATTACAATTAAGTTGTTGGAAGTCAGGGAAAAAACTAAATTTCGGCAAATTTTCAAGGACATTCCAAAAATTCCAAAACATTTGGAATGTTCAGTTGGAACACATTCCATCCAGATTCATATTATACATGTTCTTAGCTTTAGAATGAAACCAAAATGATTGAAATTGATCAACAATTGTAAAAGTTATGAGGATTTCTTTGAAAAATGTAAGGACAGCTTAATGTTTTTGATCACAATTTGCTGCAATGATCTATAGTCTAAGTGTAGTTCGACCATTCTCCACCAGATGGCAGTTCATGCCCATTCTTTGTGATTCTTAGAGCATATTTCTTCTAAAATACTAATATAAATTCATATAAAATTTAGACATTTTTCTGTAACTGTACATGTGCTACAGATGAGAGTGATTTCTTGAATAGATTGTAGAGTCAGATCCTAGAGAAACTATGACGAAAGCTAGTCTTCAATAGGATTTCTGCAGCTTTATCCAGTCTACACTGTTGCAAGCTTTCTATATAAGAGGTCCAGTTTGGATAGTACAACATGATTCAGGTGCTTAAAAGTATTGACGTATTTCAGTTCAGAAAATAAGTCATGATATAGTGGAATTATTGAGATTGTTTGAATATGTGAAATTAATACTGATGTTCAGATTTTGAAAGTCAAGTTTGAGAGAATGAAAATCTAGATGTATGTTTCAGAGAAATAAACACATTTTATCTTATACTTCCTTCTCTTACGTTTTCTGTCCCATTCATGTTGATACTATCCAGTGATACAATTCTATTTGTTTCATTAACATCGACCATAAGACTTAATCACAATCACACAAGTCTCCTTAGCGGTATGCTACAGTATTTATATGTTCCATATTATCTAAGACCCGAAGGGCTTGGGGAACCTACGTATTTCTTCACTTAAGTTATGGTTAGAGCCATGTTTACAAAATGGCAGCTTCCGGGTCCTGTATCTCAGTACAGACAAAACACGATCGAAGATGATGATCTACGTGACCAAAAAAGGGAAGTTTAATCCCATGAGGCAGCTCACTAACAGACACTGCAGACATAAATTCATACCTGACAGGAGATAAGTATCATGGAAAGTGAATAATTCATAATCTATACTCTGATCGTAGAATGGTTTAACACTTATTAAGAAAACATCAAAGTCCTACATAGGTAAATATATATCTACCATCAATGAAACATAAAAATGTGTGTTTTTTTTAAAATCAATATAGTTTTACTTTAGTATCTGCTTCACTACTTATCTAATCTCCTACTGTACAGAGTGAAATTAATTAACGGAAATATAATAGCTTAAATGAAATCGCAATAAGATCTTAAGCGACTGTAACTGGTGGCAAAACAAAAATGACTAGAAATTGTTAGGAAAAAATATGCAGTTAATGTTAGATAATGGTAACTACCAATCTCTAATTTGTCCAATATATCAGTTACATCACTCAATAGCTAGCCCCATTGCTTGGCGCAGGTGTGGTCAACATCAATGTCTGACTGTGTTTGAGCTTCATATCACCGATGTGAAAGGTGATATCTCACACAATCACACCCAAGTTGGATGATCTGAATAATATGTTCTTATCCAACATACATTCTTGGAAAAGGAAATATTCAGATCAGTAATTGTGAAGAGGAGAATCAGGCCTAGGGGTGACGACCAACGAAATTTCATGCATCAATTTCATCATTCAAAGTGCTCCGGAAAACAGTCATGCATCTAAAAAATGATGCGTAAAATGTACAAAAGATGCGTAATAGATTTGTGAATGAAAATGTCCACATAAAAACTTGTGTAAAGTGTGAATATTTATATAAAATGCTTCATTATATCTATTAGAAACAAATTGTAATTTAATTAGAGTGTTTTAACCAAGAAAAAAATGTCACAAATCTAAAATTTAGTGTTTTTTTCACAAATCAAATTTTTGGAATAGTGAGCATAAGATTCATGATATTTACCGGATCGAGTTGGGTGATTAATAATTTCGCTATGAATAGGAAATAACAAGTAACAAGTGATTAAGTTTGGACATAGATAAATATGGGAATATTTATTAAATCCTCCTATTACAACAAGCTAAAAATTTAAAATCAGACGAAGTGAGCAGGTCGGTGGTGTGGGAGCAACTGAAAACCAACGGTTACGCTCCGAGTTTATATAGTGACATGTCAACGGATCCGCGTAACCACGGAGATGGAAGAGGTTACGTCACCGCCTGCTCCCGGAAATAACAATTTTGAGGTATCGGAACCCAAAATATTACATTTACCGGATCGAGTTGGGTGATTAATAATTTCGCTATGAATAGGAAATAACAAGTAACAAGTGATTAAGTTTGGACATAGATAAATATGGGAATATTTATTAAATCCCAAACCTCCAAACTAATCACCTAACGTAGTGAATAAATTTTTTGTTGAGTTGCCTTCTGATAAATTGAGGGCTTAATATATTTATAAATACAATCAGAAGCCCACTGGCCTCGCTCCTTAATAAAAGTTATGGGAGCACCTAAATTATATAATTCTGTGGTTCCACCCCTTCTAAGGGAATGGGTTGAAAAATTCCCAATAATTTTTGCTTTTCTCAAAAGCTTTTTAAAGGACTTATTAAAATCTGAATAAGTCAAAATAGGAACATTTTTTGTTGAGAATAGAGCTGAATAACTCTTTCCTGGATGGGTTTTATACAAAATCTCCAACCAGTATACTGGGCATAAGGCCCTGTTACTACTCCTGTTTACTGGAATAGTATGAACATCATTTTTAGTTGTCTTTGAGGAAGTAACCGTGACTACCATTCCCCAATTATTGAATTTTATATTTTTCCTGCACAACATGTGAGGCGACTTTACTGAATGACCAACTCTTAGCAATGTATTAAATAAAAAAACCATTATAATCCATACAAGCATCCACTTTTCGGATGAGAAGTTCACCTTCCTATACATTGTTTCTAAGTGATGAGTTTTTATTGGGTCTTTACAGTCCAATTTGACATTCTCCGTATTTTTTATACCTTTTACAGTCATTTTTATATGCTTGTCAGACCAATCCGGTACAGGCAGGCCTTTTACATTGTGATAGAAGATTACTGCCTGATAATAGTTAATAATTGAGGAAGCCTTCATATATGATGAGAGATAAGTTAAATACCTGCAAGCTTGCTTTGAATTAATTTTGTATACAGGCCAATGAAATTTTTTACAAACCTTTTTGTAGCAAGCCCACTGTTTTTTCCTCAATTTCATTGTATTTGCTGACACGGCGGCTTTCTTCAGGGCTTTTGCCCTCCTTTTTAAGGCCTTTTTCTCTGCAAAATTTAAAGATTTTGTTAACACAGCACAAATTTGAACCTTCCAGGCATTTTCTGGCCTCCTCCTCAGATTTTATGTATAAAACCCTAGAAAGAGTATCAGCCACAAGGTTATTTTTGGTGTTAATGTAATGGGGTACCAGGCGAATTTGAAATATTTTACAAACCCAGAATAATTCCCTCAGCCAAGCCATGCATGTAGGGTTTGAGCTTACTCCCTTCTTTACCATATAAAATACTTGGGTATTGTCAGTGAAAATGTTAACACTACAATTTGTTAATTCATTTACCCAGGCTTTAACACCTATTAAGATAGGCCATAATTCTAGTTCGTTAATGTTGGCTTTGTCATAAATATCACAAGTCGGAGGACCCCTAATATGGTTACAATCATTATTTTCCAGGGTTATTTCATCCTCCCATGCCCCAGCGATCCAGTCCTGGCCCTTATATATAGCATAACCTTTTAGGGATGAATCAGACACCAATGGAAGTGGGTACTCGTTGTAAATTATTTTTCTCCGACCATTGAAATTTTCACAGAAATTTCTCCACCACCTGAGGTCGTCCCTGGCTGCTTGACCAATTTTTATTGCCTTTAAATTATTATTTAGAAGTACCTTATATAGGTTAAATATTCTTCTGCAATACACGTTTCCCCCTGACACTACATGGGCGCAATGGGACAATAAGCCTCCCAGGCTTTCCAACTCCTTTTTTGCAATGGTCGCTTTTGTTGAATATTTTTCTAAGAGGCATTTAAGTTTTTCTAGCTTATCATCTGGTAACCTAAGCTCCATTTCCAATGAATCGATATCTAAGCCCAGGTACCTACACACTTGAGAGGGGGGGGTAACCTTCCCCCAAGAGATATAAAAACCTAAATATCTTAAAGTCTGTATCACTAATCTTTGGGCTATTTCCGCCTCCTCATAAGATGAACCCACCACAATAAAGTCATCTAAATAATTTACTACTTGTAAATTATAAATATCTGATAATATATTATAAACAAACTCAGAAATCTGATTAAAGTACATTGGGCCTAAACGTAGGCCAAAGGCCAGCCTATTATCCTGAATATAAACCTCTTCACCATCTATCTCCCACCTAAGACCCATATATTTCTTATGGTCGGGATAAATGGGTACCGCCCGGTAAGCTGACTTAATATCTACCACCCCCATATAGTCTCCCTCTTGTAAAAAAGCTAGAACATTTTCTACACTTTTATACTGGAATTCTTCAATGATATTTTCACAAAAATTATTTATGGAGATATTTCTTGGCAAACTACAGTCTGTTATTGGCCTGACCCCACCATCTGGTTTTGGGACAGCTCCCATGCTATGTATACAATCTGGTTTTTCACTAACTATTTTCAAATAGCCTTCAGATAATTCTTTATGAATTATTTTATCCATTTTGTCAAAATTTGGCTTTTCATAAACAGACTTGTAGTTATTGCAGTCATAGATTAACCTTGTTTCAACAGAGCCTTCATCTACAATTTTAAAACCGTCGGTTACCGCGTTAACCATAGACTCAAATTTTTGTTTACACTCTCGGGATCCCAGAGATAATACATAATGGAAACGACATGGTTTAAGTTGGGCTAATGCGTTGTCGATAAAGAATTCGCACTGGCAGATGCCTCGCGCGCATTCCTCATAAACTCGTACTAACCTTCCCGAAGGTGAAGTGGTAGAAAAAATTATTTTTTCTGAATAATTCTCGTAAACCAACTTTTCAAGCGAATTTCCAAATAAATCGCATACCGGCTTGTCCGGAGTGATCTCGTCTACACGAATATCACTATTATAATCCTGGATTTTAGCGAAATCCTTACCTTTTTCGCGAAAAAGACTGTTGCAAAATGAATTTTCACTCGCGCTCTCCGCATCCGCCTGTGTACTTTCCGCCCCGCTAACCGTGACGTCATCAATTTTTGTACCGGCATTCCCCGCAAAACCGGGGTCAGCCGGAGTACGGCAGGTGTTTACTGATACACATTCTGATGCGTTATCACACGCATCTTCATCAAACTCCCGATTCACATTTTTTATTTTACTATCAAGATCACATAGGCTTACCGTATCGGGTCTACGGTGTTGTACTTTCACCGTAGGAGAGGAGATACTACGGACAAGAAAGCCTGGACACGACTGGCTTGCTAACCCCCGGGGTGTGACGTCATCGCTTTTAGATAAGTTCCCTGCGTTACGCAGATTATTTTCAACGACAACTTGCAAACCAGATTTTAATTCCCCCTCCTATTTCTGATCCTTTTTCGGACCGTTGCGGTAGCAATCCTTCTTTGAATGACCAGCTTTTTCACAAACAATGCAAATATGTGACATGTTGCATTTCCCCTGGCACCCTTGGTCCGAGTTAAACCTAAAACAGATTTTGTCGCCTCCGCCTGTACTGGCGTTACGACGACTTTTGTTTTCCCTAAAGGAAGACTTGCTTGCACTAGCTTTGAAAGTATTCTCAAAGCTAAAATGAGAAAATATTTCCTCTTGATCTACTGCAGCAAACTGCGATACACCTAGCCTATTGGCCCTCTCTCGCACAGCTTTGTCGTACTTGTTAAAAGTGTCAAACGTGTACATTTTCTTGGTCGCTTTCTCAGTTAATACTTTTAAATGTTTTACAACTGGCGATGGATCAGCTTTTTCAACAATTAATTTCTCTACAGTCTTGACACCAAGAAGTAAAATATCTTCTATGCATTTAGGATCATCGCCCTTAGCAAAAAATCTCTTTTGGCCAAATTTCTTTGTGACTTTTTTACCTTCCAGGTGGTCTGTGACCGAAGAGGAGGAGGAGCTGGAGCTGCTGCTTGACGATGAGGACGAGCTTGATCTTCGTAACGGGGCCTTCTTCTTCGCCTGCCGTCTCTTCTGCCGTCTTGGTTTGACGTCCTCCCACTCAGAAGAGGATCCATCATCCGACGTAGGGGTAGCCGTCTTGCCGGCCGTCTTGCTGGCCGTCTTGACTTCTCCTCCAGTCGTAGCCGCTTTGACGAGTATTTAAAATCAGACGAAGTGAGCAGGTCGGTGGTGTGGGAGCAACTGAAAACCAACGGTTACGCTCCGAGTTTATATAGTGACATGTCAACGGATCCGCGTAACCACGGAGATGGAAGAGGTTACGTCACCGCCTGCTCCCGGAAATAACAATTTTGAGGTATCGGAACCCAAAATATTACTTTATTATTGGTCGACATTTCTGGAGGCATTTATGGCAACAGCAGATGGAAACATGATTCCACATTAATCTGATACAGGGCTATGATGTGATCTTTTTGACCTATTATAGCTTTTACTGGTAGTTATGTCTGAAATTTAAACGTGATACTTATCATGCATATTGATTGTTTGGATATATCTGTCGTATTTAAAGGCTTATGGAGTTTTATCAGGAATATCAAAATTACTGTTTTCTATAATAAGGTTTTTGTCTGAGGATCATTAAACTCACCAACTTAAATAACACATAATTCAACCGAAAATTCTAAACGAAATTCTATTGTGCAACGGGCCACTGGAATACGAAACTTTTCTTACATGTAACTGTGACTGATAAATTGAAGGTTGCATGTGGCAAGAGTGGGTTCCACACTGCCTTGGGAAATTCTCAGCTGTTGACAATTTTCTGTTTTAAACAGAAAAACATTCTCACATTTGAATCAAACTCAGATACAACTGTATCTCAAACAAGACGTTGCAGCTTGATATCAACAATAAAAATTGGTCTGTTTTAAAACCAACTCACTTTGCAAGGAAACAGGAATAAATGAACCAATGAAATTTGAAAATTTATATTCTTTTCTTAGATTTGTGCTTTGATAAACTGTGCACATATGTTTTGGGAATGTATTCAACATTTTAAAGGTTAAGAAGATTTATACTACTCCTGGATTGTCCCTCTATTGTTTCCACAGTAGCTTTCTGGTCGTAACCTACTGTGTCTTAGCGGATATACCTCTTCAGGAGATTTATTTGATAAACCTCCTCCGAAGGTTATCTAGATAACCTACGGAGGAGGTTTATTTCAGATAGAGCCACATGCCTATGAACTTATGCACACAATTTTGATTCTTTGAAAACGTTTGGGCATAGCCTGGGATCGAACTCAGGACTATAGAATTTAGAGTCATACAAGCTAACCACTATATACCCTATTGAGGCAGCTGTTAAGACGATGCATATAACCCTTAGGATTACATTACATAGATAGGAATGGTTTCAGCAAGTCAAAATAGTGTTTATTTGTTCACATCAAATATGTGAAGTACCTAAACTTAAAATACTTGAATGCAACCAATATGTGTGCTAATTGTTTTAACTAAAACATTAATGAAAAACATGAGGTAGAAAGATGAGGGCCCTGACGAGGTTTGAACACAAGACCTCCTACATGTGAGTCGAGCACCTTGACCACTAGCCTAAAGAGGCAGCTCACACCTCTCTGTCTGCTTTTCCGAACTTATCTAAATTTATATAGTAATGATCTACAGAAATATATATATATGTACATATGTATTCATTTATTTATTTATCAATCAACAAAGGTCCAAATCACCTCAAAGTATGTATTTTGAGAATTTGGGTCGTAGTATAAGCTTGTAAACCGCCGCGGATGAGGAGTATATGCTATATAAGCTCCTCGGCTGATGCCTCTGAGGTTATATAGCATATACTCCTCATCCACAGCGGTTTACCTTCACATATCTTGCATTTATATCTAGATACACATGAATAAGGTCAAACATGTCTATTTTTCAACACATCTAGAATATCTCAAGCAACTATTACACTCCACTAAACTAAAGATCAAGATCCACCATTTGTTCACCAACTAGAGTACAGTCTCTGTTGTTGTAGTAGTAACACTTTCATGACAGAGTCACTTTCGAGACTAGCAGATCCTGGTCATGTATTGTGTGTGCAAACTCTGGGATAGGGCTGCAACCATGGGTGCCTAGGGCAGTCACCTTAAGCCCCATACCCACTAGGCGATCTCACTGTTGATGGGCGTTTTATAGGCGCGTTTACTGGCGATCCTGCTCCACGTCGCCTATTGCCCAGAAAGGACATCATACGAACGGGAAATCACCCAGTGACCGCCCAGGGATTGTGCCGGTAATTTGACACCCGTTTTGTCAGCAGGCAACGGTAAATTTGCCTAGTGGGTATGGGGCTTTAGGTTAATTTATGCTTAACATAATATAACAAATGGAAACATCTATAGATATTTTTATAGCACAGACACACCGATGATAGCGAAAGTACATTAGAAATGATTGTACCATGCCATTTACTTTCGCATTTGAACTTGTTTTATTACAGGTCATAAGGGCAAATTGCCATCAGAAACATTAAGGCACCCTCATATGTATCAATCCTCATTGATATTCCAAATCTTGGTCAATTTTAATCATTTTGGAGAGAGATGGATAACTGACAGTGAATATATGAAAACAATTATTCATTTGAATGGCACAGGTATATTAGACATTACTCAAGATAGATAGTAGGATGTAAATGAGGAGAACCACCTTGAATGGAATTAAAAAGAATAAAAAAACTCATGTGTAAAACATGTATGGATCTTTGAGATAATATAATCATGCAGACCCAAATCAGTAAAGGCATGCAATGACTTCATATGGGGTATTCCCTTTTGTTTATCATTGACAAGTGCACACCGGCTCAGTGGACTATCTCGTCAAGTTTAAGACAAAAAAGAAACAATAGAACAAGTGCTTTATTCTAAAATATGAATATGTACCAAGAAGATAGTGAACAAGTATTGGGCTTTCTTTAAAGTTATTGTATAGTGCTATTAGATAAACAGAGGGCCCATAAAACATTAGTTTGTAGTAATCATCATAGTATATTTATCAATAACTCAAAGGTAAGTAGATAACTTTATTTCGTATCAGTTGATGTGAATGTTAGGGTTGAGTTCCCCTCATCAGGGCCGTACCCAGGGTTGGCTGTGGGGCGGAGGTGGAGTTTCATAAAGTGGAACTCTTCTATGTTTTTGGTTAAGTAATATTGGGAAAATACTCTAAAAGCTCCACCTAAAACTGTATAGCACAAGATAGGGCAGACCATTTTCCCTGCACTAAGCAATATTTCTATTTGGATATGAAAATTGTGTGGCAAACCCAATGATGATTTTGGATTATTGTCAATTGAGTCATTTGGGAAACTAGTTCAGGTTTTCTGTGGTATATAGACTAGACATATGTCTTCGTTGGTTGACTACCTAGAGGGCCATATTTGGGGTTTAAACGTGAATAAGAGCAGGTATACAATAAGCTGTACATCAACTCCCCTCTATCTATCTATATGGTTCTGAAGATATACCTCTTCCTAAAGAGGATGGAACAGAATAAGTACTATAAAAAAAGGTTGATGACATTTTCATGCTCCCCCTCACCTTTAGGACATGTTTGAAAGCGTGTCTGTTGAATTGAACATATGCCATATGTAATGAGGCCATATTCCAAAGGTTTTTGATAAGAAAACAAACAGAAGGTTAACTGGTTCGGTGGAACTTTTCATCTAATATTAGACTATAAGGAATTTGGAAGACAGAGAATATACCTACTTGGTTGGAACTTATTTTGAGTGATGCTCTGTGGGGGGAAATGGACTGCCCCCACCTTTCTGCCTGGCGGTTATTGCCCTGACTGACCTATCTAGGTGGTTCAGGTAAAAAGTGAAGACACTCACTTCAGAGGTACAAAATATTTAATTGTGCATCAAATATGTAGTGCTGAAGAGTATGTTTTACAATCCACATGAACAGCCTGACAGTCCGGGTTAATAACAGACGAACACTTCTGGTAAACCAACATTACTCTTTCCTCAAGTATTACCCCTTCTTAAACGGAGACTAATTTTGTCAACCATTCCTGTTGTTTTACAGACACGTTTGTAAATCCTGACGTGAACTATGTTTCTGATGTAACCCAACGTGAATCCTGACGCAAACGTTCCTTTCCCATATCAAAAGGATAAATGAAAAATATAATAGCAGGTTTGTAAAATAACGAACGTGAATCTAGTGCAGAATGTGAAAAATAATGCAGATTTAGTTATTGACACGAAAACCAATGGGAATCAAGTGTCCGACATGAATAACAACATGAATACTGATGCAAAAGACCTACCCAATGCGAATCCAAAAGCGAGCTAGTTTTACAATATTACACTTTACGTCTGGCATCCAGATTCACGTTTGCTCCTCGCGTCAGCAAAAACCGTAAATGAAAACACTCCTACGCAAATCATAAAATGGCCTCATGGTGACATTTAAAGGTGGCTGGCCGATCCAAAGGGGCCATACAATGCCCATGCATATAGGTCGTATGGCCACCCAAAGACAGATAAAAAGATTTTAAACGATATCATATCGTCCAATCAAAGTTCAAAAGCTTTTAAAAACACTGAAAAAAAGAGGCGGTAGTACAGCCTTTTGATATACTCCACTCCCACTACATACCACTCCTTGACAGTTCAGGTGATTAACCCACTGACTACCATATTTACCATATCATATAATTATATTGAGAGATGATAAACATACCTCACTAAGATAATGATATTTGGTTAGACGTATATAAGTATAGGTTAGTTCATGGTACCGAGGGCACTATGCGAGTGTAAACGAGCAGAGTGGCCGAGGCACTATGAACTAACCAGCTTGGTTCATGGCCCTTATCACAGCCATTAAGGCCCTCTTATCAGCAGGAAGGGTGGACTATATAAAAGAGTGGACTATGGTGTAAACCACACTTTTCCTGCCCTCTGATTGGTCACTTCGTGCTAGCCATGAACCAAGGTCACAGAGTATGTAATTACCACACGCGTAGGGTGTTAACCTTCTATCAAAATTAGTAAGGTCTTACTCATATATGTTGTTACTTCATGCGTTTCTTTTAGTACACATAGGCCTATAGGATGGGAAATTCCATTTAGGCGGGCGAGAAGTAGGTATAAAGGAAATTTAGAAATCCAAAATCATCAGTGTTAACTTCAGGACAGTGTTAAATATCATGCAAGTAGTTTTAATTTGAATAATTGGTCATCAATCGTCGCAGGTATGTAATTCATTTAATTTGTATCTTGAATCCCTTCTTACCTAACCCTAATTTATATATGTATCCTCAGCTAATATCTTTTTTGAATATCTGTCTTTTAGGATGCAAATACATTGTACATATATTTCACATAAAGTACGCCTTGCAATGTGTTTAGCCTTCGTAAAATAAGCAGACCTAGACCACACACTAGTTCTCAATACAACAACCAACGGAGTGTCCAAGTGTCCAACAATTTCTCATACATTTTGTAGAAACAGGCCTAGAGTCCTAAACGTTATTTTTCTTAAATAACCACATCGAAATTATATAACAGTATTTCGAGCAGCACTGTGAGATAAAGATTCTTTCATTCCTAACATCTGATATAGGTCACACCTGATAAATACCACTTTGTCGAGAGAAATAACAGAAAAAGGTAAAGTCAATTTATGTTCAAAGTAAAACATGTCATGCATAAATTATTATAGAAATAATCTATCAAATGCAATGATGTACTTCTCTATTTCTACTGTCTGAAAAGCATTCTTCTTAGATAGATTATTTTGTTCAAATAACGAAAAAGTAATTAGATTCATGGGGGATTAGTTTCATAAGCTTATGAATGTACATGTTCCTTTTGTACATTTTGATTTAAATTTGTCGATGTAACATGGAAACATTATTAAATTTGATTTTCAGTGCAAGTATGCGAAGAATTTGTTTTGGAAATAACACTGGCCTCATACTCCTGCTTAGTGTTTTTCCATTAAGCGTAGAAGCTATGGGCCCCTGCTCAGGAATAAGCTGTTTAATCGGTAGGTTTACACTGGAAATCTACATTTGTTCTTTTTATACAACCAATCAAGAATGCACAACAAATTAATATATGTAACTAGATAAATGTAACTAGATGACCACGGCAAGTATATTTGGGACCATAGGTTTATCTGGTTGAGTTTTGTGTGCGTTCAATTTGAGTCTACTGTTCCAGTTACTATCCTTTTTTTCCATCATTAGTTAGTTGCTGTTGATCATAATTATTTGTGTTTCTATCTTTTTTTTTTCAAATTTATCGAAAGGTTGTAGCGAACCACCAGTTTACCCCGAACAATACATAAGGCCAAGCGACACCAATCTTGCTTATAGCATAGGGATGTCTCTTCAGTACGTGTGTCAGAATGGCTACATATATACCTCAGGATTTTCACATTCTCGATGTCTTAGGGATGGCCAATGGTCAAAACCAACGTTGAGATGTAAGTATATTCACAGTATATAATACGACATGTACATCGTAGCTCATTATCAAATGTAAACGAATACTTGCTTGATGATTTTTGACATATCTTCCGGTTTCGCTTCGTGTGTTGTTCATGCAACATAACTATATATATAGCATTTGTTCTGTTATCTGAATGATAATATAAGCTATCAAATGTGAATGAATGCTTACTTGCTGACTATAGACACATTAATCTTCCGGTTTGACTCCGTGTGGTCTACATGCTAAATAACGAAATATATATGATATATAACACTTGTTCTATTAACTGAATGATATAAGCTATTGAGTCGCTGTTCACATGCCTGTGGTAAATCAAATAAACAAAGGGGAACACTTCTATGCACTCATTGCATGCCTTTCCTGCGTTTATCTCCAATCAATCTTCCTAAGTGTCATAGGTTTCCCCAGCTGAAGGCGGCTGAGGTAAGAAACACCGATAGCAGCCTGGCAGGAAAATCTATTTAACTTCCACTTCAAGTACAGATCTCACGAAACTAATTGTGGCACTATCTGTCGTGTCATATACCTATCCGGACCGAGGTGAAGATAGTATACACTGTTATGGTTTAAATAGGGATGTAAAAAATTGTAGAAATTGATTAGAAAAACACAGGTCTCTAAGACTATTGCTCAATGGGATAGCATAAAATAATGGGTGATATGCAAATGAGAGTATATGCCAGGATGCATTTTAGTTGGGGTGTAACCTAGGCCAGATCTGCTGCTATTGATAAGTGTAGTCGATTTGGAAATTTGCGTCAGTTGGAAATTTTAGTTGGCAGGATGGCGCGAGATTGGCGAGCAGAGAGGAGGAGGGGAGCATTCGAAATATTGCCATCCTGTGGAAAATTATGTTCAGGTAGGCCTATGTTAGGCTGTGGTAGGATTTATTCGTCAGGAAAAAGGGTGGGAGGCGTCATAGTTCTTACTATATGGGTCCTTTCTATGGCGATGATGGCAGACTCTGCACCAACTCAACCTACCCAGGTTATAAGGTAGGCAGCGGGCGGAATGCCTGTTGTGTCCGGCACCAGGAGTAGGAGCTGGGGCTTGTGAGGCAGTATCCTCCAGCATCTGATGCACTAAACCTACTGTAAAATCAGACAGGGTGACCTTTTTCTCGTTGGCACTATTGTACATCACATAGGGATTCAGCTTCATGAATTCAATGATTTGAAAAGATAATTTGTTTGACCATTCAGCTTTGGTCTGATAGGTTGACCCTCCCATATATCTGCTATGATCATTGATAGTCTGGGGGTAGTGGATCTGTTTCCTTTTGAATTTGCCTCGAGGATTATTGATGGTGCGGTTGCAAGTTGTCATTTCACTACCATGGCAGGTGGATAATACATGAATTATTTTCCAGTAATGCCATATAGTGAGTAGGCGCTGACAACATTTAGAAAAAATATTATCACCACGATGTTTCAGATCAGGGTGCTTTTTTACCATGAGAGGCTTAGGCAGTTCTATACTGTTTTTTCTCAGTGTTACAACAGCATAGGTGGTATAGGAAAGCAGCTTTTCAAATGCCTGGACTAATGTATAATAGTTATCCAAAAAATAACTTCATACATTTGCCAAGCACGTATTGGCTCCTTCCAATAGTCTGAGCATCACATCTTCATACAGGGACAACTTGGCAGGCCCATCCTTGTTGAAGTACGCAGGACTTGCATTACATAACTGAGAAAAAACAACATGATATACAACATTTAGATTGTAAAAAAAAAAAATTATTATTATCTTTATTATCATTATCATGGGAAATATCCAGGCCTTGCCTGAAGGAAGCAGGAGAGTGGGACTGACTGCTGAGAAGAGGCTTGCTGTGGTTTTATGATTTATAATACAACCGAGCAGTATTTTCTTAGTGGTGGGTAACCCATACCAACCTAGCAGGCTAAATATTATAATTTTAACACTTTATATTATTTCAATACCAATTATTGATTATTATTTTCATAATTATTAAGCGGGAGGTGGATGTGAGAATTTGTGATCACACGCTATACAGTCTGTTTTTCCCGTTTAGTTTTGTATTTTGTATTCTGTATTCTGTATGCAAATTGTTTTATGATTGATACTATTCGTATTCAGAGATCCTTTGCAGAATTTTGCAGGACTTTTGCAAGAATTCTGTCAATCTTTTACTCAAACAACATTATGTTTGTGTATTGAACTATAACTGAACCCTTTTACATTGTCTCTATTACACATGTGTATATTGATCTGAACATTAATTGCACCGTTGTGTCAATTTATGCTATGACATAGATAATTGTATGTATAGACCTTCTCATTTAATCATCTGCACATCATCTCATCTCATAATGCACTGTTTGTTGTTATCAATCTCTCCTTTAAATGGTAATCTGAAAAGAAAATATTTATCTTAACTCTGCTCCTCCAAAACCATAATGATGTACACCAACAGGTGTTGGGGCATGAGGGAGAACAGGCTTTCAGCCTGAGATTCTATTTCCAGTTGAAAATAAAAACGATACAAAAAAGAAAAAAACATTATTCTGGAATCTATATATATATCTGTGGCAGTTCAAGAGCATTCACAAATTAGCCAGCCATTTGCACGCATCAGTTTTGGTGTCTAGTTGAAGAGCTGTGTGTGTGTTCTACTGGACATTACATGTAACTACTGAGATCACACAAATTACTACAGGAATAAATGTATAACAGTACTTCTCATTTGGACACTAGTTTGGTGACTTTTTCCCAAAGCCCCTACAACTTGAACTAACATAAAACGGTCTATCAAAAGTGCATTCCATACTATAACACGTACTATAACACGTACTTACAAAGATATTAAGAATCTTTTACATTGTTTTATAACCTAGGCATAAAGGAGGAACCTAAGGTCGCTGCCCTAGGCTCTCATCACTGTGGCCCAATCCCAGAGTTTACACACACAGTACATGACGCAGGATCGGCCGGTCAGGATACTGGCTCCATAGTGATGTACCACTGTGAGGAGGGTTACAGTGGTGTTGGGAGTGGGGAGATGAGCTACAAGTGTGACCACTACAACAACGGGGACTGGGCTCTGATTGGGGAAGAGCTGGAATGTAAAAGTGAGTAAATAGGGGACTGACAATGATTTGTCTTAAAGGAGAAATGAGGGCAAGAAAGGTGATTATCGATTATTTTGTTAAATGTAACAATGGGATAGGTGCTTCATGTTTTGTAGACCGGACATGTCTGACTTATAAAATTAGACCACCTCTATATATCACAAAATTTAATGTGACCAAAACAAGTGCACACACTTCATCAAAATACAAATCTGAGAGTACTCATATGATTTTGAAACATCCTTGTCAACCAAACTGATTTCCATTATAAATATCAAGCTACAATAGAGTGATACATAGTTATCTTTTGTGATATAGTTGTATCTGGGTCTAGTTTGAATAATTGATGTGAGAATTAATTTGATCTACAGAAAAGTGTCCTCAGTTGAACATTTCCCATGGCAGTGTAGAACCCACTGGCGCCATAGCCTTCAATTCATCAGTAAAAGTTATGTGTAAGGAAGGTTTCAAACTCCAGGGACAGTCCTTGCAGACCTGTTACCAGAATGGGACTTGGAAAGATGAACAACCCAAATGTTTAGGTAGGTATCAAAGTGGGCATGAGTATTGAAAAAGAGCGATACCTTTTTCATTAACAGAAAAAATGAAGTTTGACTAAGTATTCTCAAATGAATTAAATAGATTTAAGAAAAACTAATATCAGAATAAAAATACTGTTTGAATTGCATATATTTGTGTTATGCACTGCATTTTGGGTTCTGTCTTTAATTTTCAAACCAGAGGTACTGCCTCTTGTTGGCTGGTTCTTGACATTACTTTCACTTAAATCCATTTTATCATAAGAATTGCCACAAACAGAATAAGTTTGTTATCAATAATCAGTGGAATCATAGTTTATCCTAAAGCAATACAATGATATAGCTTATAACTCCAAAACATTAGATAACGTAATACTCTTATTTGTTTTTATACACAGAGACCACATGCCCTCCCCTCCCTGAACCTGAGTATGGATATTTGGAAAACAATAACACAGCTGTTGGTTCTACAGTTAGTCATCAATGTTATGAAGGATATAAAGTTGTTGGAAATTTAAACCGGACATGTCTGTTAAATGGCAGTTGGACAGAACCAGGGGGCTTCTGTCAAGGTAATTATATTAAGAAATTTCATCAAAAATAACTTTGATGAAGTAACATAATCAAGCATTGCTCTAGAATTCAGACCTTGTTAATGATCTATTTACAGAGTTTCATAGCAGGCAAGTTATAGTATGTGTGAATTATATTGTTCAAGTGCAAAGGGTTTTACCGGGTGTAAAACTGCACTGAAGTTCAGTGCAAAAGAATTATTATATTCTTTAGAAATCAATGTTAATTGTTGTAAACCCTAAGGTACTGGCAAGAGTACATTGTGAGTTAAGTGACACTAGTGTAAGAGCAAGGTGCCGCGCTGCGCCACTGTCCTGTGGCCTAGGCATAGTGTATAAGGTTGTCGTAGATGATGGCACCCCCACGCGGGGGCTATTGTAACTAAGTTAGTTCACCCCTACACATGTACGCACAGGTACAAAAGGTACATTAGTGCAATGGGAAGACTGTTAGGGAACATTATGATCTCGGTGTATGAAATGCCCAGCTTAAGAGAACATCATGGGATCAAGGGTCTTATCATCTGCAATAGCTTTTATGTAGAATTAGAGGTAGAATTAGTTTAATGTAAGTAAGAATGAGAAGTATGAAAAATAGAGAAAGCACTATTATAAGTGCTAGGATATATGCGTATAGCGCCATATAAGTAGTATGAGACTTAGGATAGACAAGCAGACCAATATAGACTTCGATCAGAACACATGGGAGCAATAGTCTAACAAACGGATCATAACGGGTAGTGCTGAGATGGTAGTAACCGCTACAACGGGTGATAGTAAGGATTGAGACAGCTTAGGCTTAGCCTTACGGACGGAGTACTGGAAGTGACGGAGACTATACCAATGGTCTCTGGCACAGGTAGACAGGAGGTGACTCTCCCAACAGCCGTTGAGTGTATAGACCTCGAAAGGGGAAGCTTAACCATAGCTATACCTGGTTGGAACGTTACTGATGTTGTTAGTGTTATGAGATGGATGGCATGTACTGTATGGATGGAAGACTATTTACTTATATCTTCAGGCTGTCTAAATGGATTTAATAAAATGACCTCTTGCCAAGCGTGCGTTCTTTGTATAGGAATGAGCCCCTTTACTTAGACTCTCTACCACCCCTTTACTTAGACTCTCTACCACCGATGACCAGACGAACATTTGAAATAAGATCTAATCGGATTAAGAACGAAAGCTAGCTAACACGATGAACAACAATGAAGAACTCTCCTAATGTATATTGTAATCGTCTTTTATTCGGATATCATCAAGTAGCAAGAAAGTAAATGACATGCGACAGATATCACACAGTCTAACGAACTATCGAACATATCCCAATAAGATGTAAGCGAAACTAAGAACTATATCAATGAAACATCATAAGAATTAACAACATATAAATAACACCAGTCAAGCTCAATACCATTGTATGTGTATATTATACTTTCTTTTCAGCAATTGTCTGTGAACACCCTCACATATCTCATGGTCAATGCATCTTTGACAAGAACAATTCATACCTCTCAGTTGGGTGGTGTATGTGAGTACAGAAATGACATTGACAATATATTAGTTTACTTGCTGGTAATTCCTCTAATCCTAAATGAACAAAATCTTCCTAAAAAGATAGGAATATATATATCACTTGACATCACTCACATGATTATAAGTGATTGCTTGGACTCTCAGCCATTCATAAACTTTATTTTTATTTTCAATCACCTATTGATTATGACCACCTCAATGCGTTTTTATCATGTTTTTATCATGACCAAATCCATTGAAACACTATCAGAGTCCTTGACTGTGCAATGAATATCCTCCATTAGACCAGGCTATGAGATTTTTTAAATTTTAAGTAATCAGTCGGAGGACATTACGCGATCAGGTCTGGGATATAATACATACACATTGGTTATTTGTTTATCCCAGGATAAAGTGATATGAAATTATGAATTGCAGATATTGCAAACTCATAGAACTTAGTATTCATGTTTTCATTCAACTGAAGTTAAGCATTTTACCTTCACACAGATGTGATCATGGATGGAGTCTAGTTGGATCAGAAGAGGTAACATGTGACAGTTATGGCACATGGACACCACAACTCCCAAAGTGTAAATATATAGGACAGCTTGTGAAAAATGTAAATGAATCTGAAGGTAAATAAATAGTTTTTACAAGGTTGCAAACTGATCCGATAACATTTTCATGTCAGAGTTGTTTTACTATGCAGCTTTTCAGGAGATAAAACAGCTAAGATTATTGTCCCTGGGTTGTTTAACCATGCAACATTTTAACAGATGAACAACTAACTGATCATTCTCAGATGGAGGCGAAGTAACAAGATTTAGAATTCCTTAAATAAGTTATATATGCATTTTCTTTATATGAATGCTCTAATTATTTGATATTTTTTGTTTGGAACAATCAATATGATAAGTGTCAGCCTTATATTTCAGACATAGCTACCAATAGAAGTTATTACAGTTGGAGAAGATCGCATCATAGTTCAAGTCATGTGCAAGATGTAAAGGGAATCATGTTTTCATCTGCTATTATTATTATGCTTCTCCTGATTCTCATCTTCACCATTTGTCGCAAAAAGACACATTATCTGGATCTCTCAACTTGGGTGTGATTGCACTGAGTAACAGGTTCAATTTCATGATATAAAAATCACATGACAGAGTCAGACATTGATGTTGACCATAATATGGGGGTTAACCATAAAGAGAAACAACTTTAAATCTTGTTCAAATTAGATATTGCAAGTGACCATTATCTAACAACAGAATCCATTGATTCATAGAATTGATATTCTGGTCAAATAAAAATTGCCAACAAACAAAATCAAAGGATATCACACATTTTCAACGTGTTTGACCCTTTTGTTATTGATATCTGGTTGAATCACTTAATGTGAACTTCTATGCTTGTTGCTTTCAACTATTTCTAGTCATTTTTTATCCAGTTCAGGACCCTTAAATTGCCATGATTATTCTTAGTTTAATAGTTCAAAGGGGAAGTATGTTGAGGTAATTTCCAAACAGTTGACATCTTTTGATAAATTTTAGATTGAATTGTTATAACAATCCAAATACTGATGTTGGTGTCGTAATTTGCCTGACCATGTACATTTTCTAAGCTCAAGTTATGATTTCAAAAAGGCTGTAGAACGGCATGACAATCCGTATGTATAGAATAGATACAGATGATTGAGAACTTTGCTAATTGTAAGAATAAGGTGAACTATTGCTGATCAGGCCGCTTATACTAGGTCTGAAAAGCATGGCTCATCTGTGTATGTTGCTCATCTCATGCAACATACACAGAAGTGGTTATGATAACTATTTGTCAGTACCTGTAATTTGTTTGTAGTTTCTATTTACTTGCGCGTAGTTATTAATACTTATGCACACATGTTTAGATATTGTCTATATTTTTTAAAAGACTTGCTTGGTGTTGCACTACCTACATGGAAGATCATTTCTATAATGAATGCGGTTCAATAATGAAAAAAATCAGTTTGCTCATCCATTATCACCAATTACTTGTATCAATATTGTTTTCACACCTTTTGTTATGATTGTGGCTTTCCAACTTTGTGAGAATATTAACAATGTGTGTACCTGAATCAAAATTGCAACGATGTTGTAGTAAAACATTGCACAGTTGCACAGGACTTAACCTAGAAAGATAAGCTGCATGGTTTTAAAATTTAGTTGTTTCAGTAACTAGATATAAACCACGGTTGATGGGGAGAACAAAGGATCTAGGCTGTGAACATATCACGTATTGGGCCCAGTGGAGCGGAACGCTATAATCTCACGGGCCTCACTGGTCACTGCTTGCCCAAGAAACTAACTTTCTTTCACATTTTTGCATATAAGTTTTTTACTATTCATCAGAGCTATCAATAGTACACAGTAAAATGTAGCCTTTAATCTTGTGAACATAATGCACATGCCACATATTTAATTTCTAAAAGATTTCTATTTTTTAAGATTTAATGAATAATAAAAGTAATGGGCAAAAATCACTTTTATTTTTCATTAAATCATAAAAAATAGAGACCCTCTAGTAATTGAATATCTGACATGTGGATTATCTCCACAAGGTTCTCAGCTACACACACTCACATTATTTTTGGTAATTCAATGAATATCATGCAAGTTATGAGCAAAAATGCGAAAGCTCCCCGTGGTTTATGTCAGATAAATCACTCGTCAGGCAGGCTACTTGAAATAACACACTCGGCTAGCGCCTCGTGTATTATTTCGCATAACCCTCCTGACTCGTGCTTTATCTACCACATAATATGACTGGGCCTTATATGACCTGCAGAGTCAAGTGTCTAGACAAACAGTAGTGCTCCTGTCCTACTTGTAATGAGTAACCTACTCTGCCAGATGAATTCAATATATTTTGTTTTATATGGAATAGCGTACGCATATAGTTTTTGATATTATAAAAGTAGATCATGCTTTTGTTGTGCCAAGATATTATATTAGTCATATTGAGACCAGCTGGGAAATATTTCGTAATTTGCAAAAGTTAAAAATCATACCTTCACATTCTTGCTAAACTTTTCCCTAGAGAGATAAGGATTGTTTGGATATATACATTTATCAACAGTTTTGCTGTAATTGTATGTTTGTTAATAAATTTCACGCTATACAATGAGAGACTAGGATCTCTGTAAAGCACATTAAAGCATGAAAAAAATAAATTGATTTTAGAAAACTTGCATGTTTATGTCTTTCTTACCCACATATGGGTGCATTTCACACTAGCAGAATCATAAATGCATTTCTCATAATTATTATATTGTAAATTTCAAGATAAGATGATTTTTAAGTCAATAATCTTAACTTGAAATAATATATAGCTATCAGCAGGATCATATGATAGTAAGTCTGAGACCCAACCATGAAAAAGTTAAAATATTGTACTTTAAAATACGATCTTAGAGTTATGACTAGTGTGAAACAGCGCCTCAATGATCAATGGTAGATATACATAACATTATGTAAACAACACTCTATGGAGGACCTTACATTTTGATAGACTTGTTTTTCTATTTTAGAAAATTGAAAACATTTTCTTAATAAACCTTAATCTATAAGATGATCAGTTTATGTGTTATTGCTTATTATGCTCAACGAGATCTCATGTTACATGTTGTTGTTAAAAGAATGCCCAAAGATGACCATGTGTTTCCAAATAGCCCCAAAATGAAAGTTCTTCAATCTTTTTAAAATTGTGCATAAATACTTGTTATTATATGCTTATTTCAGAAATGAGAAAGAACATTGGCTCAAATGAATAGTTTGAGAGATAACAATGATGAAACATGACTAGATATGTGGAAAATTGGTAAACACTGACAAACTATTTTAGCAATAAAAAATACATTTTCTCCTGTCTCTTTCTTAACATAGGCTGTATAATGATAATTTTTGTATCCAAATCATTGCGAGGATCTCAGGAAGAGCATAGAATGTTCAAAATACTTTTGAAGTAAATATACTAGTGATTTTATGGACAAATTTAATGAATAACTACTTTTAGCAACTTTGGGCTTTAAAAATGTGAGCCCAGGGACCCCCCGTTTTTTTCACTTCATATGATAGTCTACATCTCTAAGCATGTGTTATAAGATTTTGGACAATTTTTCAATGTTCAATTTTTTTGTGTGAAACTTTATTTTGATTATTTTTTATTTTTGAAATAGCTTATTTTTCATAATTTCTAGTTGAAAATATGTATAACGTCATCAAATTTCACAAAAGTCTTTCTTTCTCACCTGAGCAAACATGAACACATTTATTAGAAGCATTAGGATGGTCCTCATATTAATACTATTGGAATAAATAGCAAATAAAATCAGTTTTCAAAGAAAAAATTGCAAGGCTTTTTTTGAATAATTATCATATGATTAAACTACTCTAGCGGAAAACTTTGCACGGTGACCCCTGATTATTTTTGCATTTTTGGTGTCTATATATGTATAGCTCTCACTGTGTAAGGTTTGAAACAACTATCAATGAGACTTCTATAATGGCGGGATTGGCTATAATTAAGAAGATGTTTATCTTTTCAACATTATCTAGAAAAGGATAATGGATTATGTTGGATGAATCTTACCTCAGTCTTCTCAAATGTAGGTTTTAAAACCATTATTAACATGCTGTGAAGTCATACAAAACAGGAGCCCAGACTTTAGACTTGATACAATCTATCAAGTATTTACTCACACATATAAAGTCAGTGACAGAGTACAAGTTCACAATTGGAAATATGTATCTGGTTCACCTTAGGTGCCGTGGTGTGTTGTGTATTATCAGCTGTGTTATCTCGAAGCTGCCATTTTGTAAGTACGGCTCGAACTGTAGTATGAGTGAATAAAACCATAGTCAACTTTTTGGCATTCACTTTAAGTTTGGTGGTAGATAATATTGAACAAATAAGGATTCAGGGGACGAATCCTCAAGGCGGGGGTGGGGGGGGGGTGGTCTTCGGGGTTCTGAGTCCCTTCTGCTCTTTTTAAGGACTTGCAAGCCTCGGAGAGAAATGTTATGCATGTGCACACCATTTTAGGAGGCTGACAAACCCCCTCCCTGAACCTTTTAAAACCCATCCCTTATAATGACCACTTGTTATCCCCTTTCAAAAAATTCTCCATGAAATAGATTATTTTTTGTTTAAAGAATACTGTAGTTCATAAATGTTGAGAAGGAATGATCCTTCCTCCTCAGATGGCAACTGTTAAATTGAGGGTAGTCCACTTTCCAACAAAGCACTCTGCCTAGTGCAGAACACCTGATTGGTGTGTCTAGGTCATGTGGGCTCATCAATATTCATGGGTGGTGTCTGGGGCATCAGTGGGGTCTGAAGGGGTATTTTGAGACTTATTGTTGGGACTGTAAAGCCCTATACCCATTGGGCGCTTTTGACCATCAGCGGGGGACTGCCGACTGCCGATTATGTCACCACCACTCATCGCTGGTTAATTAAAAGAAAGTTATCCCAAGCAAGGGGCAATGTACATGCACATACTGTGCCCATACTTACCTAGAGGACCGAAAGACCGAAGAATGGCACAGCAGCCCAAAATGGCCAGAAAACCGACCCGGGACCAGAAGACCGGACAGGTATGGAAGCCCAAAATCGTGAGTGGCTGCCCGTGACTGGCCGCCCCGAAGAATACCGATTTCCAGATCGACCCGCTCACTTCCCCTTGTGCGAGAGGCATGACTTTTGATCTTCTGCTCGAACTTTTCGTTCGGCTCGAGAGCAAAACAACCCCATGTCCCTTAGCCGTAGAAATCAGAAACCCTGAACTACTAAGGAACGTTACATTAGCATGTAAATTCAAAATGACTGTGGACCAGTTTGAATAACATATAACGAGATTTATTTATGAATATGATCTGCTAACCTCATGGTTGCCAAAAGGCACAATGATATTACGAGCTTATTTTCTTGAAAAAAAAAACCACTTCGGCAATTTTCTCAATTAGTGTGCACCCATTGACATGACCATCTTGTGGTTTTGCTGCATGGTAAAGATAAGGCATGAAACATGTTGCGATATGATTATCAAAGTCCGTAAAAAGGGAATTTGGTTCCGCATAGTTCATATCTAAAGAATCACGTCTCTGATAAGAGTATCAGAGAAGCAACATAGAGGGGTTATGAAGTGGGACAAAGGGTGAGGGTGGGTCCGTATATAGGATAAGTTATAAAACGACAACCATTCCTGTGCATTCATGCAGTAGGCAAGTTTATGTCCTAACAAAACAAAACAAAAAAGAATTGGACAATCTAGTGAGTCAATACTCTGGTTGCCGTTCAAGGAGAGAAGACCTTTCGTCACCACCATTGAGTCAATACTCTGAATGACCACTCTGCATTGTATACTCATAGATAATCAACAATGCAGAGTGATGTTAATTTACGTCTTGACTTCACCTTGGCCACTTTATGTCACTCAGAGTGTTGACTCACTAGATTGCTGCTTATCTATGAGTATATGTTTTCCTACTGTTTTTTATTGTCGCAACTCAGTCTGCATTAGCCGTTCATGCATTGGGGATCAACTTTTTATAAGGTAAATATGATCTTTGTCTTTCCTTTTAAAGGATAACTTCAACCAAACATCATCCTCATAATCATGACTCTGCAGAGTTGGAATTTTCACAACTCTATCTAGAAGCCTAAGACGCCTCTTTTTCACCACATAAACTGTCTTTTAAATGTTGTATCACCCACGTTTTTCTATATATGGTCTGTGTAGTAAGATATTTAGTTGTTTTTTTTCTAAATACTGAAAAACACCTTGGGGTTTGAGGGCATTACTCATACCCTTATTATTGGATACAACAACACATTGTCCTGGATTTCCTCAATTACAGCGCACACATTTTTACATTTCTACCTATATTGTATATGTTGGAGAGTCAATGCAACAAGAAAAACATTTTTAAAGTTTACTTTCAGTATAATGCGAAGCAGAAATATGACTGGCCTCATACTTCTGCTAAGTTGTTTTTTCGTTGAGGGTGGAAGCTATAGGACCCTGCTCTGGAATAAGCTGTTTAATCGGTAGGTTTACATTCAAGATCTACATTTGTTTTATTCATAAAGCTCTACAAAGTAATATTCCACAAAGTATATGATACATGAAACATAGCTGATCCACATAGATGACCAGAGTATTATCTATGATTGAAATCATACAAATGTTAAGGCTTAAACTTAAATCTGATTTACGCTCTTAATTGTTATTCTCATTTTACTAATCAGCTAGTTTTCGAAAGTTTATGATAGTTGCTATTCCAAAGATATTCAGCAATTGAGACAAACTGAAAACTGGGGTGTAGAAATTCCATATGCTTATTAATTTCTCTTAAAAGTCATCTCCATATTTGAAAGGTTGTGGTGAACCACCAGTCTACCCCAAACTACACATAAGGCCAACCAGTACCCTTCAAGTAAGCACCAGTGGGACGCCCCTTCATTATGTATGCGAGAAGGGCTACACATACCTATCAGGATCTTCTCATTCACCTCTACAACATAGCTAGTACATTTCTATTTATATGTGAACAAATAAGTAATAGCTGGTTGTTTAGATAGATTCATATTCTTGGTTAACATTGTGTGTTGCCATCTTCTTAATCCCTAATCATATCTATATGAAGCACTTGACTTATCTGTTTCTTCCCAAACTGAATAAAATAGGCTACCGAGCTGCTGTTCACATGCCAGTGGTAAGTCAGTGGTAAATCAGATAAACAATCCATCCATGCACACTTTCATGATAAGTTGTCTAACATGCTTATCTTATTTCACTGACCCACGCAAAATAACTTCACTCAAGGCACTTCACTTCTGCTTTTCTTGGTTTATGGCCATTCAAATGTGTCATTTGTTATTAACATAATTATGATGATTGCATGTGTATGTGTGTCTGTGTGACTTATATATTTATGTATACATGCAATGTATATACATATGCACATATATAGACATATGTAAACATATACAAGTATGTAATATCTAAACATTATTATACACATATGCACATATATGCACATATATCAATCAAAATGGAAAATGAAACATGGAAGTAGCCTTTCATACATTTATCTGGACGGAAAACTGTTTCCTTAGTTAGTCAAATAACTAAAGCTCAACTGTAAAAAAAGGTATCATTGAATATCATATAAGTGTCTAAAGTGCATTCAATATTATCATAAATGTACCTGTGTAAAAATTAAAAAAACTAATAATCTTTCAATTTGTTATATTCTAGGCACGAAAGAACCTTACCTAGCTCCCCTAGGCACCCATCAATGCAGCCCTATCCCAGAGATTTCACACACAATACATGATGGAGGATCTGCTGGTTCGGGTAGTGGCTCAATAGTGATGTACCGCTGTGAGGAGGGTTACAGTGGTGTTGGAAGTGGGGAGATGAGGTACAAATGTGACCACTACAACAATGTAAAGGTGAGTAATTTGGGGTCGGACAATCTTTTGTCCAAATAGAGAAATGAAGAAAAGCAGGGTGGCTATTGGTTATTATGTTTAATGTAGTAGGATAGTTGCTTGATTTATTTTAGATTATTTGAAGAATAGACATGTCTGACCTAGAGCTCCATATTTATGGATATCTAAATGTAGATGCATGATATATAGTTTTTTTAACCTCTGAAATGTAGAGTACCTTCCCAAGACATATGTGCAGTTTATCAAAATACAAATCTAAGAAGAGTATATCAAATCTGAAATTTCCTTTTTCATGAAATCATGATTCCTTGCATAATGAGTTGGTTTTAAAATAGACCAATTTGTATCGTTGGTATTAAGCTACCAATGTTACTTTTCAGTTTTTTGGGGGGATACAGTTGTA
This sequence comes from Lepidonotus clava, assembly GCA_936440205.1. NCBI lineage: Eukaryota > Metazoa > Annelida > Polychaeta > Phyllodocida > Polynoidae > Lepidonotus > Lepidonotus clava. The sequence goes on from OW387137.1 coordinate 54,582,372, forward strand.
TTTGAGTTTGGTTCTAATGATTAAGTGAAAATGTATTTGATATACTACAGAAATGTGTCCACAGCTGAGCGTCTCCCATGGCAGTGTGGAACTTGCTGGTGCTATAACCTTTAATTCATCAGTCACTGTTACATGCAAGGAAGGTTTCACACTCCAGGGTCAGTCCTTACAGACCTGTTACGAGAATGGGATGTGGAAAGATGAACAACCTGAATGTTTAGGTAGGGAACAAAGTGGGGAGACTCATGTGAAAAGAACTGCTACTTCAAAATTGTTTCTATGAAAAAAAATAATTCAATTATTCTAAAACTACTTTTATCTATAGATAAGTAAGTAAAATAAGCACAGACAATTATGTCTAGGCAGCTTATCCATGTTCTATTATTATGTCTTATGTTTTTCTTCCTTTATTTAAGAAGAGGCGCCTGCTCATATTGGTTTCCTTAGTTGTACTTCTAATGTGTTCACTTAAATCTGTCATGGTATACAAATTGCTACACATTTAATAGTTATTTGCTGCAAATAATCAGATGGTTTAATCATAGTTTTGTCCTGCATGAATGCAATTGAATTATGGCTTCTATTTCTGAAACATTAGATAATACAAAACTTGGTTGTATTCTTGTACACTTCAGAAAACTGGTGCCCTCCCCTTGGTAAATTGACTTATGGATATCTGGAGAACAATGACACAGCTGTAGGCTCTACAGTTAGTTATAAATGTCATGAAGGATATGAATTGGTCGGAAAACCAAATCGAACTTGTTTGTCAAATGGCAGTTGGACAGAACCAGGGGGCTTCTGTCAAGGTAATCTGATTATATTGTTTCTACAAACATAACTTTGGTGAAATAACAGAAATCAAGCATTGATTATAACTTCAAACCTTGTTACTTATCTATTTGTGGTATTTGTGTTTCATACCAGATCGGTCGGAGCACATATGCTTGTATTGTTGAGGTCAAGTGTGCTTTATTGTTTTTTTCAGCAATCGTTTGTGGACATGCTCATATATCAAATGGTCGATGTATTTATGGCAGGAACACTTCATACCTCTCAGTTGTGAATTGCATGTAAGTACATAAATGTCACTGACCTTACAATAATTTATTATTATCAGCTTAAATGCCAGAAAGTTATGAAAATCTCTGATCCTAATGGCAGTTTCTATGGCATTTCCATAACCAGACACCTCATTACATTTCCTATCATTTTTGATAACCTATTATATATTAAATATAAAAACACCTTTGATGCCTTTGACTGTGTAATGGGTATCATATAAAAAATAATAATTTGAGTATATTAAGTTTATTTTTGTTATCATTTCAAACATGTAATATAAGTCATTTGAAGAGAACTAGGTTCGTCTGGAATGTATTAGCATACATACAAATTAATTATGAGTTTGACAATCTTAGGATAAAGTGATATGAAAGAATAATGTCAAAGCAATTGCACTTTGATTGAATTATGTGCTAACTTGTTGTTGTTATCATGGTATACTTTACACAGATGCAATCATGGATGGAATCTTGTTGGCTCAGAAGAGGTAACATGTAATAGTAACCGGACATGGACACCACAACTCCCAGAGTGTAAAGGTCTAAGCCAGCTTGTGAAAAATGAATCTGAATGTAAGTAAACATTTTCTGTAGCATTTTGACTTTTTCCAATACCTTTATGGTAATTGATTCTAGCAATTAAATCTATTTTTGGCTATTCAATAAGAAAGACCTCTTTCATCCTCCAAATTCCTTTAAGGCAGATACCTCCCCAGGCAAGAAGCGACGTAACAGAACCGTTCTGCGACCATACCATTTTGGTCAGTTTATAACCCACATAAAACTACGTAACAGTTACGTGATTTTAGGGGGATGTTATGACATCCCATAAAAAGGATGTTATAATAACGTTCTATGAACATCAGGTTAGAACCCCCTTACAATGTAACATCACAGTGACGTGCCAATCAGGTCTGGTTGAGACATAACTCAAACAGAACGTAACTGATACAAACTTATTATGTATGGTTATGACCAAACCTAAAAAGAATGTAGTTATGACGTGTTGATTAGGTGACATAGAGACCTAACTGAAAAAGTACATAACTGATACGTACTGACTGAGTGAAGTTGTAACCAAACCTAAAGAGAGGTTCTTGTTACGTGAGATTTCGACGTTGTAGCGACGTCTATTTGATGGCTCCCAGAAACGTCGCTGCGACCAAAATTGTGATGTCTTTGTGACATTCTAATTAGGTTAGGTCTTAACTACACCTTAACAGTACGTCAAAAGAACGTTGGGTTTAGGTTGGTCTGAACCATACCTAATGATGATGTCACAGTTACGTTCTTTTAAGGTAAGGTTTCAACCCTACCTAATTGTGACATCACAGTGACGTTGTGCTTAGGTTCAGTTTTGACCTCACCTAATCACCATGTCTCAGTGACATTCTGGTTAGGTTAAGTCACAACTTAACTTAATCAGAACGTCACAAGTACCTTGTTTCCTAGTCTAGCCATAACCATTGATAGTACTGTTTTTCAACACCAGGTGACAGTGCAATACCATTTAAGTTGAGAAAAGGCTAAAGTTCAAGGTTTTGTGGTTTATATCACTATTTTTTTAAATATGTTTAAAGGGAGCCAAAACCAATATAATTGACAAAATTTTCAAAACTCAGATAAGTATAGAAATATGTTAGATGAGTCAAGTTAAGGTCAGTGGTAAAGTTTTAGCTGTGAAAACTGGCTCAAACTGAAGTAGAATGCCACAAGAGATGGTAATATTTACATTTGTTTGTAAACAAACCCTATTTTTGTGGATCCACATTAATTGATTTGAGCAAGGAAAACGTGTTTTTAATGAGTTTTGACCATATTTCATTGTCTAAATTTTAACATGGGCCAGAAATAGGCTCAAGGAATGGATTTCCATGATTATTTGAGTTTTGTAAATTTCACTGAATTTATTGGTTTTGGCTCCCTTTAAATGCTGCTGAAACACTATTCTTTATGAAATATCAAACTATCTTTTAGAAACGTATTTATGGTTTAGTTTAATTGTTTTGGCTGAAATAAATGACCAGTACCATGAAAACACCTTTTTCAATCTTTCACAATGGGATACTGAGTGGGTCTGTCCCCTGGCCTGATATCTGACATTTGCCAGCTATAGAAAGGGCCTGGGTATACAAGTTCTTACTTAAAAGGCCCCAAGTCAATGTGACCAAAGCTGGAAACCAAGATTTCTTGTCTTGGGAAAGTTACAGTATGATGTATAGAGTAATGTTTGGTCATAGGTGGGTCACAAAATAACCTTAACAGAACCTGTCACAAAATAAGCTGGGTTAAAATATAATTTGGGTTACAATATGATTTTATAATCATGTCGCCAGTATGTTATGGTGCAACGTCACAGCAGTAGTTTCTAATCCACATGATCATTCTTTGAAAGTTGCAATGTGACGTCGCAGAAACACGTACCAAGAACGTCATTTTGTGACGTCGCAGAAACACGTGATAAGAATGTCATTTTGCGACATAGCATTGGAAGTCTCAGAGACGTGATTGGGAGCCATCAAATCTACGTCTATAGAACATCGAAATGCGACGTAACAAGAACCAAAAAATGACGTCACAATAACATTATTATAACGTCGCATTCTTGCCTGGGTCTATTTCATAAACCTTGTTTTGTAGGATAGTCCATGGTATCACTGCATCATGCTGGGTTCAGCAGGTACATCTCAAATGTAATATAATCGCTCTGACATGGACATTGAATAAAGCAAACAAATAGGCTGCGCTTTACAAAATTCTCACTGGAGAGTAAAATAAAATTATGTTTTAATTGTGATCAGAAGAAAACCATTTGGAATAGAAAACAGTTAGTTTAGTTGACCTAAAAGAAACTAAATATATCTTTACTTCATTTGATTTCTGAGACATCAGTGCCTGAAACAGTATGGTAACATATATATTTCAGATGTGACAAGCACGAGGATTTATTACCTTTCAAGAAATTCACACAGTCGTTCAAGTTCTGTATCGGTCCATTGGGGAATCATGTTTTCATCTGTTGTTTTCACTCTGATTATCCTGATTGTCATCTCCATCATTTTGAGTAAAAGGAAATGTTATTCGGATCACCAAACACATAAGTTGGGAGATAATAGGTCTCAGTCCTGTGATTTAGAAGTCAAGCTACAGAGTCAAAATTTGATGTTTACAGTCCCTGCACTGAATGAAGGCAGGCACCCTGTTAGTGATGCATCTGAAATACTTATCAAATCAGAGGCTGCAGGTGTCCATTATCCAATATTGTCAGGCGGGGATCCATGGAGTAATACAAATGAACTTCTGAAAGAAATAAAAATTCTCAGTACCTGATATCTAATGATTATGCACATTTTCCAAGTAATTGACTTCTTTTTAGACATCTGCTCAAATCACTCAATGTAACCACCAGTTCTTGTTATTTTCCCCGAACCATTTCTAGTTGTTTTACAATAGGTTCTGGTCATTTTTAAGTATCAAACTTTTAGTTAAATTGTTCGGTGGGTACCTGATGCTATATCTTTCCAAACAATTTTACCATTTTTTGATAGATTTCTAATCCAAATGTTTAATGGTAACAAAATACAATCGTTCTAGTGTGAACAATCAAGTACGAATATCAGCATTGTTTTTTTCTTCTTTAATATCGTATTTCAACTGGGGAATACAATTTGGCCATTGGCCATTTTTTTGTTGCAGCCCAGCCTGGAATAAACGTGTATACTGAGTATATAATCAGTGTGAGTTTGCATTAGCAGTTCAGTAGTAATTCAGTGGAAATCAGTGGGAATACAGTGGCTGAGAAGTGGTCAATCAGTATGTCCGAAATATTTAAATGAGATGTACAATCAGTGTACAATCAGTACCATTTCAGTAGCTTATTCGAATATTTCTGACATACTGATTTAGGAAGTATACATTGACTTTTGTTCTGGTAGCACTCCCAAGCAAGAAAATGACATTATAATAATGTTATTATAACATTCTGGTGAGTTATGCTTTGGTTCTTGTTACATTATTTTAATGGCACCCAAAGACGTCTTTAGAACCTAATATTGCGACGTTGAAATATGAGATTATTGTGACATTCTTGTAACATTCTTTCATGTTATAATAACGTCATTATAACATTCTTTATTTGTAAGGTCACAACTCAACCAAAATATAACATACGTGTTACATTCTTTTTTGATAAGTTGTAACTTTACCTAGAAAAACATTATTGTTACGTGACAATTGGGTAGGTTTCAGATTAACTAAAAAAGTACAGTCGCAGAATGTTCTTGTTACGTCGCTGCTTGCATGGGCTTACATCTAAATGCATATTATATACAGTTCTGGCAGTAGCATGGAATAGAGAGTTATATGAATATACACGATTTAGGAGAACAAATTTACAATTACAATAAAATGGGAATTTACATAATTGTCAGATATATGGATATATAGGTGGTTGACAATAAAAGATCATGTAATTATTCATCCAAATAACTTTCCATAAATATTATATTTGGAATACTCCAAAGATGATGTAATACAATGTCTTTATACAGTCACATACAAATGTGGTATTCGGAATAAAGTTATTGAATCAGTTTTGTTAAATTACTTTCTTGATATGCTTTAAAATTGTTATGATTGTGGATATTGTATTCCAACTTACCGCACCTTGGAATATAGATACTTCATAGGAAGGTAACATTGTTATATAGGCATATAGTAAAGAATATTGTTTCATCCCTGATATGCAGGCCCCTATTTTTCAACACTGGCACACCATTCAAAGAGTGTACCAAACATTTGTATCACCCCTTTGAGAAATCAGAATATCTGTATCCCCCAGATTGTATGCCACATGGACAAATGTAAACAACTTGATATGAAACTAGCACAATTCAAAAATTCGGAATTAGAGAACAAAATGTGTTACATGAATATGTTTGCATGCGTTTTGATGTATAGGCCTACACTCCGAGGAACAACAAAAGTTCTGTCAGTTTCCATACATTACACTAGATGGTGCCATACAACATAACAAAACCTCTAAACAACTATTCTGTACAAAAGTGTTTAGAATACATAATAAATGTACAATAATGTATAAGCATATGAAATAAATTATATATCCTGGATTCTGAGCCTTGCATTTTATTTCTGGGTCTTGTTGCGCTTGGTCCTGCCATCGGGATCAATGGTGTCATGAAAGACCTCAATAAAGTATGGCGTCCAGGATCCCAGCTCAGTTAGTATTTGTTTACTATAAGTGTAAAGAAAATTAACAAATTCTTTTAACTTTTCCAATACATAGACTTGTCTAAAACGGTTACCACCAATTTGTTAGGTGGAAATATCAAGCTATGTTGCCTACTGTTAGGGATTTACAGTGTCACTATTTTTTTAAAAAAATTCTGTATTTAACCAGACAAAAAATAAGTTATTACAACTTGCCTCACTTTTCTGCCTGCATAAAAATATACATAAGACCCTTAAGATATAATACTCATGAATGGTAAAGAGTATGATAACAATAGTTTGTAAAATATGATAAATTGTACAAAGAAGTTCGTAATAAGTATAAAATATTCGTAAGTGTACAGTCAGTTTCCTCGCAATAAGTCGAGTATCAATCCTTATACATCAAGATTTGACAAAAAAGGTCCTTATAAATATAAAATTGACAGTATAAATAACTATTAAAAAACAAGAGTTAAAAAGGTAATGGCGAGTATTCCATTTTGTTTAAAGACCATCGCTCTATTTTAGTTCTAGAGTTGAGATTTCTTTTAAACTTTGGGAGATGAAAGCTAGCAATCTGTGCATACCATAAATGAAAAAAAAATAAGGGGTCACCGTGGTAACTTTTTAATAAAATTTATCTGAATATATGCAAAATTTCTAAACTCACACATTTATGTAATCTCTCCTACTTCACAAACCCAAAGTATCTTCTTAGAATTTTACAAATTTCGAATTTCACTGGCCCGTCTCGTTAAGCCCCATTCACCCTGGTCAACCTTTCTGTCACTGAGACCTGCGAAAAAATTGTCTTAAGCAATCACAAATAACCTCAGGTGTGATAAAATCATTGTAAGCTAGAAACAATGAACAAATAGTATTCACACTGAAAATAGAGGTCCCTTGCAATCTTTTACACAAATAATTCCATCTCAGGTTCTCTATGAAATTATTCAATATGTTGAATAATTTCTCGGATGACCACATCAGTGAGACCTGCGATAATCCAACGTTTCCAACATTTGCAGATCTCAAAGGCCTACAACAAACCATGTCCACCAGGGCAAATGGGGCTTTAGTAGGACTACTCAGTGATGTACTGCACCGAAGCACAGTGCAAAAAGAAGGATATTCTTAAATACATAAAATATTATATATATGTTTGTGTCATAAACTCTAACGTCTGGCAGGGGACATTGTGATGCTGTGAGCTAGTGTTGTAGTAAAGGGCCGATCGGTGCTCCTGTATTGTGGCAAGATATAGTAGTAAGCATAGGCATTGGCACCTCCAACCAAGGAAAGGTATACACAGGTATGTACGGGATATAGGTGAGTGAGGTATGTATGACTATGAGATGAGTGAGAATCAGATAAGAACTGAGGTATCTGAGTATAGTGCTTAGCCTTTGGCTGACACTATGTAAGGGTATGAGACTTAGGATGAGTGAGTAGACCATCACAGACTTCACAACAAACACACTGGAGCAATAGTCTAACATGTCGTTATTACGTTGGTAGTGTTAGTAGCAGTAACAGCAGTTAAGACAGGTGAATTGTAAGAATCAGAAAATTAGGACTTACGTAAGGAGTACTAGGATACACCGGAGATCCCACCGATGGTCTCTGGTGTTAGTTTGACGGGAGGTAATGCTCCCACTATCTGTTTGGGTATCAACGGTCTTCGAAAGGGGAAGCTTATCGAGAGCTATACCTGGTTGGAATGTAACTGGTGTTGCTTGCATCTGGTCAGATGAATGGCATGAAATTTATGGATAAAACTGACTATTTTCTTGTATCTTCAGTATATCCAATGGATATAATAAACTTACTTCTTGCCAAGTGCATGTTCTTTTTGTGCAAATGGACCTCCCTACTGAGAGTCGCTATCACTTACGAACAGATGGATAACTGAACAAAGACCTATGGGAGTTAGTCAACGAAGAGCTGGCTACAGTAAAGAACAACAAAAACAAATCTCACCCGTAATTGTTGTACCATCTTTATTGATCATTAATTGTCAATACTGCAAGCGAGTAAAAGATTAGCTATAAACATCACGCAATCTAATGAAATGGCAAACATATTCCCCAATAATAATGAAAGCAGAACAAACACCAGTCTAGCTCAGTTCCCCAATAAGTACTTACGGCCCTGCATCTAGCTATTGAGTTGGGCCAGTTCATCTAGTCATCAGCAAGTGGTGAATGTAATGACCTGGATACTGGTTTCTGTTATGGTTGATTGCTAATAAAGTAATAATTTCAACATGCTGGAATTGAACAAATTGATATTAATTTTACAAATTCAAAAATTGTAATACTATTAATTTTTTCAGAATGTACAAATGTAGGAAGCTTCTAATTGGAAATCATGTCATGATATTATGATAATATCTCTGATTAGAAAGTAGCTGCTTTCGTGAAAGCCCAGAACTATTTTTTCCATTTCTTTCATTTTGTTAGAATCGGTAATCTCAGCACTTGAAGTAAGCGCACGATTGCTCCCTTAACGACTGGTGCAAAGACCCACGTGGTGATCAGGACCAAGGGGAAGGGGCACATCCCTCTCAGCATGCTGCATCAGTCATGGGACCATCATTAAAGAGTATTAGGACTGTATGAGCTACCCTTGGCATACTATTACATGCTTTGGCTAATTTACACATTTTACTATATCCACGAAGGGCCAGGGTATATCAAGCCCTGAAATGTGTGCTGGTTATTAGGACATAGACCAAGCAGTAACTTGAGGAGTTGGGCCAATGAATACTAATTTTGTACCATCCTTTTTTTTCTTTTTAAGTGCTTTATTCTATCTCTCTATACAGAGCTCTTCCGATAGCGGTCAAGTATATTATTATATTCATAACACATATAAACAAATCTTTGAAATTTGTGTCTTTCATATAACCAATTTCATACACGCAATATACAATTCAATATCATCAAAAACAATTGTTTGTATAGCTTTATTAAATTCAAATATAGTATCTAACCTTTGAGTCTTAGACTCCAATTGATCCCACAATCTAAATCCTAAATAAAAGACTTTCCAGTAAAAAGGTTTACATATTTCTACTTCAGTCTATCATGTCCTCGCAAAACAATGTCTGGTCTAGCTTCATCAACATTAGGTGATACCTTACTAATTTTATCTGACATGGAACGTTGATATAATAATGTATCCATTATTCCATCCCTCTGACTATTCACCTACTAGGAATTACTTGTTATAACATGCTGGATACATCTACTTAAAAATGGAGTTTTAGTTTCATTAAAAGCTCTATATCTATGGAGGTTTTATATGCCCTTACGGAAACTGGAGGGTATTTCATAACAAAATAATAAGAAACGGGTGAATCTTAGTACATGAAATAAGAAATTCTTAATTCAAATTTGATGTTGAATTGTACAAAGATGCTTTTTAAGAATCGATTGATTCTTAACATCATGTTATGAAATACCTAGGTAAAATTACTTTCTTACCTGTGTTTTGCCATTGATATAACATTGACCATACTGGGTCTAAGATTAGGTTGTAGGTCTCTTTAATTAACAAAGATTTTTTATACAGCCTTTACAAAGATCTTTTTTCTTCTTCTTAAAACCTCTCTTATCTTTAAGAAAATCTTATTACAAGAAAGAAAAAGAATCTTTAACTAAGATTTTGTTCTGAAAATGCCTCCTGTACGTGAGTTTGAAACTCCTGTATTTCACTGTTTCATAACCAAACTCCCCTAAATTGACCCAAAACTCCCATAAAGTGACCCAAAGCTACCATGAATCAACCCAAACCTAAGTAAACAAAGACAAAACTCATGTAGCTACAGCACTCCAAAAGGTCGTTGTAACTGTAACTTTATGAAATGCAAAACTCGCAGAGCAGTACAAAGGTTTGTTATGAAACGGGCCCGTGTATAAGCTAGCAATAACCATTAAGTTAGGCATTGATGTACTAGAATATGTTATGGCTGGCAAGGGAGGCAAATTGGGGAACTTCGATCTCTTGTCAGGGTAAATAATACAAAGAAAATCAATAGAAAGAAAAATATGAGCTTTCGAATGGTGTATAGTATATTGAGATCAGAGCAAAATTAAGGAATGCATTGAGTCTTTCATACATTGACTATACTTACCATTGTTGTCTATCCTTGAATGTAACACTAATTTATAAGTAGATGAATGGTAACGATAGTCATATCAGTTATGACGCTACTTTAAGGCCTGTTTCCACTGAACGATTTTATTGATGATTTCAGGTGACTAGAAATTACCAGAAAATAAATCTAATCTTTTAAATTTTATTGGTTAACCAAACCACTGCTATTTCAAATAAATATGTATTCAACAAGGGCTGGGGTTTCGGTAGAACTACTACAGAATGAAGAAGACAATTCTTGCACATATTGTTCCCAACAAAAACGACTATGTATATAAAATGAAACAGTAGATGCATCATGTACTGTAACCACTGAACGATATTGTTTAAAGAATATTACCTGCAGGGGTATGAAAGATCTATAAACGAGAAAAAATCATGCAAGTTTAATTTTTGGTCATTAATGAATCATTAACAGTTGTGCAGAAAGATTTGTTCAAACAAAATTGTTAAGCAGGAACACTGTATTGATATAACACTGTATTGAATTTTACACTTTGACTTTAAATTTGTAGTAGTTGAGGGTAACCTCTTAAAGTATAAATTCTTTCAGCGGAAACACTTTGATACATTTTGTAACCAGTGAAATTGTTTTTAGTCGTCAACCAAAATCGTTCTGTCGAAACCAGGCATAATTCACCCTACCACGGATAGCTGATTTTCAGTATTTTAGGTACCTGCAGGCTAAAATTGACCAATTTTGTCGACAAAATCACAGGGAAATCTATAGAAAATTTACAAGTGTTTGCTCTAAATCAATCTGTAATAGATGAATTTCTAAACAAACTGTAAAATTAAGACATATAATATTATATGGATATAAAATTAAAAAACTAGTTGATATTGATTTCTGACATGTTTGACCACAAAAAGCCCCATGATTAATGAAAAATTGTATACTTAAGCCATGTGCTTTGTCGACATATTACCCAGGATGCACCTTGATCTAGGCTAGCCTGCAGGTACACCACAGGAAATATGCTATCCGTGGTACCGAGAATTATGGCACAATTATGGAGATAACTAACCGTGAACATTGAGATAGAGGACAGCTGGACAGTCACTGTGGGGCTTCCCAGACTTCAGGGGATTACAGATAAGGGGCCTGGTCTGGCCCACATAGATCTACAGATAATCAAGTGTTGATGCTGCGGGGTTCACAGGCTACTGGATGACCAGTACATCAGTACAGTCAGAAACGTTGAAGGGACAGGACATCTTTTAATTCAGCTATTGAATACAGGTAGGGACCATTTCCATTTGTTGTCGCAAGTCAAATTCAAGAAATGACTTTTTTTGTTTTATTGAACCATTCTCATAGGTATACATGTGATCTTCTGCATAGGTTAATTGTGATCTAAGTACAAATATAATTGTATACAAATTATTATAAATAACATGAGCATACTGAGCAAAACAACAAATAGCGGATCTGCGACATGCATGGGCAATAATTCATACTTTAGATACAGCAAGTTTCAATAATTCCACATACATTAGGGAAAGTCTGCACCAGAATACAGTTTATCCGGATTAGAGTGCCAAGTCAGACATGACAATTGGCAAAATAAAAAATAGCTAATTAATAATTCAGACAGTTGGCTACGGCTATGACCATGACATAGTATGGCTATGTCACATGTAACTTTTATAGCTATGACATACTATGACTATGTCGCACGTCCCTATTTTTTTTAAATTCATGTCGATTTTAAGATTGCCACATGTCTCACCATAGACTTATATATCTCTATGGCCTCATGTCGAATTTAAGGAGTACCCCATCTCATGTTGTTGGTTGTTTTCTTCATGTCATTAAGCTCCATGTCGCACATTTAATTCAAATGGCCATGTAAGTATGTAATATTGAAATGTTACATACTAACAAGTGATCTAAATTGGTGACGATTTCCCAGCGATTCTGCCAGTTGCCCATCGCCAATCGCCGGTAAAATCGCCTTGTGGGTATGGGGCTTATGTAAATTGGTGACTTTTAACCACCTGCAACTTTCCCAGGCAAGAAGCGATGTAACAGAACCATTCTGCGACCATACCATTTTGGTCAGTTTATAACCCACATAAAACTACGTAACAGTTACGTGATTATAGGGGGATGCTATGACATCTCATAAAAAGAATGTTATAATGACGTTCTATGAACATCAGGTTAGTACCCCCTTACAATGTAACATCACAGTGACGTGCCAATCAGGTGTGGTTGAGACATAACTCTAACAGAACGTAACTGATACAAACTAATTATGTGTGGTTGTGACCAAACCTAAAAAGAATGTAGTTATAACATGTTAATTAGGTGACATAGAGACATAACTTAAACAGTACATACCTGATACGTTCTGACTGAGTGAAGTTGTAACCAAACCTAAAGAGACGTTCTTGTTACGTGAGATTTCGAAGTTGTATCAACGTTTATTTGATGGCTCCCAGAAACGTCGCTGCGACCAAAGTTGTGATGTCTTTGTGACATTCTAATTAGGCTAGGTCTCAACTGCACCTTAACAGTATGTCAAAAGAACGTTGTGTTTAGGTTGGTCTGAACCACACCTAATGACGTCACAGTGATGTCTTTAAAGGTAAGGTTTCAACCCTACCTAATTGTGACATCACAGTGATGTTGTGCTTAGGTTCAGTCTTGACCTCACCTAATTACCATGTCTCAGTGACATTCTGGTTAGGTTAAGTCACAACTTAACTAAATCAGAACGTCACAAGTACCTTGTATCCTAGTCTAGCCATAACCATTGATAGTACTGTTTTTCAACACCAGGGGACAGTGCAATACCATTTCAGTTGAGAAAAAGCTTAAGTTCAAGGTTTTGTGGTTTATGTCACTATTTTTCAAATATGTTTAAAAGCTGCTGAAACAGTATTCTTTATGAAATATCAAACTATCTTCTAGAAACTTATTTATAGTTTAGTGTAATTGTTTTGGCTGAAATCAATGACCAGTACCTATGAAAACACCTTTTTCAATCTTTCACAATGGGATACTGAGTGTATATGTCCCCTGGCCTGATGTCTGACATTTGCCAGCTATAAAAAGGGCCAGGGTACACAAGTACTTACTTAAAAGGCCCCAAGTCACTGTGACCAAAGCTGGAAACCAAGATTTCTTGTCTTGGGAAAGTTACAGTATGATGTATAGTGTAATGTTTGGTCATAGGTGGGTCACAAAATAACCTTAACAGAACCTGTCACAAAATAACCTTATTGAAATATAATTTGGTTTACAATATGATGCTATAATCATGTCGCCAGTATGTTATGGTGCAACGTCGCAGCAGTAGTTTCGAATCCACATAATCATTCTTTGAAAGTTGCAATGTGATGTCGCAGAAACACGTACCAAGAACGTCATTTTGCAACGCCGCAGAAACACATGATAAGAATGTCATTTTGTGACGTCGCATTGGAAGTCTCAGTGACGTGATTGGGTGCCATCATATCTACGTCTATAGAACGTTGAAATGCGACGTAACAAGAACAAAAAAATGACGTCACAATAATGTTATTATAACGTTGCATTCTTGCCTGGGTTGTATACATACAAGGTAAAATAATTCCTTAACCATGGCTGAACAGTGCAGAACTCTATTCATTGATATATGAATCATTACTATGGATGTAAGCCTTGTATTTTATAAACGTTTTTGAACATTAAAAGTTTTGATTTAAATTTTGGTCAATAGGAGCACATCTTATAGTCTTATCAGCATTATGTAATGACCCTCAATCAGGTGTTGCGCTACCCACTACACGTGGGTTTGTTTGTCCAGGGTCCACTGGGAAGCATACCACACACTATAATTCTCCCTACCACGGATAGCTGATTTACAGTATTTTAAGCACCTGCAGGTTAATTTAGGCTCATTTTGTCGACAAAACCCATAGACAACTATTGGAAATAATCAAATAATTGCTATCTATCCATCAATAATGAATAAATTTTCAAACAACTCAAGAAATATAAACATATATGGATACTAATTTTAGAAATAATGATGGCTAGTTTTATTCAATGTCAATCTCCAAATAATGGTACAATTTATGAAAATGTCTATGATAAAACCATGATTGTTGTCGACATATTACCCAGCATGCATCCTGTTCAAGGCTAACCTGCAGGTAGAATTTTAAAAACTAGCTATCCGTGGTTGGGCGAATTACAAGGGCTTCTGACTGCTTGCCTTCCAGATGTACCTATAGATTGGTTAGGGTGTGGGACTTGTATGCAGATTGATCCCAGGGCTGGGAAACCATTTTCTATTTCCTTTTTAGACCCTGATATTCTGTGCAAAACGTTTTGTATCTAGGTGCATTTTCTGTTATATTTATCCTCTGTTTTGCGTTCTATCATGAGGAATATTTTTTGTGAATTATCATATTAGTATATCAACATATATAATTGACATATATATTAATTGAACAAGATGTACCTCTTTGTAACACCTGCCTCTGTGGGCTAGTGGTTAGTCTATATGGAGCGTAGAAGACCCACTGTTCGAATCCAAACAGATTATAATTTGAAACTTTTCAAAAAATTTAAATTTGGAGTTAGAAAAATGATATATTCTGACTATTCCTCAAATAACCTCCTCAGGAAGTGATCTGGATTGCCTCCTCCGCACTGTAAAAAGTGAAAAGTTAGTCAAATCTGGATTTGACCAGCAATATTCAGGGTTAGTCAGTGACAGTCCAACATTCTAACCTTTAACTATACACATATTACTGTTATATGACAAACCTCTTAGTCACATCGACTAACTTTCTAACCTAGGGTTAGTCAAAAGGTAATTGTCCCATTATCATTAGATTGCTTCTTTAAATACAATTAAAAGATTATGCCTGATATTTAATATACAATTATGATAATTTCCTGAATTTGACCGACACTTAGTCAGATTGACTAAGGGTTCTATAGTTGTATGCATATTTTCTAGAAATAAAATCTAAATATTCAACATCACATTTATCTGCATGAGGTTCTTGGCAACTTCTCATTTAATTGTTTATTGTATGTAGTTTTTATGAACTTTAGACCTATTACATAAATTATACTGTAAAATGAAGTATTTATGGGAAAATAGAATATAGTTAACGTTTCTACTAACTTTTGAAAATTTGTATAAAAACAAGAGAAAAAGAAATGAGTAATATACAGATATTAGGGGAAATATTGAGCCATATCATTTCTTGCAATAGAATCCTTTAAGTATATGTCTGAAGGTATTTTCGATGCCATTTGGATAAGGAAACAGCTAAAACATAGACCTCTGGCCTAGCAGGCTGGTTAGGGTTGTGGTTAGGACACGTGTCTCTCATGCCAGTGGCCCGGGTTTGAGTCTCTATTGGTATTGCGTTTTTCGTCACTATTTGACTAACTTTTTTGTGTTTGGCTTAGTCAATCTGACTATGGGTTAGTCAAAAAAATGTTAGAAAGTTCAGACAAAAATGCACCGTCAAAATGACTGACTTTTTTTTTTTCAAAAAATTCAGTCATTTGACTAGCTTTCTAATCTCCACTTTTTTTCAGGGTGGAGGTTTACCAAATAAACCTCCTCTGGAGGTTAAAACAAAGCTACAACTGTAGGTTACTCGAGCTCTCAGAAACCTCCTATAAGAACAATAGGGGCCCTTGATGGAGGGGGTCTTGATGTCGCGTGTCGAATTTAAAAAACGGCAATGTCGCATGTCTTTGTCCCTTATTTTTCTCTAAGTCACATGTCGAATTTAAGAAATAGTCCTGTTGCATGTCACTAGTGAAAAGATGATGTCCATTATGTCCTTTAGTGGCCATGTCGCCATGTCGAATTTAAGAAAAGGCCATGTTGCCGTGTCGATTTTAAGAAACAGCCATGTCGCCGTGTCGAATTTAGTGGTCCAGACCCTATAGACATACGGACTGGGAGTAGTATTATCAATATAGGCCATTTCACCTTAGTAGCGGCATAACCTGTATATTGCTATTACTGTGGGAATGTAATCTATCTAAAACAAATAGATCGGCTGATTTCTTTAATTGCTTGTAAATAACCAGGTATATTTCCGACAACCAAGGACATCAAATGCGTCATTAGAAAAAAGAAAATGAAAAAAGAACGTTGCATATTTTTACTACTAAAGCACAGTATAAGGGTAGCTGTTGCAACGTTGTAAACGATGTTGTAGAAACATACCTTGGAGTCTACATTTTTTCGTTGTGACAA
Organism: Lepidonotus clava; assembly: GCA_936440205.1. Classification (NCBI taxonomy): domain Eukaryota; kingdom Metazoa; phylum Annelida; class Polychaeta; order Phyllodocida; family Polynoidae; genus Lepidonotus; species Lepidonotus clava. Next base: position 54,599,056 of record OW387137.1, read on the forward strand.
CATAACTTTATGACGTTGCCACGACGGAAATAACATTAACGTTGTCTATTGGTTGTGAGAAGGTGCCAGTACAACGTAAACTGCAACATTGTAGCAATGTGCCTGCGAGTCTACATTTTTACATAGTTATAACGAAAAATTCAATGTTGTTACAACTAAAATGTAATGTTGTCACAATGTTACACTTTCATGAATTTGTTTGCTGGGTTAATACATAAAAACCTTTTTCCAATAATGTGAAGTGTAAAACATACATTTCGTTTGTTGTAATATCATTTTTGTATATTATACATATTGCATAATGTATCTGAAAATGATGATCTATTGTTGAACGTCGGGTGGTCCTCTCCAGATGACAACAAAAATGATGATTTATATTGCTGTGTAGGCCCTATATATTTCCAGAATCTTCAATTGAATTTACACTTTAGACAACATGTTTATCATTTCAGTGACTTTTGATAATTCAACCAAAGCAAGTGCTCAGAAACATGTCATTTACCGGCAAAGTTGTGATTGTTACAGGTATGTGTGATTATACAGTTTGATTTTGTATAGGCATAACATGATATTTCACCCTACCATAGATAGCTGATTTTTAGTATTTTATGCACCTGCAGGCTAATTTTGACTAAATTCTATCTACGAAATCCCCGGAAAAACTATAGAAAATTAACTAGAAAATATGATATAGCCACCTATAATGAATTAATTTTGAAACAACTTATTTGGATACAGATTTAAGAAAGTAATGATCTCAAGGTTGTCTTCATGTTAAACTAGAAATAGCGACATGATTAATGAAAATTCCTATGCTAAAGCCTTGCTATTTGTTGACATGTTACCCGGTATACAACCTGATTAAGGTTAACCTGCAGGTAAAAGTCAAGACATTGGCTCTCCATGGTAAGGAGAATTGGAAAATGGAAAAACATTCCAACTAAAGTCTTTGGCATGAGGCTAACATATTTCATCAACTTCATCATTATTATACTGACCTTTGTCTCAAGTATAGATTGGAAGGTGTTTAAGACAATATGGACACCATAATTCAGAATTATTGTTATGTGCATATTTCAGTCTATTTCTACATTATATCTACAGTAAATTTGCATTTTCTTAGCGATGGTACACCATTAGTATTATTACCTAATTACCTTATTACCTGTTCTGTGTAAGGTGCCAGTGCAGGAATAGGTGCAGCTACTGCTGTGGCCTACGCCAAGCAGGGAGCCAAGTTAACGCTGGGCGGGCGGAACGAGGAGAAGCTGAAGAAGACAGCAAAACTATGTGAAGAAGAGGGTGCAAATAAGGATAATGTAAGTACAAATCTTAATCAAAATATAGGCATTTATTTTCAGCCATGCCTGTTTCCAAAGCTATCATGTATCCATCTTAATGAAGTTAACATTGAATTGCTGGAAAGGCATTCTTTTAATAAGAGGGCACCTAATCACTATTCTTAAAATATCCTAGCGGTTTAAAGATATTCAGGTGTGTTCTGACTGATTTATATTGACCAACCAAGTTATTTTTATTACCAGAACATATTTTGTAGTTTTTAATACACCCCCCAGGTGGCACAGTAGTAAGTACCTGTAACAAGTAGCTTTGCCTAAAACAAAATAGAAAAGTGTTTCCCTGTACTTGGCTGGGTTTCCTATCGTTTGTGTTAGGAATTGGAGGCTGGTGTCTAGACCACTATCACAGCAAACTCTACAGGCATTGCTACCCTCTATTTAAATCATGTCACCACAAACCCCCTTTTGCTAATTCCCTCATGATAGAAGTATGAACCATTTATATTACCGAAACATTTAGCTGGTTGTAGTTATATTTCGCTGAGTTCTTAGAATGACCTGATATTAGATCAGTTTCCACAATAAAACTTGTGAAAGAAGACCATTTTAAAATGGTATTTCAAAAGTAGGCCAAACATATTTTTAAAAAATTGTTTGTTGAGGGCAATGGTATTGACCTGAAAAAATGTATTATTGTTTTTTGACGATTATTTACTGTCCATTTTCATTCATTTTAAAAATGTTTTAGGGAATCAGGAAAACCAAGTTGAAAAACTAACTGTTCAGAGACAGGTTTGGATATTTCCTCCCCAAAATAATTCCCCTGGAATAGTTTTGTCACATAAAAAACACTTGTAATATTGTGAGTTATTGCCCCATCCTCCCATTAGGCGTGAATTATTTTCAGTATTGATTGTGTATGAGTGATTAAATTAATTAATTCAAAATCAATCATTATTCCAGATTCTTCTTGTTCTTGGAGATGTCACAAATGAAGAAGTCTGTAAAAATATTGTGGACCAGACAATTGAGAAATTTGGTCGTTTGGACATCCTGGCAAGTATCATAATTATGACAAATAAACAAGACAAAATATATTGATTAGATATATTGCATTAAGACTACTATCGTGTTATTTATATTGTGAAATTCATCTGACTAACATTAAGGAGTCTACAGTGCAGACGCTCTATCTTAATAATTCTTTTTCAAGACTTTGTAGTTTTAGTAATACCAGGATTTTAAACTTTGCCAAAGTGATCTTACTAACAGTTGTTCAGCTTTAATGCGTATTCTACACATTAGTTACCATTTATATTTCAACTCTAAGAGTTGGCAGGATTGTATTTTGTATTCATAATCTTACATTTCATGGTTTCCTCACTAGATCCATGATACAATCTACTGAATCTAATAAAGCTAAAAACTAATTAAAAGTACAAGGGTACCAACTGAATACAAACAAGAGTTCCAATGAAAATATAATTTAATTAAAAAAGAATTCCATAGATTCATAAAACCTTACTAACTGTCGGTTGCTCTTCAGTTGGCCCCACTATTAAATGCCAAGAAAGTAAAGGCCATGATCAACATTGCGATTTTGGGCCGATTTTGAACCGATTTTGAAAATCAGTATGTTGAATAATAATTTTTCTTATACAACATACACTTTTCCAAAGAGTTTAGAATAATACAACTCATAAAAATTGTGTTTTCATCCGGAAAATTGATTCCGAATATGTGAAAAATGCACGAGAAGAAACTTGGTCGGTCCAAAATCGCAACATGGATCATGGCCTTAAGAACTGAATGATTCGTTAACAGGTGAACAATGCGGGGGGCGTCACAATAGGAGACCTCGAAACCTGCACCGTTCAAGATATTGACCTTATGTTCAGTGTCAATGTACGGTCGGTCTTTGTCACAACAAAATGTGCAATGCCTCATCTCAAGAAATCTAAAGGTATGTTGAATATGTCTAATATTCAGGCATGTATACATATAGTCATCTCTAAGGCAGCTGTACCGGTACATAATTTATTATACACATTTTATTTTTAGTTATATTCTTGATCATATTGATTGATACCCCTTTGATATAATTATTATTTTAATTTTTCTACTGAATGAAGGCTTAAGTATCAATTAATGACTAAAGTTCATGATAGGACCATGTGTTGTATATTTTGTACAATGTTATTCTTATGATTGAATTAAATAAAAAACTAGAATGTAAAAGAGGTCTGGGGCAGAACATAAGATCCTCATAGACAGAGTAAAGTTATAGCCCTGTTCCTGATAGTAGTTCCTGAGATGCTCTTTCTCAAAGGGTTGATACAATGAACCAGGTTCTAGTTTCTATATTCCTTTATTTCATGGAATGTTTCTGTAATAGAAAGAAATGAAGTATACACAGCATGTTTTTTTTCAAACAGGAAACATTGTCAACACCTCAAGTATTGCTGCAAAAATGCCGGTAAGATTCATCGTTTCCTGTACCAATACCACTGTATGAATGTTGTTTCAAATGTTAGTATGAAATAATGTGCATATTTGAGACCTCTTTTAAGTATTTCCTTCCAAATAAATTGCAGTGCACCCTTTTATTGCTATTTGAATTTCCTGGCTAGTGTAGTCTCTAGCTAACAATGGACAGATAGGGCACTTAACACTGAACACTGGAATGACTTAACAAATAGATGTACTTTTGAGGTACACTTTTGCATGTTGATAAAAGACAGAAGGGAACTATTTCTACCCTGCCTTTCTTGTCTATTTCCCTAAAATAGTCCTGCTTTTAGAAAAGGTTATGCTAAGTGTATTACCATATTTTTAATGGAATGAACCAACACAAACACTTTGTTTGCAGCTGATGTTGCAGTTGTAAAATACATCACTTTTAACAACATTGATCGTCAAAAGATTTGATTATATTTAAGGTTAATTATATTTCTGATGTTGCATTTGCGTATCAATCATTTAGATATTTATGTACAAATATTTACACACTCTGATGTGTAGCTCCCTATTTCATGTCCATCATCGATTTGATATTACTAGCAAGATAGAAACATTTTCCATGGGTCATCACTAAAATTACACTTAAACCTACACTAGTGTCTTTGAGCTTGTATAATTTGCATTCCATTCTATGTGTTGTATTGTATTGTATATACCTATTGCTATAATATTATATGTAACTACCTACATAGAAGATCATCCATTATAGATGAATGTGGTTTATAAATAATAATAATAAAAATAAAGATCTTTCAGGAATTATCACTTTTTGTTAACAAGTCCTTTTCAAACATCTGTTCTAGTACTCTTGCTAGACGCAAACAGACATTTTGATTTATCTCATTGTGTCTCACTCCATAAGAGCAGTTGATTAATTCTTAATTATTCTTTTCTAGTTCACCGGAACATACGCATACTCAATGGCAAAGGCAGCCTTGAACCAGCTCACAAAATGTCTTGCACAAGGTAAAGATACATCTAAAGTCTGCTTCCAAACTGTTTCCTGAAACACATGTTCCTGGGTATGTTGACGTCTTCAATCCTCTGCAGCTGGTGGGCTGCCCTCCAAAATACTCTGGATTATCATTCTTTTAGGTCACAATTGAAGACCTTTTTAAATCCTACCGCATTTCAACCTTCCTCAAAGACCAATTTAAATCGAAGAAAAAACTATACTCAAAACTTAAAATAAGATCTAAAACAAATAATTTATAAACAAAACAATGTGACCACGTCATCTCCTAATCACTTGCCACCTTTCATCACCCTTTTATCATCCATTTAGTAGATTAATAAGTTAACTATGCAGTTGCTTAGTTACTTTTTGACTCTTTTCAACTCCTATTACTACTCCCTTTCTTTATAATTATAAGGTTCAATTTCAAATGCATCTGAATGATTGGAAACCACTGGAAGATTAATGCCTACTTACTGCCAAGCCAAAGTGTTGTATGAGTTTAAAATGCAATAAAAAAAAGAGTCACAATTCACACCAGAAATAGCAGAAAGTGTAAAAAACATGCCTGAACATGAGTGTAGAATGTGAAGTCCAACCCTGTGGAAACCCCAGCATGTCTCAGTTAATGAATGAGAGGTTATCTCTCTAAAATCATGTTATCCATTCAGGTCACCATACAAAGTACCTCCATCTTTACTATTGAGAGGTTATCATTTCAAAACGTTCAAGAATGTGACTTTATCAAAACATTGTTATAGTTTTCTGTTTAGTTCTGCTTTGGTACTTGTTACCTTATTTTGATAGCACCCAAAAACGTCTTTATAACATAACATTGAAACATCACACTGTGACATTCTTGTGACATTCTTGTAACATTCTTTCACATTATTGTAACGTTATTTTAACGTTCTTTATTAGTAAGGTCTCAACTTTGCTAAAATATAATGTTATCATTACATTCTTCTTTAGTAAGTCTCAACTTTACCTAAAATATCGGAACTACCGAATATTGTTCTGACTATTTGATCTTTAGCCATTATCCAAAGTGCAGTTGTTTCTTTGTGTGTTTGCAACCTACTGGTAGTGATAATATGATTCCTCTATGCTTCAGATGTCGGTCCAAGTGGAGTGAGGGTGAACTGTGTCATGTAAGTAAAAGGCTTATTATAAGATTTCAGCAATATCACAAATTTTATTAAAATGAAGTGAAGTTTTCTGACCAATGAATAATCAATATTCTACACTATTTAAATAATCTGCATAATTTAACAATCTTAATTGACAAAAAATGAGAATAGATTGAAGGTTTCATAACACATATCTTAGAAAATTAATTGACCAAATTTCAAAAAAGGTGTAATTTGTGAAAATTTATACTCTGTTCTAGGCCAGGAACAGTTAGTACAGATATAATCAGCAGACCTGGACTACCTTTTTGGGGTAAATCCCAAGCAGAATCAAACGAAGTAAGTAGGTGATTTGTTAGCTACTGATGCATTTCTAAGACAAGTTTAGGACAAATATTTTTAGAAAGAACCTTATTTTCAATGTTGCATTAGAAGGTATGTACAATTGATTGAAAATTTGTATTTGTCATCTATCTCAGTTCTATATGGAGGTTGGTTATTTCATTCATTTCATGTCTTGGTGTTTTGCCTATGACTTGGGTGGGCTGAGTTTACACATGTGAGGTTTGCAATGTGAAGGTCCTGGGTATACCCCTATACTCCGTATGCGGGTTTGGGGCATCTGTATCTCTGAGGCAAGAATGACACTCTGCGACGTCGCGAAACCCGCGTAAATTCGTGTGTGAAAAAAAGTCGCTCGGTGGAGATTGGTGATGTAATTCCACCCAACTTCCGGTCTTTTCGACGTCGGAGATTTCCACTCGCTTGCTCGGTATAGCTAATTCCTAATGTAATTCCTGCAAGTCGGTAACTATAGTCTCTAAAAGTTACTGGGGTGGTGCTCTGGGTCTGTATCCTCTCTCTAGTGTACCCAAATAGTATAGCAAACTTTACAGATCAGGAGGTCTTCTCAAGTAAGTATCTTACAGACTTGTAAGGACTTACAAATGTTGCTTATGTCATTGAAAATAGTGTATGTAGTTTAATATAATATAAATTACATGTGTTTAAACATCAGTACTGCTCATACACTAATTATGTATGTTGCAGAATAGGATGATTTAAAGGTGGATGTTAGAAAAGATGTGAAACACTTTGAATCCTGATGCTCCTGTTCCTATCCTTTCGAAATCTGATGTAATAATGCTCCTTACGATTATATCAACCCAAGAAAAGAGTGATATTGTGTTGATCTCTTTTTGTTAGAGAGAAATACATAGTTTTTAAAACATTTTTCACTAACCTTTATTTTCACTTTTTCTTATCATTCGATCTCAACAACACTATTTTGAGACTTCTGACAGTTTGTAATTTGAGGAAAATGATATTTTTCACAATATTCATATGATCAACAGTCATTTACAGTACCTCCAGAGCTACTGCAAAATATTCTTGTAACTTTCACCTATTTTTGAGGGTATTTACAAGTACAAACTGGTTTTCGGAACACCTTCTGAACTTATATATATCAAATTTTTCATGTTTTTGCTGTTTACAGACCTGCATTTTGACTTTAGTAATTCAGGGATAGTCTCTACACACAGATATACAAAAATCCCTTGGTATAAATGATTTATGTTTAGATTAGCAGGAATTGACAAGTCCCCTCTAAACTCAGCACACACTTTGAAAGGGTACATGTGTCAAGCATTGTTTACCATACAAAACAGAATATAGATTTACCTTAGTATGTTGTGAAACACGATTTATAATAATGTCCATGTGACCAAGTACAGTACTTGAATCTACACTATTTCCATATGGAACTTTGCATCAGCATATGGATGAAATGTCTAAGGAAACATAGATGGAACACACAGGCTGAATCCAAATGAGCACATTAGGACTATTGAAATCAGATCTTCCTGCAATGATTCTTGCCTGTGAACACATTTAATTTTGGCCCCATTTAGGTCTTAGCCTACAAAATATCACAACATGTGCAGGGAGGTCCACACAGATATTTTGGTCTATTGAAGATTATTTTTATGAGAAAGCTGAGTTTTACTTCTTTATTAATAATGATGAATATATCAGCTAATTAAAGCTAACCCACACCAAATATAAATCTTGGGGCACTTTTACTCCCTCCTAAAAGGCCTTTTACATAACTCAACTAACATCAACATATTAAGGTCACTAGCACATACAAATTCACGATATGATATTCCAAAGCCAAAAGCATATTTGATATCTAAATCATAAATTAATATAACCTTCCTTTATTGTTTTGCAGTACTTTGAATCCGAAGCTGTATTACATGCCTTGGGTCGCATTGCCAAAGCCAGCGAGATAGCCGATGTCATCCTGTTTGTGAGTTCAGACGCTGCCTCATTCATGACAGGAGCAGAGGTGCCGGTTGATGGGGGAGCATCGGACAAGAATGGCTTCTAGCTTCAACCACCATTTTCTATAATTCCATAATTTTCTATAATTAATATAATTTCGGGAATGGCTAGAATCGCATCACAATATTCTTCCACCAACTTGTACCAGAATCTCTCAGGTATAGGTCTGCTGACCAAGAAAGGACTGAAAAACTTAAAACTTGAAATATGTTATGCCCTATAATAAAAGCTGATTGTGATGTCATCATATGTTTATGTTAATATCTGATATTTTTCAAACATATTTTTCTCATGAAATTTTGTCCAGGTAGTTTATTTAAGCACTCATAGTTTTATAATCAGATCCCTCTGACTATTTATGAAAAAAATAACATGGACAACATCAGCCCTTTCTTAACCTGCGGAAGAAAGAATTCTAGAAGCAGTGGGAACATATGAGGCTAATGGCGACCTGAGGGACAATGATTGCCACCAAATATATCATGTGAGCTACATGTAGCTCATGAATAGTAATTAGATTGCCGCTGATAGAATTCGAACATGTTCCCATAAATATATAATAGCTGTAATAATGTGGATATTCATAATACACATAGTTCAAGTTGCAAGAAGAACATTAAATCTATGGTTGAGCTTTACTTGACTGACTTATAGTTTTTTGTACCCATTGGCTATATATCTTTATTTATCCTGATAATGGTCATGACAAACTAAAACTAGATTCACTGATTATCTGTGTCATCTTTATGCTTTCAATTAACACGTTCACACCAGTCAGTTGTAAACAAAAGAAGACAAATGTAAGAGAAAAAGGGTGACTTATCCCCCTGCACAGTGACTTCAACACGGTTTGACAAGCTTTTCACTTTTTATGTAAATTGCTCCTTTTCTTGTAAGTTCACTGGATCTGAATACATAATATCACTATCTATAACTATTCTGGCTCCACTTTTTACATTGTACTTTGATGAGTTTTCCGTGATATCATGAAGTTATCAAGGTTTTAAACTGCCCAAATGCTACAACAAGATATCCAGGGTTAGAGGTTGAGGCTAATTGATTAATTGATTAATGGGTTAATTAGCTCATTTAGACACAGTTATAGTGGTTCCCACCCCTTTCCTACCAGGCTGCAGCCCATGGCAGCAGTTCGCCGCTCTCAATACCCCTGAGTGGTGGCTGATTATGACAGTCCATCTAAGCGGATAACAGATAGAGTGATCTTAACTATTTCCGATAAAGAGCTTTTGTGTAGCGAATGATTATTGATTCCTAATGACTAATCATGGTAATAAAGACAGTGAGGAACTGATAGAAATTGAATCATAAGAATTATTCCGTCAAGGATGAAGTCAGCTTATCTACTTTTTGGGGGGGTCTTGTAGTTTCTACTTTTCACTATTAAAGGGAAACTAGACACTTTCTACATTATTTTATAAGGTTTGATGTGTACCATTTTTAGTACTGACAACTGATCCACACATCTTTACATAATGGAAGAGTAGTCAAAGAAAAGGGTCAAGGTATTAATTGGAGTAGATAAAAAAAAGAGTTTGAAAAAAAGGTGGAACTAAGGGGTAAGCCCCATGAACTAAATTCCTCAGTGGAAAGATACACCAAACCTTCCTAGGTTAAAGGTAGGTTGTGCAATACCTATTTATAGTCTGGATCAAAATTCACATTTGAAAGGAACAAAATGACACCGGCCCCTTCTAAATCCACCACCAAATGTTGCTCGGCATGTTGAGGACATCTTACCTCCCCAAATGTCCTGGTAGTTGAAATTAGGCTTTTGTCTTTGCAAAGGTTCAAAATTTGAAAATAGAAATCTGATGGATTTTAAACTCACAATATTTCTTTTTTATTCACCACTTCCTGTGGATATACAAGATCTTCCAGTGGATCAACAGTAAGCTATGATACGCAACAAACATACTTACATCATTAATACAGCTATTTGAACCAGATTATGTACACAATGTACAATGAAGTTATTTCAATTTTCACAACAATATTGTGATGAATGCCTATTCATCCAATAAGTAAAGAGAACAAAATGAGAAAAGTAAGGTAATATGACAAAAGTATATATGTTAATAAAAGGAACGAAAGTGTAAAGGAACGAAAGTGTAAAAGAACGGAAGTGTAAAAGCCCGAAAAAGAGGCCCGAATATGTAAGAAGGAACGAAAGTGTAAAGGAACGAAAGTGTAAATGACCAAAACCCGAAAGGTCCCGAGAAATGTAAACCGGAAGTGATATGTAAACCGGAAGCGAGAATGTAAACCGGAAGTGACGTCAGTTGTAACCACGTGACCAAAAGCAGCCAATCAGGGCTAACCTCTAGAGTATATAAAGGGGCGGTGAGGCCCGAATAAACAGAGTTCTTTCACAGTTCTCCTTGTGTCCACACGTGTCTTCTTCCCTTAAACAACCGCTGAGATGAGCCGATACGAGTTAATTAACCAGAAGTTCGAGTAAAATAGCAGAAGTTCCAGATAATTAGGCGAAACTTAGGACGGGGGCCCGAAGGCCCGAGGAACGGAAACGAGGACCGGAGGACCGAAGTAGGGCACGAAGGCCCGAAACTGGCCCGAATGGAGTCCCGGAAACGCAGACACGGAACGGCACGAGACCCGAAACCCGGAACGGAGACCCGGAATCCGGGAGAACGACGGCGCGACTGGCTCGGCCCCACGCTACCAAACAATAGGTGACCGTCGGCCCGACGACCCCGCGGACCGGAATCCGGGGTGGACCGCCCTTTCAAAGTGAATACCGGCCTTGGGGATAGAGCGAGACGAACCACGGCTCCCCCTTACCCCTACCATATTTTCCCTTCCCCGCAGTCCTCCGTCTGACACCGAGCACCGATTCCCGACCGATTCGCTCAGCCCCCCTCGTGCGCGAGGCACGACTCTAAAAACATCACATCTCGGTTTCTTGCCCGGATTCTCCGTCCGTCCGAGACCCGAAACAATTCCCACATTCCTCTGCTGTAGGAATCAGAAACCCCGACCTACCAGAGAACGTCACAATATCCTATACTTACACTTCCACACAATTCCACAGTTACCAAGTATTGAAACAGCAGTTTGCAAAGCATGTTCATACCAGTATCAATATACATCACATATTCAATTCTTCTTTTATTTTGCATTTAAATTCACCCTATCACGGATAGCCAATTTCCTGACTTCCTGAGTAATATGTCGACAAATCACAAGGCTTTAGCATTAGAATTTTCGTTTATCATGTCATTATTTCTAGTCTGAAATTCGAAAAACCTAATGTTCATTATATTTTAAACTTATATATATATATATATGCATTATCCAAGTTGTTTAAAAATTCATTCATTATAGGTGGAAATTTCACAAATAATCATTAGTTTTCTATAGTTTTTCCTGGGGTTTAAATTAGCTCAAAATTGGTCAAAATTAGCCTGCAGGTGCTTAAAATACTATGAATCAGCTATCCGTGGTAGGCTGAATTCCAATTTATTTGACAAATTTTGAGTCTCATATGACAAAGTATTCCATAGCTTTATGCCTCTATAGTAAGGACTTTGTTGTACCTTAGTCAGCTTTGTATAAGGCAATTTGAATTTTACCTTATTTCTGTTACGCAATTCCATTTGAGGCCATTGCACATCTAGATTATTTTCTCATTTACTGTATTTAAACACATACACTAATAAATGATCTTTCCTTCTATCAGAGGGTGAGAGAACCTTGTAGTTACTCAACAATACGTCAGAAGCAGTCTATAATTAAAATCATGACAATCTTAAATGTTTCTTAAACATCGCCAATATAGTCCATCTATCGTATTCATCCTACATTGATTTCCAGACTCAACAATGAAATCCACATGATCAAAGCGTGGTAGTATCATAGTCTTGAAAAGTATTTCAGCAGTTTTTTCACTTAAATATCTACGTATCTCCAAAAGTACATAATTTCAAATTAATGGTCCTATCATGTTATCCAACTGTGAATTCACAGTCAATTTTCCGTTAATTATAATTCCTAAAATCTTTGATGAATCTGTATTGCTTGTCATATTAACATAGAGTAATTAAGAGTCCTAATGTTAGGTAGAATAAATGTAAATGTCTGATTACTGGATCTTACTGTATACAAGTTTTATTTCCACAAAACTCGATGGGGCATACATTGGATTCTGTATATACACGTAAATTTTGCAGGACCCTCAACCTTTTAACATAAAACAATATAACAACTGTAATAATGATAATATAAAATAATAATAATCATATAATATTATAATGCATATTTTTGTAATATTGTCACAATAACTATACATGGTATATTCTATGTGTGTATATTGATGTATGCATTAATAGACTATATAAGCCTAGGAGTGTAAGTCAGCCACTGGTGCAACTGTTTGACACCAGGTGTAGTTATGGTCCTAGTAACTGTCACCCTTATGTTTCTTTTCCTGGTTACCAACTAGTCTCCATGTTGGTGCCTACCTGGCAGGACCACTCCTAGGTTCCCCCTACATTTGTATGCTTTTGTTCATTACATGTTTACAGTGATTAAATGGCCACTTGATGAACAAAATAAAAAGAAGGGCGGATTTTTGCTACGCCGGCTCCGGGCCAACTTTAATTAATTGTTTGTGTTCAATTGATATTTCAATTCTTATTACTGTAATGAACTTTGGGTTATAAGAGTAATAGATTAGAATGAAGGGATATACAACAGAATCCCTTAATAGGAAGCAGGAGGCATATCAGAATGAATATTATATTGAGAAAACACACTAGGAAGATAACCAACCAACCACAAATGACCACAAATACTGAGCATTGACCAGCATAGTCCCCACCAAGGGACTATGCCTCGTACCAAACCACCATTTGGGAACAACATACACTCCACCTAGAGGCTTTGGTTTACATAACTATTTTTTGATAAAGACACTGGCAGGGCCCACATTACTCCTGAAGAGAATATTTATTTGAAACCACATTATCTGTAACCTCATAGGCAAAAACAGTAGAGCAATTACAATGAGAACTTGACTAACAGTGAAGTCCTGCATATTGGTTGTCAACCAATAGTATCAGCCAATCAGAACTGCCATACCTTGGGTACACACAACAAAACTGGTCACTTGACCAAACCACCTCTGAAAGAGTGCGAAAATCAAACAACCACTGGTCATTTGTGGTTGAGTAACCTACCTGCCCCATCCACAGTCTCCTGACTAGTACTGCTTCCACACACTTATAAGGAAACCTGCCTAAAATAAATTACATATTAACCACTTTGTTGGTTATCTAAGAATGTGACCTGTAACTTCTACGTCCAGTATGATAACCAGAGGACATTAAAACCCAAATCAACATTGGAAGTCAATGGTCTTTTATGCTTGCAATCTGCTTATTTGATTTTTCACAACATTTGACATATCCTGCACTCACATCTGTACCTTGTGTCTCAAGAATGTGGTACTTGCAACTGCACATATCCTGTTTCTATTGAAAGTATGATTACACGACTGTCTATAACCAACATAGAGGACAAATGCAGAAATCGTGACCTCCCCTTGATAAATGTGGCATTCTAACCTAAGCTGGGACTAAGAATGGGCCGATCCCAACAACACATCCCATGACCATGCTGATGTATGTCACGACATGTCAGTAGACACAGACTCATCAACCTGAATTGAACCATCACATCTTAATGTCACCTCAAACCACATCCTTCCTGAGATAAGCTTAAATGCAGTATTCCACATACCGAAAGTGCACTGACGATTTCCTGCCGTTATACTTTTGGCAGTGACAATATACTTTTGGCAGTAACGATATACTTGCGGCAGTGTTGCCGATAAAATTTACCAACATGTTGGTAAATATTTCCAGCCGATTTTGTGCTTGAAATTAGGCCCTGCCATTTTAATCATCAAAATCAGCAGGGCCTAATTTCGGTACACTTCCGGCGCCGAAAGTGTACCGGAAGTGTACCGAATTTGAAAGTCGTCGATTTGGAACGTTACCATGGAGAGGGTCAATATTGGCAGTGCGTACTTTCGGTATGTGGAATACGGAAGACACCCATCAACCATGTGTAGCGGCATGTTCGAACATGTTAAGGCCATGATCCATGATGCAATTTTGGGCCGATATTGAACCGATTTAGAAAATCAGAGTCTTGAATAATCCATATCAGAAAAATGGTATTTTTGCAGTGAACATTGATTCCCAATATGCCAAAAATGCACGAGAACAAAATCGGTTGGCCTTCTGTCGCATAATGGATCACTTGCTTTACTGTCATGACATGGTGAAACGAAGCATCTAGCCATGTCTGAACAACAGACCCAGCTCCACCTTCTGTGTCTACATGTCAACATCTGTACAGGCACTGAGACATGACCCCAATCATTGCTACATACATCCAAGTAAACAAAGCACTTCAACTCAAGTTTAGACAAAGCCAGAACAATCTATAGCATGACCAAGTTAACATGTCATGCTATGGAACATCACCAACAAGGCTGTTTGACATCTCAACCACCCAAGTATATGGTCGATTCTCAAAAAAGTGGGCCAATTGTTCATTTTTTTAGTATATTCTCTACAAATATGCTCTAATCAAATGCTAACAGGGTCCAAAGGGTCTGTACCACTTTGAAATGTGTAGGCTTTGTGTATCTACTGTTTATACTTTTCATTAGAAAATATGTAAATTTGATATTAATAGTGAACAAGAGTGATAAAAGGTGGTAATAAAGGTGAACTTGTACATATCCATTGACTCCAGAGCTGTTCATTATAGCTAGTCAAGGATAGAGCTAGTCTCCGATCGCCAGGCTAGAGCACGGGGCCTGAGACAGATTCACTGCATGCTGCAGGCCACCGTCTACTGTTGCGCTGGAGAAATAGCCCAGACAAGACAAGATGGTGACGAAAACATGATTTCAGAGCTTGCGAGGGTAAATACATTTTTTCCCTGTTGTCATTTTGACTGGATGATATTAAATATATGTAAAACCCAACTCATGAATCTCAGGGCTTTCATATTTTCACTCATGAATTTCGCTATGTAATTCACTTTTCTCCGACTCGTGAATTACTCTGCTCATCCATTCCTGAAAATATTTCAGCCCTGACATCCACTCATTGACTTTAACTTATATATTGGAAGGTAAATATGTGTGTTAGGAGTGATTATGCAAAAACCATGACAAAAGTGGTCAGAGAGATGCAGGAAGAACTCAAAGAAAAGTTAAAAGTCGTTTGTCACCATATCAATTTTAGAAATATGAGCATTTGAAAAAATGACTCTTTATTATTGAAGCCTATGTCAACAAGTACATTTTCCTGCATTCAAAAATATAAATGTCGGCATAATGAACATTTTAGGTGAAAGAAAATAACAGGTCACCAGGGAAAAACTCACTCTATTCCTGAAATATGGAGAGAATGGGGGAAATTCTGCTTTATGGGCTACATTTGCCTACTTTTCTCTTTCCAAATGCTTTTTCAGTCATACACATTTTGAATTTGTCATTTAAAAGGACTTGATCGTGTTTATTTGAAATTTCAAGGAAATTCCATGATACAATTAAAATCACACCAGATGGCATTGCCACGGTCACCCACATTTACTGGTAAATCCTATTTGACAGTTAAAAAACTTATTCTATTCAGTTTGATACAAAACAAATACCACATTATCTTGAAATAGAATCCAGAGTTACAGTTTCTATAAGACTTGTGGTACTTAAACTAATCAAAGTGTGGTGTGACTCAGAACTGCTTGAGTCAGAGTGAGAAACCCTTATGGGGGTGCGTCCCACACTGAGAGTCCAATGCTAAATTAACAACTGTTGTAACAATTCATTTCACTCCCTTAAAGATGGAATACTTTTACTTTACGTTTTAATGCAAACATAGACTTAAACCCCAATAATGCTACATGTTGGGTGTTTGGTTGGATGGGGTCATGTTGCCCAATGAGCCTGACTTGCGTTGGGGGTGAGTTAAGCCTATATCACATTACGCGTTGGGTCGCATTGGGTTCCAACGCGACCCAACGTGAAGTAAATTATACTATGCATTTTGGCATGCATTTTGGCATGCATTGGCCCGCATTGTATGGGTCACGTTGGGTCACGTTGGGTCACGTTGGGTCACGTTGGGTCTGATAATGTTTCCCCCCCCCCCCTTATTCTATCCTTTCCCCATTTATAACATTGACTTGGACTGAGTTGTACCATGACTCATGTTTGCTAGCTCATTGACCATAGGTCTGTGTTTGCAAAGCTCTTCATGTGAGACTACATGGCAGAGTCAGTTCTCATGGATATCAGTTTTGAGGCAGAAGGTGATATGCCACAGAGTGGACTCGTCACCTGACAAGTAACATGATAGATGTTTGCAGACTGGTCCACGCAACTATGCAAAGGTAAGTGATACACATATCACCAAGGGTTTTTTTCAGTTGGCAAGCTTGCAAGATAGTCGATAGACAGTGGCAGATAATAGAGCTGATAAGGGATCCGTGGATATCCAAGCAAGACAGAAAAGAGGCCGAACGGGGATGGGTGTCCTTATGTGTCCTGCCCAGGGGTGGATACAGGGGGGGTTGGGGGGCTACCCTACTGACAATTTTAAGAATATGAATATAAGAGGCATCTTATTGCAGTTTACCTTCCCCTTTTCCAATCCCTGTAGACCCCTGCTTCTCTCTAGTCAAACTTTACCCCAGCCAAGTTGCGACGTAACAGAAATATTTTGCAACCATACTTTCTTGGTTGGTCAGTCTGTTACTAAATAAGATGACACATAACAGTTATGTGTAACATTGTTGATGGTGAGGTTGAAACATCACTAAATTAGAACGTTATTATAATGTTATTTTTTAATGAGGACCAAACTATAACAAAAAAGGATAAGAACATTCTGTTTGGGTTGAAGAATGTAACCAGAACGTTGTACTAACCTCACAGCTTCTGGTTTGGTTCTTGTTACGTTATTTTGATGGCACCCAAAAATGTCATTAGAACCTAATATTGTAGTGTCGCATTATGACATTATCTTAACATTCTGGTTACATTATTTCATGTAAAATGACGTTATTATGACAATCTGTTTTGAAAGTCTCACCCTCACATAAATATAATGCAATAATAATAAATATAATGCAACCGTTATGTGGAAATTGGGTGACAGAAAGTGCTTGTTACGTCACTCCTTGCCTCATGTGGATATCCATGCATGCATGGTAAGGTATAGAATGACATATTCCAACACGTGGGTGCTTTACACCCTAGCAGAATCAAAAAAGTCAATAAAAGGGACATAAGAACATTAAGCCCTAATTATACTATGTGCCGCGGAGACGGACATGTCGGAGCTCGGTGCTCAGCGCTCAATGTGTCAATGCGTCACGTTGGAGCTCGAGCATATCACAATATGTGTTGAGTGGCATTGGATACCCATACCACCCAGCACGAAGTATATTATACCACACATTTTAACATGAGTTGGCACGCGTTGAGTCACATTGGCATGCGTTTCTTTACGAATATGTTGCTAAAATAACGCAAATCAGACGCATTGGGCAATACGACGCAATGCGAATGTGACCCGCCACGTAGCGTAATATGGCCTTTAGTTTGAAATGTAACCATGTAAAAGAGTCAAAAGAGCATATCTAAAGATACGACCTTAGAGTGAAGACTAGTATGAAACAGATTGTGTGTTATTATTTCAGATTCAGTCCGTGTACTAAGAATCACTTCTCCCTGTTTTGGATACTACTGATGTCCCTCTCTTCACTGACGTCAGGTCAGCCATGCTCGGGGATCAGCTGTGTCATAGGTAATTGTTATAAACAAGACATTTTTATTTTTAAAAAAGCACTATTATTTTTGTCATTGAAGGTGATCAAATTTAGACTTTCAACACATTATTGCCTTGAATTTCTAAACGAGTGGATCGGAAAATTATAGTAGAGGCGTAAGAGGCCCAGGTTTCATAGTTTGTACACATCAGGAGGGGTTGAACCGTCTTATGTTTTTGATAATCTACTGCATGATTTTGTGCAGGGGTTTGCAGACCCCCAAATCATTTTCGAAAAACTAAGAGTGAAATTCACACAATCTAGTCATAAATTCACAAATTTATGTATAGCATTGTCGCTTGCCTTTATAAAGTCTGGGCCAAAATTTGCACATTCTGTGACAAGATTTGCACATATTTGCGAATTTGCGAGCATTTGCACATACCTGGCGTGTGATTCTGTAACTCTGATAAATGCGCGTTGGCCCGTTGCACAATAGATTCGTAACAACAAAAATAGATTAAATAGCAAAACAGTTCGTTGTTGCTTAATAAATTATTTGCAGTTATTTTTGTAACAACGAACAACTTTTCAACATTTTATTTTCTATATTTAGAATGCACTCAAAGAGCTGTAACTTTTACTGTTTTTTCTCTAATATCTCCCCTTGTTATATCAATTTAAATAATTCAATTCCATTCATTAGAACCAGAAATGTTTACTATTTTTGTAACATGTGATTATTTTCGTAACAAAGAAACATTTCACTGTAAAGCAGTTGTTCGTTATGCTTTCGTTGTTTGATCCTCAAAACGAAATTCTATTGTGCAACGGGCCATGTATGTATTAAAGAATAGAGTAGCATGATCAGTTGTGTGTGTTTTGTCATAACGCTGTTGTACCTTTGTCTTTTTACACATACTTTATATCAAATGAAAACTTAATGTACTATCTTTTAATTAGTATCGCTCGTATTTAATTCGATTTTGATAATACCACTGAAAATTATTGAGTGAGAAATCTGTGTTCAAAAAATAAAAGTATAAAAATGTAAGTTTCATTTGTCCCTGTCCATATCGCAAATAAATTTCAGCCAATATTTTCATAGGCAATTTGGCAATGCATATGATAAAATGCTATTTTAAGTTTTATATTGTGTCAAGATATCTAAGCCTATTTTTAGTATACAATATGTCGAGAAATCTCATTTAGGAAAGATATAATATTTTTGCGCTCACATCGCACAAAGGGCATTCAACCCCACTACTCCATCCTTAGTTGAATGTCCGAAAGGCGTAATGAGAAGATGAGAAAATGTGAAGGAGCAAAAGATCTTCCTGAATAGCTTTTATCTGTTAGATCATGTTTAAGATGTATGTCTTATCACAAGATATGTCAGAGGATGATCATACAACAAACCATTTCAAAGACATTTTTTACTAACTCAATAAGATAATTATGGCAAAATGAAGTACCTGATTTTCTTTTATCTTCAAGACTGGTCCATATTTGTCAGTAGGTGTCATAGACATTTTCTTATCAACAAGAAGTTCAATAAAAAACACAAATGTTAAAAAGGCTTTATGCTCTTAAAATATTTCTATATGTCTTACCTTACCATTGTTGCGTGGAGTATAGTGAGACAACTTTTATTTTTCAATTTGAATAAATACTTTAGCAGCATGTTGTTGGGAATGAATCTAGTCTGGAAGTATCAGATTTAAATAATTTCTTTATAAATTCCACCTATAAGTCCCTACCATTTACCATTTCTGAAATTAGTTACAAAAAATAGACTTTAAAATTGGAACATTTGAGCACTATTTGCATTGATCATTTTAGGTTATAATATTCCATTAAAAGAAATATTGGTGTATTGTACTCTATTGAGTGTACAAATTCTTAGAATAGTAGTTAAGGGGCCAGTGACTACAAAATAATACATTCTAATGATCCTTAACGCCAAGGGAGTTGTCATACCAATTTTTACTTGTGTACCTATAATATTTTCTTTTTTTTATTAATGTTTTTGTAAATTCTACAGACCAGTTCCTGTGTGCAGCGCATTCACCTTGCATAGGGCATCTGTCTGTGTGTGACATCACAAATAGATCAGATAGAATGCAATCTGATTATCATAACATTCAAAACTTATGAAAAAGGATCATTCATGGCAAACATTTGCAACATCAATATCTTTTAAAGAAAAAAATAATTTCAAAATTTGAAAATAACGTTTTTTGAGTGATGTGACACACAGATTTGTGTTTTCCTGAGGATCTTAGGACTCCTTAAAGTTAAGCAACATGTTATCACATGAATGATTTAATTATTGGCACCTTATATAACAAATGGCTGTCTCACAATAGAGCAGCATATTTTCAACTACACCTATGCATTCTATACTGGCCCTTTTTCCTGCATGATCTAAACAACATAATGCATCAATTTCCTCGAGAAAGATTATTTATTTAGTTATGATAATGTTCGGTTTCCTCTAAGTAGAGAGTCAATCTATTTATATGTGTTTTATATAATATTGTAAATGTGTTTAAACAGAAAATGGAAAAACAATCCTGTAATATTGAGTACCATACTACGAGAAATATGTAATGACTGGATGGCATAGAAAATCGGCTGTTGCCGAATGTATTTATTCCAGTATAAATAAAAGGATTAAAAAGAAAAAAGAATTACATGTAGCCCTGTGCAGAGAGACTTAATAATTCTGCTGCTTTATTAATTGGATCGCCAACCTAGTATATATGGTATTGAATTGTCTACAAGTACTCAATAACAGACAGTGTTTTCGTAGGATTTCTAGGAATTCCAATGTGACATATTTCCAGTGAAGATAAGTTAAATCCTGATTCTCCAAAACTGGTTTGTTTTTCTTTCACAATCCCCTCAAACTCGTTATCAAGAGTTCAGCTTCTACTTATCTGATATAGCTGAAGTGAATAACAGAATATTTGCGGGGGTGGAATCAGAGATTTAGTCGATTACACTCTCATAAGTCAAAACATATTAAGAGGATGTGTCTCATACAGAAAAGGTGAAAAAAAGACTTCACCTGGCTCGGAGTTTGTCCCCCCCCCAACCCACCATCGTCTGCTGGGAATGCACCTAAGCCTATAACAGAGCCTGTACCATCCCCAGTCCACATGCGATATTCATGCACACAGGATAGGCTGTTTATGAGGTAGGCAAAATGCATCTTCGCTTTTCTTATATGATTTCAAAACCAACATAAGTGGCAGAACTTAAGGGGGGTTATAAATCCAATAACTGCTGATAAGTTCACTTACGTATACCTTGTTTTAGATCATAAATATGTCATCTAGGCATTATAAATGATAAATTAATCAACATTTTGGCTTTCAGTCAAGCTTATCTGCAAAACATCTATATTCAGTTTTACACCTGCTTCAATTTTGGAAACGCATAAGATGCAAACAACTTTCCAAACTGATTTACTTTCCTGTAAATGAAATACACCAAATTGCAGAGTTCACCTGAAACCCCAGGATACAGCTTAAAGGGAGCCAAAACCAATAAATTCAATGAAAATTTCCAAACTCAAATAATCCACTTCTTGAGCCTATTCCTGGCCCATGTTAAAATCTAAACCATGAAATATGGCAAAAAATAATCAAAAGCATGTTTTTCTTGCTCAAATCAATTAATGTGGATCCGCAAAAATAAGGTTTGTTTACAAACAAATGTAAATAGGCCTATTACCATCTCTTGTATCATTCTACTTCAGTTCGAGCTAGTTTTCACAGCTAATACTTTACCACTGACCTTAACTGGACTCATCTAACTTATCTGTCTTTTGAAAATTTTGTCAATTATATTGGTTTTGGCTCACTTTAAAGCTTATTTTACGTCTGATGAATTAAACGGATTAAAAATAGATAAGAAAATGACTAGCATGACATGAGGCCTAGAGTAGCTCTATGTGTTCACATGTAAACATGGCACTTGAAAACAGGTCCCTGGACGGCTGCGCAGCATTATCTCTCAGGAGCCGGTAGTGGGAGTGGTATTATGTCAAGAATACAAGTGAAGTAGAATGTACCTAAAAGAAACTTGTGGACTTGATTCGTGTGCCAAATATCTTACATCTTAAAGTTTTTGATTCAATGAAAAATAAAAGTTATTAATTTCCATTGTCTCGCACTCAGTCATCGTGACCATCTAACAGTGAAAAGAATGAGTCTTATCAAGTTATATTATATGTGAGGTGACCTCTGATTCTCTCACTGATCGTTTCCTGAACGTTACTAAATATATTCATGGCATTGGCTAGGTGGCAGCCCTAAAATAAATTACGGGTTTCCCCCTGACTTGCCAGTCTGAATATGTGTATTTTTCTTATGATAGAGGAAGATATAAAGTTATTCATAGCTATATAATTATAGGTGTCCGTGTGTGTGTTTGTATATGTATAATATTATAAGATACATACATACAATGTTTCTGATTATAGGCTTTATATTGTCCAACAATAAAAATGCCATAATTATTAAGCAATTGGGAGGTTTTTGATATATATATATATATATATATATATATATATATATATATATATATAATAACAAAACAAACGTGATTAGGTTTGTAAACTTGAAAGGAAACAGATAACACTGATAAATTACAAATCACAACAAGTACCACCACTTTACACATGCACAATTAAGGATGATAAACCATCAATTTAGGCCACTCAGGATGCTTATGTTATCAGGAAGGAATGCACTTGTTGACCTTTTTACTACCATCTTGTGCACCAAAAAAGCTACCTATTTTCATGAAAAATAAAAAAGCTAATATCAGATGTTTCCTTATCACAAGGCTGCCCTGAACCTCCAAAGTACCGACATCAGCATATTGAACCATCAACAACAACAACGATTCATTACCCAGGATCACGGGTAACTTACAAGTGCGAGCCAAACTACAGAGACGGGGGTGGATCCCCTGAGTCCATGTGTCAAAGAGATTTAGAATGGACCAAGCCTTCACTGACATGTGTGCATATCCCCATAATAAGCTAACGTCATTCTGGTTTAATTAGAACTAAGATTATTTTTCCTGTTTTAAATGCACTTGGTAGTGTTCAACGTTATGTATAATGATCAAAGATATATTTAAGAAATGGTTACTAGGCTTGTCTTACATCTTCAGAGTAAGAGCAGAGAGAACGATCCATATTCCCCACTTACGTTAAAATACTGTGCTCTCTAAATATCTATGCTTTATATTTTGCATAGACAATTTTGCTTTTTCATATATAAAGCGCTGTATGTAGATATGTTTATTTTAACAACTCACAATCTTCCAATTGATTATTCAAGGTACTCCCATTAAATGTGGGTCAGCCCCCCATGAGGACCACACAACACATGAGACTGACGGCGATACGCCGGGATCTCTGGTCACGTACAGGTGTGAGGAGGGCTTCAGCACTGGGACAGGCATCTCAGAAATGCAGCGTCAGTGTTCAGACAAGGGAGACTGGATTCTCATGGGAGGGGATCATCTTGTTTGCCAAGGTTAGTCTAAACAAGAACGCATTTGCATACATTTAAATTAGATGCCCTGTCAATTCATTAGTATGTCAGTACAAAGTGAAGTTGTCTTGGTAAATGTTATTTGACATGCTTTGTCGTTTCAGTAAAAGGAAAGGTCCTCTTATATTTTTTGTCTTATTTAATTTTAAGTCAATATTAAAATATTTTAGAGAACATCCAACTCAACGACGGCTTGGTGTAGACTTTGGAATTTATTTAGACATTCAAATGTGCTCAAATTTACATGTTTCGGATTGTTACATCCTTCATCAGAATCGATTAGAACCGTTTATTTGGGAGGGTATATCAATAATATCAATTTTAAGTCATGATACCGTATCTTCAGTTCTAGGGCCTCATTATAAAAACAACAGGTGTCGATATAAGTAGGGAAGCATAACAATTATTAAATCCTCCACATACACACTGACAATGACAGTAGTAAGTTATACATCTTTTTCAATAAGGTGGCCCCGCTCTGGTGTGATAAACTTGAAACAATCCGATAGCTTTTCAAAATGCAAATCTATATGAAATGAAGTGACCAGTTACTGAAAGAACCGAAATAGAAGCAGTGTGGCAAACTGCGCAGGTTAATGGAAACGGTTTATAGAACCATACAAAAAGCTCATGCCTTGCACCTTGCTTTATAGCCAGCAATATTCCAAATTTCAGTATGGAAGGAGTGAGTAATTATGCATCTTAATCACGATGGACAAGTCATGTCTTAACCAAAATCATGTACTGGTGTATGTTATAATGACTTGTTATCTTTATAACATAAGATATATTTACCTGAAGATTGATAGACTCTATTTGTATGTGTACATTGCACCCTGCTTCTGAGTCAGGTTTGTTTCCTCTCTTTTATCTAATCACCCTTGTGCTTGTATACTTAATAGTAGGCTCCTGGTTAAACATACATGTAATAGTGTATTTTGCTTTTTGTACAGAGATAAGCTGTCCCCACCTCCGTGACCCTCTTAATGGATATATACTTGATAAGAGTAATCTCCAAGGAGCAACTGTAACCTACAGGTGAGGACAAATGATTGGACTCCTCAAGCCTTACCATTATCTCTTTGCGTCACTATCCTTTGCCTATTCTTTATATTAACAACAATTATTATTCCTGATATTTGTCCTCATAACAGACTCTCTAGATTGGCCAAACAGTTATGTATAGCTTGTGATATTTTTGTAAAATGAAGAATTGTCTTAATTGAGTAGGTGCAACAATGGTTATCAACTAATTGGTGATACTAATAGGACGTGTAACAGTAATGGGACCTGGACTGGAGTTGCTGGGCAATGCCAAGGTAACATCTTTTAAAAAGATGTACTATTTTTGTATGTACCTCCTATAAAGTATGTGATTCATTAACAAATTAAATTAATATTTAAAGAATTTAGATGATAAGTTTAGATTATCAGTGGTTTGAACCATATGATCCTTTCAATAATGCTCAACGATAATATGATTAGCTCAAGTTCTGAAATTGAAAGACATTGTGTCATAAGTTCTAGTAAATCACACATATCTAATTACCTTCAATAGTTGACATTTTCCTCCTGGATTCCTCCATCCAAAGTAACTTGTTGCCCTTTCTGGTAGGCCACTGTTGTAAGGCTTACCTTAATGCATATTTGTTTTGAATAATGATTTCTTAATCTCAAACTGTGAGGCTATATCTTTACAATCAATCCATATGACTTAAAGTTTTGTTGGTGCTTTAAGATAACCCATGTGCTTTGCAATTATTTCCATTCAGCTATTGATTGTGGAAGACCAACCATTCCCTTAGGACACTGTTTGGTCAATGAGAAAACATCTTATCGAAGTCTACTAAAATGCAGGTAAGCATACTAAGATGATTACAAAATAACAAGATAGAGGTAATTAAGTTTGGCAATGATGAATAGGGAAATCCTATTTATTGAATCTTCCTAAAACCTTGACCTGAAAATTTAGAAATACACCATGTAAGCTGGTCTTTGATGAGAGAAGAACTAATCTCAAACTGTTTCTCCAAATCAATGAGTGAGGCACCAAAAGCTTGGCGGTATCATTTGTATGGTTGGTTAGGCCACTTGGATCTGTTTGTAACATATATTTTAAGGTATCAATGGCCAAAATATTACAAATATGTATACTAATTAGGGTCAGCCATGGGGCCATGGGGTCCAAATACTATAGTTTAATTAGTATAGGACCTTTATTGTTTTATATCAAACATATTCAGCTCAACAATGAGAAGTCAGAAGAATTTAATGTGTGCTTTATTCTGTTTCTAGTTGTGAAGTTGGGTCCAAGGCCAACTTTGAGCTTAGGTGTAACTACAAAGGGGAATGGACACCTAATCCAAAGGATAGGTGTGTTGGTGAGTTTGATAACTATTGGTGGAATTTTCTATACATACTTGCAACTAAAGAGAGAGTTACTGGTTATGCTGGCCATTGCAATTTGCACACAGACCTCGCACTAACAACTACTTTTACAACAGGACTTTTTTAAACCAAGCTATAAATTGCATAAATTGTCCCACATAATTGAGAATGTATTTTGTTCAAAAAGTCTGGTGGGGGGAATACTTTTAGCATTTTTCCTACACTTTGTTACTCCCATAGATTAAGAATGAACACTTTAATATGTCAGTCATAAATGCTAGTTACTTCACAGCTTATTCCAGAATCCCTGAAAGCCCAATTACCATAATTCTCTTAACAAAGACACTATAAAAAAGTGAGTAAGCATACGTATTGTTATTTCCATGATACTATCACTTTTACCTACATTTTCACTCTGCCCTGTGTCCAATTTACCAGCCAAGTAATACACTTTGATCCCTCTTCCTGCATTCAACTTTAGTTTTAAACTCTATGCAAAGATAAAGATCTATTGTTGAAATAAACATTATTCAACATATTTCAGATGACTGTACTAGTTATAAGGGATTCCAACATCTTATAACCCCTCATAATGGGGTCAGAAGGTGTCCCTGTGAACATAGCAAGTCTGTGAAATGTAACAATGGGACATGGCAACTGAGTGATTGGGAAAACTGTTTTCCAGGTATGTTTAATTCTCCCAACCATGGGAAGCCAGTTTCTCAAGTTTGACCTGTGAGTTAACCTCAAACAGGCTATATGCTGGGTTATATGTCCACAAAACTCAATGCTGCTTTCCAGGTGACTATAAGATTTGAATGCAGCACTGGGACATTGCAGTTGATAACGAAAGTGTAATCATCCTGAAGGGAAGATAAGGGGGATACTGGAAGAGGTTCTACGAGGGCAAATAGTCCCACTGGTTTGGTTAGCATCAGCTTTATAATTTCAAGGGGATCTTTTGTCAGGTTACGATGAAAATATAACCAACTGGTGGAGGGTTCTTGAAGTAGGTTAGTAGGATTATTACCAGTGTTATAATTAGGGGTATCAGCGTTTGGAAGTCTCTGAAGTGCAACCAAAGGCTGATATCTGTGACATACCTCAGTTTGATAACCCCTCTTACATTCCCTTCTCAGTAGTTTATATATTCATACACTTTAGGTTTGTAGTTTTGTAGTTGTTGAATATACAACATCATTTAGTACTAATATTTATGTATGGCTATTCTTCTAGGCTGTTCTATACCTTCAATCACAAATGGTATCACCTCTCTACCAACATCTCCAACAGAGAAAGCTATTCATGGGTTCCACATAACCTTTAGGTATGTCATGCTATTACCCACATGTTAACTGCATTTCATTACTAGCCATTTGACAGTGTTATCATAAGCACAACATAATGATAATACATCATGGAAGGTATGACCATGGCAAAAACTTATGTTAATTCAATGTACATATATATATAAGTTGTGGTTTGAGAGTCAGTCATACATAATCTTAAGCACAAACAAGTGAGTAATACCTATACAGTAACATTAAGTCAATAACTATCCAAAACAGAGTACATGATGTTTAAATTGATTGAAACTAATAACTACTATTTCCAAGATACATTGTAAGGAAACGTTGGAATGCAAGTTTGACTCCATGTATGTCTATGTATTGTAAAAATAAATATACATCACAACACATCATACTTTCAGATTTATTATTTTATATAAAGTAAGGTGTAAGATGTGAAAGAGATAACGACATTTTCAAAAACTTGATTTACAAAATATCAATCTTATGCAAAGACAGCTGATAAAACATATATAAACAGATATCATATGCTCCATCACTTAACATTTCAACTTGTTTCTGCTTTTTCCTTAAATGATTATTTCAGCTGTAATGATGGGTTCCATCTTGTTGGGCCAGTAAATGTAAGTTGCACCTGCTCAGGCCAATGGGAACCCAGTCTTCCACAATGCATTCATGATAATGTCAGGATATCGACTGAGCAAATGGTAATGACCAACCCTAATCCAGGGACACATGCTTTCAAGAAGGCTGCAGGTATGTGTATACTGCATTTGGCCCAGGTTTAGGCATGTGTGTTTCAGCATGTGAACTGACTGTGGGTGGTCAAGCGGGACTTTTCAGCCAATTAGACTATCCTCTTGTTTAACATGGCTGTGCCAAGTGCAAACCTCCCTCACCCGGTATATGTTATTATGTTGAAAAACACACAATTTTGTTGATTTAGAAAACTATCTTGACCTATAAATATTTATTTTCTAAAGGGTTGGATTATTCAAAAGCAGTGACCAAAAGTGGAGCAATCAACTTATATGTGAACAAAAAGTAAAAAATATTAATGTTTCACAAAATTATCCCCCAAAATTTATTCAGTATTTGGTGAAACATTCAATGAGACTGGTCTCATGCACTTCACCTTTATTCTGTTTCTTCATGATATTCATATTATATCCTGCTATTGTCTCACAAAGAAAAGTATTACCTTTCATGACGATTTTAATCTCATCTACATAATTATTATAGTAAATACTCATGTTTGCTTGATGACTGATAAATAATGCTCTTTATTCCAGAGATTGGCAGAGCAAGGGTGCCTAAATATGGAAAGGTTATAATGATCTGTTTTCTGGGAACTGCTTTCATCATCTGCATTGTCATGGGAATTGTCATTAAATCATATCGAAAACGACACAGACCTTACAATATCATTCGAGGCAATTCAATGTCTACCAACTCTGTTTAATGTTAGTCAGACTCAGACTGTCTTCAGTCTCTCAAGATCAGATCTACCACCTGCCATCCCTGGTACCACACTCTCCTGTATCATACCATCTGTACCACCCTATACCTATTGGCCACCTCAGGGGCAGTTATGGAAAATTCGAACGGGGAGGGGGAGTCAGCATATAAGCTTTGTACTAAATTGGTGTGCATTCACAGGCACACACTTGGAGGTCCCTAAAAGAGGGGGCCTGGGCCCCCTGGACCCCCTTGGATCAGCCCTGCACCTCATACATTTTTTTCAGTAAGATGGTATTCTCTGGAGACCTAAATTTGAAACATTTCTTTTTGGGCATTCCTTTAGTAAACCTTTGTGAAGTGAAGTGACCCAGTTATCAAAAGTCCCAAAGGTAGACAGAGTGATGAACTGTGTAGGTTTCTAGGAATGGTGTATGTGAGGGCCTCTTCTGGTGACTCATGAACCAAGGGGCCCAATGACTTATCCACCTTGCCCTTTTTGTCATCAGCTCACCTCTTATGGCTCATTAAGTCATGTCCAGGTTAACATTATGCTCCTATTTCTATATCATTGTGTAAGTTAACTTTTTGGTTTCCATATTGATCATATTTTGATACTTTGTGTAATAAATGTCTTTAAACCATTTTTGGGTCTTCTGTCCAATAATGTGGGAAGCTGAAATTCATTACCCTCTTATGCAGCATGCGGTATGCAAAACAATAAAGAAGCTGTACATACCACTCCCATTATTGCAAAAAAGAATTGTTCAGAGTGGGAACGTACACCCTGCAAGCAGAGTCAATGACAGCATTGTACTGATTCCAACTATTATATATATCAACTAAGGAATGTCAAAAGTGGACCTCGCACATGCATCAATGATAGAATTAAAAGAACTGAACTGCAAAAGAACTGAACTATAAAAAAACTGTAAACTGACATTCATCGAGTCATGAAATTCAGGATTTATCGGTTGCATTCAATCAATATCATCATGATGCTCTATTCATAGAGTGGACAGTTTACCACTGTTCTCAGAAAAATCTACAATTTATCTAGCTTGGTGGATGAAGGGGTAAAGTGGCAAGTCTAATATCTGTATTTTCATACTTGCTGTTTTCTAATTTTTACACAAATTCTTTAATCAAATATATCAAATGCAATGAAAATGAAATAACTGCAACAAAACGTCATGACGGCTACGTACGTCGTGACGGACGTTGCCATGGCGACGGACATTGTCATGGCAACAGTTGTGATGCATCAGAAATCCAGCAAAAATGAATATTGATGAGGTGGGTGGTACCTAATTTGCATATTAAGACTGGGTTCAATTGTCTGTTTTCCTGTTTTGTGCATTTTTCAATTTCATGCCATTGGTGTTAAATTTAAACTATTAGTATGAAAGAAAATAGGAAATTGAAAGTTATTTGAAGTTATGTTGTAGTTATTGCATTTTTATTGCATTTGATTATTTGATTGATATATCAATGTAGAAAATAGAAAATAGAATATCTAATTATATGGATATTGGACTTGCCACATTACCCCTTCATCTTGGTGCATTTCAACTGAAATTTATAGTTCTTTGGATTAAAAACTCAGATGTATACGGGCCATTCTCCGGAAATCTCCTCAATTGTCCAAGAAAATATTGTGAAAAATGAATGTCATCAAAAAATTAAGAAATATGATTTTTAGCAATGACAAAGATGTGATAATTAATATTCCAAAAGGGGGCAAAATTAGTGTGTATAGTTCTGATGTTATCAAGGCCCAAAGTTAATGCACTGGTTTCCCTATGTAACGTACAGAACCAAGCTTGAAATACATAATGGGCTAATTTGGAGTACAGAGACATGGCAATCGTGTGGAAAATAGTTAAGTATAATATATTATGGGAATGGTCTAAGCAATGAGGAAAAAGAAAAAAATAATTTTATATATTTATGCTTTTTTAAATAAGCCACAATTTTTTAAAACTTTGTAACGTTCATAACCAAGCTTGTAACATACATAACCAAGGTTTCTTTGGGGTCTCTATACCGAGTAAACCATTATACATTTCACATAATATATCGAATTTCAAGAGCTCCTATGCATATTATTTATGATAAGCATCAAAAGGAAAAAGAATACACATAAAAAGACTCAATATTGAAGTTTTATGGTTATGTACGTGACCAAGCTTGGTTATGTACGTTACAACTGTATTTTTGAATTTAGTGTATTTAGTTTATTGCTCCCCATCAGATAGGTAGGAAAGAAAAAATTGTTACTGGTTCAGATAGTATAACAACGGACCTTTCCATATATATATCAAAATTTCTTTTGATGAATATGATATTTCCTTCAATTACACTCAAAGCTTGGTTCTGTACGTTACAGGAGAATGCCATTTAATTGAAAAATTGCCCACATTTTCATTTTCTATGAGAAATTATTACATTGAATACATTTTAAGTTTAGCTCGTAATACACTTGTATGATAAATAATATTGACAGATTGCCTACTTCCACTGATTACCCCTCAGTTGCTCTTATATTTGGATGAAATATAATTGTAAAAATATTTACCATCAGAATTTTTAGCAATTTTTAATATTATACATATAATTTTGGTATATTTGAAGTTGAAATATAGCACAAACTATATATTTTCTGAAAGATCTAAGTCTGTGTTAGCAGAGAATTATTTAGGAATAATGTATGATACAAACATAATGGTCAGGGGGCGTGTCAAATTAACTTAATATCATTTTTCCAATTGAGGAGGTTTTCGGAGAATGACCCATACAGCAATGTCCGAATAGTATTGTAGCATTAAATTTATTTTGAGTGAAAACTTTGTTTATACAACGTATGAGAACACAACGCTTTACATCGCAATTTGGCTGGAATGTTATCGATTGAAGGATCAGATTGAAAAGTTTCTTTTAAATATCAAGATTCAAAGTCAAAAAGTTCAATATAGGGCTTATTAGATATCTCTATGTGTTGCAAAGACACCTAAGGATGATCCCAAAAGGTCTTCTATATTTTATCACTCAAAAAAGTTTATGAAAATACTGAATACAAGTAGTGGTACATGGTGCCTACCAATACACACTTGTCTCTTTATACACCGCTTGTCGGCAGTTCAGATGATAGTAAATAACAAGAGGAAGGCTGGGACACAAGTACAATACTACAAGAAGCCAAGGGGGGTCAACAAGATGGGGCAAATCATGCTGTATCACATAGTAGCTTGATATTATTGATTAACATGATATCTTATTGTGAGACAAGTGTAGTTTAATCCTTATTCTACAAAAATGATTTGTTTTTCTTTTACAATTCTCTCAAAGTCATTATCACGAGTTCCGCTTCTACTTATCTGATATGGTAGGTGGCATTGAATAAAAGAATATTTGCAGGGGTGGATGCAATGCAAGATTTTGTCTATCACTCTCTCATATGTCAAAATGTATGAAGATGATATGTCTCATACAAAAAAGGTGAATACAAAGACTACTTCCGGTTCGGAGTTTGACCCCTGCCCACCAGACTTTATCCCATCACAATGTGCCTTAGCCTATAAAAGACATCTGCCATCCCCAGTCCACATGCAATATCCATGCAGACATCATCAGCGGTTTATAAGGTAGGCATAATACTTCTTCACTTTTCTTTTATAATTTAACTTCAAACTCAAAATAAGTGGCAGATCTAAAGGAGGGTGAAGGGGTGTGTGGCCCTTTATTTTTTAACACATTTGTCGTAGACCTTTTTAACAAGATACCTTTCTGAATGAATTATGATAATTGACTATACCTATAATGTCAGACATCCAAACTAGCACCAACCCCATCACTTGGGACCCGGATGCTGCTGGGAAGACACACTGGATAACCATTACATTACCACACCATTTGCATACTGACAGCTGGAATTTAAAAAAATTTCACCATTTGGGAGGTCAGCAAAATCAGCATGTTGCCCGTCTGGTGGGGGTGACTTTCCATAATTAATAAGACCATGATAACTTGAAAGTTCTATTGTAATTTGAGAAGGAACACATCGAACATTTAAGATAAAGAAAACATAGGTAATCTTTCAAAAGTGAATTCCCTATTCCTGTTTGATAAAGTTATGGGAACATGTAATTTGTGTAAATGATTATGTATATTTTTGAGTTTATGATGGTAGTACTTTTACAAATAACTGCATACTCAAGAGTTTTTCATAAATAGTTATAAAAACACTCTTTTTGTGAAATTTGATTTTTAGCTAACTTCACTGTCATATGCTAAATATGTTTGGTGATGTTATGTATTTACAAATAGCTATTCTTGTACTTTTTCATGTCTGGTCTTATTTCAAATGAGAATGGATGCAACTTATTCACTAAACAAACTGGAACATCTTTTACTAATTCTAATCATTGTGAGGGCTGAAGGCTTTCGTCTAGGTTACTTACTTAGTAAGGTCCATTGAATCATGTTTTATATCTATAGTAAAATATTGTTCATACATTATAGGAATTACCAGTCATTGTTTTATCATCAAAATCTGAGAAAAAAGAACATATGAATTAGTGCTGTGAGC
Organism: Lepidonotus clava; assembly: GCA_936440205.1. Classification (NCBI taxonomy): domain Eukaryota; kingdom Metazoa; phylum Annelida; class Polychaeta; order Phyllodocida; family Polynoidae; genus Lepidonotus; species Lepidonotus clava. The sequence goes on from OW387137.1 coordinate 54,632,462, forward strand.
CCGTATATCATACTGGCTTTTGTATACAACCTCATGCACCAAAAAATGCTATTTCTTATCATGAAAACAAATAAACTCATAACCCGATAAAAAACAATATCAATTTTTCCTTATCACAAGGCTGCCGTATACCAAAGAAGTACCCATACCAGCATATTGAACCAAAAGAAACATCAGAGACGAGCTATCTGTCAGGAGCACAAGTAGCTTACCAATGCCAGCCAAACTACAGACATGAGGGTGGATCCCCTGAGTCAAGGTGTCAGAGCGATGCAACTTGGACCAAGCCTTCTATGATATGTACGCAAACCATATGATGAAATAAGATCAGTATAGTTCAAAATAACCAAGTTCATGCTTTATGTTTCATTTGTAGTTGGAAGCATTCAAGATACTGTGTAATGACCAATGAGATATTTTGGAAATCTTTCCCCATTTATAATGAAAGAGTATGCAAACTAACAAGCCTGAGAGTTGACGTTATAATAACGTTGCACTAACATTCTATTTGGTTCTGGTTTGGTTCTTGTTACATTCTTTTGATGACTCCCAATTACGTCGCTGCAACCTAATGCTGTGACGTTCCACTGTGATATTATTATAATGTTCTAGTTATGTTCTATGACCTAAGCAGAATTTTCTTATAATGTTCTGTTTTGGTTTCGTAATAACCTCACCAAAAAATTATGTTATAATAACGTTCCAATTTGGTGAGGTTTCAACCTCACCATCAATAACGCCACATGCCTTAGTAAGTAACAAACCAACCATAAAAGTATGGTTGCAGAACGTTTCTGTTATGTCACAAGTTGGCGTGGTAAATGCCTATGCATTATATTTGATATGACATCGATAGAAAACAAGCACACGGTGAAACAACAACATATATCTTTCTCCTGATAACTCTAGATTGTTTGGATAAGATATACGATCACATTATGGCCACTTGAAAATTTATATTCACTGTTCAAGAAAATATTGAACCAAACATAAGTTTTATCTCTTTTTACATAAATATTTGATCAAAAATATTTCAAATTGGGAAACCATGATTAACAGTCTTGTTTTCTATCTTAGTACATGTATACTCCAATAGGTCTTCTCAATATCCTCACCAGAAAAGATGTACGTTTGCTTTTTCAAAGATGATATATTTATTTTAACAACTCACAATCTTCCAATTGATTATTCAAGGTACTCCCATTAAATGTGGGTCAGCCCCACATGAGGACCACACAACACATGAGACTGATGGTGTAACACCGGGATCTCTGGTCACATACAGGTGTGAGGAGGGCTTCAGCACTGGGACAGGCATCTCAGAAATGAAGCGTAGCTGTTCAGACAAGGGAGACTGGATTCTCATGGGAGGGGACCATCTTTCTTGCCAAGGTAAGTCTAAATAAGAACTTATTTATGTGCATTTCTATTGATGCCATATAAACTCAGTAGTTGTGATGTTAGTTAAAAATGGGGTTGCGTTGGTAAATGCTATTTGGATACTCTCTATAATATGATGTTTCGGTAAAGGGTAAATCTTCTTCCATGTTTGATTTTATTTATTCAACTATCAGCCAGTGACAAGATAATCCTAATAAACCAAGGACATCAGGAGAGGTTTTCCAATACATCATTTTCAAATATAGAGCCTCCATCTAGAAACAACAGTTGTCCCTATAGATCGGGAAGCACAGAGATTTTAAGATTGTCAATATACACACTGACAAAAACGGTAATAGGTTATACATCTTTTTCAGTAGGGCAGCCCTATGCTCTATTTAACATACAGTACTTCCCTGAATATTATTAGACTGTATGTACATATGTAAATATTGCACTCTGCTTCTGAGTGAGTTTTATATTCTCCCTTTTACATATTAATCATAGTTACTACTAAATAAGTGTGCTATTGTGCAATGTTTATTTTCTATTTGGCTATGGTATTCCCATGGACCCACCTGGACCACCCTGGATCTGCCCCTGTACTTGCAAACTTAATGGTGGGCACCTCAGTAAACATACACGGGCTAATTTCGTTTTTGCTTTTTGTACAGAGATAAGGTGTCCCCACCTCAGTGACCCCTCAGTGGACATATACGTAATAAGGGTAACCTCCTAGGAGCAACAGTAACCTACAGGTAAGGACAAATGATTTATATCTAGAGACTGGGCTCCTTGAGCCTCACTGTTATCTGGATGAGTCACTTTCTTTTGCCTAGGTTGCTGTGACATTGTAGTAATGGTATCCAAATGTTCCCAAAGAACAAATCCCTGATATATGTCTTCATAGCAAGCGATTTGGAATTGATCAAACAGTTATATATCGCTAGTAATATTGTTGTAAAATGAAGAATTGTCTTAATTGAATAGGTGCAACAATGGTTATCGACTAATTGGTGATACTAACAGGAAGTGTAACAGCAATGGGAGCTGGAGTGGAGTTGCTGGGCAATGCCAAGGTAACATCATGTAAATAGATGTATTATTTTGTATGTTCCTCCTATAAAGTATGTGATTCGTTAACAAATAAATATTTAAAGAATTTAGATGATAAGTTTAGATTATCAGTGGTTTGAACAATTATGATCTTTTAAATAATGCCCATTAATAACATCACTAGCTCCAGTTCTGAAATTAAAAGACATTGTGTCAAGGTTCTAGTGAATCACATGTTACCAACGTCCAAGGTTGTCAGTAGCATGGTTGTTTTGAATAATGATTCCTTAATCTCAAACTGCGAGGCTATATCTGTGATTATTTCCATTCAGCTGTTGACTGTGGAAGACCAATTGTTCCTTTAGGACACTGTTTGATCAATGAGAAAACATCTTATCTAAGTGTACTAAAATGCAGGTAAGCATACTAAGATGATTAGGAAATAACAATAAAGAGGTAGTTATGTTCGGAAATGAGAAATATTGAAATACCAATTATTGAAACCTCCTAATATATTGACCTTTAAGGTTGGAATACACTATGTAACCTGGATGTCAATGAGTGAAGAACTAATCTCAAACTGCTGCTTTCCCGAGTTAACTTGTAAACAAATTAGGTGGAATCATTTTTTATGAAATGGTTATGTCACTTGCACATACCCTGTAATATTTCTTTTGATGTATCAATACCCCAAATATTATATATATATATATGATTATGTATGCATGTATATGTGCAATATATACAGGTTTATATATATATATATGTACTATACACATCAACTAATTAACCCAGTGAACTAATTAGGGGCAGTCGTGGGGCTCAGTGGTTCAATTGATGTGGCTTTGATTGGTTATGTGTGGGACTTTTGCTTGATTTATATCAAACATATCAAGCTAGGCAATAACAGATCAAATTAACATTGCCATGTTATGTATCCTATTTGCATGGAGGAGTACATTCAATTCCTTTTAAGTGGGTTTTATTCTGTTAACAGTTGTGAGATTGGGTCCAAGATCAACTTTAAGCTAACATATAACTACAAAGGGCAATGGACTCCTAATCCAAGGGACATGTGTGTTGGTGAGTTTGGTAACTATTAGTAAACTCGTTGTCTGTACATGCTTGTACCCAAAGAAATTGTGACTGGTTATATGTGTGGCCTCCACTCCATGCACAATGACATTGCAATTGCAGTTACCCTTACAGCCTGACTTACATAAACCAAGACGCTCATCCATAAAACTATAAATTCCATGAATATTGAATAATTGAGAGAGATATATTTGTTCAAAATGATAAAGGGAAAAATTAGTTTTTAAGTTTTTCTGACAGACAACACTTTGGCACTGACTCAGATTAAGAATATATATTTTGATATGCCAGCCCAAAAAGGTAGCTACTTCTAAGCCTGGAGAGCCCCCTCAATCACTTTTACCTACATTCTTATTGCACCGTGTTCCCATTTTACTTGCCAGCAAATACAAACTTATTCCTCTTCCTGCATTCAACATTGATGGAAAGTGTAATAGAAGATAGAGATCTGTTGTTGAAATACACTTTCCTTGACCTATTTCAGAGAACTGTACTAGTTATGAGTGGTTCAAAAAGCTTTTAACCCCTCATGGTGTGGTCAGAAGGTGTCCCTGTGAGCATAGCAAATCTATGAAATGTAACAATGGGACATGGCAACTGAGGGATCAGGAAAGCTGCTTTCCAGGTGGGTGTAACCTCTTTGGTGATGTTGGGATTATGTTGTGGAATATTGACTGATATGAATGGTTTAGTAGTTACAAGTACTAGTCAAATCAGGCACTGGGCCATTGTGGGTGATAATGTAAGTGTTATCAGCCTAAAGGGGTATACTGGAAGAGGTTCTAGGAGGATGAATAGTTCTGCTGGTTTGGTTAGCATCAGCTTTATTATTTCGAGGGGATCTTTTGTCACATAAGTTACACACCGGTGCTATTATTAGGGATATCAGCCTTTTGATGTCTATGCAGTGCAACCAAATATCTACTGATAATTATCTCCGATCTAACTCAGTTCAGTAGTTTATAATATATCTATACACTATAGGTTTGTAGTTTTGTAGCTGTTGAATATACAACATCATTAAGTACTAATTTTTATGTATGTTTGTTCTTCAAGGCTGTTCTATACCTTCAATTACAAATGGCATCACCTCTTTTTCATCATCCCCAACAGGGAAAGCTATTCATGGATTCCATATAACCTTTAGGTATGTCATGCTACTGAACGCTATTGTTGTGTTTAGGGTTGATTATAATTTTAGTGCATTGTCCGAGATGATTATTGTTATTAATATTGTCTCTAATGGGATGCCAGTCAAGTGGTGAGTGAGTCCATGAGATGGGCGCTCAATCCATAACATGAACAACGCTTGGCAGTACGGTAAGTTTATTGATGGATATGGTGATGCGTACAGCTGCTCGTGATGGCAATAAGTCCAAGGTATAACAGTTCCAGTTTGGAGTGGAGTAAGCTTCCTCCGTAGAGTCTGCTTAGTCTCGCCTTTGGCCATCGTGCGGTAGTACCGTATAAGTCACCAGATGTCCCTTTGATTGTATAGCTATCTAAACCCCTTTGAATCTCCCGATCCGTATGATCCAAACGCTACTGGTCTCTCTCTCTCGATTACCCTGCACTCTTGCTTATAAAGCAGTCTGATATCGATTTTACCCAAGGCATCGGTGCTTGCAGGGAAGTGTGTCCCAGTGAGCATTGTCGTCAGGTATATTAACACCTACCAGCGGCACCTGCCATTACTAGATATTTTCATAAACTAAGTAATTTAGAGGAATTCTTATCATTCTGTTTTCATCTGGTGACCCTTACACTAATTCAATAAGCATGCACAAAGCAAATGTTTTAATCTCTACCTTTGTGCACTACCACCCATATGTTAACAGCATTTCATCACTAGCCATTTGACAGTGTTATCAAAAGCATATCATGACAATAATGCATCATGGATGCTTTATTTTTTGTTTTATTGTCTTTGCAGAGGATAAAAATATTAAAGGTATGTTCATGGCAAAAACTCATGTTAGTTCAATACTTATATATATATATATATATATATATATAATATTATATATATATATATATATATAAGTTGTTGTGGTTTGAAAGTCAGTTATACTTAATCTAAAGCACACACTAATGAGTAATACCTACACAGAAACATTTTTTAGGGTTATAAGTTGTGTCAATAACTAACCAAATTAGAGTACATAATTTTCAGATTGATCCAAACTAATCAACACTATTTCCAAGACTATTTCTACACTGTGAGGGAACGCTGGAATGCACGTTAAAACATATAAACAAACATGTGCTCCATCACTTAGCAACTCTTACTCGTTTATATTTTCTCCTTAAATAATTGTATCAGCTGTAATGATGGGTTCCACCTTGTTGGGCCAGTGAATGCAACCTGCACCTGTTCAGGCCAATTGGAACCCAGTCTTCCACAATGTGTTCACAATACTGTAATGATACCAACCGAAGAAATTGAAATGACCAGCCCTAATTCTGGGTCATATGATTTAAAGAAGGTTTCAGGTACATATACAAGTTATCATTTTGACATACATACACTTTTCTTGGTTCATGAAACATATCTGCCCTGTGAATATGTATTTTCTAAAAGGTTGGATAATTGAAAAAGCAATGACCAAAAATATACCAATCAACCTCTCTAAATGTATACAAAAAGTGAAAAATGTTTTACTAAATTACCCACGAAACCTACTTTAGTATTTGGTGCCATATTTAATGAGACTGGTCTTGTGCATGTCCAGTTTCTTTATGATATTCATAATAAAACCAGGTATGATATGATAGTGACATGAGGAAGATGAAAATGTCATGAATAATTCTTGAAATTTCGATTTAAATGTATCGCTTACGAAATGAAAACAGCAATGCTTCCAATTTCTACTCAAGCCTCAATCGTTCAACCCTACCCACTATACTATGTTGTAGCTAGAATGCCTTTTGGATAAATGCTGGTATGTCAACTCATACAGGTGACAATATATGATTGCAACACAGACAGCCATGGTTTACCTCTGGGCTGCGGAATGCACTTGTGACTGTATAATAATGCTCTCTATTCCAGATACTGGCAGAGAGAGGGTGCCTAAACCTGGCAAGGTCATACTGATCTGTTTTCTGGGAATTGCCTTCATCATTGGCATCGCCATGGGAATTGCCATTTACAGAAAAAGACAAATGCATTACAACATTATTCCAGGCAATGAAATATCTACCAGCTCTGTTTAATATTACATAGCAATGCAGGGATAAGTTATGAATACTAACTGGACACTGCCATTCAGTATTTCTGGCGTATTGTGTATACTGCCCACCTTTCTTTACTGCGTAAAATGTGTGTCTCTTTATTTTGTGAATCAAAACATTGTTATACTACACACTTTGCTCCACTAGTAATTTCCTTTACTTTTTTCCTTACAACTAACAAATCATGGTATATAATATAAGGAAAACTACCCTTGGTTGACGGTATAACCTGAATCTTTGGTGGGACATAAGTAAAATTACAGGCCTCAGCCTAACAGCCTTGGGCAGTAATTGTTTAATGCCCACCTCAAATTCAGGATCAGGACCCCTTTGACCCCTCCTTCACCTGGATCCAACCCTGCGCTTTACATGTTTTCTTCAATAAAGTGGTACCACCCTGGTGTCAAACATCTGAAACAATTCTTTATAGGCATTCCTAGGAAGTGAAGTGAAACAATCACAAAATGTCCCAAATGTAGGGAAAATGATTGAATATGCAGGTTTATAGGAATGGTGTTTAGAAGGGCCTCTCCTGGGAACTCATAAACCAAGGGGCCCAATGACTCATCCACCTCCCCCTATTTGTTGTCAACTCATGGCTTGAAGCTCATTAACTCATGTCCAGGTTAACATAATGTTCCTTTTTTTATATTTTTTTATTGGTTCACCATTATAAACATTTAAAATAGATGACGTTCTTATTCATCGCTAGCTGATTCTACTCAAGAACTTGTTGAAAGACTATTTTCACTTAGTTATAGACTAAAATCAGTTTTTCATGGTTTTGCACTGAGATAGAAATAACCTCGTGCATATAACTAGAAGAGAATTAGCTTTAAATACTTGAATATAATTAGAATGTCATTGTGAAGCCAAATCATTTCAAGAAAGTAAAAGTCATCAGACTGTATTAGAATAAACAAAAATAAAACCAATTATGAAATTGAATTATTAAAGAACTTGAATTGACACAAGAGTTCACCAATAGCCATAAGAAGTTTCAATGGTAGGTGAGGCAACCCTAGACCCAGTGATCACAAGGAGTCTGGTCTGCCAGCAGCAGCACTGCATTGGAATGTAAGTGTATACAAAATCGATAACGGGGTAGTATAAAAGGGGTAGTAGTTACCAGTATTGGGTAGAGAGATATGTTTGGATTAATACAAGCCTTTGGGGTTCTAGCATTGTGGTTAAGACTTCCTAGTCTGGGGTGACATCTGGTGACTGTTATAGGAACTGTGTTACCTCGCAGGATGACATAGAATAGGTGGACTAGCGATAAGGAACCTATACCTGTTGTATTGATGGACTATCAAAGTACTGAGAGCATTTGATACTCATTGTGATTACATAGGCATAGCTGTAATGCTTTCACGCATATCCTGCAATAAACTTGACCTCTGCCAAGTGTTTGTATGCATTTGGATCTGAACGACCCGATTTGAGACTAGCTCTAACCTTGCTAGCTTTAATAACGTTATTATAACATGAAAGAATGTTACAGGAAACTCATAATAACGTCACAGTGCTACGTCACAATGTTAGGTTCTATAGATGTTTTTTGGTGCCATCAAAATAACTTTACAATAGCCAAAGTTAAATTTAACCGAATGTTATACTAACGTTATAATAACCACATATTCCTGATTGGGTTCAAACTTGCCAACATGTAAAAGATGTGAATGTATATGCTAATGCAAAACGTTTTAGTTATTGGCCCATATGCATACAAACAAAGATGCCCCCCCCCCCCCCCCCTCTAGGAGAGCTTGAGCAAGAAAAGTACCAAAAGCAGCAGTTGATAACCTATTCTGTACTCTCAGACATGATACTTGGGTGACACAAAAGGCAATGGAGGGTGGCATCGACACATAGCATAAGATGCATTTATATTTGTATAATACTATTCATATTGAGAGAAAATAGCATATTTATATGTTTTTGACCTATATACTAATCTTGAGATGACTATCGATAACGTTTCAAGAACTAGAACAATCAAACTTCAGATTTTAGATATACCATTACTTGTACTCTATATTTAGAGAAAGGACACATTTAGAGAAAAAGCATTTCGATTTCTTTCAAAAAGATTCTTTGTTCTTTTGGTTTTGGTTGATTATAAAATTAAGTCCTTCGTTGTTTTTTTTATGAATATCAGTCAGGTGTGATGAAGCCTTTGCCTGAATGGCCGAGAGTTGCTACTGAACAAAGTGTCGCCATTCTCACTTAAAATGTGTGCATTTGTAAATGAGTGAGAGTACCTCCTTCAAAATTGACAACAACCAGTATACCGAATGTACTCAAAGATAGCTATTGATATATTATGTACCTTTGATTGAGGCAAGGTTCAAATTGCATTGGCCACCGGTCTGAACACACCATCTGTTGACCACGTGCGCTTGGCAGGTACGTCATTTTATAACAATCAACTCTCAATGAGTTTTTGACTATATATGAACATTGTAAGGGTTTCATGAACGGTTACATGTCAAACTGTTTATCTGTTGAGACTTTTGAGAATCATTTCACCATTACCTTGCTTCTCTTCTTTAAAAGACAGAACATATACAGACTGTGAGGCACTTCAATACTCACCTGAAAAAGAAAGTAACTCACCAGTTAATCAGTTAAGATATCTTGCACCTCCCCCTGAATACACCCCTTGTCGATAATCATAGTCTCATGTTCCATTCCATCGTACTATACTCTATCTATTGAAAACGTTGCCTATAGTGACATAATGGTGTAACAGGCATTTACAAAGAATGAAGACTAGGAGGATTTGAAACAATTTCATTTCATTAAATCAAAATTTAATGCACAAAAAAAGAAAGGATATTCAACCGACCTTTTCTTCACATCTACCTGATAATGTGGTTCAAAATACCATGGGAGAGTTCTAATGCAGGTGTACTAGATCTAATTGATCCAATTTCATACAAAGAGAAATGTCACCCGTTTTAGCGAAATGTGTTGGACGTCACAATGAGTCGGATGACGCATGCTATACCTCGTTTTAAAGCTAGGAATTGGTATTTTCTGATGGTATAAAGAACTAAAATTCGTCCCGGTGCGACATGCGACTCAATTTGCCAAAACGGGTCACAAATGATAAGTTTACTTCTGAGCAGTGTCCTTTTAACATTTCCAATAACTTTTGCTTTGTTGCTTTGACAGTTTTTTATTTTTCAGAATGCACTGCAAAATCACAAGGCGTTTAGCCTGTTTCCTCTTCTTATTGCTGATTGGTTTGATACTAACTGAAGGGTTAGGCCCATGCTCAGGAATAAGCTGTGTGATTGGTATGGGATTTTTATTGTCCAAACGATCCTGCAGAATAATCATACGCTTTGCAGACTTGAATTTAACGGTAGACATGACTATCCAATTCAGGCATAATGTCCATTCCGGCTAAAAGAGAACTTTGCTGACGTATAGTAGTCTGTGAGTGCAACATTCTGAATATTTACCAATGCACAAACGCACATAATTACCTATTTAGTATAAGTCTCAAAATCAAAAGTTTCATGTAGGTCTTTATATGAGTTGAATTTATGAGTTGAAGTATTAAGGTTAATTATATCTGTCTTTTTATCTGTTTTCACTTAGGTTGCAGTAAACCAAAACTGATATATGGTAGAAAAATAAGACCCCTCACGACATATGCTACTTATGGTGTTGGGGCAGTTGTCTCATACGTGTGTATTGAGGGATTCAGCCGCTTGCTTGGATCTCCTCAGTCTAGATGTCGTACTGATGGTTCATGGTCAGTTCCTACCCTCAAGTGTAAGTTATTTTAGTGAATCTCTCGAAGGTGAGCATTAGATAATAGGGTGTAAAATACTCACAAACTTAAGATATAAGAATATTGACATTCCAAAATTATGATAATGTCCAAGGCATTTTGTAATGAATGTCTAAACTTTGAACTGTTATTTAAATTGTATTGCAGTGCCATGAGCTGACCAAAAAGGGTTCAATTAGCTAGTATTTTATCTCAATTCTCAGCTAAGAATTTAGATGATTTCAACATACCCCTATCACAGATGATTTTGTTATGTATGGTAAATACAGTTTGAAGACTAAAATTCACTCACATGTTGTGGCCTCAAGGTTCCTCATCCTATGAGATTCCCCTCCTTCTCCATTATCCATCCCCTTAAGCTTCTTTTAAATGAAGCTGTATTAGCACTTGGGTGACTAACGATGGTGACTTACCTTGGTCGTCTAGCAATTAGCGGATTAGTACATAGCCAGGCAACTAACTAGTCGCAGGCGTAAAAAAGTTAATACCCAAGTTAGGATACTCTTGCCATCAAACTGCCAGGGATCGAGGTCACATTAGTCAGCCTGGCTGGCGATTAAGTGCACTAATTGCCGGCAAACTGGAGAAAAATATTAAACATGTCAAATATTTCACCCAGGTCGCTAGACAAGTCATCACAGCACCAATATTTATGTTTAGTATGTCGCCAGGCAGCTAACCATGTTAGTAACTGCCAACTTTTGTAATTTAGTCACCCAAGTGGGGACCAGGCTTAAGAGTTTAATTATTCTTAATTCAGGTGCTGCTTTCTGTAGCAAGCCCCCTTCTGAGCGGCATACGACATACACACCTAAAGAAGCTTCCTACAGGCCTGGGTCTGTGGTCACCTACAGCTGTAATGAGGGCTACAGTGGAGAAGAGGATAATACAATGGTGGTTAAATGTTATCAAGGGAAATGGACATTTTTAGGTGGACGTTTGAACTGTAAAAGTAAGTACTGTCTGCAGTTGAGTTTGATTATACTAGGTCTAGGTTTGTAAAGCTGGTGATCCACGATGCGACATCGCCGGCCAAATTTCTTTTCATTCACTTTTCACATTTATAGAAGTCTATTCTAGGGTAAAAATCTCTTTGGTATCATGACTACTGAGGTAAAGTCGATGAGAAATTACATATTTTACACGAATAATTGCTATTTGTCAAACTGATTTCTGAAATTAGCCCATGATTGGTCTAACATCGTGTCGTGGATCATTAGCATAAACGATCCCATTAATGTGTTAACTGAATGAAATGAACTTTGGAAGAAAACAGGCTTAAATCACCATAGAACTAAACCTAACATTGAAGTAGTGGCAATTATCATACAGTGCACCTTATCTAGAATTCCCCAATGTTATCTCAATAACAACAGAACATTGGTGATATTTATTTCATGTCTTCCTTTCATCATATATATATGTACATATATCATATGAGGTTCATGAAGTATATTTCATTATCTATTGACCATCAAAAAGCGTGGGTCATTTGAACAACACCATTCTTTTGATTTTTGATTGATTTTGTTGGTCTCTATCAAAGTTGTTATCATTTTATTCTTACAACAGAAGACCACCCTGAGTTAACTGTAACAAACGGAGATGTTCATCCAAACATCACTGGTAGCTTCACCACAGGTGGAGAGGTTATTTGTAGACGTGGCTTCAGACTGGAGGGTTTGGGAGTAATAACATGTGGACAGACAGGACAATGGGCAGATCAATTACCAACATGTCAAGGTAAAGATTAGCATAAGTGGTTGATTATCCACCATATGTTTTATGCTATAGTCCAACTTTTTCGAATGATAAGAGGACACAGTATTCACTAAGCCTAAGCTATTAATCTGTCAGACAAAGAACACTTAACTAAAAGAATGCTTGAACTTAAAAACAATGGCTTATAGTGGTTAAGTTAATTTTGTATTCCTAGAAAGCTTCTCTTCTAATCAACAAGTCAACTGTTCGATTAGGAGATATAAGGGCCTTGTAATATAAGTGCCAAGATAAGAGCTAAGGTAAATCATTGTATGTGGTGAGAGGGTACCCTGAGTACTAATAAGAGCACTATTGTATCAGAACATTTACGTGCATTTACGTTTACTTTACATTGTTGAAGGTCTAGACTTGTAAATGTCTAGATTTGTAAATGTATGTCTACGACAATTCAAAGATCATACCAAAAGATTTCATTAAATGAACAGTTGCACATGATTTGCCTGAGTAATGTGATGAGATGGACAGAATTTCTAAAGTTTTTTTTCTTAATCAAATTACAGTGATCGACTGTGGAACTCCTCATGTGTATTGCTGGCAGTGTGATAATAGCACTGGCACACTCGTTAACACAACAGTAACATGTAGGTGAGTAGCATAACAGGGCCTATGTTCCTGTTAAAAGCAAATATGGGGGCCCACTGCGGCGCCACCTGTTATGATTTCATTATTATCATTATAGGATTTCCTTGGAATTTCAGTTAAATGTGAAGGAACACTTAAGAATAACACATGTGTAAATGTGAACGAAAAAAGTTAACTTTTTGCTCAGAAAGAAGTAGGTAAATGTAGCTACTTAAATAAGATGTTCTCATGTTTTCCTTGTTTACATGAATAAAATGGGATTTTAAATAGTCATTTCGTTCAAGATTCATATCTTTAGGATTGATATGGTGACAAATGACTTTCAATGTTCTTTTATGTTCCTCCTGCATCCCTCTAACCACCGTATGAGTTTGCGAATTTTGTCACTTTTGTTATAGAAATCCTACCAAAAACCCACATTTAACGTTATTGTGAATAACTGTGTGAAGAAGGCTAATAGGAACTTCTGTATGAGAAAGAAACTCAGATAGCAAATATCTTCAAAATTGATACAGCTGCTCTGATATATCAGCCACTTGTATTATCACATCTAGATAAGGGTGACTTTCTCACCATAAACCAACTTCCTTGAAGATTACTTTAAGCGGTAAACTTAATAGATAGCAAAATGAAAATAAAACAGCACCTTTCTACTCTAGAATATTACCGGACAATGCCTATATGGATTGGTAACATTTAATTACCAAAGCATCCCACAGTTGACATCATGCACTAAATTGTCAACATAATAGTCATGGTTGTTAACTCCAATGGAAAATTCTTTATTTTAGTTCAGAATACTCATAAATATGGTTTACCAACGTTTGTTAACAGACACTGATCCACTTTATATATCAGATGCTTTGATGGAGTAGATTCATTTCACTCAGTTTGCCAAACAGATGGGAAAAGGAAACCAACTACTTCAGATAAGTGCAACAGTACGCATTGCAAATTTAAAATGAAAGTATGTATCTTATATGATAGTTATCAGCATATCTATGAATTAGTCATTGAGCAGCAATTAAAGTAGACCGGCTCAGATAAGGAAAAATAATGATGTATTGTATATTCTACTATTATTTCCAACCTAATTGCACAAAATAAGATTAAAGTTCAATCTTTTCAGAATGTCACAATCACTCGATTAGCAACGGTGAAATGTATGTGTCTTCCTTTCATGACAATTCATCATCTTGCCTGTCCTCATATTCCTTTATGATTAGGTATGATATATAATTATAACTTTATAGTTTATTATAAATATCTGAATAGTACACATGACATAGGCTGCATCGAAATCGAGTTTCTACACGCTAATATTCTCATGCTAATGTACTGATATTTTTTATAAATAGATAGGATAGATATATATAACCAACCGAGATGGGAGTACGAGGGTGGTTATCACCCCAAGCTGGGACCCCGATATCAGCTTGAGGCCAGGTCCCAAAGGGCCAGCCAAGGGCTGATATATCGGGATCCCGGTGAGGGGTGATAACTACCCAAGTACTCCCTTCGAGGTTGGTTATGGATTTATTATACCTTTTCTGTTAGATCTGAGCTCCCAAGGAAGGATACACAGCAATCAGTGATGGTTGGGCTATGATGCTGCACATTTTTTAAATGTTTTTTCAAATGACTATTTTGATATCCATCAACTCCACAAACAGCAAGCAAGTAAAATGTAGCTAGGAATGTTGTGCAGATAATGCATATGTTAGATCTTTTTATTTCTTAATGATTTCATTTCTTTATGAATTTTAGAAAAATAAAAAGTTTCTGTATTACCCTGCAGGGTGATACAAGGCTAGTTATGACCCAGGTTTGTATCGCCCTGTGTTAAACTCTTAACTACTTAACTTGTATCACCCTAAGGTATGAAAATGCTTAATATCATTTGGTTAGATTAAAAAGATTAAATTCAAATAAATATGTATATTTTTAGATTTCTCACTTTTCAATTACTGGAATGACATATTTACCACTTTCGATTCCCGCCAATTCAAGTGTATTAAGTATTAATGTAAAATTTCCTATTTATTCTAATCCTGGTGTTTATTTAGCATAAAGCAACTTATGCTGGCTGAGTTCTTCATCAAAACATTTTTTGTGATGTATGAAACCAAATTTTGACTATATTCCAGACATAGATCTGAATTATCATTTAAAAGAACATATAAAACTATTTATAAACCTGAAAATGCTGAACGGTAAACCTGAATTATCTTTCTCGTTTCTACCATTAATAACTAATTATAAATTATCCTAACCACTTTCTCACAAGCGATCCTAAGCTACAAGTAAGTATTGCACGCCCTCTGCTGTAAAGCAGTCTAACTATTCGCCATACGTCTTTGTGCCTGAGGTAACTGGCTTCAGTTCAGGCTTATGATTTATATCCCTTCCAACGCACCTTAACTGGAGCTGAAAAATATTCATATACATTCAAAATAATAAACCTAATGGTTTATTTTTTTTACGTGTCAACTCAGTTGTAGTCATGGATCTATTCTAATAGAGTGTAATTGCACTGGAAACTGGACACCGGAATTCCCACACTCTACATCTGATGTTATATCTACAGGAACATCAACAACGGGTATTTATGTTTAAAAATATAATGGCAAATTATTTATATCAAATGAAACCCATTACAAAATATTGTTCAACCTTTAAGATGAATTGTTGAAGATTTGTCCATTGAGTTGTGGATGCATTTTTCACATCTCATAAAATGAAAGATAAGAACCTTGCCCCTATATGATTTATAATAAGATCACAAATATAAAATTGAAAGTCTGAAAGTCTACTACGGACATGTCAAAATATCTTTACAAAAAATACGATCTAAGCATTACGACCGGTGTTAAATACCCCCTTTGTCTATAAGCATGGTATAGTTCCCGACCCTGAGAACGCTTTCTACATCATTTCAGACCCAGTGGTGTATACAGATACACTTCCTTCTGTTTCTACTGAAGGTAACTAATTGATCATGATCATAATTTCTACAACGCATAACGTGCACTGCCTAATTGGAATGGATTACATGCCGAATTCAAAAGTTAGAAAGTTTATTTCAATCTTCTCCAATATATGAATTTTGATTGTTATCTTATCATAATAGCAGCTGTATAACTGGTGTTGCCATTGTAATTAGGAAATTAGGAAATTGACATAGTATGCATGATTAAACTCCTAGGATAAAGTGGACCAATGTCACATAAACTGCATATATATGTGTGTAGGTTTCTACTGAGTTAGGGACCGTTCTCGACACATTATGATGAAATTGGTTCGAAACCCATATAAATGTTGTTTCACTATCTCAACTGGTCATTCCCCTTCCGTGTGATCTTTCAGAGAATGAAGTCTTAAAATATGACCGAGGTGAGAATCAATCAGAGACTGAGAGGTTGACCACAAAAAGCATCGTGGTCATCTTATTCATTATGGCTGTCTTACCACTTACTGTTGCTTTGTCACTTATATTCTGCACAAGGAATACGATGTCCAAAAGGGGCCATATGCATGTGAAATACCTTCCAGAGCATGCTGTACACAGACTTGAGGATTACCATGAATGTTGTCTGGGAATCCTTAATAGAAGGACTGATGAAGTAAATGAAGGTACTGATGCAGACCAGAGCAGTCAGCCTCTTTACCCCAGGCCTGCTGAACACAACTTAAGATGTGGACCAGAACATAAGGTACCACTGCTTGCCAGCCCTGCCCACGGGCAAACTACGAGTATCTGAAGACCCTACACGGCAAAAGGCAATGTGCAGAATATGTTCTTGGTCAAAACACTCCAAATAATCTTGTTGAAACATTCCCCTATTCAAGGCAAACTGTCAAATAGGTGCTTATATCTAAGTATATCATGTTATCCATCATAAATGATTACCAGTCAGTAACAGATTACATGTCACTGAGTTATCAAATAATATTATATCATCATCGTCACTGCAAAAGTTGCCGGCAGCAAAATCACAAGCAATAGCTGCTATAAATTTACAGTGCATATATTACTTTGAATAAAAAGCTCAATACTTCGGGTATTTTACAGAAGATCTTCATGACTGTAAACATATATTACTACATAATCTGTAATATTACTACATCTACAGTATATTCTCTTCTGGAATACAGACATTCTGTAAATAATAAAGGAATTATTTTAGGTAATTTCCTAGTTGTAATGTTCAGTGAGTTAATGCCGTTGTCAATTCACCCTACCATAGATAGCAAATTTCTTGGGTATTTCCTGTAGGTTAACCTAGATCAGGTTGTATGCTGGGTAATATGTCGACAAGACCAAAGGTTTTAGTGCAGAGATTTTTCCAAAAATCTGGTCATTACTTCTAGTCAAACATGATGAAAAATTTGCAGACTCATTTTTTAAAACATGTATCCATACCCACTTGATATTTTCTATGCGCTCATTAATGGTGGATATAAAACAATTATTTATTTATTTTTTATAGATTCTCCGGTGGTTTTGCCGACAAAATAGGCCCAAATTAGCCTGCAGGTCCTCAAAATACTGTAAATCCTTCCATGTGGGTATTCCCTATGGTAAATGCATCTACAAAAAGCATCTAAAAAGTTAAAATACATGACTATATGTATGTCATTTGAACAGCATTTAAATAGCACCTCCTGAGTAACACATGTAACTGTCAGTGCATTCGATAATTTGGACTACTGGTCCTCGCACAAAAATGGTGTGTTGCTACCAAGAATTGATCTTTAAAAAAAATCTAAATCAATTTGCGTCTAGGTTTTTGTTATTTCTATGTTCAGTCTTACTTGGTTTATTTTATACATGGTTCTTACTCTCATGACGCAGTGATTAACAGTTCAATCACATATACGTTTGTCTATATTTTAAGTATATACCAGCCTTATATTAAATTTGATACGTGTTATGTGTATCTTAGAATTAACAAGAGAAAAGGAAGCTTGTTTAAAACTGAACGAAATTGACAAGTGGCTTATTCTATCACAATTTATAGGTATATATGTAAAGAATGGAAGTATAGATTCCTGTGTTTCTTGCTTACCATTATTTAGTATAAAGTGTTAATATGTGAATAGTGAATATTTGGGTATCGAAAGTTTGTTGTAGAGACCTGCGAAAAAAAATGTCTTAAAGTTCGCAAATACTATTAAGCTAGCTAAAGAAATTGATCGTATAGCATTTACACTAAGAAGGAAGGCCCCTTGCAATCATCTTCGCAATCTCCCGTTGAATCCCACTATATCTCTACGAAAATATTAAACAGGTTAAATAATTTTGCAAGGAAACAGGTCGCAAAGGGCTCCGATAATCCAGTGTTCACAACGTTCGCAGATTGCAGAGTGCTACGAAAAACCATGCTCACCATGGCGAATGGGACTTTAGGGCCATCCGCAGATGGTGGTAGGACCCTCTTCGGGCTGTGATGACCTGGGGGCTTTGCCCTTGGACCATCATAGCCACCTCCAGGTTGTATGGCCATCTGAGAACGGACCCTGCTAATATCATGATTAACTGGACAAGGGGCTATAGCTAGGGAGCTGAGATACAATAACATAAGTCACTCCAGTAATATCGGTAGCACCAGCTGAATGAATAAGGTTAACTGCGTATATTTTATTGGAATGTTCTGGTTTCTGGACTGCTACACTTTTACCGAGGCAGGTGTTCTTTAATGTGTCTGGGGGTAGTTGCATAACATTCCGGTAAAATTATTTGTTAAACATTTCCGTTATTAGAGTACATCGAACGGAAATGCACAAAGTTGCATATTTCGTTATTTGGAACTCCGTTAAATAGCATTTCGTTAGGCAGTATATTCTGTACTTTGCTATAGTAACAACGGATTTTCCTAATGGAAAATCCGCTAAAATACACCTTTAACGGCAAAATGGTAACAGATTTTACAACACTAAGGTTTCCGCTATGCTTTTTGCAACAGTCGTAGTTCGTTATGGGTCCGCTAAATACAACGGAATGTTATGCAACCCCCTCCTGGTCCCACAGACGCGGCCATACAAACATACCGGTGGTTTCCTAGAGACTTTTGATATCCCTGACGTTATCACACGGGGGATGCAAAGTGCTGTGTACGGTGGCATGAATCTTCTTCACCACTGGGTCCTATGTGCTGTATCGATAAAGTATGGGTGCTTTTTAAAAAGAAAAGCTGTATGTAACGTCAGTCGGTGACAAATTAAGCATTCTTTTCATCTGAATATGTGAAGCACACCTGCACTCAAGAACCTGCTTTATCAATCTAACCAGTCTGTATGTTGACATATGAAAGAAATGTGTATTATAGTAACTCAGATATAGCCGTACATTAAAAGTAACTACACAAGGTAACTTACTTATTATACAAGAATTACAATATATACAATATATACAAATACATGCATGCATAATACTAATTTATCTATATATTTACATAATTATATCAATGACAGAAACAGCACTTGGGTAGTGATCCAAATTCTGACGAATAATGGAGATATATGGAAAAAAGAAGAGATAATAGAGATAAAGATGCCAATATGATGTACTTACACTCAGTATTGACTCACGCACCCACTTCTATTGACGAGTACCCCCTATTTTGACCTCACTGCGCCTAACTCAAATAGACATTGTCCATATTTACCAAATATTCCTATCTCAAGGATCCTCCCTGTGTCACTTCACTTCACTTGTGTTAAGTATTTCACTTGCGTTAACTGACATGAACGCAAGTGAAACATGGGAAACTACAAGCAATTCAAAAAAACACACATAGTAGATCATATGATTTACTTACGTTCATACTTGTGGTGTGATAACGCAAGCATATATAGTTTTTCTATTCCGTTTCAAACATGTACTTAAATGCAAATAAACTTACGTTCCTATTAGTTACAAGGAACACAGGTGCCACTGAACACAAAGTGAAATAAATGTTGTCTCGTCAGGAGTGGTGGGAGCACATGCCCCTCTCCCTTTTTGCGGCTCAGTCACCCTTTTCTCTAACGTAACCCCCCCCCCCTCACCTAAAGGACACCTACCACCTGACTTTATGATCATGAACATACGAAACCGGACCAATATCCATACGTCTCTTACAGATGACAGTATTTTGTACTTCCTTATTAAGAGAAGAGTTATTGAACAAGATTATATTGACTTGAATAAGGATTAATTAACTGTGTGATCGGACTGGAAAGGTAGGAACCATTTTATCATCGCATTTTAGCTGGTTAAAAGCCATATTTCATGTTGAATTAAGTATTATCATCGCATTCAACAATACTTTTTATGTTATGAATGAATCTATCATAATACGCAGTGCCATAGGTAATGCCTTAATGAGATCTTAACCTTTGACTCACCCCAGCTGGTCTCCAAAAACCAGGCCCAGGCTGGGGCTGCCCTGTGACATGGCGCCAGGGAAATAGGCCGGGTTACACGTTTAGGGCCATATACATCATTATGGAAAGCATACGTTTATATAGACAAATATATGCAAAACTGTGCTTACTGAATTAGCATATCTATTTCAACATAGATTAAGAAATATGAATTGGGACATTGTACTACAAGAAATGGATCCAAACAAATCTTGGCTTAAATTACAGGCAATAATTGAGGAGGAACTAGATGTCACATGCCCAGTCAAACTAATTAAAATTAAGAAGAAAATACAGGATTGGGTTACAAACGAACTATTAGAAAGAATTTTTGAGAAGGATGAACTGTTAAAAATTGCAAAAAAACAGGTAAGGAGGACGATTGGACTAGGGGCAGAAGAACTAGGAATGAGGTTAATACTTTGGTTAAACAGACTAAAGCGAATTATATCCAGGATGAATTGGGACATTATAATAATGATCACAGGAAGTTCTGCCATACAATACGCAAGGTATTGCCTGGTGCAAAAAACAAGGATGATATATCGAAATTGACTCAGACCAACCCATTCCTAGTGAACAAGTAGCAGATAGAATTAATGAATACTTCTCGTCTATCTGCCTAAATTGGCTGAGAATATGGTGGGTAACTGGGCACCTTGAGGCGAGAGACGGGCTGGGACTTTTGAGTTAGTGAACACAACCCTAGAAGCAGTTACCAAATTAATAGATGAAATTGATGTGAGTAAATCATCTGCAATTCCTTACCTGTCAGCACATGTTCTTAAGAATGCGTTCAAAGCAATCCCACACTGTCTTCTACATATTTTTAATTGATCCATCAATCTGGGTCTCTTTCCAGATAGCTGGAAATGTGCAATTGTGGTCCCATTGGATAAGGGTGGTGCTCGTAAAGATGTAAACAACCTGAGACCTGTCTCACTACTACCTTTACCTGGTAAAATACTGGAAAAAATAGTGTGTCAACAGACTAACAAATACCTGGAAGACAATAATATATTAATTGACAATCAAGGGGGTTTTAGGTCTAATCACTCTACAATATCGACTGTAGCTAGAGTAACAGACATAATTAATAATAACATGGATATGGGCCAGGTATCAATAGTAACATATGTGGATCTATCTGAGGCATTCGACACACTAGATCACTTAATACTTCTAAAAAAATTCAAACATCTTGGTTTTTGTGATAGAACAGTAAATTGGTATGGAAATTACCTACCGAATAGGTCTCAGGTTGTAGTTGCTAACAATAAGGTATCCAATGCAAGACCCATTACTTGTGGAGTCCCTCAAGGGAGCCAAATTGGGCCTTTAGCCCTTATCCTGTATATGAATGACCTCACCAAATATTGTACAAATGGTAACATAACTCTTTATGCAGACGACACTGTGTTAATATGCAGTGACAAGAATGTAGATAATGCATTCAAACAAATGAACAGTGAATTGGATCCAAATCAAAAACAAAACAAATTGGTGACGCACCTATTTTGATGAATGGGCAAAAATTGGACACAGTGGATCACTATAAGTACTTGGGGATTACACTGGATAAAGAACTAACATTTGATCTTCATTTGGCAAATATTTTATCAAAAGTAACCAGCAAGGGACTAATGTTGAGGAAAATTAGACCTTATATAGATAATAGAACCAGTTTAGTCATTTACAAAACCCTGATCCTGCCCTATATTAAATATGGGGACATATTCTATACACATGCCTCGGCAAACAAGAGGAAAAAATTACAGATCTTACAAAACCATAACCTTAGGCTTTGTCTAGGGCTTGATCCTAGAGCCAATGTACTACTGACACATAAGTTATCAGGGTTGAATTATTTGGCGGATAGAAGAAATGCACATTTACTCAATTTTATGTACAAGAGATCATGTGAGGTAAAATACCGTTTCCCCCAGCCTGTCAGCCGGTTGAGTACCCATAATTAGCCCTCCTAGGGGCGTGTTCCAGACATTAGGTTGTGTAACTTAGACCCAGTCTCCCAATCATGACTAGCAGACTGGTATAAGGATGGTCACATTTCGTAGATTAATATCTCAATGTTCGAGACTTGCCCTTGAGAAGATTAGATGGACCTAGTATCACTGTTCCAGACTATGTTAAAATGAAATCCCAACTTAATACTGATTACAGGGGAGTTGTAGCCTGGAACAGCCTACCAGTTGAATTGAGATCAATTCAGACCTACAATAGATTTAAACTGAAACAGAAAATAATGATGAAAACCGTGCTTGAAAATGCTATTGGTGGGCCTGTCCCATACTGAGTGTGATACTCACTTTGGGACATTCAAATTTATTCCCCCTAACTTGATCAAAAAGGTATCATATGAATGACAAAGGTATACTGAATAAGTTTGAGGCTAATGTAGTCTACTGTATGATATCGGGGATCAGACATTTGATCTGGTTTTTCTTTCCTTTTTCTATGTTGTCACTTAATGATGTTCTTTATGTTTATACAAAATGAAGGATTGATTGAGTAACACATGGCTGAATGTTGACGAAAACCATACCTGTACAAAATATATTCAGGATAAATAAAAGAATTCAAAAAAAAAATCCATGATTGGAATATAGCTATGGAGATGTATTGTACAAAATATATATAATTTTAGATTTATAAGTATGCAGATTTTATGTATGAAAACTATACATTTTCAAGAGGAGGTAACTGGGAAAACCGTATTGAGGCTGTCAACAGAGCCATAAAAGTAACACCACATGGCCCTGACCACAGGCCTTATCTGACCATCTCTGTGAAGGGCCGCCCCTGACCACTGATGACAGCAGGGGGTCCTGTACCCTAAAAGGACAGATACCACCTGTTTTGGGCCACACAGAATCGGCTAGGAAATAGAAAAATTAAGTATCTAATACTCATATTAATAAAATTTCCTGGCGAAATTCAAAATTAAATGTATTTTCTATAAAGGGTAGTCATTATGTTTTCTGGACATTCTTACACTTTTGTCTCAGAATATGAAGACTTATGGCTCCATGAAGTAAACACAGATGTTTTGGCATCTCTGTTTAGGAGATGGTGGGTCATTGGTCCGCATGGTGGCACTGTTTTGGTACAGTGCTCCCACCTGTTGTCTGTTCCACTTACTACCCACACTCCTACTGCGCAGGTCCGCGCTCCTACATCCGCCCTCCAACAACAATCATTCGTCCACTCTCTCGCCTGCCACCGTTCCCTCCACACGCCTTACGTCCTACGCCTATGGTCTGCCGAGCCGCGAGGCTTACACGGTTGGTATACACGTTTCAACTGTAATGTACTAGACCATGGTTTGGACCCGGCGCATGCAAGCACTGAACGTGGCCTTGCAGGGTCAGGCGGGGAGTGTGAGTGATAGTGCCGACTCTGAGATACAGTTTAATCTACGTACTGGCGAGTGGAACCAGGATTCTATTGACTTTGAAGATAATTCTCAAAACTCAGATATGGCTAACGAGAGACGTTTACAACTCTTGGAGTCTGCTGTACTTGGTATGTCGGAGAAATTTGATGCTGTGTTGAGTTCTTTGTCTCCTAGGCTGCCTGCCGGCGGTACGCCGGCTCCGCTACGGGACGAACGCTGCACCAAGCCGCCGCCATTGGACTCCGACCGACCGGTTCCACGCTGTACTCCTCGGCACCAGCCCCAGCGGACCAATGTCCCTCTAGACGAGTACATCAAATACCAACTCAGACGGGAAGAGTTTAGTGTTCCCCGGGCGGATAATGGTAAGGCAATGTTTCCAGATTTGTTTGTTACAAAGCTCTGTCGGAAACCCTACATGTACCTTTCCCGCCCAGGGGTTAACACAATGAAGAAGAAATTAGACCTCCGTGAGACAATGACCTTCAACGAATATGTGGTATGTCTCCTCAAACTAATTAGGGACCCTAGGGCGGACCAGGCCCCTATCGCTGACTACTTGCTTGAGCACTTGCAGCAGTTAGCTGAGGATCAGGCTGTCCGGGACTGGCCGGCGGTTCGCCGGTGGTCACAGTGTACCTTCGACGCTGTTGAAAGGGGGGAGTATGCCTGGGCAGATAGACAACACATACAACTAGAGAGGCTACGCCATGCTATAGCACCCTCCAAGGCCCCTGTTAATATCGACAGGAGTGAAAAACGTGACCTCCCCTGTAGGGATTTTAATGCGCAAGGAGGTTGTGTCCACCCCCGGTCTCATCCGGGTAGGAATGTAAACTTTGTTCACCCGTGTTCTATCTGCTTCAGCTCCGGTGATAGGGCCCCTCATGCTGCTGTGGTGTGTCCCAGGAGCTCACGCCAACATAGCTTGCCGCCCCGTCCTGGAGCTGTTCAGCCGGGTCAGCAGCCGACAAAAAATGCCAACGGAGCCTACTCGACTCGTCAGCCCAGGCTGGTGGGCTCCGACACACTCCAGTGAGCCAGGGCACACGAATGGGAGGCGGTCATCCCGCTGATCACACCCCTCTCTACGGGCTTCCCTCGGATGAGGATGGGCAGGGCGTAAGTGTACCAGACCCCCCATTTGATTCTATACGTGATATGTGTGAACGAGATGATTATGATGTCCCCATTGATATATCACCCGTGGCATTTGCTGCCCACAGGCAGGCCTATTGGCCCCATATGGTCGACCACATCGGTTTTCCCCCTAATGTGATTCACATTTATAGTTCTGTTAGGGACACCGGTCTACCTAATGCCATGGCCGCCCGGATTCCGCTCCCCTCGAGCCTACACATTCCTGCATGGTGCAGTTACGCTGAGTCACCGGAGGACGACCAACTCATCGATTTCATTCGTTTTGGTTTCCCCCTTGGATATGTGGGACCTGTCTCCAATACCTTACATGTTGACAATCACCCTTCGGCCACAGATTTCCCAGACCATGTCCACAAGTTTATCAACGAGGAGATGTCTAATGGCGCATTTGTGGGTCCATTTACACAACCACCCTTTGATCCCTGGGTTCACGTTTCCCCTGTTATGACTAGGCCCAAAACTGACTCTGCAAAGCGCAGGGTCATCACCGACCTTACTTTCCCGCACCACTCTTCTGTGAACGCATACATTGCCAAGAATAGTGCCCTCGGCGAGATCAGGGAACATACCCTCCCTACCATAGCTGATGTGGTCTCCATCCTCAAGACAGCCCCACCTGGAGCCCATATGTTCACTGTGGACATAGCTCGGGCTTATAGGAATTTTAGATGTGACCCCCTCGATTGGCCCCTTATGTGCGTTCAGTGGAACGGGGATTACTTTCTTGATGTATCCATGCCCTTCGGGGCTCGTGCGTCATCCTGCCACATGCAGCGGGTGGCGGACTTCATAATGGGCATCCTTAGGGCCGAGGGCATGAAAGGGGCTATGTACCTTGATGATATTATTATTGTGTCCCCAGATGTTGCTACGGCTAATGTCCAGTATGCTAGGGTCCGCCAGCTTCTGCGAGAACTTGGATTGCCGGAGGCGGAGGAGAAAGCGCAGGAGCCGGCCACTGCTGTCTGCTGGTTGGGGATCGATATAGACGCTCACCGTATGGCATTGTCCATCCCCCGAGACAAAGTTAATGACATCCTTGATTGTGTTTCCAGGTGCATTGAGGCCAGGTCTCTCCACAGCCGTCAGCTTCAGTCCCTGATCGGTAAACTCATGCACCTGGCAAAGTGTGTGGACCCGGCTAGGGTATTTATGGCCCGACTACTTGATGCCCTCCGCGCCATCAAAGGAGCATGGTACACACGAGTTACCGACACTATGAGGGCTGATCTTATGTGGTTTAGGGACTTCGCCGCAGGTTGAAATGGCAGGTCCCTCATCCCGTTGGGCCCCCCTAGTAGGTGTATTCAGGTGGACGCGTGCCTGACGGGCATAGGGGCCACTGATGGTAGTTGGGCATACGCGGCACGAGTGGCTCCGGACGATGACCCCGTGGACAACATTACCGAAATGGAGGCCGTTAATGTCATTATAGCCCTCCACACATTTATTTCAGACAGTGATGCTGGCTCCTGTGTGGCCGTCCAGTGCGACAACATGGCCACGGTCCATTCCCTCATCCATGGCAGAGCCCGTAACCCTGTCCTGGCGGAGTGTGCCAGAGCGGCCTGGATGGTACAGGCTGTCCATAATGTAAAATTGTGTTTCTATCACCTCCCAGGCCAGGATAACCCTGTGGCCGATGCCCTCAGCCGGGCCCACACATCACCGGCGTATCACCGTTTGGCTGCTGAATATATTGCAGCCCAGTCTATCACCGTTGTTGCCCCCCGCACTGATGTTCTCTTGTTGCTTCCCTCTCCTGTCCTCTCAAGATGCGGAATTCAACTGGCTAGCTGGACGGGCCGAGGAGAGGCAGCAGCAGGCCAGGGCGCCGGGAACTATGGCGGCGCACCACTCTCTGGTGAGGCAACTGGTCACCTTCACACATCGCTTCGGTCTCGACCCCCTGCGCATGTCCGAGATGCACGTGTGCATGTGGATCGAGGCCATCATCTCCAAGGGCGTCTCCCCGGCAACGGTCCGCAACAAGGTCTCCAGTGCGAGGGTCTTCGTTCGGCTGGCTGGCGGGTCCCTGGCCGGCTTCGATCACATCAGGGTGTCCAGGGCCCTCGACGCGGTGCAACGGATGAAGCAGTACGTGCCCAATCCAAAGACTCCTATCCCGCCAAGTGTGATAAAACGAGTATTGCAGCTGCTGCCTATGGAATTCAACGCACACATGGTAAAGTTGGCTGTTCTGCTCATGTACTTTGGGGCCCTCCGTCAGTCAGAGGTCGCCCCCAACACCATGGCCACCTTCGACCCGCTAAAACACTTAACGCGGGCCGATATAGCAGTGGGCGACAACTTGTCCATCAAAATCAAATGGGCAAAGAATCTACAGCGCTTCGATCAGCGCAGAACTATAATCATCCCCCCGACGGGGGACCCGTTGTTGTGTCCGGTGGCGGCGACTCGATGGGTCCTACAGGCAACACCTCACCTGCCGCCTGGGGCCCCGCTGTTGGTGTTTCAGCATACGCACCAGCCGATGCCCACTTCACATATACGGGCGGTATGGGCGAGGATTATTCGACAGCTGGGACTGTCTACAAAAATGTACTCACTACACAGCCTCAGAAAGGCGTCGGCCACCACAGCATACCAGGCCGGATGTACCGAACTGGAGGTCCAGAGGCACGGGGGCTGGTCCTCCCAGGCGCACAGAGATTACATATTGACAGACTCGCACGCAAAGATTGCTAGTGCATTGGCACATTCACTTAAATAATTTATTACTTCTTCTACCGTCCCACCCATCCCTATTCAAAATTACTCCAACTATGCGGGTTTGGCCTTCTCATTTTACACTCACTTATCTATTTTATTATCTATACAATTTTATCCTACTATTTATCTATTTATTTTAATTTATAATAAAATTAAATAGGCCATTCCTGCGTTACGCCTTATTCCTTATTATCCCACCATGCACTAATCCAATGGTTTTGGCATCTCTGTTTAGGAGATGGTGGGTCATTGGTCCACATGGTGGCACTGTTTTGGTACAGTGCTCCCACCTGTTGTCTGTTCCACTTACTACCCACACTCCTACTGCGCAGGTCCGCGCTCCTACATCCGCCCTCCAACAACAATCATTCGTCCACTCTCTCGCCTGCCACCGTTCCCTCCACACGCCTTACCATCCCTCCCACCCTGCTTTCTTTTATCTTATATTATTCATATCGCCGTGTCGCCCTTCTCATTTTACACTCACTTATCTATTTTATTATCTATACAATTTTATCCTACTATTTATCTATTTATTTTAATTTATAATAAAATTAAATAGGCCATTCCTGCGTTACACCTTATTCCTTATTATGCCACCATGCACTAATCCAATGCTACCCACATGTGGCACTGTGCTTTCCTGGGCCTACGTCACAGGGTGTTGGATGACCAGTGCCTATTTTTGAGGGGGGCGTGGTCATCTTCATCACAAACCTTTGCCTAACTTTCTCAATAATCAGAGCATTTACTCAATATTTTTTTCTCTGTTTTCCTTTGCCACCCCCTAACGAAATATAAAAAGTAGGTTCTAACATAGACGTTGCCCTTTAACATGTTCTGGCTAACCATATAGGAAAACTGAACCATTCCGAGTTCTCAATCCATCCTGGACATTCTGTATATTAAAAACAAAGAAAAGAAAAGGGGGTTCGGGGGGCTAGTCCCCGATTTATCATGATAAATCCGCGTGTCTATTTTAGTCCATATGTGCGGGAATTAGGCCCCCAGTATATATGCAGATGTTACCCCCTTGGGTACAAGAAAAACTGCGTGCATGGGGTCCCGCGGCCGATGCTGTATCCGCGCACATAACCTCAGCCACAAAAAGGTGGAGAATCTCCCCATCATATCTAAACGTTATGCTTGTTATGAATCTAAAATAATTCAGCAACTCTCGCCATTATTGATACTCTTTGTTATATTCAACTGTTCCAATGAATAGGACGAAAACACATATCCTCTCAGTTGTTTACCCTTAATAATGAAGTAGCAAATCAATAGAGTACAGACTTCAATCTCCTTCAACATGAATAGGACGAGCTTTGCCCCAGGATTATGATCCAGAATAAAGCCCTGTTTGCACAGCAATTCCGAAGCAAGGATTCCTACTATCCTTTATCAGAGTTTATTGTAAACTTCTGATATCCACAACTTCTTACTCTTGAATGATGTTATGCTCAGCTACAGTTTCTTGAGACAAAACTATGTTTAGACTAAATGCAAAATTCATTAAACAAAGGGGGCGTTTCAGAGATGGAGAGAGACCACCAGTTAAACCGTTTTATATTCAACGAAGGGGTCCCAGGGGATCATCATACCAAATGAAATCAAGAAATCTTGTGGCGAAAGGGTATAGTCTATATCCTTTCTTTTGAATTGTCATCCAGCAATCTTCAGCATAGGTATCATGATAATAGATTCAGCCATTTTGAAATCTGTGGTATTGTATTGGATGAATATTATATCTATTTAGCCCGCTAGGTTATAAACAACTAATATTGGAACCATTTCCACGTGTTTAGATACTTTAGTAGCTGAAAATCATGTTAGTTCTCAATATTGTCAGCCATTGAATTCCCTGTCCAATTATCTCCCAATTTTGACACCAAGCATGTCTCTTTAGTTATTTTAGAAGCTGAGATATTAGATTGTTTATAGAAAAAGTTGGCCATATTGATCTTTTGACCCCCACATCCATCCTGTTGATATTTCAAGATGGCTCCCCTTCCAGATTTGATAGTTATGCCTCCCAGGTGATTCGATATTGATGGCAAGCATTGATTCAACATTGATATTTTGGTCCGCTTTAAAGTGCGTAGAAGGACTCAGCTGGAGAGGTCGAGAGTTTATCAAGAAGTGTAATTTATTTCATCCTGTGTACGTGTTTGTTAGCACGTTACCACAATCACAATGAACCAACCGAACATATAGCAGAGTTCACTTAAATTGAGTCGGAATATTTCTCAAACAAAAAGATTATTCTATTTACACACACACACACACACACACACACACACACACACACACACACACACACATATATATATATGATAGATTAATATATAGGAAGAGTGTTTGTTAGGACACTAAGTCGCACAATGCCCCTAAGTCGCAAAATATTATTTTGTGTGACTTAGTGCCACCTTCAAGACACTAACTGCCAAAAGCCTTAAGTGTCAAAACATTTAACCACTTAAGAAACTTGATGCACTATATAGCACAGAACTTTCAATAGTATCATTTGGGAAAAATTAGACATTACAAAAACTTTGATTTTCACACTTTACACACAAAAGAGAATGCACTGTGTGGGCCCACAGGCCTTATATTGAATGTGCCACTGTTTATTGCTTGAATAGGGCAAAAAAAGGGACAGAGGACATAGTGGGAGTAATCTGTCAAGCATCAAGGGACTTTGAAATGATTTTCACAACTATTTGGTTGTTTTAATGAGTCCGATCATATTACCCCTTTTCTATTACCAGTCTTGGTTGGCTGTACACCCCCCTGACCTTATTATGTTACCATAGTAACAGGGCCACAGTCCAGGCCCTGTTGGATACTGGAGTATGTGTCCACAGGGTCATAAATGGGCGACCACACGCCTTATCTGATGATCTCTGTGAAGAGCCGCCTACCAGAGGGAGGGAACTATCAATGAGAAGGCAAGATACCATACTGTTTTAACCATTCTATATACGAGAGGGTACATCAGCATTATATCTCCCACAATGGTGTGTTTTATTTTTCAATGTCATAATTACAAATAGATATAAATTTCGATTAAATGTATACGTAGTTGTTTTAATTTTCAGATTTAGTACAAATATTTCATGGCTCATCCCACTTAAATTTGGGAGCAAAAATCGAGATTTGGTGATTTTCATGCAAACAGTTTGTGTGTGCCCTGCATTAGTAAATTGAAGGGTTATTATTGATGTACTCAATATTCAGCAGATAATGTCTTTTACCAAGAGCCCCAATCGCGCTACTCCCCCTGACCCACTTTACCTTTACATAATGTGTCGCACAGCTTGTCCTCCAGTCGCGGTCAACTCGCGTACCATGCACATGGTGCAGGTCTGTTGTTACTGACCGCCGGCCCCCACTCTTGTTGCTCATCCCAAACACTTGACTGCAACCCGGTAACCCTACAAATTATTAGTAAAATATTTATTTTTAGTATGTTTTAGTATGTTCATATATATCATTCAGATACTATTGCGTAGTTAACCTTGATTTTGAAAGCAATTGCTACCAAAGATAAGACATATCAAAAGAGAAAGTGATAAGCTAACCTATCAATGAGTTCTACTTCAT
Source organism: Lepidonotus clava (assembly GCA_936440205.1). NCBI lineage: Eukaryota > Metazoa > Annelida > Polychaeta > Phyllodocida > Polynoidae > Lepidonotus > Lepidonotus clava. The sequence goes on from OW387137.1 coordinate 54,663,718, forward strand.
CGTTGAGACCAGCACCAACAATATTTTCAAAAGGGGGAAGGATGAAAAGTGCATTATCTTCAACCACCAGCACATTTTCCCCTTTTTTACCTAGTTTAGGGGTCCACTAAAGGGGGATCAAGAACCCCCCCCCCCCCCTGGATCTGCCCCTGTGCAACAGTGCTTTTGGGACAGATTTCGAAGCCCCCTTACCAACATTTGTAGTAGCCACGGATGATTCCTTGGTTGCCGACCAAAGAAATTCTACGAAGCTTCGTCAGCACCCACCATCAAATCTGCTCCCAGAGAAATTTCACACATCAAAATTTTAGTGTGTCACATTCCAAAGAATGCGCATGCATCATATTTTTTGTCTCCACGAAGCTGTGGGGATCATTCAGAAACCCGTTTTCACGAAGCTGATTTTTCTGATTATGACATTTAGAAAACAGCTAAAAATGCATCCTATTGCCTCCAATTTAATTCTGGACATTGCCACTAGGGTCAAGAACATGTCCTCACAATGGGTAAGCATACAAATCTGTTTAAGCCTAATTCCAAGCCATATGTCATTTTCACTACGAATTCATATGTACTGTAAATAAATCATAACATTTATTACTGAACTAAAGAGTTAATATCATCCAGATACCTAAAAAAACATAAATGGATGTAGTTCTGATATTTTTCATTTCATATGGGCGAAAAAAGAGGTATTTGCTATAAGAAAATGAATTAATTATCCTCCTTCCATAATGTCCAATACCAGTACTTTCGTCAGATATATAGAGACAATTACTCTTCATGTTCACTGTTGCAAAACATATATGTGACAATAATTTAGTACAAAAACATTTTAGTATATGATATAACGTAATAATAGTAAATAATAATTTTTTTTAATCATTTAACACCTGCCAAGAAGGACCGTAAAACCACATGCTCACTTTTCCTTGGTCCCAGCTGCTTTGGCTCTTTACTTTGGCGGGACTGATTTGTTATTGGTGTACAACTCAATAGCAGCTTCCTGTTCCACCTCAGCTTCTTCAAATTGACGTTCATTCTCCTCAGAGTCGTCCCCCTCTTCAGGCATGTCTACGGCCGTTTTACGTGCCCCTTCAATAACTTCAAGAATAAAGGGAGAACTTCGTTAAGCACAAGATTTATTTTATAAATTTGATGCATGATTGTTGACCTATAATTACGTTAAATTGTTATTATTTATTTGATTTTTAACTTATTTTCAGGGGCAAATTCTTTCTTTTATGTTGACATTATGGAGTATTATTTTGGTTGATATACATTATGTCTATGTATATGGATATATTTCTTCCAGAAAATGGCAATGACAATAAGACATAAGTAATTTTTAGATGTGTATGATTGTTTCACCACTTCTTTTATACAATATATACTCACAGCCTGAGCATTCAATGCCACAGAACCCTAAGCACAGGACTTCAATCTCATTGAGCCCCTCATTCTCCGGCATTGGCAGTGCTCTGGCCCCACCATACTTCTGCTCCAGTTTATGTTTCTGTTAAAATAATATTGCAATTGTTGATCAAATGAGGAGCAATACCATTTTCTAATTTTGTTAAGTAAAGATTAATGACGAAACTTATTGGGCAAAAATAATCACCCAAAATTGTAGGTCATTTGGCATGAAACATTACATTCTCTGAGGGATTTTTTTTTTATTTCAGATAACATGATATTTTTATGGTTTTTATTAATTAGGAAACTGAAGGCCATTTTGTCACCTCATCTTTGGTATTTGACTTTTGGTTGCACATCTTCTTCAAGATGTATTTCTTCCTACAATGGATGCCGCTTCATGATTCGGCATTAAGCTGTATTCTTTTGAAGATGGTCTTCCGGGCTTTACGCTGCTCACTAGTCACTTCGTCTCCAAAGACATTCAGAACTGCATTTCTGAAAGGGGATACAGAACAGCTATTATTTGTGATTGTTTTTTTTATTGCATTGTATGAACAGATTTTGCATCTGAATAATATGATAATAATATTAATTCAGCCTTCCATTAGGTTCATTTTCTGCTTAAATACATATTAGTCAGTGACAATAAGTATTCAAATCATACGAATTTTGTTTCATGGTGTGATGAACGGCTATTCAGCCAAAATACATAGAGGTTAAAATAATAGAAATAAGGTAATAATAGAAATAGATGTAAAGAACGAATATGTAAAGAACGAAGAACGAAATAGATGTAAAGAACGAATATGTAAAGAACGAATAACGAATATGTAAAGAACGAATAACGAAAACGTAATGGAACGAAACCCGGAAATATGTAAACCGGAAGTGAAATGTAAACCGGAAACGGAATATATAAACCGGAAGTGACGTCAGTTGTAGGTCACGTGACCGAAGGCAGCCAATCAGGGCTGACCTCTCTAGTATATAAAGGGGCGGTGAGGCCCGAATAAACAGAGTTCTTTAACAGTTCTCCTGGTGTCCAGACGTGTCCTCTTTCCTGAAACAACCGCTAAAGATGAGCCGATCAGAGTAATTAAGCCGAAGTTAGGACAAAACAGTCGAAGTTCGAGATAGGTAGTAGAAACATAGGGTAAGGGGCCCGATGGCCCGAAGAACGAGGAACGAGGGAACGGAGTAGGGCACGAAGGCCCGAAGTAGTACCGGAAACCGAGGCGTAGTATGGTACGAAGACATGGGGAGCGGAACGAGGGAGCGAAGTCCGCGGGGACGAGGGCGCGGCATGCTCGGCCCCACGCTACCAAACAATAGGCGACCGTCGGCCCGTCGCCCCCGCGGACCGGAACTCAGGGGTGGACCGCCCCCCGGCCGACCCGTACCCCTACCATAATTTCCCTCCCCCGCAGTCCTCCGTCGACATCGAGTGCCGATTCCCGATCGATTCGCTCAGCCCCCCCTCGTGCGCGAGGCACGACTCTAGAAACACATCTCGGTTCTTGGCCCGGATTCCCCGTCCGCCCCGAGACCCGAACAACCCCCACGTTCTTCTGTTGTAAGAATCGGCAACCCCGACTTACCAGAGAACGTCACACTGGTGGCAGCGGTGGTGCTGAAATAGGCACATACGGACTTGTGGATCTTGGGTGTTTCATCGGTATTGGATACTCATGGCGACTGCGGCAGTCTTCGAGCAGATGGATTCTGACGTCGCTTTCAAGGAAGGTGGGGAGGAGAAAGGAGGTGCGAAAACCGAGACCAAAGGGGAGGACACGACCATCATGGGTAGGCAGTTTAATTTTATGGGAACGTCCACCCCGACGGATGAGCAAAATGTGCGGGCTCAACAACAACAGACCGGTCAGGAAGGAGCGAGTTTGAAGAAGTTCAGTTTACGACCAGAGAAGTATGACGGTAAACCGGATTTCGAGGGATGGATCAACCAGTTTGAGGAGTACGCAACATTGGGACGCTGGACGGCCGAGGAAAAAGCGGCGATGCTTTTTCTCTCGCTGACGGGAACGGCACGAATGTACTTTGTCGGACTCCCGGACAGGGAACGACTCCGTTACTCAGCGAGGGTGGATGCGTTGCGCCGGAGGTTCGGTCAGGAGAAGGACACGTGTAATGCTCTGCAAGAGTTGGCGGGCTTGAAACGTGTAAAGAACCAGACAGCGAAGGAGTTGGCTGATAATGCCCGGCGACTGGCATCGAGAGCCTACTTCTCCAACGACTACGCTAGCCAGGAAAAAGCAGCATTACATGCGTTCCAGGCTGCAGTTGGGGAAGACCTTCAGCTGAAGTGTGCAGAGAAAGGATGCAAGACACTAGAGGAGGCGGTAGAGGTGGTAGAAATACAGGAACGATACTCACGCCGCCTCCTGCGGGCAGTGAAGCCCGAGGAGGACGCCAATACACAGATCATGGCCTTGAACGGTAAGTTGGAGGAGATGATGAAAGAATTGGCAGAAGAACGGGAAGCTAGAAGACAAGCAACGGCCCGGAGGGAGGCGTTTAAGAAGCGAAAAGAAGATTTAGAGTGTCATCACTGTCACCAGAAGGGCCATTTCGCAAGAGAGTGTTCTCAGCGTCAGGGAAACGGACAGTCGCCGTCGCAGTAAGCGCGGGGCCCCCTTCGGGCGCGGCGAGAGAAGTGGTAGGCATGGGAGAATGTGGACTTTATGTGGCCGGGACGGTGGGAGAGAGTGTTGTCCGTTTTTTGGTTGATACCGGATCTATGATCAGTCTGCTGTCGGAACGCCTCTGGAGAGAGTGGGGACGAAAATGGGAAGAACTGGATGGATATGAAGGACGTCTCTGCTCGGTGGATGGTAGTCCGTTGCGGTGCTACGGATGCACGAACTTGCCAGTAAAATTGGGAACACGCGTGTTGAAGTGGACGTTCATGGTGGCAGACATCGGTAGAGATGAAGGGATCCTGGGAAACGACTTCGCGGTGAAATACCGGCTGACAGTTAAGCCCCACGCGAGTGCCATCTTCCTGCCCGCCGAGGGGGAGGGAGAGGGGGAACGAATCCCGGGAGTAGAACAGAGAACGGATGGGATTCGGGCAGTTACCGTCGGAGGACAGGTCGTGCGAATCGAGAAAACAACGGAAATACCCCCACTCCAAGTGACCCGAGTAACAGTATTAGCGAGAATGGACATAGGACAGAGTGGACAGCTGGCTGTCATCACCGGCGCTGGATTACCTATGGGACTGGAGGTGATCCCAGGAACGGTGACATTGGGAGAAGAAAATGAAGTTTGGGTGGCCAACCGAGGGACCGAGAGCGCGAAATTGGAAACCGGCGGGGTACTCGGAGAAGCCACCTTCGTACAAGAGGTACGAGGAATAGGAAGTGAAGCAAAAGAACCCCCTGGAGCGCTCGTTGAAATGATAGGGGAGGCTAAGAAAGACCTGACCACGAAGGAGGGCGAAGAGCTGGAGAAAGCCATCATGGCCCGGGAACAAATGTTTGCGACCTCGAAACATGAGTTAGGACGGACAGATTTAGTACAACATCGAATTAAAACGGGGGATCAGATGCCGATCAAGCAGAGGGTCAGACGGTATCCGGCCACCAGGAGAGAGGAAGAACGAGCACTGGTGGAGGATATGTTAAATTTAGGGATTATCCAGGAGAGCGGGAGTGCGTGGAGTAGCCCGACCGTTCTAGTCAAAAAGAAGGACGGAGGAACGAGGTTCTGTATTGACTACCGAAAACTGAACCAGGCTACGAAAGTGGACGCCTATCCGCTCCCGCGGATAGAGGACAGCCTCAACACTTTGGGAGGAAGCCTATTCTTCTGCAGTCTGGATCTCGCAAGCGGATATTGGCAGGTGGAGATGGCACCGGAGGACCAAGAAAAGACGGCCTTCGTGACTCAAGGAGGATTGTATGAGTTTAAAGTGATGCCATTCGGGCTAGTGAACGCCCCAGCCACCTTCGAGAGACTGATGGAAAGAATCCTCAGAGGAATCGTGTGGGAGGAGTGTCTGGTATACTTGGATGACATACTGGTCTTTGGACCAACGTTTAAAGTGACTCTGGAAAGATTGGTACGGGTTCTGGACCGATTGAACGCTGCAGGACTGAAGTTAAAGGCGCGAAAATGTAAGCTGTTCCAGAAGAAGATTCCGTTCTTGGGGCACGTTGTCTCATTCAACGGGATCGAACCCGACCCCGAAAAGTGTCGGCAAGTAACCGAGTGGCCGGTCCCGCGGGATCTCCACGAGGTACGAGCCTTCGTGGGATTATGTTCGTACTACAGAAGGCATATAAACGGCTTCACGGAGTTGGCTGCCCCCTTGTATGAATTGGCAACGAAGGAGGAACCATTCGTGTGGAGCGCGAGACGACAAGAGGCATTTGATGCGATGAAGAAGGCGCTAACGGAGGCCCCGGTGTTGGGATTCCCGGAGGAAGAAGGACAATGGTGGCTTGACACAGACGCCAGTGACGTTGGAACGGGAGCCGTGCTATCACAGGAGCAGAGAGGGGAGGAACGGGTGATAGCTTACACGAGCAAAACCCTGGAGTCAAACGAACGAAAGTATTGCACCACGCGGAAAGAACTGTTGGCGGTGGTGCGAGCTTTGAAGCATTTTCGGTGCTACATCTATGGTCAACGCGTGATAGTCCGGACGGATAACAGCGCGGTCAGTTGGCTGCAGAGAAGTAAGGAACCGATGGGGCAGGCTGCTCGGTGGATTGAGATTATCGACTCGCATGATGTGTCGTTCCAACACCGACCGGGCAGGAAGCATGGGAACGCTGACGCGTTGTCCCGGTATCCGTGCAAACAATGTGGAGAGGAGCACGAGAATACCGAAAAAGTGAGAGTAGTGACGCGGGCCCGGGGGTACGAGCCCGGATGGTCCCCGCAGGAGATGAGAGCAGCGCAGAGGAGGGATCGAGATATAGGGCCGATTGTCGCACGGATGGAAAAAGATGCGGACCGGCCAGGTTGGGAGGCCATATCTCCGGAATCCCGGGAAACAAAGATCCTATGGAGGCAATGGGAACGATTAAGCCTCAGGGATGGCGTGCTGCATCGGAAGTACTGGGAACTAGAAGGGCATGGTTGGAGGAACCAGTTGGTCGTTCCCCGAGGGGAACGGGCCAAGTTGGTAAGGGAATACCATGGAGGCGCGGCAGGAGCGCATTTAGGAGTCGCCAGGACGACGGCCCTGTTGGAACAAGGGTTTTACTGGCCGGGACTCCGGGAAGACGTGCGGAAGGAATGTCGAGAATGTGATTGCGCGTTGCTGAAAAAGGGAAGAGGAAGACGGGAGCCGCTACATCAGTACATAGTGGGGGAGCCGATGGAACGGCTGGCCATGGATGTTTCGGGCCCGTACCCAGTCACCAAACGAGGAAATAAGTATTGCCTGATGGTGGGATGCTATTTCACCAAATGGTTGGAGTGTTTCCCGATCCCGGATCAAAAGGCAACGACAGTGGCGAACAAACTGGTTGAAGAAGTAGTAGCACGGTACGGCGCGTTTCGGGAACTACACTCGGATCAAGGCACGAATTTCGAATCCGAGGTGGTGGCTCAGGTCTGTGCACTATTCGGGATACACAAAACAAGAACGACGCCGTACCACCCCAGGAGTGACGGGTACATAGAACGAAGTTTCCGTACTTTGGGGTGTTGTTTGAAAGCCAGCTGCCGAGCGACGGGTCGGGAATGGGACGAGATGGTCCCGCTCGTGATGATGAGTTATAGAGCAACGCCGCAAGCCAGCACGGGAGTGACACCGAATATGATGATGCTGGGCCGACAGACCATGATGCCGCGACAGGCGATTTATGGGAGACCTCTAGGACCAGAGGAGGAACCCCGACGGGTAGGCGACTATGTGGAAAGCCTGGAGGAAGGGCTAGTCGCGGCCTATCGGGAGGCCCGGACGGGGCTGAAACGAGCCGCCATCCATCAGAAACACGAGTACGATGGGAAGGTGACTCGGCGGGAATACCACGCCGGAGAACTGGTCTGGGTGCACGATACGGTAGTGAATAGGGACAAAGGAACGAAGTTGCGATTTCCATGGATGGGCCCTGCACTGATCGTCAAGGTGCTTGACCGAGGACGGGTGGTAGTACGGAAGAAACGAGGGAAACCGGGGGGGGTGGTCCATGTGGACCGCCTGGAACCCTACCGAGGACACGCTGCGCCAGCCTGGATGGTAGCTGACCAGCAAGGATACGAGGCTGCACAGTAAATGCTTGGGGTGGGGCGCGCTAGGGCACGTAAGGAAACGGGGCACCCCTTTTTGTGATGAAGTCGTTTTCGTGTCTCGATTCCGCAGGTGGAAGAGGACCAAGGGAACGACCAAATCGGCGCTACACAAAAAGGCTTTGGCCAAAAAGGACTGATCAACCTGGGGCCATTGAGTCGGGGCGGTGCGTTGACCACTACAGTAGGAGTGCAGGTCGTTAGGCTGTAGAGATTTGCTACCTAGCTGAAGATTGGTTCTCTTGCGGATGTAATATAGGTGGGAAATGCGGGGTTGGAACGAAAAACGGCGTTCGGGAGCCACGACGGCCCGAATGTCTAAAGTAGTCCCACGGAGCCGCTTTCCGGTCAGTTCGGAGGAACCACAGCGTGGAAAAGATGGTTGGATTACAACAGAAGACAGACCCGGTGGCAAGCTGGTGAAGACTTCTGAAGTAATGCCGACTTGGTAATACCGCTTTACAGCGTCCAGGAGACCGGAGGAGAGTAGATGCGGCACTCTCGGGAACGCCGGAGGAACGAACGGACGGCTGTAAAAGGCGAGGCCTGAAACGAGGACGGGCTTTAAAGTAGGTCGTAAAAGGAGTAAAAGAGGACAAAGAGAACGGGGCGGCGGCGAGGAGATGATAACGCCGAGCCCCTGTGTTCTCCGGGAAGTGTGCGGAAGCACTGTGAGGGCCAAGATGAAAAAGGCAAGAGAAGGCGACGAGGGATGAAAGGACCGAGGGCGTCCGGTGGGGCAATAAAAGGCCTAGGAAAAACGCGTGGACGGGCGAAGGGCCGCGAGGTAAAAAGCAGGCGAGGCGGTGACCAGCGGCGGGCCCCGGGGACCGGAAAATAGTAGGGGGCGCCACCGTAGAAGTGGATGGTGAGTCTGACGCTAGGGGTCGCTAGTGCAGGCCACGCCCACTTCCGCCTGCGGCGGCCATAAAAGGCAGAGCGCTCGCCGGAGCAGGTCATTCTGGTCAGCCGATCAGGATTCATCGAATCGCAGACGAGCAGACTGAGCTAAGGAGAAGAAGGCAAGAGGAAAAGCAGAGAAGCGAGACGAGCAGCATCACCACGAGACAAAACAAAACGGCTGACGGGACGAGCTTCAGGATTGGAACGAGCCCCGAAAGCCCGGAAAACGGACACGATGAGCGGACAGTGCTGGGAAGGACATTGTCACGGAAAGGAGTTTAAGCACTTGGTCAAGCATATTAAAGGCCAGCACGATGGATTACGGAAGCAGTACTACATGTGCCCGGTGTGTTCGAGTCGAGCCTATTCGACGCACCAGGACTGGAGGAAGCACATGACGGACTCACACGAAGGGAACCTGCAGAGGGGGATGCCGAAGCAAGACCCCCTTCTGAGGCTGGAGTATGCTGCGGCGTTCGCCTTGGACCTGAAAGGACGACCGCCGTACACCAGTTTCACTGCTGGGGATGAAACGGCGGCCCGGGTAGCCAACATGGAACGGGACTACGCGGTGCGCCATCCGGAGGGGTTTCAACCCCCTGAGAGGGCGGTGGATAAGGAGGCACCGGAGAGGCCGCGACGGCATATCCGCATACCTTACTACCCGAGGGCGTCGAGAGGATCCGAGGACAGCGACGCCGAGCAGCTGGAGCAGGTAGCAACCGAAGAAGGATCAGAGGCCGACGAGGCCGGCGAGGGGGCCCAAGCAGCCAAAGCAGCAGGGAAGGGACCCCTGGCCGAGGTGGCGGAACGATCGACACCCACGCGTCGTTCCCCTCGGAGGGCCGCGAAAGGAGTACGGAAGGAAGACACCGAGTCGCCGCGAAGCGCGAGCCGGGCCGTGGTCAACCCGAAGCCACTCCTGACACCAGACCAAGTATCAGGGTTAGTACAGAGCCGAATTAAGAAGTTAAACGCCCAGGGAGAACCACGGGAACCGAGAGGACGAGGACTCCCAGGCAGAGGAAAAGGACGGACATCCACACCCACCCCGAAGCCGGGTTGCTCAGGAATACCACCGGGGGCTGAGGTGGTGGAATTAGTAAGTTCGTCCGACGACCAACGACCGAAAGTCAAAGAGGAAGAGGAGCCGCTCGCTTTCAAGAGGCCCCCGACGCAGGGATGCCCGGCGGAGGAGCCGTCGCGAAAGAAGAAGTGGAAAAAGGTCAAGAAAGTCCCGAGAGAATTGGAGGAGGGAACGAGTTCGGACCAGTCGGAGTCAGGCAGGAGTATGTCGGCCCGAAGCGATCGGTCTTTGATTATCGCTGAGTCTAGTAGCACGGGAGAGCTGGGACCATCGCAGCCTGAGACCTCGACAGGAGTCAGACGGACCACGGGACTAGAACCACCTTGTAGCGACGCACAATTTACTATGATGACAGTTCATAAGAAATCGGTGATATACGAATCACGACACCCGAGGTACCCCGGGTATTTAAAAGGAACAATGAACCGGGAGGGATCGTTCAGGGGTTACCACGAGGCGAGATCCGACCGGGAGCTGGAGGACAGCATTCGGGAAGCACAGGGAGGCCGGCTGGTGGAAAGAGAAGCATTGTACCTAGGGAGGTTTCTACGCGAGATGGCAGAAAGGCAGGGACTCAAACCGTCGGGGCGAGTGGAGAAAGTAAAGTATGTTCGGCATGCGGCCAGGCCGGAGGACACGGCGTCGACGGCCTCGACACAGCCGCTGTTCTCTACCCCTACCCCGACGAAAGCGGATTCACCCCTGGAGAAGATGGTATGTAAGCAGCCGATAGTGCCGCCCCCAGGATTGAAACGAATGAGAGACATTACGGTAGCACCAGACACGCCAGAGACACGGGCGGCGGTTGACAACCTGACTCGAGCCAGTTTGGGGAGCTCGTTTTTCGGGTCGCAAGGATCGGAGGAGACCCCGGGACCACCGTCGCCCGAACGTATGGGATCGCCGCCAGGACCGGATACCCCACTCAAGGACGAGGATAAACACGGGCGGGCGCTACAACCGCGGGTTGTGATACACAGATTACAAATACCGGCTGCCCAGTCCATGGACGCGGAGGTGGAAGACTCAGAGGACATGGAGTTGGGGCAGGCCGAGACCAGAGGATACGAGCCGGAGAAACAAGAATTGGACGAGTCGGGAGCGGATTCAGTGTTCGGGTCTATAGGAACGGAGATACCGACGGCAGGACCATCTAGGGAAACACCGAGACTCAAGTTATTACGGACACAGGCCATTCACCAGGTCTTACAGGGACACTTTCCGGTGACGGCGCGAGCGGTACGAGACTGGGACGCGGAAAAGGCCATTCGGGTGCAACTGATGTGGCCCCCGAGGGAGGTGCGAGGGATGACGGCCAAGACAAGAGCAATGGCTTCGGCGTCTATGGCGTTCCTGATGGCACTAGAAACGGGCCGCAAGCCAGAGACATTTGAAGAAGCGATGGCGCAGTTCCCGACGGCGGCACTGGGGCCGTTGACCGGGGAGTTCCCGGGGGTCGATCGGCTAGTTAACGAACACAACCGGACCGTCCAATTGGCTCAGACCCTAGTGATGTACAAAAACGAGGATCAACTGGATGACTTGTTGAAGGCGACAAGAGAGGCGGAAAAACAGAGCGGAATGGTGGATCAGCTTCTCGAGCTCCCCGCTAGGGAGGAGAGACTGTTGCTGCCGATCCGGCGCCAAGAAGAAGGGTGAAGTAGATGCTGCTCGAGGTCTTGCACGGAAGAAAAACAGCGCGACGGAACCAGAGGCGGAAGATGGCGCGTCGCGAGTCGGGTGGGGAGGGATTACGGGGCGTTGGCTCCTCACCCATAGTGTCAAACCCCCAGGGAGAGAACCGGGCCGAGGCGGAGGTACCTGAGCCGCACAGGAGGCCGAAGCCTGGATAAAAGACTCTCCTGGAGACCGCTGGACGGGCCCGAAAACTTTACTTAAACTCATCGGGAACGGACTGGCGGGCTCGAACATTCTTATCTTAATTTATTCTTATTAGTTTCTTTATGGGAATCTTCTTGCGGAAGTGAACGAAACCACATGTGTTAGGAGGTGTTGAGTGTAATCAGCGAGCTGGAGGGTCCATGACTGGAATGAACTTACCAAGCCTGCGGGGCGAATACGGGACGGAAGGAGGCGCTAGGAGGAAAAACAAGTTTGTAGCTGTTCCTCTTCTTCCCTGGAGCCCGCTGCGTTGGTTGGGACCGAGCAGGTGGAACGGGATCGTCCGGTCGCGGAAATGGATAGCGGGCCGGGCGGCCCGGGAGCGAGAGTGAAAAGTTGGGAGGCGGAATCGAAGAAAGGAAATCAGAATGGACGGATAGTGTTGTCATTGTAGTCTTTGAGTCGACGGTCGTGCCGGGGTAAATAAGGTACCGGTGGGCCGGCGACTCGCCGCTGGAGGAAAGGCTGGCGCGGGCCAAGACTGAAAACCCTTCTCCCGCGCTGCCTTGAGCGATCTAGAGGCGAGGAAGAGACGACCTCTGTCCTCTAGCGGCACTTCTACTTCCTGCAACTTTGTCTTCTTGATTTTGGATGGATCGATCAGAATGTGGATGAGCCCGGATTCATGTACCATCATCTTCTGGGTTTCCTTGTCTTCAGCCTCTTACCGCATACGAAGAGCGGCAAAATGGAATTTTTCGACCTGAATGCTGGTTTTATCGTGCCAGAGTTGATGCAGCGAGTCGTGAAAGGATTGCGGCGAGTCGTAGATGTCTCCCGGAGGACCAAGGCACGAGCAGGGACGATAACTTAGGGGCCCTGGCTCGTGACCGACCGTAATATATAGTAAAAGCAATACATGAACGAGAAACGAAAAATTAATAGACTTACTAAAACTTATATTAATCTCTTACCTGCAGTAACGACAGAGACTCCTTCCATGTCGTATTTCCTGATGTCTTCTTCTCGAGGAACGAAACAAAATAGTCTTTGAAACATATAGGGAAGTAATCTTTGCAATATACAGGGAGGTGGTGCTTGGAACGTCGGCCGCGGATGCCTCGATAGACACATCAAGAGGTCTGCAAAGAGCGACGAGGAGCGACCCTTCTTGGAGTTCGACATCGGATGAGTTCTCTATATATGCTATTTTATTGAGAATGGGCCCGTTCCGGATCTCAGAGGTTGACGTTGGGTGCAGGTCCCGGTTGATGTCGTCCATCTTCACTTTCTACGGCTTCTTCTTCTCCTTCTCACTAATATCTTCAACTTACCAACTTCGAACCGTCGTACCTAGGAGCAGCCCGGAACGGCTCGGAGCTGTTGTCTCGGCGTTCGTCATAGGCATAGTGGCTTCATGCAATGTGACATGGCACCGTGGACGACTGTGGCCTTACTCCAAAATCAAACCAGACCGGATCTTAAACTTACTTCTATTTAACGAACTATTTGTTGGTATTACAGTCTCACGAAAATCGTCTAAAAGCACGGTCCTCCGGGAAGACGAAGAGAAAAACTTAGTAAACAGAGCGAGGCCCGAGAGCCTAGGAAACGAACGAGGGCCCGAGTGCCCGAAACGGGAATCCTCTTCTTAGGAAAATCATCTCATCAGTAGAACGAAGGAGCCTCCCTCTCGCCCCAAAGAGGACTGTCTTCCTGCCGTTGCTTACGGAGGGGGGGAGGGATGAGAGGCACCGGCTCCTGTCATCAAAAAGAAACTTCATCAAAATTATCTTCTTAATCAGGTCTCCGTTCCGGTTGTTGTCATGCCACTTGGGCCCGGAACGGTGACGGAAATACTTTACTATGGTGGACTCTCTCCGACATCTCTTTCTGAAATCCTGAAATCTTCAAATGTGTCGACGTGGTCGAGGACGGAACATCTTGATGCTGGGTTAACCACGAGGACATGTGTCGTAAAAGTCAAACTTCAGTTCCTGTACGGAAAACGGACACTTCATCGATAATTAATGATTCTAATCTTCTCAGTCTCACCTTCACCCGAACTCCATCTCAAAGCTTCACCGCGACAAATAGCACGAAACCCGCGACGTCGTCTGCTGAAGCTTCCACTCTAAGCTTTAATGCATGAAGTTAAGTTCCTTTCCACATACAACGCCATCTTCTTCTTTGGGTACCTTGGCCTTTGGCTCGAACATGTTGTCCTTGCCAAACGTGAAAAAGTCACTGGAGGGCTCTGAATGCCGAGGCGACCGAGGGTGCGAAGTCCAAAAAGAACATTCTATCTACAAAAACTTCAGTCTTTCTTCTTCAACTCATCCTTAAAATCATCATCATCACCTAAGAGAATGCAGAGAAGAGTAATAGTTACGGAAGAACGAGGGGTCACGACCGACCGGGTAGGAGAATCACGACCGATTCTCTACCCAAAAACAACGGAGAACGTCTGAACGACGGTAGAACGGATCGAGGGTCGAGAGGACTAAGGGTCACGACCGGCCCTGGCCTCTGGGTGGGAGAGTCGCGACCGATTCTCCACCCGAACTAGGGGAGAACGTCTGGACGACGGAAAACGAAGGGAACGGGGGCACTGCGGGTCACGACCGACCCATGGCCCCGGGCAGGAGGACCACGACCGGTCCCTCTGTCCTAATGAGGGTAAAAAGGCGAGGAAAAACGCACCGAGGGGCTAAGTAAATAGAGCCCAGAGGAGAGGAGCGGGGGCGACGGGGTCACGACCGATCCCCAGTCCCGGGTGGGAGAGCCACGACCGGCTCGCTCATCCTAAAGACGAGAAAAAGAGGAGGTGAAAAAAAAAACGGGTCCTAAATAGATCAAGGATAAGAGAACTCTGACGAAGATAAAAAGAGACTAAGATATAGAAAAACGAAGAGAGAAAAACGAAGAGAGAAAAACGAAGAAAGAAGAGAAATAATAAATTAGCCGGATAGGCCCCGGGGGCCCTCCGAAGTAGACCGGGGAGGACAGAGGGTGACACCTCCTCCTCTACCGATAAGGAGCGTAGGATTGAAATGTTTCTGGTTCTAGAGTATGTTCTGTTGAACTGTGTTGAAATTTTGTATAACGTGTTTTCCCACCTTTCAAGAAGGTGCGGGAGGGTGTGATGAACGGCTATTCAGCCAAAATACATAGAGGTTAAAATAATAGAAATAAGGTAATAATAGAAATAGATGTAAAGAACGAATATGTAAAGAACGAAGAACGAAATAGATGTAAAGAACGAATATGTAAAGAACGAATAACGAATATGTAAAGAACGAATAACGAAAACGTAATGGAACGAAACCCGGAAATATGTAAACCGGAAGTGAAATGTAAACCGGAAACGGAATATATAAACCGGAAGTGACGTCAGTTGTAGGTCACGTGACCGAAGGCAGCCAATCAGGGCTGACCTCTCTAGTATATAAAGGGGCGGTGAGGCCCGAATAAACAGAGTTCTTTAACAGTTCTCCTGGTGTCCAGACGTGTCCTCTTTCCTGAAACAACCGCTAAAGATGAGCCGATCAGAGTAATTAAGCCGAAGTTAGGACAAAACAGTCGAAGTTCGAGATAGGTAGTAGAAACATAGGGTAAGGGGCCCGATGGCCCGAAGAACGAGGAACGAGGGAACGGAGTAGGGCACGAAGGCCCGAAGTAGTACCGGAAACCGAGGCGTAGTATGGTACGAAGACATGGGGAGCGGAACGAGGGAGCGAAGTCCGCGGGGACGAGGGCGCGGCATGCTCGGCCCCACGCTACCAAACAATAGGCGACCGTCGGCCCGTCGCCCCCGCGGACCGGAACTCAGGGGTGGACCGCCCCCCGGCCGACCCGTACCCCTACCATAATTTCCCTCCCCCGCAGTCCTCCGTCGACATCGAGTGCCGATTCCCGATCGATTCGCTCAGCCCCCCCTCGTGCGCGAGGCACGACTCTAGAAACACATCTCGGTTCTTGGCCCGGATTCCCCGTCCGCCCCGAGACCCGAACAACCCCCACGTTCCTCTGTTGTAAGAATCGGCAACCCCGACTTACCAGAGAACGTCACAATATTTACATCATGATATACCGGCAAGGGCAAGTTGTTGGCTACCATAAAATTAAATAATGGATCTTGTATTTACAGTTATTTTTTTCATACCTGTCTTTACGACCGGTCTCGTAGAATACATGCATCTCTTTGGGGGTGAATATGGCGTGAGTAGGGGGACCTTCATTTTCAGTGTTGGAGCTACACCAAGAGAAAGGCTTCAAACTCTTATGGGTCGCTGCCTGGGTGGACCTAGTGGAGCTGCATGTCATCTTCTTTTATGTGGGCGTTTCTTGCTGGGCTTTGCTACGTTGACGAGTTGTTGGTGTAAAGGTGCTGGCCTTAGTTTTAGAATTCCCATGACCACGCGCCTACTTCTGCATTGTAGGTAAAGGCAAGCTAGATTTGTCTGATGCAGGGCAGTTAGGTGCTCAAGTTGCTCGTCATCTTCAACTTTTTCTGTCTTTGTTTTCTTTGCCTTTTGTTCAGCAGCAGCATCCTGGGGATTTCAAGGCTACTATTGTCAATTTTCATTGTATGATGGGTTTTTGGTATTAAATTGTAAAATTGCTATTGTAAAATTAAAGATTGATACACCAGGGTCGCCGTCCAGAAAGTTTTCACGAAACATGCACGATGTTTCGTAAGTGTGTAATTAAGCCCACGAAACAAAAGTCTTGTCCAGAAAGTTTTCACAAAATTTCGTGAATGTGAATTTTTGTGTGAAAATCATGCCCAATATATATTTTTTCACAGAGGAGACTATTTGCATTTTGAAGTCATGAGCCTGAAAAACATGATTATTTTGTCAATTTTCGCCAAAAAATAGTCCTATGTTATGAATACATCATACTTTACATAGCACTATTTGTTGGGGGGCTTTTTTTTGGCCTATGTCTTCCTCCATTATTTTCAGTATTTTCTACATTTATTTGGCAAATATTTTTGTAAGCTTGGGGTAGCTTATTTGTAACTGTGTCAAAACATTTCTATCATGTCATCTGGAGAAATAATTATATCTTCAAAAATAGGTAACTTTGAAATACCAGTGGAAGTTGCGTACTTGACAATGTATAGAGTTTATAGTAGTCTCATTAGATAAACACATCATGAGGTCCCAAGTTCGTCGAAGTCGGCGTGGTGAAGTTACGGCCGTAACTTTGTCAAAATACCTTATTTCAGGGTCATTTCAGCATGTGCAATTAGCAAAAGATTTTTTGGTATAACGTTGGACTTTATTCGTCTCAAATGGTATAATATGAACTTATTTACTATTCCTGTCCTGAGTTCCCCTGTAATGGCACTAATCTGCCAACTTGACTGTGTCAAAACAACGTAACCATGTCAAAACACAGAGAAGGTGGGAAAACACACAGTGCTCAATCTGATGTTTTATGCAGTAGATCATGTTTTAATCCAGAGTATTGGGTTATGGGCAACCAAGACGCTGGGAGGACATAGGAAAGGTGTACAATTCCAGACATTTGTTTTGAGTTTGACAAGAAATATGTATCAAAGTGACTATCAATGTCATTTGTTATTATGGCGAACTCATAGACAAGAAAATAATACTTTGAAAGAGCAATAATGACGTAGTGATGACTGAATTATAAGTACCCGTGCCATGATGTGCAATACTTTGAACAGCGTAATTGTTATTATTTGACATGGTCATGATGTTTTGACAGGTAACATGTCATTATCTACCCCTGTTTGTGCCCTAGGTAGATTCATTTAGAATTATTTTGCATATACAGCCAACGGCAATGGTCACTGCTTGCCTGGTACTCTGGACAAAGTAAGAACCACGAAACATGACTGGTCGGCCTGGTGTCAGTATAATGTGACTGGGTGGGATATTGTGTGGGCCTTTGACAAGATATCTCAGTGTAGCAGCACTATAAAGAGGGCATTGGGTCCAACTGCTACAAATAAGCACCTCATTTCATAGATTTGGTCACTGGCCCTGTGGCATAAAACTAACTGCAAAGCTTTACCTTGTGAAGTCGGTCAAAAGAACCCTAAAGGGTTGGCTGGACGTTAAAATAACCCAACAAACAAACTATAACCTACCACATTGAAATGATAACAAGGAGGCAAGTTTAGGCTAAATCACATGTATTATCACACAAACACACCCTGATGGGTTAAACGAAGTACAGTAACAATCAATGCCTTAGCATAATACATTAAGTTAACAATACACATATAAGAAAAAGATTTGATGCGATGCGTTGACGTCGTGTGTTGTCACGCTACAGACAGGCGTTCTAGTGACGTAGGCGTGATGTCACAGCGCGACGTAACCAGGTTGGTCGCTAGGTAACCTGATGCTTGCTAGTGGTTATACTACAATACCCTGGTATTGCACCCATAACCTACCGGAACACAATGATAACAGTGAGGCAAGTTTGGGCTAAATAACATGTATTATCACACAAACACGCCCAAACAGCCCAAACCGCCTACAAAGTTAGGCTATTACAACACAATCTATCATTAAACATACCCTGTTCAGACGAAGGATCAATGTAAGAAAAAACAGCATTTGATTTCCAGAACCCCCTAACCTTGATCTGGGTGATGTCATAGCTGATCAATAACACGTAGGTTGCTGCACCCCTCCTAAGACTATGTGGTGAATAACCTGGGCCTAACCCCGCCTTCATGGCTAATTCCCTAATTTTCTTCCTAAACATAGAAGCATGAGAACCCTTTAGCTTACCCCCAGAAGGTAACATAAATACTCTATTGTTTGGTTCCAAGCGTAGGATTTTTATCAACTCTTTCAACCAATATACCGGGCCCAGGACTGATGATGGGTTTACCCGGATACAAATTTCCCGTGGTTCTGGTCTACATTGGTCCACCTTTGATAGAACAACTAACACAACAACACCTAACTTGTTGAACATTAAGTCTTCACTCTAATGGCGTGAAGCCCACAAATATTTGAACATCTTAAAAGGGTTCTAAAATACAGGGTAACAGGTCTATGGGGAATATTGGTTTCGCTCGCCCACAGCCAATGAAGGTGTTGGCCACCTTACCACTGTAATCTCAAGCAGAATCAAACTTTGAAGCAAGCTGTGATAAAAAGGTATTGATAAATGATGCCGTATTTTCTTCAGGGATAGGTTGGTTGGATTCAGCATGAATTAAATTTATGGAAAAAGATTTTTTTTATTTTAGGAATGATATCATGAATATTTTTCCAACATTTTTTAGAGTCATGCTGACTTGTAATTAATTCATCCTTGACAAAAATAGCTTAAGCATTTCTTACAGCAGTCAAACCTTTATTTTTTAATATTCTTGGAGACTTCCAATCATCCTCATTTTTAGTTCTTTTATGCCTCCGAAGAGCCACATCTTCCTCTTCAATTCTATTAGCTTGTTTGATATTACAACAACCTGTATATAATACTGAAACAGTACTTAAAATTGTTAAACCAAAAAGAAATGGAAAATACAAAAGAAGTTAAACTTGAAATAAAATTAGTGTGAGTCTGATAATTTGTTGTGTGGCCTTTTTCCAAAAGTACTTAGATTTGTCAGACTTTTTCTGCCTTAAGTTGTAAGTAAGGTATTGCCCCAAACAAATATAGCTTAGGCTCTGGACTAGGTGTCAGCTCTGGGAAAATGGGTGAAGGCATTAATAGGTCTTCAAAAATATTCAACTCCTCGTTAGAAGTATGGGTCTGGGTCGCTCTGGGGACTAGGAGGGGGCTGGGGAATGTCGACCTATAAAACTTGGACAGGGGGCTGTGGGGACTTGTTCCTCCGTCCGTTCCTTCTCCCACCACAGGTACCTCTGTGCATGACTGTGAATAACCGATGTGAAATTAAAACAAAATGAAAGGAAAAAAATAAAACAGTAACAATTTAAAAATACGAAATAATATAAACTCAATACGTGAGCAAACAATTAAGTGAAAGTGTTTTAATAAATGAAAAATATCCTATTGAAAAATTAGACAATCAGCAGACAATGAAAAGGAAAATACACCTTGAAATAGAGAATGTGAATCAGTACAGTATTATAGTTACATTTCCACGTCATTGGGTGTAGGGGTGGCATCTGAGGTAGAGGCAGCACATCTTCTGCCCCTTCTTGGATACCAGGGGTATCTGATGGAGCCTTACTTCTATGTCCTGGTTTCACTCCTGTAGCAAGTTGCCCCTCGGCTGTGCAAGCTTCCTTCTTTTTCCTTTTCTCTGTAGAGAATTATTTGAATATATTTAAGTAAGTTTACTGATAGTTATTGCAGTATTAAGTTTGTTTTGACATGGTTACTTATCTCAGTATCTTGCAGCATTAAAGGAAACCTTGCAGATAAATTTACAAAGTGCTGACTTATGTGTATTTTATTTCACTTACATATTCTAAAATGATTTCAAATGAGAAAAAGGCAAAATGTCAAGGTGTAAGGCCGTCATTCAGGAAAGAAAATTTGATTTGGGAATTCCCTAAATTCTGGACTGTTTAGTACTCCCCTTGCTACGTCATTATCATGGCGATTCCATTTTAAAATAACTAGGAATTCCCAAGTTAATAAATGAATGTGTAAGGTCACAGGGGTCACCAACATAACTTAAGGTTACACACACCACCTATATAAGGACACACACAGTGTTCAACCTCTCTTAAAGGATCACCCTGTTCCTACTTATAATTATCTGGGAAGCTACCCGTTTGGTTAGTTGTTGTATATTGGTTGTATTGGCTGAGGGTCATAACGACAGTCCCTCTCATTTAGCCTCTATGAATTATGGGAGGTTACTTCCTTAGTTATGATATACTACTTGTTACTTATATTTCAATTGGATGAGGGTCATTGCGACAGTCCCTCTTATTTAGCCTTAATCATTATCTCTTAATGCACTTCGATTAAAGTAACACAACTATTTAAAACAGTTGATTCATATTTATTTAGAGAGGTTGGGAAGGCCAGTAGAAGACCTTTTATCCGTGGTAGATGTTACATAAATGGTTACTCTAAACACACACACAATGATCTTCAATGCATAGATATGCATTCATATTATAGTTACTCTAAACACACACATAATAATCTTCAATGCACACATATATGCATTCATATTATATAAACAATTTCACTATGCACATAGTTATGAATACTGTGGCTTCTCCAACCCACCAAGCCCCCTCACATGCTTATATTTGTCAATTATGATAATAAGAATTTTGTGTTCTCAAAATGCCAAAATATATAATAGGGAAAAGAGGGCCTCCATTACCAATGGTGTGCATCTCCCTACCTACCTCCTTAATAGGAAAGCCTAGTGATAGCCTTGCAGTGATGACCAACCAACCATTTCTGATATAGCCTGGAGACACATAGCCCGATCCTATAGGCTGGGTGCACACAGCACTACCAGCCCTGACCAACACCAGTTCCACAGTCCCCCGACCCCCCTCTCTGACTCTCTGTGTGTATCTCTGTCTCTCCTGCCTTCACTGCCTGGTATTATATTCCAAGCTCCAGCAGCCAGCACCTGTCTCTACGTCACTGAGCCTTTGTTTAACTATTGGTCAGTCATCAAGGCCAAGCCCAATTCTAATTATATTACTATGGCAGTGATGGTTTTATCATCTGCTTGGGTGTGGCTACTCCATTGATTCATGTTTCCAATAAGGCCAAACCAATGAATTATTGTTGCATGTGAGTGAACCTGATATCCCAGACATATCCCAAAGACATACCTCGAAACAAATGCAGATGATTAGGCAATATGATTAATGATAGCCTTGATGTGGCCTAATATTAATATTTTATGTTTATGGTTGATTTCCAATTTATGCATATTATAGAGTGGGGAATTCCCTTTTTTGAAAGCTGGAGATTCCCAATTAGTGTCCTGGATTTCCCTTAAAAACTGATGAAAAATACCAAATTTCAATGTCCCACAAATCTGTCAATACACAGAATTTTCTTTAGATTTCTCTAGCACGATTAGTTCTTGATACAATTATCATGATCAAAGAATTCCATTGGAAAATATTCATGCCGTCATTATGTGCAAGCTGTCCTTTAAGCACCTCTGATTGGTTGTTTTGATGATATCCCCTTGGCACTATATTGTTTTGACATGGTTTTCATAAATACTTTGAGACTCTGTTTCTTCACCTGACAGTCAAGGCTGTTGCCTTCCTCTTTTTCAATGTTCAACACAGTTACGAATAATCCCAAGGGTGTCCATTGCTCTGTATCAGAAAATATTATTCAAATAAATTTGGAAAACACTGAAAATAATGCAGGGAAACATAGGCAAAGGGAAAAAAATAGTTACCAGCAAATAGGGTTATGAAAAATACTAGTATGATGTTTTTTGGAAATGAGGCTATTTTTGACAAAAATTGACAAGATAATCATGTTTTTAGGGCGTAGTGTATTCATTTTTTATTTTGCAATAGTATTAGTAGTGTGTGCAAGATAGATCTTGCAATTCTAGATATCTTGGTACCGATAAGAAATCATACCATGAAAATTAACAATGGTAGCCTCGTACTAGGAAAGAAAAGTGACTTGGTCGTTTTTTTTTTAAAGGATTGACCATGCGTGGTGATGCAATGTGTGGAAGTATTGTTTCCATGATATAAGTGTACCTAGTTTTTATAGCCATGAGACTGATTCTCTCGATGTTGTTTTCCCTATTAACAGACTAGATTTTAAAAGTAAGAATGTTTTCCTACCACTTTTATCTCACCTTAACACTATGGACTAGTAGTATAACTAGGTTACCTGAATCAAACAACTTGTCTGGTTACACTAAAGTTCCGTTGGTTAGGTTTGGATAACAAGCTGTTCAAGGTGACAGGCGTTATGGCCATGGGCTATGGAGCCTCGTTTAGTGGACCAAGAATAGCCTCGACAGCTAAGATCCTGTCTATAAACCAAGCTATTAGGAGATCATGCTGAAGAAGCTGTTTTGCATATTTCTTGTTCAATTAAAATGAAGCGCCCATTACAAAATGTTTTAAAAGTGTCATTTGTATACAACAGATTCCCAATCATATGAGGCTATGAATATTTTATGAAAACTACCTTTACAGTGTATAGAATCCGGAATTCGTCAAAGTTTGACGGCCAATTCTAATAGGTCAGGAAAATGTTGTACACTTGATGTTGTGTATTCAATCATCAGTTAACAATCATTTCTGTACATGCAAGAGAAGAGCCTTACCATTGGAAATTCCTTCAAGTGATTCCTTGTGTGCCTGGCAATGTTGTGATTTGCTTACTGTTGATGGTCAAAGTCCAAGCTGTAGCTGAAGCACCATATTCTCCCTTGGTAGCTTTTCATCGTGATCTGAGATAATGTATATTGGCAATAGTGTCATTTTTGAGAGATGTGAGATGTTGTTGTGTTGGTGGTTGGAATGGGATGAGGGAGATGTTTTGTATTGTGTTGTGGAGGGAATGTTTGGGATTGTCAAGTTTATAGTTAATGTGAATGATCGTGGGGGGGGGGGGGGCAGCAATGACCCAGCTTGCTCCCATTGGGTAGCATGCTGAAGAAATTACTTTTTTTGGAAAATGTATTTATTGATTACAAAGGAACTGTCAATATTGAGTGATTATTTCGGCAGAATAGTAGTTTTTTAGGCTTGTAATTCTTAGATCGCAGTGAAAAGATTGCTCAGGGCGAATGGGGCTTCAGTGAGATCAAAGTCTATCTGCATCAATTTGATCTTACCTGGATCATCATGAATATATATACATAAGATGACCTGCACCAGTAATCTGGATTATAGACCAACCATTGACCCAAATATCAATAAAGGATAGACAAGGGTTTTTTGTATGGTGTATATGCTGGGGTTGTGTTCATTCACAACTATTGCATTTTGACTTTCATATAAAGACATTCAGGGGAGGGGAGGTTTTGCGGTTTTGGGATGTAAAATTCTACTAAAAAGTTATCATGGGAACGTTTTACCAATGACGCCCCCTTCCCCTATTTTCCAAAAGCGGAATCTGCCAATGCTGTATATATAATTAAAGCTCACAAAATTTCATGTCATTGTACAGGTATGCGTGAATTTACCCTGCCAAGGACTAAGGAAATCATCAATTTCTACTTTTTCCAAATGTTGTTTTTAAAAAAATGATTGTCCAGTGATCTTTACTTTTCTTGACCTACACATTGTAGATATTAAATGGCAGGTTTCAGATATTTTTCAATTATAATCTACATTTTAATTCATCATACATAATGAGTAAATAAAATAAACTATGAAATAGCTAAAGCGGGCAATTGATGTCCGGAACAGAAGTTCAATATTCTTGCTACCTTGATACTCTTTATGTTTTAAAGATGCTTGCAACCCTTTTCTGAATTTATTTTTAAAAAGGTATGTGCTAATAATATTTCTAATCCTCAGGGGAAAATTGGGGGGTCTTCTATTAAGTATGCGTCCATTAAAGCCTGTATTCCGGGATGCGTCCATGTACTTGCGTTCATCATTAATTTTTATTTGCGTTCCTACATGCGTCCCTAATTGCTTTCATGCAATGCAAGTATGAACGCAAATAAAAGGCTATATTCCACGATGCGTTCAGTGACACTAGCATTCCTTTAATTCTCCCTACCACGGATAGCCAATTGATAGTACTTTAAGAACCTGCAGGCTAATTATGACTGAATTTGTCGACAAAACCACTTGGAAAACTATAGGAAATAGACAATTAATTGTTATATATCCATCTATGATGAATGAATTTTCAAACTAATCAGGACATATCAAATGTTTATGGATACTAATTAAAGAATAATGATGAATAACATCTCACCAGATCAAATTACAAATAATGATATAATTCATGGAAATCTCTTGTGTTAAGTCGACACATTACCCAGGATGCATCCTGTTCTTGGCTAACCTGCAGGTCAAACCGAAGAAATTGGCTTTCCGTGGTAGGGAGAATTATGGAAACGCAAGTTTGCTTGCATTCTAGATACCAACATGCATATGTTGGTATCTGGAACGCAAAATAATTATGTTTCTGTAATTAAAGAAACGCAAGTACTCCCCAATGCACCATGGAATATAGCCTTAAGTAGGGGTTGAGGGGTTTGAATCTTTTAATATTGTTTTACGTGCCTGTGCAATTCCAATGCGTATCTAAGCCAGATGTGAGAAGGGGGGTCAAAATGACGATGTTCTGGAATATTTGAAAATGTTCTTATACTTAATGGAAGGTACCTTATTGTGTTTACCCGAAAAATGCTTACCCTGAACTTAATCATGCCACATGCCTTGCTGTCTATCCTAAAAGAGGCAGTGAATCAGAATTACACTTTAGGCGCCAAATTATAACGGATCTCTGTTAGTTCATCACGGTAAATTAGAGCAAATAATTAGCAAAAGAAACGTTTATTCATATGCACACATCAATTTGCCGAATGACAGCAACCAGAATTTCAAGTGTAGCAGCAATTCTCAAACAGGACGATGGTAAGATTATCAATTAATTTGTTAGGTTTGTTTACAACACTAGTGTGCTGGTAGCTAAAGCCCCATCCCCATGAATGGGAAATTTACTGATGATAAACGTTTATTTTCGGTTTGTATCGGTGAGGAAGGGAATCCTGTTTTCAGTGATGAAAAATTAAAAAGAAAAGGTATAAATTTGTTGGGACACAGTGGATGATGAATTTACGATGATATACAGGTATTATCATCCAAAAAAAGCCGCCAGACTGGCCCACAATAAACCCATTTATCGTTGATATTTTTTACAATCAAATTAGGCCTGTTTGATATATCCATCGACAATGATGACAGGATATTCTGTGTTGTCCCTTTATATTGTCGGAAAATATGTGGCTTCTATAATTCTTGGTGTCAGCCTGTCTATGGGGACCTGGCGTCACTAATTCATCGTCGACTACAATCTCGTCATGATTTATAGTCAACCTTTTGTTCCCATAGGAACAGGCCTAAAGTCATGTAACACAAGAGGGAAAATAAATTAATAAAACCTATGCCTACTGCTACCTTAAGTGGGGTTTACACAGGCCGATAAAATCCTTACGATGGGTACCTTAGGATAGCCTTACGATAATTCCGATAGCCTTACGATAATCCCGATAGCCTTACGATAATCCCGACGACGTTATCGGCCTGTGTAAACCCGTTTTATCCTAAGGATTTCATTGTCCTAAGCCTATCATAAGGCTTACGATGATTTACCAGGACTACTTCCTTACGATAATGACAATTTCAGACGTGTTTGAAATTTTTTGGAAAAAGCTTAGGATAATGGACTTACGACAATGAAATTAAGGTTACGATAATGAAGTGTTTTATCCTAAGAGCCCCTGTCGGCCTTTGTAAACCCCCCCTGCCTTATGTCAAAGGAAATGTTCCTATACAAATCTATTAGCTACTTTCATTGTCATAAGACTTAGGTCACCCTTACGATAACCATTATCTCTTCATTATCCTAAGGAAAATATCGGGCTGTGTAAACCCTCCAGGATTAAATATGTTACGATAACTATTACCGATAACCTACGATAATGACCTAAATATTATGTAATTACCTTAGGATAACTCATTAACCTAAGGTTGACATAAGGGAATTTTCGTAAGGACCCGTTGACGGCCTGTGTAAACCGGGCTTTAGCCACGAGTCTGTCCTAGACAGGCCTAGACCAACCTTTTCTCTAAGCTGAACGGGTGAGAAAGATAAGGCGGTGATCCACGTTGCGACATTTTGCAAACCGACAAAACAATTCTGAGTGAACCGATTTCCGGACCGACGGTTTTTTGTCGGTTGAGAATCGGTTTGCCAATTAAACTTGTTGGTCCTAAAATCGGTCCACAATCAGTCCACAATTGGTCCCCTTGCCATGATCCATGGTGAGGTGAAAAACCGATACTTTTCTTGTATTCTAGACTATAAATTAGTAGAAATACTATTTAAAAAATCGGTTGGTTAATTTATCAAAATTTTGCTAATATTTTTATATTTCACTTCTTAATACGTTTAATACGACCAGAAATATGTAATATTTAATCTGTTTGATTAATATAAAGCAAAAAAGTAAAATACTTGTTGAAAAGCATTAGGAAATATATCATGTGAAAGAGCATTCATTTTAATATCTTTTGGTAACATTTTCGTTTTATTATTTCCAAAAATGAATGAAATAACCTTGAAAATGCATACACATAATAAAATTGGTTCACAATCGGTTCACAATCGGTTCACAATTGGCCCAAAATTATTAAACAGGTTTAATAATTTTGTCGGGCCGTCGTCGGTTGGAAATCGGTTGAAATAATGATGTCAGTTGGAAATCGGCTGGAAAAAATCGGTTGACATGATCCACGTTGCGATATTTTCCAAAGTGAACCTATTTCCAGCCGATTTCCAGCCGATTTTGGAGATAAAAAATATTTTGAAAATCGGTTGGAAATCGGTTCAATTTTGTCGCAACGTGGATCACCAGCTATACAAAGCCAACCACATATGCAATGACATGGCCTAAAACACCAATCGTCTGCCGAGCCACTTCAAATGTACAATTTACCTTCTAAGGTTAATCCTATGGCATTCAAGTCTATCTCAGACCATCTGATAATGTCCCTTCCATTCCATTTAGGCTTGTTTAAAATTGATGTCTTGTTAAAGTATAGAATTTTAGTTGTTTTTTTTCTCACAATCACTGGCCTTTTAGTTATGACAGGGACGGATCCAGGGGGGGGGTCAGGGGGTCCCCCTTTTTAATGTGGACCCCTAAACTACAAAAAGAGGGGAAAATGTTTCGCGCGTACACACGTTTGCATGCAGTTTTAGTACTTAATCTATATGCTGACCCCCCCTTTCGAAAATTCTGTATCCGCCCCTGTATGGTATCCTAATTTTTTAAATGTGAAAAATGTATTGTTCTGGATACATTCAGATAAAAAGATATGTTATTGCTTACTATTGTGAATATGAAATAATGTTGTTAACCAGTTAATATTAACTGTGATTGTAATAAAATAATCATAGTCAAACAATCTGAGAATACATTATTGAAACTGTCTTAGGGCTATATTCCACAAGTGGTATTTACTTGTGGCACCATGAAAAGATGCAAGCAAACTGCTGCAAACTTGCTTGTGCTAGGGTACTGCAAGGTGGAATATATGTACTTGTGGCACTTGTTTGCGGCACTTGCTGATTTATGTTCTCTATGGAATACTTGCATTTGCAGATACCAACATGTTGGTATCAAAACTGCAAATTACTTGGGGCACCTAAAAATAGCGACTGCAAATGCCAATAGCAAGATTGGATATGGCCTTAAGGCTTCCATTGCAGTATGAAACGCAATTTCATTTGGGAGATATCTTTTTTAAATGTTGGCTACTATTTCAGATGGAAATCAATTAATATCATCTCATAAATTCTTTGAAACTAAAAACATTTAGATAATGCAAAACATAGACTACTCCCTCTTGTCCATCATATGATATTTGTTCTACCTAATAATTATTTCAATCAGTCAAAATGATATAAACAAATCATAATAATGAAAGGTATTTTTGATTTTTCAGAAGTTCGCTATGGAATTCCATAACATTCGTGTATCAGTTATGATCTCTACTTGCTTTCTGTGTGTACACGGTCAAGGTCCCTGTACAGGAGTAAGCTGCCTTATAGGTAAGACAATCCTGATTACCTTTTTGTCTAGCTAATCAACACTGTCATTGATCAATAAACCATCTAATCATGAAAAGAATCGTAAAACAACATAACCCGGCACACCTCGTTAATATCATTAAGTTGTGTAAATATAGAGTTGTCAATAGTTGTTTGAATTTCACTATACTACCCCATTTACATGGAAGATTTTTGTATTTTTATATCTATTTTCACTTGAACATTAGATCTGTTAAACATACATGATAAATAGACTAGTTTTAGATGTTTATTTCTATACTGTATACCATTCTTTCCTATCACTGAACAAAGATATTGTAGTACCTGTACTTTATTATATTGACTCACAAGTAATCTGCCCTGGTCAAGTGAGCCACTTTAATAAAGAAATAAAGATAAGAAAATGAGTTGTGGTCATGCTTTATGAAAAGGGAGATATGTGCATCTTTGTGGGCAAATTCTAAATTACAAAAAATCTGCATCTTATTTAATGCCATGTTACACTACAAGTCAGGTCACATTTGCGTTTGGTCACATTGACCAAAGCAAGTGATTCGTGTATTTTATAGACATGTTCGTAAAAAACAAAAACACAAGCAAACATTAACCAATGTGATTCAACATGTGCCATCGCCACCCCAAAGTATGCCAAGGTGACCCCAACATGCCAAAACGCATAGTACAATAATTATGTGACCCAACATTATGATTTTTGTAATATTTTCCATAACACATTTATCCTAGATTAATTTTGACATTTTTTTTGCTCCTCATAGTATAGTTAAATAAAGGGTGGAATTCGGGTAAAAGTCATTGACTGGATGTTAAAGCACAAACTGTAAAACATACATGTGTAGTCCATTACAAAGTTCCCATTGTAGCAACAAATGGTAGGTCAACGATGAACACATTTGTTGTCTACTTTGATCATTTTTCAGACACACACACATTTTAAATGCTGTAAATGACTTAAAAGAGTTGAAGTCTGATCTAGGTTAATCTCGAAGTTGATGTTGTGAAAAACGAAAGGTCCTATCTCCTCAAACGGCAACTGTGTAGTGGAGAGATCCCCACTGTTCAACACTGCACTCTGGCTAGTGGCTCACCTGATTGGTCAGTTGTGGTCATGTGTCATCAATATTCATGTCTGCTCTCACCATCTTATGGGCTTGGTCAGGGGTGTTGGGATCTGGGTAAGCGGGGTCATTAAGGGGGAGTGTAGGTGGTAGGGGCCACACTTAGCACTCTGTATGTTGTAGTGGTGGCAGGGGCCACTCTACTACTCAGGCGTCGGCTGGGGGAACAAGATTAGTTCCCAAGTTATCCAAATTAGTATCTACTTAGCCCAGTTTGATGAAATGGTCTATAATAGTGTAAGTGGACACGGTCCAGGTGTTCGCCTAAGATGTCTATTTTGTTTTTAGGCTAGCCTCACATTGTCCCACGCAGTCGACTGGGAGACAAAGTTAATGTTGTTTCTATCAGTCATTATGCAAAAGGCCCCCTTGGTACATTGCAGGATGCCGTAAGCCGGTACATTATGAGGACCAGTACATCCGGGTACCCAACCCAAAGAACAGCTACAGTGTTGGAGAGCAGGTTACCTATGAGTGTCTCCCCCACTGCAGACACAGCAAGGGGTCACCCTACTCCAGGTGTCAGGATGACAGCAACTGGGGGAAACCATCACTTGTGTGTAAGTTCAGTATTTTCTAACCAACTTGTGGTCCTGCACAAAGACATTGCATAACAGCACAAGCTCGAGGATAACTTTAAGAATGGTTGTGTGACAGCACAAAGTTGCATCGTTACAAAACCCTTATATCTCTGTTTCTACTAGATCAAATTAAATTCTGTAAAAAGGGGAAACAAAGTCTGTAATTTTAAATCATTGTTTTAGTGTCAAAACATGTGTTTTTGCGATCAAAGTAACAACAAAATGTTGCCCTGTTTTATTATCATCTTTGTTACAAAATTCATTGTGCAACAGGCCACTGGGGCTGATATCCCTGTCATACTGAATGTTGAAATCCCATCAATACCCCCTTTCTAGTTGGTTTTGGATTCATCATACCCTGGACATATTTCTGAATAGAACTGTAAAGTTAAGACCAATGGAATAAATGAAAAACCCTTTTATACTGTTGGAAGTACGTTCTTGTATCACTAGGGTGATGACACATTGGTTATCAACCTGCCTGTATCAGTGATTGATAAAACTATTTACCACTGTCCTCGCACAAACCTGTTTCACCCTAGGTTATGAATTTGTATAGGTTTCCTATGGATTGCTTGTGGTGGCAGCTACCAACACGTTGGTATCTGAAATGCAAACTACTTGCGTTGCCCACCACGAATGATCCCCCAACGCAAATTGGAACATGGCCTTTAGATTCCTTTCATGAGACAACAGCTGGTCATTTACATAATCCTATTTGGAATTTTGAAAATAGATTTCCAGAAGCTATGCGTATATTTCCATCTTAATTTTTTTTCTTCTAAAACAACACCCAGCCTTTTGCATCTATATTCTCTTTTCTCTGCAGAGAAGATTCCTTGCGGGATAACTATTGATGTTAAACCCTTTTAGGTGGCTGCATCTGTGAATCTCCCCCTTCGCCTGACAACACCATACAAGATGCTGGAACGGACAGGAAGGTTGGATCTGAGGTAACCTACCAGTGTGCAGTGGGATACCACAGCAGCACTGGAACAGTGATGAGGTATCGATGTGTTTACATTCACAGACCTATATGGACAACTACTGATGCAGAGATAGCATGTGAAGGTAAGTTGTTGGGGTCGCTAAACCTCTCCAATGTTTGTTTGTATCTTGGGCGCCAACCAAAAGATATCCACTAAAACAGCCACGGAATTTGTTATACCCGTGCTAACAAGGTTAAAGCCTGTCAGCTCAACCTATAATATCCAACCCTATTTTGCCAAGCATTTTGATTGGCTTGCAAACCTGCAAATCTGCCAGTTGGTCAAATTTAAGAAATCATAATATTTTACCAGGGATACTGACCAAAAACATCCATGAAATTTTGCGGATTGTTTTAAGGGCCACGAAGTGAAAATCTTCCCAAGAAAAAAATCCATGAAATTTCATGGACATGAAAGTTCATTGAGAATTCATGGATCCTAAAATTAATCATGATTATATGTTCATTCATAAGAGACCAATGGAACAGTTTGGAAAGAGACCAAGGCCCATATCTTCGTAACTAATTTGGCTGATCAGGGAAAATTTGAGTAGGGTCCCATGATCAGCAATTTTGCCTTTTAACACAATTTATAGTGTTATTGAAAAAAAGGATCAAATAGGAATTATTAGGCGTAAAATTTATTCATGATAGACAGAATTCCTGATCACGAGATGCTAATCAAAATTTCCCTGATTAGCCAAATTAGTTACGAAGATGTGGGCCCTGATTGAAAGGAAAACAAGAAAAATCCACGAAATTGTTTGGATGCTTTAAACCCATGCTTGGAAATAGCGTCATGGTTGGGATTAAAACTTTTCGTTGGTCATGACCTTTTGTGGATGTATTTTGGTCGGCACCCCAGTACTTGGGGATAAAGAAAAATACAGGTGTTTATTATTTGAGTAACCCAACTCTAAAAGACAAGGATGGCTTGTACAGTAATTAGATCCAACCTTGTCTAACCCTGGGATATACCTAATGTGGGAATGGCATAATTGCTGATAGAGGTCAATTCACAAATGTCAGGAAAACAACATTACTTCACATGAATGATGGTATGGCGGGACTTGAAACACAAAAACCTTGATAGCTTATATTAAAAAAAATCTTACACTTCAGAGTACACTTAAAAAGACCTTGCTAGGTTCTATGAAATGTTCGTAGGTTGATGCTGCCACCTTGCGAACAATATCACAATCATCCAATTTTATTTTGACATTTTCCTTCCTATGATAATTATAATTATTTGGAGACAAAGATTTCCAGATATGAATTTCATTTTTATTTTCTGTTTCCAGAAGTGCGTTGTCCGGTCTTGACTGATCCTATTGATGGGTACATCTTGAACAAAGACACCTCTCCGGGAACTGAAGTCACTTACCGATGCAACCATGGGTACAGCCTGACAGGTGAATCCAAAAGGACGTGTCAGATGGACGGTACCTGGACAGGGACCACGGGGCTTTGCAAAGGTGACAACTGTCAGTTCACATGTACATTTTGTGGCTAGTGTAAATGTACCAGTGGATTATCTAGATCAAGTTGTTAGGTCCCACATTTCACCCATTTTTTACTTTTTGTTGTAGCTTTTATCTACAAATATCTCTGCTAATAAATCACCATCCCACAATTTAACCTATGCAAACATGAGAATGGACCTGATGATATATTCCCGTGGGTTTATAGAGTAAAGGGAGATTAAATAAATCCAGTACAGACCTCTGTTTGATATCAAAAAAGTTATTCCCCAGCTGATAGACCAGAGGGCGGACTGCTCAGAAGATACGCCTCTCCTCTGTCTCCTTGATGTAACTAAGCTCCATGTCGCATGTCGAATTTAAGAAAAGGGTCATGTCACATGTCCCTTAGGTTGCCATGTCACATGTCGAATTTAAGAAATGGCCATGTCGTCGTGTCGAATTTAAGAAACGGCTTTGTCGCCGTGTCAAATTTAGGGGTCTAGGGCCATCAGCTTGGTTCACAAAGCTATACGGCCCTCTACTATACCAGGGGAATAACTTTTTTGATATCAAACCTCTGTCAGTACTTTATGCTTTTTTAATTTTTAACTTTTTACCCCTATTTCGCCATCTTCTCAAAATCAATTTATTCTTGATATTTGTAGATTCCTGACATGGCACTAACCTCCCTAGCATAATCTAAGGGCCCCTCAATGCTTCCAGCGAGTGTTTAGTCACTCCAATTTCCCCCCAATACCCTGACCCTCTGTAAAGTTGTTAAACATCGCAAATACAATTACCAATAGAGTAACCAGTGTCTCTGTGACTGTCTACATTTATTTTTAATATCGCAAAATAAGCGCACTCATGTGTGAAGAATCTGTGTTATTTTCTTCCAGCCATTGATTGTCAAAATCCTGTTATCCCTAATGGAAAATGTAACACCTCGAACTCCGTCCCTGGGTATGGAACCACTTACCCAAATATGGTGGAATGCAAGTAAGTACTCATCACTTTAACATGGACACGCAGATTCCGGCTGGAGTTATACACGCAGGCACGGCAGCAGATTGCCGCGCACAGAAGATTGCTTGTATACGTGGGGGTCAGGTCCGCACATCCAGGTAGGCCTGTATACACGGGGTTGTTAAGTCCGCACGGACAGGAAGGCCTGTATGCGCTGAGTTATGCTCGCGCATACTATAGGAAAACTAACAGAGGATGATCGTACGACCCTGAATACGAGGTGGGTGTCGAAAAATTACAGCCCGAGGCCGTTAGGCTGAGGGCTGTAATTTTTCTGACATCCCACCGAGTATTCAGGGTCGTACGATCATCCGAGGTTAGTTTTCCTTATATTATACACCGTAATTACTCAGAAATTCAAGAAATAAACCATTTACACGAGCGGAGCAAAGTGGGCCGTACGTACGTCCGAAAGCCGATCACGTGATGACGCCTTCCTCCGACGGAAACACCCGAAGATGGCCGAACATTGATTTTTTTTTCATCTTCTCCCTAACTGCTTAGATCGATCTCTTATTGATTAAATATGTCTTAATAAGGGTTAAAATGAAATAATATGATATCGATATCGAAAAATAAACGCTTAAAACATTCAAATTGACACGCCGATGTCCGCAGCAAAGTGGGCCGTACGTACGTCTGTAAGCCGATCACGTGATGACGCCTTCCTCTGCCGGAAACACCCGAAGATGGCCGAACATTGTTTTTTTTTTTCATCTTCTCCCTAACTGCTTAGATCGATCTCTTATTGATTAAATATGTCATAATAAGGGTTAACATGAAATAATATGATATCGATATCGAAAAATAAACGCTTAAAGCATTCAAATTGACACGCCGATGTCCGCCGATGTCCACCGATGTTCGCCGGAATGGCCCGACACCTCCTTGCTCGTCTCGCCGGGTACAAGCTTCAGTAAAATTCCAAGATGGCGACCGCGGACGGCGAAGGAGGGTGGGCCATACTAAGAAATACTGACCAGTGTGCCGATACGACGAAAATATGGACTCTGTTTGTCCGGTTGGTATTCGTAATGTATTTTGGCATCGGTGTATAATATACTGATCTTTATATACGTGGATACTATATTAAATAATTATATATGGTATCATCAAAATTATTTATAAATATGTTTAAACCCCATTTTGTTTTCTTTTTTTCCCTAGGTTTGATCTAAGTGCTGCACATTATAAGGATTTAGAAATATCTGCATGCCACTATACCTTACGTCCGCGTATGTAAGCAGATCTGTATGCGCGGACTTTGTATCCGCATATATAAATTTTTTTATATACGCTACAGCCGCATACGCGACTGTCGCGCATATAGTCGGCCCCGCAGATTCCTACCCTTCACCTTGGGGTTGCATGTACGGGTGGGGGGGGGGGGGGGGGTGCAGGGTGCATGCTCCCCCTTTTTGGCCGAAATATCAATTGTTTCTTAATGTAAAATTTATGTGTGCAGAGGGCGGGTGGAAAAATGTTGATGTAGCAAGCCCCCTTTTTATTTATATTCTTGGATCCGCCCCTGTGTTGGGTCACTAGAAAACTAAGTAACCTCAATTGAATTATAACAAAGGCCACTGTCTGCTGTCTTTTGATTGGTCCAGACCTGGATGCACTCTGTATCAGTGCTCTGGCTGTGTAGTCCAACACCAACATATAGGCTTTCTATAAAGGTGGACTAAATAGTTTTGAGTGATGTTGTCACAGTTGTTGGAAATGCCACATTGGTTCTTTTACAAAATGTAACTAAAACTATAGGTCATTGGCACAGTTTTGGTGTATTACCTCATAAGGTCATGTATAGTGTATTATCAGATTAACTAAAGTATCTTTTAACTGTTTGCACTATATTGAAGGGTTCAACTCCTACTCATTTTTAATGAAATCATGTTTATGACAGGTGTGACCCTAGTTGTGGAGGTGTGGGTTTTCCGCTTTTCTGCACCTTCCGAGGTCAATGGACACCCGACCCCAGCACCAGGTGTCAAGGTGAGAAACAATGACCATTTGCCAATTGAACAGGCAATCATATGAAAGTATGAATTAATTGTGCTATAATCAGATTGAAATGTAAAAGATTGTAAATTTAAAGTGTTTTATTCTTGTATCTTCTTAAGAAAGATCTGTAAGTTATTGAAATGAAAACTCCAAACCTAAAACAGGATTATGATGCTAATATCACTCCTCAAATGTTTTACTCTGATAGAGTCAAGCTTATTGAGTAAAAATGAAAGCTTATTATTTGCCATAAAAATTAGACGAAATTAATGTTGTATTTCTCATCATTTTCTTTTAAGGGTGCAGAAAACAAGTCAGGACACCATTTTCAGGTTCAACCAACATGAATTCCAGGTAAACATCCAACATGTGACCATTTGTCAACATATATAATCATGATCATCTAGACTTCCCATCATTGTTCTCGGTTCGTCATACACAATGATCTAAACTTTCTGGACTCAAATTGCATAATACATTTCGTAATGCATCAGTCTATCACTATTCTTGCTTGGAAGCCTAGACGGTTTGATCTTCACTACCTTCCAAATTATAGAAGAAATGTGTTTGTTAATGTTTGTATTTGTAATACTGAGAAAAGCCACTGCGTAACAAATTGCTTTTCACGTGGTTTTGTAGATATCATGATTGCTTTTTACGACAGGTTCATCAAATACTCTATATAAAATTTGTTTAGACAGGGGAAACATCCTTGTAAGTGTGATGAACGGCTATTCATCCAAAATACATAGAGGTCAAAATAATAGAAATAAGGTAATAGTAGAAATATATGTAAGAGAACGAAATATATGTAAGAGAACGAAATAGATGTAAAGGAACGAATATGTAATAATGAACGAAAGTATAGAAAGCCTGAAAAAGAGGCACGAATATGTAAAAGAACGAATATGTAAAGAACGAATATGTAAGGAACGAATATGTAAGGAACGAAAATGTAAAGGAACGAAACCCGGAAATATGTAAACCGGAAGTGAAATGTAAACCGGAAACGGAAAATATAAACCGGAAGTGACGTCAGTTGTAGGTCACGTGACCGAAAGCAGCCAATCAGGGCTGACCTCTAGAGTATATAAAGGGGCGGTGAGGCCCGAATAAACAGAGTTCTTTAACAGTTCTCCTGGTGTCCAGACGTGTCCTCTTTCCTGAAACAACCGCTAAAGATGAGCCGATTAGAGTAATTAACCAGAAGTTAGGACAAAACAGTCGAAGCTCGAGATAGGTAGTAGGAACACAGGGTAAGGGGCCCGACGGCCCGAAGAACGAGGAACGAGGGAACGGAGTAAGGCACGAAGGCCCGAAGTAGTCCCGGAAACCGAGGTGTAGTATGGCACGAAGACATGGGGAACGGAACGAAGGAACGAAGTCCGCGGGGACGAGGGCGCGGCATGCTCGGCCCCACGCTACCAAACAATAGGCGACCGTCGGCCCGTCGCCCCCGCGGACCGGAACTGAGGGGTGGACCGCCCGGTCGGGGTGAATGCTGGTCTGGGAGATAGAGCGAGACGAACCCCGGCCGACCCGTACCCCTACCATAATTTCCCTTCCCCGCAGTCCTCCGTTGACATCGAGTGCCGATTCCCGACCGATTCGCTCAGCCCCCCCTCGTGCGCGAGGCACGACTCTAGAAACACATCTCGGTTCTTGGCCCGGATTCCCCGTCCGCCCCGAGACCCGAACAACCCCCACGTTCCTCTGTTGTAAGAATCGGCAACCCCGACTTACCAGAGAACGTCACATAAGGCTTTACATCACAAAAGTTAATCATGTGGTCTTTATTTTTCAGCACCCACTTTATGTTTGGAGGAGCTGATACCGTCAACAGTACTTACTTTCCAATGAAAGGTTTGTCATCTCATCTTTGCAAAAAGTCAACTTGCTTAGGTATTTACCTTTAGCCATATTCCACTTTGTGGTATTTGCTTGTGGCACCATGGATAAATGCAAGCAAACGGCCACAAACCTGTTCGCAGTAGGGTGCGCAAGGTGGGATATAGGTACTTACAAAACCTGCCTGTAGCACCTGCTATCTTATACAGGATTTCTATGGACTGTTTGTCATTGGGGATACCAACATGTTGGTATCTAAACCTCAAATCGCTTGCAGACTCTAAAAATAGCAACCGCAAATGCTACCTACGGCATAGTGGAATATGGCTTTAAACCTCCAGTAATTTAAGCTTGAACCATAGACATATAAAAACAGCAGAGAAAATTATTAATCATTTGATTTATTCTCTTTAATGTAGCTTATAATAGGAGTATAAAGATGATTGCATTGAATGATCTTTCTATGGGATTTCCTTTTGTATAATGGATTTGAATTATGACGATTTAGGACCATACAATACTTTACTTTAACATACTATCGAACATATTCCCAGGCATATACTAGGACTTTTAATGTTTCTATATGTCGAAGTGAATGAAACATACATACATATGTAAAGATATATTTTGCTGGTTTTGTAACACAGTAGAGTTTATCTTTACAATTAGTTAAAAACGGGAGCTTGAATGCCATATACCGGGATATGGGTACTGGCCCTCTCATGAGTAATGCATACAGACTGATACCATAATACCTAAACATGAACACTTTTAGAAATCAGCCAATTTTTGCACCGTTTCAGATTACAAGTCAGTATTTGATGTTGAAATGTACATGAGTCCCTGGGTTAACTTATTATATCCTCGACTATCATGGCACTGTGGGACATTTTGGTGGGCCACCATGTGGTGGCCTGATCATAACATTGTTTTTTTAGAAGCATTGCTCATTCATCTGATGTTTTTGATATACTCTATGTTCCTTTGATGCAGATCGTGTGTTGACTGGAGGTTCCACCAATGGGAATACTGTCGGGACACCACTGAGTGTTGTCTCACTAGCCATCACTACTATAGCCGGCATGGTCTTAGTGAAGGGTATGGTGCTCCATACACAGGGTGACCTTCTCGTGGTGAGCACTGTTGCTACTGACAACCCTGTGACATCCAAGCACTCATACCTTAATGAACCGTAGGTAAACGATGACTGACAATGTTTCGGAACTCATATTCTCGTTCTCTCTGTAGACCATTTATATCTAGTTTTTTTTTCATTGTACCAGTATTAAAATATGCATAAAGGACATCGAGCATGGCATAGAATGAGGACATTGTTATATGCTTCACTTCGACAACTATGCTAATAGAATAGCAAATTGAACACTCCACATTATGAAATAGAGGACATGCCGAATTATAATGACTGACTGTGGTAAAGCCTAAGAAATAAACAAGCTTTCTATATCATATTACTCTAATTGTCCGTTATTTGTTAGAATAAATTAGAAAAGCTTCATCCGAAGAATAACCCATATC
Organism: Lepidonotus clava; assembly: GCA_936440205.1. Classification (NCBI taxonomy): domain Eukaryota; kingdom Metazoa; phylum Annelida; class Polychaeta; order Phyllodocida; family Polynoidae; genus Lepidonotus; species Lepidonotus clava. Next base: position 54,702,555 of record OW387137.1, read on the forward strand.
TGAGGCTAGGACGGGTACCATGGATAAGGGTGAGTGAAATTCTGGTCAAGATAGGGCTTATTAGACAGCAATATCTGACAATATCAGATAATTTCTAACTGATCTGGCACTTCTTCCCCCAAAATAGTCCTTTTTGACTATTTCTGATCACTCAATCAGTGAGATTCCATTAAATTTCTAGTTGAGACAAGCAGTGTGTTCCCCCATTAAAACATAGAATTTCATAAAATTAATGTCTTTAGCCTTTAATTTCACCTTAAGGCTATGTGCAACCACTCCATAATCATATATATTGAAGTAGGAAACAAACGGAGTATTGCCAGTTATTGCCGAATCAGGAATAGATAATAAATCGGCCCTTTTATTAATAATAAAAAAAGAAAAGATTCTAGTGTTAGTGGAAACATGTGAGGCTAATGGCGTCCCATGCTACAATGTTTTCCAACTAAATATCATGTTACATATATGAACTCATGAATATCAATTAGATAGCCTCCGACCAACATGTTTCCAAAATATATATTAATATAGTAAGATAGATAATTATATTACACATAAATAAGGGGTAACATTTATTAGTATGCGAGGAAGCATTGTATAATGGTATCCATAAAGCTTGCCTAATGATTTCTATTGTGTGTAGTGCACGTGATGTAAGTTGAACCATATAAACAGGTTCTTGTTTTACTAATTTACCATGTATTCAGTGAAAATTGTAATGTCACGTCATGCATCCCGGGTGCATTAAAATGTTGATTTGCTATCAACTTTTCAAAAAACTCTTGAGCTTTAAGAATTTGTGGCTGTCCATAAATGACGTCATACAATAGGGGGGGAGGGGTTCAAGTGGTGCATGACATGACATGGCGAAAATTTCACATTCAAGAATTACTGAGACAATTTTAGGTTATGGTATTGAAGGCTGTACTTTTTATTTTCAGTTAAAATCAAAGATTTTTCTAAGGGACAGTCATATTTCTAGGCCAAAACACCTCAATCATTTTTATACTATTCCGTGATTTGGAAGGGGGTGTCCACTTAAAGGTAAATGCGGGTGTTAGGGATGATTTTTTTTAAACCGTGACAAAATTCTGAAATTCACATAGTGAGTAGAGGGATGCAAGGGGAACATAAAGGAACCATAACTTTTATTTGTCACTGTATGAATTTTGAAAATAGGAGCATTTGAAAACTTGACTGTTTACTATTGGGGCCTAGGGCAAACTATACATTTTTTTACTTTTAGAAATAAATAACCATGATTTTTACTTTAAAATCTGTAAATGTGTGCATATGGCCCCAATGCATATTTTAGATAAAAGAAAACATTAGGTCACCATGGAAAATCATATTCTATTTACGAAAATATGGAAAAAATGGGGAAAATCTGCCTTGTCAGCTATGTTTTCCTACATTTTTCAGGGCAAATTTTAATTTCTTTTCCTGCACATTTTCAAAGTTGTTTCTCCTAAGTGTTCTATCGTGTCTAACTCAAATTTCAAGTAAATCCTCCAATAAGAATAAAAACATACCAGGTGGCGCTGTAGTGGTCACCCGTATTTACCTTTAAAATTATGTCATTTCTAGATGGGGATGAAGGGCCCCATGACGAAACATGAAAAGGGGGGCATGGGGGTCAAAAAGGTCAAAAATTGCTTGATGTCATTTATGGACGGCCCCAAAATAATCATGATGTAAAAGAACAGCATAATATGGTTAAAATGTCTCTCTTAATTCAAAGAAGATTGCCCAATTGTCAGCCCCAATTTTGTTCTGACATTTGCAACCAACGTAAGGACTCTGACATTGTGAGTCATTTGTGAAAAGTTGACTTAACCACCTTTACCCCCTAACCAGGCCACCAGTCAATATAAGAAGTGCGATGACCCGCATAGGTCTGCAACTGACCTCACAGGACAACCACACTCACTCTAGATTAATGGGCGCTACTCAGACGGTCTTTGAGTCCACCCGCCCACACCTTATCAAATAATAACAATCAATCATCTTTCTGGGCACTCGGTGCCTCGGGCTCTCACATGTATGACACAACACAAATCACATCTTACATTATGTGTTTAGTATAGTTTATATTGTCTTACAAGTGTTAACTTTTTTACCCATATAAAATGACATAATTTTGTTTCAAATCTTGTCTCGTATTTCACTTATGAATATATTTGGTGGTGTAATAGAGAATACATGGACAAAAGTAAAGAAGTAAATGACGAGACACCAAATAAAAGCAATATTGTGAGGAGTGAGATAAGCACAGTGATCCCCAGGGTGACTGACGTTGTATAGATAGCTTTGAGCCTCCTCAAAAACACTTAAAACATCAACACAAACCTATATCGATCACAGCGAGTTTCTTTAAGACGTTGGCCAGCAAGAAGAAAGAAAATACTAGCTTACATCACAGCCCCAGACCTCCTAACAGGTAAACATATTCTTTTTCACAGCTTTTAGCAAAAGGCTCCACTGCAAATCAAAATTAAAGGATATATTTTTACACAAAGGATATTAGGGTCATATACAGCATTATACTCACTTACATAATTATATATATGCATCTAATGAAATGTGTTTATTCTTATTTGGTATCCCAATGAATCATGATTGGTCAAGAATGACGGAGGTTACAAATGTATAATATTTTTTCAACTTTTGCTTGTAATTATTGATACCTGAGTTATTGTCTTGGATATTGAAGTGATATTTTTAAAGCATGCGCACCCAAAATCTTGTTGTTGAAGGAATCATGACTCAGATAATGATTGCAGTGTAAGTTCCTACACTCTTCAAATTTCAATGGTCTATGCATGATATTAATTCATCTTATTCATCTTACACTTTAATTGCATATAGGAACCAATAAAAAGCATTCATGTGACATATCCTTTTTGAAGTAAATAGGTGATGTTCCAGGCCTTCGAGTTCTTCGGAAACATACTTTGATAAACGAAGGCTACTTTCTCTGTAAGGGGAGACTTCAAAATTCCCCACAGCGCTCAATGGTACTGCACAATGTTAGTTAAAGGGTGCAGTCACCGTCCTAATGCCTCCCAAATGGTCTCATTAACAAAATAGCTAATCAGTTAGAGTGTTTTATGTACACAAAGATAAAAGATAAATTACATTGTATTTTTCACCACAATAATAAACAGCTAAAGGCTAATGTCTGTCCCCATAGTGAGTTAGCAGTGGGGTTTCTGAATGCTGCAACTACTCAGTTGAACATAGGGCGTTTTACTAACATCTTGCTGTAGCTTGTATAGCAGGATCTCAGGTTCACAGGCTGTGAATGTTGACGTCATGCTGCGTAATTAAATCCTCTTAAACTTTGTAAGTAGAGTTATCTTCCACAAGAATCAATACCACATATTTGTGTCTCTATTCATGTCTGTACATGTCTTGCTGTATACTAGAAAGCTCACCGCTGGCTGATCCCCCTTGGAATGCTCGACCAGCGGGCCTCCCTATGGAGAGGGCCCTTGAGGGTGAACTCCAACAGTTGCATGTTGAATTTCAGAATATATATGATAAATTGAAAACTGTGGAAAATAATGACTAGGAATAGGGATGGGTAAGCTTATTAGATGTGACTCCTAAAGAACTATCAGAAGGGAGGGATATTTAGTTTAGTCACCATTATCAAAAAACTGTGGAAGTGGGGCCTGGCGGGACCCACCCGTCATAGGCCAAATTAGGACCGGGGGCCCCTGACCCTCACTCCTTAAGGCTGTATTCCACATACCGATTTTGCTGCCGATTTTGAAAATCGGCAGTAGAGATAATGGTCAAATATAGGTATGTTATACACCAATAGAAAGGTGTTACAATTCACTTTTAAATGGTATATAACATGTAAGGTCTTGTGTCATATTCTCAAAGAAAATAAAACAAATACAAAATCGGCAGCATCAAAATTGGTATGTGGAATACGGGCTTTACATAATCCACCGGGGGGTGGGGCTGTCATATGTCTGGCACACACTTCAATAATTGAAACAAGAAAACAGGAGTGTTGTGAAAAAGGCTCCATTTTCTAGTCTCCTATTTACAAATAGACATATTGCATTCAAAACTTTCTCTTGTCAATCAACCGCTTATCTATTTAAAGAGTTAAAAGCAGTGAAAACATATTATATGGAAAGGTTATTAGAATTATAGTATAACAATCTGACACATACAAAAGCTTTCAGAACTTAAAATAACATAATGGAACTGTAAAGGCTAAAGGCGGATCCCCACGTAGCATCTGAATAATTGCTGGACTTCTAAAAAAACTAGTGCCCAATTCGGGGACTCTTCCCATCAAACTGACAGTGATTAGAGGTCACATTAGTCACCGTGCCCAGTGATCAAATGCACTTATTGGCGGGGTCTAGAAAGAAATATTAAACATGGCAAATATTTTGCCCAGAAACCACAGCAATTAGTGGTTTCATCGCCAGACATCACATCGCCAGTGTATGGTAAGTCACCCGGCAACTAAACCACCAATGATCACATTGGTTGCTGTTGTACTTTTGCAAACTAATCACTCTGTTGGGACCAGGCTTTTGTACCCAAGGCAACATTTAAAAGTTTTGATAAAGTGGGCACTAAATAATGGTTTCTAAATTCAGATTCAAGAAAACACATCTATAATACATAGTAATACAACGTTGAATATAATTGTGGACTTTCCATACACATACAGTAAATGTAAAAGAGATGTAAATCTAACAACTTATATTTTGATAACAAATAGATTAACTTTTTTTTTCTTTTTTTTTAGAAATCTTTAAACATTGATATCTCACTTACAATCTGTTCTAAGTCTCTGGAATTTAAAAAACATGTGCTTAAGGTTCTTCCCTCATACTGTACCAGCAACTTAGTTGAACTTCAGAAAATCCAGACAAATCTGCTGTTAGACAGCAACGTTTGTAAATAAACCTATTTTGGTTGGTGACCAAATTCGCACAGAGGCAAGTGTGATTATATTGAACATAAGTGTTCATATATTGCTGTAATTAAATGGGGAACCAATAAAGGTTATTTAGTTCGCACTGCAGTTATGATTATTGCAGTTCTCGTATTCTACTACTAGTCAAGGGTAAAGATATGTCTCTGGTTTGGTTGTTCAGATCCAAACACAGACACTTGCTTTGCAGAGGTTTCAGTTTATTGCAGTCAAGTCAAAAGATGAATCACAATAAGTACAAGGTGTTTGCAAAACTCTGGGAGTTCACCATACACTAGGCCTGTGGGCTTCCCTATTGCTAGTCCATCTATGCCATATTACTCCTGTTAAGGTGTGATAGTTCACACTATGGTCACCAGATGTCGCCACTGAATAGCAAGTTCTAACTACCCAGCCCCTGAAGCCAACAGGCTCATCCAAGTCCAAACATATTCTCGTTCTCTGCCCTCTGCAGGTTACTACTGGGTCTCTTACATTAACCCTTTATCGATTTTATGTATACCTGTATTCCCTCTGCAGTACTGCTGCCGGTGCACAAGGCTCCCCTTGCAAACACTGGTCCTAGGGTTGTCTCACTTGCCGTACACATTGCCTATAGCCGTCAATAAACTCTGTATTAATCTCTTCATTATTTAAATTCCCTTTTAGTTACTTGGTTCATGCTTACTTTAATTTAATGCAGTCTGGAACCCATTCTCCTTTCTTAGAGATTCTTGCTGGGGTATTTAAGGATTTCATCAATCATAAAGTGTCCTTACAAATACTTTAAGGGCAATTTGATGTATCCTCCTTGAGCACCCATAATCTGATATTGCTTAGTAAGAATTAACAGATCATCCATTTCCAGGCAAACATGGCTAGGAGGATTATGGAGCTTTGTATTGCGACATTCATAGTAATAACATCCTGGTCAACGACAGAGTGTGTGGGTTCCTGCTCTGGAGTTTGCTCTTTGCTAGGTAAGGAATGTCAACACTGCTCAATCATTGGCAATTGGTATTCGAAATGAATGAAGCACAATGTATTTACATACCTTTATTCAAACTTAAAATAAGGTTTATTACACCAAACCCGAAGTCAGCAGTTTTGTTGGAGGAGGATGTTTTTATGGGAGTTATTGGGCAATCAGACTGTATAATTCTGTGTCAAATAGGCATATATACTTCTTAAATCAGAATTTCCATTAGCTTCTCAAGGTTAAAATTAGTGGTTAAAAGAATAGTAGCTCTTATGCATTATACCGTTTCAGGCTGTTCTGCACCAAAACCTTACCCACAGCGATATATCCGACCAATAGAAATGACAAAATCTGACTATCGTATTGGGGACCTTGTTTGGTATGAGTGTCAGCCTTCATGTCAACATAAATGGGGAGTCGGATATTCTAGATGTATGAACGACGGCAGTTGGTCAACACCAGATATAAAATGTAAGTTCCACCTATCTAGAACTTTGGTTTGATCTGTGAAACACTGATACTAAACACCTTGGTATAGTGTCATTGCCCTAGTGTACACATCTGTCAAAAGTGGTCAATAACATTCACCTTTTGAAATCATCAAGGTAAAGACCTTTTGCCATAATAGTATTCCACTGCAATATGGTTGAAACTGTTAACGTGTTACATGTTACCAGTTTATTAAACTGGCAATGACTACAATGTAGAAAGACTTAAACATTATCTACATTAAACTAAGGCTTATAAACACACATAATCAAATACACATGAACCAGGTTTCGGGCTGCAAGCTGGCGGCAGAGCAAACCGCCCAACATAAAAAAAAAAATTAAAAATTTATACAATAAATTATAAGACAATGTTGCATAGGTCTTGTTCCTATAAAGGGCCATACCCACTAAGCAATTTTGGGTTGGCCAACGGCAATCAGCGTCGGCCTACCGGTCGGCCTACTGGTCGGCCTACTGGTCAGCGTAAAATTATCAAACATGCTTAATATGGATCGGTGTATGCGTCGGCGTACTCGTCGGCGCCGACGGCCGACGAGTACGCCAACGAGTACGCCGACGAGTACGCCGACGAGTACGCCGACGAGTACGCCGACGAGTACGCCGACGAGTACGCCGATTGTGTGTGGGTATGGGTTGTTTATCAGAGTCGGCCGACGAGTCGGCCGACGAGTCGGCCGACGGCCGCACTGACGGCCGCGCCGACGGCCACGCCGACGCCGATTCAACTAAAAATGCCCTAGTGGGTATGGGGCTTAAGGGATAGATGAGAAGTGCAGGTTAACTGATACCACCTGGTGAGGAACACTGTCATGGGTGGTCAAGGAGAGGCTCAGGCAGTGGAGGCCTCTGGTGTTAACCCTTCCCAGGCAAGCAGCAATGTAACAAGAATGTTCAGCGACTGTACATTTTTAATTGGTCTGAGCCCTTGCCAATTTTCAAGTAACAATAACGTTATTTTAGCTAAGGCTTAGACTTACTGAAAAAGAACGTTATAAGAACATTCTATTTTGGTAAAGTTGAGACCAAACTAATAAAGAATGTTATAATAATTATTGTAACATGAAATAACGTTACAAGAACACCACAAGAATGTTTTAGTGTGACGTTGCAACGTTAGGTTCTAAAAACATTTTTGGGTGCCCTCAAAAGAACGTAACAAGAACCAAACCAGGTCTAAACAGAACATTACTGCAACGTTATTATAATGTCATATTCTTGCTTGGGTTTAGACCCCAATCTGGCCATAGCCACCTGAGGGCGTACTTCCCAATCTGGGCATAGCCAAAAATGAGAATACTTTAATGAGTTTTCAAGGTACAACAATGGCAAATATATCATTTAAAAGCTTATCTAATTCCCTATCCAATACTTCAAACAAGGTGATTATATTTCTTATTGCCATTGGTGGATGAGCATTTAAAATTCCTCAACTATAAGAAATTTCTGGAATCCCTGAGGGAAATCCACGGAATCCCTGAGGGAAATCCACGGAATTCCTGGGGAAATACAGCAATTCATAGTCGAAATATGTGGGGTCTAAAGGGTTTATCTCAGTTGTCCTTGTATGGAATTTATACTATTATATATGAATATATATTGTCACATATTTCTAAGTCTCTATTCTTATATGAAATACAAATTTAAGGTGAGATTCTAGTTTAAGTAAATATGAGTTTAAAAAACATTCCTGCACTTATGATTTAAGAACCAAAACTTAAAATGTCATTGTCTAGTACTTTGAAAGTAAAATAATATGTCTATATTTTTGCAAAAGACCATCAAAATATATTTTTGTCAATATGGGTTTAACCTTAGGTGTTCCCGTGTGTGGTCCCCCACCTGTTGTGGACCACACAACACATGATGCTGGCACTAATGGAGATAACATTGGTTCAGAGGTGACCTACTGGTGTAAGGAAGGTTACAGTGATGGTGCGATTGGTGAGATGAAGATGAAATGTAACTGGTATATCAGAGGTGAATGGGATATCGTTACTGAAGAGATTGTCTGCAAAAGTGAGTGATTGAAGGACATTTTAATCAACTTACAGACCATTATGATCATCACGCATTTAATGTTAGTTGGATACCTTTCTTATTATTTTGTTGTCTTTAACATCCAGACACACTAAGGAAATTTGGACCAAGTTTGAACAAACATATACTATTATGTGCTATTGAATGGTGCATGTTTGATCAGAATTTGGCACACAAATCAGCTAGTTACCTAGGTATAACTTGCTTAGTCGATTGACTACTTTAAATAGTCAACTCAGGGGTGTTCGGTTTTAGGGGTACTTTGACATTTGTTATTAGTATATAGACAGAGAGACCAAAAGATCTAGGCAACGCATAAATTGCAAGAGAGCACTGAAAACACAAAGTCGTCAGAGAGCCACTTTAAAGTTGTCAGAGAGTTGTCATATGTGACTATTGGTTTGTCACAAGGCTCATTTCAGGCCATTGATGCTGTGTGATGACCTTACAACAACCCTGTGACAACTGTAGGGTGGTCAGAGGGTTGTCATTGTGAATTTTGAGGCTGGATGACAACCCAAAGGTTGACCCAAAGGTTGTCAGTTTTTCCCAACAACTTTAGGCGAATTAGTTTGTTGGAGAAGCAAAAATGAAAATCAGGTAGTTAGAAGGTTGTCAGGGAAGAAAATGAGAAGTCAAAAGTTCTGCCTGACAACTCTAGGGTTGTAAGTGAATGGTGCCTACAACAACAGCCCAAGGTTGTCTTGGCCTCTGTCTAAGACAGCCCTAGTGTTGTAAGTGAATGGTGTCAAAAACCATTCAACGCATATGCCTTCTTTGTGTTATGGCCATAAAAAATTAATAGTACTACTAATGTTCCAAATAAGGGTACATATTATTTTAGGGACAATCATGCCATTATAGAACTAGCATTGAGATTTGTTTGAAATCCTGCACAGTGAAAGTTATACTCATATAGGTACCATAATCTTAAAATAATGTTTGGTCACCATGGAAACCTTTGGCTAGAGCAGTCTAATTATTGTGGTAATTATTCAAATATTGACTAGCAAAATAAATCTTGAAATTTGAATTTATTTGCTTATTAGTTTGATAGAAATAAAATAACAACCAGCCTAATGATTTTGACAAATGTGTTCATGTTTTCTCAAATGTAAAAGATAGACTTTTGTAAAAATTTGATGATGTAATACAATTATGTTTCTAACTAGATATTGTGCAAAATAAACTACTTCAAAAATTTGAAAATTAGAAAATGAAGTTTCACACACAAAAAAAATGTACATTCAAAATTGCTTTAAAAGTTAATGTGATATGCATATGGATGTAGGATATCATATACAGCAAAAAATATATGAGTTCACCAGACTAATTTGGCTAGCAGAGAAGAATGCCCATTTCATGAATTGAAAATGGCCTAAAATGGGCATTTATTAGTTTATCTATGAATTTACTTAAATATGTATTACATATTGTGAATACTCTATGTTATTCTTGAGATCCTTAAAATCATTTGGGTACATGGTATACCTTTATACAATGTATATTAAAAGAGAGACAGAAGAAATTGTAATATTTATTGCCAAATCCATTTTTTTCCAAATAAGTCATATTTACCCATTTCTATCTCTAAAGTTATTCATTTTAGCCTCTCTCTATTCCATTTCTGGATTATACATAAACAATTTTGATGTTGTACAAAATATAACTAACATTAAAGAACGTTTTTGAGATACCTGTAAAATGGTACTATTGTCCTTGATAGAATTCCTTTAAAAACATTGAATTGATAACTTTAAGATAACCATAGGGTATAGTAAATATAATAGTAAATCTGTACCTTATAGAAAATAGTAAATATAATAAATATAGTAGTATACTATAAATGAATAAAGTAAATATAGTAAAAATAGTAAAAATAGTAAAATAGTAAAATAGTAAAATAGTAAATAACAATAGTAATAATAGTAAATAGTAAAAAATAGTAAAAAATAGTAAAATAGTAAAATAGTAAAAAACAGTAAATATAGTGGTATACTATATAGTAAATCTGTACCTGATAGAGGGCCCCTCTCCCAAGAAGCCCCTATAACTCAAGTCTGCGACACTGTCTGGAATGCGAGCGGTCCCCGGTTCTATCCCCACTCATTCTCAATAAAATGCTAATCTTTCTGACAACATTGCGATAACCCTGGGTTGTCCTTTTAAACCTTACAACCCTTCAGAATTTTGTTTTGACAACCGATGGTTGTTGTTTTTGGCATCATTCACTTACAACCCTCGGGTTGTCATATACACAGCCCATGACAGTCTTGGGCTGTTGTTTTTGGCACCATTCACTTACCCGAGAGTTGTCATAGACAGAGCCTGTGACAACCTTGGGCTGTCATTTTAGGCATCACTTGTGACAACTCGGTGTTTTCAGTGAGGTATTACAGGATAGTCCAGTGAGTATAAAATCTGAAAGTCCCAATTCCCAAGTACTGAACTGAAATCATAGTTGTGAATTCATAACCATTCTTGAGTGATCAACCCTAGAATCAGCAATTTACAAATTACCAGATTCTATCTGTACTTTTTTAAGTGTAAGTTTCTCCCTGCTTCCACAGGTATATTAGATTTTCTACTTCTTTCTAGAAATGTGCACTGCATTTGTTCCTGAGAATGGACAAGTCCAGCCAAGTGTCAGTATGCCTTTTAATACAACAGTGAAAATTACTTGCAAACCAGGCTACTACTTAGAAGGCCCTGAAAGACTAACATGTTGGTATAATGGGCACTGGACAGAGGGATATCCCACTTGTAAAGGTACTGCTGCAGTTTATTAGTTATACTGACAATTATGTGATCGTTTGCAGAAATTTGGCGAAAAGAATGTCATTACATGGTTAATTTTGTGAGTCATTACTGCTTGTCTTTTTTTTTTCGCAAGGGTAAATTGATTATGCCACAGGGTTTGTCATGATACTGAGGACATACAATGCACCATCCCCATACACTATTACCTTCTGTAGCAACTTTTTAAAACCAAAAGGAACAACCAGTAAACTAGGATTCATTGATAAAGTATAATCTTATACATGAGAAAATATAATGTTGCTCATTTGTTGGTATTCATTTAAAATTTGTAATTACACAGATTCAACCATTAAAAATTAGTACCAATATATGCAGTGCCACTGTTTTAAACTGTCAGAGTTTTACTTAGAGTTTAAACCAGGCATACAGACACTAAGAAACAACACTGCCCATGGCTGTAAGTATCTTTGTAATAAATCTCAGTCTTGGAGGAAATTGAGAATGCACTGAAAATGTTCGTGTTTCTAATGTTTATGAAGGAATTGTTTCATATTTTTCTTTGGAAGCGAGAAAATGTCCATGGCCTCAGGACCCCATCAATGGGTATATTCTGAACAAAGACACCAGTGTTGGGACAGTTCTGACATACAGATGCAACAAGGGCTATCGGCTTTTTGAAGGTTCACAGAGAGAGTGTTCAAAGAAAGGAAATTGGACAGGAGCTGCAGGGTACTGTAAAAGTATGCATCTACTCACTATCTTTGAGATGGCTTAGAAATCCTGAATAAAAATACATTTACTAACTTTCATAAAAAGATCTACCTGTATGGTCAACCGTTCATGTTATGATAGCGCAAAGTGAGTTGCCAAGCTGATAATTGTGGGAACATGGATTCCCAATGCAAGCAAGTGTTCAGGTTGAGCTGTTTCCTTTCCTCATTCATCTTAAATGAAACAATATGTAGATGGATATAAGTATAAACAAAAATAGGAGATCTTATTTTCATATGCAAGGAACCATCTAACCTTGTATTTTAGCAGGTGGGAAGGTATTATCCTGGCCTGGTCTCAGTGATATCATTTGATATGAACCTAACATGCTCAATTTCAGTTTATTACCATATCATTACCATTATTTTTGTATAATGATAACCCAGGCAAGAATATGACATTATAACAATGTTATTGTGACGTCATTTTTTGGTTCTTGTTACATTACATTGCACAATCTATAGATATAGGTTTGATGGCTCCCAATCACGTCCCTGAGACTTCCAATACAATGTCACAAAATGGCATTCTTATTACATGTTTCTGCAACGTCTCAAAATGACATTCTTGGTACGTGTTTCTGCAACATCACATTGCAACTTTCAAAGAATGATTATGTGAATTAGAAAATACTGCTGCGGCATTACACCACAACATACTGGGGACATGATTAAAACATAAAGGCGACAGGTTCTGTTGAACTTGAACTTTAGCAAGATCTCAACTGAAATAGTATCACACTGTCCCCTGGTGCTGATAAACAACACTATCAATGGTTATGGCTAAACCAAGATACAAGGTACTTAAGCTTGTGACGTTCTGATTTGGTTAATTTGTGACTTAACCTGACTCAAATGTCACTACGACATGATTAATAAGAAGAGGTCAAGACTGAACCTAAGCACAATGTCACTGTAATTAAAGTGTGAATTACTGCGAATGACCCCACCTGCATGTATAATGATAACCCGGGTTTGGACATGTTTAGTTTATTACCACATAAAAGATATATTAAAAGACAATTGATGATAGATAAGAATAAATTGTGTGGTAGACCACTATAAATATTAAAATAAATAAAAGTTAGTTGCTGGGTGGGCGGCGGCAAAGGTCCGGGGTGTCCAGCGTGCGGGAGCCGAGTGAGGTGTGCGGCCGCACCCGTGTGTGAGTGTCACGTGATATGTAAATGAGGTAACACGCGGGGGGCCATTCCAATCAATTAAAGTGTGAATTACTGCGAATGACCCCACCTGCATGTATAACGATAACCCGGGTTTGGACATGTTTAGTTTATTACCACATAAAAGATATATTAAAAGACAATTGATGATAGATAAGAATAAATTGTGTGGTAGCCAAACCCAAGGTTGTTAAGAAGTAAAAGCGCATGTAAGCGCTGAATTGACTTTGGTAGCAGCCTTTGAGTTTATGTATGCTTGTATCCGAAGACCAGCCTGCGAATCTTTGTATGTCCAGGGGGTCCGAGCCCGACTGTAAGGCAATCGTAGCTGCTGTCCGTCGGATTGAGTGAAGTGTATATCCCATGTGGGCAAGGCTGTTTGATGCCAGGGCCCTATGAAATTGGCCCACCACATAGTTGGCCGTGATTGGTTTGTGGGTGTCAGTGAACACACACGCCGGCGAGGAATCCGGTGCCGGGGTGTTCGCAATCATCGCCCGGTATAATATAAACGGGCAATTAATTGGGTTGTTGGTAGGGAGGAAGGTAACTGTTCTCCTCTGGTTGTGGAGTTTCATGTTTTTTGCTGCTTTAAGGGTCATGTGCAATTGGCCATTAACCAGGGTGAGGTCCGACCGCATCAGCTGTCTGGTCGGGTCGAACTTCTTGATAGCTGCTGGAAGAAGCTCAAGAAGTCGCAGGCCCCCGTGAAAGAGCATGGTCAGGATGAGCTGTATCGTCTGTCCATGAGGGTGGTCAATAAATGATGATAAGACCGCATTGAGATGTTGTATGGTCATGTGGGGACGTTGGTATGCCACATGTCGCTTCGATCGTGCAACTGCCTGTAGGGCCATGTTTACCCTATGGGAGTACCAGACCGCGTCATTATAATTGCAGTCTTTGAAGTGTTTTTACTCACTGATGCCGGTGATGAGAGTCTTGTAGCTAAATATTCGATAAAGGCACATACTTCAGTCCCCGATGGTCTATGAAGCTGGATGGTGTAGGATTACTGTACTGAACGTCGGTTTTCAGCGCTGTATGTTGGTTTCTCGTGGTGCCCTCTGCTTGCGCCTGTGTCTGTCTGTAAGTCGCCCTCTGAATCAGGTGGTGGAAGTCAGGACCTGAAATCACACAACAACACCTGAAAATACCGGGGCTACATTTGCATGGCATACAGTAAGTTCATATTCTTCTACAATGTCAGATGCCTTAACCATGTTTTGATTAGAGTTAAATGCCCTAGACAGTGTATCTGCCAGGACCATATTTACTCCTGGGCAATGTTCAAAAATAAGTCTAATAGCTTTACGGGCCTGAAGCAACCACAGTTTTCTAGCACAGTCTAATAATTTCTCATTTCTCCCCCGGCTGGTCTTATAGACCTGTACCGCTGGCATGTTATCGCAGAGGACCTTAATGGTCTTGCCCGTGTCCCCGGCATCGACAAATGTATGTACTGCGACCAGGACATTCGTTGCCTCCAGCTCTGTAATATTATAGTTGTCCGCCACTTCCGGGGCCAGTTCCAGGGCGCATGCCGACCTGTAGTCGGACGCCCCGAATCCCTTCAAGCACGCATCCGCCACTATCGTGCGATGTACGTGCTGGGACAGGATGATGGCTACCCCATTCCAGTCCTTCATGTAGGTTCTGAACCATTCCAGGTCTTTCTTAATGCTCTCCGTGACCGGTGTAGGGCCGTCGCCCATGTTCCTCAGGACGTCCAGTATCCTAGCCACAAAGAGGCGGCCCGGTGGAACGCATTTCGCCACATGGAGAAGCTTGCCAGCCAATGATTGTGTATCTCTCTTTGTAATCATCTTCTTCTTTATGGTCTTGTTAATGTGCATATGTGTATCTCTCAATTTATCCTGGGGAAGGGTGATCGTCATGGCACGGGTGTTCACCTCCACCCCAAGGAATCTCACCTTATGTGAAGGTGGCTGTGTCTTCTCCACTGCCTCTGGGATGCCCAGCTCCTTGAGTAGCATACGCATACTATCGAATGCTATGTACGCCTCGGCAGGAGTATTAGACACCACCACCATATCATCCAGATACATTATGGCCTCTATCCCCATGTCCGCGAGCGCCCTCATGATGAATTCTGAGGCCATTTGAAAATACATGTTTGAAAGCCTCGCGCCGAATGGGAGGGCCGTGTCCAGGTAGTGCCTCTTGTTGCCTGGGGTGCCATCCTCCGACCAAGCCACGTTAAGCATTGGCCAGTCTAGGGGGCACGCCCTAAAGTTTTTGTAGGCCCTATATATATCTACCGAGAACATTGTGGCTCCTTTGCCCTTGTGTCGGATTTTATCTACAAGTTTATTGACCGTTGGTAATGAGTGCTCTCTCTCTATGCCCATGGCTACATTTTTCTTAATGAAAGCGTTCACTGACCTATCACTGGGGAAGGACAGGTCCGTGATGACGCGTCTTTTGCTTGGGTCCGCCTTTGGTCTTGTCATCAGGGGAGCATCATGGTGCCACTCATCGAAGAAGGGTGTGTCCATCGGTCCAACCAGTGCCCCATGGTGTAGTTCCTCTGCAATGAATTTATTAACATGATCAGGGAACTTATTTGCGAACGAGTGGTTTTCGATTTCACTTGTATCTGAGACCGGGCCGCAATATGATAATGTTAATCCATAGCGAGCATATCAATGAGTTGTAAATCATCAGGTGTGCCCTTAGAGTATTTCTCCCGCGCTCCTATATTAAGGCTTGACTCTACCGGTACCCTTGCCTGCAAGCAGTTGGGGAGACCGGTATGTCTCACCTCTTGATAAATATGTCTCAGACCTAGATCTGCACTCAGCAACATATTCGGCCAATTAGCCTGCCTATGGCGTTGGAGGTGGAAGGGGTTTACCATATTGAGTGCCTCTAACCTATCATCGGAACACCAGAACCTTATAAGATCAAAGTCCAGGTTCTCTGGGTCTGTATCTTTGATGAATTGTTCTCGTACCTTCACCTTATGCGGAGTCACTGTTCGGTCGGGGTCGTCCTGTTGATAGCCTGCTATATCGTCCACTGGGCGACCCTCCCCACTTCGCTGGGTCCGGCCCGTCAGGTGAGATGTAGGGTCCTGTTCTATTGCCGGCCGACTCCCCTGTCCTCGGTCCGTATGCGGGCCGAGCCGGGTCCCCGGTGTCGCGTCGTTTTGGTAATATCCTACGGACCCCGGCAGGGTCACTAGGTCACCATGATCACCTATGGCCATGGGGTCAAGGGTTGTTCGTGCGGGTAATTGCAGTGATGTAACTGCAGTAGATTTCACGCACCGGTGTTGGTCAGGTGTTACCACTGCAGGTCGCAGCCCCTGCCCTACCCTCATAGGGCTGGGGTTGGTGGTGGTGGGGGCGGGTGTCGGCGGCTCGCATACCGCTGTAGATTTCACGCTACCCACTCCATATCCCAACCTTTGCGCGTCCTGGCGTTGTTGCCCTCGTATATCCACCTCCAGGGTCTCCATTTGTTCTGTCGCGGGTACCTGCGGTTAGAATACCGCAGTAGATTTCACGCGCTCCGTCCATGGACCTCCGGTCGGCGTCGGGGTTGGGAGGGGGGGCAAGTCAGGGGAGGCGGGGCCAACTTGGCCTCCCCCGATGCCCCTCAGTCGTATTTTATCGGTTGTCTCGGCGGCAGACTTTGTTGTGTCAGGGCTATCTGGTTCGCCACAAACTGTACATGCCGCGTCTGTTGGTTCAACTGTTGTTGTCTGGGATGGTAATGTTGATATTGAGTCAGCTGATTCATCGTACCTTGCTGTCTCTGTGGTTGCTGTCTGTTCACGTCCTGTGGTTGGCCATTTACTCTGGCCTTCCTGTTACATTCTGTGAACATGTGGGGGAATTTTGACCAGTGGGTGCCGGTCGCGGCTACACACAGCCTGCACGCGTGAACATAGTTTATCTGGCCTTCGACGTGTGCTGACTTCTGTGTGCACCTAGCATTATTATAGTCCGGACATGGTACATTCACATTCCTTATTCATATTCTGATAGCGCAGGGCTGTTGGTGGGGCTATTGCTAACCTGATCCTCTCCTGTTGTATCCTCAGGTCTTGGTCCCACGTGAGTTGTCCCCTTTCTATCTTCTCAAACACCTTGTCGGACCACGCGCGGACCGCAGGCCAGTGGCGGTCCTGCGCGTCCTCTGCTACCTCGGCAAGGTGCTTGACCAGATGTGGCCACTCCCTTCTGGAGCAGACCCTCTCATCTTGCAGCATCTTAGTGTAGGCTGTAACGTACTCCACGAATGTCATTTTGTCCTTATACTGAGTTTTCTCCTTAATTGTGGCAACCCCAGGCCTATCAACAAACATGTATGGTCTGGGGAGGGTTCTTGTACAGAAGAAGTCAGTAGCAATATTCTCTTTACCTTTTGTATGAGTGAAGGCTGGCTCTGCAATCATTAAATCATCTTCGAATGAGTAGTACCTCAGGTTGTCTTGGTCCGTAGCATCCAGTTGTACTCGCCTCCTGGCGCCATTTTGTCGGTACCTGCCGCCATCTTGGAGTGGGGTGCGTTCGCCGGTATTTCTACTCCTGTAAGAGGGTTCTGCCCGCCGTGGTGTTGACTGGCATCTCTCCCACGAACGTTCACCCATATTGTTCAGAAGCTTGTCCATTTTACCTGCGAGTTTCTGGAAGCCGTTCTCCATCATAGACATCCTCCTCTCCATACCGTCCGGCTGCGCACATGGTATGCTACTTGTCGAGCTGACCTCCCCGGCATCCGAATGTTCGTCGTTTTGGGATATTTGATCCATTATAGTGACTTGTAAGGACTGGTCAACGGCTTTGGCCCTCGGTGGGATAATTGGAAGTGATATACTATCCCGTGGGTTCGCCCTGGTACTTGGTCGACGAGCCATTTTGTATGCTCCAACCAAAGGTCCGGGGTGTCCAGCATGTGGGAGCCGAGTGAGGTGTGCGGCCGCACCCGTGTGTGAGTGTCACGTGATATGTAAATGAGGTAACATGTGGGGGGCCATTCCAATCGATGTTATGATTAGGAAAGGTTGAAACCAAACCTTAAAAAAATGTCACTGCATCATCATCATCATGTATGGTTCAGACCTAACCTGAACACATCTTTTTGACATACTGGTAAGGTAAAGTTAAGATTTAATTTGAATGTCGCAAGGACATGACAATTCTGCTCGCAGCGACATTTCTTGGAGCCATAAAATAAATGTTGCTACAATGTCGAAATTTCACATAACAAGAACATCTCTTTAGATAAGGTTATAACTACACCTAAGCATAGTCAGAACATATCAGGTATGTTCTTTTTAAGTTATGTCTCTATGTCACATAATCAACAATCCTTAGCCACATCTTTTTAGGTTTGGTCATGACCACACATAATTAGTTTGTATGAGTTACATTCTGTTTAAGTTATATCTCAACCACACCTGCTCAGCATATCACCGTGATGTTACATTGTAAGGAGATTCTAACCTGATGTTTTAAGAAAGTCATTATTACGTTCTTTTAATGGGATGTCATAACATCCCCTAAAATCATGTAACAGTTAAGTAATATTATGTGGGGTACAAACTGACCCAAATGGTATGGTCACAAAATGGTTCTGTTTTGTCGCTTCTTGCCTGGGAACATTCTTTACTATAAAATTGAACATAATAACTACATAGACACTGCCAAGATTGAAAAGTAAGCCATGATTCAAAATAAGTTCATGATTATGGTTGTCCCCATTGTCCCTTGTGGTAACAATTAAAGCAAGATCCTGGTCTTTTATCTTTCTTTATAATTGCTTCATTTAAGAGGTTGACTGTGGAATACCAGACGTGCCCCTTGGAAGCTGTGACATAAGCAGAGGTACATATTACACAGATCAAGTGAAATGTAGGTAAGTATAACATAGAAATCTCCCTTATCCAAACAGCCAAACTGAATTGTATTGCATTTTCCTAGTCTGAAGTCAGTGAAAAAGTTTCTGTTGGCCATCCAAATTTCAAGTTTGAAAACTTAAGATATCTATTTGAATTCCTTGTATCATTACCTTAAGTAATTTGTAATCATTGAAAAGTGAGCCACAGTTATAGGTCACCTTTTGTCATCAGGTGTGATGCTGGAGCCAGCCACAACTTCATACTTACTTGCAACTACTTGGGAAGATGGCAACCTAACGTTTCTGATATTTGTCACAGTGAGTTCAAAGATAGTACATTACATCTTAGCATTCTAATATAATATTGATTTTTTTTTAAACATGATTATGATATAATGCAAAGGGAGTACCCGTCTGTATTACTTGAGATGACATATGCAAAAAGGTTATGTTTATTTCTATCCTGAAAATACTAATGATTTTCACACCGAATAATTTAATTGTCTCTCTATAATTATTAGGTGATTGTCATGTGTCAACTGCAACTGGGATTCACCTGGTGAAGCATGGTTCAAATGAAACTTGCCAGTGCAATCAAAACCAGGTCAAATGCTACAATGGTACATGGTTTCCAAAGGATGTGGGAGGATGTTTTCCAGGTGTGTTAGATTAATAGAACCCATCTGTCATACCTAAGTTTAGGCATGGCATATCCTTCCTCTAATAATTACAAGCATTTACTAGATTTATTAGATATAAATATATCATAATTTCCTAAATAATCAAAAGATATATGTCAAATATGTACATTCTACATTATATAGTCTATGGTAATCAAACATGTAAAACCTTTGTTAGCGCTCTCTGTCCCCCTAGTGGTCACCTGGCCTAATTAATGTAATTAGGTCAGAAGCCAAAGGTGAGGTGAGGAAGTGCACCCCTGCTGTAGGGACACTCTGGGTCCAGCAGCTGAAGTGACAACATTTAACAACCAAGCAGCACAGGCCTTTAGGCCTACTTTCCTGAGACTGTACAGAATATATTTTACATCAACAACATCTCCTGCCTTCAAGTCTTCTCTTCAATTTATTCCACACAAAACCCTCTCACACATCCTAAGAAGAATCATTCAATTACAAGACCATTATTAATTTTATACAGAATAGAAAACTCACTGGAACTCACCAAATGGTTTGCACTGAAGATGTCCAATATTGATTTTAAGAAATTGTAATTAAATTCATCATCTTGTTACAATGATGTTTCCTGTGCTAATGTGAATGGTATAAATATTTTAATAGATTTTTTAATGTTTGTTTTTCTTCTGTTCCTCAGTATGCAGGAGTCCTGTAATTGTTAATGGTAGAACCTCTGAAACCAATGGTACTATAGGGAGCTCTGTACTCTCCAGGCAAGTGGTATATGTAATTTCTTTTGATCGATATTGCCTAGATTATGACAGTTCAATGCATACTTACAGGACCGATTTCCAACTGCATGTCTGCCGTTTAAGCTTTGCATCAGGACAACTCAGTTCACTGGATGACAGTGTGCGTCAATAGTATTTCACATACTACTGGTGTGGTGTGCATTAATCTCTGTGCGTTAACTGTACTTTGATGCTTTACACTGTGCAGGTGTATCACTAGTATTCACATTTATGCATAAATCCCTGTGCTTTAAGTTTATTGATCAACACCTCACATGAATGGAATGGAATGGATTGCTATGTTATACAAATTATTTTTATTTTCCACATCCAAGGGGGGTCCAGATCGTACAATTTTTGTGACAATTAATGCACAATTCTGTTATTTTGAGCTACAAATATATAAATATACAAATATCCCCTAAAGCTAGAAAAATGGCGGGAGCATTATAATTTTATTTTTTTGTGAGTCAACAAACATAATGTCTATCTCTTAGTTACAAAAACAATTCCCAAGCACAAACCTTTCTGCACCATAGTTTTAGGTCATATCCTAATGTCCACAAATTAGATAGATCTACATTAATTATGAGACATATGTTTCAAAATAGAACCTTGTGTGAAAACTGATTATGAATTTTCTATGCATATTTATTCCGAAATTTTTAGATTTTTCCTAAAATTTTATCAACCAAAATCATCAATAACGAAATAAATAATAAACAGGCTGCTAGATAATGCAAAGAGACATTTCTGGAAATAAAGTTGTTTACTTTTTGTCTCTTTTCAAGACAATTAATGCTTCTGTTAATTATTGAAAATCCACACATTATCTAGCCAGTTTTCACAAGTTCGAATTCTTCTTTCAAGTCATTTAATCAAACAAAGCATTATTAAAGTGCATCTTATGAATCATGTAGGTACCCATTGGTTATTCCAGTTTTTGATTAAGAATGATATACTGTCGTGCCGTGCTTTTTTTTCATCAGAATTTTCAGTATTTCATTTTTTTTTTGATAAAACATTGTCCAGGGCATGAAATCTTGAGACACTGACAGCCTCCTCAAAAATGGGCTCCAGTTCGTGAAATAATTATGGCTACTTAATTTTAAAAAGTAATATATTCGGTTGTTATAAAAATATTTTTTATTTCCACAAATTTTATTCATAATTATATTATCGGGGCTTTACTTAGTTTCATATAGGTGAAAAAACGTTACCGTTAATTGGATTGTTTTTCTTTATTTTGTTTTCCTAGTTATCCTATTTCCTTTGCTTAGTGTGCCAAAACTGGCTCCTTTACTCTACCTGGACCTAATCCCCTCACATCCCGCTAGTTAGAGGGCCCAGTAGGCGGCTGTTGGGGTATCTATAATTAGCCCGGGCCTCTACTAAAGCCATGGTCAGTAGTAAGCCATGTAGCTGCACCTATTCTCACTCCCTGAGGTGTGTGGAAGAAAAGAATCATTTGATAAGGTTTACATATTATTTTTTAAGGCTTATATGATTTGAACAAATCAAAAATATTCAGAAATTCAAACAATTATGATTCCTATCATGAGTCAACTATGAGTCAAAAATGACTCTGAGGTTGTAGCCCTAAGTAAGAATGTCCATTAGATATGAGAACATCCATTTTTATATCTAAAAACTGACCAAATAGATTTTGCTAAAACCTTCCGTAAATGATAATTAGGCCCGTCTCATTTCCCTTATTTGATGGAAGACAGTTTAGTTAGTTCCCGGCCTCCCCTTCACACCCCTGGCCTCCCCTCTATAGTACTTGTGCATACATGGTCACGTGATCACCTTTTGGTGATCACCACATGGGGATCATGACTACGTGGTAGCATAACAAATCAAAAATCTATCATTCTAAATATCATTGATGGTTGACTAGGAATCAATCATATTATTATAAGCAGATGTGCTACAAAAACGTATGCTTAATGCTTCAAAACTGTATTTTCGAATATTCATAAAGTGATCACCAATATGGAAGACAACTTATTATGGGGCAAGTGACGTCGTCTGCACAATGTCTATAAATAACCCTCCCTAGTTACTTGATATTCTCAGGTTGCAAAGAGTGAATCACTTGTGGTACAAAAGAGTCTTTTGATATGGCATATATGCCGATTTCAGCAATTTTGACAAATTTCCAAAATTGAAATATTTATTACTGCACTATATGTTCCCCTCCCTGCCCTCTATATGTCCTCCTCTCTTCCCCCACATATCCCCCTCCCTGCCCCCTACATATCCCCCTCCCTGCCCTCTACATATCCCCCTCCCTGCCCCCTACATATCCCCCTCCCTTCTCCGTACATATCCCCCTCTCTGCACCCTACATATCCCCCTCCCTTCCCCTTACATCTCCCCCTCCCTGCCCCTACATATCCTCCTCCCTGCTTCCTACATGTCCCCCTCCCTGCACCCCATGTATCCCCCTCCCTTCCCCTTACATATCCCATTCCCTGCCCCCTACATATCCCCTCCCTGACCTTATATATCCCCTCCCTGCCCCTACATATCCCCCTCCCTGCCTCCTACATATCCCCCTCCCTGCCCTCTACATATCCCCCTCCCTGCCCCTACATATCCCCCTCCCTGCCTCCTACATATCCCCCTCCCTGCACCCTACATATCCCCCTCCCTTCCCCTTACATCTCCCCCTCCCTGCCCTTACATATCCCCTCCCTCCCCC
This sequence comes from Lepidonotus clava, assembly GCA_936440205.1. Lineage (NCBI taxonomy): Eukaryota > Metazoa > Annelida > Polychaeta > Phyllodocida > Polynoidae > Lepidonotus > Lepidonotus clava. The sequence continues at coordinate 54,725,752 of OW387137.1, forward strand.
TACATATCCGCCTCCCTGCCCCCTACATGTCCCCCTCCTTGCACCCTACATGTCCCCCTCCCTGCACCCTGCATGTTCCCCTCCCTGCACCCTACATACCCCCCTCCCTTCACCCTACATATCCGCCTCCCTGCCCCCTACATATCCCCCTAGCTGCACCCTACATGTCCCCCTACCTGCACTATACATGTCCCCTTCCCTTCACCCTACATATCCCCCTCCCTGCCCCTACAAATCCCCCTCCCTGCCCCCTACATATCCCCCTGCTTGCACCCCACATATCCCCCTCCCTGCACCCTACATATCCCTCTCCCTGCCGCTACATATCCGCCTCCCTGCTCCCTACATATCCCCCTCCCTGCCCCCTACATATCCCCCTTTCCTGTCCCCTACATATCCCCTCCCTGCCCCCTACATATCCCCTTACCTGCTCCCTATATGTACCCCTCACTGTCCCCTACATGTTCCCCTCCCTGCCCCTACATATCCCCTCACTGTCCCCTACATATCCCATGCACTGCTCCTACATATCCCCCTGACTGCCCCCTGCATATCCCCCTCCATGCACCCAACATGTCCCCCTCCCTGCCCCCTGCATATCACCCTCCCTGCTCCCTATATCTCACCTCCCTTCCCCTACATGTCCCCCTCCGTTATAAACATTTTCAAAATGCAAATCCCCTCCTAAACCCCATTTAAAATTATTGTCTCCTGATCAAGCTCTATACTCCCCCCCCCCCCCCAACCGTTCAGGCCAGCAACTACATAGGAGGAATATTGGAAGTCCTTCATGTCACCTGTCACCTGTCATTTGTTACTACCTATCCTCACCTGCCAACATTGGCCCTCATCTGTCTCTACCTACCAGGATCTGTAAAAATCGATCCTCAACTGTCACTTCCTACCCTCACCTGTCACTACAAATCTTCATCTACTTATCCTTATCTTGCACTCATCACCCTCATCTGTCACTTCCTACCGGTGCCTGTTACCTGATGGTAGGCAGTGATAGGTAAGGGTCAATAGTGGAGGGTGAAAGTCGGTAGCTACAGGTGAGGACTGTTGAGGGTGAGATGAGGATTGGTAGTGACAGGCATGGCATGTGACCAATGCCTATATCTCAAATTCTCTGTTACAACATATCAGAGTCATTGTCACAAATTTATGCTTTTATCAGTCAACATTTCAAAAATAGTATTTCACTTTAAGGCCAAAATATTCTCCTTTTGACTGTCCATTGCACTTTTGGGGAAGTCCCATATACAGTGAATGCTTGATAAAGAATCTTATGGCATTTTCCCTAGAGGGACAAAAACGGGTGTGCTGGTGGTTAAATCAGGATCCCAATACTGCCATAATGTCATTTCCTTGAGTCTAAATGAACAATAGGCAATGTTGATTATTGAGTAACAAAGATGATGCTTTTTCATTCTGATGAGACAAGTCACCCTTTAAAGGTATCCAAGAGGTACATTGCACTTGATTGGTCCATTCAGATCACATGACGAGAACATGTAGCGTAACCAAGATAATTTTTTTATTCTGAATTGAATTGACAATTAGAGGCTCTTCAGTCAACATTATTTTGTGTTATATTTTGCGCTGTATCGTAAATTATATTTACTTTTGTATCTTTTGAGTACTTGACTTAATCATTTATCTAGTTATTGCAGTTGTAGATGAAACACTTGTCAAATCAGTGATTGCTAGCAACATATATCTACCATTGTCAGATATCTAAGGGATCGTTCACTTCTGGATCACATACTATTCAATTACCCAAAGGAGGTTAGCCATTAAGGAATCCAACTTCAATTTTGTTTCTTTTGAGCAACTAAAACTGGTCAAAGATGACAAGAGCTGGTGTTCCCATTGAGGCATATGATCAGAAATCTAACAAGAAATGGCTAATCATTTTGAAAATATCTAAACATGCTAGATATTTGTTTCCAGGAACCTCAGATTTAACCAGAATCTGTGCATTGCATAATAGTCGCATTGCTCAGTGGGTTCTCAGCTTCAGTGGGAAAATTATTTCTTGTTCTCAGTTTTCTTGTAGTGTAAAAGACCAGAAATTCAGTTTGATCATTCAATGGCCTGGGTACACCCTTTTAGGAATCAGAAAAGTGATCGCAAAACAGGGGTGACTGCTGATATTTTCTGTAAAATGTTATATTCTTGTGACAAATGAAATCTAGAAATGCATATAATTAATGCATCCAGTATACCTAGATAGATAGTGGTTTAGATTATTTAATTGCAATGGGTAAAGGAACAGACCTGGCTTAAGTTATAGGTAAATACAAATTGTGAGAAATACTACTCTGTGTTTCAGTTGCAATGAAGGATACTTGATGAACGGCTCTGAAACATCCCTCTGTGTCTGCCCTGGAGTTTGGAGTCCTGCCTTGCCCAACTGTGTGAAAGAGACCTTAAGAGATCATGTACAAATCAAAGGTATAAAATCAGGTAGCAATTTCTATATATGTGCAGTCAGGTTTGATATCAATGAAATTTTGTTTCACATTCATAGCACTTAGGGGAACAAAATTATGACACATCTAGAAACAATATAAGAAGCAACACAAGCAAGGTTCTCAGTTGGCTCAAGGCCCAAGGCCAGCTCATCAAGTGTTTTTGTATTCTCAAGCTCTAGCTCAATGTAAACTATGTGAAATATGTGAAGAAGACAAGAAGTTAATACCATTGTGTAAATACAATTATCATAAATACTTCTTATTTTATTTCTATATAAATTTTTTGTAACTCAGTATACATGTGCATATTACCCTTAACTAACCTTTTTGCAGATGGAAATGAGAGATCAGCCGTTGACAGCAACAAGGAAAGAATGCCTAGCAAACCAAAAATAATAATTTGTGTGTGTGTTGCATTCTTTGTGGTTTTCGTGTCCACCTGTGTAATATATTATAAAAGGTCACATCGGAAACGGAGAGTCAAACTAACTTCAAGAAACCAATTGTTCCATGGATAGTTCGCATATTCCTTGGATCACAATAACGTACTTGTTATTTGTTCCGTCAACTTTGACCAGTCAGGAAAACTGTGAAAGAAGTTATAAACTAACACCTTAAGGCCACGCCATCGTTCTTGATAATTTGATATTTTGATACATTGTAACTCCTGCTCATCGGTGCCAAATCCTGACTTTAGAACAACTACTCCAACACATTGCAGCAGTCACAAAGTTACTAGGCTTAGGAGTGGAGCTCTTGACGTAGACACCACATGGATGATACCGTTGCTTTTGACATTTTGTATCCCAGTGACTGTGTAGTGTTGTGGAAAAACACCAGGGGTCGTGGCAGTGTGGACACTGTTGTTATACACAAACTACACTTAACTTTTACCACATTCTGCACATAATGCTATAATTAATAAAATCATTTTAGCCATTAACATGTTTGGATTGACTTTCATTAAATTGCAATAGTACATTTGTACTGTAACTAATCATTGATTTAAAGTCTATGCATAGAATATAAAACAAGGCTTTATGTTTATTTACACCCAGAATAGTACAAACCTTGATGACTTATGAGTTTGTCCATTTAGTGACTAATATGTGGCATATGCATATTTATTTATGGGTGTATATCAAAATTTTGCATAGTGAAGGACCCGGATGTTTCTTTATAATCTATGTAAATTAAGGCTGATGTATTTTAGTATCTCGTTATTGGTTTGTATATAAGTGGGTTTTTTTTTTCACTAAACCAACAATAAAGCGACCAAGTGCAAAAACTTTGTGTTTTGTGTTTTTAATCATTGGCTCTTTGTCTAAGTATTCTTGATTATCGAAGGTTAAGAGAGAGTCTGTGATATATTTTGTGCATGATGATTTTACTCAAACTTTCATCTCATCTAATTTAGGGGTATCTCACTTTTAGCCATAATGTATACAACCATTAATATTGAGAGAAGATAGTGTATGCTTTACTAAGGGATCTATGTATGCTCTTATTAGTTGTCTGCTATATCCTACTGCAGACTAGCGACAAACTGACCGGGAGAGGAAAAGTATAAAATATACTCCGAGAATAAATGCACATAAAACAAAAGAACAGCTTGGCACTGAGATTTAGCAACGAGTCCCTTATTTATTATAACAAAGAAGATATAATCAATGAACGTGGCTGCTTTGCTCCTACATCAAAGTATAGACAGGTGGTGAATGGGAGGGGTAGATGGTTCACTTACCCAGCAGGTGGCAGCAGCATACAGGACCCCGCGCCACACCTCTTATTTACTTTATAGGTTGCTTGGTTATTGGGGTTTAATGGCGTATCAACATCTAAGGTCATATCACAGCGAAATCAAGATTTGACAATTCTGTCTTTGATGATTGTATCTATGGAAGAAATCAATCTATGAGAAGATGAGACCATACCCCTACACATTTACTGAGGCAGGTGTTCTTTAATGTACCTGGTCTCATAGAGATTTTCTTTATCCAGATATGATACATAGGTAAACTCAAGGAGCGGATGTCAGAACACAATCCAGTCAAATTGACAAGGAAAAATGTATTTACCCCTGCCGCCTCCGAAAAGATCAGTTTGTCGAAATAATTTGTTGAACTATTTTCTGAAGAGAGGGTACGAGGCATCAAAACTGGGTCCTTGATAAGATTTTTCGAGCCTAGATTTTTTTTGTAAATAGCTATTTTATGCACTCTTCATGCGATTTAGCGCATATATTCATCAGAATATGAAAAAATATGCATGAATTGACCAGAATAATTCATTAAATCGCTTAAATATAAATTTTGATGGCTGCCTACGATGGACATTCCCAAAGACTTCTGAGGGGCAATGGCCCCTGCTTGCGAAACTCACATGAACAACGCACAGAAAATGGCAAATACTTATATATTTCAGAAATTCTGGATCAAACTGTATTTTCTTACATGAAATACAGGAATTTTTCTTGGGCATGGGCATTCTTTTTTTTCATCTCATATTTTCTTTGTATTGGCAAAAAGCATGCACACTTTGCACATTGTTTACCTCCTTCACAACGAACATGCCAGATAAATGCACTGTATTCTTTTGTTTTTTTTAAATATTGAACCTGAGCTGACCTTGAATTAACAAACCCCCTTGGGTGGACTGGACGTAGGTGGGTTATAAAATTACCTTCTAATGTCCCTGCAGGCACTGCCCTCAGACTGATATCCCTGACACACCTTGGGTTGATAACCCACCTCCTCTACAGTTTAATACTGGTATGCACAGTTGTAACACATATATGCAGGGCCTAGTCTTTATTTTGAAATGCAGTAGGATTTTTTAAATTCAAAACATAATGAAGTCCAGGTTTTCACTATTATTGATCTTAATCCATTGAGAAAGTTCTATGGTTCTGGAGGAAGCACCTGTTGTAGTGTTAAGCCCAGTTTACACGTAATGTATCCTCAGGACAAAACATGGTCCTCCGCCTTACAATAAAGACATATTTGGAAGAAATCAAAGTGTATGAAGGTAATTTTATAAGTTATCGGTAATAAGCCTGAATGGTCCTGAAGTATTTACACAGCCTGATAATTCCTTAAGGTAAAAAGATAAATCTCATACAGATTCTTGATAAAGCCTCGTTTACACAGGCCATCAACGTATCCTATAAAAAAACACTTCACTTACGTTAACCTTATAATAATGGGTTATCCCAAGCCAAACAAATATTTATGTAGGTCATTGTTGTAGGTCATCAGTAATACTTATGCTAACATATAGTGGTCCTGAAGGGTTTACATAGCCCGATAATTCCTGAAGATGATGATCATCGTAAAGCTCGTTCTAATTGACTTGACCTAACAGATTTGTATAGAAATACATTCAATGACATACCACAGGGTGGTTTATACAGACCGATAGGGGCTCTTAAGACAAGAAATTTGATTAACCTAAGCCAAATTTCATAAATCTTTCAAACACATTTGTCATCATTGTTAGGAATTAGTTCTGATAAGTCATCATAAGCCTTACAATAGGCTTAAGACAATGATTTCCTTATGATATAAAGGGTTTACACAGACTGATAAAGTTGTCTTGACTGTTGTAAGCCTTACTTCAATTGTAGGGACTATTGTAAGGCTTATGTTTATGACTGTTGGGGACATATCGTAAGGATTATATCGGTCTGTGTAAACCCCCCGTAAGGGTTAAGATAATGGAAGGAAAACAAGACCGGAAAGAATTCAAAGTGCATGTGAATATCTTTATAAGATATTGGTAATAATTATCTTAAGAAATAATCATCTTAAATGGTTTATACAACCCGAAGACTCCTTTAGATGATAGATGGATGATATGTATCGTAAGTGTTAATGTCACCCTCACGACAATGAAGGTAGCTAATTTATTTATTCAAGGAAAAGATCCATACAACAGGGTAGTTTACACAGACCGACACTTATGCCAAAATATCATTATCCTAAGCTTAATCTTATTGCCATAAGTCCATTCATCTAAGCTTTTTAAACAAAAAAAATCACACATGTCTGAAATTTTCATGGTAAGGAATTGGTCCCAATAAATCATCTTAAGCCGGAAGGCAGTCTTTGGCCAATAATATCCTTACAATAAAATGGTTGTCAGGAATATTGTAAGGATTTTAGCGGCCTGTGTGAACTTGCCTTCGTTGATGTAACCTAATAGTTTTATATGAGAACAAATCTAATGAGCTATGACAGGGTGGTTAGCACAGACCAACAGAGGCTCTTAAGACAATACACATTGTCAGCTTAAGCAGAATTTCATTGTCATAAGCCTATTCAAAAAATATCCCGAAAGTTTTACAGGAGGCTAAGGACAACCTTAAAGCAACCTTAAAGCCAGTGTATCATCTGTCTGTTGGGAAGATTAAGGTCTCCACCCCTATGCCTAGCAATGTCGTGGCCGGCTACATGTTTTGTGACTTGAGAACATAATCCGCCAACATTATTGGTCATATCGCAAATTTGGCGTGGCCGTACGGGAGTTAAAACATAGCAAATTATGTCCACCACACGGACGAAACACTAGCTTTAAGATAATAATTTCTCAAGATAATTTCAATTTACACAGCACGACAAGTTGTAAGACTTGAGTTATTTGTTGGGGTTATCATAAGCTAGTTGTCAGCATTTTGGGTTTACACAGACAGATAAAATCCTTATGATAGGTCTACAACGGTCATTATTGTAAGCTTTATGATAATCCTTATGGCCTTACGATGATTCAGACAACATTAATGGTCTATGTAAACAAAATTTATCGTAAGGACAAGATGAATTGTTGGGATTGATTCCTTACGAGAATACAAATTTCAGACATGTTTGAATTTTTTTTGAAAAAGCTTAGGTCAAAAGGCTTACAACAAAGAATTTTGGCTTAGGATATCAAAGTATCTTGTCTTAAGAGCCATTGTCAGTCAGTGTAAACGACCCTGCCTATATATATGAAAATCTATTCATATATAGATCTATTGGATACATGCACAGTCGAAAGCCTTATGCCAATTATCAGGATAGTTATTACTGATAACCTATAACAGTGACCTACATATGTATTATTTCCTTGCCAATGTACTATTATCGTAAAGGTTACAATAGCGTATTGTCGTAAGGACATGTTGTCGGCCTGTGTAAACCGGGCTTTACCAGACAGGCCTGCTCCAGGACTACCCCTTTTACCACTCCCTCTCTGCTGCCTGTCTCCTTTCTCTCATCCCATCTCATCTCTGTGCCGAGGGCAGGGGTGAGCAGTGGCCTCTAACTGAAGGTCCTATTTACACTACGCGACATGAGTTTCCACGACATGCATGGCTATGACATGTCATAAGACATGTCACCATGTCATATGACATGGGATGCCTCCTCAAAGTACATGTCATGGCTGTGCCATAGCTGTGTTGTAGTTAAGACCCAAATAAAAGGTAATACACTTCATTTTATTTTGTTCAGGCTTTTCTCTATCTGTGTAATATTTGCTATGCCATGAGACATGCGACGTGGGCTGTGAATCAAGAGATGTCCACTGACTTCCACCACATTTTTCAACATGTTATATACACATCTTGTACCAAGGTGTAATCTATGATATTCATCTCCATGACTTTACTGCTATTAAAATTGTATCGTATGATTTTTAAAGTCATAGCTGACTGCGACTTGCCCTGTTACCACTAATGCGACATCAATAGGGGTCTGCGACATGATCATGATATTGCCTGGTCATACACGTCTGGGTCCATTGAGGCCATGTCACAGCTCATGTCGTGTAATGTAATGGGAACATACACTTCATGACATGAGCTGTGATGTGATCACAATGTGACCACCACATGACCATATTGTGATCATATCATGGGGCTTTATCGCAGGAGTGTAATAGTATAAGTCACAGTGGGATATGACATTAAAGTCTCACGATATCATCTTTATTGCAGTAAAGTCATGGAGATGAATATCATAGGCTATATCTTAGTCCATAACATGTATTCAACATATTGAATAATGTCATGGAGGTAAGGTGGAAAATGAAATATGGCAAGAAACTGCAACTACATATTTTAATTATGTTAAATGTATTTTATTCATAACACAAGTCCCAGTAATGAGTACACTCAGTTGTGAGCCAAGCTGCGACGTTGCAATAAGAAAATAAAGTACGACCTGAACTTAGGTTATTACATTCAACTACTTGGAAGAACAGACAATTTGTCTGAAAGTTTTTGTGGAAATAAAAACCAAAAAAAAATAAAATGAAACACTACTAGTTGATTTACTGTTAGGCCTAGGTCAAGTAGGTCAAACAGAGGTTGGAGGTCTCAACGCTGTTCTAAGTCATTGCTATTGCATCTCGGTTTAAGATTTTAAAGTTGCTATAGACCTTGTGCAGACATGGTAATGTGATCAGCAAAACTACATGGCTATGAATAAATCCAAAACAATCCAATTCTGACAATTGTTGATATTGCATTCATTGGTTTCTTTTAAGTGAATTTAACATAAAAAGAGAGTTTCAGAAGCAACAAGGAATTCAAGTACATCAGCAAATTTCAATTCTACGTATTTGCATTCAAGGCTGAAAATGCATAATTTTGTAACTAAATGGCCATGTGCAATAGAAGCACATAAATTTGCTAATTATGACATTTTGCTGAAAGACATTACAAAAGCTGAGATAATAGATACAAAACATTTGTGCTATGTCAGTCTTTAGAGTATCTGAAACTCTCTAATTTGCGATCTAGGTGTTTTGATAACTGTTATGGCTAACCCAATTGGTGATGTCATCTGCACAAGATCTATCCAGTGGAGACCTACATTGACTCTTCAAAGCTGAGCACATGCACTAGTTGGCACAGTAAACATACCATCACCCCCAACCCCCAACCACCGACCATATCCTGCACCCTCCCTATTGGTAGACACCTCAACCAGGCAAGGAAGAAAAAGAGTGCCCATACAACTGCGTGTCATTTGAGCCTAGATCATCCTGACCCTATCCTGACCCCATCCCTTTTAGTAGACACCCGAATTTATCAAAGACACCTCCATTTATCAAATGAGAAAGAAAGTGACTTGTGACGATGCAACTGCGACATTTCAGTACTCAGCCTAAAAGATGAGATCCCTTTCCCCACCATCCTTTCAGACATTCTTGATCTGCCTAGAGGCACAATAATTGCACCCTATACACCTACACTCTCCTTTTATAAGAAGGAGAGACAAAGGCAGTCTCTACTTCTTGATTGAGTCTAATTTCTTACCCCAACCTAACATGAGGCTCAAATGCCGAGACCTGCTTCTTTTATAGAGATATGTGAACTGGTCTCACACAAAAAAGAAGCAGAACTCAGCATTTGAGCTTATGTTAGGTTGGGGTAAGAAATTAGACTCGATCAAGAAGTAGAGACTGCCTTTGTCTCTCCTTCCTATAGAAGGAGAGTGTAGGTGTATAGGGTGATAATGTACTTATGATGATATCTTTTTTTAATCTATTATGAAAACTGAGGTTAAAGGTACAATGTATTTGTATTACATCAGGCTATGGATTATCTGAAACTCACTGATTTGTGACTTTGGTGTTCTGGATTTTTATCTATGATGAAATATGGCCAAAATGCAATGAATACACACAATCTGAGTTAAATATACTTTTATCATGAACCAAGTCTCGATAGTGTGTACTCTTAGTTTTGAGCGTAGCTAAGGCCCTGCAATAGGAAAAAAATGTTGAGCTACCAGTTGAATATGTATGTTTAGGCCAAGTGGGTCAAAGAGGGTTTGGAGGTGTCAACGCTGTTCTGAGTTATTGCTATTTCCTCCGACCTTGAAGTTTTTAAGACTTTTAAGTTGCAATAGACCTTGTACAGACATGGCATTGGTAATGTGATCAGCAGAAACATACAGCTGTGGATTCATCCAAAATAATCAAGTTTGGAGAGATAACAATTGTTGATAATGTATTCATAAGTTTATACTAGGTGAATTTAGCACAAATAGTGAGTTTGAAGAGCAGCAACACATCTCAATACATGAATATATTTCTAATTTCCCCATTTCAGGCTAAAAATGCACTATTTTGTATCTGAATGGTCATGTAAATAGATGCACAATAATGTGCTAATGGCATCACTTTTGTAACAACCAGCATGGTGTCAATCCCATTTCGGGGATGTCATCTGCACAAGATCTTTATAGTATAGACCCACTCAGATTTTTCAAAGCGAACCACACACAATACTTAACAGAGTCTGAATTCCCCCTTCATGATGGTAACCTGACCATCTCCCTTTTGATAAATACCTCAATTTATCAAAGAAGAAAAAATGTGCCCTGTGCAAATAATGGTCTGATGTCTCATCATTTACCCTCGGTAAATACCCCCTATCTCGTCAGGCAATCTAAAGCTGCCTTTCACAATTCAGCTGAAGTATTGCAAAGGGGACAGGGGGTTAAACATTTTTCATTTTGCTCTTTGGCTCAGTGCAGATTACCTTTCCTTCTTGCCATACATACAAAGCGTAGAGTTTTATTAATGACCATTCACCATATGAAACTTTTGCCTAAAGAGAAGAGCAAGTGAAATTTAAAATTCAGTTATTTTACAATTCATACATTAGATGACATGCTAAAATAGATGTATACCAATTTTCCAAGACATTGATTATGTCATTCATAATTTTTTTTAGGAAAACATCTTGTTCCTCTCATCCTCAGAAAATCACACATCTGTGCGTGACATCACACAAAAAGACATTTTTTTCAAATCTGTTATGTCACACAGAGACAGACGCTTTGTGCAAGGTGCATCAGCTGCACACAGAAGCCATTCAGTAGAATATAGAAAAACATGAATAAAACAGAAAATATAACAGGGACACATACAAAAAGGTCCATAAGGATCATACAAATATAATACTTTAGAGTCGCTGGCTTCATCCTTTAAAATTTATTGTAGTGTGATGAATGTCTATTCATTGATTGTTAAGACCGAAATATGAAAAGTAAGATAATGCGACGGAGTAAAGTATATTTTGTGACGGGCCCGAAAAGCCCGAAAAAGCCCGAAAAAGCCCGAAAGGCCCGAAAGGCCCGAAATTGTAAAAGCCCGAAACCCGAAAGGCGCGAGAAATATGTAAACCGGAAGTGATAAAGTAAACCGGAAGTGACGTCATTTGTAACCACGTGATCAGAAACAGCCAATCAGGGCTGACCACTAGACTATAAAAGGGGCAGTGAGGCCCGAGAATAAATGAGTTCCTTTACAGTACTCCTGGTGTCAACATGTGTCTTAAGCTTCTTCCTATAGTAACCGATAAGATGATCCAATACAGGCTAGCTGACTAGAAGTTTAAGTAAAATAGTAAAAGTTAGAAGAAATTAGGCGGAACTTAGGACGGGGTTCCGAAGGCCCGAGAGACCGAAACAGGGCACGAAGGCCCGAAAATGGCCCGGATGGAGTCCCGAGAACAAAGGACCGGACTGGCACGAGGGCCCAAAACAGGGAACGGAAACTCAGGAACTGGGGGAACGAAGGCGCGACCGGCTCGGCCCCACACTACCAAACAATAGGCGACCATCGGCCCGACACCCCCGCTGACCGAGAACGAGGGTGGATCGTCCGCAGTGGGCCCCGAAGAGAGTACCGGCAGCAGAGAAACGGCCCGCACCTATCCCTACCATTTTTCCTCCCCCACAGTCCTCCACCCGTTAACGGGAGTGCCTGTACCCCGCCCGATGGCTGAGGCCCCTTGGTCCAGCCCGGCTGATGCACCCCTCCCCCGTCGACGAATACCAATTTCCCGATCGACCCGCTCAAACCCCCCTCGTGCGCGAGGCACGACTCTAAATATCACATCTCGGTTTCTTGCCCGGATTCCCCGTTCGGCTGAGACCCGAAACAATCCCCACGTCCCTCTGTTGTAGGAATAGGAAACCCCGAACTACCGAGGAACATCACAGTAGCAAACATTGACTTTTACCTTGGCATTATTATGAGGTTTAATGCAGACCTATATAGGTTTTTAATCATGTATGAATTAACAAGAATAAGGGTTATTTCATCAGATTCTCTTATTATAATGATGATTACAAGAGTCAAACTACAATGTATGTTGGTCAATTTCCCGAAAATATTGCATAACTACATATTGTATAACTACTATAGTGTACTAGAAAATGTGACTGAGTACTAATACTTAGGTACTTATCTTAATAAAAACCTGAACTTTGCTAAACAAACTACAGAAACAATTAAGTTGGTATCATACAAACTTTATTGTTTAACAAAACTTGAAAAATACATTGATATACCCTCTATGATACGACTATTCAAAGCATACATTCAACCTCTTTTTGATTATAATGATCTTTTTACTGAAACTACATTGGCATATTATTATAACAAACTCCATAAACTACACTTTAGATGTATGCAAAGATGTTTACCTGATAACAATGTATATACTCATCAGGAAATTTGTAACTTTACTGGTGTAAATTCAATTAAGAACAGAGCTCAGAGTCATTTGTTGAAGCTTATTTACAAAAGAGCTCAGCAACAAGATTACATTTCTGAGCAGGAGAACCGATCTAGGGCATATGATGCTCCCATTTTAAAGGTATCTTTCCCCAATAATGAGTTATTCAAAAAAAGTGTCTTATATAGAGGGGCTACTATTTGGATTGACTCTCCTCCTATGCAAAGAAATATTGGTACGTTCTCTGCTTATAAGTTTGAATTAAAAATGAGACTTCGGGATAGATGTGACCCGATCTGACATAATGAGTCACATGTCCCCGAAATACAATTTTGAGTTAGTTAGAATTTTTGTTCAGCTCAAAAAAAGCTTCATTTTGATACCAAGATTGTGTTTGTATGATGATTAGGGGGGAACTTAGGTTTTTCCCTATGCGCGGTAGGCTGTAAACTTGATTCTGAGAAAAACGGTTTTCATTACACCTGGTCAGAATTCCTTAGATACCACTAGAAGAATTTGTCCCACCAATTTGAGACTTGGAATATACATTCTAGACTAGTTAAACTACAAAATACTGTGAAATCATGCTTTAGAAATGGAAATTTCAATCATGCCGGCCTTGTAAAGATAGGGTTCAATTCCAGTAAATCTGCATCTGAAAATGAGAAACTTAACCTAGAGAGCAAGCTCAAACAGTCACAATGCCTGTTCTAGAAGGCTGAATTGAAGTCTCAATGACTTGTAAAGAATCTATATATGGGAATGTTCAAGTATATTTCAGCCTGTTTTACAATAAATAATAAGTGTCACAGTTCCAAGTAAGTTGAATAAAAGTTGAATAAAAGTTGAAACATCATAAAACGTCTTTGACATTAAACTGGGAGTCTAAAACAACCCCAAGTGCACAAAAGTACCAATAAAAAATAGAAGATTTGAACTATATACAGGTATATTCTAGTCTATGATTCTAGTTGCTAGAGGATGTGGACCGAACACGGCCCCGCCCCCGATTTGGCTGCGTTTATGTTTAGACGGGGGAGTGGCCTCCGGGATAGTGTCTGAGTCTGTGTCCATTTCACGTTGCATTTGGGCTGTATCTGAGTCTGAGTCCTCTGAGCCCGAGTCCAGGGTTTGCCCTTGACCCTGACCTCAACCCCCACCCTGACCTTAATCTCGACCTCGACCACAACCTCGACCCCGACCTCGCCCTCGCCCCATTCCTCTACCACGTCCCCGTCGTGGCTCCTCCTCCTCCTCCTCCCCTGCATCTCCACCTCCTCCTGCTCCTGAGGGCCCTGCACCTGCATCTGGTGATGGGTCCCGGCACCTTGGTGCCTCTTCTGCAGGCTAAGGTTCCGTTGGCTTGGGGCACATAATGTCTTTGGTCTCCTCTGTGCAGAAGTCTCTGATGTTTTTGAAGAGGTACTACTGCCGATGAAGGGGAAGCTCCAGGGAAGATGTGACTGGTGGTGGGACCTTTGGGATGGCTCCAGGGTCCACAGTGAGCACGTCTATTTCTTCCGGCTCAGAGTCAATGTACTGTCTGACGGTTACCTTCCTGGGGCTGTTTAATGAAAAGATAAAGTGGTGATACTGCTTGATCCCATTTATTGGCCGGATGAACGGAGGAATGCTTGCCAGTTATAGGTTGGGACGTAGACGTCCCCACCTTTGGACCCACACAGCTGAGGGATGTTGACTTCTTTTTGGGTGCTGTGCCGGACTGTCTTGGCCAGGTCAGCAACGGAGGAGACCTCGGCGTGGCGGAATCGCTGCTTGAGGAGACTTGAATACCAGTTGGGGGCAAACTTGGTGTGGCTGGTTATGAGAAAGTTCAAAGTGATCTGCTTATGCAGATCAGTCAGGACCCGCCACATGAGATAGCCAATCACATATTTGTTCTTGTTTTGCCCACTGCACTTGTCACAGTGGAGGTAGAGGAGCAATTCACCAAGGGAATAGGCAGCAAAGTAATGGAGGAGGTAGGGGATAACAGTGTTTGAACCCTTGCTGCCGCAGTGGACTCATCAATAAGATAGTTTACTTGACGGGGGATGGCTTTGGCACACACATCAAAGATGCCTACTTTGTGTGAGACGAGGAAGTAGAGGGGTCCTGGCTGCATTGGGGAGGAGGGAAGGTGGACCTGCTGTGCGTAGTCAAAAAATACATGCATCCAGATGTCAGAGGAGCAGGGAACGTGTGGCCCGAACGCCGGGCGGCCTGCCTCAGTATATGCCTCCTTGGCAGCGGTAGTCAGTTCCTGGTAGAACTCTCACACCTTGGCCACCACATCCAGGTGCTTCTGCTGCTTCTTTAACTTTGCCTGCTTAACTACTTCAGGGAGGTTAGAGGAGTAGGAGATGTCATGGTTGTTCCTCTGATCGACACTCCCCTCCCAGCACAGGTCAGTCATGGGGCGAGAACACACAATAAGGGTAGCGACTGGCACTAGAGGTTATGGTAGGTGGTCAAGGCAACCTGACGATGTGTGTCCCCGATCGCTTTTAGATACTGTTTATGCACATCTAGATTTCTTGTGCTGGAGGGGAGGAGGAGGATGTCATCGCGTTTGTGCATGGAGACTTGGCCGGGGAGGACAAGGGCATAGGTTTCGGCGTAGGAGTTGATAAAGTCAACTACGTGGCAGACATATTCGAGGTCAAGGGAATGGGTGTTGGCCTGGACATCTTAGTTTGGGATATGACCCCATGCTCCTGGCACCACTGGCTGATGGCGGTCATCTTGTTGATACTGCAGCTGAAAAACAAGAACACAAAACTTACAACAGGGAATGGAATAAGCTTTGACATAACAGGTTGCGTTACATATGTACATGTTAATAAGTTACAGCAGAACACAGTTTTGGGAACTACTTAGACAGAGAATGTTTTCTGCAGAGATGACTAATTACCTGTAGAGAAAGAGCAGGGTGTACCGGCAGACCTTCTTGCCCCCGACGATGTAGTGGCTCCATTGGTGCTGCCTCTCATCGTTGCCCTTTGGCCCCTTCTTCCAGGTTGACAGCCGTGCTGCATGTCAGTACCAATTATTATTATATACCAACTTCATAGCTCCTATACCTTCATCATTTTACTGCCCCGCGAGCAAAGGTGGAATAACTGAGGATGTTATTGCACACTGTGCACTTATGAAAGATTATTGCCCCATAAGTCTCCATGGGGCAATAACAATGCTTGCCAGCGTGGAAACTACGTAAACAACCCTCAAACCATGCCAAAATTGTCTCAATTGATCAAAAAACAATATGAAAACAATTTATTTACCAGCAAATTTAGCGAAAACGTTGCTTCACTGCCATCTTGGTCTCCACCGATCTAGTTTGGGCATGAAACGCCAGACGGCGGGGCAGTGGTTTTCTCAATCCAATTTATTTCCTTTAAATTCGCAATTTTATGCATTTTCATGCATTTTAGCGCATAGATCCGTCAACATATTGAAAATAGCGCATGAATTGACCATAATTGTATGTTAAAATTCGTACATAAGACGTTTGATGCCCCAAGTGGGCGGAAGCAAGGCTAGAACTCTCTGCTGAGGAGGTGCATTCAATGCATGCAACAATGGCGCAGCCCACAATTGGAGGTAAATAAAGAGAATTTGTCTTGTTTTTCATGGGTTGATGGGTTAATGGGTTAATTCTCAGGGTTATTGGTATATAATAAAACAACAACTAACCTCAGGGGCCCTCAGCAACAATTATAGCTCCTAGTCTCGGCCTATTTCCAGGGTCTTGGGCAGAGCCCTTGACCCTGAAAATATGCTTCGACAGTGGGGCAATAATCGTGGTTTTGTGCCCCCTCGGTTAGTTCTGTGTATTTATTCATTATTGTCCACCTTGATAATCTTTAAGGTCCACCTCAGTACGTAGTCAGTATGGTCCACCTCAGTAGTCAGCATGGTCCACCTCAGTAGTCATCATGGTCCACCTCAGTAGTCATCATGGTCCACCTCAGTAGTCATCATGGTCCACCTCAGTAGTCATCATGGTCCACCTCAGTAGTCATCATGGTCCACCTCAGTAGTCAGTATGGTCCACCTCAGTAGGCATAATGGTCCACCTCAGTGGTTTTTATGACCCATCTCAGAAGTAGTTATGGTCCAACTCAGTAGCCATTAATTAGGTCAACCTCACTAGTCAGTGTGGTTAACCTGGGTAGTCATTATGGTCTGTTGTCATCATAAAGAATTTCAATAATCATTATGATACGACCCAGTAGCCACTAAGGTCCGACCCAATTGTCAGTGTGATCCTCCTCTTTATCCAAAATGGGTTGCCTTTGCCAGGCTTTTGGGAGGGAAGGGAATTCAAAGCTGAAAGAGCTGTGATATTTTACTTTAATCAATAGGGGTAATCATACAATGTAAACCTGGCCTATTTATGAGTGTCAATCAAAGGGTTTGTCCACTTATGTGTGTTTGGTTAACAAATTAGATATAGCCCAATCATTTAACCATCTCTCAGATTCATAGTATATCCATGAATGTAGGAAAAGGCCCCAAGACCCTCTTATCAATCTTTTAACTTTACAAGTAGAATGTGACCTTCCTTTTGACCTAGAAAATATCAAGATAAATTACCAACGGGTTATCACAAACAGAGATTACATGATATTATTGGTAAGTGGAGAGGGCATATCCACATGAATTCACCCATCCATGGACCAGTCTTTTTCTCAACTTAGAATGCAAAGCAAGTTGATGTGGGATCTGTAAAACAAAAGAACCATTGTCTCTGGCCTGTTTCAAAATGAAGCTAAGTTTTGCATTTGATAAAGTTACAATCACCTTTTTGGTCATTGTAGCTATGTGGGTTTTGTTTTTGCTCACGTGAGTTTGGGTGGATTTATGTAAGTTTGGGGTATATTTATCGGAGTTCAGGGTGCATTCATGCAAGTTTTGTTATGAAACAGCTGTGTACAAAGGTTTCAATGCCGTACAGTTTCTGAAAGCTCACATTTAAGCTCCATAGCTACGGAGTTTATTATGAAACACCCCCCTTAAGGGAGGAGACGGTCACATAAATAGCTAAATCAGTGGGTAAGAGGCAGGTTAATACATCTTAATACATGAATATATTTCTAATCTCCCCATTCACATTTAAGGCTAAAAAAATCTCATGTACAATAGATGTAGAGTCGCAATAAATCTATTATGAAAACCGAGGTAAAAGGTACAATGTATTTGTATTACATCAGGTTTTGGATTATCTCAAACTGACTGATTTGTGACTTTGGTGTTCTGGATTTTTAATAACAACCAGCATGGCATCCACCCCGTGTTTGGGATGTTATCTGCAAAAGATCTTGATAGTATAGACACACACATACTATTCAATCCCGAGCACACACAATAGTTAACAGAGTCTGCATCCCCCCTTCACTACGGTAACCTTACCCTCTCCCTTTTGGTAAATACCTCAATTCATCAAAGAAGAAAAAGAGTGCCCTGTACAAATCACTGTCTGATGTCTCATCATTTAGCCTCGGTGAATACTTCCCTATCTTTTCAGACATTCTAAAGCTGTCTTTCACAAATCAGTTGAAATATTGCAAAAGGGACAGGGTGTTAAACATTTTTTATTTTGCTCTTTAGCTCAGTGAAGATTACCTTTCTTTCTTGCCTTACATACAAAGGGTAAAGTTCGGTTAATGACCATTCACCATATGAAACTTTTGCCTCAAAGAGAGGTGCCAGTGAAATTTAAATTTCGGTTATTCTACAATTTATACATTAGATGACATGCTAAAATAGATATATACCAATTTTCTAAGCCATTGATTATCTAATTTGTGAGATAAAAAGGATCTTATTTAGGAAAACATCTTGTTCCTCTTATCCTCAGAAAATCACACATCTATGTGTGACGTCACACAAAGAGACGTTTTTTTCAAATTTTGAGACTGCAAATTTTTACCATAAATTAATTTATCTTATAATTTTAAATGTTTGAGCTGTCAGTAAAATTAATTACATTTTGTATATTTTGTAATTCCTTTATTTTTTGATATTTCACTTGTTCAGTCTGTGGCATCACACACAGACAGATGCTTTTTGTAAGGTGCATCAGGAGCTATTCAGTAGAATATAGAAAACAAGGATAAAACAGAAAATATTATAGGAATGCGTAGAAAATATGGAAATTTCCTGGTACATAATAATTATAATATAATATTTTCTGGTCCCTGGCTCCTCCCTTTAAGATTCATCTCTGAATCACAAGTCTAACAAATATTGACTTAAACTTGGTATTATAATTAGGTTCAATGCAGATCTATATGGGTTTTAATCATGTATAGATTGTCAGAAATAAAGGTTATTCTATCAAATTATCTTATTATGATGATAACAACAAGAGTATCCTAATTAGTGAGTCAAAATACAATGTATCTTGGTGGATTTCCCGAAAATATTGAATAACTCATAATTAGGCGGGTCACTTTGTTTTGCTCATACGCCTCTCAATCTGGGAAATTGACTATATGGTAAGCTATCCAGACATTTTGGAGGATGTGCTAAGTCACAGAGTCTTTTGGTTTGATATAAAAGTCTGTTAATGGTGTCACATGTTTTTCTTCTTTTTTTTACTGTGGTGTTAAGAAAGGTTTTGGGGCCTTGATTCATCCCTGACAATATACATCTGCCACTCCTAACAAACAATTAAGTAAATGTGAATATTTCTTTTGTAATCGTCATGGACATGTGATGTCAATTGATTGTTTTTGGAATACAGCTTTTATTCTGCACCAAGGAATTAGTAACTGTGAAATATGTAAACGGGGTCTAAAGTAATGTTCTTGCTGTCTTTGTTAACCAAGGAGTACATATGTGTGGTCATTCTGACACATCGGCTAAGAACCAACTGAACCATAAAAATGGGATGCTGATAATATGAGTTTAGAAAGATTTCCATTGAAGGGAAACATAATTGTGGCTTGGCCATTTAACTTATTTCTTATCTTAGATATAATCACTTGCTTAAAGCCTTTAAAAGCTTTAAGGAATGTATATAAACTTTGTATATAATCACCTAGATCAGTAAAATGTAGAGGTATGGTCTCCTCATAGATTCAATCATCGTCACTGCCCTTGATAGCTGACTTGATGCCCTTGACCCTCACAGTTTATTAGGGTGTGAAGCAACCAATAAGGTTCAACCAATGATCTATATGTATATACAATTCAATGTATGTTTCACCCCTCATTCAAAGGAAGTCGCAATAAACTAAATACTCTGAACCATATCATCTCTGTGCTAATCCACAGAATTCTGTTTTATCCCATTATCAGTATAACTGCTTTAACCAAAACCCAGAATTACTGACATGTGTGACTGGAGACCTGTTTATCTTAATCAAAAAGTGGAGCTGTATTGAACACATATGAATCATGGTTGCTGTAGGCCTGTACCCATGAGGGGAGGTGGCCGTTGTGGGCAATGCCTCTTTCCCCCACCAGAGCATCATTCAAAATAAGTTTCACCTGGTACATATACTCTCTTTCTTGAAATTTCTCTGCTCATTACACTGGTTTCAGTTCCTTTTAAACCTACAACAACTCACTTGCTGTGTACCCACTTTTCCAATAAACGCCACCCGCAACAGTTCCACAGCTGTGGTGATCTAGACTATAGTCGGCAGCTGACAACATACTTGTAGTCATGTTGGTGTGCTATGAAAGACAAACCACCAAGAACAAAAAAATACACCAATATTTTTATTCCTGAGCGTTTCAATTCTCAACAGACAAGTTCCATATGTCAGCAGCCAACTTCCCTGATCAAATAAGTTTGAATATTTTGGTGCAAAAAGTGCCAAACAGACAATTTGGTGGCTTGCATTTAAGTTGGCCACCGATCAGCAGAAACTTGATGCCTTGAGGAAACCAGGCCACTGATGAACAGAAACTTGTTGGCTTAAGGAAAGCAGGGGCCTGTTGCAACTATGGAGGTTTATATAGGCTTACAGAAACAGCCCAAATGATCATAAATACACCCCAAACTGTTGTAACTACACCCCAAACTCTCATTAATCCACCCATACATAATCAAAAACAATACTTGTGTAGCTATGATGACGAAAAAGTTTATCATAAGTTTATTGAATGCAAACTCTCATACCTTTTGCAGAGATTTATTATGCAACAGGCCCCAGACTTGACAGGCCATCAATAATGTAAAGGAGAAAAGTGGAGAAGAGGGGGCCATATACAACCACCCGTCCGTGGAACAGTTTTTTTTCCCAAAGTATTGAAACTTTTTTTTTTCAAATTAAGGTAGAGGACGAGACTTGGAAGGGTGTATATAAGCTGTAATAGATAGCCAACTCATACATAGCTTAACAAGATTGTCAACAACAGAGACACATCATTGCCAAACTTGATAAAAGTCAACACACATCTTCAAGTCCATTTACATCTTCAAAGGTAAGTCCACATTTGATAAACAATTTTGAATTCAGGTATCAAAAGTTCAGATTCTCCTATGAACGTATTCCAATGTGATATATATCCATTTCACAATAAACTACAATGGTAGATTTATTTTGAAAAATGTGTAGCCAGTTCTTATATTTGATGATGTGGGAGAAAATGAAAATTGCATTGCCATTGTATACTCTCTTCTCACACCAAAACTATTTCCCTCCTTACAGATGAAGTTCAACATTGCCATGCTGGTATGCATTCTTGCCATAACCATTACTTTTTCAATGGTGGATGCCAAGAGTGTGAGTTATATTTCAGAATCCATACATTAATTATATTTACTTTTTACATGTTTTCTAGCACTATTTAGCATGTATTTTGCATTAGAAATGTACTAAATACCTTGACCCAAAACCCCGGAATGTAGATTCTACATCTGATTAGGATGAAATATAAGATGTTTACATTGTATTACATAAGCGCAGATTAAACTGTTTTACTTGACTATTTAATCAAATGTGTCAATTATCCTTACAGGTGAAGGTTCCAGTCCGGATTAAAAGAGGTAGGCAAAATCTTGATTCAGGCAGACGCAGATCTGTGTTCTCCTGTATTTTGAACACCTGCAGGCTAATTAAACAAAGGTTGACTCACCATACACACATAGAAATGATAGCACATTTCATTATCTCAAGCTCTATGGTCCAACTCAAAGAGTGGAGCCAGTATTATAACTGGACTGCTAGTATATATCTCTGACTGGGCAAGTGGATCGTAGAGCTTGAGATAATGAAATGTGCTATAGTAAACAATGACAGTTGAGTTCGTTTCAGTTGCTCAGTGGGCCTGGCCTTAAAATCCTTCTATGGCATTTTGGATCCCAAACTAACACTATGAATCTTGATTACCTGAGTTATATGAAGCATGAATACAGTATCAATGTCAGCCTTGATTCTTATTTCTCATATAGGCAATACATAATAGTCAATAGATCCTTTCATTCACTGGGAAGCTCAGTTTAGCAACTGTATGTGTTCTTAGTGGATTATTTTGAATCATTGTTCCTTATATAAGGACAAAATTCACTTCAAGGTGATATCCCTTAACAAATTCAAGATATGGATCCTATATGTCTGATGAACAAAAATCTTTTGTCCTTAAATCTTATCATTGTGTAAGGTGATTGTGTCTAGTTGAGCCTCTGAAATATAAACAAAGATGCCTATTTTAAACCTTACCTGCAATTTTTTAGTATAATCTCAAGCCTATATTCCATGTGCTAAACCTTCAATGGGAATTAAGGTTGAATATAGACTGTTTGAGTATCAGTAAAACAGTTCTTTCAATTACCTTTCATTTGGTACTTCAGATATAAGGATTCTATTATATTCTGAATCAAAATTAAACAAATTCATAATTGTTAACATCAAGGTCTGTGTACGGAATGCTGGCCTAATTCTAAAATGTTTTACTTTTACTTCTCAGTAACTACTTACACTAAAGCTTTCCATGTCAAGGGATTCTGAGAAAAACTAGATTTGACACCAGATTATCCCCTAAAAATAATTTGTCATGCCTCCATAGAGAATATGGTTTACCGTTACTGAATAGTTTCTGAAGGACAATGTAAAGCATATTGAAATATGTGAAAAGAATTATATGAGTTTGACCTTTGAGACCATATAAATTAGTTTTTAGATCAAAGATTGTTGTGGTACCAACTACAGTCTCATGCTCTACCATGTTTCCTTTCATTCTGATGAAAAGTGTAGAAACGAATAGGTCCTCTCCTAAAGGGTATATATATAGGATTTTTGAAAAGTGAGTGGGGGGTCTGTATAAAGGCTTAGTACTAAATCACATATACACGCTGGGCATTTTCCCCTGTTTTTGTAGTTCATGGGTCCAAAAGGGGGGATCCTGAGGTGCTGATCCACTCTATCCGCCCCTGCTCTCCCCTTGAACAGATTATGACGAGAAGTATGCACAGAAGCATAAAGACTGGAGGGACTTGATGTTACGAACGAAATTCTACATGGATATGTATCATAAAACCTTTATACTTTTAATGGTAGAAGCAATGGATCCAGAGATTACAAGTGGGGCCCAATGAAAGAATTGTTCTTGTAACCCAGTGAGGCAGAAAATGTTGTTTTATACAAAGATGTATTTGGTGAAACTAGGAGGGTTGTTTCTGAGTTACATTCACCTTTAAAGGGGCTGTCTCGTCCGTGGGTTGTTAGGCTTACAAAAGCCGACGTTAACCTAACGACGCGACGGCCGGTGCCCTATTTTGCCCTTTCAGAACGTAATAACGCAACGTCATTGGTCACGTCATGAAATTGGCAGGGTGTTAGGGGGGTTACAACGTAGCTAATTACGGCCGTCTCACGGACGAGAACGTCCCTTTAAAGTCACCTCAGGATACATTCTGCACTGCTTTTTAACATAATTCAAGGACTGATTAAGTCTACGGTAACTCACCCTGTGGCAATTTGCTCAGATCCAACCCTAAAGCTCAGGTGCAAGGGACCAACATTCAACATTCAACATCTGAAATGGTACTGAAAGCTTTGTAGTTAAACTAATATAAGTTCTAATTCACCATAAATTGCTGTTGAAATTGTCATTAGACTGAATACATGAAAATATATATACAGGTCCCAAACACTTTTCTATACATGTATATGTATGATTATGCAGGACAATGTTCTCACAATGATGTTATTCAAAAACAAATTGAACTACCATAATTATAAGGTAAAACAAACAAAGGTTCAAAACAGTTTAAGGCAATCTATATTGTATATGTAATGGTAGTAACCATGATTATAAGTTTATAACCAGTACGGTATCCAGTCAGTTTAGGGGTGAAGTGATGTTGAATTTACAACAACTATACAATTGTTTTGGGTTCTATTCTTTCAGTGCCTCAGTGCCCCTGCGTAAGTATTGCATTGTTAATACACCGGAGCAATGAATAGCATTTGTATAGGTATCAAAAATAAAGATATTCTCTCATTTTAGCCTTAAAACTGAATGTACCTACATTGCTAGCATGGGAGGTATCTAGCAGTTAAACCTTACCAACCATGAAGGATATTGTCAATTTATGCTAAAAATTAAATCTTACATAATTTCCACTGGTGATAAATAGCTATAGATTTAGAAATTCTCAAGTCTTCTTCTCATTTGAAAGTTTCAGTCCACGTGAAAACTTTTGCACAGACAGTAGTTATATATCCTCTAACTCCTTGCAACTTTTACCCATTTTCACAGAATTGACATGTATATAAATGTACGATTTTAGCATAACTCAATTGGCTAATGTCTGACCTCTTATTCATTGCAGACACACATCATACCTGGGTCTCCTAAATGTAAGAATTATACATTGTGTAAAATAGCTTAAGAACTTGAGCCTATTAGATTAACGCATTCTGTCCCTTACTATATAGCAAAACGTTACCTGCTTATAATACTATGCACAGTGTGCCACAGACCCTCTCATGCCCTATTGCACTACATAATGTTTGAGCTGTGATATTGTCATGATATAATGATATAACAGAAAGTTTGCATGCAGGATTAATATAATTGTTTGAAATTTGAAATGCTTTACACACACCATGTAACAAAGGTGTATGATTTCATCATGTCACAGCTCATATGGTGTTGTGAAATACCCCTTTAGATCCAAACATGAGATTAACAAGACCCAATTTTCAAAAATAGGCTGATCATTATGATACCACTTTTTTACTCTCCCCCAAAAATTTCATTTTGACACATTCTCCATAACAAAAGTATTAAAATCCTGCAATCTGCAAGCACATCAACAGTTGTGAGGTCATTCACACTATCCAGTGGCCATTGCACCATAGCCTATCATAACAACGATAACTTGAAAATAACATTAAGAGAGATGTTGTTACAATGATATGATATCTAGCAGAGATTGGGAAAATCATTTATTTCAATAATAGATATGGATACTCTGGTCATTCATAGATCTATATTGCAAAAAATCTTCTGCTTTAAAACATGATTTTACTGTATTTATCAAATAATCCTATGGCTGGTTTTGGCAGACCAAGTAAAAGTACTATCACAGAATGGAAATTTACATTACTTTGCAAATGTCTTTTCTTTCAGGGAAAGAGTGTGGATGTGGTCAAGGTTTTCCTTCTGCAGCTGGCGCTACAGGACCTGCTGGCTTCCCAAATTAACCTAACTAGAACTTTGAAAATGTGCACTAAACTTTTTGACATATCATTTGACCTGCTATCGATATTCCTTTTACATAACATGATGTCTTTTGAAGCACTAATCAAACTTAAATCTTTCATGTACAAATATTATCAAATTATGTATCAAAGTGACAAAAATTAGTTCTAATTGATTAACCTTTATCAAAACATGTTTTTATCAGCGTAATGTACCCAGTTACTTATCCACATAAGAGGAAGTCATGTGGTACAATCTTTGTAGTAGGACATTAAAATGATTCTTAGTATCCTTATACCTACATTGGACCTGTGTCCAGTCATTGTACTTGATTTCTGTCAATAAATCATGAATAATCTTGTAAGGTAAATGTTTTGTTCTTTTATTGCTCGCTTAGCTGTGCACTTACTGTTTTGACAATTACGCCATTACAGTTCTGGTCCCAAGATTTCTCTAAAACTTTATAGAACAAAACATATTCATAAATTTGAGCAGTTAATAATTTTATGTAGTATTTCTTTTTTAAGTTGGATGGCTTAAAGAAAATGAAAATTTGAAATAAAATGTTTTATATTTTCACAAATGATAAATATTTTGAGAATATTTCTTAATCTCTTAAAGTGCAAATATTCTCACCTTTGTAATAGCATACTTTAATGGATCGGAAAATATCTCATGCCAACGATATGCCAGAAAGTACTGGCTGGTGGTGGAACTCATAAACAATTATGAAATGTGTTATAAAAATGGCATTTAACAAAATGTGTGCTACTCAGAATTCTTGAAAATTCACACATAATCTCTACAAGCATGTGAGATATTATTCCAAATAATAAGAATAGAAAGTCAAGAATAGAAAGAATAGAAATATGTTCGCACTATATATATTTCTTTGTATTATGTATCAAGATCTATAATGCAGTGGAAGAACATACAACTAATGTATGAATTGTGTTGATCGATAATAAAAAAAAAGTCACCATGCTTATTTTGACAGGAAAGCCCATGATATACCTTGGAATGAGGTATTTTAGCTACCATTTTAATCAAATTTCACTCCAAACCTTTTTATGATCTATCAAGGTCTAGATCAAAAGGTATATTTTTACTTGCTTTCGTTATGAAGATATTTACAATTTTAAAAAGGCTATGCCAAAAATGCTTCGTCTGCTCAGTGCATACAGGTATCATACTGTACAAAATATGGGTCGGGGCCGGGACAGGGGCCAGGCCAGCCCTGGGACCTCCAGGGGGCCGGGACAGGAGGCAGGCCGGCCCCGGGACCTCCAGGGGGCCGGGAGAGGGGTCAGGCCAGCCCTGGGACCTCCAGGGGGCCGGAACAGGAGGCAGGCCGGCCCCGGGACCTCCAGGGGGCCGGGACAGGGGCCAGGCCAGCCCTGGGACCTCCAGGGGGCCGGGACAGGAGGCAGGCCGGCCCCGGGACCTCCAGGGGGCCGGGAGAGGGGGCAGGCCGGCCCTGGGACCTCCAGAGGGACGGGAGAGGGGCCACACCGGCCCTGGGACCTCCAGGGGGAAGGGAGAGGGGGCAGGCCGGACCTGGGCCTTCTGAGGGCCAGAAAAGGGTGCAGGCCGGCCTTGGGACCTCCAGGGGGCCCGGATAGGGTGCAGGTTGGCCCTGGGGTCTCCAGGGGCCCGGGACAGGGGGCAGGCCGGCCCTGGGGCCTCCAGGGGACGGGGACAGGGGGCAGGCCAGGGGCCAGGTCGTCCCTGGGGTCTCTAGGGGGCCGGGACAGGGAGCAGGCCGGCCCTGGGCCTTCTGAGGGCCAGAAAAGGGTGCAGGCCGGCCTTGGGACCTCCAGGGGGCCCGGATAGGGTGCAGGCCAGCCCTGAGGCCTCCAGGGGGCCGGGACAGGGGGCAGGCCAGCCCTGGGGCCTCCAGGGGGCCGGGACAGGGGCCAGGTCGTCCCTGGGGTCTCTAGGGGGCCGGGACAGGGAGCAGAACGGCCGGGACAGGGACAGGGGCCAGGCAAGCCCTGGGACCTCCAGGGGGACGGGACAGGGGCAAGGCCGGCCCTGGGACCTCCAGGAGGCCGGGACAGGGAGCAGGCCGGCCCTGGGGACCTCCAGGGGGCTGGGAGAGGGGTCAGGCCGGCCCTGGGGACCTCCAGGGGGCTGGGACAGGGGACAGGCTGGCCCTGGGGCCTCCAGGGGGAAGGGAGAGGGGACAGGCCAGTCTTGGGGCATTCCAGGGGGCTGAGAGTAAGGGTAGACAGGCCCTGGGAGCTCCAGGGGGCCGGGACAGGGGCCAGGCCGGCCCTGGGACCTCCAGGGGGCCGGGAGAGGGGCCAGGCCTGCACTGGGGCCCCCAAGGGACCAGGAAAACATGTTCAGGCTCACCAGCCGGCCAGCAAGAGGCCAACTAGTCAGTTTTTGGAGGATTGCAATCGGGATATAGGGTTAGAATCTATTCTTTCAGGTTGTACCCCAGCAAAAAGTACTTTTATTCTTGCCTTGAATACACAGGGAAAGATTGGCTAAGCGTCATTCACAGTAAGACATTTTTGCCTTATGATTCATTTGCAATTCCAAAATCACAAGCATGGCCAAGTTATCATTTTACTTTTCTATATTAATATATTGGACATTGACTCATGTTTGGAGGGTCATGAAATTTAACTTTCCAATTTACAATCTGCAGCAGTTATGGTCCATCTCAGTAGTCATTAAGGTCCACCTCAGCAGTTAATACGGTCAAACCTTGGTCGTAATTATGATCCGTCTCAGTACAGGTTATGGTACACCTCAGAAGTCAAAGACAAAACTGTACAGGTGTGTGGATACATATTGCAGGATTCCATGAGGCGGGAAGGATAGCTTGATGAGTCTGGAGGATTAGTCCAGATATCCTTCTGCCTCATGGAATTCTGCAATCTGTACCCACATACGGTTTTGTACTTTTCTGGCATTGTGAAGGTTAACTAACTCAAAGTTATGTACATGTGACCACTTTTACAAGTATATTTTATACTGTCAGATCATTTTGTGGAGAGCTACGTTTTATCTGGACTGTGTGGGACTGTGGGCCTATCATTGGGGTGCACCGCCATTGCTAGGTCGGTCCCTAAGCAACCACGGCCCAACGTCCCGCCTTGTGGAATCTGTCAATCATTGAAAATTGGCCATGAATCGCTTTCATTGTTAGGCTTGTGTCCATCAATTATGTCTAACGATGCAATGGCCTGCAACAAGGTTCGCACTTTTGGGATGTAGAATCCAGCGATGTCATTGGTCACGTCATGAATTCAGCACAAATAAGATGGTTACAATGTATTGTTTGCCAACGTCTTCAGCAATGAGATTGTTCTTGTCTGTGTAACTCCCTGAGCACCCCACTAAATTCACAAAGTGACCAATCGCTTTGTGTTACATTTGAAAAGTGTAAAACCAATCGTCAGGCTTACATCGGTGTATCTTACCTTAGATTATGACGGACAAGAGCATGGCTTACACTGATAATCCTAGCCATACAAAAGTTAGTCATATGTGGCTAACTTCCCTAGTAATAATGGCTGAGGCTCATTTATCTAACCTTTATCACTCAGATTAGTCATCTCTGACTATCCCTAGTTAGTCCAAATATTTCTAGGAATGATGCTCAAAACATAGGCTAAGATGGCTAAGGTATTAGTCATTGAGACTAACAAAAGTTAGTTTTGCTGGCTAAGGGTTGGTCAGTTGTGACTAACTATCAAGTAAATCTGACTAAGAATATTTCAATTTCCTGGTATAGGTAAGTGAATCTGACTAAGTACAATAGGCACCACAGACTAACCTATCTTATGCTCATGGAGCTCTTTTTACAGAACTATAAGTCTAAACAAAGAACGAGCTAGGGAGAGGGGCAGGAGAGGGCTAGGGAGAGGGGCAAAAGAGGGCCATGGAAAAGAGTCAGGAGAGGGCTGGGAGGAGGGGCAGGAAAGGCCAGGGAGCAGACAGTGAGGGCACATCAGAAGGGCTGTTGGTCCAATAAGACCCTCCTGCAAGTAGGGTCTACAAAGCCTACTTCAAGTAGGGTCTGTATGACGGCCAATCAAAATGCTGGAAGCCTACTTGTAGTAGAGTTTTGGACTTGGAGTCAAACTCAAAGTCTATCTGAGGTGTGGCATTGCAAGGCTACTTCTAGTTGGGTGTGGGACTCAAAGCCTACTTTTAGTAGGCTTTGGGTTCAAAAGCCTACTGGTAGTAGGGTAAAGGAAAGCCTACTTCTAGTAGGGTTGGGACCTAAAGCCTACTGGTAGTAGGGTTCAGGACCTAAAGCCTACTTTTAGTAGGGCTAGGAGCTAAAGCCTAATTGTAGTAGGGACTCGAAGCGAGCCTACTGGTAGTAGGGTAATGGACTCAAAGCCTACTTCCAGTTGGCAGGACAGGCCATCAGGTTCCCTCCTGACAACCAGGGCTTCCTCCCAGCTGTCAGGGCCTCTTCCCAACTGTCAGGGTCTCCTCTTGACTGTCAGGGTCTCCTCACAGCTTTCAGGACCCCTCCTGTCTGCCGGGGGCTCCTCCTTGCTGTAAGGGCTTCCTCCTGGCAGTCAGAGCCTCCTCCTTGCTGACAGGGTCTCCTCCTGGCTACCAAGGTCTACTCCTGGCTGTCAGGGCCTCCTCCTTGCCATCAGGGACTCCTCCTGACTCTCAGGGACTCCTCCTGGCTGTCATCTAGGAGGGATGTGTAGCATAATATTTTATCTTTGCTATCAGGGTCTACCCATTGCTGTCAGGGCCTACTCCTACTTGTCAGGGTCTCACCCTGTCTGTCAGAGCTTCCTTCTTGCTGTCATGGTCTCCTGGCTGTCAGTGCCTCCTCCTGTCTATCAGGGCCTCCCACTTTCTGTCAGGGTCTCCACCTGGCCATCAGGGACTCCTCCTAGTCATCAGTGCCTCCTTCTCAATGTCATGCTCTCGTTCTGGCTATCAGGCCTGTCAGGGCCTTCTTGCTGCCAGGGCCTTCTCCTGGCTATCATGGTCTACTCCTGGGTGTCAGGGCCTCCTCTTTGCTGTCAGGGTCTCCACCTGGCTGTCAGGGACTCCTTCTGGTCATCAGGGCCTCTTTCTCAATGTCTTGCTCTCCTAGCTATCAGGGTCTCCTCCTGGCTATCAAGGCCTCCTCCTTGCTGTCAGGGCCTCCTCCTTGCTGTCAGGGTCTCCACCTGGTTGTCAGGGCCTCCTCCTTGCTGTCAGGGTCTCCTCCTAGCTGTCAGGACCCTCTTCCAGCCATCAGTGCCCCCTTCCATATCTGGAACCACTCCTGATCTTCAGGAACCCCTCCAACCCTTCAGGGACCCCTCTGGGCCATGAGGAGAAATTGGATCTGATCGGTCACCCTTTAAGTTGTTGCAGCAAAAGCAATAAAAATAAAATTCTGGTTTCAAATAGTAGAGAGCTTGACCAAATACTAACCATCTTTGGTACAGAAAATGATCATATAAAATTCTGGTTTCAATGTCAGAAAACTGACATTACTCTAGAGAGAATGACATACTTTAATAGATCAGCAGTTGGTCATATATGACCAATGCCCTAGTCATTTTAACTGAGGACAGTCATTATGACTAACCGGAGACCCTTTTCACTATCTTCACCCAAGTTAACAAATTTATAACTAAATAGACTATTTTATAGATCTAGATGAGTTTAGAAATCATCCTTGATATCTATTCTTTCAAGTAGAATGTGTTTGAAAGTTAGATGCACAATGTGAGCTAAGGATAAGAATGGATAAACTTACCAGGTTTAGGAGTCTGTTTAATTTTGTATGCCTACTTCCTGGTGGTCATGTGATCACTTATTTGGTCATGTGACATCTTAGTCATTTTGGCTAATCAGTTAGTCATAATGACTGACACATTAGTCATAAAGTTGGTCAAAATGACTAACTGATAATTGACTAAAATGAGTTAGCCATTCCTGACTAACTTTTGAAATCTCTAGATTATCAGTGTAGATAGGTTACTTGGGGGTCAAAGTTCAGGCTGTCCAAAATGGACACCTCTGATTGACCCAAAAATTTATCACAGTCTGATAATACAGAAAAAATGATACCACAGTATATATCTTCACTATATGCCTATTTAGTAATTGTGGAAAAGTATAATAAAATAGCAGCAGTCATCATGATCCTATTCTATAGTCATTAGGGCGAACAGTCCTGACTTCATTTATATGGTCTAAATATTATTGTAATCTATATTTATAGCGTTCTGATTTTTTGTTAACGACAAATTCTATTCTTTTAACAGCCTTGCTGATTCTACTGTCTCTCCCCAATCAAATTATTGCATATCATTTACACTCTTCTTGTTTGCATATATTCTCTTTATTCTAAGAAATTGACATTATTCAACCTTCCAAAAATCTCAGCACATGAGGGGCTGGTGGATATCTATACCCTATGATCCAACTTCAGCCTCCTTTGAAAACCATGACTCTGCCCCTGTAGATGCCCCTGTAGAACATAACAGCTTCACAAGGATCCCTGCTCTAGTATTCTTTATTGTGTGGCAGGGGATAGTGGGTTCTATCGGCATGCTCTCAACTTTGGGATTCTTCGTTCCTTTGTAATTGCT
Source organism: Lepidonotus clava (assembly GCA_936440205.1). Lineage (NCBI taxonomy): Eukaryota > Metazoa > Annelida > Polychaeta > Phyllodocida > Polynoidae > Lepidonotus > Lepidonotus clava. Next base: position 54,757,998 of record OW387137.1, read on the forward strand.
TGGTCACGTCCTTGGAATGGAAACACGACTAGATGAGGGTGCTGCTCAGAGTCGTGCCTTGTGTATGAGGGCGGACTCTTCAGGATGTGGGGAAGGATGAGCCCACTAGTGCTTGCATTGTCGCGGGGAGGAGAAAAAGGAGGGGATGATGTGGATATATGTGTGTAGTTGACCGTGTACTGGAGGCAGACAGATCATGGTACTGGGGGGACTAGAGTTTTTGTAACCTACTACTCATCCTTTGGCTGTGGCTAATCTACTACTCCTGCACTATACTAACACCAGGCTGATTCCCTTCCTTTATGCCTTGATGTTGAGTCAGCATTCCTCAAGATAAAGTGGTAGCTTGGCAGCCACTGGCCTAAGAAGCTAGAACTAGGCTTTAAATTAGTTTGAGCCCAAGAAATAGAAGATGTTAACACCAAAAGTTCCAGATCGGAACTGTTTAATCTTGGTCCCATACATGCCTTTATAGGCTCAAGCTCTTTGATCATTGGCTAATCAAGTCACATGATCATAATTACTCTTTCCTCATGTAACTTCCAGTTGACATGATTTCATGCATTGACCTAATTAATGACTTAATAATTTGGGCTTTCATGCCGGTACGAGAACATTCATGAGATGGAAACACTTACTTATTCATTACAATACGACATTAAAACAGTTATTCTATTGTTTTACCAAAATTCATACATTCTTCTCCGTCTTTAAAACTCATGTCACACTCAAACATGAGTCTCCCACGGATTCATCACAATTGTCTTTATAGAAGACAATTAAACTTAGGTTTACATCATCTATTTCAGTTGGTGTATCATATTGTTGATTCTACTATTGCTCTATATGTTCTATATGCTCTATATCCAAATGACATATAAATTACCCAATCATTTGGGAATAAAAATCAATGGGAACTAAAAGAAAGAATGTATATATTTCAAAACAAAAATAACCACAGTCCATGTCAAGCTAGAAATAAAGCACCTTTTTAGTATTCCATGTGAGATGTACTTTATATCTGTTTGTCCATCTGATAAAACTAACACTGTTGATTTTGATATACCCAACAAACATTGGTGCATTTACTCATCCTGATGAAGACTTTCAACCAGTCAAAACATGTTGATCCTTGTGCTACATTAATTGTTTACACTACATTTAAATAGATAACAGAGTCGTTGTGCTTGTCAAGTTTGGTGTCGACGTCCACCATCACTTTTATTTATATCTGTTGATAAACTGAGAGGAGTTCAGCAGATCTGTATTCTTTTTAGTGGATATATAGTAAAGGTACTTTAGCAATGTTTGGATTTCTCTTCAAATCATTCTGTGTATCTTAACCCTTTCACTGCCAGATATTTTTGAGGAAAAATACCTATCTATTTGTCTAATGCACAATGACCTTCCCGGGAACAGTCAGTTATCATCATCTTATAATAATTGAGTACAGGAAAGACAGTTTTGCTTTCCTGTAATCTTTTGTGAAATCTCTAAAATTTGGTTGCCATGGTAACCAGGTAGCCAACATAAACAGAAAATTGGTAAGTTTTGCACATTTTCTATCATTTTAATTTTAGTTTTGACCAAAACATTTATAGAAATGTATTATGTTATAATCACCAGCTCTTCAAGGCTATCTAAATCACAAAGACGCATGGAAGACATATTTCATAGGTCTTATGTGCCTAAAATGATTTCAAAAAGTTATTTTTAGAATTCTTCTGGGGTGATCATAGGCCATATAAATGTGTCAGAGTACTGAAATACCTCTAAAACAACATGATATGATATATATATATATATATATATATATATATAAGATATAATCAAATGAGAAACATCAAAAGCAAGCAAGTTAAGGTTAATTTTGGATATATTCTTGAAGCAATCTAGATGGTATTGTAAAATTATTCTGGGGATTCCCAATGGATTCCCTGGTGCTATCTTTAGCACAAGGGGGGGTTCGAATTCCCCTTCAGACCACAATAGTGAAAGGGTCAGTAATCATAAATTTGCAAAATTCTCTTAATTTTCATTACTTTAAATGTTTTAGTCCCATTTGAATTCAACAAGTGAAACATGACTTTCATTTTAATCTGGAAAGTACCTTTAATAACATACCAATGTCAGAATTGTATGGCAAAGGGGGGGGGGTAAAGAAAGTATGTCTGCATAACTACATCCATATAATTATAAGGTTGGGGATACCAGAGAAAAACAGGACATCCTGTAATAAGTCGGTCATGAAAAAGTGTTTTATCTTACTATTGCAGATGAAATCATACATGAATAATACAAAAGGTAAACATGATATAATACTTCTACATGATATGTAAGATTAAAAAATTATCAAATTCTGCATTAACATGAATTGCATAACATTTTACATTTTGACAATTTCATGAATAAGAATATATCCTTCAAAAATAGTTTGCTGAATTCAAAATGCTTCTAAATAAAAGAACACATCTTTTGCATCAAAATCATTGTTGCATTTTCACATTCTATCATTGCATTTTTTTTCTAATGATTTTTGTTTATTAAAAGTTACAAAAAAACATACAAAGAAAGCAGCCCTTCCTGAAATAACAGGACAGTTTTGTGATTCGTTTTTACCGGACGTCCTGTTTTTCCAGGCTTACTTTTAAAAATCACTTCTACTGTTATTGTAATGATGGAATTCAGTTTTGATTTAACCAAATAATTGTTTCTCCTATAGGGTCATACTTTGAAATTGAAAAAATGAAAATGGATTTTTTTTAAATGATTTACAGGGTCATGTCCTGAAAAAACGGGACGTCCTGTTTTTCCTGTCGTAGCCCCAACCGGTTTTATCAGTAACAAAGTACAGATCTATATGACTACCTTATACCATGAGATATGTTAGACATATGCATATGACCGTCACATACTTAGTGTAACTATATTCATATAATATTATATACAGCTTCTGGTTTTATATCCCCTTACAATGCGAGGCACACCAATCACAATACACATCATCACATTACTGTAAAGATCTGACCAACTACATTAATTCATACCACAAATGTATGGGTTGTAAAAATTAATTGTTAAAAATATATTTAAACAAACAAATTAACAGCTAGTGTATGAAAGGTAGTCTATAAACTCTTGACAAAGGGGGTAGTCCCAGGCATAGAGGTTCCTATGAAAGGAGGTATTTGGACCACCAGCTTCACACAAATCTATAGAATGATACTTGATTAACATTACGGTCTGAATTTTAACAAAACAGATAGGTAGGGATGGCATACATGCTGACCACAATCCGGGATGTTCCCTGGACCTCCAAGCAGTCTCCAGAAACCATATGTCCATTCAGAGGCTTTTCATCTACCCAAATCCCCATTGATGAAAACAAGTTTATTTGTAATAAAAATGACAACAGGGTCCAGGCTTGGAATGGGGTGTAGGTATGCAGGGCAGTGATGTTAGCTGGCCTACATCTATGTGGGGGTCATGGATTCTGAGAAGGGAAGTAGGTAGCTTCCGGTCCATCACTATCAATTCAGAGGGGGAGGGGAGATGGGGGCAGTTCTAAGAAGGGAATGTCTACTCCACCCATCTCCTAAATCTCAGAAGTCCTAAACCAGCTGCAGAATGGGTACGGATGAATGCTCACCCTGCCCCATATACACCTTATTGAACCCGAGCCTCTGCTGTATATACAATGCAACCCATAATACATATCAAGCAAAAGTTATATATTACAGGTTATAATAGTGACATAACAAAGGCAAAAATGCTGTCTTGCCCTCTTTGTTCTAGGCAACCAAAATTGAAGTAAGGGTTAAGTGCGTAAAGTAAATAAAGCAATGAAAAAGCAATAGACCATGAAGAAATGATTAAAGTGTTTTTAATCAAACGTCAATAATGAAAACTTAATATCTAGCTAGACTGAGCGACCCTGCTACACCTCTCTGAGGGTTAGCGAAGGTCCCTAGGGGAATACCAGCTGTTGTGTGTAGGGCCATGTCTATGCCACCCTGCACATTGAAGAACACGTGCCTTGGTAAAATGTAGAGATATGGTCTCCTTCTCATAGGTCCGATCGCCATCACCACCCTTGATATGACCCTGACAGTTTATTAGGGCATGAAGCAACCAATAACCATCAACCAATTATCTATATGTATGTATATTATTTCAGGTTTTACCCCTCTTTCAATGGAAGGCACAATAAACCAAATGCTCCGAACCATATCATCTCTATGCTAATCCACAGGCTTCTGTTTATCCCATTATCAGTATTACTACTTTAACTAAAAATATTGAAACTGCACTAAACTCAACAATGAAGTGTTGGACTTGGTGTTAATTCAACAATGAAAATAATTCAGCAAATCATATATATATATACTTTAACTGGAGCACATAATGGCTAACATGTGTGACTGGAGTCCTATTATATTTTTTAATAAAAAAATTAGGACGGGAAGTGGTTGTGGTGGGTCAACCCTCCCCCCAAATCTTCCGACAGAGCATCTTTCAAAAATAAGTTTCACCTGCTCGAAATAATCTCTTTCTTGAAATTTCTTGAAACGTTTGCATTTTTGTTCACTAAACTGGTTTTGGTCCCTTTTAAACCTAAAACAACTCACTCTCTGTGTTCCCACTTTGCCAACACTCTCTGCAATAGTGATCATCAGCTGTGATGATCTAGACTATTGTTGGCGGCTGATAACATACTTTTTGTCATGGCTTGCTGTAAAAGACAAACCAAAATCAACAACATGATACAACAATATTTCTATTGCTAAAGGTTAGTGTAAAGGGGCACTCAAGGACATATTATGCCACAATGTGATCGATATTGTGATCATATCATAGGATGCTATGATATGGGCATTATCGCTGTGGTGTAATAGTGTAAGTTGCCATGGATTATGACATTAAAGTCTTACAATGCAATTTGACTGGTAGTTAAGCCATGGAAATGAGCTACATGAGTTATATTTTAGTCCATGACATGTATTCGACATATTTAATAATGTTGTGGAAGTAAGGTGGAATGTTTTGAATTGTAGCCAATATATTATCATATGGCTCATGTCACAGAAAATATTACACAGATGACCATGTCCAACAGCCATAGATACGGACACACCAGCATATGGGGTCTCAACTTTAAGGTCCTATTACTCTGCACAACTTGGGCTGCGATATCAGTATGATATGAGTTTACAGACAAATTGTCATATAGCTGTTACATATCTGTTAAAAACTGACAATTTGGAGCATGTTGCATATGTGAAACAAAAAGCTTGTTGCATATGTGAAACAAAACCATGAAAACTGGCTTTTCTGTTCTTGTTTAAACACAATACACCTTTATTAAAAGCATTTATTCATGTCTGGCCTGACTAACTTCTGGGGTTGGTCCGGGGTGTTGGGATCACAGGGATTGGGGTTGTGAAGGGGGAGTGTAGGTGGCAAGGGCCACACTTAACACTCTGTATGTTGTAGCGGCAGCAGGGGCCACTCTGCTAACCGGGCTTCGTTTGAGGGAAACTTAGATTAGTTCCCGAAGTTTCCAATTATGTGACTCTATTCTATAGTACCTTCCTACACCTAGCTATCCTAAAAGAAGACACTGAAATAATTAGAACCCCTCTAGAACAAGAGTGACACTTTGATAAGATAATTAAACACAATGCCAAAGTGCAAGTGCATACATTTCAAACAATACCGAATTCAATAATGAAATATAGCAAGAAACTGTAAGCCCCTATCCTTTTGGTTAAATGTATTGTATTTGTGATGCAAGTCCCAGTAATGTGTACACTCAGTTTTGAGACAAGCTATAACATCACTTTTGGAAAATAATGTCAGACACTAGTTGAATTGACTATTAGGTCAAATTGATCAAACAGAGGTTGGAGGTCTTAACACTGTTCTGAGTTGTTGCTATTTCATACCCCATTTAATATTTTTAAGTTGCTATAAACCTTGTGCAGACATTGTATGATCAGCATAACCATATGGCTATGAATAACTCCAAAACAATCCAATTCTGACAATTGTTGATAATGTATTCATTGGTATATTTTAGGTGAAATTAACATAGAAGGGAAGTTCCAGAAGCAACAAGGAATCTAAGTACATCAGCATATTTTAATTCTACATATTTGCATTTAAGGCTAAAAATGCATAATTTTGTAACGAAATGGTCACATGCAATAGAGGCACAAAAATAAGGTTCATTGCAGTATTAGAAATGCAAGCAAAACAATTCAATTCACTATAGTCTATTCAATACACTCAATGTTTATTACACAATTCTATAATGAAATATGGCAAAAAATCCAAGTGAATACACTTGATCCTAAGTAAATGTACTGTTATTGTCAGTCTTGAGCCTAGCTACGGCCCTGCAATAGGAAAAAAATGTTAAGCTACTAGTTGAATATACATTTAGGCCAAGTGTGTCAAACAGGGTTTGAAGGTCTCGACGCTGTTCTGAGTTATTGCTATTTCGTGTGACCTCGAAGTTTTTAAGACTTTGAAGTTGTAATAAGCCTTGTGTAGACATGGCCTTGGTAATGTGATCAGTATAAGCATACAGCTGTAAATTAATCCAAAATAATCAAATTCCGAGGGATGATGTATTCACAAGTTTATGCTTAATGAGTCTTGCAAAAATAGTGAGTTTGGGGAGCAACAGTACATCTTAATACATGCATAAAGTTTGAATCTCCCGAGTCATATTTAAGACTATCAATGCACTTTTTTGTATCTTAATGATCATGTACAGTAGAGGCAGAATGATGTGCTTATGGCAACATTTTCAAAAATACATTATAAAAACTGAGGTAAAAAATGTAATGTATTTGTATTACATAAGGCTTTGGATTATGTGAAACTCCCTAATTTGTGATCTTGGTGTTCTTGATTTGTTAATAACAACCAGCATGGCATCCACCCGGTTTTGAGGATGTTACCTGCAAACCATTTTTACAGTATAGACCCACACAGATATTTCAAAGTGACACACTCACAATAGTTAACAAAGTCTGCATCCCCCCTTCATGACTGTATCCTAACCCTCTCCCTTTTGGTAAACACCTCAATTCATCAAAGAAGAAAAAAATGTTCCTCGTTTAAATGACGGTCTGACATTTATCACTCAGCCTGGTTGAATATCCCCTATCTCTTCAGGCAATCTAAAGCTGTCCTTCACAAGTCAGCTGAAATATTGCAATGGGGACAGGAGGTTAAACATTTTTCATTTTGCTCTATAGCTCAGTGAATATTACCTTTCTTTCTTGCCATACATACAAAGGGTAGAGTTTGGTAAAGGACCATTCACGAATCAAAACTTTTGCCTCAAGATTCATCTTTACAATCAGAATCATTTGATGTTGATTTTAGTTCAATTTTGCTACACACAGATGTAGCCACCCGGGGATGAAAGCACATCACATTGAAACTATTTCAACAAGTAATGACACTGATAATGTGGCATGTATTATAATATGGTAGCTTGTATACAATATGGTAGAAATTTCAACTGCAGGATACCCATTACACTGACTATGAGAGTGACCAATTCCTCTGTATTCACGGTAACCAAAAGTGATGCAGGGATTCAGCATGGAAAGTGAACAGGGCCCATCATATCCATAAAAAGTGGCAATATTTGGGAACTCATAGAAAAAAAAGTTTTCATCCTGTGCCTTTGATAATGCTCAGTCTTATTAAGATCCTAATAGACAGTATAATGCTATGATTTGAGTTTCTGAAATTTGGTATGTTAGGAGATATGAGTCGTTAAACTTGAAAAAAATGCAATAATGACATATTTTCAGATGCAAAAATGCTGATGTGGGTAGGCTTCAAAATTCTTTAAACTCTGGTATATGAGAGGTCCTTAGGTCTACTTTCTCTGGCTAAAAAAAGCAAAGCGGCCATTTTTGGTCTTCATAGTGAAATTAGGTCAGACGCGTTTAGTGCTTTTTTTCCAGAAATGTGCAAAATGGCAATGTTTGGGGCCTCATAGGAAAAAAAGTTTTTAACCTGTGCATCTGATACTACTCATCCTTGTTAAGGCCCTGATGGACATTGCAGCCCTAGAATTTAGAGTTGAGTATTTTAGGAGATATTAATCGTTAAAAAAATGCAATAATGACTTATTTTCAGATGCAAAAAATGCCTATGTTAGCAGCCTTCAAAATTCTTAAACTCTGGTAATAGAGAGATCCTTTCAAATTCGACCTGCAACATGGTGCCTAGTGACATGAAAAAATAAATGATGCAACAAAGGGCATTCCTTAGGTTCAACATGCAACATGAGGGCTTTTTAAAATTAACATGAATATAAAAAATATAACGACAAGGGGCATGGCCATTTCTTAAATTCAACATCCAACATAGGGACTTCCATCCCATCTACACCCCTACCAGGGCCAGGTGCTGGGAGGTCACCTGACCTAGTGCCTCCGGGTGTGTGTTGCCTCATGGACACGATTCAATTGACCTAATCTGCACTTATTAATGTGGCCCACATCACAGCTCCGACTTGCCAGGAGTTCTGTGACCCTACCTCCTGGAGGGTACCGGTAACTTGGGGAATAGACGGGCAGAGGGGATATATGCCCTCTTGACCCCCCTCAGCTCCCAGGGGCGGATCCAGGATTTTGAAAAAGGGAAGTGCGCTATTGCAAAAAATGTCCCCCGCCCCCTCCGGGGTAGGAATTTTATATTAAAAAATTTAGTATTTGATCAAAAATTTGGGGTCGCAACCCTGGCATGCCCCCCCCCCCTAAATCCTGGTCTCATTCAAAATCATAATAAAAATGATTATTAAAACAATTCTGTAAAAAAAATAACCAAACATGCACTTTGTATCATACACAGAATCGGGTTCCTGAAAAATGGATGGCTTATGACGGATGACACACAATGTAATATCCTGAAAAGATGGGTAACACTGATCTCCATCATGCATAAAACAATTCTGTAAAACAAAAATTGACAAAATGGGCAAACATACACCATGTATGATACACAGAATTGGGTTCCTGAAATACGGGAATATCAAAACGAATCATACATGCAGCTGACAATAACAAAACACCAAAAATAAAAAAATGACACATGTAAAAAGTTTAATCCAAAGACAAATCTCAGTGCTCCTAAGTCTCCAGCCTCAGAAGTGACCAGGCAGAACGGGACTGGAGCTTTATGTGATTAAATGGCAACTTCGTTCAGGACCCCTCTGAACTTTTATTAACCCTCATTCAAATCTCGTGATCTAAGTATAGTATAGATCCCTCGGGTTCTAAATGATTCATGAATTTTGTGATATAGTGTCTTGTGAGACTTAGTGTCTTTATTACTAAGACACTAACTGACACAAGCTTTTGAGACATAAAACCTTAAGTGACTTACTGTCCTGAAGCTGGCATTAAGTCACAAAAAAAGATATTTTGTGATTTAGTGTCTTTGTGTGACTTAAGGGCCATACCCACTAGGCGATTATGACCAAGTTGGCCGACTGGGTGGTGCTATAATCGGCCGATTATACCCCAATAATCGGCCGATTTCAGTGGCGATTCAGATCAAACATTCACATTTCAATATACCATACTAACTGGTGATCATAAGAATCGGTCGATTCTCCCAGTTTCCCGTCGCCCATCACCGGCAAAATCGCCTAGTGGGTATGGGGCTTTAGTATCTTAACAGATGCCTCTACACATTGTCTGTATACATGTATGCATAATCTCAGTATTACCCCTCTTTCAATGCAACTCACAATAATTCAAACCCTCTGACCCATGACTATAATGCTATTTTTTTCAAGTTGAAAAGTGGAGTTGTATTAACACATGTAAATCTTTGTTGCACACAGGTCTATACCAAGGGAGTGGAGCTGGCAGTGGTGGGCCATCATACTCCCCCCCCCCCCCCCACCAGAGCATCATTCAAAATAAGTTTCACCTATTAAAATCAAAATACTCTTTGTTAAAGCTTCTTAAAAGGTTTGCACTTCTCTTCTCTTGTTTTGGTTCCTTTTTAACCTAAGACAACTCACTTACTCTGTACACCATTAAAAACTGTTTGCAACATGGAAAACAGCTGGTAATCTACATTACTGTTGATGGCTGACAACATATCTGATTTCATGTTGGTATACTATGGAAAACAAACTACTAACATCAAGATGATGCACCAACATTTCAATTGCTGAGGGTTTCAATTTTCAGCAACAAGTTCCTGATGTCATGATCAGCAGCCAACTTACCTGGTCAACCAGGTTTGATCATGTTAGTGCATGTAGTGCCAACAACATTGTTTGTCAGCTTGCATTCAAGTTGGCCACTGGTGATCCAAAACTTGACGGCATGTGGAAACCAATCAATCAGGCAAAGTCGAGAAGTGAAGAAGGTCCATTTGAAACCATCCATCCATAGAGAGTTTTCCTAAAGGTTAAAAAAAAGACAGCTCTAATTGAATATTGAGGCATAGGATGTTGGTGATTGGTTGGTTGGTTGTTGGGTTTCTAAGCTGTGCAAGCTAATGGAAAGGGTGTATATAAGTTGCAATAGAAAGCCAACTCATACAGAAGCTCATAGGACCCTGTCAAACCAGATTGTCAACACCAGAGGCACACCACTGCCAAACTTGGGAAGCATCCACACACACCTTCAAAGGTAGGTCCACTAGTGATATAAAAACATGAATTCAGGTATCAAAAGCTCACATTTGTCCATGAATATATTCCAATGTGATACATGTTTATTTTACAAAAGGCTACAATGGTACATAGATTTTGAAAAATGTGAAGGTTTTGACATTTGATGATGTGGGAGAAAATAAAAATTGCATTGCTATACACCTTTGCCACGACCCTGCGCAGTCCCCCAACCCCACAGTGGCGGCAGTGGTTTTGGGGAAGGGTGATCTGGGTCACTTTACTGTATATAGGTTTATAGAGGGGCCTGTTAGGAATCCTGTACTGTAAGTCCACAAAACCCTGTTAAAGAGGTAAAAGTACATCATTAAAACCACAAATTACTATGCATCAACTTGTCTTCTATTCATGTATGAAAATGTTATTATGGTAAATGATGCACTTTCCATGCTTTAAGGGTTTAATTCAGACCAACCTGGCTTGAAATCTGAATAGAGGTCAAATGTCAAAACAAGTTGATTGGTGAGTAAGTGTTTTGAGTGTCTGGCGAAGTAGGTGATTAGCAATGTATACCAAATGACCACCCTGCCACTGTCTACCTTGGCCTCATATCAGTACTGTGGTGTACTGCATAACCTCACACCACCACTCTCCCCAGTAATCAACAGAAGTAGACAATTGACCTTTCAACAGGCACTTGAAAGTGTCAACCTGTTGTAAAGATTTAATGTTTACATTTGCAATAGAATGGTGTTCTTTCATTCTACATCTTGTTATTAACTCTAACTAGATTACAACTTGTGAAATATACATGAAATGTATATTGATAATGCACTGTAGCATTGTATGTAAAAGTTTAAAACCTTTTCCCTAAAAATGTGTTACCAATCTGAACCACCAGGCAGCGCCACCTTAATGAAAAAGATGTATAGTATATACTCATCTCCTTCCCTCCTTACAGATGAAGTTCAACATTGCAATGCTGGTCTGCATCCTTGCCATGACCATTATTATTTCAACGGTGGATTCCAAAAATGTGAGTCATATTTCAGAAGTTATACTTAAATTACATTTACATTTTTTAAGTTTTCTAGAACCACCATTCCCAATTAGCATGTATTTTGCATTATAAATGTACTAAATCCCTTGACCCTCAAATGTAGATTCTACGTCTAATTAGGATGAAATATAAGATGTTTACATTGTATTACAGAAGTGCATATTCAACTGTTTTACTTGCTTACATATTCATCAAATGTGTTAATTATTCTTGCAGGTGAAGGTTCCAGTCCGGATTAAAAGAGGTAAGCAAATCTTGATCCAGGCAGATACATATCCGTGTTTTCCTGTATTTTGAGTGGCTGCAGGCTAATTAAACAACGTTGTACTTACCATACAAACATAGAAATGAGTTTGAGAATTGGCTTGACAGTTAAAATCAGTTGTGCTCATGAAACATATGTTTTTTGACATTATAAACATGCTTATGTGTGATAACAAAAATTCAAAAAACATTTTTTACGACAGGCATTAGTTGGTATTAGGTTGCATCATAAATCCTCAGCTTAAGCATCTGCTCTTGCACATATAATCAGTAAAATTATGTGTTTCTGATATATGAACTATTTTACAACACACATCCATTTAAAGTAATCTTTACAAAATGAGAGACGAATCTAAAAATTGCATATTTACAAGTCTGACTTTATCCTTTCAGTATAATCAGAAACAAAACAGTCTGACACTTATGGTGTCCCTAACATACCCAGTAAATAGAACACATGTCTTTACCAGTTTAACATATTACAATCAAGCATTGCTGGTGTCATAATATTCTCTAAGTAATGACCAAGTTTTGATGACTTCAGTTTTCACGTAAAAAGTTGAATTTCTCATCACACTATTTTAATATGTTTTCAAAATGGTTGGTTCCATTATGTTATGTGTTAAATAGGAAACCAGATTTTTGACACATAGTTTCATGTACTTTACCACAAATTGTCATGGAAAGAATTGTACCGATAATCTTTGAAAATATATGTCTCTATGCCAGAACTTCAGTGTGCTAATGCCAGTGGGTTAGCCTGTATTGTGTTATACTGGATTAAGAGTATTATCAAAAGTAAGAGAAATGTTCAATATAGGATGAGTACAACAGAATGGTCTGCCCTTCAAAGTGTTCTGTATAGCACATAGCACAGTGGCAGAGTGCTGGCACTGATGTTAGGAGTCCAGGGTTTGATTCCCTGTTGTTTTAGTATCTTAGAAATTTAAAAGAAGATATTTCCATGAGAAAACTCCAACATAAAAACTTGAATTTAAATACACAAGAAACAGAGAACATTCTAAAACCTCAGCTCCACTGTCTAACAATCAAAGGGAGGGAGGCTGGTATTATAACTGGACTGTTACTATATATCTATGACTGATCCAGTGGATCATAGAGCTTGAGATGATTAAGATGTATTGTTGGAAACTATGACAGTCGAGTTGAATTCAATTGTTCAGTAGACCTGGCCTTAAAATACTTCTTGTGCATTTTGGACCCCAAACTAGTAACATTAATATTAACACTATGAATCTTTATTACCTGACTTATATGAAGCATGAAGATAGTATCAATGTCAGCCATTATTCTTATTTCCCATAATTATAGGCAACACATAGTAGTCAAGAGATTGTTTCAACTTCTGGGAACCTCATTGAAGCTATTTTACATGTTCTTAATGGATCATATTGAATCATTGTTCCTTGTACAAGTCCAAAATTATTTTCAGGATGGATTCCTTAACAAATTCAAGATACAGATGCTAGAAGTCTGATGAACAAAAATCTTTTGTCTTTAAAGCTGAATATCATTGTGTAAAGTGATTGTGTCTAGTTGTGCCTCTGCGATATAAACAAATATGCCTATTTTTAACCTTAACTGCAATTGTTTAGTATACTCTAAAGCCTATATTCCATATGCTCATTTGCAAAGATTTAAAGACCATCGATGGGAATTAAAGTTGAATATAGGCTGTTTGAGTACCACAAAACAGATCTACAGTTCCCTTCCATATGGCACTTCAGATGTAAGGATTTTATTATATTCTGAATCAAAATTAAACAAATATAAAATTATGAAGATTAAAATCAGTGTATGGAGTTCTGGAATTCTAAAATGTTTTTCTTTTACTTCTCAGTAACTACATACACTAAAGCTTTCTATGTCAAGGCATTCTGAGAAAAACTACATTTGGCATCAGATTATCCTCTAGAAACATTTTTTCATGTGACCATAGATAATATGGTTTACCATAAATGAATAGTTTCTGAAGGACAATGTAAAGCATATTGAAATATGTGAAAAGAATTATATGAGTTTGACCTTTGAGACCATATAAATTAGTTTTTAGATCAAAGATACCAACTACAGTCTCATGCTCTACCATGTTTCCTTTCATTCTGATGAAAAGTGTAGAAACGAATAGGTCCTCTCCTAAAGGGTATATATAGGATTTTTGAGGGGGGGGGTCTGTATAAAGGCTTAGTACTAAATCTGCTTGCAATCACATATACACGCTGGGCATTTTCCCCTGTTTTTGTAGTTCATGGGTCCAAAAGGGGGGATCCTGAGGTGCTGATCCACTCTATCCGCCCCTGCTCTCCCCTTGAACAGATTATGATGAGAAGTATGCACAGAAGCATAAAGACTGGAGGGACTTGATTTAACGAATAAAATTCTACATAGAAATGTATTATAAAACCTTTATACTTTTAATGGTAGAAGCAATGGATCCAGAGATTACAAGTGGGGCCTAATAAAAGAATGTTTCTTGTAACCCAGTGAGGCAGCAAAGGTTGTTTTATACAAAGATGTATTTGGTGAAACTAGGAGGGTTGTTTCTGAGTTACATTCACCTTTAAAGGGGCTGTCTCGTCCGTGGGTTGTTAGGCTTACAAAAGCCAACGTTAACCTAACGACGCGACGGCCGGTGCCCTATTTTGCCCTTTCAGAACGTAATAACGCAACGTCATTGGTCACGTCATGAAATTGGCAGGGTGTTAGGGGGGTTACAACGTAGCTAATTACGGCCGTCTCACGGACGAGAACGTCCCTTTAAAGTCACCTCAGGATACATTCTGCACTGCTTTTTAACATAATTCAAGGACTGATTAAGTCTACGGTAACTCACCCTGTGGCAATTTGCTCAGATCCAACCCTAAAGCTCAGGTGCAAGGGACCAACATTCAACATTCAACATCTGAAATGGTACTGAAAGCTTTGTAGTTAAACTAATATAAGTTCTAATTCACCATAAATTGCTGTTGAAATTGTCATTAGACTGAATACATGAAAATATATATACAGGTCCCAAACACTTTTCTATACATGTATATGTATGATTATGCAGGACAATGTTCTCACAATGATGTTATTCAAAAACAAATTGAACTACCATAATTATAAGGTAAAACAAACAAAGGTTCAAAACAGTTTAAGGCAATCTATATTGTATATGTAATGGTAGTAACCATGATTATAAGTTTATAACCAGTACGGTATCCAGTCAGTTTAGGGGTGAAGTGATGTTGAATTTACAACAACTATACAATTGTTTTGGGTTCTATTCTTTCAGTGCCTCAGTGCCCCTGCGTAAGTATTGCATTGTTAATACACCGGAGCAATGAATAGCATTTGTATAGGTATCAAAAATAAAGATATTCTCTCATTTTAGCCTTAAAACTGAATGTACCTACATTGCTAGCATGGGAGGTATCTAGCAGTTAAACCTTACCAACCATGAAGGATATTGTCAATTTATGCTAAAAATTAAATCTTACATAATTTCCACTGGCGATAAATAGCTATAGATTTAGAAATTCTCAAGTCTTCTTCTCATTTGAAAGTTTCAGTCCACGTGAAAACTTTTGCACAGACAGTAGTTATATATCCTCTAACTCCTTGCAACTTTTACCCATTTTCACAGAATTGACATGCATATAAATGTACGATTTTAGCATAACTCAATTGGCTAATGTCTGACCTCTTATTCATTGCAGACACACATCATACCTGGGTCTCCTAAATGTAAGAATTATACATTGTGTAAAATAGCTTAAGAACTTGAGCCTATCAGATTAACGCATTCTGTCCCTTACTATATAGCAAAACGTTACCTGCTTATAATACTATGCACAGTGTGCCACAGACCCTCTCATGCCCTATTGCACTACATAATGTTTGAGCTGTGATATTGTCATGATATAATGATATAACAGAAAGTTTTCATGCAGGATTAATATAATTGTTTGAAATTTGAAATGCTTTACACACAACATGTAACAAAGGTGTATGATTTCATCATGTCACAGCTCATATGGTGTTGTGAAATACCCCTTTAGATCCAAACATGAGATTAACAAGACCCAATTTTCAAAAATAGGCTGATCATTATGATATCACTTTTTTACTCTCCCCCAAAAATTTCATTTTGACACATTCTCCATAACAAAAGTATTAAAATCCTGCAATCTGCAAGCACATAAACAGTTGTGAGGTCATTCACACTATCCAGTGGCAATTGCACCATAGCCTATCATAACATCGATAACTTGAAAATAACATTATGAGAGATGTTGTTACAATGATATGATATTGTTGTTACAAAACCTGTGTATCTTTGTTTCTACTGGATCAAATTGAATCCTGTACATTGATATATGAGGGGAAAATGTAGGACTATTTCCTGTAAAGATTGCAGGTTATTTACAGCATTCTAAAAAGGTTTGTTGTGAGGGTGAATATGTGTGTAATAATACAAAATGTTGCTATGAAATGTATCAGGAATTTGCTACCTGTCATTGGTATGATAGGTATTGTGCGATGGGCCACAGATGCCTAGAAAGTTGACTTGGGTTACCACCAGTCACAAAAAAAAAACAGGTCGGTTCCAGGGATTCTGAATGATTTTTTGCTCTGAGCTATCAAAGTAACAATGGCATCGACTGGATGATGTTGGAGAATAAAAAGAGAAATATTCAGTCCAGAATGTATCCAAAATTGTTAGAAAAAACATTTTCATTGCCTTGTCATACCTTTTAAAGTGGTATCATTATGATCAATAATGATCACTGCATTAATCTCTGAAATATTTTAAAACTATATCTACATATAGCTGTCAATGGTTCAGACATTACCTTGGGGAAGGACTTAAATCGCTATAATTGAAGGGATAGGTCTACAAAACAAGCTGTGTATATTTCTTCAAAACATGGGTACTAGCATCACTCGTTTGCCACAAAAAAGCAAGTGTGTACACTAAATTATCAAAACATTACACAATTAATACCATTACAAAAGACAGCAAAAAATACAAATGCAAACATTCAATTTTTGTTAATCATAATCATGTGTTGAGTGCACTCCCGTTTTGGGCTATCTATGCCATATTGGGGAGGAAAATAGTTGTTAGTATGTAGACAAGGTCAAGAGGTTATTGGCAGGAGGTTGTAGCAGAGATACAAAATGTAGTGGTGTGATCTAATTGTAGAGTGCACCTGTTTCTTACCTCCCATCTTGTGGTATAATTTTCTGACCTTCATTTGATTGGTCAATACTGGAGGATTCTATGCTTTGCATACCCTTACTTTTCTTTCTTAAATTTTCCTCCGTCTTGTTTGGGAAGGTAGGTTGGTGCATGGCTTAGCTCAACATAGAACCTAAAACACTAACAGATGTGACTAGATCAAAGAAACGAGTACAGATAAAGCTGCTCAGGAATCCCTCTTTAAATAGGCATACAGTGAAAGAGCAAAGTGTAGAGATATGAAATCCGTATCCGTACAGTATACAGATACAGAAAAGTAGTGCAACCTAGTTTAAACCAATCAAAATACATGGACACACAGAGAATTTGACCTCTGACCTACACTGACCTGACATTGAACTACACTGACCTATTTTACGGACCAATGATGACCGCAGAGTTGATCACGTGAAGCAGACGCGCTGGACTCAGAGACATAAACAAACCCTCGAGGGCAGAAAAACATCAGAAATATCTGTCAACAACTTCAAAAATGTCAGAAATGACGTTTAGTATGGATTTAACGGATGCACAGATCAGGGAAATGCTAATGTTTGATTCCGACGTAAGTGAAATGGATTTAAACAGAGTTTTGGGCGTCCGACATCTTCTCGGACCACTCCCCTCCTGCTAGCCCTACCATCATTGTGTACATAGAAGAGCTGTCAGAAAACCCTCCCGATCTGTCAGAAAACCTTCTGGATCCATCAGAAACCCTTCTAGAGACGTCACAAACCCCTCCAGAGGCGTCTGAGCACGTGAATTTCCACGATTTTGACATGGAGGACCCTGACTTCCTCCCACCAGATAAGCACATCCCCCTCCCACCAATGATATATAGCCTGCCTATTGAGTATCTAAAAACGTGTAAAATGCATTTAAAAATGCATGTAAAGTACCAGTAAAGTATGTGTAAAGTACCTGTAAAGTAAGGGGAATGTTATCCCCACATTTCAGGAAGTCTCTCATTCCTGCATAGTTTAGGGCCAAAATGCCTGGGAACCCCCTGACCAGCCTCTCTTGTCATAGAGTGGTGCTCATTATTCTCCAGGTAGACACACCTATTTTCATCTTCAATGTTTCTATCAGCTTTCAGATACTGATGAGTAGGACTACATGGAGGACTACATGGAGGACCATGGGCCATGTGAGAGGACATGGAGGAGGAGGGAGATGTAGGAGGGGTCAATCAGGACGACATCCAGACCTACATTGTCTCAGGCAAGAACAAAAACACCAAGAAGAAGACGGAACAGATGGTCAGGAGGTTCCACGAGTACTGCCTGGAACAGGGATATGAGGACTTCATAGCCCTCCCACCCTCAACCCTCAATGTGAAAAAGGAGGAGGGGGGCGAGTATGAGCCTGACACCCTGACAAGTATGCACTGGGCCATCGACCATCATCTCTAAGAAAAAAAGTACAGCTACACTCTAAAGGATTCCCCGGAATTCCAAAGTAGCCGGGAGGTCCTGCCAACCTGAAGGAAGGCCCTCAATGTGGAGGGCTATGGGAATAAATCCAACAGATCCCAGCCCCTCACTGCACAGCACATGAACATCTCTAAAACCACTCCGTAACCTCTGCAAAGAGGGCTTTTTATCTACATAGTGGAGTGCTTCGGCCAGAGGGGCATGCACAAAGGCAGACAGATGAACTGGGAGGACATCAAGTACATGGAAGATGAAAATGGGTATCTCTACCTGTAATTCAATGAGCGCCATTCTAAGACCAGACAGGGCCAGGGGGAACCTAGGCATTTTAAGCCTTAACTGTTCAAGAATGAGAGACATCCCGAAAGGTGCCCAGTACATATGTATGAAATCTTCAAGTCCCACCGCCTACCCCAAATGATGGCCCCTGACAGCCCCTTCTTCCTGGCCATCAACAAGAGTACCAGGGCCAGGGCCTGGTACAAAAACCAGCCCCTGGGTGTCCACCGACTGTGCAAGATTGTCCCTGAAATGGCCAAGGCCTGTAAGCTGAAGGGGAGGCTGACAAACCACAGTATCAGAAAGAAAACAGTGACTGATCTGCTCCACAGTGGGGTGAACCCCACTGTGATTGTCCAGCTGACAGGCTACAGCAATGTGGCCAGCCTGAACAATTATGCAACAGCTGTCATGTCAATGCAGCATGAGATGTGCCATCTCCTGCAGAGTGACGAGGAGAGTCACAAATCTCAAAGAAAAGGGCCCTACCTGCTGCCCCACCACACAGCGAAGTTGTCGGTATCCTCACGGCATCCACAGAACGATGACATAGGAGGAGGCCTGTGTCCTGTGCCCTAGGTGCACCTCCTCCAGATGCCACACCCCCCCCCCCTGCCAAATTTGGACAGAGGCCTACATCTCCTCCAGGAGGGATGGCAATTGTACCAGCAAGGCCTACCACCTCTCCTTTGAGGCAGGGTGCCACGCCCCCTCCCCCACAAGCACACAGTATAACTCCTCTAGGGTGTGCGGCCACTCCTCCAAGGTGGGCAGCCATCACCCAAGGTCCGGCAACAGTAGCCCAAGGCCCAGGAATGGGAGGCCAAGGTCCAGCAACTCCTCCAAGATGGGCACAGGTCACTCCGGGTCAGGCGGCGGTCATTCCGGGTTCAGTGACAGTCATTCCGGGTCAGGCGGCGGTCATTCCGGGTCAGGCGGAGGTCACTCCGGATCAGACGGCACCATCAATGGAGATCATACCAGCAGCTGCAGCTGGATCAGCTGCCCTCTTCTAGTCTTCCTCATCAGGCCTCTGCGCTGCTGACACGGGAAGAATTTGAACTCATACATTCGACAGGCTCGGGCTTGTCTGAAACCACTTCCTCTAAAACGTGTCAAGGAGTGTAAGTCTTACTCCACGATTATCCCTGAAAAATCATAGTATCATTATACCACCCATAGCAGTGGGCGTGTTAGGTAATACTTTTGCGCCCACCTCAAAGTTTCCCTTCCCCTTCTGGCGTGTATATAAGTGTAAGTCAGGGGGTGTTAACTATATTGTGTCACAATAGTCCCATCCGCTCATAGTTCTCTTCACACGCCCAACCTTCTCGGCGTCTTAACGTACCCACACTCCATTCAGGCACCAATATAATTGCCAGCAGTGGCGTATCCAGTTCCCCCCCGCCCCCCCCCCCCCCCCAGGGCGGGAGTGGGGGGGGGGGGGGGTCCCCATGTTCGGTTGACCCCCCTCCGATTTCTCAAATTTTACGCAATTAAACTACCAATAAAGGGAATTATCCAAATTAGGGGGTCTCTGGAACCCCTCAGATTTAGCAAAGTTTCTATGCCTATAGACCTATACGGGGAATGTGGGTTGTATTTGATGGCCGCGCTTTACCAGTGTTCTACTCTCACTGTACTTAGAAGTTAGTAGGCATTAAAAGACTGTGTTTCACTCTGATCTAGTCTATTTGTAAATTTAGATGAAACATATATTATGACTCACATTATCTGTTCAATATACTCTGTACGATCGGCCGTAGACTGCCAGGTACACACAAAAGGTACACATATAAGATTCTATGCCCTCGTTATTTTTTGCCTAGTAGCATCATCGAAAATCTATTCCATTGCAGTAGTTGCAGCTTTAACAAAACAATCCCCCCTTTCCAGCTTCAACGTGTTAATTCCCTTAATGCGCTTTCCTCTCACAGTTAATCTGACAACCTGTATCCAAAGGTATTCTGTAGGCCTAAGTGTAATTAATGGAGGAAAGCGGGGGGGTGGGATATTGACATGTTTTGAATCGTACAGATTTATGTCTCAAACTTATCAACGTATATATATATCTGGTTTCAATACATATTATAGTAAAAACTCACAAAAGTGGCGAGTGTCATGTTGACGCTGGGGAAACGACAATCGTTTTGTTAGGCCGGGCCTAACGAATCTAGTGGGGGTCGAACCCACGAGGGGCTCGAATAATTCATTAGTGGCCCAGCGTCACGGCTCGCCGGACGGTTGTGGCCGATAGAGGCCTTTTATATCCGAACCACAGGACTGATGCAATACACCGCGTCCTACTTCTAGTATAGTGTAGACAATCTGCGGCGAATGACCCCTCCGCGCCAGAATCGTCATCCATGATTCGCAGTTAGCGAGCGTCGAGGTGGCAGAGTGATAGTGTAGACTGATCTTTCCTCCAGCGACACCTGGTGGATTAAATTGAAACCAGGACGACCATGAACGAAAAAAATGTATTCAAATGGGGATTCGAACACGGGCAGGCCACCATCCAAGTAACAACCGGTCTCAATGTTGCTTAACTTACCCGGGCTAGGGACCATCCAAATACCCACCGGTATGAACAGATCGTAGCTTAGTGAAATTGACTGTATGGATTTAAACATATCAACCAGGAGCCATCAAGAGATAAAGTCTAGTATTGATAGACTTGGATACCTGCCAAACTGAATTAAACCTTCTGCATACCCAGTATTATTAGATTAAGCAGTTTGGGGTTTTTAGGCATATTTCCTGGTACTGACATGTACAGAACCAGAATTTTGGGGGCGGTGATGTGAGTCTTCCCTGACAAACAAGGGGCCCTTGATGGGGGGGTCCCAATGTCGCATGTCAATTTTAAGAAACATCCATGTCGCCCTGTCGAATTTAAGAATTAGCCCTGTCCCATGTCACTAAGCCCAAAAAGGGCCATGTCGCCGTCTCGAATTTAAGGGTCTAGGGCCATAAACAAGAGGTGCACGTGGTCAACTAGAATTTAGGAGGGATCGGTGAGAAAAAGAAGGGGCGGGCGGTAGTTTGGCAGTGGGTAGTATCCTTGAAAGGGCCCCCTTCCCAGTATGAAGTGGAAAAGGAGAAAGTGGAGGATCGGATTCATATGGGGAGTCCCATTGGAATTGCAAATATAAATTTATGCAACATTTTGTTCACACTTTAATTTCAGAAACTAATTTCACATCAGAATGTACTGAGCATTTGTATATATTGTTCATTCTTAGTCCTAACACCAAGGAAAATGTACGTATTTTGTTTTTTTTTCCATATGAAATATTTATAGTTTTATATTCTGAATTTGTAGTCTTATCCCCGTCATGGGTAGCCCTGTGGTCAGGGGTGTCTGGTGACCAGCTGCAGATGGTTATGTGATGTGGGGGAAGAACGGGGGTCGGGCGCTAGACACAGCATGTGGTCTCTTTCCTGTGGAGCATTAAATTATTCCGACAGTGATGATAGAAAAGTCTGAAATCATAAATCAAAGTAGGATTTTTTCTACGGAAAACATTCTTTAACATAATTGTGAACAAATTGATATGTTTAAAGTCAAAAATGAGCAATAATTAAGATAAATACAAAATTCGGAGAATTAAACAAATAATAATATGTTAATACTCGACCCTCCCGTAAATGCATGCAATTCTTGGAGGATGAATTTACACTTTTTTTTTCTCATGGACCACTTTCATCTCTGGAAATCCCCTTAGCTTATTACAGGGGTGCTAAACACTGGTTTTCCCTACCAAGACATCTTCGTGAATTAGATAATATTGATATAAAATAGTACAATAATAATGACACTTTAAAATTATGAACAGAAAAAAGGCGTATTGCCGTATGACGGACGATACGTCAAGTTAACCCAGGCATTTACAGGATTCGAACCCGTGCAGAGAAAACACATCAGGTCGCCGGTGAAATGACTTATCCATTTTACCGCCGACTTGATGCTGCAGGTGATTGATTTTCCGACGGGTAGGTTCCTCCACGGGCCTTACGATGGGGTCAAACATTGCCATTTCTCCACGTCTTCACAAATCAAGGCTCCTGCCCCGCTAAAACTAGTAATCTGTCGGGATAGACTGGGAGGGAGTGAGGGAGAGAGCCCTGCGTGATGGAGGATTAATCTCCAGGGCCCGACCCGGGTGCCCGACCCAGAGACCGCCTGACGGTGTAACCCTTACCGGGCCACGCCCCACCACGCCCCGTTGCACTGCGTAGGTAAACCCCGGTCTCAACCGATGATTGGGACGGATTCTGAGCTGTGTCGCAGTTTGCCCCATGAGTTTAATTTGCCCCAGTCTGAGAGGAGCTCTCTGTTGGTCGTTACAGGGGTGTGCACCTGCCATCCGGCTTAAAGCCTGCAGTCTGTAGCAGAATGTATTGAAGGGGGGGGGGGGGGGGGTCCCATGTTCGGTTGACCCCCCTCCGATTTCTCAAATTTTACGCAATTAAACTACCAATAAAGGGAATTATCCAAATTAGGGGGTCTCTGGAACCCCTCAGATTTAGCAAAGTTTCTATGCCTATAGACCTATACGGGGAATGTGGGTTGTATTTGATGGCCGCGCTTTACCAGTGTTCTACTCTCACTGTACTTAGAAGTTAGTAGGCATTAAAAGACTGTGTTTCACTCTGATCTAGTATATTTGTAAATTTAGATGAAACATATATTATGACTCACATTATCTGTTCAATATACTCTGTACGATCGGCCGTAGACTGCCAGGTACACACAAAAAACATAGTTTAGCGTGAAGCTGTGATTTAAGGTAAATTCTAACCTATAGCTAGTGTTACTATATAAAAACAAAAATAAAAGGACATTTGACACAAAGTGTAGTTAAAATCTAGTGTACTATTTTATTGCTGAATCGATTCTATTAATCTTTATCCTCGGCGCACCACTCGCACAACACCTCGGAGCACATGATGCTGGCAGGCTCGCCCCCCTCACAGTCGGCGTGGTAGCACCGGCCGCAGTAGTTGCAGACCAAGTACATTCTGAAATATTACGGAGGCATGTTTAAATACACATTTTTTTAAATTGTGTGCACGAACTAATCGGACCATCATCAATCACAATTTTTAGTAACCGTACGAAATTCGGCGTTCACTCCAACGTCAACATCAAGATTCTATGCCCTCGTTATTTTTTGCCTAGTAGCATCATCGAAAATCATTGTCGCTATATAATATTATTTATTATGAAAAAAAACCCCGGCGTACCTGTAGTTGCCATCCAAGAATATGGCCTGCGGTTGTGTGGCGTGTTGGTCTTCGGCAAACGTTTTCACCGCCTTCCACCTTTGGTCCGTTAAGTACTCCTCCTGCTCCTGAAAAAAATTGTGTGGTTATAGTTAAATGTGCAAAAGTCAATTTTGCACTTACTACATACCAGCGTGTCCCTCGTAATATTGGCAAATTTCAGAACAATTGTACTCGTGAAATCGCCCCACTCATCATTTTGTTTTGTTTATACATATTTCCCTTCATACGCTTACATGTTTTATTTCCCACTTAGCTTCATCGTGTAAATACAAATGTACCAACCTGGGTCGGATCCTCCGAACAGTAGACGCACGTCCACTCTGATGGGCCGTCCGGGAGCTGTTGTTGGTCGTGCGTCCTGGAAAAAATTTCAAAAATCATCACACCGTCCATCATTTCAACATAGGTGGTCGAAACTACCAAATCATCGGCATCTCAATTTTTCTCATCCAATCTCTATTTCATGTTATTGTGCCAGTCTGACAAATTTGCAATTTTTAAAATGTCCAAAAAAGAGCCTGTTGTTTCAGCATGTTACATGAATTCGAGCGACCACAACTATGTCCGACCGCGAGTCCGTCGTCGGGTTTTAGACAGTGTGCATTATTTGGCATGACGATAGTCATCCTACCAGATAGTAAGTTAATAATTTTCTTTCCATGCTTCTCTTCCATCCCTGTCCATCAATTGCAACAGTGTTGAACAATTTAAACCTACTTAGGGGTGAACAGGGGCGCGCACTCGGTCCATTCGGGTTCCGTCCAGATCGTTTCCTCCTCTTCAATATTTTTCTCCTCACGCGGTGTCCATGCCTGGGATTCCTCTTCCTCCTCCGACCGCACATGGTTGCTTGAATGAGCCAAAAAAAACAACCTTTAAGTGTCTGGAATTGGTTATCTACGTGTATGGGGAGAAAACGAAAAAAAATGGAAAATATCTACCAAACGTAACAGCTATTATCCACACAATTATACATTTGTTAACAAACACTCTATATATGGAAGTGTAACCCCCAAGTCATTCTCCCGCAAAGCCTGAAAAAACACTACTTCTCTATATAGGCATGTTATCTTATCAAATTATAGGCAAGTTATCTGATTCACCTACCGGGTTTTCTGCGCGGTCGCCATTGTTCACAATGTGGTGCTTGTGTTTAATATCAGCAAACTTCTGCGTACGTACGGCTTTTATGGTCGTGAGGCTGGCGCGGGACTGTGTGTGTGCACGTGGTGGGCACCTCCTTATAAAGCTGGTGCCCCCCCCCCCCCCCCCCGACCCCCCCGGGGGGCAGGGTAATGAGGGGCCATCTAGGTCAGCCGAGCAGCCTGAGCGACTGGTGTCAGGTGTTACATAAGGTGTCGCTCGCGCAGCGCAGCCCTGGCAGCTGGATGTGCACGTCCTGACACCTGACTCAAGAAACCACCCGTAAATGCACACGGCCCCACACCCCCAGCCTGTGAAATAACTTCAGAAAACGTACCTCAAAGTCGCACATCCTGGCACCGTAACCTTGCGAAGTAATTTCCTACCTTTTATTTTAAATTTGAAAGTAGTCACATTATAAGGTTTAGGGCGTAATATAATTATTCCTAATAAAAAAATGTTGCTTTTGTTGGCAAAAGCGTCTAAATCACATAATCCTAACAATGCATATAAAACACCGGACATTGTCCGAAATTAAGCTGCTGCACCCTATAGGCCGGGCCTATAGGCCTTCACCCGGGGATCACACTCACACTCGTGAGTCTAGATCTGCACACTCACACTCGTGATTCTGCACACTCACTGCCAGGTGCGTTATTTTTAAGGTTTGCACATTTTTTTATACATGTGCACACTTCTCATGGAATTTTTTCATTCCCATATATCGGGGGGTGCATATCCAATATTTGTGGTGCACAATCTCATTAATGATGCATACGTTTTCAGCTTAATTTCGGACACTACGTGCACGAGTTCGTTATATATATCTATAGGTCCTCTAGATCTACAAGAAGTCGTGGCGCCGAAGGGGACATACGATCATATTTTCTTGTTCAACCACATATCCAAAATGTCCACTTATCCGCATAACAGGCAGGAAAGATGCCCATGAAGGTTGCTCGAACTTTTCCTTGTGCCACATTGTATAAGGACTTATGTATCTGGAATCGACGGTGCTGGGTCGGTACCACTTCACAGCTGCAAACACATGTTGCCTCTTCTGCCCGGTTGCATTACATTGTATGTAATGTTTCATGTAGTGGGTGGCGATGCACGGTCGCTCCCGGGGGTCAGTCTGTCCGTCGTCGTACCAATTTGCCATTAGTCTAGACAACTTTTTACCACTGCTGGAATTTGTGCTGGAATAAGTCATGGGGCCATATTTTGCGACTTTAGACTTCACGTAAACTGAAGGCAGAAATGACTTCTCTAGGATCTCCGGTTCTGTGGGGTACATCTTTTTGTATGTTTTTTTGAGCAGCTCAAGATCGTCCGAGTCGATCCACACATTTTCTCCTCTAAATGTCTCGAAGCCGTCGGGGAGACTCCATAGGCTCTCGCACTGCGCGAAATCTCGCTCATTGGGTACATCGAGTGTTTCCAGGACCGTTCTTGCTTTCTTCTCTCCTTCTCCCAGCTGGCAGTGTTTGCCAAATTTCCCCTCGTGTTTGGACGGCATTTCGGCGCGCGCCTGACTGACACGACTCATCCTGTGAAACCTCTCAAACAATTGTTTCTCTATCTGGCGATTGTTAGTCGGCACATCCCCCAAGTAACCATTATACCGCTCAAAACTGAACAGCCAAGTACTGGGAGATGGACCATACTCCCGGAGACACTCCTTTAAATGGAGATGTAGATGCATGTTTGGGGTAATGAAATCAGAACCGAACTGGAGCTCTGTGCTCTTACAAAAGTGCAATAGTTTCCTGTGTGCCTGTTCTATCTCGTGGTGTGTAATACAAGGCTTGCACAGAAGTCGAGTGGCTTCTACGAAACGCTGCCAGCTATGAAGCATATTCTCCGGCAAAAGGCCCTGGAGGCAGTATCCAGACGAGACTGTAACCCAATTCTTCCACTCCTTTGCCGTCCACATCCCAGCGTTCGATTTGATGTTAGTTACCACGCAGTCATCCGGTAGTCCCTCTTTAAACTGATTCAGACGAGTATCAATAGTCAACACCTGATTAGCGCTTAGTACAACGTCATCTGTTGAATTCTTCTTCTTCTTTGACAACTCTTTGTCGGTCCACCTCTTCCACATTCGCTTGGCAGTCCCTGAATCCCAATAATAAAAGCACATATGTGAAATCGGTATTGAAACCCCAATGAACTAATAGTCCAAATTAAAGGCAAATGCAATTTCCATTTCAAACACATTATCAGTGCTAAACATTAATTAACGTTAGGTCAAGCTTCAACACTTACCCAACAGTACATTATGCATCACATCGATCGAGAGGAACCTGAAGAAATGAATGTCATATAATACAGTTACTGCTAATGGAAACATTTGTATTAATGTTTATTCAAATGTCAAATTAAAATTGTTAATATTTTGGTATAATTCTGTGTAAGATTGGCCTTTAAATTTGTTCGGCCTGGAGATTGAACTTACCTGATGGGATTGAAGTAGGGCAATTCCAGGAGGACACAGGAACGAGCTCCATACTGTTTCTCAAGTTTACTTTTCTCTCTCGGGGTGGATGCAGCTGTAATCTCACTCACTCTCTCCTTGTGTTGGTCCAGAGTACGAGGAGTCCAATTCGCCATGTTGAATCCTCCACGGTTTGAATTCTTGAATTCCTTCAGACATTTTGAACAACCCATGATAGCATTAGGTAGCAGGAAACCGCAGGTCTTCCTCCCTGCAGGCAGGTCGGCAGCAACGTTCAAAAGCGCCAACTTAACGGTCTTGCCATTTGGGCAAACGTTGGTTATAAGCCTTTTTCCCTGATGCCAGAATTCCTTGAGTTCGTTGACTAGGGGCCTCAGAAAACTGGTAAGGTCGGCAGGTTCTTTACTTAAGTTTGGAATGATACCGTATAGTATGACGTTCTCAAGTCTGTACCGCTCATTTCTGGGTAGGTTAAGTATTGTTAGGTAAATGCCCCCTACTGACATCGAAGCTTTCCGAGAGAATGGTTGAAACCAATCGATATTCATCTGAAGAGCCAAGTTGTTTTCATTATCAAGAAAGCCGTCGTTGTTCGCGTTAAATTCTTTCCATACCGAACCGTCGTAAATGTCAGCAAACACTCCTTTGGGTATCCTCCTGCCCTTCCACTCTCTACATTTCAGCTCAAAACCTGGACGTTTCATCATAACCTGCAAACTCTTCTCGAGCGACTGGTAACAGAATGTCCTGACTGGAAGGAAGGCAATTTCCCCCACAATCTTGGTCTCATAAAACAATTTCCTGTTGCAGCGTTTTAAATCATCACCGATGGTAGTACACCTAATGGGTTGCTGATTACCATTATGATCCGTGTAAAAGCCTCGAGCTCGCACACGCTCAGTGGTGGACAACACAGAATGCGACAACGTATAACAGGCCGGGCAGCATACACTGATAGAGTAATTAGTCATCGTTAGGTCTGTACCCAACCATTTGTACATCATCCGCATCGTTTTGGGGAATACTGCCTCCGCTGCTTGTGAAACCCGGTCATTACCTGCTACCGTCAATAATTCACAAATGAAGCACATAACTTTAGCCATTTGCGTATCACTGGTGAAGGTGTGGATCTGCCACTGCAAAAGAAAGAACAGAACCCATGAAAATAGGCTTTGGATATTCTTATTAGGGGTACCACTAACAAGCCTTGCCAATGGGCTAGGACGACCCGTCCCGTCACCGAAAACCACTTTTAAGTGACGGATGGCCCTGTTGCGAATCTTGACTGCCTCTGGATCAAGCTTATCATTTTCTTCCGTTTCTTGGGAATCTTCCATGGTACCGTATTAGTCTTCCATATCATCACGTGACTCCTCATCGGCTTCCATGGGTACCGCCTCTTCAACAGGCTGATTGCGACCCACAGGCTGACTGTCTGCTTCTCCCGGATTGCCGACTTCAGCCTGCCGCTGATTAGCAGCTGCAGCTTCTTCCCGAATACCAGCTCCAACCTGGATACCACCTTCAGCCCGAATTCCCGCTTCAACCTGCATACCACCTTCAGCCTCAATACCCGCTTCAGCCTGGTTACCTGCCTCAGCCTCAACACCCGCTTCAGCCTTGTTACCTGCCTCAGCCTGAAAACCTGCTTCAGCCTGGTTACCTGCCTCAGCCTGAAAACCTGCTTCCGCCTGGTTACCTGCCTCAGCCTGAAAACCTGCTTCAGCCTGGTTAACTGCCTCAGCCTGAAAACCTGCTTCAGCCTGGTTACCTGCCTGAGCCTGAATATCTGCTTCCGCCTGGTTACCTGCCTCAGCCTGAAAACCTGCTTCAGCCTGGTTAACTGCCTCAGCCTGAAAACCTGCTTCAGCCTGGTTACCTGCCTGAGCCTGAATATCTGCAGCTTCGGCCTCAAGACCCACTTCTGCCTGATTGCCAGCGCGTTGAGGTAAACCAAATGGGATTGGTTCTGCAAGACACATGTATAATAATAAATCAAATGTACAGTCGGGTTTCAGAGTACAGACTTTCCCACCCAATGTTGTTTCTCTGACTCAAAAGCTATGATGGAAAGATGCATGGAGGGATACATATATATAACGTCCATTGTTCAAGTCATTCATTATTTGAACAATTGTTTAATTGTCAAGAAAAGATTTAGGCTGGCGATAATTTTCCAAACACTAACTGATCATTAAGAGTATAGTAGGTATTTGAAAATAATATCTATGCGCGCAAGCTAGCTATGAAGGTTTTGAAGGATATCGATTTCAGGTGAAAGTGACTTTATCCTAGTTATACTATTTATCTGGTACTCACCATGCTCCTTAAGATGCTTCCTGTTATATGTACTTTTTGAAACTGCACGTTTACATGTGTCGCACCATCGGTTTCGGCTAGTGTCCATATTTCTTCTGGTTTCTGCCTGGTCACTGGTCAGACCCTTGAAACACCACGATCGCGAGGCCATGGCGAACTTGAGTTAGACAGCAGCACTTCAGGGCTATGAACCTTCCCCATTTGCGACCGCGACACAAGTATTTATATATGGTACAGACCGACGCCTATGGTCCCACCAGCTGAAAGCCGCGAATTGCCGCGACATGCCACAGCCCCGACCCAGGGGTAGTTGCACTCGAGCTCCTAACCTCAGACACCCGTGTGAAATTAAAGCCGAGAACAGCCTGCCACAGTATTACCAGGAGATTAATGTCGCCTCCAGCCTGGCTGTCACGGTAGCGCGTTGTCGTGATTTGTCGGGCGCGTGAAGTTTCTCCAGCTTTCGAAACGCATCGTCCGCCGTCTGGACTGGTGAGGGCATGACACCTGCCATTAAAACCTAGGGTCTATCCATTAAAGGGCGGTGAAGTTTCCTCAGCTTCCGAAACGCATCGGCTGCCGTCAGGTCGACTGGTCATAGGATTTCATCTGCCTTGAAAACTGAGCTCGAAGTTTAGC
This sequence comes from Lepidonotus clava, assembly GCA_936440205.1. Lineage (NCBI taxonomy): Eukaryota > Metazoa > Annelida > Polychaeta > Phyllodocida > Polynoidae > Lepidonotus > Lepidonotus clava. Next base: position 54,788,796 of record OW387137.1, read on the forward strand.
TCGAAGGTCAAACCTTAAGCTTTCTGCTACTACTTAGGGTCAGCTTATTTCGTTATATAGTGCGTTTGGTCAAAACAAGAAGCGCAAAGTTCTTTGATAAAAGTTTATAAAACGACTTTACAATTGAAGAAAGTACAAAGACCTAACATACAGCGTGACACAGACCATACAATTAAACGTAGTGTAATTATAAAGAAAACATAAAGATGATAAACATAAACATCACATAAAATAGAGCTTTAAACAGACCCTTTAGAAATAAGTTAAATTGGCTGTACATGTGCATCGGCGATACCCGACCGATACCCGGGCTTCACCGCCCAGTCTGGGGTGTTGGGAGGAGGCTGTTGGCGTTTTGGATTATCGTCGGGGACATTGTTCCGCTTCTTTTCCATTCTAACGCCCCGCTGACGGCCGCTAATTTCGTCATACTCAATTTCGTCCAGGTGGGCTTTGTAGGCCCTCAGCTCATCGCTCTCCCACACGAGCGGTTTGACGCGGCGGTGATATCGCTCTTTCGTCTTCCCGTCTTTGTCGACCGCGGCCGGATAATAAAGTCCGCGCTCCTCGTCGCTCGTGTAGTCGGGGGTGAGGAGGCGCCTCACGGAATTCTTTCGAGCTTCGTCCCACGTTTTGACGAAATTTTCCAACCCCACTATCCGTCTTCTGAGCTTCTGCAAAGTTAAAAAGACACTTTTTTTATTTTAATACAGTTACGACATACTTGGTCAAGAACATCCAATAAACACAAACAAGTTTTTCAATATTTCAGTTGCCTTAATTTAAAAGCTGGTCACTGCAGTTAATTTCAAAAGCGTTGCTTTATCCTTGGTCTCTATAACATACAGGCACTTTTTATTAATTGTGTCATATCCATTCTAATTGTATGTCAAGATTATTGTCCAAGGAAGCAAGTAAGGTTACAGTGCTCTATAAAAATTCATAATGTAAAAAAATTATAATTGTTTCCCAAGTTTCAGTGTTACAACCATAAGATCATTTCACAGCCGGGCCCCCTGTTTTAAGCCAAATTGCCGATTCACAGCTACAGCCCCCGGTATAGTTCCGACCGCAGTTTGTACGTATACCCCTTTTTGAACTGAGTGGGTCCCCGGGAAGTCACACCCCCTACACCATAGACCCCCAGTCTGTCTACTCAGATATCAAAGTAGGACATATCATCGTTCTTCAAAATAGAAAACAACCCCTTTCCACTGACATTTATACCAAAAAATCGACCCCTTATTCTTCAAAACGCAGACATTTAGTGGCCAAGAAATACCCTTTTTCGTGAAATTTCATATTTCCCAGGAAAAAAAAGACCCTTATTTTCATATCATGGATATTTGGGATGAAAAAGTAACCTTTTTTCTAGAAACAAGGACATGTGAATGTTGTCAAACTAGACCCTTTCTTCGCGTTTTTTAGAACAATGATGCGTATCCTTCCACCCAAGGAGTGGACAGACTGGGCATAGACCATAGACATTACTCTTTCTCCTCGGCTTTGCACTTGAAAGGTGTAAAATTTCGGCCTGCCTGAATCGAACTACGTCAAACAATGTTGAGAACAATAGTCCGCAAAAGCCATGACGTCGGGCGGGCCCCTAACGGTCACTGCACGCTGCTCCCGTGCCTAAACATGGGCAGGGCTGGGCCGGGGGTCCCCTCTATGAACTTTAGTAGGACCCAGCTGTCAGATTTGCTATTTCCACTAATAATGCTCGCAAACTTATGAAAACATGTATTTTCATAGGGGAATTATCAATGTGCATTATGATATACTTGAAAAGAAAAAGAGTTAATAAATAGCAAAGTTATAGGCAATGTTATTGTCTGTGTGTACGGGTGACCGTGGTCCAGCCGGGTGTTATCGGTGCCCCCTCCAGGGCGGGCCGGGCCGGTGACCGGGGGTGTAGGGTTACCGGGGCCGGTCGTAAAAGGTTTAGGCCCAACACAGGGCCCAACACGTGTTGCGGGAGGGGTCCGTGACGTCAGACTTTTGTGGTCTATAGAGGAAGTCTGTAACAAAAATTTATTTACCTCGTTCACGTGGTGACGGATGATAGCCTTTTCATTGTCAGCCTTAATTCGGTTCTTCCGCATTCTGTTGGCCCTGTTTTGGAGGGTCTTGAAGTAGGTGTTGGCAGAAGCTAGAAAAAGAGGAAGGACATGAAGTGTGCTTAAAACTGGAGCCATTAAGTAGACAAAGGCACTATAAAGGCAATAAATCAAGGGAATACATGTTAAAAATGCAAAGTGAGGGTCAACATATTATTCACGAATTAAAACCATCATTACACTGGTATTATATTTCTTTGTCCAGATAATAGAACTTACGTTTTTTTCAGATGACTGGGAGGATAACTTAAATTATAAAAGTAACAATTTCCAATGTAAGTGGAGCCTATTTAGACACTAAAAACAGATTTCCAGCATTTCAAGCATGTTAAAATTTGTGTTAATTGAAGGACCAATACTTTGGAATCATGGACATTAGATGCATGAAATGTACAGCTGCAGGTTAGTTAACAAAGAAACTTGCTACCTATGGGACTTACCTAACACCTCTTCTCTGGGGGTATCTGGCCCGAGGCACACGTTGTCAACAACGGCCTTGATGATCGGCGCGTTATCCGGGTGTTTGATCCCCGCCCTGAATGTTGGAATATATTTATATTGTTCAATTCATCGGCATCACGTCAAGTGCTCTATGACTCTATTAACATGAAAAAAAACAGCAAAACTTATATTCAGCTGCAGCTTCTGGTGTTCAGGAACACATTACCCATTGCTTACTTAAAAACAATATTATTTTCTGTACTATTCATGTTGTTATGACGTAATCAACTTACCCAGGGTTCAGGTTGAATCCCCAACCAGGCTCACCTCTCTTGGCCTTGTAGGCCGAACGAACGAGTTCCTACAAACAATATAATAAGCCAATAATTAATAGTGGACTTCTAACTATATGTCAGTGTACGAAATCATTACGGATTTTCGTTGTTTTCCGGGATGTTCCCTGGCGGCGGAGAAGAACATCAGGGCTATACTAGGAATGAGATCATTTCTAAACAAACCGAGAACTATATCAAACGGTAACGTTTTCAAGGTGAGATTATTAGTTAATTATAAGCTGTAAAAACAAACTTTAGAACTTACACATATTTCATTGCGTGGTTTGGGTGGTTTGGCAGCTGCAGCTGGCTTCGCTTGGTTCACGAGCACCTCCACCTGGGCCTTTGCCGCAGCCGCTTCAGCCTCCGCCCTTCGGCACTTCTTCTCCAGCTCCTCCATCCTGGCCAGCAAATGGGCCATGGACGGTTCAGCTGTAGACGTGGAGGGGCCGGACGAGGACGAGTATTCGGGCGTGAACGACCTTTGGGACGTCGTCGACGAGAACGACCCTTGCGATGTCAAGGGCCCGGGCGTGAACGACCTTTGGGACGTCGTCGACGAGAACGACCCTTGCGATGTCAAGGGTCCGGGCGTGGACGACGTTCTGGACGTGGAGCTGGGGAACCATGGATGGGATTGCGACGAGGAGGGCGTCATCCCCAAGGGCGTGGATCCGGAGGGCGTGGAGGGCGTGGAGGGCGTGGAGGGCGTGGACGACGATGCGGATGGAGTACCGCCTTGGGAACCACCAAGGCTAAGGTCCACGTCGTTGAGGGTGGATCCCTCTTCCGCGTACAGGGAGTCGTGAAGAGACTGATCCGCAGAGAGATCCGGAAACCCATTCTGTGACCCATACTGACGCGCATCCGCAGACATATCCAACAGCAGAGTACCTACGCCTGCTGATGAATCATGATCGGTTATTTTCTCGCCACCCGGTTTGGGGCTGCTGGTCAAGATCCTGCATGAGCTCGTAGACGGGTTTGACAGAACAGCGTCACTATAATCAGTTGACCCGTTCATGGTGGCAGCAAGTTTTCAAGTGATCTATATAGCCATATGCCACGCCGTATTTATACATGCCGGGCAGGCCCCCCTGTGGATACATGATCTGGTGAAAGCGATCTTTTATCGATGAGGCAAGACTTTGAACATAAGTTACGTGGTAGACGTGACGGGGTGTGGACGGGGTAAGAGAGACTTTTACCATAAGTTACGTGCTAGCCGTGACGGGGAGTACATGGGGTATCAGCGACACCCTCACCGCCGCCCCTTGTGAGGCCTGTTACGTGTCAAGAAGTGTTAAGACTACCCCGCGGGCCGCGGGCCGCGGTACTCCTGTGAGGGACCTGACACAGAAGCTAGTTGACATGCGCCGCCTCAGATGGCCAACAGGTGGACGCGGTCATCACAGACGCGTGTCCCGGTGTCAAACGCGACAGAAGTCATTTCAGATGAACCCCCTGTCGATCGGCTCTCTGAAGAAAATAGCGGCCTATTAGACGTGCTTCGCACTACCCAGTGTAAAAACTTGTGAAGCCCCCGGCTAGAAGAAGTCGTTTTAGTTGTACCTTACCTAGCGTTTAAGTTGTCGACCGAGGGTTAACTTTTCGCTAAAGACTAGACGAAGCCCTTACAGTACCTGGGGAGTTGTGATGTCGTGTGGGGTGGGGGGTATAAATATGTGCCTGTACTATACACTGGTTCAGAACAGCCACTTGATGGCCATGGACATCGAGCGACTGTTAAACGCAAGTCTGCGTCTGCGTCTTGTTCGGGAGGAAAGGCCAGTGCTGAGACCTAGTCACCTCCAACCCGCGGACCAATCCGACCATCAGTGGCTGCTTCTCTTGTTAGTGATATACCTGGGGTGGAAATTTATCGGTATCTTCTGGAAATTGGCAGCAGGCTGTCGCTCGTTGGCGCAGGGTCAACGTCGGAGGGCTACAGTGCAGTGCTGTCTGAGAATCTACTGCCGATGGGAAACGCTCCTTTTTCCACTGGCTCCCATTCCCGCCGAAATGGAAGCCGTAGGAAGTGCTGCCTGCCCACGAATGATCATCCAAAGACCGAGCATCCTGTCCAAGGCCCTGACCGTCGCCTGGTCGGGCCCACTCACGGTCCATCTGAATGGCAGTGACGAACCCTTGACGTTGGAACTCCCGCAAGAAGTCAAGATTCCTCGTACGGAGCGCGTGCGCCTGAACAAATTTTTCAGGCACAGACTTTGTAGAGCGAGCGTTTGCCTGATAAACAACAGGAACAACATGGCCCAAGAACTACTCCCAGCCGAAAAACTGGGCTGCATGCCTGACGTAGACTCTTGGGTGTGATGAACAGTTATATAAAAGTGTACGATATGTTTGAAGTAGATATGGCAAAATTTTAATTGTGAAATGCATATGTTCACGAAGCTTTCGAGTTACATATGTACATTAGTGTATGGTCAGTAAATACAATTATGGGAAAATAGGCGAAACGTTGACACGTGGACATCATAAAACCTTTTCCGCATGCATAACAATAAAACATTTTGATATCATGAACGTGTGTAGTCTTATGTGGCTGTGACTAATTATAAATGGGAATTCATGAGGATAATGTGAATGAATTGCAGCTGTACATGTGTGACGAAATTATGAGGGCGAGTATATATTCTAAACAACAAAAATCGAACATGAATGAGAACTGATAACTTTTGAGCTGCAATAAAAGGAAGAGTTAATAGCTAATGTATATATAACCAACTCAATTTAAAGTCAAGCGTCTGCATGCGCTTTGAATCCTACGTTGTCTGAAATACAGAATTGAGATGAAAACAAAAAGTGCTGGTATCATTATAAAAGTAAGTCCAATGTTCAACAGGTAAACAGTACCGTGCACACTGGGGGGGAGGAATGGTACGTGGGGAAGATGCAAGTCACCACGAAGTTTCTTGTATTCGACCTCATTCAGTCGAATCTCTTTCATGTATGTACGGAGGGAAAGGAAATTGTCTTTTGCTCGCTTAAAAATATCCTCTTGGCGGACTCGCATTTGCGGGCTAAGAGGTAAAATTGGGAATGGTTTATCGTACGAAAAATCCGGGTTCACAAGTCGGCTAAGTGACAGGTTGAGGTGTTGAAGACTAGCAAGGTTGACGGGGAAAACTGTTCTTAAGGGGCCTGCTGTAGAAGGCAAACAGTTAACACTTGAGACTGGAATTTCCCATTCTTTGGCGGACACAGAACAACCACATTCAAAGGCACGAACGCACGATTCACATCCAGGATGGGTTGTTGTTCGGTTGGGGCAGCGCACAACGACCTCGTCTATGTGAGAGAACAAATAGGTCCCTGTTGCAATGACTTGGATGTTCGACCTTCTGAAATTAGACTGAATGAGTATTTTGAAATCACAATAAAGTTTGACAGACTCATGATCACGTAGATAGATAGAAATGAGGCACGACGAGGGAGAAAGCCTGCGAATTGGTAGGTCATAATGACAAAACTGAGAATGGCAATTATCCAGATCTGGGTTGGAGGATACCGTGTATTGGGTTGCGGACACCAATAAATAAGCCGGTGTGTTGGAGAGGCGAGTATAATGCCCATGGAAGGCTAGAGGGAAGGTGTTTACTTTTAGAACCTTGAATATTTTGTCTAAGGAAATAACGGGAATCTTCAAAATTGTTTTCAGAACATTTCGCTGTAAAACCGGGGGGACTAAAACAGTTACACTTCTATACATGTCGCGAGTGTTTGGAATATAAATATTTGAACGATTGGACTTGGAAAGGAAAAGGTACCGAATCTTCCTCATATCAGTCTCCGATATCAAAGAGTTACTCAGCCTGTTCTCCGTTAGGTCGCGAATAGCCTGTAGCAAGACATCAAGGGAATAGTCCAGTTTAAAATCCAGTAGACGCAATTCTTGCAAATCTTGCATCAACCTGACCATCAATTCCCGGTTACTAATGTAAGCCTGGAGTCCTCGGGACAAATTGTATATGGAATGAGTGTTCTCTATGATGGCCTGGAGTTGGATTTCCAAAGTGGAGTCAACTACCTTTAGGACTGCATTTATTTTGCCATCGAGGAAGCCAATTTCATCGGCATTTACCTGGTCAGCACGAGTCTGTTGCTTCAAGTCATCGAGTGTGGCCGTTCCAAATAAAGTCTCGGAGAACTTGCCGATTTCTGGAATCAGAGCCCGCTGCTTCCTGGATTTTGCTGATGGAGGTGTTGGCTGGGCCGTCGATTCCAAAATTGATTGCACTTCCCGGAGTCCTTTGGTGACCTTCGCTGCTATAGTCTTCCCAATAGATGTTATGTTATTCAACATAAGTTGGATTTTTCGACACTGTTCCATTGAACCGGCTGCCAGGGTAGCGCCGTGTCTACAATTTAGTGCGGCTGCCTGTTTGGGAGAAGGAGGAAGTGGTAAAATGATATCGACTTCGGTAGTGAAGTACTCATTACCTATGTGGATGGACGGTTTACTCTCGAATACTACACCATAGTTGGTACGAAAACGGTTTACCGTACTGGTGCATAGGCATGGCTTAGCTGAGACAGTGCCCAGGATAAAGAGTCCACGAAGGAGGAGTATGAATACTGTTGGAGCCATGTCTGATGCAGGCTAGAGACCGCTCTAGTCTTTTATTACTTTTTCCCAGTCACGGGAAGGAGTAGACAGACAGTCGCCACGTGCACCTGGGATCTAAAGGTTTTGACCTCCGTGCAGAAACCTTACGTTAATGCCAAAAGAAAAGCCGTGCGAAGAGTATAAGCTTAGGCGTATGCTTGCTAGTAAGCTTTCGTTGGTTAGGGTGTCGGCTTGTTCTAATTGAATTGGAAGGCAGACTTCAAAATGAATTGTTGGCATGGGGTTCCTTAACTTGTGGATGAGAAGTGAGAAAGCCTGTAAATGCCATTACTGCCTGATATTTATAGGTTTTATTTGCAGGTGGTTTATATGGAGTTCAGGCCGATTTAAGTCTGGACTGGCTGAAATTAGTCTCAAACCCCCGGTCCCGCCACTCTAATTATAAAAGGATACGCATCAGCGTTCTGAAAAACGCGAATAAAGGGTCTGTTTTCAGAGACTTTGCATGTCCCTGTTTTTGAAAAAAAGGGTACATTTTCTGAAAATGTGTCAGCGTTTTGGAAAATAGGGGTCATTTTTCGATAAAAATAAGAAAAAAGGGTCAATTTCAGGTGTCAAATGTCCGCGATTTAAAGAAAAAGGGGTCATTTTTTCAAGGTAAAAATTCGTGGAAAGGGGGTGTTTTCTGTTCTGAAGAACGATGATATGTCCTGCTTTTATACAAGAGTGGCGGGAACTCTTGTATAAATGTTGGAACAGTATGCCGGTGCATGTACGAATGGAACAATCCTTTACTAAATTTAAAACCATGTCTAAACATGCTATGTTGCTCCCCATTACATGAGTTAACTTTTTTCGACATTAGTGTTACTAAAATATGCTCGCTTAGAACCTATTAACTTAACTTCTTTTTTTTCTGATGGTTTGTATGACCCCCAATTTGTTGAATTGACGTGTGTGAACCATACATATTACTTTGTATCAGCACGTGTTATCTTTATATTACTGTTGAGTACTTGCACAAATCCCAATGTCTGCCTCATTGTTTATTAGGGGTGGGTTATAACAATGGTTAAAACTCTATGTATTCTTTGGATTTTTGTTTATTGTGTTTCTTGTGTTTCTTGTATGACCTTGGTTACTTATTACAACTGTTATGTTATATAATTGTATGACTGTTTGATATTAGACTAATGTATTATGGATATGAGATGCTGAGAAGGCAATGAAAACAGGCTTTAGCCTACTTGTATCTTTCTCAGGATAATAAAAATTGATTAAAAAAAAAAAAATATCTAACCAGCTTAGACCCAGTTTAAGGTGAATTATTTAGGGTAGTTATATAGGCCGGGAGGTACCTTTTATCCATACAGAAAATGTTTAATGAATTTTTAATTAATCTCATCTCTCACGGATGACTTCAAAAGAAGTTAATTTCAAACACTTTTAATACTCCATCTATGGATGGTAAGGGTAAATGGTTTTCCGGGTGGGAGGGGCGATGGATGGTAGGGTGAAATAGGCCTGTCAAAGATTTAGCTACATGTGCTTTGCAGCTGCAGGCGAACGTAGGTTGGGTATGGAAGTGCCCGACCCAGCAGTAGCCTGCATGGGGCAACTCTGGCCCGTGTTAACTCGATAACTAACCCCTGATTAATGGCGGGGAGTCCGTCAGATGACACCCAGCATGATACCTGTGTCGCTCTTGAGTGGGTTTGGTGTGAGTTATGTGATTACCAAGATTGTGCCCCTGCCCTTGTCAGATGTCAGAGGGGGGTACAGATTAGATGGGGTGCTTCCGGGTACTTATGGGTGTTAATGGATTAAGGCCGGCCATGATGGACGCTTCCAAACTTTGCCGCCGTTAGGAATGGACCTGGTTTATTAGGAAATGTTATGCACAAGGGAACAGGGGAGCGAGGGATAGCTGCAGAATCGCGAAAATGCTTTCTGTCATGTTACTTAAAAAGTACATGGAACTTGTTAACTAATGGTCATATTTAGCTGAGACAATTAATTTAAATGAAGTGTGATGCCCAGTGTCTCCTGTTTATTCAGATGCTAAGATCGGGAAAGAAGGTTATTTAGAATGTTTGCAAGAAGTATATATAATAAATTTATAATATTCGGAATTTAAGCCGGATCAGTCTCATTACCATTAGGACTATCATGTTTAAAAGTAGTAGTTGAGGAGAGGGCGGGTTCGAGCAGGTTTTTTTTTTTTTTTTTATAATTTGCCAATTTTTTTTAGGGTCTTTTTGATTTAACAACTTTTTGATTACAAATGGAGAGTTCTCCTTTAAAAAGCGTAACGTCCCGATCCTGTTTAAAATAAGTTAACAATCAACCTCCTCTCTTGACATGACGATTAGGGTTCAGAGTAGTCCTAGCCTTATCATTAAATTGAGGGAATACTGTTACATACAACAGACGCTTCTTCATAGGGTGCGGGTAAAAAAAGTCACTTTTAATTAAAGTTAAACATATGAACATGATCTAGATGGATGAATTAACATTCGCGCAATTCAAGAATACTTAAAAAGAAACAAGACGTACGGAGGGACACTTACAGGATAATTTAACAAATCCAAGTTTTCTGTACATAGTAGTGAGATCATTCTGGGATATAATAGGTTAGGTAGGTATGACACTAAACTGTGGGCTTACAAAGCCTAAACAAATCCGCCAGGTAACATCATAGTATGAGACACTAGCTGAATATACATCAGTTACAGTTAATGTTATTGAGTTATCTAAGGTAGTCAAATGATATGAACTAATGTATATTTATCTGAAGGAAATATAACAGGCCTAGGTACGTACTTCTTGGGCAAACTAGGAAACAGGTTAGCTATAGGGCTTCCGTATAGCAGGATGCATGGTTAGGGCATCGCAAGAAGCCAAGGAAACTAAAAAAATTGCATTTGTTGGCCACTATACCCGGTGTTCTACATCGATGTTGAGTAGTATTCACAATATATTATGTTTAAATAAACATAGGTCAACTCTAGTAAGGCACAAGATGATTCTACATGAGATTACATTTACATGAGGTAGTAACAATGTAATAACAATGTGAACAGAACGGTATTAACTCTCAACTCAAGGAATCAGTGGACTGAAACATGTTCATGAGGTTCCTATACTAGTACTGGTCTATAGTAAGCTTAAGGCTGCAGTTCTTGAGTGCACTTGGCCTGGCCCAGCCTTGAAATAATGTTTGTTTCCTGTTTACCGCCCGAGTGACTATTTTAGGGCCGACTGGAAACTTTTTTTTATCATTTTTTGATTTTTTTTTTTTATCAAAGTTTTCAGTTAAAGCCTTACCAACAAAAGAAAATTTGGAAAAAAAAACAGATTGTCCGACCTCCCGACTGCGTATTTATCTGGTCACCCGCTGGACAGGAAACAATTTTTTTTTTAGGTTGGCCTTGTGCTACAATACCTGATAAATGATGACCCGTAGGGGACCGAGTGGTTTTGGGTTATTTTAATCAAACCTCTTAAATTGGTCAAACTAATGAAATAATAAAAAGTACATGATTTCTATAAACTATTTGAGTCAGTCTTGCATCCTATACCTTAATTATTTTCTCCGTATTGAAGTACTATATCATAGCCACAGCCAAATAAAGACATCCGGAAATCAAGGAAATCTCTATGTGACATCTCCAAATCTCATACGTTTTTTTAATATTTGGGGTAGACAGAAAATTTTGAAACCACTGAATTGCAGTACCTGAGCTATGTTTAGATTTAACAAACGTTAATCAGAGGGTCCATATAAAGTTTTGGAACTGACTAGGAGAACCGGAGGTCTGCAAGATACCAGCAGAGGCTATAAGTTATGTGTTTAAATCACAAGCTAGTCAACGCTTAAAAGGGGGAATTTACCAGGCCCAGCAGCCACTGTAATGTTCCCAAAAACTTGTCCTAGGTCATTCAAACATTAGGTTACAGGTAATTAGGTCAGTAATATAAGAAGAAAAAGATCTTGTGTGGGGGTGTTTACGAGCATTGGTGGCCCAGGTGGGAAAGTTGCTTAGCCCACTTTTCCAAGAGTTGGGGACTAGGACGGAAGCCGTCGGCTAGCAGCTGGTACCTGTGCGACCAAAAGTGGCTCCGCCCACGTTTGGTACGCCTCAGTTTGTGAACCCATTTTCCTAGGAACAAGGACGGTAGCCAGTTGCGTTTGTTGATGGCTGTAATCTCCTGATTCAGTTTTATAATGGCAGCGTTAAGAGTTCTCTGGTGTTGTGGGTCTGTGTCTTGGACGAACGGACAACGGCTCAGGTTACACCCTGTAAAGTCCGCGAACAAGATGTTGGCTGTCGGGAAGTTCCTATGGAAGGCAATGTCAGCGTCGTTTAAATGTCCCAGGATACGGTCGACAGCCTGATCGGCGGACTCCCGTGTGAAGTGATACTTCTTGACAATGTTGTCCCAAAGAAGGAAATCAAACGGACCTCCCATAACTACTACTAGATCGTGAGGGTGGGTGGTTGCATGGATCCACGCTAGTGAAACCAGGTTATTTACCGTTGCATCCGGCAAGTGTGACACGTCTATCTGCGAGTCCGAAAGGTTCAGCTTGTCCACCTGAGCCTGCAGGTCCATGGCCCTCTCGTCGGCAAAAACCCTGATGATCGTCATTGCAAAATTGAAATTAAATGAACGAAAAACGTAGGGCATGAAAGGGACTCGAACCGGGGTCCGACCGAGTTAGCTGGTACCCAAAGATCCACTGGGTCGAATAATACGATGACGTCGCAAACCAGCGAAAGCCGTCTAGAGGTCCTTCCGGTCGCAGGACCAAATACGTCGAAACTACGTTGGGGAAAACGATGATGGGCGATGTAAATTGAAGTTGATAAACTTGCCTTTCCGCCGAAAGAGACACATCAGTGACAATTGAGGGCGATCAAAATTAATAACTTGTGGTATTGCTTGTTTTCAAAATCGGAAAACCCACTGAAACACAAGGACCGAAACTACAAAGTGTCTCTTTTTGGTAAACACCTTTCTCGTTGCCCCGATTACACCCACGGTATATATATGTCGCAAACTCTATACGTAATTGGGTCTGGTTGTGCAAACTAATGAAATGAAATGAACTGAATAATGGCACAGATGAATTCGCCAGACCTGGGTGGTAGGAGCTAATCGAACCTCATGCACTCGATTACCACCTGCCACTCCAAATTTTTTTTTGGGAAGTTTTATTTGTAATAATGATATTGAAATGAAAAGATGGCCCACGGGCCGGTCCGGAGGGATGCAGGGGCGGACCCAGGCATTTCTAGGGGGGAGGGGGGGGGGAGAGGCTAATGCATTAATCTACATGGGAGGGGCCCCTTTTTAAACAACATGATTTAACAGGGGAAGGGGGGGGCATGGCCCGTCAGGCTAATATAGCGCATTTATCATTTCTTATGTCGAGAGTTAAATAAGGGTAAAAACTTGAAATCACACAAAATAATAGTTTTATGTGTAGTCAAGGTTATTTAATATTATCATTTTCAGTGAAGACCATTTGCGCTTTCATGCCTTTCACCCTGTATTTCCAAGAAGTTTAAGAATCGAGTTTAGGCAGCCTGGTTTAACTCCTAAATAATGTGTTTCAAGAAAATCTGTTTTAAAAATGCTATATTTCTACCTGTTTTAGTTAAACTAGTACTGTATCTAATAATAAGGGACAGGGGTGGACCCAGGAATTTGTAGAGGGGGGGGGGGGCCAAAAACATGAATGTACGGGGGGATGGGCCCCCCATCAAACATGATTTAACAGGGGAGGGGGGGGGAGGGCAAAGCCCGTCTGTCCCCCCCCCCTGGATCTGCCCATGAAGGACCTTAAAACAAAGTTTAGGTGGAGAGTTCTAGTTGAAATGGTAAACAATAAATAGGGCGAAATATACAAATTTAGAATAGGTTTATGAGGCTATAACTTGTGAATTGTATTAGTTAGCGTGTTTTATTCTGTTACTGAGTTCAGTAGCTAGGTTGGGAAAGGTTAACGTTGGGACCAAATTATTTATGCCTTATAATGCTTACACGAGTCTCACAAGCGAGTTTAAGAAATCTGGTTTAAAACAGGCTTAAACCATATTTGCTTTTTGGAAATACGCCCTTAAAATTTTTAGCTACAAGTTTGGTTGAACTAACCCTATTTTTTTTTAGAAATAGGCCTATTGGACATCACTTTCATGGGATGGAAAACCATTATTGATATGATATATGTGATAAGATTTCTCAAAAATATTACTTTCATTTCATGATAAGGGTTGTACCCAACATCATGGGAGACAATTGCTTCATTATTGATTAATCATAGAGGTTATAAAGTTAAATCACGCTTTATCGCTGTTTTTACGCATTTGATTAATTATTATGAATTATTTTGATTTTATATAACTTTTGTTTCTATATGTAAGGGCTATTAAAACTAAATGCGCTAATGATATAGGCCTACCAATGTGAGCGATACAACCCTGTTTTACCCTAGTTGTGTGCACACTATAGGCTACTCCTTCTGCGCTTCATCTATTCTTATTAGGTCAGGAAACTGAGTATTATTTTTGTTGAGCTTGGAAACCAATATCAACCGGCGTTTATAGATTATATGCACAAATGTGGGAAGGCCAGTGTAGCCCTGAAGTGGCCCTTTTTAAAGGTAAATGAATAAGAATGAACGGTCGGTGGTTATGTCACGCATTTAAACTTTGTATGGCGGATTTTTATAGGCTCATTTTTGATAGAACACGAGAAGTAATATAATAAGAAAATCCAAACGAAATTTTCAGATTGTGGAGCCAAATTCCTTAATCCAATCGTGAGTGGGGGGGACTGGGTACGCCACTGCTGGCAATTATATTGGTGCCTGAATGGAGGGTAGGTACGTTAAGACGCCGAGAAGGTTGGGCGTGTGAAGAGAACTATGAGCGGACGGGACTATTGTGACACAATATAGTTAACACCCCCTGACTTACACTTATATACACGCCAGAAGGGGAAGGGAAACTTTGAGGTGGGCGCAAAAGTATTACCTAACACGCCCACTGCTATGGGTAGTATAATGATACTATGATTTTTCAGGGATAATGGTGGAGTAAGACTTACACTCCTTGACACGTTTTAGAGGAAGTGGTTTCAGACAAGCCCGAGCCTGTCGAATGTATGAGTTCAAATTCTTCCCGTGTGAGTGGAGCAGTCTTCCAAGGATCTGTGAACATAAACTTTAATTATTACAGTGGGAACCAACTAATGTGAAATCTGGGAAAATCCGGGCAAAATCCAGGCAAGATCTGAAAAAATTCCACTTTTTTTTACACTTATTTTCAAAACATCCACGTAATTCTCCACATAGCTTAAGAAATGTACCAAGTTTGATGATATGTAACAGTCCGAGGGCTTGTTAAAAACTGAAAATTGATATATAGTTTAAGAAATATTTCAAGTTCGATCATATGTATAAGAGTCCGGGGACCCCTGTCCTTGTTGAACATGTAAAATTCAATCTATATAAGATATGGGAAAGTTCTACTGACCTCTGACACCTCCCCCTGTTGCAGGGAAGAGCTGCATCGTTGCAGGACTGAAGGGCACAATTGCAGGCACTGGAATGAATTGATAGTGAAAATAATTCAATCTGCAATTTTCAAGCTTTAAATGAATTCTAAAGTAAAACCGACACTTCTACATTGTTATAATTGTATATTTGTTATATATTTCATAGCAAATAAGTATCTAATGTCAATATTTAGTAGGTTTTCTCTGAGTTGAAGATGTAATATTTAATCTATATAAGAATCTCAAAAGTTGTACTGACCTTTGACCCAACCCGAAATGTTCCGACTGTTGCCAGGCTCGGTGTGCTGTTGCAGGGCCCTGCTGCAGGGCTGGTTAGAATTGAATAAATCCCAAATGTCAAGCTCTGCCTTTCACACACGTTGTTCTCCACATACTTCTATACGTAAATACCCCATTTTCAATGTAGATATGTAAGCAATTCTGGCAGATGGAGGAGGAGGCCCTCTGCACCTGCAAGCATGGCGGGTGGCCACGCAAGTTGGCGAGTAAAATGTCCAAAGTTCTTCACTGATTATCTCCATATTTAGAGGATGACATTTTTGTACGTCATCTTGGATCACGGGTATGTTATCCAGTTGCAGCAAGCAGGAATTGCTCGTAGATATCGTATTTCTACCGTAAAATGAAGAAATGTGGAGGAACAATTTGGGATCTTCGCGCCATAACCGCTGGCTTGTTCAAACAGAAAGTAGGTCATTCAGCCTCTTCACTCTGGTAAATTGTATTCCGCCACACGAAATAGATCCAAATGAATGCGGCCAGTCGAGTAAATTGAATTGCCTAATAATTAAAACATATTATGGAATATGTTTCACTTGGATGATAGAATGACGATGAATCATAATAATTCTCAAATTATTGAATAACTTTGAAAAGCATAGCCTTGCCACTGGTGGAAAGCGTGAAAACATGCTAGCAAGTATGAAGTCGCTGTGAAGTCGGTCAAATAGCCGTTTCGCCTTCATCAAACGTAGTCCACCGCTCATATAGATCCAAATGAATCGGCCCAATCGAAGAGATATATAAATCAGGCATTTGATGTATACATAAAATCTTTCTCTACTATACATCATTTAACCTTCACAATTCCATGAAAGTATAATAAATACAAAACCGGACTCGTATGGAGATACGGATAGCCAGATCACCTGTGGCGTTAAGTCATAGTAGTACTCATCCTCCGGACACGTACCAATATGACTTCATGCCACGGGTGATCCGGCCATCTGTATCTCCATACTCGTCCAGTTTTGTATATGTATGCACTGCAGCATTGACTAGGGCTAGTTACTGGCTGCTGAATGGTAACTCGGTCTGACAAGTTTCCATCACTCACCTCTCAAACATAATGCTAGAAATTGAGATTTGCATCAAAGACATGTAGAGTTCTCGAACTACTGATTTTTAACAAATAATCTTGGGATTATACATATGTATATGCATAAACATACTTACATACACATATTTACAAAATAAAGCTGTTTCAAATGCATATCAACAAGAAAATATCCACAAGAAAAAGCTGCGAGGATAGTTATTCATAAACCGCATACAATCGCAGTGGCAACTGACAGGTTTTCTTTCATCTATTTTAACCCTGTAGTATTGGTCTAACTTCACTAATTGTGTCAAGGCTGTATGCTGGCTCATTCAAAAACCTGCCAGACAGTCCTAAATCTTTTCACAAGCTGAGCTCATGCGAGCAAGACAGACTGAGTGGTTGGTACTTGGCACTCTGACACACCTCCTCTCCCTTATTTGGGCATCTGACCTAGGTCAGGGTCAGGGCAGTAGGGACTACACCTGCTGTTGTGAGCAGCACACACCATACACTAAGCCTGCTGAAGGGGCTGTGTGACTGGTTTAGCTATGGGACAAATGTTGATAAGTCACACCATGTGGAGGGACCTCATGGTGTCTGTTTACTTCACTAAGCATCCCTGGAGCCATGGTACCTGGCCTGTCAATCATTTAAATGATAACGGTCTGAAGATTTAAGCCAACTGATATCTAAACCACAATATCTAGCGGAGATTGGGACAATCATTTATTTCAATAATAGATATGGATACTCTGGTCATTCATAGATCTATATTGCAAACATCTTCTGCTTTAAAACATGATTTTACTGTATTTATCAAATAATCCTATGGCTGGTTTTGGCAGATCAAGTAAAAGTACTATCACAGAATGGAAATTTACATTACTTTGCAAATGTCTTTTCTTTCAGGGAAAGAGTGTGGATGTGGTCAAGGTTTTCCTTCTGCCCCTGGCGCTACAGGACCTGACGGCTTCCCAAATTAACCTAACTAGAACTTTGAAAATGTACACTAAACTTTTTGACATATCATTTGACCTGCTATCGATATTCCTTTTACATAACATGATGTCTTTTGAAGCACTAATCAAACTTAAATCTTTCATGTACAAATATTATCAAATTATGTATCAAAGTGACAAAAATTAGTTCTAATTGATTAACCTTTATCAAAACATGTTTTTATCAGTGTAATGTACCCAGTTACTTATCCACATAAGAGGAAGTCATGTGGTACAATCTTTGTAGTAGGATATTAAAATGATTCTTAGTATCCTTATACCTACATTGGACCTGTGTCCAGTCATTGTACTTGATTTCTGTCAATAAATCATGAATAATCTTGTAAGGTAAATGTTTTGTTCTTTTATTGCTCGCTTAGCTGTGCACTTACTGTTTTGACAATTAGCCATTACAGTTCTGGTCCCCAGATTTCTCTAAAACTTTATAGAACAAAACATATTCATAAATTTGAGCAGTTAATAATTTTATGTAGTATTTCTTTTTTAAGTTGGATGGCTTAAAGAAAATGAAAATTTGAAATAAAATGTTTTGTATTTTCAAATGATAAATATTTTGAGAATATTTCTTAATCTCTTATAGTGCAAATATTCTCACCTGTGTAATAGCATACTTTAATGGATCGGAAAATATCTCATGCCAACGATATGCCAGAAAGTACTGGCTGGTGGTGGAACTCATAAACAATTATGAAAAGTGTTATAAAAATGGCATTTAACAAAATGTGTGCTACTCAGAATTCTTGAAAATTCACACATAATCTCTTCAAGCATGTGAGATATTATTCCAAATAATAAGAATAGAAAGTCAAGAATAGAAAGAATAGAAATATGTTCGCACTATATATATTTCTTTGTATTATGTATCAAGAGCTATAATGCAGTGGAAGAACATACAATTAATGTATGAATTGTGTCGATCAATAATAAAAAAAAAGTCACCAAGCTTATTTTGACAGGAAATCCCATGATATACTTTGGAATGAGGTATTTTAGCTACAATTTTAATCAAATTTCACTCCAAACCTTTTTATGATCTATCAAGGTCTAGATCAAAAGGTATATTTTTACTTGCTTTCGTTATGAAGATATTTACAATTTTAAAAAGGCTATGCCAAAAATGTTTCGTCTGCTCAATTCATGCAGGTATCATACTGTACAAAATATGGGCCGGGGCCGGGAGAGGGGCCAGGCCAGCCCTGGGACCTCCAGGGGGCCGGGAGAGGGGGCAGGCCGGCCCTGGGACCTCCAGGGGGAAGGGAGAGGGGCCAGGCCGGCCCTGGGACCTCCAGGGGGAAGGGAGAGGGGGCCAGGCCGGCCCTGGGACCTCCAGGGGGCCGGGAGAGGGGGCAGGCCGGCCCTGGGACCTCCAGGGGGAAGGGAGAGGGGCCAGGCCAGCCCTGGGACCTCCAGGGGGCCGGGAGAGGGGGCAGGCCGGCCCTGGGACCTCCAGGGGGAAGGGAGAGGGGCCAGGCCGGCCCTGGGACCTCCAGGGGGAAGGGAGAGGGGCCAGGCCTGCCCTGGGACCTCCAGGGGGCCGGGAGAGGGGGCAGGCCGGCCCTGGGACCTCCAGGGGGAAGGGAGAGGGGCCAGGCCGGCCCTGGGACCTCCAGGGGGAAGGGAGAGGGGCCAGGCCAGCCCTGGGACCTCCAGGGGGCCGGGAGAGGGGGCAGGCCGGCCCTGGGACCTCCAGGGGGACGGGAGAGGGGCCAGGCCGGCCCTGGGACCTCCAGGGGGAAGGGAGAGGGGGCAGGCCGGCCCTGGGCCTTCTGAGGGCCAGAAAAGGGTGCAGGCCGGCCTTGGGACCTCCAGGGGGCCCGGATAGGGTGCAGGCCGGCCCTGAGGTCTCCAGGGGGCCGGGACAGGGTGCAGGTTGGCTAATACACAATGACCTTCCCGGGAACAGTCAGTTATCATCATCTTATAATAATTGAGTACAGGAAAGACAGTTTTGCTTTTCCTGTAATCTTTTGTGAAATCTCTAAAATTTGGTTGCCTTGGTAACCAGGTAGCTAACATAAACAGAAAATTAGTAAGTTTTGCACATTTTCTATCATTCCAAATGAGGGCCACTTGCCGCAAGCCTACGGCATGCGGCGAGTGGCCCTCAGCCCCCTTCATCTAGCCAAGCACTAGAAGGCCTCGACCCCGCCCCTCCGTGTGTTATTCCCTAAATCAAGATTTAAGTAACCATGATATATGTAACCACGGCTTAATGCAACATCTTTCTTTTCCTTACTATTTGGAGGGATCCTGTAGGGAAGAAAAGGGTGTCGTTTAGGGTGCACGCACATATACCTTTAGTAAAATGTATTGTTTTCATGATGCAAGTCCAAGTAAAGAGTATACTCAGTTTTCAGTAAATATGTGATATTGCATTAAGAAAATAATGTCACACTACTAGTTGATTTACTGTTAGGCCAAGTGGGTCAAAGGTTTGAGGTCTCAGCGCTGTTCTGCTCATCCAGGTTTAAGATTTTAAAGTTTTTTTGTTTTTTTAAGGTATTTTATTTCAACTGAGCAGTACAATTTGGCCAAAGGCCATTTTTCGTTGTAACCAAGCATAAGTTGCTATAGACCTTGTGCAGACATGGTAATGTGATCTGCATAACCAAGTGGCTATGAATTAATCTAAAATAATCAAAATTCTGACAATTGTCGATAATGTATTCTTTGGTTTATTTTAGCTGAATTTAACATAAAGTTCTAAGTCAGTCGTTAGAGTATCTGTGACTCTTATTTGTGATCTAGGTGTTTTGATAACTGGTATGGCTAACCCAATTGGAAATATGTTTGTGTGGTCATTTTTTGGAGAATCTGAAACTCCTTTATTTATGATCTAGGTGTTTTGGATTTTGAAAGCCAGTATGGTTAATCCACTAAGTTACGTTATCTGTACAAGATCTATACACTAGAGACCTACATAGACTCTTCTTAGCTGAGGACATGCACTAGTTAGCACAGTATGCATACCATCACCCCCAACGCCCAACCCCGACTATATCCTGCACCCTCCCTATTGGTAGAAGCCGCAACTAGGCAACAACAACAAAAAATGCACATGCAACAGTATGACATTTTAGCCTAGATCCTCCTGACCCTATCCTCACCCCCTCCCTTTTAGTAGATAACTTTATCTATCAAAGTCACCTCAATTTATCAAAGAAGAAAGAAAGTGACTTGTGATGATGAAACTGTTTAACATTTTAGTACTCAGCCTAAATGATGTCCCCCTTACCCCAGCCTTTTCAGACATTCCTGATCTGCCTTTGATAAATCAGTTGAAGGATAGCAATAAGGATAGGGGGTTAACACTTTTTGCGTTTTGCTCTTTACCTCAGTGAAGTTTATAGTTAGGTCCATTGCAATATTAGAAATGCAAGCATAATGATTCAATTCACTATACCCAATTCAATACACTCAATTCTCAAAATATTACACATTATTTTCTATAATGAAATAATTGTGGCAAAAAATACGAGTGAATTCACTTGATCTCAGGTCAATATACTTTTAGCATGACCCAAGTCATGATAGGGAGTGCACTCAGGTTTGAGCCTAGCTACAGCCCGGCAATAGGGAAAAAAATGTTAAGCTACTAGTTGAATGTACATTCAGGCCAAATGGGTCAGACAGGTGAAGGTCTCAACGCTGTTCTGATTTATTGCCATTTCCTCCGACCTTGAGGTTTTTAAGACTTTTAAGTTGCAATAGACCTTGTGGAGACATGGCATCCATAGTGTGATCTGTATAAGCATACAGCTGGAAATTAATCCAAAAACATCAAATTCGGAGGGATAACAATCAAAAAGAGAATTACTTTTCTGGGCTGCTGGGTACCAGCTTTAGGTTATCAACGTAGCATGCCACAAACTTTCTTGGATGCTGGTGTATACTAATAGCCTGTGGCTTGTACCCAGTGGCCCAGAAAGGTGTTTTCCTCCTCATTGTTGAGGCTGTTTTTACAAGTTTATGCTTAGGGAATCTTGTAAAAATAATCTCTAATCTCCCCATTCACAATTATGGCTATGTCATGTACAATAGATCTAGAGGCAGCTGATGATGGTATTTTGTTGAAAACTTAGGTGAAAGGTACAATGTATTGACCTAGGATTATCTGAAACTCCCTGATTTATGATTTTGTTGTTCTGGATTTTTAATTACAAGCGGCAAGGCATCCACCCCGTGTTGAGGATGTCATCTGCAAAAGATCTTTAGAGCTTTAGATTTTTCAAAGTGACACACTCACAATAGTTAACAAAGTCTGCATCCCCCCTTCATGACTTTATGACTGTCCTAACCCTCTCCCTTTTGGTAAACACCTCAATTCATCAAAGGAGAAAAAATGTTCCTTGTGTAAATGACGGTCTGATATTTTATCACTCAGCCCGGTTGAATATTCCCTATCTCTTCAAGCAACCTAAAGCTGTCTTGCTCTTTATCTCAGTGAAGATTACCTTTAATTCTTGCCATACATACAAAGTGTGAAGTCTGATTAATAATCATTCACCATATGAATCTTTTTGCATGGAAGAGAGGAGCGAGCGAAATTTAAATTTCAGTTATTTTACATAAAATAGATATATACCTATTTTCTAAGACATTGATTATCTTATTTGTGAGATAAAAACGATTTTTTTTTAGAAAAACATCTTGTTCCTCTAATCCTCAGAAATCACATGTCTGTGGTTTTATGCGGATTTATATAGGTTTTAATTATGTATAAGTTGTTAGAAATAAAGGTTATTCTATCAAAGTTCTTGTTATTATGAAAATAACAAGAGTATCTTAATTGGGCTGTCGAAATACAATGAATATTGGTAGATTTCCCGAAAATATTGTGTAACTCATGATCAGTTGGGTGATGAAAACCAGTTGATAACTGTGTCTTTTATGTTTGAATAAATTTGAATTTTTGAAATCATGATAAGATTCATATCATATCCATGTATGTAGGAAATGTTTTTGCTTTGTGAGTTTGGGTGGATTTGTGTTGGTTTGGGGTGCATATATACATATGCAAGTTTTGCTATGAGACATCTCCCGCACAGTTTCTCTAAGCTCATATTTAACTCCATAGCTACGGAGCTTATTATGAAACACCCCACTGTAAGGGAGGGAGACAGTCACCTAAATAGCCAAATCACTCTGTGGCCTGAAATGAAAACGTAAAATGTGAAGGCCAGGAGTGGTTAGAATGTACCCCTGATATGAAACCAGAAGGGCTGGTGAGTGAAAATTGATCCTCAACAACACTAGCAGAACTGTGGGGTCAGAGTGGACGTTATAGGAAGACCTGGAGAAAGAGAGAAACGGTGAACGAATGTTTGATGTGTAAGGAATGAACTCGGGATTACTTAAATAAGCACGAATTTTGTGTTTTTCTATATCCCAAAGTACTGCTTTAACATTATCATTTCTTAAATTGCATAAATTGACAGGATTTCCAGCCAATCAAAATAATGTTAATCCGCCCAAACATAAGCAAAGGCGACACTTGTGTAGCTTTAATTTTATGTCAATATACTGTAATTATAACCCAATTGACTACACTCAGTTTTGAGCCTAGATATGGCACTTCTTTAAGAAAATAAAGTCATACTATAAGTTGAATAAAGTGGTTCAAACAGGTGTCAGAAGTCTTTCAGTTTTTAAGACTTTTAAGTTGCAATAAACCTTGCACAGACATGGCCATGTGATCAGCATAGCCATATGGTTACCAATATCCAAATTTTGAGGTATATACTTGTATTCATGAGTTTATGTTAGGTGAATTTAGCATAGAGTTTCAGAAGAAACTAGGAATCTTCATAGAGTTTTCCTAATCTACCCTTTCATATCTAAGCCTATAAATGCATAATGTTGTAACTAAAGAGTCATTGAGTACTAATTAGATAACAGCGTTGCTTCCCCAGCACATGCAGTCAGGTTCCTCCCCACTTGTTACCTTCCATGCCTTGAATACACAGGATCAAATTTGGCTATGCTCTATTCACAGTGGGACATTTTTACATTCAGATTTATTCTAATCTCAGAATGGCAGGATTAATAAAAGTGTCGATCTTTAAATTCATTATAATTCTCCCAACCACAGATTGCCAGTTTCTTGGGCATTACCGGCAGGTTAGCCTACATCATGGTGCATGCTGGGTAACATGTCAACAAAAGTCAAGGCTTTACTATAAGAATTTTCATGAAATGTATCATTATTTGTACATGAACATTGGGAAAGATAAGCCATCATTATTTTTCATATATGTATCCATATACATTTACTATTCATGAGTTCTTTGAAAACATAGTCATTATAGATGGATATATAACAATTATTCGTTTATTTTCTATAGTTTTTCATTGGGTTTTGTTGACAAAATTAGCCAAAATTAGCCTGCAGGTGCTTAAAATACTGAAAATCAGCTATCCGTGGTAGGGAGAATTGACACTCACCTTGGGAACACATCAAAGTAATTTTCCAAATTACAATTTAAAGTGTAAAAGTGCACAAAGGCAGTTAGTAAAAACACATTGCGCATATAATCAGTTGTACATGAATAAAGTATAGAAACACCAGACTGCAGACTGCAAAAGAAATATCATAAAGGTATTCAAAACTATATATGGGTTACAACATTACATAATGTAAATACAGCATGGGCTTCTGGTAGGTGTAATATACCTGTTTAGCTATGGCAGACAGGATGCATCTCCTAGCGAGCACCGCTGCTTGGGATCAATTCAATAATCGTACTGGTATATATATATATATGTATATATATATATAATCAGTATACACCCTTCTTTTTAAAGGTGGCACCCCCTCTTGGTAGAAATGTGAACCCTGGTGAGGGGAGTGCAGTCTGCAGCATTGGTCTCTTGACAGAGCAGAGTTGAGTGAGGATTGGTGCCTATTTAGATAGTCAAAGGTCTGTGCTTGTTAGCAGTGCACAGAATCTATGTGTAGGAGAGGGGTTAGTTGTGGTTGTTCACACCAGTTCAGTTCCACAGCCCAGGGCCCCTAAACACCCACTCAAGCTGAGGTACAAAACAATCCCTGATGTTGAGTTGTGTTTAGAGTTGACTCCTTTCAAAATAAAAGTCAATCTTGCCTCAAAGAGTCCTTAATGTATCTAAACCGCATCTTTTATCATGAAATTAGGTTACTGGTAGCAAAGAACAGATATATTTACATGCAGATATGAGTGCTAAAAATGATCAGTTTACTTTATTGTTAGTTTATTGATGGGATTTAGACAAAAATTTCAAAATTGTCCCTGTGTTACTCTATATGAATGCTCAGGCCCAGGGCGGTGGGCTCCCGCCACCTTGGTCTAGCAGGGTCATAAGAAAGGTGTATAGGGGTGTAGATACACCCATCATTAATTGAATATTTTGTCCCACTCCCCATCTCCCCCTAGTGGTGTATAATCAAACTGGTTAGGTGTCTTCTTATGTTAATACTTAAAGGAAACCTTGCACATAACGATGGTCTAGTTATTTTTTAAGGGCATTAATGCAGTATGTTATTCACATCTAGTGCTACTGATCTGAGAGAAATCTAAGGCAAATTCCTAGCATAGACACAATTAGGGCACATCAAGATCTTTGCCTCTCAGTCGGGCGAGAAGTCCGAACAAGAAGCCAAGACGCAAAATGAAGAGTCGTGCCTCGCGCACGAGGGGGAATGAGCGGGTCGATCAGGAACTCGGTATTCAGTGAGGGTGCGGGGCTGTCTCAGCCGGCCGGAACCGAGGTATGTAGGACATCGGGACCGGGGAACCGGGGCTTTTGTTAACAGGCAGAGGACACGGGGAAATGGAAAACGATGGGGAGGGGGATGGATTCTCGTTGGCCCCTCGATAGCAGACGTCCTTCCTCGTGTGTCTCTCGAGGACGTCAGCTCTCTTGGCGTCTCGGGAGTATCAGGCCACCGCTCGCCTAGAGGGTGGTAGCGTGGGGCCGAGCCGGCCGCGCCTTCGTACTCCCAGTCACCGAGGAGCTGCTCACTATTTCGGGTTTCCAGACCTGTCCGGTCTTCCGGCTTCGTACCGTCAGTCGGGCTATTTCGGGCCTTCGGGCCATGTCTCAGTCCTTCGGGTCTTCGGACCCCATACTACTTCTTAACCTATTTTCTAAGAAAACTTCCAATCATTTCATCGGCTTAGACCGCTTTCAGGGAGTTACCATGGAAAGAAGACACATGTAGACACAAGGTGTACCAAGATAGAACTGCTTTTATAGTCAACTGCTCAGCCCTGATTGGCTATAAGAGATCACGTGGTCATAATGACGTCACTTCCGGTTTAACACTTTCGGGTTTCGGGTTTAACACTTTCAGGTTTCGGGTTTAACACTTTCAGGTTTCGGGTTTAACACTTTCGGGTTTCTGGTTTAACACTTTCGGGTTTCAGGTTTCGGTACCTTAAAAATACATTTTTACTTTACATCATTCTATTTGTTTTCGATGCCGATGCTGACATACTGATGAATGGACATTCATCACAAAAGCAACAAGGTGGCTCCACAGAGGGGAGGGCATGTAAATATAAATATGAGGGTGCCTCAATCATATAGCTATAGACCTTTAAAATAGACATCGCAGCATGGCCATTTCTTAAATTTGATATGCGACATGGAACTTAGAGACATGAAGAAAAGTGTAAACCACATGGCATAGGGCATTCCTTAGATTCAACATGTGGCATGGAGAGTTCTGAAAATTGACATCAACATTAAAAACATAGGGAAATGGACATAGTTATCTTTTTTAATTTGACATGTGACATGAGGACCATCCATCTACGACCCTCTTCATGTCACGTATAGCTGGTTTTCTGAGTTTTCCAAAAGAAATTCAAAAATCTTGTCAATGTTTGCATTAAAAGGTGTTGTTAATATCATGGGAAAAACAGGAAAGTAAGAAAAGAAGGAGATTAAATCGAAAGAGGGATACCCGCATTGATTATACTGAAATACAATAAGCTCCATCCCACATTGGGTATATCCCAGGGTTGGACAAAGGTCAGACAAAATGAAAGCATAAGCCATCCTTGTAAGCAACATTTATATTTTTCTTCAGACAATCATTTTGCAGAGGTTAGTTTTATCATAATACAACATAGGTAGGAAATATGCGTTGTCATACACAATACAATCCAGCAATATCCGGCGTAGTGTGCCCTACATTATCTCAGGATTTCACCATGAACAGTCTATATAGCTTTCCTTATTGCTAAGTCTGCCTATGTTAGTCCTATGTCCCCAAAGGTATTGGTAGTTCAACATATGGTCACCAGATGCCACCACCGAACCAAGTTAGGTTATTCCACTTAGCTCCCAAACCCAAAGGATCATCCAAATTCCAATTTGTTTCTCTGTCTCTTTCGGTTTGATCTGGGTTCTTTATTTACTAACCATTATCAATTTTGTATGTACCTGTATTCCCAACTACAGTGCTGCTGCCAGCAGGTGAGACTGTCACCTAGACATTGGTTTTATGACTTATTTATCTGATCTCCCTTTGACATTGCCTTTAGCCATCAATAGGCCTTTACTATTATTTGAATGTCCTTCTTAACTTAAGTTTTATTCTTATTTACTGCAATCTTGTGACCATTCTCCTTTATTATATTTCCGTAGCCTTTACTATAAGTATTCTACTTCTAATAATTCTACTAATAATTAAAATCTTAGAACTAAAGTATTAGCTGTAATACCTTCTGCTATTAAGCTTTTCTAATTTTGCCATGCATAGGGTGTTGACCTAAGTGCACTGGGGCAAAATCTTCACCTGATACAATGTCAAATAGACATGGAAAACATTGTCTTTGAATATAGTGCAGATTATAAAACAATATTCTGGTCAATGTTTCTGTATGGCTGAAATGTTCCCATTAATAAAAAAGGACTAACTATCCTAGAAGTATTACTACAACATGCCTGTAGCCAGCTTTTCTCAGAGGGGGGTTCATTTTATGATTATTGATAATTCTTTTCCCAGGGGGGGTTCGTTTTCTGAATAAAAGGGCTATGTATTTTATTTATTGTCATATTTTACATCAGAAAATAGAGAAATGTTCTATGGGCCTGTACAACATAGGTTTTTACTGATCTACTCTACCAGGTTAAATGTATACACTGATTAGGTTCCACATTTTTACTACTGCACAGCCTCGTAGGTACCATTTGTGTCTTGGTTGTTGGTATGATATTCTTGTATGTGTTGATTCTGTCTATAAGATAGGCAATGGAAGATACATGATGTTTGTGTCTCAAAAAGACACAGAATTGCAAGTGCCTAAACTCAGTTTTTAAAACATAACACAATTCCACAATGAAATAAGAGCAAAAATTGCAAATGCATAAACTTAATTTTAATTGAATATACTGTAATTATGACTTAAGTGAGTACACTCAGTTTTGAGCCTATCTATGGCCCTGATTTAAGAAAACAAGTGCCTTTGGCACTTCGGCACTTGAATTATACGGATCACGCACAGTGGTATATGGCGCATTTTAAGTTAATTGCTCTGAAATAGAGCAAAGATAATTATATCAAATAGAAATAAGTGATAAAAGATACTTCAATTCACCACAATGGTTGAGTTAGACCATAATATATCACTTTGTGACATCTATTAATATTAAATAATTAAAAGAATTATATTATACCAGATGCTGCGTGCACAATACAATCATATTTTTAATATTTCTACAATATTCAATTATTTTGTAGAATTTTATGACATATTATATGTCATAAAATAATATCATATGTCTCATGTGTTCATCCTTCCTATCCACCTGAGCATATAAACCATGGGCTATCCACAATATAAGCCTGATGTGTATGATGTAAATCAGCAAAAGAGATTTTTCACATTTTCACCCCCTTGCTAGAAAGGATTAAAGATACGAAATGTTGAATACCCTTATCAGATGCACCTAATATTGTCATCTCTAAAGAAACAAAATTTGGACCAGAAAAAATAGAAATATTTATATTTCTATGAAATTAAAATGATATTTTGAAATGTCCTAGCTCTTTCTGCTTTGATTCCCTTTCCTCCACAAAGCCCTGCAAAGGCAAATTCTTAAGGATAGACAACACCTCTCAGCGGCGTATTTATGGGACTCTCTTTATAAAGGCATATATTATCCTGTATACATAACACATTTATGAGTTGATATCATGATATGCATGTTTAAACAACCTATCTAATGATATAATTCATTTTACAATGAGTACATGTATGCCTGTGTATCCCTACCGGAAATTGCAAAAACACATTTTTTACTTTTATTTTTTGAACTAGCATATCTCACTTACTACTTAATATAAACACCTCAAATTTTCAAGGCATATAGATAACATTCATGCAGAGGGAAGCGTGTCTCAGATTTATTATTTAGGTCTTAGTTTTTATTTTATAAAATCTAGAAAATAATGATGAAAAAAATAATAAAAAGTTTCCCGTTTTTTGGTGTAAAATAAAAACCAAATCAAAAATCAAAAATCTGAGACACGCTTCCCTGCAAACAGATGTTTGTCACAAGCACCCAAAATTTGGTAAGAATTGAGTGAACGATAGCTGAGATATTCATGTTCAAAAAATAAAAGTGAAAAAATCAGTTTTTAACCCATAATTTCTTTAATTTTTAAGTAAAATCTATATACTTTATATCAAGAGATAGAGAAAAATACGCTCCATCTGTTGATATACAATGTACAAATATGCCCCTAAGAGATAGAACGTAATTTTAATTATTGCAAATAGCGAGCTGAAAGGTGTTGTCTATCCTTAATAACTCCAGAGGAGGATCATACTAACAATTGAGTTGGACCTTAATGGCTACTGAGTTGTATAATGTGATAGAGCGAGGAAAGTGCAGGATATGGACAAAGTCAAGACATATGTACAAGGACCATAATAAGACCAGATATACAGTGTTTGAGAAACTTTATTTAACACTTACGTATGTAAAGAATGAAAATTGGAAAGGCTAATATAGGCTTAACTGTTGAGTAGATAAATTAGCTAATGACTGGCTTGGACCATAATGACTACTGAAGAGGGCCAAAATGACTACTGACGAGGACTGTACTGACCAATGGGATAGACCATAATATCTACTGAGGTGGACCATAATGACTACTGAGGCACAGCCTAACAACTACTTAGGTGGACCATAATGACTACCTCATTGGAACATGGCAATATCTGGGATGGACCATGCCCGCTAAGTGTATGCAGATATTACTCTGCCAGTATATTGCATCCTTGCCAATAATGCTACCTATTATTGAGAAAAGCCAAATTTAAGGTGTACAATGTTTTCCCATTGAGATTCATCTTTTGATTTCATCTTTTACACTTTGAATTGTAATTTCGGAAGATTACTGGGATGTCTTTCCAAGGATGAGTAAATCTCAATTATAAAGAATTTGAAAATAGAAATGATATTCTCATTACAATTGCTATTCTGGGATTGAAATCTGAATGCAAAAATGTCCTATTGTGAATGGAGTCTAACCAAACTTAACCCTGTGTAATTGAGTCATGTAGTATAACTTTTAACCCCCTGTCCCCATTGCAATCCTACAACTTGTGAAAGACGGGTTTGGAACATCTGAAAAGATGGGAGGTGAGAATGGAGGGGGGGTGACAGGATCTAGGCTTAATACTAAAATGTCACACAGTTGGATGGATACCTGTTTATTCATTGCCAAGTTGAGCTCTCTATCAATAGTGAGGGTGCAGGATATGGTCTGGGGGTTGGGGCGGGGGAGGGGGGTTATGTGGACTGTGCCAACTAGTGCATGTACTCGTGTTTGAAGAGTCTATTTGAAGAGTCTATGTCGGTCTCTACTGTATAGATCTTGTGCAGATGACATCCCTAAAAAAATAACCATACTGGTTATTATTCAAAATCCAAAACACCTAGATCACAAAAAAGGGAGTATCAGATTCTCCAAAGAATGACCACACAAACATTGTACCTTTTGTCTTAGTTTAATAATGTATTTCAGAAAAATGTCATAATGGGCACACTATTATGTCTTTCTCATACACAAATCTGATTTGCCTCACGCTGTCCCCATCCAGCTGGTATGAAATCCCTGGTCTTGCCTACAACCCTCTCGGGGTCCATGTGGAAGGTACCGGTTAGCATTTACACCAGAGCCACATCACATGATGGGTATTGGACACTGTATGTAGTTTTCAAAATTTTGAAATGTTGCCAGGAACCTTGTTGTAGACATGATTCAAAAGACAGATATATAATTCTTTGAAGATTTCAATTCTTGATGATTTAATGAAGAATAAACATAATTTCTTCCCGTAGAACAAAACTACTTGACTTGAACCTACAAACTAATTGTGGGGTCCCTTGAAACTTATGACCTGGTTCTGCTGGTCCCCTCAGTACCCTCATCCCAGACTTTAATCAAGCCGTAGTTCAAATGGATTGGCTGGTCATTCCTACCACAGCTGGTTTCTGGGAGGTAACCAGTGGGGAGCAACCTAACTGCATGTGCCGGCGAAGCAACACCGTTATCTAAGTTATACTTAATGACCATTTAGTTACAACATTATGCATTCTTATCCTTAAATATGAAAGGGTAGATTAGGAAAACTTTAAAGAGACCCCTCGTTGCTTCTGAAACTCTATTTATTTATTTATATTAAATTCACCTAATAAAACTCATGAATATAATGTGAATAATTGTTACCCCTCAAAATTTGGAAATTCGTAGTCATATGGCTATGCTGATCACATGGTTAGACCTGCACAAGGTCTATTGCAACTTGAAAATCTTCAAAACTTGAACGGGGGCAAATGGCATTGGCTCAGAGGAGCGTTGAGACCTCTGACACCTTTTTGACCAACTTTGCCGAACAGAATATAGTAGTATGACATTATTTTTTAAATCAGGGCCATAGATAGGTTCAAAACTGAGTGTACTCACTTAACTCATAATTACAGTATATTCAATTAAAATTAAGTTTATACATTTGCAATTTTTGCTATTTCATTATGGAATTGTTTAATGTTTTAGACATTGAGTTTAGGCACTTGCAATTCTGCATCATATTTGAGACACAAATAATGTAATGTATCTTCCATTGCCTATTTCGTAGACAGAATAAAAACATACAAGAATATCATAACAACAACAAAGACGAAAATGGTATCTTGTAGGCTATGCAGTAGTAAAAAGGTGGAATCTAAACAGTGTATACATTTACCCTGGTAGGGTAGAACAGTAAAAACCTATGTTGTAGTAATACATCTAGGATAGTTAGTCCTTTTTCTTAATGGGAGCATTTCAGCCATACATAAAAGTTTACCAGAATGTTTTTATAATCTGCACTACATTCAAAGACATGTTTTCCATGTCTATTTGACATTGTAAAAGGTGAAGATTTTGCCCCAGTGTGCTGAGGTCAACACCCTGTGCATGGCAAAATTAGAAAAGTTTAATAGCATAAGGTATTACAGCTAATACTTTAATTTTAAGACTTTAATTACTAGAAGTAGAATGCTAACAGTAAAGGCTACATAAATATAATTAAGGAGAATGGTCACCAGACTGCAGTAAATAAGAATAAAACTTTAACAAAGTTAAAAAGGGAATTCAAATAATAGTAAAGGCCTATTGATGGCTAAAGGCAGTGTCAAAGGGAGATGAGACAGTCATAAAACTGATGTCTAGGTGACAGTCTCACCTACTTGCAGCAGCACCGTAGTGGGGTATACAGGTACATACAAAATTGATGATGGTTGATAAATAAAGAACCAAGATCAAACCAAAAGAGAGAGCGAGAAACAAATTGGAATTTGGATGAACCTTTGGGTTCGGGAGTGGAATAATCTAACTCGGTTTGGTGGTGTCATCTGGTGACCACACATTGAACTACCAATACCTTTGGGGACATAGGGCTAACATAGGCAGACTTGGTATTGCTGGATTGTATATGTATGACGACGCATATGTCCTACCTATGTTGGATATGATAAAACTAACCTCTGCAAAGCGATTGTCTGAAGAAAAATATAATTGTTGCTTACAAGGATGGCTTATGCTTTCATTTTGTCTGACCCTTGTCCAACCCTGGGATATACCCAATGTGGGATGGAGCTTATTGTATTTCAGTATAATCAACGCGGGCATCCCTCTTTCCATTTAATCTCCTTTTCTTCTCCCTTTCCTGTTTTTCCCATGATATTAACACCACCTTTCATGCAAACATTGACGAGATTTTTTAGTTTATTTTGGAAAACTCAGAAAGCCAGCTATGTGTGACAGGAAGAGGGTCATAGATGGAGGGTCCCCATGTCACATGTCAAATCAAAACAGATAACTATGTCCATGTCCCTACGTTTTTAATATTCATGTCAATTTTAAGAACTCTCCATGTTGCACGTCAAATTTAAGGAATACCCTGCGTCATGGCATTAATTGTTTTCTTCATGTCACAAAGCTCCATGTCAATAGTCGAATTTGAAAAATGGCCACGTCGCCCTGTCTATTTTAAGGGTCTATACCCATATGATTCAGTCACCCTCATATTTACATTCAATTGTGCTCCCCCCTGTGGTGCCACCTTGTTGCTTTTAGTGATGACATAAGAAGACACCTAACCAGTTAGAGTACATAGATCTACCACTAGGGGGAGATGGTGAGGGTTAGGAAACAAAATATATGCACAGTGATTTGTAAATAACAGTGTTGTTTCTCTTCCTACTGTTATCATAATGTGAAATCTATTGAACCAATAGAGCTATATCCCAGTTGCTGAAATCTATTGAACCCATAGAGTAATAATTATCCCAATACATGTAATCTATCAAACCAATAGAATTATATCCCAATAAATGAAATCTATTGAACCCATAGAGTTATATCACAATACGTGATATCTATTGAATCAATAGAGATATATCCCAATATGTGAAATCTGTTGAACCCATAGAGTTATATCCCAATACATGAAATCTATTGAATCCCAATAAGTGAAATCTCTATGGGTTCAATAGACTTCAATGATCTTCAACACTCAATGATCGTCAATACTTTTCAATGATCTTCAACACTAGGTATCATGTCAAACGTCTAACATTACCCAACCTAGTCTTGAATGACAGACCTATTGATTATGTCTTATTCTTTAAATACTTAAGAGTAACCTTGGATCAAACATTATCTTTTGCCCAACATCTGAAAATTTGCATGAAAAATGTATCCTATAAAATGTACCAATTGTCTAAAATCAGGAAATACATTGACAGCAAGTCCAGTATCCTGATTTATAAAACAACTATCCTCCCGTATGCTGATTATGGTGATATATTATATATGCACTCAACACAAAATAACCTTCAAAAACTCCAGTCTCTCCAAAACCACTGCCTCAGAATTTGCAATCAGGACTGCCAAAAATTACCTACTATAGAATTGCACAGGAAATTTAGGGTGAGCAACCTTAAGGCTAGACGGAAAGCACATCTGCTAAATTATATGTACAAACAACAGGGAAATAAGAAATTGGATGATAAGAAAAATGTGTCAACTCGTGCATGTGATGCAACCTATTATAGAGTACCTATGCCCCATTGCAAGAAATTCAAGGCAAGTGTGATTTATAGTGGCGACATGATTTCCTTCTCATGTATGTAATTTGCAGACTTACCCATCCTTCAAAAATTATCACAATATAAATGATGCTGAGCGCAAATGTACTACCTTGAAATATTTCGAAAAATTTAATATCAGGAGTGGATGACTAATCAATTGTATTATCTGCAAACAAAACTCACTTGAACGCTACTATTGTGACTAGGAACACTGTACATATATTTGTTGTAAATATGTTAGAATACTTTTTTCTATTCTATACCTATCATAAATGACATCTGTATTCTCCAACAACTACAATGTAAGTTGATGAAAACCGACATGTAATGCTGACGACTTTCAGTATAAATAAAACTTTCAAAAAAAAAAAAAATTGAACCCATAGAGTTACATCCCAATATGTGAAATCTATTGGATCCATAGAGTTATGTCCCAATAAGTGAAATATATTGAACTCATAGTCACATCCCAATAAGTGAACTCTATTGGATCCATAGAGTTATATCCCAATAAGTAAAATCTATTGAACCCATAGAGTTATATCCCAATACATGAAATCGATTGGATCCATAGAGTTATATCCCAATTAGTGAACAAACAAGGTAGGTCTGGTTGGATAGTCACAAGACTACTTTATTCAAGAAGTTACCTTTCATATGGTTTTCTTATGTAGCATATGCAGCAGTTTTGTGTATGCATGCCTTACATTATCGTGTTGTCCTAGACTCTGAAATGGCATAAACCCCTCTAAAACATTTATGACCCAAACACAGAACCATGAAGTCAGGCAATGTGAAGACATCAATCTCCATAGTGTTACAATATAACACTTTTGATTAACAATCTTATCCATTGCCTCCGGACTTGTGGCATAATTCAATGTGATTTATGTGCTGGTCTCTGGGCAATGGTACCGCACACTCTCCAGCAGCAAGGCGGGGCTAAAATGCAACAGACACCAAATTAATAACACATCAATGACGACTAAGACTTCATTTGGTGATACAAAACGGGTCTATTTGCACCATATTGACATAATACTAGACGAAGTAAACAAAGTAAGCAAAGGGGTAATACAATAAGATAATTACATAGCTTCAATTGACATTATTCTGGGTATGAGGGATGGATCCAGAGATTTAAAAAGTGGAGAGGATGCCCTTATGTAAAAATCTGTGGTATAGAATTTAATGTAAATTTGACAGAATTTAGGGGGGCGCTCTCCTCTAAATCTGTCCCCGGATATCATCCCCCTAACTCGACACAGCAACACTGCCATTTTTTTGGCCAATCACAATCAACAGGGGAACCTCTTGAATGTGACACATGACATCACAATATAAACAGGATGACAGTCTAATTAGAATAGTGTTTGCAACATTTACAGATTATAACTTTTGTTTTTGGTTGAAATCTTATTAAATTCTTCACGTGTCACACATGATCTTCAAGAGGTTAGATGAATAATATAATTTTGTGGTATAGTTACATAAGATGCATTTTAGATGACATTTAAACAGTTGAATTCAAATCCTTTATATTTCTTTTCATTTAGGGTAAACTTGCTTAATAATTTCAACATTACATTTTTACCATTTATGTATTGAATAAAGGGAATATTTAACAGAGAAGCTTTTATTTTCTGTATTTGAAAAATCTAAATGTTTTTTTCAGAATAATGATGCTTGAATAAATTGTACTTACCAACTCTACCAATAATAGAGTATTCACCCTATAAAAAGAAGAAATAAGAAGAGTCTGTATAATTATTTCAAACGATAAAGTTTAAACTCAAATGCGTGCATTAAAACTATTTGTTATCGATCCTGTCACTTAATATAATGACTGTATAACGGTAATGGGGCAGGCTCTGGCTGCCCATTAAAGGCTGCCCTCCCCTTACCACTCCTAAAAGGAGCAGGCACGTCCTCGGGTTTCTTTTTTTAATTTAATTTGTATTTGTGACCAGTCACGGGATATGGTATCCTAGAGGGATTTTAGTCATTTTGCTCTAGGTCCATTATTAAGTGAGTAATTGATGAAAACAAGCTAATAATGCATATTTCCTTAAGAAATGTGACTAAGGCAGAATTTTCCAGAGATTAAGATTATGAGCAAAAAATCATTCTATCTATTTATGAAAGTTGCATTGTGGGTAATTTTGTAAGGAATGTCCTCTTTTAAAAGAGTGCTGCAATAAGGAATGTTGTTATGTTACCATGGCAACAGAAAAAGGAATGTTCAGATTTCATAGAATATTTTTGTCAATTCTAATAACAGAAGTTTTTCACTTTCTGGTAGTAAAATCTGTTATTTGAATGAAGATCTATGTGAAAAGTTATTGTATTTTGAATAATTTTGATAAGTAAGAAAATTGTAATTTTTGATTAAATATTGTTTGGTTCAAGCAGCTATAGTATGGAAATGGAGCGCAAATGGTAAAACGAGGGTGTAGCAGTGTGATCCGCATAGGGGATTTCAAACTCCCATATCTCAGCCTATAATGGTAATATTTATAAATGGTTTACATTGTCTGAAAGGTAGAAATGCAAATTCAAATTCATACTTTCCCCCTCTAGGACACCAAATCCCATGATTGGTCACATTTATCCTGTATCAATTTTGTAAACAATACGGTTTTCTGTAAGACACAGCATCATTAGTGGCCCAGTATACATAAGTGTATAATATAACAACAATAAGCCAGATAGATTGGCACCAGTATATCAGATCCATAGTCTGATCCCCTTTAACACTCATAGAACCATACAACATATTTCAATAAACATAAATTTAATACATACTTATTATCTATATGGGCAAATATAAGATTTCATGGTCGAAATACTAAGGTCCCATGAATCTAGTGTGGGACAGGCCCTTCAACAGCTTGATTTAACATGGTTTTTAACAATATTATCTGCTTGTTCTTAAAACTATTGTATGATAGAACATTGCGTAGTTCCACTGGTAATGAGTTCCAGGCCACAGCACCCTTATAGTTGATATGCAACGTGATTTCGACTTATTAGTTTCAGGGACCATAACAATTGGACCATCATAATGTCGTAGTGGTAAATCATTAGGCTTATGCTTGACATTAACCTAATGACGTGACAACTGGCGATGTGTTTTGCAACATTAGAAGTGATCTGGCAATGTCATTGGTCACGTTGCAAGTTTGGCCCCGCCATAAAGAATAACAGCCTATCAAATAATGACGTTCTGACAGATGAGCTTTATTTCTATGGGTTATTTGCTAGGTTCGGGATGGTTGAGTAAGACCAGGGGTGCATACAGGATTTTCTAAAGTTGGGGGTCAGCATAAAGGTTAAAGGTACTTGGGGGTGTTTGGCATGAATTCTTATTGCACAAAGGTAGTTGTGCATATAAAGTATTAGTGAGGACTTTCCTTATAAGAGGTATTTTCTGCTCTATGGATAACAGGATAGATTTTAATATAGACATTTCTGATAGAAGGTAGAAGTCACCAGATGGTAGAAAGAATATTATAAAAAAAGTATTCGAAATTATATGAATGTGAAAATGGCGGACACTGCTGGTAGGTGTAATGTACCTATTTGGCTATAGCAGATAGGATGCATCTTCCTGCGAGCAGGACTGCCTGAGTAAAAATCAATAATTGGGATGGTATATATTGGGCTGAGCTGGCAGGCTAAGAAAGAACACTATTTGAAACCGTTTGGATCAGTATGAATCTTGAGGATTCGAGGGTTTGGTATAGCCATGTACACAGACATCGGGTGACTTGGATAGGAACTTTACCATTGTATGAATGCATTAAGTCGGGCGGAATCTGTGGACGAAGCTGACCTTAGGCAGTCCTGTATATGGACCAGGATTACATAGGTTATAGCACACCAGCCATTGTATGCAATCGGAATATCCACTAATAAACTAACTCTCAACCAAGGGTCGTCCATGTTATG
This sequence comes from Lepidonotus clava, assembly GCA_936440205.1. NCBI lineage: Eukaryota > Metazoa > Annelida > Polychaeta > Phyllodocida > Polynoidae > Lepidonotus > Lepidonotus clava. Next base: position 54,826,796 of record OW387137.1, read on the forward strand.
GATATGAACGCCCATCTTGCAGATAAAGTCTACCACTTGGCTAGCAATGATAATAGAGACTTAATCAGACAATCTAAGCAATCGAATGGTAACAATTACCCGTATTAATAAGTAATCCCCAACAGAAACCACTAGCATTCATTATTACCGATGCAATCTGCTGCAAATTTGTAGGAACTTAAGCTTCTATATAGAGCAATATATATCAACAATATTGTCAGGATGATATAAACAATTTTCATCGTTTCCTATAAGAGTTACAGCCTGATAAAGAATTTGATCTCTACCATTTATTTCTATGGGAAATACAAGGTTTTTTTCTCTGTGGAAAATATTACTAATGGAATTCTCATGAAACTTCTGAGATATTTAGCATTTACCTAGGAGTAAATATCTAAACCAAAAAAATTAATATTCACTGTTTGTGAGAAAAGCTATACTGAAATACATTGAAAAATCGAGGTATTTGGGGTATTTATAGTATGGTAATTTGATACCCTGCTATTCTAATTGAGCAAAAACACCTTACCTTTACTTCTTCTAGCATTATTAAACATGTAAGATATTTAAAACAGCTTTAACAAAATATTCACATGTGTGCAACATTTCCCCCTCTTTTTGTAGTTTAGGGGTCCAGCAAAAGAGGAGGGGGGGAAGGCAGGACCCCGAGGACTGAACTCCTGGATCTGCCCCTGTAAGCTGCTTATATAATAAGTGTGAGTTAGAGCTAACCCCCTTTTAGTAGTGTTTGACAGCCATCCTGAGTACTAAAGAGTACTAAAACTATGGCGCAGAGGTGTAAGTGCTGCAGAGTGACTCCTGCCTTAGCCAATCAGAATCTCCCTTCACAATCTTGACGGAGATCCTCCAGGAGCTCTCCCTTGATGAGCCAGATTTGGAACTATTGAATGAATAAACGCTGTATTCCACGATACATTCTTGAACTTGCGACAAGGAATGCAAGGACACACATATGGTTGGTTGGTTGGTTATTGGGGTTTAACGCCGTAGCAACATCTAAGGTCATATCACGGCGAGAACTGGATTTTGAAAATTCTGTCTTTGGATGATCGAATCTATGGAATCACAGGAAATCGATTAGTAGATAAACTTGGTATAGATGCAGTCACATTTGAGACATTTCTCATTAGCTCAATAGACTGTCATCTAAAACGTTTGAATAGCCTTTTGCAATTAGCTAAAGTTAAGCATAACAATGTCTATGTGACACGCTTGATTGTCTGATGTTCTCTAAAGGAATAGGACATGTGAAAACAGTTAATAACTGAATACACTGAATGAAGATTTCATTAAAGAATAATATTGTATATTAAACAATTCCAAAAGTGAGCATTATTACGGCATGTAGAAGAGGAAGGAAATAGAATAAATGCAACATTTTAAGCAAAATCAATTATAACTTTCATTTTGGAAAACAGTTTAAGCTATCTTCACATAGCACACAGCGTAGGACATTGAATGCTTGTAAAAGAAACCAAAGACCTCAACTTTACTTACACAACAAGGACAGCTGCATAGTACATCTCTATTCATGACTGCACATGCAGATTTGTCTGGAAAAAAAATGAAGTTATATTTCCTTGATGGTGATGGTGATGATAGGCTACTAACCAAAAAGAACTGCAATTGCATTTATAAATAAGACCTTGTGCCAACTAGGTCACATGATCACATTTTTGTCACTACCACATAGTGATCAAGACCATGTCACTGTAGAATAAATACAAAAATTCATGTAATAATAATTGCTAGGTATTATTTAGTGAGACTGTTCTAGTAAATGTAGCACACAATCAAATGCTTCACAATTTTGACTATCGATGTCTATAAATCGATCACCAATACAGCAGGCAGACCCTTCTGGGCTGTTGTGATGTCATCTGCACAAAGTCTATGAATCTCTAGATTTTAGCTAAATATGTAGGCGTACTATTTAAAAAATTATTTAGGCATGCTTACAGATAATGACTGTTCAAGCTGATGTATCCTAGAATGTCTAAAATGCAAAAGCTATTTCAAGGAAAAAGTATAGATATTTCAAAAGATTGTTGATAAACAAAAGCAGTTAGAATTGGCACATTGAAAAACAAAGGCTAAAAAACTGCACAATGTTTCGTGTTTTTCGCTTTACCAAAAGTAAGAAAATGATTTCTTACCTCTCTTGATACGTGCAAGAGCCTTCAGCTAGAAGAAATCATAATTTTAAAGATTGATTAATTTATTTCATTAAACATACTAGGGAAAGGCAAATACTATGTTTTAGCTTTTATCATCTTCTGAAGAAATAGATTTGCATTTAATTTGAATGTTAAAATGTACTTCGAATTCAAAACATCTTTTGTGAAATTCTTTTAGGATACAGTAGGGTTGTATCTCGCATTTTATTCGATGAAGCAAAACTTTTCCATAGCTTTTATCAGTGTAGGTATACCAGGATTTGTTTTGTGTGATACGGCCCTATAAGGCGTATCTGTTGAATCGTTTCATTCCACCACATTATGTTACATACTAATTTTAGGCGTTGTATCACGCATGTGCATGCCAAGTGATGGAATTATATCTCATAGAATTATGAAAATTATCAACTGCAATTTGTATAAGAAAATATCGTGTTTTTTATTACATTGTGCTCATAGTGGTTATCAAGTTATATCATGGTTTAGTTAAACTATTTTGGCGAATTCTGCTAATTCCTAACCATTCCATGTCAAAACTCATTAATATATTTTTCTAAGGACAACTAACAAAAATGTGCAGTTTACAATATTACACATTGGCTTATTGAAGAGGTACCAATTCAGCCATGGTATCCTAACTGTTAGAAAAGGTTAGAGATGATTAGAATCTGTCTATAATCTTCTAATAACCTAGTTGGAAACAAGTATTTGCATTAAACTATCCAGTCAAAACATGGTACGTTGGTTATGATTATTATCTATGCAGTTGGTAGCTTGTCTGAGTCTATGAAGCCCAAGTCCCAGCTTTTTGGGACCTGGGCTTAGAGAAACATTTTCCAATGCTACCTCTGCAGAGCCTGCTCTACAGAATCGTGGTACATGTATTATTTTGAAAATATCTAATTAGGTAAAAGTGAAGAGTATTACTGACTATTAATGGTTTTTGTACTTGAACAACTTAAACTTACAATTTGGGCATCGGATGACTCGAACATAAACAACATGGCAATAATGGCCATCAGAATGGAGATTGTAGCCTTCATCTGAAAACATAAATATTCAATTGTATGAGTAGAAAATTAAAAGAAAAATTACCCATTCTGCCTCGGTACATGTTACACCCTTTTCTCATATCAATGGTTAAATATTCACATTGAACATGTGTATTTACACCTTACGTCTTAATGCACCTCTCTTTGTATCAATTCTTATACTTATAATCTAATGATTTATTTGACAACAAAGAAGTGACTTTGATCTGTTCCTGGTAGTTACTAGTCAATAGACGTTGTGCAGATGACATCACATACCCTAAATTGGAGTGGACGCCATGGTGGTTATCAGTTTAAATTAATCATTATTTACAATTCTAAAGGATTTATGATCAAGATTCATGTGCACTTTATCAACAGAAAACTCATCAAATCTAATTAACAATCATTTTCTATAAATTTTGTCTATATTTGATAGCCACCAGGGTGGTGACCACCAAAAATGTGGTCACGTGACCCTGTCAGCTGAAGGTCTATACACATGAGGTAACTTTATCACCTGTGACCTATTAAGCTAGTTCTTCACTCAATGAATAATCTGTCAATGAATTGTCTGCTGATGTACATTTGTATGTTTATTACCATTACGAGTTCTTTTATTATTGTAGTTTTAAGGTTAAAAGGATTAATCAAATATTACTTGCCGACATATTGATTTGCAAAGATTACAACAAAATTAAGACAATTAACAAATTATGCGGTAAGGCCAAAGAAGAAATCTTTTAATCCAAAATCAGTATCAGACCGTGAAAAATGCTGTGATCTCTTTTTGATGTCATTGTAAAGTAGCTTCGCACCTCAATAAAAATATATTTTCTAGTAATACTTGTTCATTACATGTTAGTATCAACTAGTAGGATTAAGAAGGTGCTTTTAAATGTCACAAGTCATAAGTATTTTGAAACAGGTTGATTTGAAATGGGATCATTTCAAATTTGTTCTTAACATGTAAATACAACAACACATTCAATACTGTATGAGCTCTACCTCTGAGCTGGATGGGCCTTGTATAATTGTGACACAAACTATTGAGGGCACTATACTATGTTTATCATCTGTGATGCATCTCTGCGAGCAAAAAGACCTTTTTGTTAAAAGAACATTTTTGAAATGCAGGCCATAAGAATGGAGTCTGCAGGTAAACACCTTTTTTTGTGTAAGGTATGCTTAAGCTAGTGTCAAAGTTTCCATAGCGACTATAGTTAATTGCCAAAAATCTATTTCTAGACTCTTTCCTTAATGGGAGGGGCCAATGAATATAAAAAAAGTACGTTGTCATAATCCTTGTCATCCAGGGAGTGTTCATACCAAGTTTTATATCAATATTTATAATACTTTCCATGTTATGTATATTTTTCTAACTTGTAAGGATTGGTGTCTGAATGCACTTGGAACACCTTGCACAGTGCATCTGTGTGTGATGTCACAAATAGATATTGATGAAATTTTTAAAATGCAATAATAACATAATTTAGTTACCCTTGTGTTTTTTTCTCAGCCCATAACATTTTGAATAACAACATAAAAGTTATTTATGGCAAAATGTTGTATTCCAAATGTTTTTTTAAAAGAAATAATAATTTCAAAATTTGAAAATAACATCTTTTTTGTGTGACGTCACACACAGATTTGTGTTTTCCTTAGGAACAGAGGAATTAGAAATCGCTTTAAAATAAACCATATTTTTCATATGAAGGAATCAATCAATGGCTTTGAAACTTGGCATGCTTCTAAATTAGTGTTATATCTACAATATAAACAGTGTCAGAAATTAAGGTGTGCCCTGTACCCGAGGCGCACATTTTCATGCCAGGGCGCACAGTTTTAATGGACTATGCACCCAACGGACGCACAACTAAATTACAATGTCCATTTTTCTTTTGTGTGAACATAACCTCGTTTTATCATTTTAAATTCTAATGTCAAATACGATTTTCTGGCTCACCTGTCAACAAAATAAATGCAGGTTTGCATCATTAAACTTAATTTCCGACAATGTATAAAGTATGAAATAGTCAGAATTCAAATTTGACTGGCTCCTCTCTTTAATGAACAGAAAGCTAGGCAAAAATAAGGCTTTTCACATATAATTTGTAATTCGTCTGGACTCACCTTTATTGACTCAACAATGTGTGCGAACTTTTCCCACGGTTGGCACAGGTGTGTCTCTTGCGTTCAGATCTATTTCTGCGGGGTCCTTGAGCATCTGTATGAATATGCAGCCTTTGCAACTTATATAGACCCTTCAAATTACACAAAGAAGTCAATCCATGCGCAATCACGCCAACACCCCCTGCTTCACTTCCGAAACTTTGGGAAAACCCAACGTTTCACGGATGGACAGTTTCATGTGGACACACCTTACCCACTTCTCCACTTTATATGATTAATGGCCTGTTAAGGCTGGTTTTCACATGCTGTCAAGTTTTTGTTCATCAGTGGCCAACTTGAATGGAAGCCTACCAACCATCTTGTTGGCACTGTTTGCACTAAGATAACCAATCCTGTTTGATCAGGTAAATTGCCCACCGACATGTGGAATATGTTTGCTGAAATTCAAAACCGTTAGAAATGAAAATATTGATGTGTCATCTTGTTGTTGGTGGTTTATCTCCATAACATACCAACATCACAAAAATTTTGTTGTCAGTCGCCAAAAATAGTCTCAATCACCACAGCTGTTGATCACTGTTGATCACCCGATTGGGGGTGGGTCAGGTGACAGGACTGCAGTCCTGACGGGGGGGAATGAATGAGGGCCCGTGAGTCATGCCTTGTGCAAGAAGGTGGACGGGACTCGGGATAGTGTGGGTAGAGGGGTCCTGTCCGAGCTCCCTAGTCAATGCCAGGCTGGAGCATAACCAGAAAGGCATCGATTCAATCGCATTGGGAGGGGGCATCGTTGGGTTTTGTGTCGTCGTACACCTGATTATCCAGGGCTCCATGTTAGGGAGCGAAGGCTGGGCTGTTGCTGAAAATAAAGGGTTGGTAGCGTGCTGGCCGGCACATGCTCGTGCTCTGGAGCATTCTCCTCTAGTGGCTCGATTTCTCCCCCTCAGACCCTCTAACTAGGCCCTAAATCTGCTATCCATGTCCGGGTAGACCATAGTCCTTGTTCCCTTAATTTGCTAAGGAAGAAGGAGGTGTAAACACAGTGAGTACTGCTAAGGGACTGTTTATTTTGTACTATATCATGCCTTGTATACTAGTTTTGATATGATCATTATTTGTGACGTCGCTTCCAGTTTGCATATTATCTTGTACAGTGACCCAATTACCCAAACTCTCTTGTCGACACAACACCCAATGATATCTGCAAATCTGTGATAAGACATTAAACCTGTTGTTCTGCCATTTTCTATCCATATATTCTTTCTTTGTTTTAAACACTTGTGTCAATACATGAATCATCGTGAATTCATGTATTGATAGGTCATTACGAGAGCATTCCCATAATTAGTGCAGTGGGTATCCTGAAGTAGATGTTTCTGCCATAATTATTGTATATGGCATTCGGGAGTGTACACCTTTGGCGCCATTTCCTGTGGGTGGTCAAACATGACATTTTAGCTAATCAGGCTATCTCATTGTCCAACATGGCCGCACCCAGTGTGAATCTCCCTAATGCGGTGTACTAACTAATTACAAATAGTAATATATGCAGTCAAAACAACGTCTAATTGTCTGGGTGAACACATCTGTTCGAAGAAGTAAAGGTGATTTCACGGTTTTATTATCTACAAGAATTCAAAGAAGCAGTGTACAACATTTATATGGACAAAACATTGGTGGTAGGGCAGGGCTATCAATTGTTAAATATTTAGAAATATAAAAAGTGTTCAAAATAGTTACAAACAGTACTAGTGTCATTAGCTATTGCAATATTTCCAAATTGCTTTCATGCCCATTAGGCTTATATATATATATATCACTGTAGCAGAATTGCATTAACGAGATGGACAACGTATCTAAATTTCCAAGATATTCAATTAATGCCATCACGGTATTGGTGACAAAAATGATAACATTAACTTTTTCTCTATGAGAAGGCTTAGAACATGGGAATTCACAACACCTGATTTTACTTGTTAGGTAAGAGGTCAAATAAACTTGGTACAGACCACCTTAGACTGGTTAAAAAAACATTATTCCTGGGGTCTATATAATCTTTGCTCTTTTCATTTCAAATGTTAATAATCTGTACTTTTCTATGCAAAACATTAGCTCTCTTGAAGAGATGCCGATATGCATAGAAGAAATATAAGGTATTTTGTTAATGTTGTTTCCATTGTAATGTTCGCTCATATACACATGCAGTTCATGGAATCTTAGAAAAGTGAACCATTAGCATTTTTTTCCAGGCCTTTGTAATAGGCACATATCTCTTACACTAATGTTTGGACTGGAGGCAATACAGCAGGTGAGGAGGTATAAAAGTAATCATACCATGCATTAGGTGTGATAGAGATTCCAACAAATAGAATAGAAAAGTGCATAATCTGAAGGGCATTCATTTCAGATCAAATTAGTAACCATTTTCAAGTGTAGCCTTCCAATGTTATCTTTAGTCATTTTTCATATGTGACCCTCCATCACTAAATGAGGCATAAATCACTGTCTACAGTTGTGAGAAAAAAGCTAAAATTAATTAGAAGCAAAATTAAAGAACGAGTTTTCTACATATGGTAAGAGGTGATATCAGAATTTGGAGGCTGTGACCCTTAGATGCTGTGGCAGGCTGAAAATGTTTTCGATCTAATCTTTTGTCATGAACGTTATAGACAGATGCTTTAATATATATATGTTTCCCTTCAATGGAAATCCAACACTTTCCAAACTTACTTTTACCCGAAGGAAAACACCAAGTTGTCAATTGTACTACCTTCAGAATATGTGGTCATATTATCGTGTCATTTCCATGGTTCAGCTGGCTAACATAGACAACGCCCTTTTCTTCCCTATACAACATAGTCTGTCGAGTTCAGACCCACTGTTTCCCACGGTAAAGTCTGTACACTAGCAACCATTTTATAGGTGGGTATTCCCACCCCAATCCCAGCATGCTTTGCAGCCACTGGTTTATGGCAGGTAGGACCATAAACCAGCCAGCAGCCCAAGAACCATCAAAGGGGTTGCCCATGCCATTCATAGAGGGCCAATAAAAGAACTCCTTCCATATTTTAAGTGACCAATAAAAGCCATGGAGTGTTGTGGGTGTATGGACACTTTATTCAATAGCTAATCTGGGTCAGAACGAACTATGTACAACAGTAATAACAAAAACATTATGTTAGACCCTGTTTACATATTTCATACATAGTTACTTATTCCTTGATAAAGAATAAAGGCCGTATTCCAGGTATGACATGTTGATGATGATTTTTGAAAAACACTTATTGAATTGAATGTTGGGAGGGGCAGATGTATATTGTCAGGGGTAGATCAAGGCCGCTCCCCCCTCCCTCATCAAAAATACATAGGCTAAATTTTATTTCATTTTTAATCTGTTTGTTTCAGTAATTTTTTTTAAATTAGTTTTTAAAGTCACATATTAATGATATGAATAAGTGTGGTTGGTGAGATCTTAACAGTAATGGTATAATTTTGATATATTTTGATCTGTCTGCCTTGCATTGTAACAGGGCTAAAACCAGAAGCTGTATACATACATATACATACTGTTAGTGCAAGATGATAAGATCTCTCCACTTTGTTACTAATAAAACCCACTGGTCTACATGCGGGGGTAGTATTGCAGACATACTTTCTTCACTTCCCTCTATGCCATGAAATCACGACATTGGTAGACTTTCAACACTTCTTCTTATATTAAAAAAAGTCCTGACGCCCCCTCCATGAGGCCGCCGTTTTACTTTTGACCAAAAACATGGAGGGTGCATGCCCCATCCATCCCCTTGTAAATCTGTTCCTGGCTTAATACTAAAACAGTGTCCATTTGTGCACATGTGCAGCATTTTCTGCTCTTTTTGTAGTTTGGGGTCAACCAAAGGTGGTGGTGGTGGGGGAACAGGACCCCTCACAGAATTTGTGTGTATTACCTTCAAATTTGTATATAAAAGTGAACATTTTATACAAATATATGACATGTGAAATTGTAAATATACTTTGCAAATTTAAGTGTGAAAAGAAATTACATAGTACAAATCTAATGCGTATTTCAGCATGGGGGGGGGGCTGAGATTTATTTAAATTGGCGTATGTACTTAAGGCCAAGTCCCCTATACATTGCTATAGTAAAAATATGACTGAGGGGAGGGGTGTATAAATGGTTGTCAAGTGGTAACTTAATGACACTCATTGTTAGGCAACCACGGTTTTCAAGCAACGGGGTGACATTCTTCATGTGATCATTTTTGGATGTGGGAGGACAGGAACAATTTGATTGGAGGGCCTTACCTGACATTTCCCATTTTATTTAATTTAACATGTTGTAATCTTAATATGGCAAACAGAAAAATAATTTGGCAATGTACAATTGATTAACCCAACAGCAGATAACAAATGATAAGGCCTTTGTAGTACTAGATGCCTGGTGGATTCATTTTCCTGATTGCCTACCTCCTGCTATTTTATCCATCAATATAATTTACAAATGATCATTGTAGAACTTACTTGAAATCAACACCTGATAGTGGCCATGGTATGGACGAAACTAATGTGCTTGATGCCCACAGGATCTTGATAAATAGGAACCAATATACCAACTATATGTAAGAAGAAACTATTGAAGAAGCGGAAGAAACTACTGAAGAAGTTTGCCCACATTGATACAGCAAAATTGCCATTGCAGTAATTTGCCAATGTCTGTATCACAATATGTACAGGGATTGCTTTTATCCTATTTTAAAACATCAGCCACATGAACATTTTTTACAAAGACCAAAATTATTCAATAATTTTCTATAAATGAATTTCTAAACTTGCATCTTCTCCTACTGGCTACTTGACGATACATTGTCAAGTAATTGCCAATATTAATGTACCTAAACTTTCATGCTAAGGAGCAAAAAATCAAACTTTACAAAACCACTTAGCACAAACACAAAGTATAGTCTATACACTAGTATAGGCCAATATACACACAGTGCTACAGCCTACTTGTCACAAACATAAAAGTTACTTCAAAAAATCGCTAAACATCTCACCTGGTGAGACGCAAAGTCGAAAACACACCAATAAATCAGGTGTTAAAACATAGTAGAAGAACAGCATAGCAGGATGAGTAATAACCTAGATCACAAATGAATCGTCCTCTGTTTGACCCACTTGGCCTTACAGAATATTCTGTAGTAGTGTGACATTATTTTCCTAATACAGGGCTGTATTTACTATACGACTTATATATATATATATATATATGTATATAAACTTGAATTAAATGGGTCATATTGTTATTCTCTGAATTGCAAAGCAACGCAGTTGATACTCTGATAAATCAAAGTAAATCAAGGTAAGAAGTTATTGAAAAAAGCTGATAAATTTCTCCTCTTTTCATAGAGTTGCTGGTGGGAGGGGGCCTCTTGGGCCATCCAACCATGACTGAGGGAGGAGGGGGTGGTGACTGTGGAAGGAAAAGTCAAGATTTAATGTACAATTCCGTGATCAAAAATGTCTCTATTAACCTCTATTAACATACCTCACCTGCAAAAGCCATTTGCTTTCCAAAGCATTTGAACTAGTATTCATTATTTACTATTTATATACCTTCAACCCAAGAGTTTGAGGGACTTCAGTCTCAGATTTAAGTCCTAGCTTTTTTTAAAAGAATTGAGCAGTATTGTGAAGAATGTATGAGATGGCACTGTTAGGTCAAATTAAGTACTATAATGCACAGTAATTCACCATTGTGAATTTACTACAACATATTTATTATTTGTTATCATTTCCAGAACCATTTTGGCACATTTCACTTCAAATCTTGCATCCCATGTCTTCTGCCTTTTGTACAAACAGATCATTAAATAAATTGATCTTACTCTTTCATTTATTAACATTTCTGATCCAGACATAAAAAATATTAATCTCCTGTATTTTGTTTTCTGAAAAATAATATGATAAGGTATTTTTGAAATACATAAGCTTACTAACGATTCAATTGTGACATGGCAAACGTTAACTATATGATCAAGATCAAGACCATATCATTTCAAAAGTTATCTTCTTCAACTTAATTCCACATTACTTCAGAAGTTATTTTCTTCATCTTTATTATGACATACACTATTAAAACTATATTTTCTTTCTATATCCTTAACATCGTAACCTCTGTTAAGATCCCCCATTTCTTAGATGTACGTCTTTAAATACATTTTCTGTATCCTGTGTTAGAATCTTTTAATATTAGGTGATTCAAAGTTTCAAAATTATGCATTATCACACCAAGTTATGGGCTATATCAGGTAAAATAGTAACCTCCATCAGAGTAATCTCTGTCATATGCTCAGCTGTCAGGATACACAATATCCTAGTCCTAACTGCTTCCTATCGACTATATTCAGGATATACTTATTTTTGATAATTATATTTGATGAAATTTATGAAATTATAAATTAAATATTGATCTTTAAATAGAATTAGAATTTCTTTGTAAAGCTAAAGGAGGATACGTTTCAACATACGGATATCAAGCAGTTCTTTATACAAAGGTGTTTGTTCTTTAATCGTACCATTGGTTATTGGTTGCTTTACGCCCTAATCAACTGCCAGGGTCATATCAAGGGCGGTGATGGTGATCGAATCTATGAGAAGGTAGAGACCATACCCCTACACATTTACCGAAATAGGTGTTCTTTAATGTGCCTGGTTCCATAGACAGGGCCAGACACACAACAGCCGGTGGCACAAGGCCTTTGATATCCCAGTCGTTGTCACTGGGAGAAGCACAGAGGGGTGTAGCAGCCCTGCCTGGCCCAGCCGAGAATCGAACCCGGCTCTCCCGCATGCCAAGCGAACGCTCTAACCACTTCACCACCCCGTGCCCCTCCAAAATTTTGGTAAAGAAAGTCGATTTTATTGGCACTAAGAATATGTATCAATTTTATCAAAACATTGGTATTTATTTTGTTCTGTTTTGTGTGTGGGAATTGCAAAACCTGACAGGGTTTATGCCTACTTATAACTATTTCAACTCATATCATGTCCCATACAAAAAGATACCTTACTTGTCATATTAGTATGTCTTAAATACCGGCAGTAATTAACCGCCAGATGTGCAGGTTGACACATAATGAGAGATAACTCAACCAAACAATCATTCTTGGCAGATGTTTCACTCTTTATTTAAAAAATGAAGCATATTTAGACAATAAAAGTTATACCGTTACAAACTTATATGTAAGGATTACATAATAAGATCTCTTTAAGGCAAACACATCTTTATTAATTCACCTCTTTAGCTCCTCTATCAACATGCTGGTTTCCAATGCTGCAAAAGTGCACATTTTCCATGGTCTGGAAACCTACTGCATTGATCTTTTAACAAATTCCATGTGGCAACTTTAATTTGTATTCAAGGTTGATAATGTGCATCATTCTTAGGATCATTGAGGTGAAACGAATTTTAGAACATTACTGATATACAGATAACTCTAAAGAATATTCAAGCCTACTTTCAAATACATGTGATTTGTCTAGATAACATGTCATAGATTATAGTGATATTCATGATGGGGCAAATAATTCATCTAAAGAATCAGGAATTGCCTTCAAGCTAGGCACAACAACAGAGAAAATGTGATATCTCAAATATTATGAAATGATCCTACACACCAAATTAATTTGTGAACAATTTATTTCTTCTTAAGGGTGGCCCCCTTAGCTTAAAAGCTTTTAAACATCTTGAAATGTCTGCTTCACAGTACAGGTCCCTCTGCCTCTGCCTTCACCAGACTTTCAACTTGAAATCATATGCCCAACAATGGCACTTCTTCCCTGAAAAAAAAAAAAAAACACATTTACAAAATTAAGGCCTCTTCAGATGCTGCAAATGTACTTATGATTGACCTGCTATCAGTCAGATTTTGGGATAAGTACAATATTAGTACGTTTCAAAGTTGACAACTACTCTTATTATGTTTTATATCACCAAAATATATTATTTATTAATTACTATTGTTATTTTGCTTGGATTGAGGTGATCTCTCTTAACTATTTTCACATAATAAATCTGAACTTTTTAAAAGTTTGATATCATTATGCTGATAAAAATTTCTTATTTAGGAATGTGTTTTTGGTCAGAAGAGCTTCGGCACAGTTCTTCCTTTAAGCCCTTCAGGCTTAGACTAGATAGAAGCTACTGCATCTGGAAAGTGATCCCATCTCTGATCTACACCAGGTGATAGAGTTGGAATAAAACTTGATATATATAATATGAAATTAAGGGTCAGTTTAGATATTTATGTAAACATGATGCAATTAAAGCATAAAGTATACAGATATCCAATAGACCAATTCTGCTTACTATGGATAGCTAATTATTTCCTTATTTTACCTACATGCTAGCCTAGATCAAGATCCATGTTTGGAAATATATCCAGGTTAGCAAGGCTTAATCATAGACATTCCCATTAAGAATTGTAATATTTATAGTTTGAATTATAGAAAAATGTATAGCAAATAATTGTTCTTTGTTTTTTCCTTTATTCATATCTACAGAATTTATTACAAGAACTAACCTGCAGATTGTTAATATACTGTTAATCACTATCAGTCATAGGGCAGGATGGTAGGGAGAATTAGATCATCCAATGTGTAGGCACCATTTAGGTCCTAAAACCTACCTAACAATTGGGTGAAGTCCCATAATGTCACAATATCCAGAAAGGGCCTAGGTACCACATTAGTGATCATTTTAAAACTTGTTTTATGCACAATTAAAAACAATTCTAGAATGAATATATTTGCTATGTTCATCTCTGATAGTCACATTAAATCAAAATAGCCATTTTCGTAATTTAGAATTCAGGAATCCAGGAGCGGATCCAGGGGGGAGGGTGGTCTAGGGGTCCTGACCCTCCCTTTTGGTGGACCCCTGGACTACAAAAAGAGGGGAAAATGCCCCTCATGTATGCACGATTGCACGCAGTTTGGTACTGAGCCTTCATGCTGACCCCCCTCCACACCTCAAAAATCCTGTATCCGCCCCTGGAATTTTAGATTTATGTAATAGCCACATGATTATGATAGGCACTTTGAGGTCACAAAAAAGTTGGTACATGACCATGTCTGCACAAGGTCTACAGTTGAGGTTTTGCTTCCTGAATTGGTGAAGGTACGTTTCTATGAAATTTGTATTTTTAGTTTTATTTTTATTATTTTGAAAATGGGTAGTTGCATTTGACTGCTTCTAACCCACTGTTGGTTTCATAAGTATATATCCTGTCCATCTGTAGCACTAAAACTTACTTATAATGTGCCACAAATCAGTTTGTGAGAGGGCAACCACCTATACCCACATATCCATTAGAATATGACAGAGTACTTTCAGAGAAACCAAACCTATACTAGTTCCTTTGACATTATCAAAAACTGTTTCAGTGTTTTTGGATTCTATGTGGAGATATTTTCAGGTCAAATAGGGAAGCTAAGCTATGCACCAAATACCCTTGCCTGAAAAAAAGAGAAACATTGAAAAAAGAGGAGTAAGGGGATGCAAAGCATAGAATCATCCAGTATTGACCAACTCAGGATAGGATTTTGAAAATTGGGTGTGCTCTCCAAGCAGATCACACCACTTTGTTTTGTATCTCTGTCACAACCTCCTGCCCACAAACTCTTGATCTCATACAACCCATGCATACTAACAACTATTTTCCTCCAAATAGGGTATAGATAACCCAAAAGCTTAAGGGAGATATTTTGAATTATTTCCTTCAGTGAATGAAAAAGATACTCTGACCTAAATTACAATTATGAGACACTCTTCCCCCAGGAGGAATGTTTTTCCTATACTTAAGGAATTTCAAAGCTATTGAGCCATTAAGTGAGAAATCTGTGTTAACAAAATTAAAGTGAAGAAATACATCAATGCAATTCCGATCTAAATGGCCGTAACTAATATTGTTTATTGTATAAGTAACAGATCTATCGTACAGCTATTTCTTTTTATATAATATGTCAAGATATCTAATTTATTAAGAAAGGCGTTGAAGAATTGAGGAAACAGAATCAGTCTTTAGAGATAGAAATAAAGATATGGATCATTTGAACAATGAGCAGTGCCAGATCAAGGTTGAATTTGATCAAGTTAAGGAAACTTTGAGCAAATTTAATCCTGCTGAATCAGTGTATAAGGATCAAAATGATCAGACAAAACTGAAAACACCAATATCTGAAGATCAAAGGGAATATAGCATCATCATTGATGGTGTGTTAGAGAATGCACATGAAAATCTTTGGGGATTGATAGGACAAATAGCATATGACATAGGGGTAACATTGTTCAGTAAAAATCGAAAGACTTGGAAATGGCCGAGGCCAATTAGATTGGTCTTGAACAATAAAGATAAAGCAACAGAGTTAATGAGAAGCAAATCAAATTTGAGAACGACAACATTTTTCAATAGGGTAAGATTCAATGTTGATGAAAACAAAGAATCACGTGTGAAACGGGCAAAATTGAGGCAGGCCGCCTTAATCGCAAGAAAAGCAGGTAAAGAAGTAAAACACGTGAAGGTGAAATCATGATTGATGACACTATTTATAATACCGCGACCATTCACAGTATTCCACATGAATATATGATTGAATTTGCACGTGGACTTAGTAGAAAAGATAGAAGGGAAATAGACCCTGAATCAGATGGCACGCAGCCAAATGCACACGAAGTGAGACATGACTTATTCAAAAAAGGTACAGTTTTTATGCAATAGCTTTCTGATGGGAATATTGTCTTTCATGGTTGTGAATGTTATTTAAGTAATTATTTCTCTTGTAATATTTGTTATAATGGCTGGGTATATATAACATCTGAACATTGTTATCAGGCAGAAAAGGCTCGCATATGTAAAGACCCTATTAAAGCAAAGTCAATAGGTTCTCGTATCAAAACTACTGAGCAATGGGAGCGTATCAAACTGGATAAAATGTATAATATTCTGCAACATAAATTTAGGCAAAATGAAGAGTTATATCATAAACTGGTAAACACAAGGCCAGTTATGTTGATCGGGGGGTCCCTAGACTCATTTTGGGGTAGAGGCTGTGCCATTTATAGTGAAACACTTGAGAGGGGTATGTGGCCAGGTAGTAATCACATGGGTAAATTGTTGATGCGATTACGCAATGATTTAGTTCAGGAATACCAGTCAACAAAGCGTGTTGGTGAGACAATGGTGTAACTGAATATCACTATTTGTGTATATTATTTCAGGTATAGGATATTCTACCATGGCCACAAGAATCTTTATGTAATCTCGAGGAATCGGACTTGGGTCCGAGATCCATACAAATGGTAACAACAAAGACATATATGTATATCCTGTCAGAGGTGCAGTGAAAGGTACTGGAATTCGGTCAAAGGATCGATTATTCTATGGTGTACTTTGGGGGTGGTACAAATGACATCAGTATCTCAGATCATGATGTATGGCAAATTTTTCTCTGACCCAGATGGCCCAGTAGACATTTTTACATCAGGGCACCCTCCAAATCCGAAATCTCTGGATCCACCCCTGATTAATATGTGGCCTGGTCATGGTACTCTGAATAGTATTGAAGTGAGTCACTTACAGTATTCTGACTTCTCATCAGCAACTTGCTGCAACAAATGAAAAGAAAAACACAGCTCAATTGGCATTTAAAATTGTGGACATGGAAAGATAGTTAGAATGAGGCATGCAATGACTAACGGCTGGTTTCAACACATAGGGTGACTAGAGTGCTCCCAGCCAAGCATGTGACATTATTATAATGTTGCAGCAATGTTCTTTTTGGTTCTGTTTTGGTTCTTGTTATGTTATTTCGATGGCTCCCTATAACGTTGATGCAATGTATTGTTGTGATGTTGCACTGCGATGTTATTATAACATTCTCATTATGTTCTTCAACCTAAACAGAATGTTCTTACAACATTCTGTTTTGGTTTCATCCTACCCTCACCAAAAAATAGTGTTTTAATAACATTCTGGTTTGGTGAGGTTTTGACCTAACGATAAATAACGTAATTGTTACGTGCCATATTAGTAAGTACCAGACTGACTAAAAAAGTATAGTTGCAGAACGTTTCAGTTACGTCATAGCTTGGCTGGGCTTAAATTGGCCACCCTACCAACATATATACAGGTGAGATGGGCCAATTTGTTTTTTTGTGATTAGCACCAGTAAAATTTGAATAACTTTGTTCATATCATTGTGATTATATAATTCATTAATACATTATTATAGAAGTTTGATTTAACTTGTTTTCATGGTTCTCCATCCATTTTGAAGAAATAAACTTTTTTGTTCTATAGACGTTGTGCACATGATGTCACACCCCTCAAATAGGGATGGGGGCCATATTGGTGATCAATTTAAATTTACTATTATTTACATATCAAAATTATCTATGTTGTAGATTTTTGGCTATTTCATCAAAAGGAAGCTTTTCAAATTATAATAAACAATAAAATTCTATAAATGTTGGTGGTAATCACCAAAATCGAATCACGTGGCCCTGTTTGCACAAGGTCTATAGAACATGAAAGAATATGATGTTTTTCAAAAAGCTGGTAAAAATGTTGACTCTTCCATCTCTATATTTTGTATTTTGTATTTTTCGATGATCCACATATTTGCTCCAGAATAATTAAACTCATGTCATTGAACAGAGAGTTTGATAAGGATTATTTTGGAAAGCTACATGTGAGAGCTGAAGAACCACCAACCCATGATCCAGTTTTCTCCTTTAACATAAAAGTGGGATTTTGCATTATATTTTGTATGTTTATCATGTAAGCTTGTCAAGGCATTGACATATTGATTACCACCCTGTCACACCTCCACTAGTCTCACTCTAAACAGATGTGGCATGGGAGGATTCTGATGGCAAGAGTGCGTGTCAGTATATATGTATATAATATTATGTACTTACACATTTCATCATTGTGCATTCGTCTGCTGAAAGAATATAAAACAATAAATTATGTTGCATTAATCAAGATGTGAGAGATAAACACTATAAATCTCAAAATCATTGTTATTTGGTCACATTAAGTATCTTTTAAGTAGAAGGAGAAAAATATTTTGGTTAAATAAGTGATAATAGGAGATAAATGACAGTTGAATTAGATTCTCAAGTATGATGCTTTACCATGATGCAGGATCAATATAATCTACTCAAATGTAAACCATCACAAGAAGCTTAAACCTATACCAAAACTAATTTCCTTCTTTTCAAACATTCAAATAGTTCACCAAATAAATATATTTGTAACATCATACTTAAAAATTAGAAAAGGGAGAAAAATATTTGAAACACATAGTTATATTGGAGGACTTGTGCCATTTATTTCAAATGTTAATAGAAGAATTTATGTGCATACCCACTATTCTGTTTATCATAATCATAGATGTGTTCATGATCTCATAATTGCATCATTACCATTCAACTGTACTAAAGGAAGACATATTAAGATATAGTTGAATTTGATTTAAGAAAATGCCCTCCAAGGCAATACAGCTCTAATTACAATAGTGAAGGTATGGGGGTTGGCAATACACCACTGATCAGTGCCTATAGAAGGTTATCAACTCGAGCATTGATGTAAAGTCAATCTATGAGACTTATGGGATTATCATTAATCTCTTATTTTGATTCTCTACCTCAAGTAGATTTGAGCTACCTCTATTCCCAAGCAACATATGCCAAACAATTATTTAAAAAATGCAAGCAAAGATGAGTAGTATTAGTAAAAACTAAGTGGTATTTCAATTTTCACATACCTCTTTTTACACGAACAGGAACGTTCACCTACAAAAATAGTTCATATAATAAATGACTTTTGGTACTACTTTTCAATGACTCTTACTGACTTTTGACCCTATCAAAATCTGCACCAATATCAGTTCAAAAAGATTTTCTTGTATGTTTCTTGTATTTTTTGTAAGTTTTAGGCCGAGACATCCCCCCCCCCCCATCATTTCAAAGATTATTACTGAAAATCATGAAAAAGTAGACTGTACTCACACTTTTGGCATCCCCCATTGAAATCATGATGTTCATGGCAAGAATGCAGACCAGGATGGCAGCGGTAACCTTCATCTGAGGGATGGACAACTTTATAAGGTCAGATACACAGTTATTATTATTGCATACCAATGGCAATAAACCCATCTCAGTTTACATCAAAATACAGGTTTACTTTGAAATATTTTGCAACTGCTTCCTTATAATTATTTGTATCCCAAAGACAATAGCCACAGAAAGAATGAACCATAACAGTATTTTGTTTCAAAGATTGTTCCTAAGTAAAGTAAGGCCACTGAACCAGTGTCAGACAACGGTGATAAACGCCAAATTTACTAAAACTGCCATGTCTCCAGGGAAATTGAAGATGTTTGAATATCTTACATATCATCTATCACCATTCTCTATTTTATGATAGATCAAACTGTGTTTATAGATTTAAATTCAAGAAAATAGGGATAAATGGCACTTTTTCATTCCTTATCTTTTGACTACTTAATATGATTTTCATAATTTCAAAACCTAGTGTATTGTGAATAATATTTGCCTAGATGGAACAATGTCTCAGATTTCTAATTTAGGCCCTAGTTTGGATTTTGTGACAAAAATACAGAAGCTTGTGGTACTTTTTTTGTATTTTTTTGCACATTGATTTTCTAGATTTCATTTCTAAACTACAGCCTAAACTGAACTTCTAAGACATACTATTATCTGTATACATACTAAACTTTGAGTTCCCCTTCATTGTTGACTTAAATATTTCAGTTTGAAAGAATAACTATAAAACATGATTTTCACATTTCTGATAAATTCTTATTTCTAAACAGAACATCTGAAACACACTATTATCTATGTACATAATAAACTTTATGAGTGTCCCTTTAATATTGACTTATATATTTTAGTTTAACAAATTAAGTATAAAACATGATTTTTATATTTCTGATAAATTTCTATATTTATGTTCTCACACATGATTATCAATTTTATACCATAAGATAATCTGGCATCTGTGACCAGTGAAATGGCCAATTTTTACAATAGTCTTATCTTAAATATAATTGATTGCTGGTTCAATCACTTCTCTGTATTGATAAAAAACAATGAAACTTTACTGGGTACTCTGTCCTTACTGTTGAGACTTCTCTGATTTTAAAAACGTTGAGGACAGAAAACAGATTTAATATCTTTTGGACCACACACAAATACACATTGCATACAATAAGTTTCTCTAATCATTTCTTTTTATAATTATTTTAGCCAAACCATTCATGGAGTAAAAGGGGAAATGCCAAACTAAAATAAGCAAAAATTTTCATAAAGTAGATGAAGTGGGAAATTATAGATGTGTAGCTGCAAATGTGAGTATTAATAACCTATGCTTTTGTAATTTGGAACATGTTGCATAATCCATCTCCCATGTCTGCTCACCTTTGAAAATGTATGTGGACTTATCTCAAGTTGGTGATGCTCGCAACCTTCAGGTTAAGTATGTGATCTGCTTAGACTGGGGTCCCCGCAACATCTGTATATGCCCACAGAGACTGCAACTTATATGTCAGGAGAGAAGAAATCACCAATAAAGCTGTCTAATCCCCCACTTTAAATGACCTCAATAATATGCCAGTATAGATGTATGTACCAAGAAAGGGTGACTTTAAAAGTTATGGAAAAGCTTTTTTTTTTTCAAACAGCCATAACTTTGTAGACAATTGAGTTACAGCTCTACTCTATGTATCATAGGATTAAGAATAATTTAGCAATCAATCTAGTTTTGCAAATCATACCATAGAATGAAAACATTCTATTTGGAAATAAAATCTGAAAAATAGAAAAAGGTTTTTACAATAAAGTGGTACAATCTGATTTGAGGCCCTATAAAAAGAACGTAATATTTGCGATAATATTATGTCAAAATCAATACATTTAGCACATCTGTCATTACTTTAAGATTTCACTGGTATATACTGTTACTGCTAAAATTGGTGGTTTTTGGAGATTCCCTATGGGGATTTACTATAGCATTAAAAGAAACACCACAATGTCTTCTACATCCTCAGTCATCCAATAAATGAATTTAGAGTTCATATGATGTGTTTTACATTCTTCATAAATGGCTGTTAAAGGATGAAAAAGTCAACCTTTCTTAACGCACGTGTGATGAATGTCTATTCATCAGTATGAGTATTGAAAAGTAATAGATTAAAGTATGTTTTGTAACGGGCCTGAAAGCCCGAAAGTCAGAAAGTCAGAAAGTCTGAAAACCCGAAAACCCTAAAACCGAAATCAATGTAAACCGGAAGTGACGTCAGTATAATCACATGACTTGAAATGGCCAATCAGGGCCCAGCATTAGGGTATAAAAAGGGGCAATGAGACCCAGAATAAACAGTTCCTTCTTGGTTCCTTCATGTGTCAACATGTGTCTTCTTCTCTTAGAATAGCCCTAGAATGGGTTAAGATCAATAGAATGGCTGCATAACATACAGTTCTATAAAAAGTAAAGTAATTAAGATAAAGTTCATGAATAATTGGTAAAATAAGGGAACCCGGGCCTGAGATGTCCCAAGAGGCGACCCGGAACAGGAAAACCGGACAAGTATGAAAGCCCGAAATAGTCAGTATCCGTCCCGTGACTAGGGGTACATAGACGCGACCAGCTCGGCCTCACACTACCAACCTTTAGGCGGGGGTCAGCCAGATACCCCGCGGAAGCAGGGGAGGACACGACCCCATCACCCCAAGTCCGGACGAGAGCTTAGTTCAGTCCCCCTTGGTCTCAGTGGACCCGTCCCCCCCACCATATTTTCCCTGAGAGTACCCTCTGCCTGAACGCAGCGCCCCACTGGTCTATCATTCCTGATGGCTGGAATGCCCCAGGTCCGATCGACCGACACACACCCTTCCCCTCAACCAGTACAGGATCCCCGATCGATCCACTCACTCCCCCTTGTGCGCTAGGCACGGCTCTTGATCCTACATCTCGCCTTTGTGTGCCGGCTTTTTGCCCAGTTCCAAATCAAAATAACTCTCACGTCCATTTGTCGTAGAAATCGGGAACCCCGAACTACCGAAGAATGTCACAATATTTTATTGTCTTTTTATTGCTATATATACTTTCCAATCTTGATTGCCACATCAGTTTGAGTTACCTTAAACATAACTGGTGATCAATTTACCGTGAAGAGATGTTGATATGTATATCAAATGTATAAGGTATTTTTACTGTTCATGTTCACTCAGTTACACATGCAATTATGGAATCTTAGAAAAGTGTACCACTAACATATATTTTAACAGGCCTTTGTAAAAGGCACTTATCTCTTACATCTTATGTTTTGATTGGAGGTAATACAACGGCTGAGGATATTATTCAAATTATGCATCAGGTGTAATAGAGATTCCAACAAGTAAAATAGGAAAGTGCATAGTTTGATAGGGACTCATTTTTAATTATATAAGTAAGCATTTATAAGTGTTTCCTTCCAATATTTTCTTAGTCATTTTTCAGATTTGACTTTGAATGTTATAGACAAATGCTTTAAGATATGTTTCCCTTCAATGGAAATCCAAAGCTTTCCAAACTTGCTTTGACTAATAAGAAAACACCTAGTTGACATTGGCAAATGTACTATTTTCAGCATATGTGCGCATATTATCATCGTCTCATTTCCATGGTTCAGGTGGTTAACATGGACAACACCCTTTTCTTCCCAAACAATATTGAAATCGGAGGGGCAGATGTATATTGTCAGGGCTGGATCAAGGGGGCATTTAATCTGTTTGTTCAAGTACTTTTTTAACAATAAGTTTTGAAAGCCAGGTATTAGTGGTATGAAAAAGTGTAGTTAGTTAGTTCTTAACGGTAATGGTATGATTTTGATATATTTCAATTTGTCTGCCTTGCATTGTAAGAAGGCTAAAACCAGAAGCTGTAAACATATAAATAGTGTTCAAGATGATCAGCTGTCTCGACTTTGTTACTTATAGCACACTGGCCTACATACAGGGATAGTGGTGCAGACATACTTTCTACACTCCCCTCTGTACTATAAAATCGTGACATTGGCATATCTTTTTAGATATCTCAACACTGGATATAACATTACCAAGTTCACAGCCTAAATCTCACAAAAAGAAATAAAGACTCTTGAAACAACAGTAGGAGAACAATAGTCAAATTATACACAGACTTAACTAGCAAATCAACAGGACTTCCAATTCAATTAAAGGTTTGGAGAGCTTACCATAAAATCAATTTATACGAGGGATATGTGCAAAAAAATATAAAATAATGATTTAAACAGGCTTTGTAAATAGGGGATACCTAGAGACTAAACACAAACGTGAAAATGTGTAAGACATTTGTAGGGGTTGAAAATAATGTACGAGAATTCAGGGGCCAGTCGGGCCAATATCCACTTGCATTTAGGGGCCCAAATCAAGGTTTAAGGGCCCTTCCTTTTACCACAAGTCTGACATATCAGATTTCTTTGGGGCCAGTCGGGGCCCTTGAACTTGAAATCTAGGGGCCCCACAGATTATTGAGGAGCCTTGGGCCCCGGGTCCATGTTATTTCGACCCCTGCGTTTGTCTGACAAAGCGTATTAAAATAATATAAAGTGAACTGGGAAGTCCTGAGCAGATCAAAAACAACTAAAGAAATATACGAAAGCCAACAGGTTACAAAACACCTGTGGGACATTTGAGAGAACAAGAACAGACCATTAAATAGATGAAAACATCAGCCTAAAAAATTAAAACAGTTCCCATACCACACTACAACAAGTACAATAAAGAAAATTGAAATATTACCAAAATGTTGTCAAAAAGAAAACTATATGATAAACACATATTCAAACTAAACAAACATGATCAATTGCAACATGAGCTTCAACAGCCCCAAAGTAACATTGCATATCATACAAAAGAGTCAAATGAGATATGTGGAATAAACTATATGAAAAATAAGAGCAAGAATAAAAGAACATCTATACCACAAGGAAAAGGGCATTTACATATTTATGATATCACTTCAACAGTGACAACCATTGTTGAGAACGCAACATAATCTATATATTGGACTATATATCTAATTATCCAGATTCAAGAAGAACTAAAATTCTGAGAATTTTCAAATATCTCTTGGATATATATTGGACCAAAAAGTATGGCTCCAAATGGCCTGAGTCCTCTGGACAACATGTACATCAAAGTAGGAACGATACGCATCTGTACTCTCTCAAGTGGCCAAAGATGTACAACAAAGGTACAAAACGAAAGCCATGTGAATATAGATCAAAAGCATTCAAGAATTTTGTACAAATAAATTCCTAAACTTGTATCTTCTCCTAGTGGCTACTTAACAATACATTGTCAGTTAATTGCCAATGTACCTTAAGCATAAGCACTGAGGGGCCTTCCATTTAGATCTATTTAAACATATTTTCAAAAATCTCAGACCCCTACCCCCATTGGGGAAAAATGTGCATTGAATTTCTACTAAAGCCTAAAGACATTTTCAAAATCCTCTGAACCCCCTCCCCCCTGGATGTATATATACTTAATGGAAGATCCCTGAGAAGCAAAAAAGCAAACTTTACAAAACCACTCAGGACAATAACAAAGTATAGTCTGTACACAATATAGGTCAACATAGACACAGCGAGCTTTAGCCTGTTTATCAAATATATAAAAGTTACTTCATAAAATGGCTAAACATATCACCTGGTGAGACACAAAGTCGAAAACACAACAATAAATCAGCTAGTAAAACACAGTATATATATAGAGTATCAGGTGATAAAACGTATTCTCACCATTGTGAGACCTATTTTACTCTACTGGCCAACCACTGTTGGCCAATCAGGACTGCTACCTTCACAATCAAACAATAGAACTGATTAAATGATATTCTAATAGGGGTAAGGCAGGTACAATCAAACATTCCCTTGTCATTTGTGGTCATGATAGCTGATGTGAAGCCACATTTGTACAGAAACATGTTCCCCATTGATCAGCATTCTAAATTTCTTGGAAGAGGGTGTGTTTCGAAGTTTGCATGTTTGCAAAAAATAAAAAGGACATTGGTAATGTTGAAAAAAATATTCATTCTTTGTCTTTACCCTCAGATTGATCATGAGTTCAGTGTTTCTATGAAATAATATTTAGTTTTTTTACACTAGAATCTCACAATTTGATAATAGTAGTGTTGAATCCAAAGTCTTGAAAGATAGGTGTATTTACATGCCGACAATTCTGACATAATTTGGATGATGGATACCTATTTCTTTAGTTCCTTTGACAGAATGAGTGAGTGAGTGAGTCATGAGTGAGTATTGATTGGCCATCTATAACATCTACATTACAAACACATTTAGTATCCTGTCTTTCCCATCTCTACTTGTGCCTAACAGATAATGTTTCTGACCAATCATTGACCAGTATGTAAAATGAATTTGTTCAGTCTGAATTAAATTGATATGACGTCATTTCCGGTTTACATTATTTCTCGGATTTCGGGTTTCGGGTTTCGGGCCCGTTACAAAGTGTACTTAAATCTATCGTATCGTTTCATTTTTGACATTTTAGCTTTGACACCTGATGAATAGCCATTCATCACACTGGTAACAGAAAAGTAAGTACCAATAGGATTTTGGCTTGTTGTTCATTGAAAATGTTTAACTTAGCCATCTCCTTGTCATTATCATCATCGTCCAGAAGGTCATTGTAATTGTCCCGGACATAAGAAATAGAGTTTAGACTCCTCTTGTTTGGTATCTATGGTCATCCAACATTTGTGTCTTTGAGGGGCAATATGGCATTGGCCACATGATCTGTGCATTTTGATAACCTTGTATACAAGGTTTGTGTGCATATACATTAAGGTCATTACATACAGATGTCTACATCCATAAAGTTCTTTGCATATGCAGTCACCTACTTTCTAAAGCATTATAAGCTTTGTAAACTGTATATATATCTGGGGCTATGCCCCTGAAACCCCCTTTTCTCTTCCTTAAGTGTTTACTTTTTTAAAAAAGCAAATCTAAATGTATAAGCTAGGGGATCTGAATATGCAGACTTTTTGAGTATGTAAGAAGTCCTATATGTGCGACAGTCACAGCACAACAGTCACATGTATAACCACCCCAGTGCTGGCCCCTGGTGTTATGTTGGAGTACTCCTTGGCTCCATCCAGGGGATGTTTGGCGTGGGAAGCACACACAACCAGCTGACTGTAGACCAATGGTAAACTTGTTTCCCAGTTCTAGATGGATCAAAATGCAAGTAGTTGTACACTCCTACCAGGGAGGAAGGGGCTGCTTCGCTAAGATAGGTATAGACCCCTAAAATAGACAGGGAAACATCACCATTTCTTATATTTGACATGTGACATAGACCTTAATCACATAAGAAGAAATAAATTACATGACATTTGGGGTCTGACTTTTGTCTACCTAAGGTTTGAATATTTGTGTCGTGTCTAAGTCTTGACTATGTCTATGTGCATCTCACACTTAAATACCTTGTAATAAGTAGGACGACCCATGGTTGAGTACATTGTACACTTGGCTAAAACTGAGCCGAGAGAAATGTATGTGTTGTTGTGGGTCTTGAACTGCTAGTTCCTTACAGCTGAATTGGATATCAATGCTAATTTGCCATAGAACCCTCTTCCAATAATCTCTATTGAAAAAAAAGAAAGACCTAGTCTACTAGAAAAAATGGGAAAATTTACATTTGTGTTAAAAAGTAATCAGTTTTGTGGAACCACAAATATAGAAGTAAAACAATAACATGAAATATTTTTATTTTTGTGAATCAGATTTCAAAATGTATATATTCCAAAAGGCTTGCCAGTACCAAGCATTTGAACAGGATATTTCATGTGAAAAAAGCCTGTGGCTTAGGAAGTTAGAACAAAAATTAACCTAGTTGAAGAAATTTGATCTATTTCTGATGTATTTATATTAGTTGAATATCATGAAAAATACCTTCATAATCATTGATGAATCTTCAATTTTTCTACACAAGTTTCCCATTGATTTAGAACATTTCTTTTGTGAAAAAAACAAAAGGTTCCCTGTCAAATGAACTTGAAAATTATCTTAATTGTACCAAAAATAATATTAATAATATAATCCTATATAGTCCAATCGATGACAGAACAATAATTTACACATTCATATCCCCTTAAAATGTTTTGCCTAAAAAATCATGTTCCTAATTGTCTGGAAAATTACTTACAATAAGCTACAATAGTTTTAATCACATTGTTTTTTTATTGGTTGAATCTACACACTATCAATTTTGTGGTTGATTTGACAATAAACATAAATGTGTACCATATCTTTTCCCCTTTAGACTGATGAAACGTACAAAAGAGACAAAGAGAATAGTTGAAAGGAGTTTTATTGAAGTATAAGAGATACATATATTTCTGCATTGAATTTAGAGATCTTAGTCATGAAGGCACTTGATTACACTAGTCTACAAATGTGCAGCTATACTGTCACAGGTGGAAGTCTATCTAACTAAAGAATGACATAACATTGACATTCTGCAACATTCGAAGAATGTTGTGGGGTGTTCTGTGTCATTGCAATAATGTCACATTCTTGGCTGCCTTAGTTAAACACTAAAAAGAAGAATGTTTGTATTTAGTGGAATAAAATCTTTTTCAGTGAATAAAATCTAATTTTAAAAACTGGAACAGTTTTTATGAACAACTTCCAAATAGTGATTAGAATATTATTGCATATTATTTGTGTTTTCTACAAATATTTTGAAGCATTTGCAAAATTTTCCCTTAAAGTATTTCTCTTGGGCCTTTCATTATTAAGGAATGCGCCATTGTCCTTAAGACGTGCTGGTTGAACCGGCTAGAGCTTCTTTGGGTCGGCCACAGCATTTCTCCCCTGCAGCAGTGGAAGAATAGAATAGAGAATAAAGAAGTTAAAGATACACCAAACTTGACAACAGTGGTAATGGAGAGCCTTGATGATCTATTCAATATAAAGACTCTTGAATAAAAATGCAGTTGATCGACATGTTTCGACTTGTTCTTTATCAGGATATACCTAGGGAAGCATAGAATGTTATCATAACGTTGCAGTAACGTTCTGGTGAGTTCTGTTTTGGTTTTTGTTATGATCATTTTAATGGCACCCAATAATGTCTCTAGAACCTAGCATTGTAATGTTCCACCGTGACATTATTGCAATATTCAGGTTACCTTCTTTTACATATAAAGATAATGTTGTCATAACTTTCCATATAAGTATTGGTTAATTTCAACCTTATTTAGAATAACATAAATTATGTGGAAATTAAACAAGTGGCAGACAGATGTAGATAAAAATTAACATTCCAGCTTTGTCAATACTTGCCTTGATATATATATATATATATTATATATATGTATATTATTTTAATAATCTAATAAAGCAGTTGAAATATAGAATTGAATAACTGTCTCATTTTATATGATTCATAATTGAAAAATAGATAGAGGGGATGGTAAGAAATAGCTAAGGTAGGTTGAACGGAAAGTAACACTAAAACTAAACCTATACAGAAGGTAACAGGAGCTGGTGGGATTGTAATGTACGCTGGTGCTGGTGGTCGTCATAAGGTTAACTGCTTGGGCTTGGAGCCATGACTGTTAAGAACTACTAAGCAGGGGTGGACATAACCAGGGGCCCTAGACCTTTAAAAAGCAGATGGGCCCCCTTTTCTAGGCTAGGGGCCCGACTGGCCCCTAGAAAATCATGAATAACAAACACGAGTGTACGTGAGGGCCCCTAGATATAGGTGCAGGCTCCAAGATTTGGAAAGCTAGGAGCCCAACTGGCCCCTGGATTTTTAGACTTATGTTCACCACTGCTAAGAAAAAGAAATATGACAGTCTTTCAGGAAAAGGAGTTATGCTTGAAGTCCCAAAAAAGAAATAGTTGTGTTCAGGTAACAATAGGTTGAAAAAATTAGGGTAGGTTGGTCGATTTACTTTTTTCTCTTATTGTCACAAATAGACTCAGGAATTCTTGAAAATTCAGAAAACAATTCTAAGCATCTAAAATACATAAGTTGATCAAAATATGCTGTTTCCTGTAATTTAAGTCAGTTTTATCAAATTTCAATAGTTTTTAGAAAAAAAAATATTAAAAAGAAGTTAGCGTAGGGCCAAACTATCAGGGTAGGTCGGGTTACCTGAACACAATGATTTTTTTTAGGCCGAAGCTAGACTCTCGATTTATTTTCCTTACCTTACAGTAATCATAAGGTAAACCAATATAACATGACCTTACTTCATTTTTAAAGAATTTACCAGGAATAACGGTAACAAGGATTAATACTTGGTTCCATGGCATTTGGCGGTTGCAACTGATTGACTCCACCAGCCTTCCATCCATTGTCATTGTAATTTTTGTGTAAGACCAAAAAAAAGAATTGTTGTGTTCAGGTAACATAGGCCAAAAAAAATAGGGTAGGTAGGTCGATTTAATTTTGATTTTTTTGATTTTTTTCAACTTACTAATATGAAAAAATCTTTACATCCTCTAGTGCAATTTTTATCATCTATGATGTTCCATGCTTTTCTGGTCAATTTTGTGGGATTTGAAAAAAAAACATAAACAAAAAGTTAGGGTAGGGCCAAAAATTTGGAAGATGGTCTGTAACTCTTTATTTAAGAATTAATTTGACCATTAGAACTATTTGTTCAAGCATGTGAAAAAAGAAGTTAGATCTGGGATGAGCATGACTATATAGAATTGAAAAACCCTGTGATGTATATACATGTATGTAATTGTATATATTTCCATGTTAAAATATGAAAAGCACTTTGTAAGTGATGGTATTTCAGTTCAATAATAAAAAAAAAAAAAAAGAGACGGATTTGTAGGTCTGTGTTGCCAAGCACTACCACACAAAGTGTCAGTTACACTAAGAAGTTGCCAACAGTAACCTGCATAACAACCCTGGTTTGTGTAGCAACCATCAAAAACGTATGTTATTCAGGTATTGTTGTGCCCCAAGGATAAACACAGAGTGTTGTTTCCCTGGTGATCCAAAAGGATAGAGTTAGCAAATAGTTTAAATTTTAATGTTGGTATTTGGTGGTTTCGCCATAAAAGACTCATCAGGTGCGAATTTGAAAAATAGTTTTAATAGAATATAAAAGGTCAGGGATAACTCTTTAAAATTAACCACACAATGTGCCAGACTTCTAGGATACCAACATGTTTCATGATGACTTAAGTTTATTTCAAAGTTTAAGTTCGTTGATAATCGGGAGCTAAGTCATAGTTCTGAGATATTTTATAAGTAAAATGGGCCACAAAGTAATCACAATGTATGCAGATATGGTCTAACTCTTGATACATGAGGAAAAGGACACCAATGAAGACGATTATTCTGCAATGATGCCTTTATTCTTTATCAATTCTATCTGTAAGATGATAATCATAAAACACCTGATTTAGTATGAAAACATGGCCCCAGGTATGTAACGTCCCTTATTTTTACATGTTTAGATAATTAAATCTCGCATTTTCTCATGTAATGTACCTAATTTATTTCACATCAAGAGTAATGCAATTTCACAAAATTGCAAATTAGATTTCAATTCAAAAGGGAAAACTGCTGGGACGATGCAAAATTATATCAGAGGCAAAATCAAACTGGAAGAAAGTTAGAATGATAGACCTATTTAAAATTGGGTTTCTGTGAAACATGTAGTAGACCTAAAAGGAAGTAATAAGTCAAGCGTACTTTTTATACTGGTGCCCCAGGCAAGGAGCTGCTATGCTTGTCTGGTCAGTTACTTGCTAAACATTTTTGGTAACGGTAACATTATTGTACATACAGTTGACACTCACCAGAAGTATGATAAGATTACATTTTAGTGATATTGATACTTTACCAATAAAGAACGTCATAACAATGTTATCTTTTTGAGAAAGAATGTCAAAAAAATAAGATTATAATTATAGGATCCAAAACAGAACTAAACAGAACTTTTCTACAATGTTATAACAATATTGAATGCTTGTCTGCGTCAGTACCACTCATAGCTTTAGCTACACCTCCTTATTTTGCACCCAATATTGATTTTATTTCTATGTAAAATTCTCTGACCCAGAGGGCCAGGTGGAAATTTTTACACCAGCCTCCCTCCTTCTGAAAGTCTCTAGATCTGCCCCTGGTTAAGATGGGGTCTGGTTATACTACATTTAATAGTATGAAGTAAGTCACTTACAGTAGATTGTCCCTTGTACTTCATCTTCCTGCAACAAAATGGTAAGACGAACCTATTCAATTTACAATTAAGGTTGTGAAAGTTGAAAGAAGCACTGTCTAAAGCACTTTAATTAGCCACCCTATTAACATCTAAAGGTGATGTGGGCAAATCATGGACTAAACACTTTCTTGACTAACACCAGTATAATTTGACAAACTTTTTTTGTATTATTGTGAATATAATATAATCTATTAATACATCATTTTAAAGGTTGGATTTAATTTCAACTAAGCATTTATTTTAAGTAATTCCTCTCATGGCCCTTCGTCCATTTTAAAGAAATGAATGATTTTGTTCTATAGAACATGAAAGAATGTGACATTTTGAAAACAGTTGTTGAAAATGTTGACTCTTCAAATTGATGTAATATGTGATGATCCACACTTGTTCCAGAATAATTAAACTGAATTTAGGTATTCTGGAACAAGTGTACAATCATATTATGATGGCAGTGGAACATTATGAGGTTTTGAGAGAAATCAAGAATAGTTTTGAAAATTCTTCAAATATGTTCCATTTTAATAATGTTTTTCTGGTTTGTAGCTTGCTATTAAAATGTTACTTTGGCTAACTATTGTATACTTCTATGATTGCTATTTTTTTATGATCTTATTGAAATAATGTTGAACAATCCTGGGTAACTTAACACCAATTCTCCCTACCACAGAGAGCATACTTCCTGTGGTTTACTTGCAGACTATCCCTAAACAGGGTGCATGCTGGGAAATACCAACAACACCAAGAGGCTTAAATACAGAAATTTCATTAATCCTGATATATATTCTAGCAAAGATGATGAGATCAATATCAACTATATTTTTAACATTGACATGTATTTCAGCATCTGAAAAATCATTTGTATTAGTCGCACAACAAAAAAGCTGCTAAGTTTGATCCATTAGATTATTATATGCCCAATAAACTGAGAAACAAAAAACAGGTGGAAGGTGTAAACTGGCTATGCAGAAGTAACCCAGGGTAATAAAGAATTAAAAAAAAGAAATCATTTGCTATTAGCATTAGTTTGATATTTGGCAAATATCAATTTATTTTCTGTAGTTTTCTATGTGCTTTTGTTAACATAATTGCTCAAAATTAAGTCCTTAAAATACTCTAAATCAGTGTGCTAGGGAGAATTGACAAATTCTGAACATGTTGAACATTGGTGTCACAACCAATTTCCCTAAGGATTAAAATGCTATTATCAAAAGCATGTGTTTTATTCTTTTTTGTCAAAGTTGCATTCTTTTATAAATGTTCCACAATATATTTTCACTTGATTAGAAACAGGATGCTGCAAACTAGCTTTCTATCCAAGTCCTCTATTTGTTGAACTGATCTAAAAATAGTGACAGTTAATTAAAAAATGACACCTTTTTGGCAGACGACTAACTCCCTTGTCAGCAATGTCCCTTTTGGGCAAGAAAATCGGGTCGAAATGGGGATGGGTCTTTAGACTTGGTTTAAATTGATAAGGTGGTGTTGGTGTGGTCAGTCCCTTTAAATTGATGATTGATTATGCCACAATCTCATAATACAGGGGCTGAAAACATTAGGTCTAACTTTAAATGTTTCCATTTCCAGTGATATAAGTTGTGTGTATAATGGGGAGAGGAGAGGTCCTGCCACCTGCTCTGTTATGTAGATTTCTATTTGGCAGTTGCTAAGTTACTGCACTATGTTTACTCCAGTCAACTTGCCTTGGCACACCGGCTCTTCTCTTATCATCTATGCTCTCTAGTTTCCAATAAATTACCATTCCAGTTGAAAAAAACACACAAAAAGGCGGACTACTTTTCCTGGCTACAGGCGAACCTTAATTCATTGTTCTGAGTCTCTGTTGCATTCTATTTATACAATTATATAAGGCTTTAAGAAATCATCGGTTGGGCCTTTCATTATGTGCAGACATATCAAGAGCAGGTTGGGTGTGATTTAGAAAAGTGATCTGAAGCCTGAAGCACCACCAACCCATGATCCAGTCTTCTTCTTTAACATAGTGTCAAAAAGTGTGATTTTATTTTATATCTTGCATATTTGTCATGTAAGCTTGTCAAGGCATTGACATACTGATTGCCATCCTGTCATGCAATTTGCACCTCTATTAGTCTCCCTCTAACCTGAAGTGGCATGGGAGGTTTCTAATGGCAAGAGTGTTTGTCTCAAGAGTATATGTATAATATACTTACACATTCTCTCTGTGTGCATAAGGGCTCTGCCAAAAGAATACAAAGAAAAACATTAAACTGCGTGAATCAAAGATATACACGCTGTAAATTTAATGAAAAATAATTGTGTTTAGTCTCATGATGGATATTTATATGTAAATTAGATCCTCAAATATGATGCTTCACCATGATTTAGGATCAATACAATCTACTCAAATACAACACTCCACATAATCTACCCAAATGTACACTACATTAAACAGCTTAAACTTATCTCAAAACCTTTTCAATTTTTTCTCAGAACCTTTAAGTTTTATTTCACATATTTATTCATAAAATATAAAAGACATATTTGTGAAACCTAAATTCTATGAAAATGATGTTGGTTGACAACAATAAAAAGTGCACAAAAAAGTTGTGGCTATAGACAAATATAAGGTAGATTACAGTTTTCTTGTCATATAGATATTTCAATGTTATTAGTATCAATAGTAATTGAACATTAGATGTGAGAGTTGGCAACATTCGCATTACATTCCTTATTTTCTATGCATACTGTTCAAATATTAATACTTTTAAATAGTCACAAATGAAAATACTTGCAAAAACATGCTAAGACATTTGAAAAGGGGAAAGAGCAAAAGATACAAATACATAATATCATTATAAAATAGGTGGTTCATACACCCAACTTAGTGACAATGTTGTAGACTTGATATTTATTACCAGACTTATCAGATCAATTATAATGTAAGGCTTGTGCCATGTTTTTTCAAAGTTAAGACATGTAGTCATTTGGATGAAGACATACAGAGTTCTGGAACTTATATTATTATTGAAAATAATTTTTTTTATACACACACACTACCCTGATTATCTTGTTCTTAGATATGATCATAATCTCACAATTGTATTATAACCAATCAATTATTGTCCATGAGGCAATACGGCTTTAATTATTCACTCACTTTTGAGAGGACAGGACAATAGTGAAAAATAGCTATTGGTGCACACTTGATACAGACATTTTATTGAATATGCACAATACCTTAAGACAGTAAGCCACCTGAATGGATTGTAGGGTAGTTATTAAGTTCACAGATCTGTGTTGGGAATACACAACTGATCAGTGTCCATACCAGCTTGTCAACTTGAGGATTGATGCAAAGACCAATTAATGGACTTTAAGAGATGATTGTCATTAATCTCTACCTTTGATTCTCAACCTCCAGTAGATTTTGGCAACCACTGTTCCCCTGTCAACAAGTTATTTCCAAAAATGCAAGCAAAGATGAATAGTATTTGTGAAGTCTAAGCAGTATTTAAATTTTCACTCACCTCTTTTAACACGAACAGGAACGTTCACCTACAAAATAGTTAACATAATTGGTGACAGCCAACACTACTTTTCAATGAATCTTACCAACTTAGGATCATATCAAAATCTACACCAATATCACTTCAGAAATTGGTCTTATACAAAATTTTCTAAAGGTTTTTAAGCATAGAATTATTTTTTGATCATTTCAAAAAAACTCTGAAAATCATAAAAAAGAAGATTATACTCACACTTTTAGCATCCCCCATTGAAATCATGACGGTCATGACAAGAATGCAGACCAGAATGGCAGCAGTAACCTTCATCTGAGGGATACACGTTATAAGGTCAGATACACAGTTATCATTATTTAATATTGATGCCAAAACATCTATGTCAGTTTCATCAAAATTAAGGTTTACCATGAAATATCTTGCAACTGCTTCCTTATAATTATTTACTAAAGCTGCCATATCTGCAGGGTCATTGAATATATTTGAACATATCCTATATTATCTATCATTTTTTCCATCATATGATATATCAAACTATATTTCAAGAAAACTTGTCAATAACATTTTTGCCTGGAGGGAAGTCTCAGATTTCGTATTCAGGCCCTGGTTTTGATTTTGTGACAAAAACAGGAAACATGGCTTTTTTGCCATTTTTAAAACCGTAATTTTCTAAATTTCATAAATTTAAAAGTAGGGCATCAACAAAATATGTCATTTCCTTCCTACTATAAAACTATTATCTACATGTATACTAAACGAGTTGATTGAGTTGATTGACTATGAGCTTACCTTAATTATTGACTTAGATATTTTGGTTTGAAAGATTTAGTATAAAACATGACTGTCAATACTGATCAATTTCTAATTCTATGCTATCACACATGGTTATCAATTTTACAGCATAATTTAGTCTGGTATCTGGTATCTAATAAAACATATTTGATTTTAAAATAGATAGTAGCAAAAATAATCAGTCTACGTTTTAGCGAAATGATCCATTATCACAGTAGTATATTGTTGTTTATCATTGATTGCTTGTTCAATCAATTCTCAGTATTGAATAAACATTGAATGTTTTCTGGATATTCTGTCCTTATCTTTGAGAATACTCTGATTTTAAAAACTTCAAGGCCAGAAAATAGATTAAATATATTTTAGGCTACACACAATTATACACTTCATACAAAATAAGATTCTCTGTTCATCTCTTTTTATAACCTTTTAGCTAAATCATAAATGGAATAATTATTAGGAAAATGCCTAATCAAAATTGGAAACAAATTGCATAAAAGTAGATGTAGCTGGAAAATGTAGATGTGTAACTGTGAATATAGGTGTAATTTATATTCCATGCTCGTGTAGTTGGAAACATGTGCAATCAGTCCCCCATGTCTGCTCACCTTTGAAATTGTCTCAAGTTGATGATGCTGTTGTCCCTTGAGTTAGTATGTGATCTGCCTTGACTGGGATCCTTCAAACATCTGTATTATACCTAGAGCAGTTTGCATTTTGTTTAACAGGAGAAGAGAAACCATCAATTAGAGCTGTCATCTCCATAATTATTATGACCTCACTAACATGTAATTAGCGTAAGTGACATCCATGACATTCAAAGTCTGAGGTATCTTACATCTTTTGACTGAACTCATGATCAGGGTCATGGCTTGCTATGCTTTATATTGTTAATTAGGAAGAAGACTGGTCCATGGATGGGTGAATTCATGTGGACATGTCATCCCCAGTGACCTCTAGCATGCATCATGATATCCCCATCTTTGATACCAATTCGTATCAAAGTCTGGTATGATCTGGGCCAAAGAGAGGTCACCTTCTACATGTTACATTCAAAGATTGCCAAGAACTCATGGGGCCATTTGGTGCATTCATGGATATGTCGGTTTGAAACTAAGAGATGGTTTAAATGAGAGGGATATATATCTAGTTTGTTAAGCAAACACATATAAGTGTTCAAACCTTTTAATTGATACTCATTGATAGGCTTACATTGTATTATAACCCCTATCGATTAAAATAAAATATCCCAGCCTTTTCAGCTATTAATTCCCTCCTCTTCCCAAAACCATAATAACTACATAGGAGGATCACACTGACAATTGATCCAGGGTCTGTCTTCTAGGGGGGGGGGGGCAGATATCTGCCCCCCCACCCCTCATGATTTACCTTACAAAATTTTTCCTCAGATTTGCCAAAACTACAAGAGTTCATTTTTGGTCTAGGGGGGGAGGAGGGGTGTGTGGAATTGCCCCTTTTGCCCCCCCTGGATCTGCCACTGTTGATCATAGTGTCTATTGAGACTCTTCATGATGACAGCCAAAGAAGAGAATGGATCATTATGACGACCGAGGTGAACCATAATGACAACTACTAAGATGTAGGATAATGACTACTGAGGTGGACCATAATGACTACTAAGTAGACGATATTGACTACTGACCTGGACTTCTGACATGGACCATAATGACTACTCAAGTGGACAATAAATACTACTCAGGTGGACCAGAACTCATACTCAGGTTCTTAGATGCACTAGTAAATTACTGGTGCAATTTTAATTGTGGTTATTTGCATACAATTAAAATTCTCAATTTCAAAAGATGCGATAAACAGAGGAAAGTGCAGGATATGGACAAAGTAAAGACATATATGTACAAGAACCATAATAAGACCAGATATACAGTGTTTGAGAAATTTGATTTAACACTGACAATTGGAAAGGCTAATGTAGGCTTAACTGTTGAGTAGATGAATAAGGTGATGACTGACTTGGACCACAATGACTACTGAAGAGGACCACAATGACTACTGACGAGGTCTGTACTGACCAATGGGGTAGACCATAATTATTGACTACTGAGGTGGACCATAATGGTGTATTCAGATATTACTCTGTCTACATCCTTGCCAATAATGCTATCTATTATAGAGAAGAGCCACATTTAGGGCATACAATGTTTTTCTATCGAGATTCATCTTTTGATTTCATCTTTTACACTTTGAATTGTAATTTCAGAAGATTACTGGGATGTCTTTCCAAGGATGAATAAATGTCAATTATAATGAATTTGAAAATAGAAATGATGTTTTCATTACACTTGGTATTCTGGGATTAAAATCTGATTGCAAAAATGTTCTACTGTGAATGGAGCTTAACCAAACATTACCCTGTGTAATTGAGTCATGGAGAAATAATTTTAACCCCCTGTCCCCATTCCAATCCTTCAATTTGTGAAAGACAGATCTGGAACATCTGAAAAGATGGCAGGAGGTGACAGGATCTAGGCTTTATACTAAAATGTCACACATTTGGATGGACACCTTTTTTTCATGCCAAGTTGAGGTGTCTATCGATGGCGAGGGTGCAGGATATGGTCTGGGGGTGGGGGGTGGGAGGTTATACTCACTGTGCCAACTAGTGCATGTACCCATGTTTGAAGAGTCTATTTAAAGAGTCTATGTAGGTCTCTACTTTATAGATCTTGTGCAGATGATGTCCCTAAAAGGATTAACCATACTGGTTATTATTCAAAATCCAAAACACCTAGATCACAAATAAGGGAGTTTCAGATTCTCCAAAGAATGATTACACAAATATTGTACCTTTTGTCTCAGTTTTACAATGTATTTCAAAAAAATTTCATAATGGCCACACTATTGTGTCTTTTTAATACACAAGTTTTATTTGCCTCACAATGTCCCCACCCGGCTGGTATAAAACCCCTGCCTTGCCTACACCCCTCTTGGGGTCCATGTGCAAGGTT
The DNA here is from genome assembly GCA_936440205.1 of Lepidonotus clava. Classification (NCBI taxonomy): domain Eukaryota; kingdom Metazoa; phylum Annelida; class Polychaeta; order Phyllodocida; family Polynoidae; genus Lepidonotus; species Lepidonotus clava. The sequence goes on from OW387137.1 coordinate 54,865,815, forward strand.
AGCATCTGCACCAGAGGAAAAGCACGTGGCAGGTTTTGAAATGTTGCCAGTAACATTGTAGACATGATTCAAAAGACAGATATGTAATTTCTTGAAGATTTCAATTCTTAATGATATAAAGAACAATAAATGTAATTTCTTCCCATATAACAATGTTAAGTCTCCACAAAACTACTTGGCTTGAAAATACAAACTAACTGTGGGGTCCCTTGAAACTTATGACCTGGTTCTGCTGGTCCCCTCAGTCCCCTCATCCCAGACTTTAAACAAGAGGATTGGCTGGTCAGTCCTACTACAGCTGGTTTCTAGGAGGTAACCAGTGGGGAGCAACCTGACTGCATGTGCCGGTAAAGAAACACTGTTATCTAAGTAATACTTAATGACCATTTGGTTACAAAATTATGCATTCTTATCCTTAAACATGAAAGGGTAGATTAGAAAAACTTTACAGAGATCCCTAGTTGCTTCTGAAATTCTATTTATTTTTTTTATTTATACTTAATTCACCTAATAAAACTCATGAATAAAATATGAACAATTGTTACCCCTCTAGATTTGGAAATTGGTAGTCACATGGCTATGCTGATCACATGGCCATATCTGTACAAGGTCTATTGCAACTTGAAAGGCCTATAAACTTAAACGGGGGCAAATGGCAATGGCTCAGAACAACGTTGAGACCTCTGACACCTGTTTGACCCACTTTGCCTAACAGAATATAGTAGTATGACATTATTTTCTTAAATCAGGGCCATAGATAGGCTCAAAACTGAGTGTACTCACTTAAGTCATAATTACAGTATATTCAATTACAATTAAGTTTACACATTTGCAATTTTTGCTATTATTTCATTGTGGAATTGTGTTATGTTTTAAAAACTGAGTTTAGGCACTTGCAATTCAGTGTCTATTTGAGACACAAACATCATGTATATCTTCCATTGCCTATTTTATAGACAGAATCAAAACATACAAGAATATCATACCAACAACCAAGACACAAATGGTACCTAGGAGGCTGTGCAGTAGTAAGAATGTGGAACCTAATCAGTGTACACATTTAACCTGGTAGAGTAGAACAGTAAAAACCTATGTTGTACAGGCCCGTAGCCAGTGGGGGGGGGGGGGGGGGGTTCGGGGGGTTAATATGAACCCCTCCTTGGACGAACATTTCTCTATTTTTTGATGTAAAATATGACAATAAATAAAATACATATGCATTCAGCCCTTTTATTCAGAAAACGAACCCCCCCTGGATAAAAGTAGGCGCAAACAAACTTGGATCTCCCTCTGAGTGCCAAAGGAGTGTTTTTACCCGAATGACAAGAGGACGAAATCAGCATCTTTTTAATAGGCATGATATAACTCAATTTATTTCAGCCTGGTAATTGTACACCATTACTGCTACGTATCTGATGTCCCACACACAATGCCATTCAGATATGTTGCCATGAAAAAAATAATTTAAGGTGGATTCAAATTACCGTACACTGCAGGTTTTTGCTGTGGTTCTTTCTGTCTCAACCCCATTCGCCATGGCAATTTTTCACTGCGATATAAAAATTGCAAACATGAAAAAATACAATTTTGACTAAACAGTTGCATAACCTTTTACATTGATAGGCCTACCTCCTATGTAAACCACAAACATATTTTCCAAAATTGATAATTATAAATCCAAGAAGAGTGGAATTATATCTCAGGTCGCAATGAAGAAGTGCCCAGGGGCTAATGGGTCAAAATTATCTTGTAAAAGATTATTTTGGTCACATCCAAGCAACAAGGGCTGCGATGATCGGATTTTTCTAACGTTTACAGATCGCAGCAAACCTTGCGAATAGCCCTTCAAAGTGTGTTCGTGCTATGCGATGTTTGCTACAATAAAGCTACAATAAATTATTCTCACAATAGATCTCTCTCTAAAATCTCATGGATGATACAAACAATATCCAACGTGTTGAATATTAATTTTGATGTTCGAAGATTGCAGCAAACCTCGTCAAATAGTGAGAATGGCCCTTGAGTTGCAATAAGTAAGACTCAGGCCAGAGGATGTCTGTTTTTCTGAGATATATTTACTCAGAAATCTAAAAAAAACCTGCAAAGTAAAGGTAAATCTCCTTGCTTTTGGCTGTTTGAGTCATTCTGTCCAGTCACTATGTCAATTAATGAAAAAATATAAAAAACATTCAAACCAACAAATATAAAAGGAACACCTGTATAGCAGCTCTCGCACACGTTCTCCTAGCGAGTGTGAATTAAGAAATATGGTATGCGCGAAAAAGTAGCCCAACAGAGTAAAAATCTTTGAACGTAAATAATATTGCAATGCTTAGCTTAATGACATTTTTGTTAGACGGTTGGTGAGGGTTAGGGAACAAAATATGTTCGCACAGTGATTTGTAAATAACAGTGTTGTTTTGCTTCCTATTGTTCTCATGATGTAAAAACTATTGAAACCACAGAATTATATCACAATACATGAAATATCTTGAACCAACAGAGTTATAGCCCAATAAATGAAATCTATCGAATCCATGTAATTATATCCCAATAAGTGAAATCTAATGAATCCATAGAGTTATATCCCAATACATGAAATCTATTGAAGCACTATAACTTATAAGTTATATCCCAATAAGTGAAAGCTATTAAACACACATAAATTACATCCCAATAAGTGAAATCTATTGAGCCCATAGAGTTATATGCCAGTACCTGAAATCTATTGAACCCATACGGTCATATCCCCAAAAGCGAAATCTATGAAATCCATAGAGTTATGTCCCAATATGTGAAATCTATTGAATCCATAGAGGTATATAGCATCAAGTGAAATCTATCAAATCCATGGAATTATATCCAGATAATTATGTCCAAATAAGTGAAATCTTTCGAACCCAAAGAGTTATATCCCAATACACAAAATCTATTGGATCAATAGAGTTATGTTACGAGTTACATTACGTGAAATCTATCTTACCCATGGAATTATATCCCAATAAGTGAAATCTATTGGATCCAAAGAGTTATATCCCAATATGTGAAATCTATTGGATCAATAGAGTTACGTTACAAGTTACATTACGTGAAATCTATCTTACCCATGGAATTATATCCCAATAAGTGAAATCTATTGGATCCATAGAGTTATATCCCAATATATGAAATCTATTGAATCCATAGAGTTATATCCCAATGATTGAAATCTATCAAATCCATGGAATTATATCCAAATAAGTGAAATCTATTTTACCCATGGAGTTAAATCCCAATTCCTGAAATCTATGAAACCCATAGAGTTATATCCCAATAATTGAACAAAGGCGGTAGGTCTGGTTCGGTAGTCACAAGACTGCTTTATTCAAGAAGTTACCTTTCATATGCCTTTCTTAGATCAAAATCTCTTTTGATTCTACTCACATGCCATCACTTTGGCAATATCATTACATCCATTTGCAGCAGTTTTATGCCACACATTATCGTTTTGTTCCAGATACTCAAACGGCATAATCCCCTCTAAACGACTTATGACCCAAACATGAAGTCAGGCACTACGAAAAAATCATCTCCATAAGGATACAATTAGACATATTTATTTAACAATCTGATCTATTATCGCCCACCCTTGGCATGATTCTCCATACAATGAATAGTTGCTTTCCAGTATTAATAATGCAGGTTAATTTTGCTTAATTTTGTAGACAAAAACATAGGATAATCTATAGAAAGTTTACAAATATTTTGATTTGTCTACTTATTTTTCAGCATACATCTTGATCTGCAGGTACAATGCAGTAATTGAATACAAGTGAAGCCGGCTGGGGCTAAGTGGGCCCCTGGTAAATTCAGCCCTGCAACAAAGTCGGCCCTGTGGTGAAGTTGGTCCCCTGGCAAAGATGGCCCCATTATGGGTATTACAAATTTAAAAATCATCACATCTTTGTAGCTTTAAAATTGAAGAAATCATGTTCCATGATGATGTCATATTATCTTTTTACATGTCACAAATCTTAAAGGCATAAAAGTGACCATGTTAACCTGCTGATTTCAAGGGTAGCCTACTGTAGTGATCGAGGGACTGATTCAGTAAGATTGCAATGGCCACAAAGGGCTGAAATTCTGAGGACCTGGCACAATCAGGATAGATGAGTCGTGTTTATTTGGTTAGCGTAGCCAGGGTTTTATTCTTCTCTACCACACCATTCAAATTCACCTTGGGACCAAGTTCATTGTGGTGTGACTTGACCATCTTCTCCTGTTCTCCATTTTGAGGATCAGGACGGATGGGGAACACACTACATCTGATTAAACTGCAGCATGGGGGACCTAAAATAACAGACACAACAAATTGTTAAATTCGTAGGTCTACAATCCTATTTTACTTAATGTTTAGAAAGTTCTGTTCATTTCGTGGAAACCTATGCATTGCATAAATAGGAATATTTAGCAATAGCGTTTTTGTTGTCTGTATTCAAAAGCATCAAAACGCCGTTCAGAAAACTGAAGTTTGAAGAAATGCTACTTACTGAAATCGGAACCATGCAGAACCTACGAGAAGAAGAAAATAAAAAGAGTCTATGTACACCTTTTTCAAATGATAGTTTCAACTCAAGGGCATGCATTAAAACTATGTTATATCAAACCTGCATCCGACTGTCTCTTTATATAGTAATAGAGGGGTCTATTAAGGTCATTGTCTTTTAAGAAATTGTTACACATCGGATAAAATTAAAAGCATCAAATTTGGTATGAGACACCTCTGACACATAACTATCAAATCTGGAAGGGGAGCCACCTTGAAATATCAATAGGACAGATGTGGGGGCCAAAAAACCAATATGCCTGATTTTTGCAATTTATTTTTGTTAACAGACTCCACTAATATACGAAACTAGCATATTGGTTCACAAACTCCCATTCTATATTATATAATATGGGATTGTGAGCTAGACTGGTGTTGTTATGCTTTACTTATTATACATCAATCGAGCGGCATAATATCTAGTCTCGCTTGGTTCTTATTGAGGATATGTTCCATGTTTTGTCAGACTGAGTGATGTTAATAACTAGTCTTTTAGTTGCTTGCGACTTGATGATGATTAAATAAAGATGACTATAATAATTATCGGGGAGATTCTTCTTCATTTATTATTGTGGTAGCTAGCTCTACATTGTTAATTCAAATAGATTGCACTTCGAATGTTAATCTGTCTGTAAGTGGTAGAGACTTCATGGTAAAGTATGCGGGCCCATTCCCGTACAAAGAACATGCACTTGGCAAGAGGTAATTTTATTATATCCATTGAGACATCCTGAATATACAAATAAATAGTCAATCCCATCCATACAATTTATGCCATCTCATAAGCAAACAACATCAGTAAGATTCCAAGCAAGTATAGCTATGGTTAAGCTTCCCCTTTCGAGGTCCGTAAATACCCGGCTAGTGGGAACATCACCTCCCGTCAAACCTACACCGAGACCATTGGTGGGATCTCCTTTGTGTCCTGTACTCTGTCCATAAGGCTAAGCCTAAGCTATCCCGATCCTTACTATCACCAATGATAGCCGTAGCTACTGCTTCTAACACTACCCATGTGATTCCGACTTGTATGTCAGACTATTACTTCCATGTGTTTGTCTTGAAGTCTATGATGGTCTGCTCACGCCTTTATATAGTGTCAGCCTTAGGCTAGGCGCTATACACAGGTACTCTAACTCTCATCAGATTCTCACTAGTTCCATATATTCCTCATTCATACCTATACTAAAAGCTAATCTTATTATTAGCCCTATACTAATGTCATCGTAAATGGTTGAAACTGTTAGCTTCATAATGTCCTCCTAAGCTAAGTTCTCTATCTTCCGCGTATCATAAGCATGACGTTCCCTAACAGTCTTCTTATTGCACCTATTTCCCATGTATACCTGTGCATACCTGTCTAGGAGTGAACTAACTCAGTTATCACTATCTCTGTATTGAGGCGCCAACGTCTACAACAACTTGTATGCTATATCTAGCCACAAAACAGGAGCGCTGCTCGGTGCCTTGCTATAACATTAACTTACCAAATCACAAAGTTCTCCTGCCAAACTTAGAGAGGTCACAATATCTAATATTAGTATACTAAAAAATATTGTAATCCTTTTTGTACTGTGCTCCAGTGCAATTGCATGAAGTAAACATTGAGGTTGAAACTGGATATTTCTGATAACATTGTTTTAAAAATTGTATTGAAAATGTCAAAGAATTTCATTAAAAACTAATATTACATTTCGAACATTTCCAAAAGTGAGTATGTAGGCAAAGAAGGAAAATGAAATGAACGTAACATTATGAGCAAATGATAACTTTCATTCTGGAAACATTTTAAGCTTTTGTCACGTGGCACACAGCGTAGGATATTACATGCTAGTAAAGGAAAACTAAAGGAGTCAACATTACTTACACAACAAGCACATTGGCATCGCTTTCCACATGCATTATTGTCTGAAAAACAAAGAATTATATTTCATTAATTATTATGACGGTGATAGGCTACTAATCAATTAGACATTTCTAGTAAATGTAGTACACAATTGTTATTCAAATGCTATACAATTTTGAGTAATAATGATGATAGATTGATCACCAACATGGCGGCCAGACCCTTCTGGGCAGTTGTGATGTCATCTGCACAATGTCAATATTTAGATTTTAGCTAAATATGTAGGTGTACCATCTAATGTTTATCCAGGCATGCTTACAGATAATGACTGATATATCCTAGGATGTCCAAGATGAAAAAGCTATTTCGAGTAACGACTGTAAATATCTTAAAAGATTGTAGATAAAAAACAGCTAGAATTGGCACATTCAAATGCAAAGGTTGAATAACTACACAACGTTTCACAATATAAGAAACTGATTCCTTACCTCTCTTGATACGTGCAAGAGCCTTCAGCTGGAAGAAATCATAGTTTTAATGATTGATTTATATATTGCATTAAACAAACTAAGGAAAGGAAAATAGTATAATCTTGCTGTTATTAAGAAATACCTTTATATTTGAATGTTAGAATGTACTCTCAACGATCGTTTGTGATATTCTTTTAGAAAACAAGGTAGAAAAGGGCCGGGGTTTATCTTGCATTTTATTCAGTGACATCAAAGCTTTCCCCCCATGTTTCTGTTTTTGTAATAAGAATACCAGGATTTGTTTTGTGTGATAGTATCTCTTGATAGTGTTTTTTTTGTGTGTGTGATCTCTTGATAGTATTTTATTCAACTTCTAAGCTTAACCCTTGTTTACTAGGGTCGTATAATATAACATATCAATTTCAGGCTTTATCTCACACATGCGCATACAAAGTATTAATAATATTTTATTGAATTATAGAAATTACCAATTAAAATTTGTATTAGAAAATACTATGGTAAGTTCATTATTTAGTGTTCATAGAGGTTATAAAGTAATATCTTGGTTTAGTTAAACCATTTAGGCAAGTTCTACCGATTAATGACTATTCCTTGTGATTTGATATTGTCTCTCTATATCTAAAGGCCATAAATAAAACTGTACAACATACTACTGGGGTGACGACCAAAGAAATTTCATGACATTTTTTTTTCATCCACGCATCTACAAATTCCTCCAGAAAATATTCAACCATCTAAAAAAATTATGCGTGAACATGTAAAAAGATGCATGATGGATTTGTGAGTAAAATTTCCATATAAAATACATGAATAACATATAGATATTCATATGTAATACTTCATTATATCTATTAGAAACATATTGCAATATGATCAGAATTTTATTAACCCAAAAAGAATTTCATGAATCCAAATTTTTTTCCACAAATCCAAATGTTGGAATTGTGGATATACGATTTGTGATTTTTTTTTTTGGTCGCCATACCTGTGCATGATATATGATATTACCATTTCCCCCTACCTATTACAAACTTGCTTATTGAAGACGTACCCATTCAGTTATGGTACCCTTACTGTTTGAAAAGGTCAGACACAATTGAACTCTGTCTATAATCTCCTTTAAAACTACCCTGAAACAGCAATGAAGACTACACAAATTTCGCGATAATCATTTTGAAAATACAAAAATAATTTGGTGGAGACTGACCAAAATGGAACTGTCGCAGAGTAGTTCTGTTACATCGCTTCTTGCCTAGGTATATAAATCATGTTTGATTGATAAAATAATTGCATTGTTTAGTTTGTACTTAAAAGACTTAAACTTACAATTTGGGCATCGGATGACTCGAACACAAACACCATGGCAATAATGACCATCAGAATGGAGATCGTAGCCTTCATCTGGGAACATTAATAGCAAAATTAATTGTATGAGTGGAAAATGTAATACTCATTCTGTCCCAGTACAGGTTATATCCTTTTCTCACATCAATGGTTAAATATTTAGTTTACAGTGAACATGTGTAGGGTCTATTTACACCTCATGTGTTAATGCATCTCTCTTGGTATCAATCTTTATACTAGGTTATTTAATGATCTTCTTGACAATTTAGAAGTGACTTTGATCTTGGGTTTGTTAATAGTTGTTACTAGTAGATACACATGAGGTAGCTTAACCACCTGTGACCTACTAAGCTAGTTCTTCACTCAGTGGATAATCACTTGCTTGCTGATGTACATTTGTATGTTTATTAAAGTTATAAGTAGTCATATCATTCTAGTTTTGGTGTATCGAAGATCTTGCTGTGTACAGATAAAGCAATTAATCAAAATTACAGGAGAGTCAGATGACCAAAAGATGAACATTCTATGTACTGTGTAAAATTGACAAATTAACTTACTATTTCGTAATCTACAAAACAAAATAAATAGTTAATCTCCCTGCTCTCCATTTGGTCCCCAGATGTCAGTAAAGTGAATATGATTTAGAGATACATCCTTTGTTCTTTTATTATTGTAGTCTTAAGGTTAAAAGGATTAATTAGATATTACTTGCCGACATATCAATTTGCAAAGATTACAGCAAAAATTAAGACAATTGGCAGAATAATGCGGAAAGGCCAAATAAGAATTTAAGAAATCTTCTAATCCAAAACCAGTATCAGACAGTGAAAAATGCTGTGATCTCTCTTTGATATCATTTTAAAGTAGCTTCTCACCTCAATAAAAATCTATTTTCTAGTAATACTTGTTCATTGCATGTTAGTATCAACTAGTAGGATTGAAGATGGTGCTTTTAAATGTCACAAGTCACAAGTATTTTGAAACAGATTAATTTGAAATGGGATCATTTCCAATTTGTTCTTAACATATAGATACAACAATAGATTCAACACTGTATGTGCTCTACCTCAGAGCTGAAAGGGCCTTGTATAATTGTGATATTAACTTTTGAGTCCACTATACTATGTTTATCATCTGTGATGCATCTCTGAGAGCAAACAGACCTTTTTGTTAATAGTGCCTTTTTGAACTGCAAGCCATGAGAATAGAGTCTACAGGTAAACACCTTTTTTGTGACAGGTACTTTAAACCAGGGTCAAACAATTTCCATAGCGACTACAGTTAATTCCCCAAAATCTTTTGCTAAACTCTTTCCTTAATGAAGGAAAGCTAGGCAAAAATAAGACTTTTCAAATGTAATTTATCTGGACTCACCTTTATTGACTCAGTAATGCGTGCGAATGTGTGTCTCTTGCGTTCAGATCTATTTCTGCGGGGTCCTTGAGCATCTGTATGAATATGCAGCCTATTGCAACTTATATACACCCTTCATATAAGTTAACACAAAGAAGTCAATGCATGTGCAATCACGCCAACACCCCTTGCTCTACGGATGGGCAGTTTCATGTGGACACACCTTCCCCACTTCTCCACTTTATATGATTGATGTCCCGTTAAGGCTGGTTTCCACATGCTGTCAAGTTTTTGTTCATCAGTGGCCAACTTGAATGGAAGCCTACCAACCAATTTGTTAGCACTGTTTACACCAAGATATTCAAATCTATTTGATCAGGGCCCATATCTACGTAACTAATTTGGTTAATCAGGGAAACTTTGATCAGGGTCCCATGATCAGTGATTTTGCCTTATACTAAAATTCATTGTGTTATTGCGAAATAGTGTCAAAGAGGAATCATTATTTGTAAAATTTATTCATGATAGACAGAATTTCTGATCATGGGACCCTGATAAAATTTTCCCTGATCAGCCAAATTAGTTACAAAGTTATGGGCCCAGGTAAGTTGGCAGCTGACAAGTGGAACTTGTCTGCTGAAAATTAAAACCCATTTATTTACCTACAATACGGGCATTGCCATGTTGACTTCATCCTCTCCACCAGAGAACTCCTTCCGCCCAGACTATGTGGGAAGACAACATTTGCAAATTTTAACATATTATTTCATTGACCTCATGTGTAAATTTTCATATTTTGATGAATCTATGGGCTAAAATCCATGAAAAATGCTTACAATTGCAGATGTAGAAAGAACAAAAAAACCAACAAAACACAGACTATACTGCTGCTGCCATTAATTTTAGTATTTCCTACGAAAAATAGATCTGTGAAGACAATGTGGTGACAAAAACAAGGTTTCGGAACCCGTGAGGGTAAATCAATGTGTTTCCTGTTGTTTAAATCAATATTTATTGATCGAATATGACAATTTTGGTAACATGCTTTTACTCTAGGTGGATACTATATCTGTGTGTATTAACACTAGCGCAGTAATTGTAGCACAATTATTGTACTACAGTAAACATTGAATGAGTCCGATTGTAAAGATGGACATCATATCTGAAGTTCCACTATATTTGATCTAAGTCAACACTGTATCGGTGAAAAATAACGACATTTTCTCCATGAGGAAGTTTAGTACATGGGAATTCACTTGGTTTCACATGCTAGGTCAGAGGTAAATAAATCCAGTTCCGATCTTGGATGATATGCAAACAGCTATCCTAGGTCACGTTGCAAGGGAGCATGACTAGGCTGTTTCTTTATTGTACTACAGTAAACACCTTTCTATCGGTGGGGACTCGTGTGGAGTGTATGCAAAGCGCTCAGTATTTGAACCACTGTGCAAGCCCGGCCGGAGCAGGGCAGACCTGAAACCGCCCGATACTGCCACGGAGCTTCCATGGTGAAGTGGCAGCATTCACACTATGCTACTTAAGGGTGAGAATTGCTATGTATGATCAGACATAATTATATAAACCAATAACTGTACCTCAGCCAAGCGAAGTCTGTGTTTTGGATTGAGCGCACCAATTCGTGGACTTTCTCTACCACTTTAACATTATATCAAAAGTAAAATTAAGTTCCCCATATTACCCATATTATCCATATTCATAAGTAATAACCCCCTAATAACCCCCAATGAACCTAACTAATAGCATTCAACACCATTAATCAAAATATAAAACACAAACGCCTCGAAAGGCGTTCAACGCTTTCTTGAAGAGAAGAGGGTGCCTAAAAGTGCACCCCTTTTCTCTTTCAAGAAAAACAAATGCACTCCGCTCCGCTCGTGGGTGATCGGAGTGGCGGTCGCGGTTTGGCCGTCGGTGCATTTTGGGTGGGAGGGTGCATTTTGCACCCAACGTCCAGGGGCTGTCCCATAACAAAGACAGTTCAATTAAAAAAACAAAAATGTATGGGGAGCGTTTATGGTTCGGTTTCATTAATTTGTTATTCTTTTGTTTTGTGAAAGAGAAAAACCCATGTTATCACAGTTTCCACTTTTAATTTGGTATTCTTTTGTTGCGTTCCACATAAAATATTGTTATGATGCCATCTCTTTTGATTTGTCATTATTTTATTTCATTACAGGAAAAACACTCTTATTTTATCGAAACCAAACAAAATGGATTGTTTTTCATTAAAAGTGTCATTCAGTACATTAACCTTTGACCGGGTAAGACGTGGTATAGATTCCTCAACTAGAAAAAATGGAAAGTGTAAAGGAAATTGCATTTGACCCAAGACTACAAGGACCTTTCACATGTCTTATCGCTGGACCTTCAGGATGTGGTAAAACTCAATTAGTGTTTGAGATTATAGAAAAGGCGAAAGCTGTAATAAATCCACCAGTAGATGAGATTATATATTGGTATGGACAATGGCAAGATGTTTTCAAGAAGTATCAAGGAAAAGTTAAATTCAACGAAGGTCTGCTTTCAAGGGAAGAACTTTTACATGGAAAAAAAGATTTATCTAAACATTCTCTACTTATAATAGACGATCTGTTAGATAAATAAGATGCACCTCTTATAAGAGATCTATTCATAAAAGGTTCTCACCATAGAAATATGAGTGTTATATTCATAACTCAAAATTTATTTCTTCCTAATAAGGATTTAAGAACACTTAGTCTGAACTCTCATTACATGATAATTTTCAAAAATCCAAGAGATATGAGTCAAATTCATGCTTTATCATGTCAAGTGTTTCCAACTCATCCTGGTTTTCTTACTAACATACACAACAAAGAAACATCTGCGAGACACTCATATCTATTGCTGGACTTCAAGCAGACTACACCCAACACGCTAAGGGTGTGTAACAGCGTGACTACACCTCTCAAGACAACTGTATTCATTCCTACTACACGGAAACAATGAAGTCTAAACAACTCGCGCTCATAAAGAAACACCTTCCTCTATTGAGACATCTCTCTAAATGCACTGGTAAGGAGTGTAAACATATAATGATGGGAATGTCTAATGAGGTGATAAGGTTGATAGCGCAAATAGGTGTGAATATTATGAATAAAAACTTGCACATCTCCAATAAACAAGCAGTCAGTCGTCTATCGAGGTACAAGAAACAACTCAAAGGTCTTACCAAGTCTTCAACTACAGTAGGACACAAACGTAAGATTCTTGAACAAGAAGGTGGCTTTATTGGTACTCTATTGGGATTAGCTGCTACAAACGAATGCTGCTCGTTCATCCAGATGTGTTGCAAAGTTCTAACAAAGTGGAAATGGAGAGTTCAGCTGTTTCTGGCAAAGTTGATTCTCCGCCTCCCGCCAAACAAAGTGACAGGGATTCCTTTTTCAAAAGGTCAATGGTAAAAGAAAAACTTGAACCTACAGCATCTACCGTGGAGCGTCTTTTTACAAAAAGAAATTGGTCGTGTATTGAACAATCCAACGATGAGCAGAGAAGAGAAAACCGAGAGGATTACTTATGCCGAAGTTACTACCTCATAAGATGGAAAAATCACTAGAAAAAGTTCTGGGTTCTTACCATAACTCTGTGCGTAACCTCTACAAGACCTTGGCCAAATCACGAAAACAGTTTACAAAGGACAGCCGTCTCATTCTAGGAGACACACCTATAGATGAAACTCATTTGACGAACCTTCTTTCGAGTGCAGTGCGACCGACTACTAAGAAGCAAGCCAGCTTACCAGGTCAGAAACAATTCGTCCAGATTGTTAAGAAACTAAATCCGAAAATGACATACATAAGGAACTACAACATGAAGGTTTCTGACAGTGAAGAGGAGCATGAAGAGGAGGAGAGACCTAGGCGGAAAGAGAAGACTCCTCAACAAGAAGGTCATGGTAGAAGTAAGAGACATCAACACTTTACACCATTTGTAAAGTGGTCTACAAGGCTCTGAAGAAAGACGTGATTAATCACTTCACTGATCCTATATAGCCAGCAAGCTTCACAAGTGCATCCAAAATAAAGAAACACTATTTCAAAAAGACTGACATCAAGCATATTGAAGATGCACTTGAATCTGTGGATGCTTATACTAAGCACAAACCATTCAAGAGACGATATCCTAGGCATAAAACACAGACTTTTGGAATAGATAAACAATGGCAAATGGACTTGATAGATATGCAACAGTTCAAAAAGTATAATAAAGGCAATTCATATATAATGGTTGCCATAGATGTCTTCTCCAGATTTCGATTTGCACAAGCTATAAAGAGTAAAAAAGCCACAGATGTTAAGGAAGCTTTCAAAGTTATGACAGTTAAAAGATGTCCTAAATACCTTCAAACAGATAAAGGTAAAGAGTTCCTGAACAAAACTTTTCAGGATTACTTGAAAGAGAGAGGTGTAACTTTTTTCACTGGAGAAAATGATGACATGAAATGCTCTATAGCAGAAAGGTTCAACGGCACCATACAACAGAAAATGTGGCGATACTTCACTCACATGAAAACATACACATACATAGATGTACTTCAAGATCTAGTGCATTCTTACAACCACACCTTTCATTCTACCATAGGCGGTCGACCGGTAGATGTTAATAAAGATAAAGCCGACTGATTGTTCTATCATTTGTACGAAAGAGTGAGAGATAAAGATTTGAAGAAGAAAAGGAAACCTTTAATGAAAAGTGGTGATAGAGCACGAATTCTAAGAAAAAAGAAAACCTTTAATCGTGGATATTAACCAAATTGGAGCGAAGAAATATTCACTGTAAAGAACCCGAACTATATTAAAGGGTATGGAATCGAAGATGCCCTTCAAGAAGGAATAAAGGGGTGGTTTTATCCTCAAGAGGTTCAGAAGGTGAAAGTTGCTCCGAGGAAGCAGTACACAGTCGAGAGCATCCTTAAATATAGAGGAATAGGTGCTAAAAGAGAAGCACTCATTAAGTGGAAAGGGTACGGAGACAAATTCAACAGTTGGGAGCCGGTCAAGAACATACAAAAATGGATTTTACCTGCACTCTACCTAGTAATTCCTCTACTAAGACCTTTCCAGACAACACTCTGAGCACTTACAGAGTTCTTTTACAGAAGTATATGGTACTACCAGCTGACACAGACTGTGCATTATCTGAAATAACGCTTCCAGTAAAATGGTACAATGTGCGGAAATCAATTTTCTACCTTCTCAGCGCAGAAGCACCGATTGAAAAGAAGTAACAGAACACCGCACCAACTAAGGTCAGAGCTTCCCACGGTTCCGATGAAGATACTTCTTCTCCTGGTACTTCCACAACTACACCTGGAACTCCAGCTGATTCAATTACAACACCGCCCCTACCAGACTGACGAGTCTTCTGGAGGGTTTATTTCAGCTGCAGTGTCAGCTGTAAAGACAGCTACTGAAATTATTCCTTCATTTACTGCTTCATACTCTCCCCCTACACCAAGTTCTCACACTTCCGACAGACCTACCCCTCCTAAGAAACCTAGAGAAGGAATTACTCCATTACAATCACCTCCGACAAGGCGCGTTGAAGCTATTACTCGACTAAAGTGTGAAATAGAGAGCAGTAGGAAAAAACGTGACAGAGAACCGTTCCTAACAGATATGTTTAATACTGATTTGGTGACCCACATGCATGAATCACCCCCAAAAAGAAAGCTAGAAGTTGAAATGGAGGGAGCTAAAAAAGAAGAAAACGATGACGATGACGATGAACCAGAGCCCTCAGAAGTATCGAAGAAGCTGATGATGATCACCCAAAATGGTATTGCACTGTCCCCTGGTGTTGAAAAACAGTACTATCAATGGTTATGGCTAGACTAGGAAACAAGGTACTTTTGACGTTCTGATTTAGTTAAGTTTTGACTTAACCTAACCAGAACGTCACTGAGACATGGTGATTAGGTGAGGTCAAGACTGAACCTAAGCACAACGTCACTGTGATGTCACAATTATGTAGGGTTGAAACCTTACCTTAAAAGAACGTCACTGTGACATCATCATTGGGTATGGTTCAGACCAACCTAAAAACAACGTTCTTTTGACATACTGTTAAGGTGCAGTTAAGACCTAGCTTAATTAGAATGTCACAAAGACATCACAATTTTGGTCACAGCGACGTTTCTATGAGCCATCAAATAAATGTCGCTACAACGTCGAAATCTCACGTAACAAGAACGTCTCTTTAGGTTTGGTTACAACTTCTCTCAGTCAGTACGTATCAGTTGTGTACTTTTTAAGTTATGTCTCTATGTCACCTAATCAACGCGTCATAACTACATTCTTTTTAGGTTTGGTCATAACCAAACATAATTAGTTTGTATCAGTTATGTTCTGTTTGAGTTATGTCTCAACCACACCTGATTGGCACGTCACTATGATGTTACATTGTAAGGGGGTTCTAACCTGATGTTTATAGAATGTCATTATAACGTTCTTTTTATGGGATGTCATAGCATCCCCCTAAAATCACGTAACTGTTACGTAGTTTTATGTTGGTTATAAACCGACCATAATGGTTCTGTTACGTCCCTTCTTGCCTGGGCCCATTGTTGAACTAAGATAAATTGTGATGGGTCAGCGAATCGGGGAACCATTGTACAGAATGATAACGACACACACATCCTCCCAGAAATATTTATCTTAAGGTTTCAGAATCCCAAGTGTAACATGTATACATGTATATTTGTATATATATAATAACAGAATAGGTGGTGGATACGTCCATCTTAACTTTGTAGACTTGGGTTTTATCATAAAATATGTGATTTAGCTAAATAACATGTTTCGAATTGTCAGTTGATAGTAGAATCGTCATGCTGTGTATATTTCTACTGCAGATGGAAGTAATGGTTACTGTCCATGAGTTCCATTAGTGTGTGGCAATGGATCCAGAAATCAATGTTAAAAGTTATCTATGGGTTGCATTGATATGCCAATTTGAAAGTTACATATACTTGCTGCACTCCAAACAAACATGCCTTGTCTGTGTAGCTGCCACTGCCACTCCCAGGCAAGAATATGACGTTTTAATAACGTTATTATAACGTTCTGGTGAGTCATGTTTTGGTTCTTGTTATGTTATTTTGATGGCACCCAAAGACGTCTTTAGAACCTAACATTGCAACGTCGCAATATAACATTATTATGACATTTTTGTTACATTCTTTCACGTTATAATAACGTTATTATAACGTTATTTATTAGTTCGGTCACAACTAGACCAAGATATAACATTATTATAACGTTCTTTTTTGATAAGTTGTAACTTTACCTAAAATAACGCTATTGTTACGTGACAATGGGATATGTTTCAGATTAACTTAAAAGTACAGTCGCAGAACGTTCTTGTTACGTCGCTGCTTGCCTGGGACTGCATCCTCGTTGGGAAGAACTTTTATTTGTATGTATGTATGTATATATGTATGTCTTTAGACACATACTTGTATATATACATATATTTATATAGATGGAACTGGATATGCCTATTTGATATATCCTCCAGTGTCTGCGTGAGAGGTGGGTAGTAATTTAACAAGCCCATCCGGATAGGCTTAGTGAGAGTATTATAACACAGAAACTGTCAGCACTGCAGTATATATATATGCATTTATGCATCTTTCGATGTTGCATGTTGTAACATTGGGGTATATTGTGGGGCCTTTTGAATATATTTTGGGACATTCTAAATGGTGAGTTAATGAGCTATTCTCTTTACCGTTATGTTTTGATTGTATCGTTTCATTAGGAATGTGTCTAGTTACAGAGCGCTGGGTTATCAGATACTGTTTTGATGTATGGCTGGGAAAGTGGGACACAGCGGGATTGTTGTGACCACTGAGTGTAACTTTGCTCCTCACAGCATTATATATTCTGAAGGGGTTAAGCATTAAATATATCCTGCAAAATTTGAAATATTCATATTATAATACAATTATATTTTATAATGTCATTATATAGCTAGTGGTTATAACTGTATTTACTTATAACTGGCTATTGTGATTCTTTATGTACTTAATTAGTATGTTGGTTCACCACTCCCCATTCTATATATAATATGGGACTGCATGCAGTGAACGTCGCATTAAGGTTAGACCTAAGCTTATGTTACCATTAGTATAAGCATATAAAATATCACTCTTGGTATTCTGACAAGTACGTAGACCTTCAATTTGTTGTGAGAATATATCAAATTGGTCCCACGTCATCGTTTTATTATTGTCGTAATTGATGGAAAGTGTATTGTCTAGAGGGCTGTAATTCCTAGACAATTATTCCATGAATGACAATTATTGACAATTGTTTGGGTGAGCAGGGAACCTGCTCTCACGCTATTCTGTATTTAAGATCATGATTAAAGTTGCTCTTGGCTGTTCACCTCTGATCGTCTAACTGTCTCAGTTGTTAACTCTGTTTGAAATAGGCTGCTCAAAATTATCAAAGTAATGATCCAGTGCTGGAGATACCTCTGGCGCGGGACAATGTGTACATGTATTTATATATGATAGCATAGTGTAAGAACTGATATAAATAAATAATTACTACAGTTAGTTCAAACAATAGGTTCTTTGAAAATTCCCATTAAACCCGTATATAATGGAATAGAAAATATAACGGGCACCATAATCATAGGAACTTTGATGATTTTGTTTGACGTTAGAGCAACGACCAATTTAATAAAATTGTATCATTTCCTAACCTATGGATAACATTTTTTTATCACAGGCAATAGGTAAGTAACAGAAAAATGACTTTACTTTAATCTTGAATAGGGTTGAGAAGAAGACATGGATGGTACTCTATATCATAACATGAATGGTACTCTATATTATATTATTATCATATAAGGCACAAAAAATACACCATTCATATTTTTGGTAAATTTAATGCAACTTATCTATTGTTTTATGTTATTTCCAGAACGATTCAACTTAACTAATTCTACTTGGTATTTATTCAATATAAAATGATATTTTGTCATGTCAGTATGTCATAACCACTACCAGTAATTAACTACCAACTGTGCAGCTTGAAAATAGTGAGTAATAACTTAACTAAAAACAATCATTTGTGTAAGATTATTCAATTTTTATTGAAAAGCTGTAGCATAATTGGAAAACAAAGGTTTCATAAACTTGTATTCATAAGGAGTAAATGACAAGACTACTTTAGAGCAAAAACATTTGTGTAAGATTATTCAATTTTTATTGAAAAGCTGTAGCATAATTGGAAAACAAAGGTTTCATAAACTTGTATTCATAAGGAGTAAATGATAAGACTACTTTAGAGCAAACAACTTTAATTATAAATTCATGATTAATCTATTCAACTCATCTACCAAAATACAGGTTTCCAATCCAGCAAAAGTGCACATTATCTCCAATTTGGTATGGTCTGGAAGCTTTCATCTTTTAACAAATTCCCAGTGGTAACTTTATTTGTATTCAAAGTTTAATTTTGCATTAAGGTGAAATGATGAACTATTTAAGAACATTATTCATATACAGATTAATATGAAGAATCTGCAATCCTCTTTTTAATTCCCTTTTATTCAGCTAGATGAATTGCCATAGATACTTATCAATATCAATACTTTCATTTGTATCCATAATTTGACAAAATATTAATATGACAGTTTTATCTATGGTTTAAAAAATGGGCCTTGAGAATGCTCATATAATCCAAAAGTGATATTGATGATTGGCCAAACAATGTTTCAAAAGATTCAGGAATTTCCTTTAAACCAAAAACAACTATGAAGCAGTTGACTTCTATATTAAGAAACTGTATTCTGATCATCTACTCCAAATTGATTTGTGAACAATTTGTTTCTTCTCAAGGGTGGTTCCCTTAGGGGTCTTCAAACATGTTGAATGTCTACTGCAAAGGGCACCTAATTCGTCTCAAACGCGCAGGATAAAAGATCCAACAACTGCAAATACGCCCTGAAAAAACAAAAGAAAAAAAAACATTTATAAAATTAAGGCCTCTTCAGATGCTATGATTGTACTTATGATTGATTTGCTTTATTGTTTGGGACAAGTGCAACATAAGTCTGCTTGAAATCTGACATTTACTCTTATATATTTGTTTTGTGTCACAAAAATCTGTTTATTTCTAAATCTTAATCATAATTATGCTTGAATCAAGATAATCTCTCTCATCTGTGTACAAAATATCTGAACTTTCTAAAAGTTTCATATCATTAGATTTGCTACCACCCTCTAGGCAAGCGTTGGTCCGAAACCCCACAGACGACTAGAAGAATAAACCCCGAGATCCGGACCAGTAGGGAACCGTCAGACCCCCTCCAGGCCCACCCTGACCATCTTTCTGAAAATACCCTCTGCCTGATATTGGAGACCCGCTGGTCCACCGGGCTCGATGTCTGGAATACCCCAAGCCCGAACGACCAGTGCTCACCCCTCCCCTCGACCCTCACTGAATCCTCGACCGATCCACTCACTCCCCCTTGTGCGAGGGGCATGACTCTTGACCCTAGATCTTGGCTTTGTGCTCAGGCTCCTCGCCCAGCTTGAAACCAAAATAACTCCAGCGTCCCTTCTGTCGTAGAAATCGGGAACCCCGAATTACCCAGAAACGTCACAGTTCCTTTAAGACCTTCAGACCAAGGATAAATATAAGTTATTGCATCTAGAAGGTGATCTCATCTCACAACATTAAGTACAAATATATCCATAATTCTGTTCACTATAGATAGCTGAATTATTTCTTTACTACTTGTTGGTTTCATTGGTATATCCTTTCCATCTCTAGGACTAAAACTTACTTATAATTTGCCATCATCAACAGTTTGTGAGAAGGCAACCACCTATACCCACCTTTCCATTAGGATATGAGTTAAGCTTTACCTATACTAGTCCTTTTGATATTGTTTAAAACTGTTTTACTGTTCTGGGGTTCTAGATTGAATATATTTTCAGGTCAAGTAGGAAGAAAATTAAAGGATTGCAAAGCATAGAATCTTCCTATATTGATGTACTGATGAAGTTCAGATCTACTTCAGGATGGGATAACAAGAAACACGTGGACTCTCCATGCAGATCATACCACTATGTCTTGTATCTTTGCCATAACCTCCAGCCCACAACCCCTTTATCTCATTTGCATACTAACAACTATTTTTCTCCCCAATGGGGCATAGATAGCCCTAAAAGGGAACGTACTCAACAGTTGCTTTTGGATTATTGGTTATGAAAATTGAGTGCATACATTTGTAAGACATTGGTGTAGACACCCTTTTGCTGTAGGCTACCCCTCACTTATAGCAATTTTAGTCCTTTTCCAAGGTAATATCTAAACCATTTCCATCTATGTAGATATGAATTTAAAGCAGTTGGGATATCAATGCAATAATGCACTGATAATCATTGATCATAATCATACCAGTTTGAAAGGGCTGACAGGGCAATAAGATTAATCTAATATGGGGTTTCCAATTTTGGACTGAGATAGTTGGACTAGACATTTTTCTGTTTATTCCATTTCTTTATGTTCTGATTATGATGAAACTTTACACACATATAATTGATTGATATTCCCATGTCCAATGGGTTGTGCCAGGAGTCATATTCAATCATGGTATCTACCATATTTAAACAAGCAGATTGTGGCAGAGATTTTAACACAGGGTATTGCAGTGGGACTCCCTGCTGAGGAGATTGGCAGGATTCAGCTGGGGCATGGAGTGTCCAGGGGGTCTTGCTTCCCCCACATCTTTATTTACAATACACAACATAAGCTGCCATATGATGATGTCACACAGAAACCACACATATTAGAGACAACATTCTTTGTTACATATGTGTGAAATTCTTTAAATTGTCAATTTCAAATAATTATATTACTCCTGAGATAAACTTTCTGTAATACCAACATGTCATGCCAGTATATAGGGCCTTAAGTTCCAGAAGAGGTAAAAATTGCTATGTATGTGTGAGGGTCTGTTGCACACCTTGCATAGTATTATAAGCAGTTGAAGAAATTCAACTATATAGTAAGGGATATAGTGCCTTGGTTTGATAAGCTTAAGTTGTTAAGCTGTTTCATGCAATGTATGATTCTTACAGAGGGGATTACAAGGTCCTCTGGTGTCCTGCAATAAATGATAGATCAGACATTAGCCAGTTGAATAATGCTCAAGTTTTACATCTATATAGTCATTGATTCAGTAAAAAAAGATAAAAGTTGCAAGGAGTAATAGGGTACATAATTCTACTTTCTGTGCAAACATTGGCATATGGACTGATTTTTCCAATTGGGAAGAAGGCTTAGGAATTTCGCAATCTATTTATTATAAGATTTAAATCATAGCAAAAATTTACATTATCCTTCATGGTTGGTAAGGTTTAACTGCTAAACAATACCTCCCATACTAGCAATGTAGGTACATTTAGTTATGAGGCTACAATGAGAGAATGTTTTTATGTCTGATACAAATACTAGAGCTCTTCATTGCTTTTCATTGCTCTAGGGCATTTACAATGCAATACTTACACAGAGCTCCTTTGAACAGAGAGGTGCTGAAAGAACAAAAACAAATTGTATAGTTGTTGTGAAGTTGTCATCACCCCAACACTGGCTAGATACCATACTGATGATCAACTTATGATCACTATTACTACCATTAAGTATACATATAGGAACTGTATTTGCAAAGAGCATGGCAGAAAGTCTCATGAGATGATGGAATACATTTTCATCATATCAAATTAATGTGTTACACATTCATTGAAAGTTTGTGGTGAGCACCAAAAGTTGATCATGTGACTCCACAAGGTCCATAGATAACAGAAAACAAAATGCCTTAAACTATTTCGGACTCACATACAATCATCTTTGCTTGTTTTTGAATAACATAATTGGGAGTATATTTTCATATATATAATGTTCTAGGAAAGTGTGTGGGAACTGTATTATATATATTAATTCACTCAGTCTAATGACAGATTTTGGCCAATTAGAACCCAAAGTAAACCATTGCCGTGGCCTCTTTTTGTGTCCATTTCGCATTTTATAAAATTATGATCATCTCTTTTGTCATGATTGCTATGTGAGTTTCGTTTTTGCTTCCATGAGTTTGGGTACATTTACTAGAGCTTGGAGTGCATTTCCGAGAGTTTAGTGTGCATTTATGAGAGTTTGGGCTGGATTTCTTAAACTTTCTGAAACAGGAGGTTATAGAAGTTTGAAACTCCCGTACAGTTTGCATAAGCTCACCTATGTAGCTTTGTTATGAAACAGGCCACATGTGCATATTTAATTTTTTACTGAAAGTATATTTTCTAAAATACCCTAGACCTCTGGTATACAATCCCAGCACTCTACCATATTGATATACAGAATACACTTTGAAGGACAGACCATTCCATTTTATTCAAATTACATGCAACATTAGTATTTCTGGAAAAAAGACTTCCAGTCCTATATTATAACATCAAGATAAATTCTACCTAAATGACGCTAATGCTCTTAATTTAAAAAATAAACAATACAGGCAGACCCATTGGCTTTAAAAGAATTCACACACTGTATTCTGGTATAAAGACATTAACTTTCTAAGGTAATCAGTACAATTTTCTAAAACTGTGGGGAAAGGTAGGGAAAGTTGTGGAAAGTACATAAAACTATGTGTCAAAGATCTGGTGTCACTGATGGTTTTCCCATGCAACACAAAACATAATGTAACCAACCATTTTACGTACATCAACCATGTAATAAGAAATTTTATTTCCTATGTGATAACTGAAGTTATCAAAACTTGAGTATCACTCAGAGAATACTATGATACCAATAATGCATGATTTTGATGTGATGGGGTTAGACTGGGGAACATATCCGTCCTTTTTTTAGGTATGTTAGAGACATTGTAAGTGTCAGACCCTTTTACATTTATAATGAAAGAATAAAGTCATTCTTGTAGATGTACAAAGTTTAGATTTATCTCTTATTTTGTACAGATATTTTTGAATGGATGTATGTTACAAAAGCATTCTTATATCCCTAACACAAGTATAATTTCTCTGATTATGCATGCATGGACACATGCTTAAAGGGTTCCTTGCGCATACATTTTCAAACGCCTATTCGATTTTTAATCAACTTCTCTATCGAAGTCTCATAACTGTGTCTATGCTAGGAATATCTATAGATATTTCTAGAATTACTAGTTCTTGATGCATATTTTCTATGGTCAAAGAATTTAATTAAAAGATATTTATTTTTCAATTATGTGCAAGGAAACCTTTAAGCCAATCATACAATCATGAAAAACATATGTACATGCTACATAAGCACAACTGATTTCAACTATCAAGCCAATTCTCAAACTCATTTAAGACTTAATCAATTTTTGTATGATGGCTCAACCCTTGTATAATTAGTACTTTACCTACCTCTTTTAATCCGGACTGGAACCTCCACCTGCAAGGATAATTGACACATTTGATGAAATGATATGTACGTAAAACAGTTTACTCTGCTCTAATGTTATACAACAAAAACACCTTTCATTTTATCCTAATTAGACATAGAATCAACATTTAGAGGTTTGGGGGTCAGGGGATTTAGTACTTTCCTAATGCAAAGGGCATGCTAAATAGGAATTTGGATTTCTAGAAAACATGTAAACAGCAAATGTAATTAATGGATGGCTTCTGAAATATAACTCACACTTTTGGCATGCACCGTTGACATTAAAGTAGTCATGGCAAGGATGCAGACCAGCATGGCAATGTTAAACTTCATCTGTAAAGGAGGGAAATAGTTTTGTGTAAGATGAGTATATACATTGGAATATATTCATGGCAAATCTGAACTTTTAATACTTAAAGGGTCCCTTGCACATAGATTCACAAGCTCAACATTTGTGTTTATTTCAGTATGCCTGTATGTTCTTAAAATGATTCAAATGAAAAAGTGGAAAACTATCAAGATGAATTATTCATGAAAGAAAACTAAATATGGGATTTCCATAACTTTTGGACTGTTCAGTACTCACCTTGGTACGTCAGAATAATGCAAATTTCCTTTCAAAATAACTTGGGAATTCCAGGTTATTGAATTAACTTAGGTGATAAAAAATCCCCAAGTATTTACCTCATGACATCACAAATTTGGTGGTTTCCCTTAAAAACACATAAAATAGACTAAAATTCAAAGTCCAATGATTATATCTCCATTTGGAATATTCTGTGAAAATCTCTAGCATTATTGGTTCTTAACGCAAATTGATACTCAAAAAAATGTCACTGGGAAATTGTCATCCTACTTTTATGTGCAAGGTTTCCTTTAAATTCATCTGTGTATATCAAATGTAGACTTACCTTTGAAGATGTGTGTGGACTCGAAGATGTGTGTGGACTCTTCCCAAGGTTGGCAATAGTGCGTCTCTGGTGTTGACAATCTGGTTGTGCTGGGTCCTTGATTCTGTATGAGTTCCCTATCTATTACGATTTATATAACCCTTTCTTGAGTTTGCACAAAGTAGTCTATCCCAATCACCATTTCAAACAGCTAAGACACCCACCCCCAAAAAGATACATCCTCTGCCTCAATATGCAAAAAGAAGCTGTCCCGTTCTCGAAACTTTGGGAAAATCCACTGGTTTCATCCTTCCCCACTTCCCCATTCCTCATTATTAATGGCCTCTCAAGTCTGATTTCCACATCCCATCAAGTTTTTGCTCATCAGCTTACAAAGGCTACAAAGCATTATTATATTTAGAGAGTTTACAAAACAGACTGGTCAGCAACAACTGACCAATCAGCACACTACCTTGACAACATAACAACAAAGCTGACCCAACCAGGTCACAGGTTATGCAAATGGTCCATGGACCAATTTCAAGGTAAAATGCAAACTGATTTTGGACTGGCAACTTTTAAGGGCCGACTTGGCCCGATTTTTAAATCGGTCCACTGTTGGTCCTTTTTCATTGTCTTATGGATCATCAGCACTAAGCATCGACAAACAAGTTTATTTCCAAAAGATTGTTACTCCAATCCTTATTTGGGCTGTTTTTTGGAGTAAGCTATTATCTTACAATAATCCTAAATTATGGTATGAAAAACTGTGGTAAGTGAGTTTCTAACAGGAATGGTATGATTTTGATATTTTTCTATCTTGCTTTGTATCATAAGAGAGGTAAAACCAGAAGCTGTACACATACATATAAATACTGTACAAGATGATCTAGTGTCTCCACTTTGTTACTGATAAAACCCACTGCTCTACATACAGGGATAGTGATCCAGACATACTTTCCACACTTCCCCCTATGTCATAAAATTGCGACGTTGGTAGACCTTTAACTTTTTTCCCTATGCCATAAAATTGTGATATTGGTAGATATATAGGTTATTTTAGGTACTTTCTCAATAGAAAAGAAGGTGCGAGGATATATGAATGATGTTGCTCATAAAGTATGGGAGTGTGTGCATTTCTCGCATACAGACTTGAGTGAGCTAGTGTCGCAGAGTGTTGCTGATACCACTTTTATGAATGAATGTCATGTTTTTAAAGCACAACAGTGTACATATATCAACACAGTATAGCTGATCTCAATCTTAATTGATCGTAGACTGTGGGTCCCCACCACCCTCTCCCCACCACCCTCCCCCCATACAAATATATGACATGTGAAATTGGGAATGTATTTTGCAAATCTAACTGTGAAAAGAAATTAGGGTCTGCACATAGTACAAAACTAATGGATACTGTAGCATGGGGGAGGGGGGCTAAGATTATTTAAAATTGGGGTACATACTTAAGTCCCAGTCCCCTATACATCGCTATAGTAAAAACATGACTCAGGGGAGGGGTGTATAAATGGTTGTCAAGTGGTAACTAAATGACATCCATTGTTAGGCAACCACATTTTTCAAGCAACTGTGTGACATATATTCTTCCCGTGATCATTTTGGGATCGGGGAGGACAGGAAGAAACCTTATTGGAAGGCCTTACCTTTATTTTTTTTAAACATGTTGAAATCTTAATATGGCAAACAGAAAAAAATAATTTGACAATGTAGAATTGGTTAACCCAACAGCAGATAAAAAATAACAATGCCTTTGTATTACTAGAGGCTTGGCAGATCCATTTTCCTGATTGCCCCCCTGCTATTCTATCGATGAATATACCCCATTTAAAAATGATCATTGTAGAACCTACTACAAATCAACACCTGATAGTAGCCATGGTATGCCTGTTCTTCTAGGACAACACCAATGTACTTGATGGCCATAGGATCATGATAAATGATGGTTATATGACCAATACGAACCATTATGCCAACTATATGTAAGAAGAACCTACAGAAGAAGCGGAAGAAACTACTGAAGGAGTTTGCCCACATTGATACGGCAAAATTGCCACTGCAGTAATTTGCCAATGTCTGTATCACAATATGTACAGGGATTGCTTTTTTATCCAATTTCAAAACATTAGCCACATCAACAGACCAAAATTATTCAATAATTTTCTATAAATGAATTTCTAAACTTGCATCTTCTACTAGCTACTTGACCATACATTGTCAATCAATTGCCAATATTAATGGACCTTTCAAGCCAAGGTGTAAAAAAGCAAATATTGACCAAACCACTCAGCACAAAAACCATATATAGTCTATACACTAGTATAGGTCAACATACATACAATGCTACAGTCTGCATATCACAAATATAACCTGGTTAGACGCAAAGTCGAAAACACACCAATAAATCAGGTAGCAAAACATAGTAGAAGAAAAGCATAGCAAGATGAGTAATGACATAATAACGAACAGTTAGTAAACAGACTTTTGTTTGATAGCACTACTTTACAATAACTTAAAATATAATAAATTAGATAACCCCACACTTTTTCACTCTGGTGGACCCTCAGGACTACTGAGGTGGATGATAATGACTATTGAGGAGAACCATAGTGACTACTGAGGTGGACGATAATGACTACCGAGTTTCCCATTTAGAATATTAGAATATTGATAATTATGGGGTGCTGGCAATTAAACCCCGAGGAATGCTCCTTCAGTTGGGAGGGGGCTGTCGAAGGTAAACCCAGTTTAGTCCCCATTAAAAACTTTGGAAAATAGTGACTAGGAATAGGGGCGAGTTAGCCTTTTAGGTATGAATTCTAAAGATCTATCAGATGAGAGGGATATATATTTAGTTAAATCCCCATTATTAAAAACTGTGAAAAACAGTGACTAGGAATGGGGATGATTTAGCCTTTTGGGTATGAATCATAAAAATCTATCAGAAAAGAGGGATATATATTTAGTTTAATCCCCATTATTAATAACTGTGGAAGTAGGACTCGGTTGAACCCACCCCTCATGAGCCCAATTAAGACTGGGTCCGCCGACCCTAAGTGGTTATGTAATTGTTTGGGGGTTTATCTGACCGGCAGGCATAATTTTATATAAATTTATGAAATAGATTTAAAATATAACGTAATTCTGAATGATAAAATGCCATACCTCTTTTAGGTATGACAATACACCCTCCCTATTGGTAGACACCTCAACTATAAGTGCTCATGCAACTGTGTGATGTTTTAGGCCTAGATCCTCCCCCCCCCCCCATACCTCTCATCTTTTCAGACATTCTGGATCTGCCTTTCACAGGTCAGTTGAAGGATGGCAACATTTGGGGACAGGGGGTTAAAACTTTTGTTATTTTGCTATTTCCCTCAGTGAAGGGTACCTTGCTTCTCCATGCCTTAAATACACAGGGTAAAGTTTGGTTAAGCTCCATTCACAGTAGGACATTTTGGCCTTTACATTCATTGCAATCTCAAATAACAGCAAACATCACAAAATTATCATTTTGATTTTTAAGTTCATTGACTCAACCTGGGGAAGTAATTTTCAAAATTATGATTTCAAGTGGAGTTGACCAAGAACAAGATAAATCACAATGGAAAAACATTGTACGCTGTAAGTATGGCTTTATTCTACAATACGTAGCATTATGGCGATATTGAAATAGGATTTTGCACAAATCTATATCCACCTTAGTAGTGTGCATGGTCCATTCCCTATTGTGCTGTGTTCCAACTTGGTAGTCACTAAGGTCCAACTCGGTAGTCATTATCGTCCACCTCAGTAGTCACTATGGTTCTCCTCAATAGTCATTATCATCCACCTCAGTAGTCCTGAGGGTCCACCAGAGTGAAAAAGTGTGGGGTTATCTAATTTATTATATTTTAAGTTATTGTAAAGTAGTGCTATCAAACAAAAGTCTGTTTACTAACTGTTCGTTATTATGTCATTACTCATCTTGCTATGCTTTTCTTCTACTATGTTTTGCTACCTGATTTATTGGTGTGTTTTCGACTTTGCGTCTAACCAGGTTATATTTGTGATATGCAGACTGTAGCATTGTATGTATGTTGACCTATACTAGTGTATAGACTATATATGGTTTTTGTGCTGAGTGGTTTGGTCAATATTTGCCTTTTTACTCCTTGGCTTGACAGGTCCATTAATATTGGCAATTAATTGACAATGTATGGTCAAGTAGCTAGTAGAAGATGCAAGTTTAGAAATTCGTTTATAGAAAATTATTGAATAATTTTGGTCTGTTGATGTGGCTAATGTTTTGAAATTGGATAAAAAAGCAATCCCTGTACATATTGTGATACAGACATTGGCAAATTACTGCAGTGGCAATTTTGCCATATCAATGTGGGCAAACTCCTTCAGTAGTTTCTTCCGCTTCTTCTGTAGGTTCTTCTTACATATAGTTGGCAGAATGGTTCGTATTGGTCATATAACCATCATTTATCATGATCCTATGGCCATCAAGTACATTGGTGTTGTCCTAGAAGAACAGGCATACCATGGCTACTATCAGGTGTTGATTTGTAGTAGGTTCTACAATGATCATTTTTAAATGGGGTATATTCATCGATAGAATAGCAGGGGGGCAATCAGGAAAATGGATCTGCCAAGCCTCTAGTAATACAAAGGCATTGTTATTTTTTATCTGCTGTTGGGTTAACCAATTCTACATTGTCAAATTATTTTTTCTGTTTGCCATATTAAGATTTCAACATGTTTAAAAAAAATAAAGGTAAGGCCTTCCAATAAGGTTTCTTCCTGTCCTCCCCGATCCCAAAATGATCACGGGAAGAATATATGTCACACAGTTGCTTGAAAAATGTGGTTGCCTAACAATGGATGTCATTTAGTTACCACTTGACAACCATTTATACACCCCTCCCCTGAGTCATGTTTTTACTATAGCGATGTATAGGGGACTGGGACTTAAGTATGTACCCCAATTTTAAATAATCTTAGCCCCCCTCCCCCATGCTACAGTATCCATTAGTTTTGTACTATGTGCAGACCCTAATTTCTTTTCACAGTTAGATTTGCAAAATACATTCCCAATTTCACATGTCATATATTTGTATGGGGGGAGGGTGGTGGGGAGAGGGTGGTGGGGACCCACAGTCTACGATCAATTAAGATTGAGATCAGCTATACTGTGTTGATATATGTACACTGTTGTGCTTTAAAAACATGACATTCATTCATAAAAGTGGTATCAGCAACACTCTGCGACACTAGCTCACTCAAGTCTGTATGCGAGAAATGCACACACTCCCATACTTTATGAGCAACATCATTCATATATCCTCGCACCTTCTTTTCTATTGAGAAAGTACCTAAAATAACCTATATATCTACCAATATCACAATTTTATGGCATAGGGAAAAAAGTTAAAGGTCTACCAACGTCGCAATTTTATGACATAGGGGGAAGTGTGGAAAGTATGTCTGGATCACTATCCCTGTATGTAGAGCAGTGGGTTTTATCAGTAACAAAGTGGAGACACTAGATCATCTTGTACAGTATTTATATGTATGTGTACAGCTTCTGGTTTTACCTCTCTTATGATACAAAGCAAGATAGAAAAATATCAAAATCATACCATTCCTGTTAGAAACTCACTTACCACAGTTTTTCATACCATAATTTAGGATTATTGTAAGATAATAGCTTACTCCAAAAAACAGCCCAAATAAGGATTGGAGTAACAATCTTTTGGAAATAAACTTGTTTGTCGATGCTTAGTGCTGATGATCCATAAGACAATGAAAAAGGACCAACAGTGGACCGATTTAAAAATCGGGCCAAGTCGGCCCTTAAAAGTTGCCAGTCCAAAATCAGTTTGCATTTTACCTTGAAATTGGTCCATGGACCATTTGCATAACCTGTGACCTGGTTGGGTCAGCTTTGTTGTTATGTTGTCAAGGTAGTGTGCTGATTGGTCAGTTGTTGCTGACCAGTCTGTTTTGTAAACTCTCTAAATATAATAATGCTTTGTAGCCTTTGTAAGCTGATGAGCAAAAACTTGATGGGATGTGGAAATCAGACTTGAGAGGCCATTAATAATGAGGAATGGGGAAGTGGGGAAGGATGAAACCAGTGGATTTTCCCAAAGTTTCGAGAACGGGACAGCTTCTTTTTGCATATTGAGGCAGAGGATGTACCTTTTTGGGGGTGGGTGTCTTAGCTGTTTGAAATGGTGATTGGGATAGACTACTTTGTGCAAACTCAAGAAAGGGTTATATAAATCGTAATAGATAGGGAACTCATACAGAATCAAGGACCCAGCACAACCAGATTGTCAACACCAGAGACGCACTATTGCCAACCTTGGGAAGAGTCCACACACATCTTCGAGTCCACACACATCTTCAAAGGTAAGTCTACATTTGATATACACAGATGAATTTAAAGGAAACCTTGCACATAAAAGTAGGATGACAATTTCCCAGTGACATTTTTTTGAGTATCAATTTGCGTTAAGAACCAATAATGCTAGAGATTTTCACAGAATATTCCAAATGGAGATATAATCATTGGACTTTGAATTTTAGTCTATTTTATGTGTTTTTAAGGGAAACCACCAAATTTGTGATGTCATGAGGTAAATACTTGGGGATTTTTTATCACCTAAGTTAATTCAATAACCTGGAATTCCCAAGTTATTTTGAAAGGAAATTTGCATTATTCTGACGTACCAAGGTGAGTACTGAACAGTCCAAAAGTTATGGAAATCCCATATTTAGTTTTCTTTCATGAATAATTCATCTTGATAGTTTTCCACTTTTTCATTTGAATCATTTTAAGAACATACAGGCATACTGAAATAAACACAAATGTTGAGCTTGTGAATGTATGTGCAAGGGACCCTTTAAGTATTAAAAGTTCAGATTTGCCATGAATATATTCCAATGTATATACTCATCTTACACAAAACTATTTCCCTCCTTTACAGATGAAGTTTAACATTGCCATGCTGGTCTGCATCCTTGCCATGACTACTTTAATGTCAACGGTGCATGCCAAAAGTGTGAGTTATATTTCAGAAGCCATCCATTAATTACATTTGCTGTTTACATGTTTTCTAGAAATCCACATTCCTATTTAGCATGCCCTTTGCATTAGGAAAGTACTAAATCCCCTGACCCCCAAACCTCTAAATGTTGATTCTATGTCTAATTAGGATAAAATGAAAGGTGTTTTTGTTGTATAACATTAGAGCAGAGTAAACTGTTTTACGTACATATCATTTCATCAAATGTGTCAATTATCCTTGCAGGTGGAGGTTCCAGTCCGGATTAAAAGAGGTAGGTAAAGTACTAATTATACAAGGGTTGAGCCATCATACAAAAATTGATTAAGTCTTAAATGAGTTTGAGAATTGGCTTGATAGTTGAAATCAGTTGTGCTTATGTAGCATGTACATATGTTTTTCATGATTGTATGATTGGCTTAAAGGTTTCCTTGCACATAATTGAAAAATAAATATCTTTTAATTAAATTCTTTGACCATAGAAAATATGCATCAAGAACTAGTAATTCTAGAAATATCTATAGATATTCCTAGCATAGACACAGTTATGAGACTTCGATAGAGAAGTTGATTAAAAATAGAATAGGCGTTTGAAAATTTATGCGCAAGGAACCCTTTAAGCATGTGTCCATGCATGCATAATCAGAGAAATTATACTTGTGTTAGGGATATAAGAATGCTTTTGTAACATACATCCATTCAAAAATATCTGTACAAAATAAGAGATAAATCTAAACTTTGTACATCTACAAGAATGACTTTATTCTTTCATTATAAATGTAAAAGGGTCTGACACTTACAATGTCTCTAACATACCTAAAAAAAGGACGGATATGTTCCCCAGTCTAACCCCATCACATCAAAATCATGCATTATTGGTATCATAGTATTCTCTGAGTGATACTCAAGTTTTGATAACTTCAGTTATCACATAGGAAATAAAATTTCTTATTACATGGTTGATGTACGTAAAATGGTTGGTTACATTATGTTTTGTGTTGCATGGGAAAACCATCAGTGACACCAGATCTTTGACACATAGTTTTATGTACTTTCCACAACTTTCCCTACCTTTCCCCACAGTTTTAGAAAATTGTACTGATTACCTTAGAAAGTTAATGTCTTTATACCAGAATACAGTGTGTGAATTCTTTTAAAGCCAATGGGTCTGCCTGTATTGTTTATTTTTTAGATTAAGAGCATTAGCGTCATTTAGGTAGAATTTATCTTGATGTTATAATATAGGACTGGAAGTCTTTTTTCCAGAAATACTAATGTTGCATGTAATTTGAATACAATGGAATGGTCTGTCCTTCAAAGTATATTCTGTATATCAATATGGTAGAGTGCTGGGATTGTATACCAGAGGTCTAGGGTATTTTAGAAAATATACTTTCAGTAAAAAATTAAATATGCACATGTGGCCTGTTTCATAACAAAGCTACATAGGTGAGCTTATGCAAACTGTACGGGAGTTTCAAACTTCTATAACCTCCTGTTTCAGAAAGTTTAAGAAATCCAGCCCAAACTCTCATAAATGCACACTAAACTCTCGGAAATGCACTCCAAGCTTTAGTAAATGTACCCAAACTCATGGAAGCAAAAACGAAACTCACATAGCAATCATGACAAAAGAGATGATCATAATTTTATAAAATGCGAAATGGACACAAAAAGAGGCCACGGCAATGGTTTACTTTGGGTTCTAATTGGCCAAAATCTGTCATTAGACTGAGTGAATTAATATATATAATACAGTTCCCACACACTTTCCTAGAACATTATATATATGAAAATATACTCCCAATTATGTTATTCAAAAACAAGCAAAGATGATTGTATGTGAGTCCGAAATAGTTTAAGGCATTTTGTTTTCTGTTATCTATGGACCTTGTGGAGTCACATGATCAACTTTTGGTGCTCACCACAAACTTTCAATGAATGTGTAACACATTAATTTGATATGATGAAAATGTATTCCATCATCTCATGAGACTTTCTGCCATGCTCTTTGCAAATACAGTTCCTATATGTATACTTAATGGTAGTAATAGTGATCATAAGTTGATCATCAGTATGGTATCTAGCCAGTGTTGGGGTGATGACAACTTCACAACAACTATACAATTTGTTTTTGTTCTTTCAGCACCTCTCTGTTCAAAGGAGCTCTGTGTAAGTATTGCATTGTAAATGCCCTAGAGCAATGAAAAGCAATGAAGAGCTCTAGTATTTGTATCAGACATATAAACATTCTCTCATTGTAGCCTCATAACTAAATGTACCTACATTGCTAGTATGGGAGGTATTGTTTAGCAGTTAAACCTTACCAACCATGAAGGATAATGTAACTTTTTGCTATGATTTAAATCTTATAATAAATAGATTGCGAAATTCCTAAGCCTTCTTCCCAATTGGAAAAATCAGTCCATATGCCAATGTTTGCACAGAAAGTAGAATTATGTACCATATTACTCCTTGCAACTTTTATCTTTTTTTACTGAATCAATGACTATATAGATGTAAAACTTGAGCATTATTCAACTGGCTAATGTCTGATCTATCATTTATTGCAGGACACCAGAGGACCTTGTAATGCCCTCTGTAAGAATCATACATTGCATGAAACAGCTTAACAACTTAAGCTTATCAAACCAAGGCACTATATCCCTTACTATATAGTTGAATTTCTTCAACTGCTTAACAGACCCTCACACATACATAGCAATTTTTACCTCTTCTGGAACTTAAGGCCCTATATACTGGCATGACATGTTGGTATTACAGAAAGTTTATCTCAGGAGTAATATAATTATTTGAAATTGACAATTTAAAGAATTTCACACATATGTAACAAAGAATGTTGTCTCTAATATGTGTGGTTTCTGTGTGACATCATCATATGGCAGCTTATGTTGTGTATTGTAAATAAAGATGTGGGGGAACCAAGACCCCCTGGACACTCCATGCCCCAGCTGAATCCTGCCAATCTCCTCAGCAGGGAGTCCCACTGCAATACCCTGTGTTAAAATCTCTGCCACAATCTGCTTGTTTAAATATGGTAGATACCGTGATTGAATATGACTCCTGGCACAACCCATTGGACATGGGGATATCAATCAATTATATGTGTGTAAAGTTTCATCATAATCAGAACATAAAGAAATGGAATAAACAGAAAAATGTCTAGTCCAACTATCTAAGTCCAAAATTGGAAACCCCATATTAGATTAATCTTATTGCCCTGTCAGCCCTTTCAAACTGGTATGATTATGATCAATGATTATCAGTGCATTATTGCATTGATATCCCAACTGCTTTAAATTCATATCTACATAGATGGAAATGGTTTAGATATTACCTTGGAAAAGGACTAAAATTGCTATAAGTGAGGGGTAACCTACAGCAAAAGGGTGTCTACACCAATGTCTTACAAATGTATGCACTCAATTTTCATAACCAATAATCCAAAAGCAACTGTTGAGTACGTTCCCTTTTAGGGCTAGCTATGCCCCATTGGGGAGAAAAATAGTTGTTAGTATGCAAATGAGATGAAGGGGTTGTGGGCTGGAGGTTATGGCAAAGATACAAGACATAGTGGTATGATCTGCATGGAGAGTCCACGTGTTTCTTGTTATCCCATCCTGAAGTAGATCTGAACTTCATCAGTACATCAATATAGGAAGATTCTATGCTTTGCAATCCTTTAATTTTCTTCCTACTTGACCTGAAAATATATTCAATCTAGAACCCCAGAACAGTAAAACAGTTTTAAACAATATCAAAAGGACTAGTATAGGTAAAGCTTAACTCATATCCTAATGGAAAGGTGGGTATAGGTGGTTGCCTTCTCACAAACTGTTGATGATGGCAAATTATAAGTAAGTTTTAGTCCTAGAGATGGAAAGGATATACCAATGAAACCAACAAGTAGTAAAGAAATAATTCAGCTATCTATAGTGAACAGAATTATGGATATATTTGTACTTAATGTTGTGAGATGAGATCACCTTCTAGATGCAATAACTTATATTTATCCTTGGTCTGAAGGTCTTAAAGGAACTGTGACGTTTCTCGGTAATTCGGGGTTCCCGATTTCTACGACAGAAGGGACGCTGGAGTTATTTTGGTTTCAAGCTGGGCGAGGAGCCTGAGCACAAAGCCAAGATCTAGGGTCAAGAGTCATGCCCCTCGCACAAGGGGGAGTGAGTGGATCGGTCGAGGATTCAGTGAGGGTCGAGGGGAGGGGTGAGCACCGGTCGTTCGGGCTTGGGGTATTCCAGACATCGAGCCCGGTGGACCAGCGGGTCTCCAATATCAGGCAGAGGGTATTTTCAGAAAGATGGTCAGGGTGGGCCTGAAGGGGGTCTGACGGTTCCCTACTGGTCCGGATCTCGGGGTTTATTCTTCTAGTCGTCTGTGGGGTTTCGGACCAACGCTTGCCTAGAGAGTGGTAGCAAATCTAATGATATGAAACTTTTAGAAAGTTCAGATATTTTGTACACAGATGAGAGAGATTATCTTGATTCAAGCATAATTATGATTAAGATTTAGAAATAAACAGATTTCAAACAGACTTATGTTGCACTTGTCCCAAACAATAAAGCAGATCAATCATAAGTACAATCATAGCATCTGAAGAGGCCTTAATTTTATAAATGTTTTTTTTTCTTTTGTTTTTTCAGGGCGTATTTGCAGTTGTTGGATCTTTTATCCTGTGCGTTTGAGACGAATTAGGTGCCCTTTGCAGTAGACATTCAACATGTTTGAAGACCCCTAAGGGAACCACCCTTGAGAAGAAACAAATTGTTCACAAATAAATTTGGAGTAGATGATCAGAATACAGTTTCTTAATATAGAAGTCAACTGGTTCATAGTTGTTTTTGGTTTAAAGGAAATTCCTGAATCTTTTGAAACATTGTTTGGCCAATCATCAATATCACTTTTGGATTATATGAGCATTCTCAAGGCCCATTTCTTAAACCATAGATAAAACTGTCATATTAATATTTTGTCAAATTATGGATACAAATGAAAGTATTGATATTGATAAGTATCTATGGCAATTCATCTAGCTGAATAAAAGGGAATTAAAAAGAGGATTGCAGATTCTTCATATTAATCTGTATATGTATAATGTTCTTAAATAGTTCATCATTTCACCTTAATGCAAAATTAAACTTTGAATACAAATAAAGTTACCACTGGGAATTTGTTAAAAGATGAAAGCTTCCAGACCATACCAAATTGGAGATAATGTGCACTTTTGCTGGATTGGAAACCTGTATTTTGGTAGATGAGTTGATTAGATTAATCATGAATTTATAATTAAAGTTGTTTGCTCTAAAGTAGTCTTATCATTTACTCCTTATGAATACAAGTTTATGAAACCTTTGTTTTCCAATTATGCTACAGCTTTTCAATAAAAATTGAATAATCTTACACAAATGTTTTTGCTCTAAAGTAGTCTTATCATTTACTCCTTATGAATACAAGTTTATGAAACCTTTGTTTTCCAATTATGCTACAGCTTTTCAATAAAAATTGAATAATCTTACACAAATGATTGTTTTTAGTTAAGTTATTACTCACTATTTTCAAGCTGCACAGTTGGTAGTTAATTACTGGTAGTGGTTATGACATACTGACATGACAAAATATCATTTTATATTGAATAAATACCAAGTAGAATTAGTTAAGTTGAATCGTTCTGGAAATAACATAAAACAATAGATAAGTTGCATTAAATTTACCAAAAATATGAATGGTGTATTTTTTGTGCCTTATATGATAATAACATAATATAGAGTACCATTCATATTATGATATAGAGTACCATCCATGTCTTCTTCTCAACCCTATTCAAGATTAAAGTAAAGTCATTTTTCTGTTACTTACCTATTGCCTGTGATAAAAAAATGTTATCCATAGGTTAGGAAATGATACAATTTTATTAAATTGGTCGTTGCTCTAACGTCAAACAAAATCATCAAAGTTCCTATGATTATGGTGCCCGTTATATTTTCTATTCCATTATATACGGGTTTAATGGGAATTTTCAAAGAACCTATTGTTTGAACTTACTGTAGTAATTATTTATTTATGTCAGTTCTTACACTATGCTATCATATATAAATACATGTACACATTGTCCCACGCCAGAGGTATCTCCAGCACTGGATCATTACTTTGATAATTTTGAGCAGCCTATTTCAAACAGAGTTAACAACTGAGACAGTTAGATGATCAGAGGTGAACAGCCAAGAGCAACTTTAATCATGATCTTAAATACAGAATAGCGTGAGAGCAGGTTCCCTGCTCACCCAAACAATTGTCAATAATTGTCATTCATGGAATAATTGTCTAGGAATTACAGCCCTCTAGACAATACACTTTCCATCAATTACGACAATAATAAAAAGATGACGTGGGACCAATTTGATATATTCTCACAACAAATTGAAGGTCTACGTACTTGTCAGAATACCAAGAGTGATATTTTATATGCTTATACTAATGGTAACATAAGCTTAGGTCTAACCTTAATGCGACGTTCACTGCATGCAGTCCCATATTATATATAGAATGGGGAGTGGTGAACCAACATACTAATTAAGTACATAAAGAATCACAATAGCCAGTTATAAGTAAATACAGTTATAACCACTAGCTATATAATGACATTATAAAATATAATTGTATTATAATATGAAGTATTTCTAATTTTGCAGGATATATTTAATGCTTAACCCCTTCAGAATATATAATGCTGCGAGGAGCAAAGTTACACTCAGTGGTCACAACAATCCCGCTGTGTCCCACTTTCCCAGCCATACATCAAAACAGTATCTGATAACCCAGCGCTCTGTAACTAGACACATTCCTAATGAAACGATACAATCAAAACATAACGGTAAAGAGAATAGCTCATTAACTCACCGTTTAGAATGTCCCAAAATATATTCAAAATGCCCCACAATATACCCCAATGTTACAACATGCAACATCGAAAGATGCATAAATGTATATATATACTGCAGTGCTGACAGTTTCTGTGTTATAATACTCTCACTAAGCCTATCCGGGTGGGCTTGTTAAATTACTACCCACCTCTCACGCAGACACTGGAGGATATATCAAATAGGCATATCCAGTTCCATCTATATAAATATATGTATATATACAAGTATGTGTCTAAAGACATACATATATACATACATACATACAAATAAAAGTTCTTCCCAACGAGGATGCAGTCCCAGGCAAGCAGCGACGTAACAAGAACGTTCTGCGACTGTACTTTTTAAGTTAATCTGAAACATATCCCATTGTCACGTAACAATAACGTTATTTTAGGTAAAGTTACAACTTATCAAAAAAGAACGTTATAATAATGTTATATCTTGGTCTAGTTGTGACCGAACTAATAAATAACGTTATAATAACGTTATGATAACGTGAAAGAATGTAACAAAAATGTCATAATAATGTTATATTGCGACGTTGCAATGTTAGGTTCTAAAGACGTCTTTGGGTGCCATCAAAATAACATAACAAGAACAAAAACATGACTCACCAGAACGTTATAATAACGTTATTATAACGTCATATTCTTGCCTGGGAGTGGCAGTGGCAGCTACACAGACAAGTCATGTTTGTTTGGAGTGCAGCAAGTATATGTAACTTTCAAATTGGCATATCAATGCAACCCATAGATAACTTTTAACATTGATTTCTGGATCCATTGCCACACACTAATGGAACTCATGGACAGTAACCATTACTTCCATCTGCAGTAGAAATATACACAGCATGACGATTCTACTATCAACTGACAATTCGAAACATGTTATTTTGCTAAATCACATATTTTATGATATAACCCAAGTCTACAAAGTTAAGATGGACGTATCCACCACCTATTCTGTTATTATATATATACAAATATACATGTATACATGTTACACTTGGGATTCTGAAACCTTAAGATAAATATTTCTGGGAGGATGTGTGTGTCGTTATCATTCTGTACAATGGTTCCCCGATTCGCTGACCCATCACAATTTATCTTAGTTCAACAACGGGCCCAGGCAAGAAGGGACGTAACAGAACCATTATGGTCGGTTTATAACCAACATAAAACTACGTAACAGTTACGTGATTTTAGGGGGATGCTTTGACATCCCATAAAAAGAACGTTATAATGACATTCTATAAACATCAGGTTAGAACCCCCTTACAATGTAACATCATAGTGACGTGCCAATCAGGTGTGGTTGAGACATAACTCAAACAGAACATAACTGATACAAACTAATTATGTTTGGTTATGACCAAACCTAAAAAGAATGTAGTTATGACGCGTTGATTAGGTGACATAGAGACATAGCTTAAAAAGTACACAACTGATACGTACTGACTGAGAGAAGTTGTAACCAAACCTAAAGAGACGTTCTTGTTACGTGAGATTTCGACGTTGTAGCGACATTTATTTGATGGCTCATAGAAACGTCGCTGTGACCAAAATTGTGATGTCTTTGTGACATTCTAATTAAGCTAGGTCTTAACTGCACCTTAACAGTATGTCAAAAGAACGTTGTTTTTAGGTTGGTCTGAACCATACCCAATGATGATGTCACAGTGACGTTCTTTTAAGGTAAGGTTTCAACCCTACATAATTGTGACATCACAGTGACGTTGTGCTTAGGTTCAGTCTTGACCTCACCTAATCACCATGTCTCAGTGACGTTCTGGTTAGGTTAAGTCAAAACTTAACTAAATCAGAACGTCAAAAGTACCTTGTTTCCTAGTCTAGCCATAACCATTGATAGTACTGTTTTTCAACACCAGGGGACAGTGCAATACCATTTGAGTTAAGAAAAGGCTAAAGTTCAAGGTTTTGTGGTTTATATCACTATTTTTCAAATATGTTTAAATGCTGCTGAAATAGTATTCTTTACGAAATATCAAACTATCTTCCAGGAACTTATTTATAGTTTAGTTTAATTGTTTTGGCTGAAATCAATGACCAGTTCCATGAGAACACCTTTTTCAATCTTTCACAATGGGATACTGAGTGTATCTGTAGAAAGGGCCTGGGTACACAAGTACTTACTTTAAGGGCCCCAAGTCACTGTGACCAAAGCTGGAAACCAAGATTTCTTGTCTTGGGAAAGTTACAGTATGATATATAGTGTAATGTTTGGTCATAGGTGGGTCACAAAATAACCTTAACAGAACCTGTCACAAAATAACCTTATTGGAATATAATTTGGGTAACATTATAATGTTATAATCATGTCGCCAGTATGTCATGGTGCAACGTCGCAGCAGTAGTTTCTAATCCACATAATCATTCTTTGAAAGTTGCAATGTGACGTCGCAGAAACATTTACCAAGAACGTCATTTTGCGACGTTGCAGAAACATGTGATAAGAATGTCATTTTGCAACATCGCATTGGAAGTCTCAGATACATGATTGGGAGCCATCAAATCTACGTCTATAGAATGTCAAAATGCAATGTAACTAGAACCAAAATATGACTTCACAATAACATTATTGTAACGTTGCATTCTTGCCGGGGGGAATTCAGTTGCTCACTTGTCACTGACCAGCTTACATCATACAATTTTCAACTTTAGAGTCCATATAATTATAAGGATATGATAAATATTTCCCTATTTATTATTGTCCAAACATAATTACCTACTTCTTTGCATTTCCCAATACAGCTCTATGATTATTTATCATGCATGATCAGTAAATATACAAGCACATATGCATATACAGGTTTGTATTTTTTTCATGAGGGTCCTTATGCTTCAAATTGGGATTGTCCTATCAGTGGAGGCCACTGGCCATGGGAGGCCATGATATTGTGATATATTAAATTTTACAAATTGACAGATTTGTAGGTTTACCAGCCAATCAAAATGCTGTATTTTAGGGAAAATAGGGTTGGACATTTTAGGTTAGGCTGACGTCAGCTTTAACATTGGTTCCTATGGGAAAAAGGCCAATACATAAAGCTGCACTTTACTAATTTTAGGAGCAATTTGTCAACCAAACCACCCTGATTCATTTTGTTTTGCACTTCTATCTTTGGGTATTGAATTAGAAAGAAATTGTTATGAAATTTTGATTTATACATAATAGCCAGTATGGTGTCCAGCCCATTTGGGTATCTTATCTGCACAAGATCTATACAATAGAGACCTACAAAAACTCTTCAAAGCTGAGCACACACACTAGTTAACAGAGTCTGCATCCCCTCCCTGATGGTATCCTGACCCACTCCTTTTTGGTAAACACATCAACTTATCAAAGAAGAAAAAACCAAATGCAACTGTGTGACATTTAAGTACTCCCACACCCCATCATTTGAGACATTCTGAAGCTGCCTTTCACAAGTCAGTTGAAGTATTGCAATGGGGACATAAGGTTAAAATCTTTTCATTTAGCTTTTTACCCCAGTGAGGAGTATTTTGCTTTTCCTTGCCCTAGAGTTTAGTCAAGCTCCATTCACATGTTGAAAACCTATGGTCCTCCTCCTCAGACGGCAACCGTGAAGTGAGGGGTGTCTCACTCTCCAACACAGCACTCTGCCTAGTGTGGCTCACCTGATTGGTCAGTGGGGGTCAGGTGGGGCTTTTTCATATCCATGTTGTGGGTTTGGGGGCCCAGGTGAGGTCTGAAGGGGCAACCTTGGGAGTCAAAATATTGGGGTGCAGGGTCTATAAGGGGTTTTGGGAAATGGAACCAGTAAGGATTTCTCTGTATGTGCAGGGGTCAGGCGGAGGTGGCAGGGGCTACACTGTCCAGTCTGGGTAATGAAGTGGGCAGTAGAGATGTTCTAAGCAGCGGCAGGGGCCGCTCTGCTTAGATATATAGTTGTTGGTGTTCTTTCAGAGTCCAAACCGGTTTCTAAATTTGTATCGGAAAAATGGAAAATGCGTTGGGTTGTTACACTGCCCCCGAGATGCCCTTCTTGGTGCATGGACGGGCTAGGGAAGCTCCATTCACAGTAGACATCTTTACCTTCCGATTCATTCACAAGCATAATAAAATTATCATTTTGATTTTAAAAATGTATATAATAGACATTGACTAATCCTTAGGGGGTCATCAAATTAATTTTCCAAATATTTCATTCAAAGAGTAAAAGTTGCAAAGAATACATGATGAATCTGAAGCGAAAAGCATTGTATCCCATAAATATGTATATATACAGTACAATAGATGCAATGGTGCATCTGGTAAAGTAATATCTGCATCCACCTCAGTATCAGCTATGGTCTATCCAAGATGTCGCTGTGTTTTACCTTAGAAGCCATCATATTCTACCTCAGTAACTGTTATGGTCCACCTAAATATTCATTATGGTCCACCCAGTAGTCAATACGGTCCTACTCAGTAGTGGTCATAGTCCACCTATAGCCATTATCATCCTACTCAGTAGTTATTACAATCCATCTCAGTAGTCTCTATTGTCCATCTCAGTAGTCATTATGGTCCACCTCAGTGGTCTGCCTATAGTGGGGCCTGTTATCATCCTACTCAGTAGTTATTACGATCCATCTCAGTAGTTCTATTGTCCATCTCAGTAGTCACTATGGTCCACCTCAGAGGTCTCTATGGTTCACATCAGTAGTGGTTATGGTGAGTAGTCACTAGGTTCCATCTTATTTGATCAACCTCGCCAGACATTATGGTCCACCTCGGTATAGTGGTTATGGTCAACCTCAGTTCTCAGTCTGGTCTACCTCAGTAGTCATTATGGCTATTCTCATGCTCATTTCAGACTATTACATAGGCATTTCACAATATGAACCTTGATTTATTGTCTTTAATATCAGTTATGGTAATAATTGTTAGAAATAGTCAACTCATACAACATTGTTGGTAGTTAGACACTTTTTTTAGTAATGCAATTACAAATAGAGTGTCCAGAGTATAAATTAGCACAGTAAAACAATCCAGATAAGATGACATCTTGAATTCAATCCTTCTAAATGCTCACATGTTAGCATTTTTGTATCTTTTGATTTTATGGATGAACTAGGTGATGGAAGTTAAATCATGTTGGTC
Source organism: Lepidonotus clava (assembly GCA_936440205.1). NCBI lineage: Eukaryota > Metazoa > Annelida > Polychaeta > Phyllodocida > Polynoidae > Lepidonotus > Lepidonotus clava. Next base: position 54,909,972 of record OW387137.1, read on the forward strand.
TTGAAACCATGACACAATATCACAAGTATCTATATCAAATTCTCAAAGTATTACACAATTCCCTAATGATATACAGCAATGCATGTGATTTTAGTTAAATGCATCTCAATGCATCCGCATTTTTCTAATCTACACATTCACATTGGAGGGCAAAAATTCATTATTTTGTTACTATATAGTCATGTACGATGACTAGAAATGCATAACAAAAACTAAACGATACAAAAATCTGAAACTTCTTAACTTGTGATCTAGGATTTTTGGATTTTGATTAATAACGGGTATGGTTAACCCATCCATGAGGATGTCATGTGCAAAAGATGTATATAGTAGAGACCTATATAATACTCTTCAAAGCTAAAGCTGAACACACACACTAGTTGGCACAGTATGCATACCATCACCCCCAACCCCCAGCCCCCAACCCCCGACCTTATCATACATCCTCCCTATTGGTAGAAGCCTCAACTAGGCAAAGAAGGAAAAAGTGCCCACGCAACTGTATGATATTTTAGGTCTAGATCCCCCCCCCCCCCCCCAACAACCTCCCATTTTTTCAGCTGTTCTGGATCTGCCTTTCACAAGTCAGTTGAAGGATGGCAATGGGGACAGGGGGGGTAAAAACTTTTTTATTTTGTTATTTACCTCAGTGAAGAGGACCTTGCTTCTCCATGCCTTAAATACACAGGATAAAGTTTGGTTAAACTTCATTTACAGTAGGACATTTTGGCCTCCAGATTCATTGCAATCTTAAATAATAGCAAGCATCACAAAATTATAATTGTGATATCTAAATTCATCATATTTGACATTGACTCATGCTGGGGAAGCTATCAAATCAATTTTCCAAAATTATGATTTCAAGTAGAGTTGACCGACAAAAAACTATGAATCCCAATGGAAAAACATTGTACACTGTAAAAATGGCTTTACTCTTCAATAGGTAGAATTATAACAATGTTGTAATAGGATTGTGCTGCTGCCAGAGAATTATCTATATCCACGTGCACCTCAGTAGTGTGCATGGTCTATTTCCTATGTTACTGTGTTCCAACTTGGTAGTCACTATGGTCCACCTTGGTAGTCATTATTGTCAACCTCAGCAGTCATGAGGGTCCACCTAAGTAAAAAAGTGTGGGGTTATTTTAAAGTTATTACAAAGTAGTGCTAATAAACAGAGAATCCGTTTACTAAATGTTTGTTATGTTCCTTATTATGTTATTACTGATCCTGCTATGCTTTTCTTCTACTATGTTTTACTACTTATTTATTTTTGTGTTTTCGACTTTGTGTATCACCAGGTGATATGTTTAGTGATTGTATGAAGTAACTTTTATATTTGTGACACGCAGGCTATATGTTGGCCTATACTAGTGTTTAAACTATACTTTGTTTTTATGCTGAGTGGTTTTGTAAAGTTTGCTTTTTTGCTCCATGACAGTTTAGGCACATTAATATTGGCAATTGATTGACAATGTATGGTCAAGTAGCCAGTTCCAGAAGTTGCAAGTTTAGAAATTCATTTATAAAATGTATTGAACAATTTTGGTCTTTGAAAACAAAGTTGACATGGCTAATGTTTTAAAATAGGATAAAAGCAATCCATGTGCATGTTGTGATATAGACATCAGCAAATTTTTGCAGTGGCCATTTTGCCATATCAATGTGGGCAAACTTCTGCAGTAGGTTCTCCGACTTCTTCCATAGTTTCTTCTTACATATAGTTGGTATATTGGTTCCTATTGGTCATTTTACCATCATTTATCATGATCCTGTGGGTATCAAGCACATCGTTGTTGTCATAATAGGATGAGCATACCGTGGCCACTATCAAGTGTTGCAATTGATTTGTAGTAGGTTCTACAATGATCATTTTTAAATGGGATATATTCATGGATGAAATAGCAGGGGGGCAATCAGAAAAATGGATCTGCCAGGCATCTAGTACTACAAAGGCCCTATTATTTGTTATCTGCTGTTGGGTTAACCAATTCTACATTGTTCAATTATTTTTTCTGTTCGCCATATTAAGCTAACAACATGGTAAATAAAATATAATGGGAAATGTTAGGTAAGGCCCTCTGATCAAGTTCTTCCTGTCCTCCCCGATCCCAAAATGATCATGGGAAGAATGTCACACAGTGGCTTGAAAACTATGGTTGCCTAACAATGGATGTCATTGGGTTACCACTGTACACCCCCCCTCCTCTCAGTCATGTTTTTACTAAAACAATGTATATGGGAGTGGGTATTAAGTATGTACCCCAATTTTTTAAAATCTTAGCCTCCCCCATGCTAAAATATGCATTAGATTTGTACTATGGGGAGAGAGGCGGTTGGGAAAGGGGCGGTGGGAGACAGGGGCAGTGGGGAGAGGGGCGATGGAGACCGAGAGTCTACAGTCACTTAAAATATAGATCATCGACGCTGCATCGATATATGTACACTGCTGGGCTTTAAAAGCACGACATTCATTCATAAAACACTCGGCGACACTAGCTCACTCAAGTCTATACCCAAGAAATGCACACGCTCCCATACTATATGAGTAACATCATTCATAAATCCTCATGCCTTCTTTTCTATCGAGAAAGTACCTAAAATAACCTAGATATCTACCAATATCACAATTTTATGGCATAGGGAGAAAAGTTGAAAGTCTACCAATGTTACGACTTTATAGCTTAGGAGGAACTTTGGAAAATATGTCTGCGTCACTATCCCTGTATGTAGAGCAGTGGGTTTTATCAGTGACAAAGTGCCATCTTGTACAGTATTTATACGTATGTGTACAGCTTCTGGTTTTACCCCCTTAGATACAAAGCAAGATCAAAAATTATCAAAGTCACACCATTTCTGTTAAAAACTCACTTACCACACTTATTCATACCATAATTTAAGATACTTGTAAGATAAAAGTTTACTCCAAAAACAGCCCAAAAAAGGATTGGAGTTAAAATCTTTTATAAACAAATTTGTTTGTTGACCCTTAGTGCTGATGATCCATAAGACAATGAAAAAGGACCGACAGTGGACCGATTTAAAAATCGGGCCAAGTTGGCCCTTTAAAGTTGCCAGTCCAAAATCATTTTTCCTGGAAATTGGCCCATGGACCATTTGCATACCATGTAACCTGGTTGGGTCAGCTTTGTTGTTATGTTGTCAAGGTAGCAGCGTGCTGATTGGTCAGTTGTTGCTGACCAGTCTGTTTTGTGAACTCTCACATGGGTGAGATTTCATTTCCCTTTAATTTTCTATTTTATTTTCAATTTATTCTACCTTATTCGACATTGTGGTTTCGACTATGTATTAACTATGTAGTACAGAATTTTCTGTAAAATATTGATGATTTAACCATGACTTATTTTTTATTGATTCCCTGTTAATTTTTAGTCTAAATATGATAAGGCTTTGTAGGCTTCCATTCAAGCTGATGAGCCAAAACTTGATGAGATGTGGAAATCAGACTTGACAGGCCATTAATTATGAGGAATGGGGAAGTGGGGAAGGTGTGTCCACACGAAAACAGTGGATTTTCCCAAAGTTTCGAAAAGGGGACAGCTTCTTTTTGCACATTGAAGCACAGAATGTAGGTGTTTGGGGGGGTGGTGTCTAAGCTGTTTGAAATGGTGATTGGGATAGACTACTTTATGCAAACTCATGAGAGGGTGTATATAAATAGTAATAGACAGTCACCATTTACAGATGCTCCTAGGCCTTGCCCAAACGAGATTGACAACAGCAAGACTCTACACATATCGTTGAGTCCAGACATATCTTCAAAGGTAAGTCCATATTAATTTTAATACGTAAAATAAGAATTAAGGAACAAGTTCAAATTTGCCTATGAACATATTTTGATGTGATATACATCTATTTCACAAGAGGTCATAATGATGCATCGATTTTGAAAAATGTGCACCATGTTTGGACAATATTGATGATGTGAGTGAAAATGACAACAAAACTATTTCCCTCCTTTACAGATGAAGTTTAAAGTTACCATGCTCATCTGCATCCTTGCCATGACCATTATCATTTCAACGGTTGATGCCAAAAGTGTGAGTTATATTTCAGAAGCCACCCATTAATTACATTTGCTTTTTACATATTTTTTACAACCCCAATTCCTATTAAGCATGTATTTTACATTAGAAATATGCTACATGTAAATCCCTTGACCCCTGAGCCCCCGAATGTAGATTCTATATCTAATTAGGATCAAATATGAGGTGTTTACTTTGTATTACGTTAGTACATAAACAAAACTGTTCAAGTATGGAGTTATTGATTACCGGATTCCCCAAGGTGGGAATCATATCAGGCCAAGTCCGGAGGATGAGGCCAGATATGATTCCAGTGACCCGTATCTCCGTATGAATATTTTTTTCTATGATATTTTTATGGAATTGTGAAGGATAAATGATATATAATTATCACTAGTGTGTCATGAAAAAAAACAGTCCCGCCGTGAAAATTGAAAAACCAGTAAGGACCTTACTGTCCTGGATCAGTACAGTAAGGTCCTTATCAGTAAAGTCTACTGATATGGGATCCATATTAGTACAGTCCTTGCTTTCTCTGTATGCCTATTTGGCAATTCCGTGAAAGTATAATAAAGATTAAACTTTTTTACTTACTTGCATATTTCATCAAATGTGTTAATTATCCTTGCAGGTGAAGGTTCCAGTCCGCATTAAAAGAGACCCAGGTAGGCTTTTTTTTTAAAAACATCATTCAAGGTTACATAATCCTTCTCATACCAGGGTTGAGCCACCATACAAACATAGAATAATTGTGTTTAAGAATTGGCTTCATAGTTATAAGTCAGAACTTTGAGCTTAGCAAAAACTATAAAAAAAAATATGAGAAGAACATTAGATGGCATTTGGTTACATCATAGATCATTGGCATAAGGCTATATCCAACTATCTGGTATTATGCTTGCAGTATTTTCAGACACCACAAGCAAAATCGTGCACAGCATTATGAAATGTAGGGAGTCATTTTCAATGGGTCAACTGATTTTATATATCTATAGGTTTTTCTATGAAATGCTCGCAGTGGGGAATACCAACTTGTTAGAATCTGAAACCCAAATTACTAGCCCGGCATAAAAGACCACCATAAACAGTCTTATCACTATAATCAGTTACAAAATTTGAAAGAGTCTGACACTTATGATGTTTCTAATGTACCCAGCAAAAAGGACACATGTGTTTACCAGTTTAACACATTCAAAGTCATGCATATAACTGGTGTTGTAGTATTCCCTAAGTAATGCTCATGTTCTGATAAAGTACATGACACATAGTTTCATGTACTTTACACAGCTTTTTCCTGACTTTTCCCCTACCTTTGAAAGTCTTTACACCAGAGTTGTGTCAATTTAAAGCCAGTGTTTTTGGGATGAAGTGACGTCAACTTCACAACAACTATACAAATGTTTTGTGTTCTACTCTTTCAGAGCCTCCATGTCCAAGGCCCCATTGTGTAAGTTTTGCATTGTAAATAAACTAATGAAAAGGTCTAGTATTTGTATCAGAAATAAGAACATTCTCTTATTGTAGCCTTATAAATAAATTCACCTCCATGGAGATGTTACCTAGCAGTTAAAGCATACCAATCATTAAGAATCATTTCTATTTCTGTTATGAATTAAATAGATTAAGAATTTCCTGAGTATTCTTCCCTATTGAAACTTTCAGTCCATATGGAAATTGTTTCGAGGACGTAAAGTTAGATACGCTCTAACTCCTTGCAACTTTTACCCTTTTTCACAGTATTGACATGCATATAAATTCATAAGTTTAGCATTAATAAACTGGCTTATGTCTGACCTGCTGTCTATTACAGGCAGCCTTGAGACCTTGGTCTCTAGAGTGTAAGTTTACATTTTTTAAATAGCTTAAGAACTTAAGATGATTAAATCAGTGTACTCTGTCCCTTACTCTATAGTTAAATCTTTACCTGCTTATGCTACTATGCGTGGTGGGCAACAGACCCTAACATGCCCCATTATACTATATGGCTTTGAGTTGCAATATCAGCAAGATATGATGATATTACAGAAAGTTTGCATGCAAGAGTAGTATTATTGTTTGAAATTAGCAATTTAAAGTGTTTTGTACATGTGAAACAAAGAATGTTGTCCCGAATAATTAAATAACTAATAAGTGTCAATGATATGCAGAGTTTTCAAATTACTAATCTTCACCAAAGAATCTATCTTCGGATGTATGTTTTACCTTCATTTTCTTTTTACAATTTCTGATAACTACATAAAAGAATACTGTGTACAATTGAAAGAGGCATATCTACAAAATAATTTCAAACTAAATACAATTAGATAAATATCTACTAATTCTGAATTTCATGAAAACATTGTTTGAAAAAATCTATTTTTCAAAGGCCAATAGGCCAAATTAAGCACATTAAACTGTAGGGGTTGCAAACTTCATGAGTCATAATGCCACCCTCGTGCCATAAACATAAACCAACTCTTGAATAAATATTACATATATTTAGTCTTCTTTCCATAACAATTGTTGAAAGAATACATATCGAGACTAGAATTGAAATTGCTGAACGTATGCAATATCATGTGGAGATTATCTCAACTTAAGCACAATTATGATAATGGTTTAAAAGTAGGTAGCATTTCTTTTGGCACAAAACATATCAAAGTATTTTTCAGCTTTCAAACATACGTATGTTGTATTTGTCACATAATTCTATTTGCAAGACATAGCCGGACAATAATAAGTGAAATCTCAGAATCTGAAGAGCCCTTAATTTTGGTTGTTTTTTTTTCTTTCAGGGGAAGACTGCTGGTGTTGGCGCTATCCTCCAGGACGCATTCCAGTACCTGAGGGTGAGGCAGAGGCAGAGCAGATTGCCCTTTGAGGCAGACATAAGAACTGCTTAATTACTTCTTAGGGGGGAACCAACCCCCACCCCCTCCCCGGGAGAAGTAACAGGTTGATCACAAATAAATTTGGTGTGTATGATTGGAATACGATTTTGGTAGCTCTCTATATATTATTCAGTCTTCCATAACTGTTTCCTTTTTACTTTCTGTGTATGGTTACAGTGTAATTCTTGAAACCATCCTCTAAATGCAAGCGTATTAAACTAGAGGTTTTTGTATTATGCTTCAGTTTTTCAATAAAAAATGAAAAATCATACAAAAAGGATTGTTTGGTTAAGTTATTGCTCACTTCATATCAACTTGCACACGTGGTGATATGTTACAGGTAGTGGTAATGACATACTGATACGACAAAATATATTATATTATTTAAGTAGAAAAAGTTAAAGTGAACAGTTCTGGAAATGATATAATTATAAGAATGGATATGTTGTACTAAATTTATCAAGAGTATTGAATGTGTAGTAGTGTGCCTTATAGTACATAATATGATATATCATTGCCATCCCTTATCTTCATCTGGACACTGTTCAATATCTTTTGTTTTAAAACACTAGAGCTGAAATCAGAAACCAGAGGGTGAAGTCCTGTAAACTCTCAGGTTAAAGGTATTCATACAATAACAAAAATAACGAATGCAAATTTGTATTTCTGTTTATGATCTACTGACTATTATATTGCACAAAGGTAGTTAGTAAAACACCTTGCGCATATAATCAATTGTTTATGAATAAGATAAAGAAATGGTCACCAGACTGTAAAGGAAATATAATAAAGTATTCGAAATTATATGAGCCACTACATTACATAGTGTAAATATAGTATGGACTGCTGGTAGGTGTAAATATACCTGTTCCGCTGTAGCAGACAGGGTACATCTCCTAGTGAGTACCGATGCTCGGGGTAAAATCAATAAACAGACTGATATATAAAGGTGGGAACTTATGGTTAAGCGGAGAACACCATTAGATACCGTTTGGATAGATTCAAGATATCCACGAATAAACCTGACTTCAGCCAAGCGTCGTTCACGATGTGAGGAAGACCTTATGCCCGGGGTTTAGAATGTTCCCAAACACAGGCTCCTCACATGAAATAAAGTTTGGTCTAATAAAGAAGGGGACAGAAGTCCTAACCAGAACTACGAATGGTAAACCTAGGGGTAAATGGTTATATTAAACAACATGTTGGGGAGACAAATTGGAATAAGGGTAAAGCTAAACTCGCAGTGTAAATTGGCAGTGATTAGGTACATCCTTTATTGATTTTGAACCAGTGGCACAAATGAATAAGTAATTTCCAAACAACCTTTCGTACAAACCTTTCAATAATTCTAAACTAGAAGTCCTAAACTGTCCTAAATGTTCCTTTGCCTAATTGAGTCCTGTGATATGAATGATTCTAATTTCTAACACAATGCCTGTAGAGGGGTTCCAAGTCCTAGAATTGAGTCCAAAGTGCTCCTAGAATATTTCCATGTCCAACTCCTGGTTTTAGTCCAAGTCACACACAACCGATACAATATAATCTGGTTGGTCCTATAGCCTAGCTTCGCTTCAGCCACCAAACACGTTCATCGTCCTCCACCGCGCACCAATGAATAACTGTTGCGGGCCGAGCCGAGACTATTAACAGGAGGACGCGCTGCTGGCGGATATGCGCGTCCGGCGCGTCCGGTGATCTGGTGCGTCCGGTGTGACGTCAGTCGCTCCGGTGCGCGTGGGGTGGGGTCACCTCAGGCGACCTCTGAACGCCCGCGACCTGAGCAGGGGGCGGGCGCCATGATCATAAAACACACCTAACGGGATCGCCTTAAGGGCGGTCTGACGTTTTTATGTGGCGTCCTGGGCAAACTGTCCGTCAATGTAATTACTTTGTTTTGTTCGACGATTTCTAATAATGAGACGCGTTAAGAAAGAGTGTTCTGTACAATATGTAGAGAAAATATCGATAGACATTTATAAAATACAATGTTGTGTTTCGCAACACTCGCCGGGGTTTTCTTTGACAAGTGACACCGTCACTTGGCATAGAATTTCTTACAACTTCTTCTTACAATTTCTGTTTCAGTGTCTTTTCCTTTTCAGTTTCATGTGTATTACTTTTTCCAAAAGAGTTACATTGTACGTGTGTGTGTAATTTTTGCCCGGGGAAATCCACCTATTGATCCCCTTAAAGATAAGTTACAATATAAAGCTGGGCATTCTACAGTGAAGAAAAACGAGACAGAGTATAACGTCTCTTAGCGACTTGATCTACAAAATCAGATAAAGTATAGTCAGATCCTTGATGTTCTTTACAGTCTCTGAGGGCCAGTTCCAGCACCTCATCGCGTCGTGTCCGTTCCTCATTAGATTGTTCTTTCAGCATCTTGAGCACCCGACCCTCGATAGGAGGATCCTTTGCTTTAGAGGGCGCTATGTTGTCTCGTAGGGAACAGCTCCTTATCTTCCAAGGGGAGCGTAGACTGTCACTCATCCGCAACCACACAGACTCTATGGCCGTACGCTCAAATCCATAGGACTGGGCCTGGACGTAGAATAGCCAAGCCGGTGGGATGGTCCTGTGTCTCCTACGGATAACCGCCGGCAGGACAACGGGACGACGGGAGAACCTGACCTTGGGTCTCGGTGCAGGCCTCTCTCGTGCAAGTTGGTGCCGTAAAGGTGTTGCCCAGCAGCCAGGGTGTCCACGCGGCCGGACTGGAGGAGCATCCTCGAGAGACAACGAGTCCATTGTGGTGCAGAGGGGGCAGTCCAGGGACATGTCGACTGTAGTGGGACCCGATCCACACTGATCAATGTGTGCACAAAGATACTAGACTATATACACTAGGATGCAAGCTCAGGGGCAAGGTGAAGGTCACCCAATGAATAGATAGTCAGGAGATAGTTTGGGTACTGTCGCTCCTATTCAGGCGTAAGCGCCCGTGGGTGTGCCTGAGCCCTATGTAATAAGAATTGTTGTATTGTTGTAAAGAATGCAGAGCACGGCAAGCACTTAAATATGCCGATAGTATGGCATATGTCTATGTGGCGCATCAACCTGGCGCCGTACCTGTAGCGGCGATGACACACCGTACAGGCAAACCCGTGGTTCATCCTCCAGGTTTCCGCCGGCGACAGCGTATCCTCCGGGGGATCCACATGTAGGAAGCCCGGCGGCGGTGGAGTTGCCGACGGCCGCAGTCCCAGAGCGCCCCTTCCTCGTCCTGCACGAGACATGGTTGTCGTTGGGGGCATGGGCCGCGGTGGCCGGAAGGATGTCCAGGTTGCCGTCTGAGCGATCATCGCGCCCCGGCCGTACGTTGGTAGAATGTTCTGCGGCGGGGTCGGTGTGAGGGGGGTGGGCTCCCTCCTCTGAAGATTTGTTGTTGACATTGCCCACTGGTTCTGTCCCGCCGAATTAACATTTTGGAATACAGGCCTGGTAAATGCGGGCAGAACAGGGTTTGTTGGCATCATACTGTAGGCATTGCCTGCACTCGGGCAGGGTACAGGTGGGCAGGGGGTGCCGTGGCCAATCCCTGTCCCTCCGTTGGTGGAATAGTCTGCCCCACAAGGCGGAGTGGGGCGCCAAGTAGGGCACCGATCTTCAGGGGTTGTAGAATTCAAAGAAGATGTTGCAGAGTTAAGAGATGAATGTTCATTCAGCGGTAGAGACGTCATGGTAGCTCTACGACGAAGTGTGGCATTCAACCACAGTGTGATCGGGATCAGGAGGTAAGGGCAAATGGGAAATGTTATCTTGGGATGAGTGTATGATGGGATGAGGTTGTGTATTAGAAGTGTTGTAGCCACTATCTATATTAGGACCCTGATTGTTGATTGGTAGCAACTCCAGCCTACCATGTGAAGTGGGCTGAGTCGGTTTGATGAATGACCACCCCAAGTCAGAGGGTGGGTTCATATACTTTCGAATGGGGACTGGGAAGTTATGGGCCATGCGAACGACCCTGACCTTGATTCTTTCAGTAGTGGAGGTCATTTCCCTAGCCAAAGCTAAAGATATGACGACCTTTGCTGGCAATCGAATCTTAATAATTTCTGTGCCACCCGGTGTAATAACCATGATCTGTATACCCCAGTTAATTTTTAGTATGGCTTTTGTCAGTTTAGTTTTCAGTTCACAAGATGAAATGATCGGTCCTGTATGTGTAAATGTACAATCTCCAGTAAAATCAATTCTTGTCAGGAAAACAGAGTAGTGGTCATTTGGCATAACTATTTGTAGGTACAATCCATCTTTAAGTTCTTCCCTGTAAATTTTGCAGATCTGAATAATGATTAAAGTGGCAAAAGTAATAGCCATTATAGCTAACATTAGCATCAAAATCAAACCAGAGATAGAAATGTTGTTATCTGATTCAAGAACTAATGGATTGGGAATTTCCGCTGCTGAGGCAGGTTGCGGATTGGGTAATGCCAGAGCAATCAATGCTGATTTGTATTTATGCCAGATGACGCATAGGATGAACAGAAATGCAAGCGTAGCCAAAAATGAAATACACACTGTCCAAGTTTGTTTTCCCCACTGAGCCACGTCACTAAGCCACTGGCTCGTGACCGGACTCTTGGGTTTGAAAGCGTCTTCTTGAATCTTTCCTGCCAAAGATTTCAGGTCGATCAAAGGCTGATTATTCGCCGAATTTTGTAAAATTTGATTTCTTTTTGTGTCTGGTATCGGGTTCAGAACTCGCCATGGTTCCATACCTATTGCTGCCTTAAGTTTACTTGAAAGGTTAAACGCCATTAAGAAAGCATCATTAACGGGAAATCTAACTGTTATGTCTGTCCTTGTCCGTGCGCATCCCTTCAGCATTAATCGTATGGCCCAGGAAATCGATCTCATCCCTGCACCAGTCACACTTTTCAGGTTTAAGTTTCAAGTTTGCTTTAATAAGAGCTTGTAGTACTAGTTGCAAGCTAGCCAAATGTTCTTCAAATGTAGAATCGTAGACAATAATGTCATCAAGGTATGCCAAACAAACTCTCGGCACAAGCCCTCTAAGAGCAAGTGCTAAGATTCGGGTGAACTGCCAAGGCGCTCCGACGAGGCCAAATGGTATCCTTGCATAATGGAATAGACCCATTGGTGACTCAAAAGCGGTGTAATGTCTTGATTCTTCATCAATACTGCATTGGTGGTAACCACTTAAGAGATCCAATGCAGACCAAATTGTTGGTTTTTTATATGCCATATATAGAAACAAAGAACGGGCTGTAGGCATTGGGAATTTATCCTTATAAGTTATCGCATTCAGTAACCTAAAGTCAGTGCATAAACGCGGTTTTCCATTCTTCTTTTGAACAACAACTAGTGGGCTTCTCCATGCAGATGAAGAAGGTTCTATAATACCAAGGTCTAAAAGTTGTTTGATTTGTTCATCTATTATGTCCATCTTTTGTGGTGAATACCTGTAAGGTCTAGAAGCTACAGGACCTTTGGTTTCGTCTACTTTAATACTCATTGGAGCAATGTCACCTTTGCCCATTTCTTCCATAGAAAAAGCCAAAGCTGCTCTATTTTTCAATAACAGTTCGCGAAGTTGTTCCTTTTGAACCTCAGTCAAGGAAGATGTTGATAGATCGATTGAATCAATTAGCTCTCTATCCTTGACTTTAGTGTCATAATTTTGATTAGCAGAGCGTGTTGTTTCTGGGCAAATTTTGTTTTCAAGTAATGTCAATATTGGTTGAGGAGTATTGTTTTGGTTGAAAACTGCAGACACTTCAGAATTTTGAATAGGGGGTATATAATATTCATCAGTAGCAAATGCTAACACAGTTGATTTAGAAAGTTTAACAGGAGAATCTGTAGGGTTCATGACTTTCAGCCATGCCAAACCTTTTCCAGCGAATGTGCAGCATTCCGCCAAGACTGGTGCTGTCACAGCCGGTTCCAGGATCCATGGCTGGCCGTCCGTCACATCCTTTACATTCACGGGGATTATAACCTCACTCATAGGCATAATTTCCTCTAATCCCATGGGTGTAACAGTGTTATTCCGAAAGAATGTTATTATATTATCTTGGAAGTTAATATGAGCTTGAGTTGCCGCTAGAAAGTCGCGGCCAATAACTATATCATAGATAAGGTCCGATAGAACTTGAAAGTTAAAATCAACTTCAACGTTAGCGAGTGTAAATCTAATTCGTACGTCTGCAATAACTTTAATTTCAGAAGAGTCTCCCAATGTTATAGAACTTGCGGTTGGGAATGATGTATGTAATATATTATCTTTAGGAATTCGTTCGAAAACATCCTGTCTTATAAAACAGTGACTAGCTCCACTATCGATAATTGAATTAATTTGGACATTATTGAATAAGAGATCAATTGCTATTGGATCAACTTTCGAGTGGGACTCCTGAAGATTTGCTTTTATCGTGCACAGTGAAACGCGAATCTCACCATGCAGGCTATCTAGTTTTTTGGAGGATATTGGTTTCTATTTGGGAAATATTTTTGTTGAGCTTGACCAAAAGATGGTGGTCTATTAGTACGCAAAATATCTTGCAAGAATCTGCACGAATTTGTATCGTGGCCAAACCGTTGGTGGGCTACACACCACGGTGTTCCGTCCTCGGCTCTGGTCTGTCGTGCGTGGGTCCAGGCGTTCGGCCCCGGAAAGCGCGTTTCCCGGCCAGGTGTTGTACGCACTGCCTGACCACGACCAAAGCCAGAGCGGTTGTTGTAATTGGGGCTGTTGTTGAAAGGCCTACCGTTTCCTCTCGGAGGCGTCCATTGTTGGCGTGAATTCTGAGTTGCAATCGCAGCCAGAATTGTATCGGTCATTTTTCTTAGTTCACGAACGTTGTCAGGAGTGCTGTCCCCTCCGGCCGCTGCCGGGGGTTTCAACATGCTTTCAGGCTCAGATGGTTGCAGAGCAGCCAGGGCCCTTTGAGGCCTGTCCACTGATTCCATCCTCGATGCAATGCTAACTGCCTGCTCGAAGTTTGCAGGGTTTTGAATTGCCACCTCCCTTGACATAGGAGCCTTTAGACCCCTAATATAGGCGGCGAGGAGGACACCTGCGTCCACCCCAGATCGAGCTTGAGCCTGTCTCAAAATTCCAGCAAACTGCCTGACAGTCTGATCTTTACCCTGTTTATAATTAAAGAAATCTTGGTGCTTTTGCCAGGCTGCCCTGACATCTCCATAAATATCTGTAAGACGAGCTTTTAATTTAGCATAAGTGTCTACGTCAGTGGGATCTAATGAAGAAACCCAATCACGAGCTTGGGCCTTAAGTTGGTGTTTGGCCATAGCGAGCTTATTCGCGGCAGACCATTCACAAAGGATCGCCAACGAATCAATTTCGTCAAAATAAGCGTTAATAAATTCATCACTTTCTCCAGAAAAAGTGGGTAATTTTAGAGCGGGTTGTTTTGCTGCCATGTTGAAATTTGGTTGATTAATTGGTATTTGTGGGAGGACAGGTATATCCTGGGGAATCTGCCCAGCTGGTACGAGCTGGACAGGTGGAGGATTGACCCGTCGTTGTGGTGAGGACGGAGGAGATTCGGCTCCTTGTCCTTGAGCGGTGGGATCCTGTTCGGATAGATTGTTCGGATTGTCTGCAGGTGTTTCCACAGACTTTGCAGCTGTAGACGATCCACTTTCGTCTCTAAGAAATGCAGGATCAGCTCCCTGACCCTGTTGTCCCTGAAGCCGTAAAGATAAAGGTGATGATGAAGGATCCCCGGACCGCTGAATTAAGGTCCCAGCGTCGCCCTTTGCCGAGGGCTCCCCTTCAGAGTGTGGGAAGAGGATGCGCGAAACAGTTAATAAATCAGAGGCTAACCGAGAATCATCTGTCGGAAAGAGATCCGCGGCCCCTTGCTGACCTGAAGTTCCGGATTTTCCGGGCCGTGGAGGAAGCCTCCCAGCACCAGAACTTGCAGCGTGGAAAATAGGGCGTAATGTCCTACCTTCCGGTGATAGACACTGTCTCACTTCTGGGACCGAGACACTAGCGCGAGAAGCAGAGGGCGAGTCAAAACGAACAGTTCGGCTGTCCCGATGCTGAGCAGGGGGACTTGCTGAGCGAAAACCAGGCAAGGTATGTTCTACCTCAGGAGGCCAACCAGTCCTCTCAGCTACTTCTTCAGCTGTGAAGACTTTTCCATGAATAGAGAAAGTTCTTAAACGTTCAGATTCCAATTGTATCCCTGGGACTGGTCCCTGTGATCTCGTATGAGTCCTTAATATAGAAGGGGGAACTGTCCGAGATGGGTTATCAACTGGTTCTTCTTCCGAAACAAACTGTGTGTGTGTGGAGGGACTGTGATAGATGTCTTCCTCAGAATCTGACCGACTGGACATAGTCTTTCATAATAGTCATTTTGAAGGAGCAGTACTTATATATATAAAAGTCACAGAGAAATCTGTATAGATCAGTCTATAATGTTCACTTGCTGTATGAATCAACAGAAAGCAACGCCGTTCATCAATAACTTCTCACAGTTCCAGGTAGGAAAGATAAATCAGCGTCCCAATAAACCTATCGCTAACTCTAAAACACAGATCAGTAAATTGGTCTCATAGCACAATGCTTCTGCATGGCCTAATTCAATATCTCAAAGCATTATCCAAATCCAAGGGCAAATAGCTAAGAATCAACTCTTTTGGACCTATCGAGCAAAACTCACTATACCTCCTCAGAATATTAGGACTAGCTAAGAGAATAAGGAAAAAGTCGGCCACTTTTCACCAATCAGTGTGAACCGATCTCCGTGCTATCTAGAAAATCAGATTCTCGATGGTGCGCGATATGGGGTTTGGGGTTGCTGGGGTCTGACGAGCCGTTTGTTGACGGGCGGCCGGTCGGGGCTGGCCGGGGTGGCTGGCAGAAAGGGCAGGTTGGCCGAGAATTTTAGGGTGGTACGTGTAGGCAACTGTTAGTCTTTAATTTTGAAAAGATGGACAAGTTGTTACCAATAAGTAAAAATGGTGTGTCAATCAGTGATACTATATGAGGCTGCCTAGGTATAACAACCCCTATAGAAATTTCAATACTGATGAGTTCTTTTCAATAAATATAAGAATATTTCAAACTATTTGCTCAACCAGGTATACCTTATGGTGCTTGTCAGATGGTACGACCAGAATTGCTTAGCCTTTGACCTCAGAAAATCTCCTGAGTGAGGTACAACACGACTGAGTCGACCGCCCAAGCGCTCCACAGGCAGAATGGAAAAGCAAACAGTATTGTTTTCTGTATTGAAACCAGAAATTCAGAGAAAATATATTTCTCATAATTTTGTAAGGCAATGTTCCGGCCGTCCTCCGGCACGAATCCAACTATACTTAGAGTGGTCCCTGAGCGACACCGCAAGGCCACCAGAACATATGCCTAATTAAAAATGCACACCTTTAGATAAATTGTATTTCTATAAAGAAATGTACTGTATATATCCCACCAGAATGTCAAGGAGTTCGACACAAGTGTCCCTCTGCCATGAAACCTGGTGGTATTTTAGGTACCTTATCGAAATCTGCACCTTTTGTAGTTATTTATAAGCACAATACGTTCCTACCTGCAAAATTGTCCTGAAAAGCAAGTTTACACACTGTCTACTATAAAGTGGGTTGCGCTGAATCGGCAATCACATCACAGCTGCCCTTCTCATTAGGGATGCGGGCCTTTTGTGGAGAATGGGTCCGTGGGTTGGGGGAGGTAATTTATGCGTGCGGCCAATCTCGCGACAACCTTGGTAATAAATTCTCTTAAGTGACCAGAAACCCTAAAGTTATAATAAAAAAGCCAGATAAGTGCCACTAGTTCAATTAAAATCTTTTAAGTCCCATCACCAGATGTGAGGAAGACCTTATGCCCGGGGTTTAGAATGTTCCCAAACACAGGCTCCTCACATGAAATAAAGTTTGGTCTAATAAAGAAGGGGACAGAAGTCCTAACCAGAACTACGAATGGTAAACCTAGGGGTAAATGGTTATATTAAACAACATGTTGGGGAGACAAATTGGAATAAGGGTAAAGCTAAACTCGCAGTGTAAATTGGCAGTGATTAGGTACGTCCTTTATTGATTTTGAACCAGTGGCACAAATGAATAAGTAATTTCCAAACAACCTTTCGTACAAACCTTTCAATAATTCTAAACTAGAAGTCCTAAACTGTCCTAAATGTTCCTTTGCCTAATTGAGTCCTGTGATATGAATGATTCTAATTTCTAACACAATGCCTGTAGAGGGGTTCCAAGTCCTAGAATTGAGTCCAAAGTGCTCCTAGAATATTTCCAAGTCCAACTCCTGGTTTTAGTCCAAGTCACACACAACCAATACAATATAATCTGGTTGGTCCTATAGCCTAGCTTCGCTTCAGCCACCAAACACGTTCATCGTCCTCCACCGCGCACCAATGAATAACTGTTGCGGGCCGAGCCGAGACTATTAACAGGAGGACGCGCTGCTGGCGGATATGCGCGTCCGGCGCGTCCGGTGATCTGGTGCGTCCGGTGTGACGTCAGTCGCTCCGGTGCGCGTGGGGTGGGGTCACCTCAGGCGACCTCTGAACGCCCGCGACCTGAGCAGGGGGCGGGCGCCATGATCATAAAACACACCTAACGGGATCGCCTTAAGGGCGGTCTGACGTTTTTATGTGGCGTCCTGGGCAAACTGTCCGTCAATGTAATTACTTTGTTTTGTTCGACGATTTCTAATAATGAGACGCGTTAAGAAAGAGTGTTCTGTACAATATGTAGAGAAAATATTGATAGACATTTATAAAATACAATGTTGTGTTTCGCAACAACGTCATGGATCTGAACGCCCATCTCTTGAAACTACCTACTACTTGCCTAGCATTCTTAGAGGAAGCTAATTAAGACAGTTCGACAGCTGAATATAATAAGAACAGTTCCCCCAATCGTTAGATAACAGCATAACAACAACTAGCGTTCAATATCAAAAAGCTACCCAGGGTTCTGGAAATATTGAAATTTTAGTGAATCAGCCCCTGGTCAAAGGTGTTAAACTATTTTTCCAATTTGTTCAATTGTAGGGGTCCTAGACCCTAAAATTTGACTTGGCAACCGTATTATTCCTTAAAATCATCATGTGGCATGGGCCTCAGTTGCATGAAGGAGAAAATAAAAGCCATGACATGAGACATGAAGGTCTCTTAGAGGTGACATGGGACAGGAAGAGTTAAGGGACATTGAGCATGCAATATTGGAGACACAAAAAAGGGTCCCATTTTATTTTGGTATCTGCAACAGCAAGCAATTCATAGAAAATCAGTAAAAAAAAAAAATAGTAGGTACACCAAGCAGGTGCCGCAAAGAATGTGCCGCAATTACCTATATTCCAGCTTGTGGCACCCTACCACAAAAAATGTTTGTGGCAGTTTGCTTGTTTTTTTTTTCATGGGACCGCCAACAAATACCACATAGTGTAATTTGGCCTTTACACACAAGCTTCAAGCATTTTTTGTCAATGAATCTCTGGTTTTAATTAACTGTAGTAATAAAGGGGAGAATTCAGGAATTTGAAAAACATTGGGAGGTGTGCTATAGTAAAGGTTTTACCCCTTTCCTCTGCGTGCAGGAATTTTACAATAAAGCATTGAATATAATAGGCAAAAAAAGGGAGGGGGCAGCACCTGGCAGGCCTCCACCTAAATCCAAGTCTGTGGTATTATTTGTTACACAATACCATCATGTATAAATACATACAGATATACAATATACAAACATGCATAAATACATGTATGCATACACACATATATGTACATACATACATGCATATATATATATATATATATATATATAAATATATATATATAATATATATGAACATATTTACATGCATTATATGTATATAAATATGTTCATACATAGATATATACTTATAAGCTAAAGTTGTTACAACTGCCTGTCCTTAATAATAAGAAGCTGTGACAGTGATTCTTCCCTATCGTCAACCTGACCCATAAGCAGTTCCCTCTAACCACGCTATCTGCAGTGGAGATGATTACACCAGGTGGCATGGAAATTCTACTTTTAACTATATATACTATTCATGTCTAATAGATTATTGATGACATAAATCAGAGACGGGCAACAGACTTCTGCTGCTTCCATCTAGTGGGAATGGTGGGTTACACTCTGCTGCATCAACACCTAGTACTAAAGGCCCTATTACACTACACGACATGAGCTGCGATATGACAATGTCGTAGAGAAATTACATATATTAGAGACAAAATTCTTTGTGACACATAAATAACATGCTCCAAATTGTCAAATTTTAATGATTATAAGGCTGCTTCATGCGAATTTATCTGCAATATTAACATATTGTGTCAATGTCGCAGCTCAAGTCGTGTAGTGTAATAGGGCCTTTAGAGTTATATCTGCACCGTAGCAGCCACTGGGTCCACCCCTGGTACCAGCAGAAAGCCAAGGGACTATTTTTAGCCTGCAGGGTGTAGTAATCTTATAATACCGGTGTATAGTTAATGACATACATAGCATACATACATGTCTCATGGGTATCATTTCTGGTGCAGAGGGTGATTCGCCGCAGAGTGTGATAGGATACTGTTGCATTCACCCCCACTAGGTTATTCATTACCTGTCAATCACTTGCTCCATACACACGGTTTCCAATGTTAAATTTATGATAAAGAAAAATCAGGGGGGGCAACACTTATTGCTGTCGGCTTCCAAGTCCAATAATTATTTCCTGTGTTCGTTTTTTTCTGTTTTATGGAGCAAATAATTATATACATATATATTTCCTGATTCCACCAGTCACAGAAAACAGAATAAAGTTGGTTGTGACTGTGCTATTTATTAAGCCTTTGTCAGATATAGATTTATTGCCAACAATTAGAAAAAATTTGAAACCAAGACGCATAACCAAACAAAGAGGGCAATTGTATCCTTGTATGATGAGTTATTGTAAATTTTCAATTAAAGTGGGCAATGACAACAGTTTATTAATGATGGTTAATCCGCTTTTTAAATCATCCTGACTCCTAAAATAGACTACTGCTTTAAAAGACTAATATTAGATTTATAACCGTTTTAATAACTTTATTTAACAATAGACATTTAGTAAATCAATGCCAAAATATTGTAATCTGCGGATCCGCTGCGTTGCATCATTGGAACATTATGGGATAGCGGCGCACGCTGGTGCATCCAATCAAACCCACCCAATATGTGCATATTTTGCACACACACCCCCCCCCCCCTCCAGTCTTCTCCTAGTGGTGTATACTCTTAAATGTTTAGGTGTCTTAGATATGAGGGTGACTGAACCATATGGGTATAAACCCTTAGAATAGACAGGACAACATGACCCTCTGTCACGAATAGCTGGTTTTCCAAAATAAATTCAAAAATCTTGTTCAATGTTTGCATGAAAGGTGGTGTTAATATCATGGGAGAAACAGGAGAAATGGAAAGAGGGATACAGTGATATAGGTTACTGACACTACTTACCCCAATGATTATACTGAAATACAATAAGCCTATTCCATATTTGGTATATCCCAGGGTTGGAAAAGGTTCAGACAAAATTAATGTATAAGCCATTCTTGTTTCCTAGAGTTGGGGTTAACTAGATAAGCAATAATTATATTTTTCTTCATACAATCCCTTTGCAGAGGTTAGTTTTATTTAATCCAACACAGGTAGGAGCTATGCGTCGTCATACACAATACAATGCCCTACATTCTCCCATGAGTTCACGGTGAACAGTCTATAGCTTTCCTTATTGCTAAGTCTGCCTATGTTAGTCCTATGTCCCTAAAGGTATTGGTAGTTCAACATATGGTCACCAGATGACACCACCGAACCAAGTTAGGTTATTCCACTTTGCTCCCGAACCCAAAGGTTCATCCAAATTCCAATTTGTTTCTTACTCCCTCTTTCGGTTTGATCTGGGTTCTTTATTCACTAACCAACATCGGTTTTATGACTGTCTAATCTCCTTTGACACTGCCTTTAGCCATCAATAGGCCTTTACTATTATTTGAATGCCCTTCTTGACTTTGTTAAAGTTTTATTCTTATTTACTGCAGTTTGGTGACCAATCTCCTTAATTATATTTATGTAGCCTTTACTGTAAGCATTCTACTTCTAGTAATAATTAAAGGAAACCTTGCACATGAATTCACAAAGTGCTATTTATTGTGTAAGTAGCTTGACATAAGTATTATAAAAATATGTCAAAAGCAAAAATTTGAAAATGTTGAGGTCTTAGGGAGTTATTCAGGAAAAGAATTTATTTTGGGGAATTCCCTGATTGTTGAGCTACTCAGTACTCCCCTTGGTACGTCACAGCTATGGGAATTCCCTCTAAAGTAACTTTGGGATTCCCTGATTAATAAATGATTGTACATGGATTTATATCTTTATTTATTATGAGTTGCATTGGGCCAAATATATATAATTTGGGTTATAGAGCATAACCCTTATTAGAAATTCTACAAGGATGGGGATTCCCTTCTAAGGACAGATGGGATTCCCCAGTAACTCCCCTTGCTACGTCATTAATTAGGGGATTTCCCTTAAGAATGAAATAAAATACAAGTTTTTTTAATGTTCCATAAGTGTGTGTTAACTAGGAATTTTCCTTCCATCTTGCATACATTGATAGTACACGTTGTGAATAACCTGTAGAATAGAATTCATTGAATAATAACTATACTGAAGTTATGTGCAAGTTTTCCTTTAAAGTCTTAGAATTAAAGTATTGTCTGTAATAACCTCTGTTATTAAGCTTTTCTAATTTCACCATGCATGGGGCGTTGACCTAAGTGCACTGGGGCAAAATCTTCACCTGTTACAATGTCAAATAGACATGGATAACATTGTCTTTGAATGTAGTGCAGATTATAAAACAATATTCTGGTAGATAACTAACTATCCAAGATGTATTACTACAACATAGGGTTTTACTGTTCTACTTTACCAGGGTAAATGTATACACTGTTTAGATTCCACCTTTTTACTACTGCACAGCCTCCAAGATACCATTTTTGTCTTTGTTGTTGGTAAAATATTCTTGTATGTTTTGATTCTGTTTACAAAATAGGCATTGGAAGATACATAACTATTGTGTCTCAAATATGACACAGAATTGCAAGTGCCTAAACTCAGTGTTTAAAATATTCCACAATTCCACAATGAAATATAGCAGGTTGGGGAAACGGTGCATTTCTCAATGCGGTACCTGATTCTAATCTGCAATAGAATATAGCTACAGGTGTGGCTTAGAATAGCAACATGGCTTTCTATATGATAACCATGTTTTAGAGAGATTATTTCCTAAGGTTCTGCGAATTTTATATGGTCATCTGATGTTATAAATCTTGTCCTTTTATTATTGATAACTTAAGCTTGTTCCTACCACAGGGATAAGGACTTAAAGGTTCATAAGAGAATTTTCAGTTACCAGAGTTACTGCTGGACGCTCTAATTGTCCTAGTTATTGACCCAGGGGACGCGTATCATTCTCCGTACACCGCATAGCTTACATACTCAGTTGGGTCTGGTGAACATCGGCATGGGGAGTGCATGTACGCTGTATAGCACGACATTACTTTTCTAAGCCGCATTTCTGTATTAATGCATTAGGTTTTTCCCAACCTTTCCCCAACCTGATATAGCAAAAATTGCAAATGTATAAACTTAATTTTAATTAAATATACTGTAATTATAACTTAAGTGAGTACACTCAGTTTTGAGCCTATCTATGGCCCTGATTTAAGAAAATAATGTCATACTACTATATTATGTTAAGCAAAGTGGGTCAAACAGGTGTCAGAGGTCTTAACGCTGCTCTGAGCCATTGCTATTTGCCCCCGTTTAAGTTTATAGGCCTTTTAAGTTGCAATAGACCTTGTACAGATATGGCCATGTGATCAGCATAGCAATATGACTACCAATTTCCAAATCTAGAGGGGTAACAATTTTTCATATTTTATTCATGAGTTTTATTAGGTGAATTTAGTATAAATAAAAAAAAAATAGAATTTCAGAAGCAACGAGGGAACTCTGTAAAGTTTTTCTAATCTACCCTTTAATATTTAAGGATAAGAATGCATAATTTTGTAAATAAATGGTCATTAAGTATTACTTAGATAACGGTGTTGCTTCACCGGCACATGCAGTTAGGTTGCTCCCCACTGGTTACCTCCCAGAAACCAGCTGTGGTAGGAATGACCAGCCTATCCATTTGAACTATGTCTTGTTTAAAGTCTGGGATGAGGGGACTGAGGGGACCAGCAGAACCAGGTCATAAGTTTCAAGGGACCCCACAATTAGTTTGTAGGTTCAAGTCAAGTAGTTTTGTTATACGGGAAGAAATTGCGTTAATTCTTCATTAAATCATTAAGAATTGAAATCTTCAAGAA
The DNA here is from genome assembly GCA_936440205.1 of Lepidonotus clava. Taxonomy (NCBI): domain Eukaryota; kingdom Metazoa; phylum Annelida; class Polychaeta; order Phyllodocida; family Polynoidae; genus Lepidonotus; species Lepidonotus clava. Next base: position 54,933,294 of record OW387137.1, read on the forward strand.
ATTACAAATCTGACTTTTGAATCATGTCCAAGCGGTACTTGGCAACATTTCAAAACTTTGAAAAATAGGTACAGTATCCAAGCCCCACCATGTGTTGTGGATCTGGTGCAGATACTAACCTTGCACATAGACCCCGAGAGGGTTGTAGGCAAGCGGGGATTTTATACCAGCTGGATGGGGAGATTTGACAAAGACACAAAAGTGTGCCCATTATGAATTTTTTCTGAAATACATTGTAAAACTGAGACAAAAGGTCCAATGTTTGTGTGGTCATTCTTTGGGGAATCTGATACTTTCTTATTTGTGATCTAGGTATTTTGGATTTTGAATAATAACCAGTATGGTTATTTTTTTTAGGGATGTCTACTGCACAAGATCTATACAGTAGAGACCTACATAGACTCTTCAAATAGACTCTTCAAACATGCACTAGTTGGCACAGTCCACATAACCCCCCCCCCCCCCCAACCCCCAGACCATATCCTGCACCTTCACTATTGATAGACAGCTCAACTTGGCAATGATGAAAAAAGTGTCCATCCAACTGTGTGACATTTTATTATTAAGCCTAGATCCTGTCATCCCCCCCCCATTCCCACCTCCCATCTTTTCAGATGTTCCAAACCTGTCTTTCACTAGTTGAAGGATTGCAATGGGGACAGGAGGTTAAAAGTTATTCTACATGACTCAATTACACAGGGTTAAGTTTGGTTAAGCTCCATTCACAGTAGAACATTTTTGCAATCGGATTTTAATCCCAGAATACCAAGTGTAATGAGAATATCATTTCTATTTTAAATTCATTATAATTGACATTTACTCATTCTTGGAAAGACATCCCAGTAATCTTCCGAAATTACAATTCAAAGTGTAAAAGATGAAATCAAAAGATGAATCACAATAGAAAAACATTGTACGCCCTAAATGTGGCTCTTCTCTATAATAGATAGCAATATTGGCAAGGATGTAATAATTATACTCGCAGAGTAATATCTGCATACATCATTATGGTCTACCTCAGTAGTCATTATGGTCTACCCCATTGGTCATAGCCTACATTAGCCTTTCCAATTTTCATTCTTTACATAAGTCAGTGTTAAATAAAGTTTCTCAAACACTGTATATCTGGTCTTATTATGGTCCTTGTACATATGTCTTGACTTTGTCATTAGTCATTATCCTACATCTTAGTAGTTGTCATAAAGGTTCCCCTAGGTCATCATAATGATCCATTCTCTACTTTGGCTGTTATCACGAAGAGTCTCAATAGACACTATGATCAACAGTGGCGGATCCAGGGGGGGGGCAAAAGGGGCAATCCCCCCCCCCATCCAAAAATGAACTCTCGTAGTTAGTTTTGGCAAATCTGAGGAAAAATTTTGCAAGGTAAATTATGGGGGTAGGGGGGCAGATATCTGCCCCCCCCCCTAAAAGACAGACCCTGGATCAATTGTCAGTGTGATCCTCCTATGTAGTTATTATGGTTTTGGGGAGAGGAGGGAATTAATAGCTGAAAAGGCTGGGATATTTTATTTTAATCGATAGGGGTTTTGATAAAATGTAAGCCTATCTGTGATTGTTAATTAAAGTGTTTGCACACTTCTATGTGGTTGCTTAACAAACTAGATATATGTCCCTCTCATTTAAACCATCTCTTAGTTTCAAACCAGCATATCCGTGAATGCACCAAATGGCCCCATGAGTTCTTGGCAATCTTTGAATGTAACATGTAGAAGGTGACCTCCCTTTGGCCCAGATCATACCAAACAAGGATATGAATGGGGTATCAAAGAGGGGGATCTCATGATGCATGCTAGAGGTCAGTGGAGATGGCATATCCAAATGAATTCACTCATCCATCTTCTTCCCAACTAATAGTAGAAAGCATAGCAAGCCATGACCCTGATCATGAGTTCAGTCAAAAGATGTAAGATACCTCATACTTTGAATGTCATGGATGTCATTTACGCTAATTACATGTTAGTGAGGTCATAATAATTATGGAGATCACAGCTGTAATTGATAGTTTCTCTTCTCCTGTTATACAAGATACAAACTGCTGTAGGTATATTAGAGATGTTTCAAGGATCCCAGTCGAGGAAGATCACATACTAACTCAAGGGACACCAGCATCATCAACTTGAGACAAGTCCGTACACAACTTCAAAGGTGAGCAGACATGGGGGACTGATTGCACATGTTTCCAACTACATGAGCAGGGAATATAAATTTACACCTATATTCACAGTTAAACATCTATATTTTCCAACTTCAGCTATTAAGCCCTAGACCCGCTAGGTGATTTTACTGTTGACTGTCATCTGATCATCTTGTATTAACTGTATTTATATGTATATATAAAGCTTCTGGTTTTACCCCTCTTACAATGTAAATCTGACAGATCTAAAATCATGACATCATGGTTAGGAACTCACTTACTGCACTTATTCGTACACTAATATGGGGCTTTTAGAACTAATTGTTAAAAAAGTACTTGAACAAACAGACTAAAAGTGAAATGAACTGTATGTATGTTTGATAAATGAGAGGGCCCCTTTGATCCATCCCTGGGAACATGCCCCTCCCATGCCCCTCCCAACATGCAAATCAAACAATGTTTTTTTAAGTCATCATTGACATGTCATGAAAACTGACCGTCTTTTAAATTACAACTGGACATTATTGGTACCTTGAATACAACCTTTATTCTGCAACAAGGAATAAGTAACTGTGAAATATGTAAACAGGGTTTAACACAATCTTTTAGTTGTTTTTCTCAATGTTGTATAGGGAAGAAAAGGGCGTTGTCTATGTTAACCAGCTGAACCATGGAAATGGGACGCTGATAATATGAGCATATATATACACTGAAAGTATTACATTCGACAATCAACTAGGTGTTTTGTGAGTAAAAGCAAGTTTGGAAAGCTTTGGATTTCCATTGAAGGGAACATAGCTTAAAGAGTGGGTCTCCAATATTCATGGCAAAAGATGGTATTGAATGTATTTTCATATATACTATCTTTGATAGCATCACTTGCTTCACGGATATACAAAGTTTTAAATAATGTACATATAATCATTGGATATGCATTCAATCATCAGAGATTAGTCACTTGTCACCTTGTGCAAAACAGATAAGATATGTTGATGATCAAGATGATAAACATCCCTGCTATGAGATTCATTAGTAAATCCTAGAGGATTTTGGTTCTATGCAAACATACTGGTGTTATGATAGTCCCACTTAGGAACAAATGTATATTTAGAAGGGGAAAAGGCAACATAGTTAAGTATCTTATCTCAAAATATATATGTGAAAAATTACTAAAGATAAGGCTACACTTATAAATGGTTACTTATATGACCAAAAATGAGTTACATTCAGAGTATGCACTTTCCTATTTTACTTGTTGGAATCACTTTCATGCCTAACACATTGTACGAGAACATTTAGACATCTTCAGTCTTCAATCCAGACACGAGATGAAGTGCTTATCACAAAGGCCTGTTAAAATATATGTTAATGTTCCATAAGCTATATGTATAACGTAGTTAGGATTACTATGGAAACAAGATAAAACTATCTTATATATTTTCTATACATATTGGCACCTCTTAAAGAGGAATTGATCACATGATATTACTGTAGAGATAAAGTTCTGCATCAAAATGTATGAATTAGAAACTCAAATCATTAACATTTGAAATTAAAAGCACATAGATTACATATACCCTGAGGTTTGTACTGAACTTAATTGGACATCTTACCTAATACAGTGTTGACATAGATTGAATATTGTGGAAATTTAAATATAATGTTCTGCACTGAGGTCAATACTTCATGCATGGCGAGAATTAGATTAAGGTTTTAACTATTTCACGTATTAAATTTAAGTATTAAAACACTTACAGTAAAGCTATGTAATTTTAAGAAAAGAAAATGGTCACCAGACTGCGTTAAACTAAAATCAATTTAACAAGTCATTAAAAGGAACTTAAAATAATAACAAAAGCCTATTGATGGCTATAGGCAGTGTCAATGGCAGGTGAGACAACCTTAGGACAAACAACACACGGCAGCCTCTTCTGCAGTGGCAGCACTGCAGAGGGAACACAAGTATGAATAAAATTGATAAAGGGTTAGTATAAAGGGATCCAGCAGAACCTGAAAAGGAGAAAGGGAGAGATGGTTTGGATGAGGTTCAGGAGCTGGATGGATATACCTTGAACTATCACCACCTTGGTGGGCATAGGACTAACATAGATGGACTAGCGATAGGGAAGCCTCTAGGTCGAACCAGAGTGGACTCTTGGGTTGTTGTGGGGTATGTTGTACTCAATGTTATTGGATTGTTCTACATCTGACTGCAAGTATCTCCTACCTGCTTTATCATCAATACAACTGAAACCTCAGCAAAGTAAGTGTCTTGCATTTGGATTTGAACAACCCGAGCAGAGACTTACCTTTACCCTTGGCTAGAGAAAATCAAAGAAGAATCAATAGCAACAACTCGCAGAATGAACTAACTACCCTTGATTGGTTCCCCATTTAGATATCCTCATTATTGTACATACTTAGGACAGCTAATCCACCTTGCCACTTAGTAATATGGCTATGCAACAGCAAGAGGTGGCCCTCTTTTTGTCCAAATTAGTATCAAAACACAATGACACCCGAGCATCAATGATTGAAATTTCATTATGCACAAAGTTGGTGGAGAATAAATCCAGCCATCGGTGGAACAGTGGGTTAATCGAATGATGCTAATGAGTGCTCATGAGTGCTGATACCATGCTCATGCTCAGTTTGCTTTAGGTATATGAAATTTTAGCATGAACACTTGATCTATGAGAAAACAGGATCTATGGGAAAATAGGATGATACACCAATATTTTCATTGCTGATGATTTAAATTATCAACAGACAAGTTCCACATGTCAGCGGCCAACTTACCTGATCAACCAGGATTGATAATCTTAGTGCAAACAGCGCCAACAAGATGGTTTGTTGGCTTGCATTCAAGTTGGCCACGATGAGCTGAAGCTTGACGGCATGTCAAAACTAGACTTGACAAGCCACTGATTACATGGGGAAGGTGTTACCACATGAAACCAGCCATCCATAGAACGGTGGGTTTTCCCAAAGTTTCGGAATTGAAGCAGGGGGTGTTGGTGTGACTCATATGAAGGGCGTATATAAGTTACAATAGGCTGCATACTTATACAGATGCTCGAGCACCCAGCAGAAACAGATCTTAACACAAGAGACACACCAGTGCCAACTGTGGGAAACATTCACACACATCTTTGAGTCAATAGGTATCTATAAAGGTGAGTCCAGATGAACTACAAATTATATGTAAAAAAAAAAATTCACTTTGCTTTCCTTCATTAAGGAAAGAGTCTAGCAACAGATTTTGGTCAATTTACTATAGACACTAGAGAAACTGTTTAACCCTGTCACAAAAAAGGTGTTTACCCACAGTTCTTGAGGCTTGCAATTCAAAAAGACACTATTAACAAGAAGACCTGTTTGCCGTCAGAGATGCATCACAGATAATAAACATGACCAGTCATGGGATATAGTAACCTAGAGGGATATTGGGTAGTTTGCTCTAGATCCATTATTAAATGAGTTATTAAAAAAAACAAGTTAATGATGCATATTTTATCAAAATTTTGCCACTGCGTAAAATTATCCAGAGATTATCTTTATAAACACAAAAACCTTCTCATCATGACTATTGCATTATGGGTAGTTTGAAATGGAATGTCAATATCCCAAAGGGTGCCAGAATAAGTGATAATTCCATGGTAAATTACCATGGTAACCGAAAAAAGGAATGTTAACATATCATTGATGAACTTTTCTAATTATTTTTCTTTCCAGCATAGAAAACAGGTAGTTGAATGAAGATCAGTATGTGATATTATTGCATTTTGAAAAATTGTGGAAATAAGACAACTGAATATTTTTGACTTGATGTTATCTGGTTTAACTAGACAAAATATGCAAACAAAACACAGCAGAGAAATCAGGGTAATTTCAGTGCATCCAGAGCAGGGGAGTTCAAAGTAGCATATCTTGGCCCCTAATAAGAATATTTCTTTATGGTTTGTACTATCAGAAAGAGGGGGTGGTAAATCCAAAATCATACTTTTTCCCCTTATACCACGTTTTCCCATGTTTGGTCACAAACATAGTATAGTGCCTTCAATAGTTTGTATCACAACTATACAAGGCCCTTACAGAGGTAGAGCTTCAACCCTGATATCTGGACAATATTAAATGTAATGTAGTATTTATATGGTATGAAAACAATATTTGAAATTATTGAAATTATCATGTTTTAATATAGATTATTTGGGTGGAGTAACATGGATGGGAGTGCACCTCAGCCAATCAGATTGCTGCATTCTGTGGATGCCTAATATTTAGTGTAACATAGACCAACCTGCATATGTACTTGTTACTGACTTCTTGAAATTAAGCAAAAGGTTTTGACCTTTATCTATCTGAAAAAGAAATTATAAATCTAAACAAAAATTAGGGGAATGCTAATAATGAAATGGACTATTTGTTGACCCTTTAAAGTGTGTTTGTAGTGCACAGATGGGAGAGTCAGTTAGGCCCATTCAAGCATCTGTTCAAGCTAGGCAATTTTGGTCAGTCTTGGGAGACTTTTGTACATGGCCCACATATTGATTCCTACAGCTCTTTATATAAAGTCTAAAGACTAGCTTAGTAGGTCACAGGTGATAAAGCTACCTCATGTGTATTGACTTGTAACAACTATGAATGAATACAAGTTTAAAGTCACTTCTTTATTGTTGAGTATATCATTAAATAACCCAGTGTTGACACCAAGAGAGATGCATTATCAGGTAAGGTCTGAATAGATCCACACATGTTCACTGTAAACTAAATTTTCAATCAATGAAATGAGAAAAGGATGTAACATGTACTGAGGCAAAAGGAGTATTTTTTTCAGATTTGTTACTCATACAATTGAATATTAATGTTTGCAGATGAAGGCTACAATCTCCATTCTGATTGCCATTATTGCCATGGTGTTCGTGTTTGAGTCATCGGATGCCCAAATTGTAAGTTTAAGTCTTTCGAGTACAGAGCGTAACATTTCTAAAACTATGCAACGACTGCTATCAATGGCAAAACCCATTAAAAGCCATTAATATTCTTCATTATTACCTAACTAGGTCAGATTTTTCAAAATAGTACATGTACCATGATTTTTACTATATTATGAACACATGACTGCACGACTTAATGGAAATACATGGTTTGCAACTAGTTTTAAAGAAGATTATAGATAGATTCTAATCATTTCTGACCTTTTTGAATAGTTAGGATACCATGGCTGTATGTCTTCAATAAGCCAGTGTGCAATAGGTAGGGTGAAATAGGATTGTATCACGTACAGCCGTACCGCGCATTTTTGTTTATTGTCATTTATAATGGATATAGAAAAATCAATCAATGAGTTTTGACAAGGAATGGTTATTAATTGGCAGAGTTTGCCAGAATGGTTTGACTAAAGCATGATATAACTTGATAATCACTAAGAGCACAAAGTAATAAAAAACATAATATTTTTTCATATGAATATCAGTTGATCAATTCTATGAGATGTTATATCATCACTTCGCATGCCTGATATAAGGCCTAAAATTAGTATGTAACATTATATATGGTGAAATAAAAATAATTCAACAGATACACCTTACAGGGTCGTATCACACAAATTAAATCCTCGTATACCTAAACTGATAAAAGCAATGGAAAAGTTTGGCTTCATCAAATAGAATGCGATATACAACCCTACTGTATGCTAAAAGAATTTCACAAAGGATGTTTTGAAGTACATTTTAACATTCAAATGTTAAACCATGAAAGAAACCAAAAGATAGAACATATTATTTTCCTTTCCCTACTATGTTTAATTAAATAGATTAATGAATCTTTGAAATTGTGATTTCTTCTAGCTGAAGGCTCTGGCACGTATCAAGAGGGGTAAGAAATCATTTTCTTACTATTGTGTAAAGCGAAAAACATGAGACATTCTGTAGTTATCTAGCCTTTGTATTTCAATGTGCTAATTCTAACTGTGTTTTTTTTATCTACAATCTTATAAGATATTTACAATTTTTACTCAAAATAGCTTTTGCAATTTAGACATTCTATTGTATATCAGCTTGAACACAGTCATTATCTGTAAGCATGCTTAAATAAACTTTTAGATAGTACATAACATGACTACGTCTGCACAAGGTCTTACTTATAGATGCTTAGCTTTTGTTACCAATTCCAGTTCTATTTGGTTAGTAGCCTATCACCGTCATCAGTGTTTAAAGAAATATAACTTTTATTTTCTTTTTCAGACAAAGCTGTATGTGAAGTCATAGGTAGACAGGTACAATGCGACTGTAATTGTTGTGTAAGTACTGTTGAATCCTTTAGTTTTCCTTTAGAAGCATTCAATATCCTACGCTGTGTGCCATGTGAAGATAGCTTAAACTTGTTTTCCAAAATGAAAGTTATAATTAAGTTTGCTCAAAATGTTACAGTCATTCCATTTTCCTTCGTTATTCTACATGCCTTAATAATGCTCACTTTTGGAATTGTTTAATATACAACATTATTCTTTAATGAAATTTTCAGTCAGTTTCAGCACAAATTTTATAGTTAGGTGTTTTAAAAAGCTTATTAATTGTTATCTACATTTTCTGGAAAAGAACCAGGGGTCACCATGCTAGCTTGGTCAGGAAAGCTCCATATCTGTTCTAATATGAGAAAAATGGTTTTATGTGGGTACCTAGGTATTTTGTAACTTTAAACCCATTTTTAAAATTTTGCCATAATAAATGCAACAAGTGTTTTTTATCCCCGGGATTGATACGGAACCATAGATATTTACTATTTAAATGTAGTATATCTATAAAAAATATATATAAGCAAAAATGTTTTTATTTTCATCTAAGGTTGTTTTCAACAGTTTTGAAATATCCATGAAATTAGCCATATTTGAACACATGTAGGTCTATAACTGAAATAGTGCTACATTTTTCTTTTTCATTTATGAATATTGCCTATACACTAATGTACATCTTCGCCAATTTTCATAAGAATTGAAGCACTTTTGTTTTTTGGCCATGTGTATAATGGCGCCATTGCCTTTAAGGGGTGGTAAGGGGAGGGGGACTCCAATGGGCGGCCAGGGCCTGCCCACTTACCGTATATATATATATATATACGGTTATTATATTAAGTGACATCAAATAGTTTTAATGCACGCCTTTGAGTTTAATCTATATCGTTTGAAATATAAAGACTCTTCTTATTTCTTCTTCTTATAGGCTGATTACTATATCACGGGTGGAGGTGGTAGGTACACTTTGTTCAAGTATCATTATTCTGAAAAAACATTTTTACTTTTTTAAATACAGACAAAAAAAAGACTTCTCTGCTAAATATTCCTTTGAATTGAATACATAAGTTGTAAAAATTAAATGTTAAAATTATTAAGCAAATTTAAACTAAATGAACAGGACTTTAAAGGATTCAAATTTAACTATGTAAATGTCATCTAAAATGCATCTTATATATCTATAACATAAAATTGTATTATTCATCTAACCTGTGGCAGATCATGTGTGACATGTGAAGAAGTTAATAAAATTTCAACCAAAAACAAAAGTGATAATGTGCAAATGTCACAAACACGATTCTGATTGCAGAATGATCGCTTAGTAAGACGCATTGACTATAATCTTTTTTTTAAATTCCTTTATTTAATCAGACAAATAATAAGTGCAGAGGCACTTGTTTACATTAAATGCCTGGTAGGCATATACAATAGTACATGCCGTCCATGTTTCAGTAAAGTATATCACAATCACAATGCAGAATAATTATACTTAGAAATACATGCTCTGACAATGTAAACAGGTTTATAAAATGCTGGATTAAGATCAATATACAATACCAATATTAAAATATGTAAAACAGTAAATGAATAAACATGGCAAACAGGAGATTCACGATTAATTAAAACAACCAGACACAAAATGTGATTTAAATAATTCCCATTTATTCAGTAAACTTCTAATATTTATATGTCCAATGTGAATTCCCCTGCCATGCACAACCTCATTTAAATCATAAATCCTAGTAAGTCAGACATGATAAATTTCATCCATGATTCATACATCCAGCAACATTTAATTATTTTATTCCGATAAAAAATAGTCTGGATACGGCTTAACTTGCCTCCAGTCATTGTCATCAGCAATCTTCCACTTAGATAAACTACGAAATAAGACAGAACTTGCTCATTTAAGTTGTTATAAGTATACATTGATAGTAACTCGATCTCAGTAGTGTAATCTTAATATCTACATTTATCACATTCGTATTACAAATATTAAGTAACAATTTCATTGTGGTCAACACCTCCTACCTAAATAACTATAACCTTATTGACCCAGTGGTTGCATAAGGTATTTTGAGCACGGAGTATCATTGACCGCTAGCCTATTATCCACAGTGCTGGGTTACGTTAGTACAATCATATGGTCAATTATATAGGCCTATACCATGAATTAGAATGATTGCTTCAATCTTTTTGTGCATCCCGGTATTCACATAATTAATTTGGTGTCTGTTGCATTTTAGGCCCGCCTTGCTGCCGGACTGTTTGCGGTTACGCATATTACATTGCCCAGAGACCAGGACATAAACCAAATTGAATTATGCCACAAGTCTGGGGCAATGGATAAGATTGTTAATCAAAAATGTTTTGATGTAACATTATGGAGATGAATTTCTTCACATTGCCTGGCTTCATGGTTCTGTGTTTGGGTCATAAATGTTTTAGAGGGGATTATGCCATATCAGAGTCGGGGACAAAACGATAATGTAAGGTATGCATGTATGCACAAACCTGCTGCATATGGCTGCAGACATGAAATGAGATTGCATGATGGCATGTGAGCGGAATCAGAAGAGATTTCTATCTAAGAAAGGCATATGAAAGGTAACTTCTTGAATAAAGCAGTTTTGTGACTACCCAACCAGACCTACCGCCTTTGTTCAATTATTGGGATATAACTATGAGTTTGAAAGCTTTCACTTATTGTGATATATCTCTATGGGTACAATGGATTTCACTTATTTGGATATAATTCAATGGATTTGATAGATTTCAATCATTGGGACATAACTCTATGGATTCCATAGATTTCACATATTGGGATATAACTCTATGGATCCAATAGATTTCATGTATTGGGATATAACTCTTTGGGTTTGAAAGATTTCACTTATTTGGATATAATTCCATGGATTCAATAGATTTCATTTATTGCTATATAACTCTTTGGATTCAATAGATTTCACATATTGGGACATAACTCTATGGATTTGATAGATTTCACTTTTTGGGATATAACTCTATGGGCTCAATAGATCTAATTTATTTGGATATAATTTATGTGTGTTCAATAGCTTTCACTTATTGGGATATAGCTCTATGGGTTCAATAGATCTCACTTATAGTGATTCAATAGATTTCACATATTGGGATATAACTCTATGGATCCAATAGATTTCACATATTTGGATATAGTTCCATGGATTCGATAGATTTCATTTATTGGGATATAACTCTGTTGGTTCAAGAGATTTCATGTACTGTGATATAATTCTGTGGCTTCAATATATTTTACCTCATGAGAACAATAGGAAGCGAAATAACACTGTTATTTACAAATCACTGTGCGCGTATATTTTGTTCCCTAACCCTCACTACCTCCCCCTAGTGGTGTATGCTCTAACTGTTTAGGCGTCTTCTTATTTTATCACTTAAAGCAACAAGGTGGTGCCACAGAGGGGAGAGCATGTAAATGGAGATATGAGGGCACCTGAATCATATGGGTATAAACCCTAAGAATAGAGAGGGCAACATGGCCATTTCTTTAATTCAAAATGTGACATGGAGCTTTATGACATGAAGAGAAAAATGAATGCCATAACACGGGATATTCCTAAAATTTTGACGTGTAACATGGAGAGTTCTTAAAATCGACATGGATATTTAAAACATAGGGATGTGTGACATATAGACTTTTTTTTCGACATGTGACATGCAGAGGCACTGAATCTCCTGCATCTGCGGGAGATCTCCAGTTTTTGAGTAAAATAAGATGGATCTCCCGGTCTACTGCACCTCCTGTATTTCTATATAAGTTCGGTAGATCTACTAATAGCCTTGTGATTTCCTATTCTCTCAACAGTTATTGGCATAATAAGAACAGAAAAAAATTGTACCACACTATTCATCCCTCTCAGTTTCAAGTACATAATAAACTTTCAAATTTCATGAGAACCAGTTTTGGAAACTAATAATTTCTTACACCCTCGGAATGTGTGTATCCAAAATAACCCCCCCCCCCCCTTTTTTTTTGGGACACTTAAAACGGGAGAACTTCAACTCCCGTATTTGATGACAGTTTGATCGGTGGACATGGGGACCCCCCTATCTACAAACCCTCTTCATGTCATGTATAGTTGGTTTTCTGAGTTTTCCAAAAAGGAATTCAAAAATCTCGTCAAGGTTTGCAGCAACTTATGGCCTGAGACACTGGGGAGATTGGAACTCGGCCAAGTGGAGTTTATGATACACTCCATTGCAGAAACACTCTATCCAGGATACCTTAGGATTTACTGGTTTAATTTAATGGTAGAATAAAGAATTTAAAAAAAAAAAAATGAATAAGACTCTATCCCAGGTGATTATTCCATGCTTTACGGTACTGGTTCTGACATGGCTGCAGCCACTGCCAACATCACAGAAGGCAGAGTCCAGACATGGGCTACAATCTATAGATAATGGCAGCAGACCCCTGACATCCGCAAGGCCATACACGGATCATGACGCTGCAGAAACGTTCCGGTTTGGTTCTTGTTACATTATTTTGATGACTCCCAATAGCCTTGCTGCAATGTATTGCTGTATCGTTGCAATGCATTGTTATTATAACAGTCTTGTTGTGTTCTTCAACCTGAACAGAGTACCTTAGTTGCCATGTCACCTGTCAATTTTAAGAAACGCCAATGTCGCCCTGTCGATTTTAGGCATCCAACCCCATACAGCTGCACTAATTTAATTAGTCAATCAAGAAATACATAGAAAATTTAAACAATAATGATTATTATAATCAGAAACTGCATCATTTCTAGAACGATGATTTCCATGTTATTAAGCTCATCATAGTGATGATTAATACTCTTTATTAAACTTCATCATATTTCTCTTTTTCCCAATATTACATATTTCTCTATTTCATGTTATAGTAGTTGATCTAGAAAATTAATGGTTTGTCCTTTTTGTGGGAATACATTCATCAGTTACGCTCTCACCTCCCACCCCCGACCCCAATCTTTGTAAAATTCATTATTCATATAAGAAGAGCATTAAATTGCTGACTGTTCCTAATACAATTCTTTTAAATACTTTCTACTCTCTTTCGGAATTAGTTCTCTGATTCTTATAAAAAGCTAGGTGATACATTATGGTTTCTAGATAATGTCTCATTAACCAGGATGACGGCAGATGATATAATCAGAATATAAAAGCATGTGCTTAGATGAAAATAGGAACTGTGCCTCTCCCATTTTGAAATCTCCTGATCTGCCTTATTAGATGTTTTGCAGATGACATTACATCTCCAAAATATGAGCCTTCTGCCATATCGGTGATCAATTTGATATCATTGCAGTTCTATGACATTTAGATGACTTATTTTTGCCAACCCCACTTACTTACTACCTCAGTGATAATATCACTGTATTCTTAACACTTGAAAATTATAATTTCTTATTTATTGCATAGGATTGCATAGCCACGTGGTGATCACTGACGGATCCAGCATTTTCAAAAGGGGAGGGGGGGTATTGGAAATTTGTTTCCTTAATGGCTTTTTGACCGAATTTTACATTAAAAAACTCTCAGTGTTCCGAAAAAGGGAGGGGCGCCCCCACCCTACCCTGGTACCCTGGGCCACCCGTTGGTCTTGGTAATTGGAGAGTAGCGGAATACCACGGAGAACCAGTGTACCCCCACCCCTCCTCTGAATCCGCCATTGTCTGCACAATGTCGGGCCACGTTTGGTGTCCGTTTTCACTCTGCAACCTTGATGCTCGCTACGGCGAATCATCACCTCTCACGGATGTCGATTCTGGCGCGGAGGGGTTATTCGCCGCAGATTGGTCCGTTTTCTTCTCTTATTCCGCCTTGGTCGTTTAGTGGCATCCATACGGTAGTCTATCCTGGTGTTTCTAGGTCAGCCGACGACAGGGTTTTCTCCCGACTCTCTACCACCAGTCAGCAGTGGGAGGTGACTGCAGGAGGGTAGGAGAGGGCTGGAGAGGGAAGGCCTTGTTATAACAGGCCGTACGACCCCCGCGACGACCCCTGGACGACCCCCGGACGACCCCCGGACTGTCTCAGTGGCTGTGTGACGGCTCACACGTCGCCCTGTGTGTAGTGGTGGGTGTGTTGTTATCATCTGTTTGCCAGTTCCTCTGTAGTCACTCTGTGATCTGGGCTCCCTCCCCTCACACTGCCCGCAGCATCGCCGGCCCCGTCTGTATCGACCGGGAGGAGCTGTAAAACAGGTGGGTCCATACTATTCTTACAGTGATATTACCATTGATGCAGTCATAGATATGTAGATACGTGTCTATATCTATATCTATATATCTATCTGTGATGCAGCCAACCATATTGGTTAGTGGCCTACACGATAAGACTATCTCAACCAATACATATTCAGTTCTTCTGATCAGGCCTACATGTAGGCCTATAATGTTTACCTTGATGCAGTTCCTGTTTGTTATATATTTAATACATATATAGGCCTATAATAATTATATATATATGTATACCCGGGTATGTATACATCCCGTACCCTCTGTAATTATGTATCTGAAGTAGGCCTACATTTCCGTCTCTGTGTTGATATGTAGGCCCTATGTATACATGTATACAGTGGCAGACCTGGGGATTCAAGAAAGGGGGGAGGGGGGTAGGGTGCCTACATTAAAAATGTCCCGTCGCATATACACGGGATATATATATATATATATATATATATATATATATATATATACATGTATAGGCATACTTCTAATGCACACACACACACACACACACACACACAAACACACACACTCAAACACACACACACACACATATATATATATATATATAGACACATGTATGCAAGCTTCATGTGCACCCCCCCCCCCCTTCTAAATCAGTCCCAGTATTGGAGTCTCAGATTCATAGGAAGGTCAAAGCATTCAGGGGATAGATTGGCCCATTCACTTAAAAGGCCCTTCAAAAGTTATTGATGCCTCTACATCTGTATGCGCATGCATGCATGCATACATACATGCATGCATGCATGCATGCATACATACATACATATACATACATAGGCCTACATACATTTGCTGCATCTTGTGTTCATACGGCATGCATACAAACATACAAACAAACAAACATACATACATACATACATACATACATACATAAATACATACATATACACAAATACATACATGCATAGGCCTATATATATGCATGTATACTTACATATATATGATATATGTGTATGTATATATATACATGCTCATGTATGTGCGTGTACATCACACAAACATATAATGGAGTTCCAGGGATCATACTAAGGTTCAAGTGTTCGGGGGTCCAATTGGCCTCTTCTAGAATCTATTCCTGGACCCTTGTACCCCCATGCCCGCGGTATTCCTGCCCCTGGAGTCAACCTGGGCCAATAAACCTTTAGGCCAACAGGTTAATCTAACCTAGAAAGGAAACGGAGCGTGGAAGTATACGGGTCGACAAAGAGGCAATTTTAATGGTGACCACAAGACTATTGTTAGCAGGGACGGATCTGGAGGGGGGCAGTAGTCCAGGGGCGGATCCTAGGGAGGGGGTTGTTAACGGAGTCCTGAGCCCCCCCCCCCCCACCCCCCCTCTTCGATGGACCCTTTAACTACAAAAAGAGGGGTAAATGTTGCACGCACATGATTTTAGCACTTAGCCTTTAAGGCCCGTAACTAGGGGGGTAGGCGGGGGTGGCGGGCCACCCCCCACAAAAATTTTTTTTCAAAAAGTTCCACCTTCCCTTCGAAAATTTAATGTAAAAGCCCCTAGAATTAGTAGGGAAATATTGAAAAGTTCCACTTTTTATTGTTCGCAACCCCACTTTTCAAGTTCAAATTATTGAAAGGGACCTTCCATTTAGTACATACACACATTTTCAAAAATCTCAGACCCCCCCCCCTTGGGCAAAAATACGCCTGGGATATGTACTAAAATGTACGCACATTTAAAAAAATCGCAGACCCCCCTCCCCACCAAAATATAGGTAAACTAAAAGTTCCACTTGTGGAACCTCGCCACCCCCCCCCGCCCCCACTCACACACACACAGCAGACCCTAGGTACGGGCCTGGCCTTTATGCTGACCTCCCCCCTTTCAAAAGCCCTATATCTGCCCCTGTAGTCTGTAGGGCCTTAAGTGACTTAGACATAGGGGCCTTCCATTAAGTACGTACGCAGCAAGGGGGGTGTGGGGTGGGTCTGAGATTTGTTAAAGAAATTGCGTACGTTCCTGTATAATTCCAATGCGTACTTTAGTCCGAGGGGGGGATGGGGGGATCTAAAATTTAGGAAAATTTGCGTATAATTATACTAAATGGAAGGCCCCATAGTAAGTGAGGAATTTTATTAATGGCTATCTATTTTAAGAACAGAATACCTCTTTGATGGTTGTTTGTACATTGGTCCTTTTCTGGGCCAACCAGCCATGAAGCAGCGGCTACAAAAGGACCCCCCCCCCCCCCCCACCCCAACCACCTTCGTGTATTCGCCAGGGTCTGATCCTGAGTCATCGGGGGAGAGGGAGGGCAACCCCCCCCCCCCCACACACACACACACTTACACACACATACAAATTAAAATGATATAAGATAAGATTTTACCAGAATTACACCCATTTATCAAAGGTATCATAAATACATTTCAATCATTCAATTGATCTATGTATACACTGCAATCAGTTTCAGCAAAGTTGCAATCAGCAAACTTGACAAGTAAGGGTCCTTGACAGTTTGTTGACTCCACTAGGATATAAATATCAGTCATAAGGTGGTTATGGAGCAGTCCTTGAAATACCAGCAACAAGGTCACCGATCCATATGAAGGGCAGGTCTTATGATACGAGAATCACATGGGGCCTGGCTGCTTCATAATGAGGGGTCCCATATGTCCTATGTCGAATTTAAGAAAAGGCCATGTCACCTGTGACTTACCTCCCCATGTCACATGGCGCATCTAAGGTACAGACATGTCACACGTCAAATTTAAGACATAAGCTATGTCGTTTATGTTTTCACCCATGTCACTAAGCCTCATGTTGTATGTCAATTAAGGAATGGCCATGTCGCCATGTTGAATTTAAGGGCTTAGGGCCCCCTGTCTGTGTTATGGGTGAGACTAAAATTGACACGGCGACATGGCCTTTTCTTAAAATTGACATGCGAAATGGGGCTTAGTGACATGAACAACAAAAAAGACATGACAAAGCCCATTTCTTAAATTCGACATGCGACATGGGATGTTCTTAAAATCAACATGGAAAATGAAATTATAAATTGTACAGGGGCGGATCCAGGAATTTTGGAAAGGAGGGGGGGGGTGCACTTTTTAAAAAGGGTTCTCCTCCAAGATCTTGAGTTTTACATTAAAAAAATCGAAATTTGGTCCAAAGAAAGGGGGGTGCACGCTCCAATGCGCCCCCCTCTAAATCCACCCCTATTGTAAATTATATGCTATGAGAGTAGTGAGCTCGAACTATCCCCATCATGATCCGAGCGGGGCCTTCAGGGGCAGATACAGGATTTTGAAAAAAAAAAGGGGGGGGGGGGGCGGGGCATTGCAAAGAAAATCTTCCCTGATGACTTTTTGGCAGAATTTTACATTAAAAAAAGTCTCCCCTCTCAAGATCCGCCACTGGCCTTCTATCAACCAGCACGCATCTGCTGTATTTCTTGTCTGGTACCAGCTGAGGTAATACTATTTTGGCAGACAGATATGTCATTTAAAGCTTGGCCTACAAACAACCAGTGGGTCATTGCCAAGGATGCCAAGCTATCATACGCGGCCCAATTACTTCATCAAACATGATGAAGTAAACTGAAAGAGGAACTGCCAAATCTGTGTCAGCGTTATATTCATAGAGCATCCCCTTCAATATTGCACGAATAATATTTCCAACGGTCCTTTTTTTCATTTGATTATACTCAACTACAACAATTGATCTTCTGTATACACACATTACTGACAGTCAGGGGCAGTTCCAGGGGGGTTGTGTCCAGGGGGTCCTGACCCCTCCCTTTTGATTGGGAATTAAACCTTAGAAAGAGCAAAACATAACACGCACAAATTCCTATATGCAGACCCCCCTCCCCCTTCAAAAATCGTGTATCGACCCTCTTTTATTGGCTTGTTTTAAAGGGGGGAGGGTTAAAGTTTTTAAGTGGGAGGGGGGGGGGGGGTTACAGAGTTTTCCCTGTTCAACAGCCTAAAACATACTCTAGAAATAATTAGGGGCCTATAATAACATTTTAGGTTGTTCTTTTCCATTTGCATTTTAGGTTCAATTGTTCCATTTTATGTTTCTTCATGGGTGATTTACATTCAAAACTAGGGAGCCCTCCAGGATCCCAATCATGGTTATTTGGGGGCTCAGGTCATAATAGCCACACAGAAAGTAACCAACCTGTAGGCTATTAAACAAACATTTTCATTCAACAAACCTCTGGGGCATCGTCTATACAGATATAGATATTACATACACATACATATCCGGTGATAACAAGGTCATAGTTCCGTGTGCATCTTGTGATGTTCCCTTTCAAAATCATGATTGTTGTCAATATTATAAGGATATCACCTTCCCTTTGAACGCCACCACCTTATTAGATCACTGGAAATGAAATGCTATGGTTTAAGAGGTTACCATGGCCAAGCCTTAGTATAGGGGCGGATACGGGATTTCAGAAAGGGGATGGGGGGTGTCCGCATATAGGTTAAGTACCAAAACCGTGTGCATCCGTGCACGTTTTTTCTCTTTGGCAAGTTTAGGTCCCCACCAAAAGGGGGAGGGGGATGTCAGGACCCCCTGGACACCCCCCCCCCCCTCCGCCACCCCCCCCCCCTGATCCACCCCTAAGCTTGGTTATGAGGAATAGCTTTACAGACTAAACTATATTTTTACAGATCTGTTAACCTTAACAATTGGCAAATCACAGTCTGTAAAACTCGTTAAAAAAAACTTACCCTGTTTGCCTTTCTGAATTTGAAGGAGTTTGCAAACAAATGGACATTTTTTACGTTCCATAATTTGTCTCATAAATTGTGCTTTCAAACTGTATAAAAGAATCGTGGATAGTCAGCCATATGAAGACAAGTATATTTCTTTGACTCAACAGACTGACAACTTATTACATCTTGTATTACTATATGTATCATAACACACCCTGAATTGCTCACTATTCTGAAAGAAAAAAAATAAAGGAATTTCCTTCAGAATGTATTTTCACAATCAAATCTACAAGAAAGTTATTTTTTATTTGATTCACTATTCTTAAATTACACCATTGATCAAAATGATTATACATAACTGCTTGAGTGAGTGAGTGAGTGAGTGAGTGAGTGAGTGAGTTAGAGTGGAGTCTTCTTCATGGTAGCAACACTGGCGTAATGGCTTGACTCGCTGTTTCAAAACCACTTTATTCACGTCCAAGGGTCCTAGAGAGGCAGAAAACTGGGTTAGGGGTTTGGTTCCCTGCTGCGTGACACTGTCATTCATTTTCTCAATTCATTTCATCATTTCAATATATTTGTTTGTTTGTTGGGGTAGTTTAACGTCCGGCCAACCCTTATGGGTTCTTTCCAGACTGTCATATCAACTGTTCTCGCCATGAATATGACAATAGCTGTAAGAACAGCGAAACACAACCATAAGGGGCCGTCCATAAATGTCACACAGAAGGGGGTGGGTTGGTCTGTTGAAACAGTGTGACAGTGCATGAGAACGGGCCTTATTTTCATGTTTAGATTAGAGAATTTAGAGTGACAGGGGGGTGGGTGGGTCCTAACAATACCCTGAAAAAATGTTACACAATCTCATGCTCAGCAGTTGAAAGGGCATTGCCCTCCACTTGTTGTTCGAATCAGTAAATGGAGAAGCTAAAAGTAGGTTACATAACCAATGCCTGAACTAAACAGCCCTCACCCCTTCAAACTAGGACTACCACTATCACCTGCAGGTGGGCAGTCCCAGGTGGGTGAGTGATAGGTCACTAAGTGCTAGGTGCATGGCAGTGCATGCATGGACCTAATAGTAGCCCTTTCTTAAACCCCTCTCCGAGCTGTGTGTGACAGCAGTCCTGAAGCTGAGTGGTGGTGGTGGTCAGCACCTATAGCCCATAATACACATAGCCTTCTGATATTAGGAGGGCCTTCAGTTTACTGAGGGACGACCATCGCTTATGCATGAGTGAAACTTTGTAGCTATTTTGCTTCTTGTTGTTTCAGAGATGTCCAACCTGTGGCGGATGATGCTGGGGCAGCGGGGCGTGACCCGCACCCCGAGCCAGGAACACATTAACCTCGAGAGGGGTGAAGGTCATCTGCAGTGCGCCCAGCGACCACTAGGTGGCAGCATGAGCGGCACCAACGAGGCCCTCTGGTTTGCACCCGGCAGCGACTACACACTCGGTAAGGGATGACAAAATTTGACAAGTACTGTCTTTTCATTTATTGGTTAATATAATTTCCCTTTTTATTATATTGGTATATATTCTCATGAGCCTACCAATGGTTTGATTCACAGTTAATGGTGACAGACTCTGCCAGGATAGTTGGTAACCAACCACTGTTGGCTGTGATTCATAGAACCAGTTTTTATAGGCCAAGTCTGACCAATAGGATCTCAGGGATCTAAATCAGCTCAGAGCCTGACCCTATATATTTACAGGGCACTTATATATATATATATATATATATATATATATATATATATATATATATATATATACAGGACACTGGCTAGTCAGTAGGCAGAGGACAGAGGTATGTGTTATTGTAATTTTTTTAAAGTTCCATTTCTAAATGTGAGCAATACACTTTAGCTTCTAACCGTTTAACAAATTCAAACATTGTGATGGCAGGTACAAACACTTCATTGAAGTTGCCCGCATTCTGAATCTGCCGGGGTTTCGTTATAGGGAATGTTCAAGGGTCTTGACAGAAGACAAAAACTACAGCTGGATTAAAGTTAATGTGTTGTTTATATAATTGCAGATATCTCTCATTTTGTCTCAGCTTGCTAGCATGTTCTTTTCAGCTGTAAATCTGTGTCTCCGTGAAAACTACAAAAAAAATAAAAATTAACTGCCAAGGTGCCAAATGAATTCAACATATTGATGCTGTCTTCCACTACTGATGGATATTCAAATTCCATCGTCTGTATATACGATCTGTAAATAATATTCCACTGGACATATTAGAATATCGACATTAGTCGAAATGGGCCAGGATGATAAAGAATTTTAAAAATAAAGACACATATAGGGTCACACAGTACATCTGAGTGGTCTACTATCATAATTTACCATTATTGTTACCTCTATAATAGTTCTATGCAATATAGGCTATAAATCTATATCAGTATTACTACTGTATAACATATAAGCTGAGTACCTTATAATGCTTTCTCACTCTATCTCATATATTCATCATAAAATTGCAGTGTATCAATATTTCAGTTTTAATAGCATCCATAAAGTATCTGGAACCTATCATTACAATGTCACACTGTGATCTTATTGTTAAATTTGGTTTTCTTTTATGGTTTTCTTTTTTTGCTAAAAAATAAGGTTATTATAAGATTCTGGAAGGTCTCAACTTCACTAGCATGTAATGTCATCATAAATCTCTATTTTATTTTAGTCTCAACTTCAGGTAAAATAACTTTTTTGGTAACATTAACAAGTAACAGGGAAAAAAGTATGGTTACAGAATGTACCAATTAAATCATAACTTGTCTGAAGTTGTAAGATTCAGAGATGCCACTTTTCCTACTTTTGTTGGATTTCCTACTTTTTGGTGATTTTTCATGCATTGTTTTAATACGTTTTAAAGTAATTTTGTATCAGTTTCAAACTATTCAAATACAAGTTAAAGGGGAGGTCTCTATTGTATCTATTGTCTCCTACTATTGTCTCCTACAGACCCATGGTTCCTGGATATACAATATCTCCTATGGCAAATTTGTTTAGGCAATATTTGGTACCAACCACAAACTGGGAAAAGAAATCATTAAATTCAGTTCTTATAGCCAGACTAACAGGTTTATATATATATATATATATATATATATATATATATTGTAACGGGAATGGGGCAGGCCTTTGCCTCCCAGTAGAGTTCCCTCCCTCCCCTTTACCACCCTTTTATTCCTTGGGTGGCTTTCTAGGCTGGGGATGGCTCAGTCACTGCTTTGGGGGGAGTTGGTACTAAGCCACACCCCTTTTGGTAGTGATTGACAGCCATCCTGGTTTGGGGTCTAGACCGCTCCCTCTGATTGGCTAACTGCCCTTTCCTGGAATTCTGGGAAGGTACAGACCCCTGCCTCGGCCAATTAGATTCCTCCTTCATAATCTGGAGGGGGATCCAAACTCCTCCAGGAGCTCTTCCTGGAGGAGCCAGATTTGGAACATTTGAATTACTGTGTACAACACTAGTACAGAGTTGTTCTATCACCGAATCCACCACCAACTCACCATCTTTATATCTCCACCTGTTTATCATTGTCAGTAGCATCATTGTCTGGGAATTGTCTTATCTGTCATTTTGAAATGTCACTTGTCATGTCTACTTTTGGTCAATACATCTTGTCAACTTTAGCTCTTTTGTCAGTGTTTTCTATTCGCGCTCGGTTGACTATCATCACGAACCACACTCCCGTTTCAATATATATATATATACATATATATATTCAAAGCCTTGACTCTGTCAGGAAGATTCTAACTATGACAAATGTAAATTCACTAACATCTGTCAACAAAATTTGTAGGAGTCTAAAAACTATGTTAACCAAAAAGGATCTGCCAGCATCAGCAATATATTCACAAATTTATGTATATATGCTAACAGCACTTCTGACAGCCAGTATAGGAGCTTCAGAAATAATAGAGTGGAAGAACCACCGTGCAAAGACTGTGGTAGCAAACAATCTGTAATGCATGTACTATTGAATTGTGGGAACCCAGACCTAATGGCCAACAACACCCTGTTCGAAAACAAACTCTGTCAATTTGTATCTAGCTATCAAACTTTATCTGACCAGTAGAAACTACAAATGGTCCTGAACCTTAATCTTGTGAAAGTGAATCCAAAGAGAATGTTATTGAATTACTGTGCGCACTTGATAAGAATACCATCCAATTTGTACAATGCTAAGTAACATGAATGCTTACATTAGTCCAATAAACTTACTTACTTTTTCATCAGTCGCAAATGGCATCTCTGAAGATTGTAGACTGATGTGAGTGTGTCTGTTTTATTCCATGTGCACCCTACCATGTCCAGCTGATGATGACACGTGGGACCCGTATGGCTCAGACGATGACAAGGAGGAGACCCTGGAAGATGCAGCCGGCAAGCTGCGTGGTCTGGCCGACAACATCAGTGAAGACCTCAGTGGACCGAATGTCCCCAGCAGGGGGGGCAGGCCTGTCTCGGAGTACGAGGATAACGACCTCACTCCCATGTCGGTAAGAACTGATGCAAGCCCATATCCAGGTGGGGTGATGTGGGGTATGGGTCACCCCCCCCCCCAAGCTGGGCCAGGTCCACTCTTTGAAAAACCAATATTTTAGTTTTCCCTCCTCCCCTCTGATATAGGCCCTCTGCTACCTCTGTAAAACCTCTCTTATCCCTGCTAGCCTCTGCTAGCCCTGTAAAAACTGTCTCTTGTCCTTTACAGCTCTCTGGTGAGCATGCCAGATTCACGATGTGACCAATAATGTTGCTAAATTATGATCAAACATTGCAAAATACATTGCCAGCTAATATGTCACAACCCATGGACAATACCTTTGTGGGGTTGAGGGGGCAGGGGGTCCTGATCCCCCCCCCTTTTTTTGAGAGAGAGAGAAAACGTTTTTTTAAGTGTAAAACCTTTAAAAAAACGTTTTCTCTCCACTTGGAATCACCTTCAACAACGTGAATGTTCCTCTTTGAAGTCAGGTTCCAGTAGCTGTTTGTCTGGGCCATTATGTGTGGGGTTCAGATCATGGTCACATATAAGGTATAAGTTCCTTGACAAATTGGCTCATATTATAAAGATTGATTGTATATTTTTTTTGTTTTTTTTGGCAATGTGATAGCTGTGGTGGCTTACTGTGGTGAACCACTGTGGTCAGGGCAATTAAAACTTGTGTGACATGACAATTAAAAGTGTGACATGACATCATGATGGTGCAACAGTCTCTCGGTCATCATTGGTTATAGCTTTACAACTGCTGTCTCACAAGTGTTTTTTTTATAGGGGGTGTAGATGGGGGGTCCCCATGTCGCCCTGTCGATTTTAAGAATTGGCCCTGTCGCCCTGCCGATTTTAAGAAATGACCCTGTCCCCCTGTCGATTTTAAGAAACAGCCCTGTCCCCCTGTCGATTTTAAGAAATGACCCTGTCCCATGTCGTTAAGCCCAAAAAAGGCCGTGTCGCCCTGTCGATTTTAGGGGTCTACACCCATTTTATAGCCAGTCTATCTTTCCAGTGGTGACTCAGTTAATAGTCTTGAATAGTCCCTACAATTAATTGTTTATTTTGTGTTTTTTAGAAGTATATAGTAGCTTTATATAAAAACAATGTTTTCTCTCCTGGTTGATCTATAATATGGCCTTTTCTCTCCTTACATCGCTGGCACTGTCAAAATATATCAATATCGTTCTTTTTTTTGTCTTTTTTTTTTTTTTTATTTCAAATATTCATACAGGATACAATTCAAACAAACAGTCTGATCTCCCATTGCGGTCCTGTTCATACATTTAAATATATACATAAATGTGGTCAACCAGAGCAAAATTGTTGGACCCCTAAACGACTGCAGTTTTGCTGCCAATTTTCAAAATCAGCAGCAGGAATAAGGGTCAAATATAGATGTGTCATACATCAATAGAAAGGTCTTACAATTCACTCTTGAATTTTATATAAGATGTAAGGTCTCATATTTTCAAGGAAAATCAAACAAATACAAAATCGCCAGCATCAAAATGGGAATTCTCTTCAATATGTCAAAAATGCTTAGCCAAAAGGAATTTGAAATAATTTTTCCACTGGACAATTGGAAATAAAGTAAAGAATAATATTTCCCCTGTTTTGATTTTATGCTAACAAAACAAATATAAGAAGCTTTGAGCTGCTGTCCAACTTTATTAATCTCTTTAACATTCTCTTTCCAGCAAGGCTACAGGGGGGCTTCCCACAGCGTGGCCCAGCCCGAGGCCCCCCGCCAGGTCAGTATACACCTCCTTCACGAGCATGCGCTGTGGACCCCTGTACCCAACTCCTTATGCCCAGTTCCATGGGACACCATACCTTATCACCTAGTTCAGACAAACCTGCTATAGGTCTGCTAGATAAGGACTTAAAAACTTACAAGTTTCTATGAGTTTTGTTAGATAATAAGGGGTAAATTCCAGTTCATAACACATATTTTTGAACATCTAATCTGTTACCTTATCTTACTCTGAAGCATTTGTAATGTTAGAATCAAACTCCCTTTGAATCTAGTAACGTTTGGCCAGAATCTCAAAATCAGTACTTTCTTAGCTGGCAGACCTAAAGCCGGTCACCATCCTCACGAAAAAGAGGTCTCAAATAGGGAATCATGTCTTTGCACACCGGGGGGGGGGGGGGGGCCCTTGGGCTTGAAAAGGTACCCACTGCCAAATGTACCCGCCAAGCGGGGGCGGTGAACGTCAAAATTGAGGGGCAGTAAACCTCCTTTAAGGCAAAATAGGGGGGTGGTAAACATCCATATAACAAAGGGGCGATAATTTAGTAGTTAGCCTTATTGCTACTTTATTTCACCCCAGAAAAATTTTATCAGAAGTTTTCTTTAGCAATTTTGGTGATTTCTGTATTTTTTCTGGTATTAACACACTCTGATTTGGGGGGGCGGTGATCTGTGGCCCCCAAAAATAGGGGGTGGTCAACTAAAATTCAGGAGCAGTAAGTCATGAAACGTAAGGGCGGTAATTTGGCAGTGGGGAGTAACCTTCAGAGAGTCAGTCCCCCGCCAGGCTTTGCACCAATTATGTCTAACCATGTTCTAGAACATGGATGGGTTGTTTTGTGTATAGTTTTGATTACTAAACAGTTTTACCAAGTTTCCATCTCCCCTGTTGCACACTTGTCTGGGCTGAAGTTACACGTGTTCACACTATTGACTTAATTGGTATGGGTTAGTTGAAAACAACCATTTTGATAGTTCCTACCTCTAGTTATGAGATTAGTTTTGGAATTTAGTTAAAAATGGTCAAGTATCAGAGTGATCTTACCTTCACTACACCACCTTGACATCACAAAATCTGTAGGCAGTTAGGATGCAATAAGCTAAAATTGAAGTGATATGAGGGTCCATGGATAATCTCATAATATGATTAATTACTCTGTGCTGGTGTTTGTGTGTGTGTGCATGCAAGTGTGTGTGTATCTGTTTCAGTATGTGTCACTGTGAGTGAGTGAGAGTGTGTGTGTGGTGTGTGTGGTGATTCGTGTGTGTGTGTGGTGGGTGTGGTGCTTCGCGTGTGTGTGTGGTGGGTGTATGTATGGTGATTTGTGTGTGTGGTGTGTGTGTATGTGGTGGTGTGTGTGTGCATGTGGTGTGTGTGGTGATTTGCAATTGTGTGTGGTGATGTGTGTGTGCATCTGCATGTGTATGTATGTGTCTGTGCTGTGTCTGTGCTGTGTCTGTGTCTATGTGTGGCAAACCTAGCACATGTCGCCAGAACCCATGGCCCCTGCCATTCACCCCCTTACAAACAGAATGTGGCATGAAAATTGTGGGTTTGGACTTTTCCTTAACATGTTTGGATGCATGTGTACCAAAGTTGACACACAGATTCAAACTTTTTCTGATGGCAGGTGGTAGGCATGAATGGACTTATGCTCTCATGCAAAATGAACATCAAATTGGCCAGATTATTTTCGTATGGGTTCGTTTTTGTACATTGAACCACACAAACCCATCACAAAACCCCGTGTGCATTTCATGTTAAGCCAAAAGTGAGTTAAATGCCATATGAAACAAATCAATTAGGAGGAGAATTACTTTTCTGGGCCACAGGGTACCAGCCATTGATTAGGCCAAACAAAAAAAATTGTTGTGTTCAGGTAACATAGGTCGAAAAAACTTTTTTTTTGCTTTTTTTTTTTAACTTGTCAAAGAGACCCGGCCAGTGTTGGAAATAAAAAAGATATTCCAAATATTCTCAAAAAGCATTTTTTGCATCTAAAATACATGC
Organism: Lepidonotus clava; assembly: GCA_936440205.1. Taxonomy (NCBI): domain Eukaryota; kingdom Metazoa; phylum Annelida; class Polychaeta; order Phyllodocida; family Polynoidae; genus Lepidonotus; species Lepidonotus clava. The sequence goes on from OW387137.1 coordinate 54,961,006, forward strand.
TCTGAGTATCCTTGTGCTGTTTTATGGTTTTCCATGGTACTTTAGGTCAATTCTTTGGATTTTGAAAAAAAATAATTAAAAATTTCCTTAACAAAAAGTTAGGGTAGGGCCAAAAATTTAGGGTAGGTAGGGTTACCTGAACACAACAATTTTTTTTGTTTGGCCTTATTAATGTAAACACCAGGCAACAGCGGCCACGAAAGTTCCCGGTGTGCCACACTGATGACCTACTGCTGGTACCCAGTGGCCCAGAAAAGTAGTTCTCCTCCTAATTAGTAAGGAGCAAAAAAAATAAAAAGAGTCACAAAATTTCACAGAGATGCATCAAAGCAAATCAAACCCCTTATATGAACCATTTATGAGTCACAATAATCTGGTGTGACAAAATCTGTTTTGTAAATTGCAGTCCAATGAAAGGCATGTTGTGATATTAAGGGACCTTGCATTAGTTATAGGATGTAAGAAAAATAGTAAGGTATTGTGTATTTCACAAGTCCCAGACTAAATGGGAGGAAAGAATAGTTCTAGGGGTGGCTCAAGGCTGGTTAATGAAAAGATTTTCTTATCATATTTGTCAGAGAAAGATGAAATTGGTCAGGGAAAATTCAGGGAAAATTAAGGGAATTTTGTTGTCTCTGGTCTGTGGCAACCCTGATTTATAAAATAGTGTGTATCTAAATATGAAACTTTTCTCATGTCTACTGAAAGAGCATTTCAATGTAATGAATCTGTAATAAGAATTGGAAAAAAGACTAAAGAACAACAAACAATAAATTTCTGAGACATTGTATTTTCCGATCCCAAATGTTGAAATTGGAAACAATAATGTATGCATGTTTCTGACTCAATGTTAGTCAGCAGCCATGTAGGCCTATAGGTAGACTATAAACCCACTACGATTGCTATGTGACCACTTTTACCGTAAGGGGATGCCAAGAGCTGTTTTGAAATTTTTATATATCTAAACTTATACATGATAAAAAAAACTTTGATATCAGTAAGAATGACATTATAATATCATATCTAGGTTCACCCCATAGCTCCTGACCAAACTGGCAATTTGGCATTTAACTACTTTGGGCACCAGGTTTGAGCACTTGTTTGTGGGCAGTCACCTCCATATCTAAAACAGAATTCAACAGAATGCTATATATAGAAGTATATAGCCTTGTGTAACCCTTCATTTTTAGGAGCCTGAAAAATTAGAAGAAGATGATATGCTTCTTATAGAGGACAAGATCAGGGAGATTGAGGTGAAGATTAATGACATTGAAAGAACAAACATGGACTTGAGGAGCAAGAAAGATACATTGGTATCTGAATTGCAGAAGTTAAACAAAGAGCAAGACTCAAACGATCCTCGGGAGAGTTTGCTACAGAAAGAACAGTTAAAAGAACAGATCAAAGCTGTGAACTCAGAAATCATGAAGAATGCAGGACATATTGATGAATTAATGGCAGATGCAAGGAGGCAAGCCAGAGAAGCCAAGGAGGCAAAGAAGAAACAGAAGTATGCTGTCCAAAGAAGGTGTGATATCATACCCAGACCCACCCCAGAAGATGGGGGAGGGGCTTCGCGGAGAGCAGCGATCCCCAGACCATCAGACATGAAGCCCAAACCCCAACCTGTGGTAAACTTCATCTTCAAAAACTGTCAAGAACTTTCAAAAATTCTTTTTTTCTTAAATACAAAAAACCTAGACAAAGCATGGTTCTGTTCACACAACTTTTGTGTCAGTTGTGAAGGTACAACCTATTCCAATAATTCTTTATAACAGTCTATCTGATTAACCACTAATCAATTAACATGAGTCACTGGCACTAATATTATATTAAGTAGTTATTCTTTACATTTTGGTAAAATAATAACTGTAACAACTTTAAGAAAAACATGGTAGTCATCTATTTTTCAATAGTAATAACAAACAACTGATTTTGTTGAATACATACTGAAGAAAAATGAGTATATTATTCATTTGAATATATTCAAACAAGTGTATTATGCAGTCACAGGGAAGTATCTGTGTATGTTTTGGTAATATTCATGTTTTGACCATTCAAGTATACTTCAAAGATAAATGATAATTAATGAATATAATCCTTTTAGATTCGAGACAGTTAGGCACATTTATGACAATGTATATGTGATTCAACAGAGGCGAAGTATTCTGATTTAAGTGGCGATATCATACACTATGTATTTTTATTGGTAGTTTTTAATCATGCAGTTTTTCCATGACAACAGTGGGAGCTTGGACCAGAAGATTTTGCGATGTTCGGCTTCCTGCGCCGGACACTGCCAAATCAGAAGAAGCGTAAAGAGAAGCTGGAGACAGAGCTGGAGGCAGTCAACCAAGAACTGTTAGCAGCACAAAAACCATCTGACCTACACTCTACACCACCCTCTGCACAAACAAGAGTAGGTGGTGTCTGAATTTAGATTTAGAATCAGTAAGCCCATCCCACTTTGGGTGTATCCTGGGGTTGGACAAGAGTTAGACAAAATAGACATATATGCCATCCTTGTTTCCAAGACTTGTGATTGGTAAAATAAGCCAGAATTGTGTTTTTCTATATCCCAAAGTACTGCCAAAACATTAACATTTCCTAAATTTTATCAATTAACAGCTTTGCAGGTTTGCCAGCCAATCAAAATACTGTATCTTAGGGCAAAATAGGGTTGGACATTGTAGGTTGGACTGACAGGCTTTACCATTCGTTCCTATGGGGAAAAGTCCAAAATGTAAGGTCACATTTTAGAAATTTTAGAAGCAATTGGTCAACCAAATTGCTTTGGTTAATTTTGCATTGTGCAACGCTCTTCAGGGAATAAGCACACAAGCAATATTGATGATATTTCATGGTAAGCTTTATAGTTGACATAAACTGGGATGGGCTTATTGCATTTACTATGTTCTTGTATTTAACTCCAATGTACCACATCAGCATCATCTTTCTTCAGAAGTATTAAAAGTTTTGCTCCTTCGGTACTGCCATCAAGTGCTGACATGTTGAATTTAAGTATATGTCAAGGTTTTGGTAAATGTATCAAGATGTGTTGATGTTGGTATAAATTCCTTCTGATTTGAAGTAAACACTTGCATCAAAAGCCCCTAGCTAGAAAAAAGCATGTTGCAGCCCCTTTAGGTAAAAGGAGCCTCTGATATATTCTTAAAACTCATTCTATAACTCCCCTTAGAAGTTTTATATTTACTTGTTACCGTGCATATGGAAGCATCATAGAAGTCATGAATAGTCAGTTGGTAAATCTATAATGTGAGATATGTTGGTCATGGTCTTTAGCAACTATTACCTTGCACCTTGGAGCAGTTATATTAAGGTGTGGACCGTTGGATTTTAGCATCCTACCTTAGAAACTTTGAAGTATAACATCATTGTTTATTGGTAGTAATTTTGTCTCTTTCCTTTTAGAACATGACCAGTGGGCAGGTTTCAAATGACGGTTCAGAGTCAACAGGCAAAAGGCAGTCAATGGCCGATGTGGTCATTGCGGCCGACCCGAAGGAGATTGAAAACAAGAAGTCGCTGTTAGAAAAAGAATACCAGCCACTGGTGGCAGAAACATCGGACAAGGAGATGGCACTGAAAGCCCTCGGCCAAATGGTAAATCCAAGTTGATAAATCCATTCCCTTCTCTGTCTCTGAGCAGTAAGCACGTAAATGACATAGTGTTGCAATATCCCAGTTCAAAAGATTGTTCTGTTTGCAGTTATGTTGACTTGTTAAGCGATATCATACCTCGCAGCATGTCTCCTAGTGGCAATGACTGGGTTATCAAAGGCTCCTAAAGGGCCACCGACTTTTGTATGTGGGGCCCTGTCTCTGGGACCCTGAACATCATAGAATACCTGCCTTGGTAAATGTACATGGGTATAGTCTCTACCTCCTCATAGATACAATCATGAAAAAGACTTATCTGAAACATATCTAAAACCTTCTCATCATGATATAACCATAGATGTTGATACAGCGCTAAACACCAATCACCAACCAACAAAATCATAGGCAGCAATAGTCAATCATGACAGTGTACATACCTTTAAAAACAAAACTGTATTTCTCTTACACTTCTATGCTTTAGCCAACACATTCTTGGTTATATCCTTAAGCATGCAAATAATTGTTGGCATTTGCAACAGCATAATGGCAGTATTTAACAAGGAGAACTATAGCCTTGTCGAATAGACATTTTAGGAATTTGTTTACAATGCAGGATGTTAATGGACATGTAAAGTTGAAGTGAAAATGCCCTGGCCTCACACCCTCCCTCTGTGAACCTTAATTGTCGGCATTTCAATGGTTTCAGTATGGATGACATTTCATCCAAAAGGTTAAATCATCCCTGGTGTATAATCTAAATCATTGGGTTGGTGCAATTACTGGAATACTTCTTCAGACATATCTTTATTTGCAGATCGAAGATCACCGTAAAGTGCGCAGAGCAAGGAGAAGCTACAAAAGGGAACGATCAAAGTTCATAGATAGGGTTTTCAGCAGGTGAGTGTGTAAACATTGTTTCTGATCAATCATCAGGGTTTGTTTTCAAATTTCCAATTATAATCATATCTTAAAAGAATTATTAGATTTGGAAGAAATATGTGTACTATTAAAATTGCTCAAAACTATACCCTAGATGTATTCAATTTTGAATCGATGATGCTTCTACCATAGAGTTTGTGAGTGTATTTAGTATTTCAAAGAATAGAAAATGTATGCTTTTGACAAGCTACATAACTCATCTTAAATTCCAAGTACATAGATATAATTGCTCTCCTGATACAATATGCAAAAATATGTATAAGAATCTCATTCCTTATGAAAGATCTTCCGTGCCAGATTATGAGGGGGCACAGGGATATACCCTCCCTATTTACCCTCCCTATTAAATATGTTATGTAAGATTCAGCCTAATATTTACTAAGGGATAACTTTCCAACAGCATGCCCCTCTCCCTTTATTTTCTCAATATCCTAGATTTCCCACTGGTAGGCTTAATGATGCAATGTAATGTTTTATGCCTTTGAATTGCAGTATCCAGCATGGAAAACTAGAAGATGTAGCTATAATGACTGTTGCACTTGACCTGGAAGGCCAGGCTGATTTAATCACCATTGAAAATGTGATTCAACCCCAGAGCCGCCTGTCGGTTATCCATCTTGCCTTACTAACTGAACGAAAAGAGATTGTGGAGTTCCTTCTGACACATAGTGGCAGGGAGCTGGCAATGGTATCTGTTGAAACTGAGGAATGCGACAACATGACCCCACTTTACATTGCCATGCAACATGGGTCCTTCGACAACATACAACTACTTCTGGAGGCAGTACCGAAAGAAGACAACGAACGAGCAAATTACATCAACACACTGGTGCCGAACAGTACTTATGCAGGGATGCCCTATGATGAGCTTCCACTGGCAGGAACCACCTGGTCTTCAGTTGGCAAAGACCCAAAGGAAATGGCCAAGGTGCTTGATTACTTGGTTGAGAATGGAGCAGACCTTGAACTACAGACCTCAGAGGGAAACACCCTGCTGCATCTGCTAGTGCTACAAGCTGTGCAGTCCATCGTTCCCCATTCATCCCGTGAAACAGAGGCACATATCGCTTACTTCAGAGGCTTCTTGAAAGATGCTTTCAGTAAGGCAGTTGCAAGATGGTGGCTCGAGAGAAGAAAGGTGTTGGGAAAGCGAAAGATCTCATCAAAGGAGGCTGAGATTCGTGGACTGAAATATTTGATGAAGATGAAGAACAATGAGAAGCTCACTCCACTTGCTCTGGCTGCAAAAGTTGAATCTCCTCTCTACGTTGACCTGGTCAACTGGGAAAATGTCGTCCGATACCCAGACTTGAAAATGAGCAAGCAGTTTTCAAACGTTGACACCTATGACATAACTAATGTGACAAGTTTAAAGCCAACAAGCAAAGGATTTGAGTACAGTTCATCCTCAGTGATGCATGTGCTGGCCCATACTGATATAGACTTGTCTTCAAAGGTGTGGAATGTGGACATCTCTGATATGGAGCCACTCAAGACCATCATCAAGGAGAAGTGGAGTGTGTACCAATGGTGTTTCTACTTTTGGGGGTTCATTCACCTTGTTCACATGTTGTGCTTCACTGCCATCACCTTTGAGTATGAGGAGCACCATGCCAGTGAGAAGGGCAAGCCTGTAGTTACTGGTGCAGTCAATTTAAGCGAAAACAGCAATAGCAGTGCACCGGAATCACAAGAGCTGGCATCTGGCTACTATGGGCCTGTCTCACCTGGCAACCCATTTTTTGCATTCTTTCTGATCCTCCCAGTTGCCTGTATTATAAGTGAATTGGTTGATTTCTTTGGAAAACATAAGAAAATTGAATTTCGCTATTCTCTGACGGGCAACTTTATCTACCGGCTGCTGTGCTTCTGTTTTTCCCTGTTCACTATTGTATGGTTCATTCTCCATATGGCCAAGAGTGTTAACCAGGACATCATTCTGAGCATTGCACTCCTGCTTGGCTGGCATTTCTGCATTTTCTTCACTCGCACCATACACTTCCCGAGTAAAACCAGCCAAATTGGTGCCTTTTCCATCATGGTACAGAGGATGTTGTTTCATGACTTGATTCCTTTCCTGCTGATTTCAGCCTTTGTGTTGATTGCCTTCTCAGCTGCAATCCATGCCACTTTCATTCACTCAGAAACTGCTGCGAAAGAGGGAATAACTTTCAGAATAACGCTTTTCAACATGTTAAAGTACTACTCCGCACTGGATGACGGGCAGAGCCATGAATCATCAAGAGAAGAAGAGTTTGCCAAGGCGGTGTTAAGTATCTATGGGATTATCAGTGTGGTACTTCTCATTAACATGCTTATCGCTGCAATGAATAAGACATATGACATGGTTCGGGAGACTCACACCGACCTCGTGGTCCGACAGAGGCTGTCTATCTTACTGCTTCTAGAGCGCCGCCTGCCGTTCAAGTGGTTGAGGGAGAAGTCAGAGAGGCATTTTGACAGGAAGGAGAATTTCAGAACCAAAGAATATGAAACCTTTCTTAAAGTAGTCAGCAATAGAGTGGTTGAAAAACTAGCCAAGCAGAAGCGTGCATCCAAAAATAAGTGACTCGCTCATTGATATGCATCATGCATTTGAAGCATATGTCCAAAATAAGTGGTTTGGTAGGTGGAAAGATAAAAATTAATATGTAAACATGGTTTAAAAGAAGAGAATAAGAACAATATGGAAGAATACTTGATTTTTTTCCTACATCCAAAATTGTTATTGTGATTTTATTACACTGTTATTTGAATGCATGAATAAAGATTATGTTATTGTTACATGCATGTATCTGCTTAGTCAATGAGTCGCTTATATGTCTTTGATTGTAGGATCATATACATACGAATTATAATTGTTTGAGAGATGTACATGTATTTGCTTATTTTCTCTGATGTCCAAATTATTTTTGTAGTTTTCTTTACACTAGTTTATTAATGATTGTAATGTAGATATAGTTGTTGATAATTTGAAATGCATGTTCATGTATCCGATACAAAGTTTTGTAGTTTATTTTACACTAGTTTATGAATGATTGTAATGTTAATATAGTTGTCAATCATTTGAAATGAATGTTCATATATCCTATACCAAATTTTGTAGTTTTTTTTTACACTAGTTTATGAATGATTGTAATGTAAATATAGTTGTCAATCATTTGAAATGAATGTTCGTATATCTGATACCAAATTTTGTAGTTTCTTTTACACTAGTTTATGGATGATTGTAATGTAGATATAGTTGTCGATCATTTGAAATGCATGTTCATGTATCCGCTACAATATTTTGTAGTTTCCTTTACACTAGTTTATGAATTATTGTAATGTAGATATAGTTGTCGATCATTTGAAATGCATGTACATGTATCCAATACAATATTCTGTCGTTTCTATTACACTAGGTTATGACTGTTGTAATGTAGGTGTATGTCTTTTATCATTTAAAATGTATGTACTTGTATCTGGTAAATAAAACTGCAGTTTCTTTTACACTAGTTTATGAGTGATAGTAATGTAGTAATACGTTGGTGATCATTTAGAATGCATGAAAATGTATTTTGTAAAAATGCTTAGTCCATGCATGTCTTATGAACCATTGAGAGAATGGTTATAAGAAGGATATATTATTGTTTTATATATTTTGTACGATTATATATATCATTTTGATTCTTTGATATATTATGTATAATGTTTGTGAATCATAGATTATTCAGAGATATCTACAACATTTACAGTTAGCAGTTTGAACCTTCTATTCGAATCACAAAACCGTAGAACCTCTGATTGTTATTCTGTTACTCTTAATAAGTTAGTGTGATGTTACTGAATCAGTATCATAAGATCTTACAACCTTTACCATTGACAAATAGATACATAATAAGTATATAATTATATATATATATATATATACATAAGTCATTTAGATAAAAAATAAGTTTTAATGAGACAAGAATAATTTTCCCCTTATAGTGGGGTCTGTTTAGGTCTTTTTTTTTTAGATAAATTGTTACAGAGGTTATAAAAGCACCAAATTTGGAATGAGGCACCTCTGAGGCATAATTATATTTGAGGACAAGGTATTCAATTATTTGCTTTTGGATTCTACACAAGGTATCCTAGATGGCCAAATATTATGGTTAAATACCTCAAATGTTAGATGCTAAAAACATTAACAATCTGTCATAATTTCATTTTGATATTTCAGGGGGCTCCCCTTCCCGATTTGATAGTTGTACCTCATACGAAATTTGGTGCTTTTATCCACTCAGTAATGAAATGTTCTAACAGACCCTACTATTATTCAGTACATTATCACTTGAGAAACTTTGTCACTTGAGATCAGAGACTTTTGACTTATACATAGACTGAATCATCTTGTAACCTTATATTCACAAAGAAACCTATTTAGTAAATAGGTTTCTGGTTATTGTTTGTCCAGAGAATGAATACGATGCAATAGTTCAGTTCATTATGAAAAGATACAAGAAAAGGGCATTATAAAACATCAGAGATGCAGAATTACGTTACATCAGTCTAGTGTCTGAATTTTATTTCATAGCATATATGTCTGTTTTATTTTGTTGCTGTTTAAGGCAAATGCAATGCATGGCATCTCTGAAATAGAGTCTAAATATATACTTGAATGTGGAAACACCGTACGTATTATCATGTATAGAACAACTCCCGTCCTTTCTTTGTTTTTCAAAACTCTACCTCCAGTCTCGATATTTGATGGCATTCCCGACTTACGGCGAGTCTGGCTATAGTGATATTGAACCCAAGTCTATAATATTATTAGAACGTTAAGACTGGACAGCGCCCCTATTAATCAATGTGATCATTCCTGATGTGATATCCCTTGCCTTATCATCCTCTTTGATTAAGCCTTGATGTACCCATTTAACAAATCTGAATGGTTAAATTCGGGATGGATATGTTCAGAATCAGTTAAATTATCAGGTTAGTGGCACGAATTTTATGGAAAGTCTCTTGTGAAATCCACTTTGATATAGCTAGAAAACCTTAAGTTGTATTTGGAATACCTTTTTATTTCAGGGCCCTGCAGGAATATCAAACTTGAAACTATTATATCCATTCATCCATGAAGTACATCAATAGAACAAAGAATACACACGGGATATGTATATGCATGCTAAAGCCTTATGTATCGAGACTTCTCATTTGTAAGGCACATTTATCATTGAAGACAACAGCACTCCTAATGGTCCTAATATATAAAATCGAGTACACAGATCCGCGTCTAGGGCAATTTGCAGCAACATCCACCTTGTACGTATAATATCTATTTTCAAAGTAACCAGTCCGGGCAGTTGGGCTGTAGACCGAAAGCTGCACAAATGGCAAGTGTAGATCATGTACCATGGCAACAATATGCAAATTCTTAACCAAAGAAATACAATAATTTTACAGGAAACTACACAAAATGTCATTTCAATCATATTTTGATTTTACGATTTTTGGTCTTTATCGCTTTAATTATTGCTGACAGACCTATTAAAAATGTATGTTGGTGGTTAATAAGCCCCAAATTTGTAGTGTTTAACATATATGCTATATCCAAATTCGTCTCAGAATTACGTCATAATATGTATCGTCGATAACCTCCTTTACATTAATCTGTATACGGCCTTTTGGTACATTGTTCTATAAAGGTCCACATACATGACAAGTTATAATGGATGTTAAGCGTGATTTACTCTAGAAAAATCAACACAATAATATTATACAATACATGTTCCCATTCTTTCCAGTATTGAAACCCATGTTGAACATATACAGCATACATATATATTATACTGTAGAAAAGGAATGACATGATATTATTTCAATTATATTGTGCTGCTTTATATATATATATATATATATATACATACATATATATATATATAAACTGAAAGTTGACCTAGTATTATACCGCGAAAAGGGATATTGGAGTAAATAAAACAGAGTAAAACTCCATAGTGTGAAATGTTGTAAATCTTTTAAGGTATAGCTAACATACAATGTGATTCTGAATGGCGTTTATCGGGTGAAACAGCTTATTATATTAAACATATACAATGATTTCAAAGTGTTTTATAGTAACTGACATTGGCTATGTTGCCCACAGTCTCCAGTGATACTGTTCTTCAGAAAATACTTGGCTGAATATTGTGATGTTAGTTAATTATCAGGCTTTGTCATAGACGCAAACGCATTTATGTGCACCTTTCGTATGAAATTATACATTTTACTGCATGCATATTTACAGTTTACAGAGAGACAATAGAAATTTGGTATCAGTTCAGCAGCTTTTCATGCATTCTATTTTTGTACCACGTACTGCGCTTGCTTGACATAAGAATAAAGTGTGAATATCTAAAACTGGCGTTGTTGTTATGAGTACCGTTATAAATAGGTGAAAAGATTATGTTTCAGTTAAGTATATGTGACCCGTTTTGGCGAAGTGAGTCGGATGTCGCACGGGGAAGATTTTTAGTTAGGTATACCATCAGAAAATACTAATTCTTAGCTTTAAAACGAGGTATAGCATGTCTAGGTCTGATATCTAGGGCCTGAGATAAGTTGCGACGAGAATAAAAAGAACCGCGCCTATGCGGGTATAAGAAACAGAGATAAATGAGTTGAAAGTTTTTCTTACCGCGTGCTACCGCGGTCCTCCGATAAAGCCCTAGCAACGTACACTTGTAATCAATCCTTGGTCCTGAAACTTTACATAGTCATTCTACACTATTCTAGCTAACAAATACCAGTAATTCATGCGTTTATATACAAAACATTTATTCATGCCGGCGCTGCAAAAAGTGACAAAAATCCTGATCTGAAACAACAACTTAACCTAGAACGGCAAGCATAAAGGATCACAATACCTCATCTTGGCTGCTTAAAAACGACTCTGTGATGACCCTAAGTACCCTGGGTATCCATAATGTGTCTATAAAAGTTCTTGGAATGTTCATGATTGTCTTTGGTCGTTAAAATAGTGAAAAGCCACCGAGGTAAAAATCTTAAAATCAGAAAAAGTCTTAACAACTAAAAATAAGTTAACAATGTTCAAAACGGATTCTTAATAGTTCTCAGGTGGTCCTGGGCCTGCCACGACCACGTTTAGCACGTTTACTAGGACGGCCCCTGCCCCTAGGTGGGGGTGGGGGGCCTTCCTCCTCTGAGTCAGATGAAGATTTTGATTCCCTCTCCAGCTGTCTGACCAACTCCTCCTCCTCCCCTTACGATCCTGATGATGTGTCTGGAGTCTGTCCTCTGCCTCTGCCTCTGCCCCTGCCCCTGCCTCTGCCTCTGCCTCTACCTCTACCTCTGCCTCTGCCCCTGCCCCTGCCCCTGCCCCTGCCTGGCCCATCCCCCTCGCCAGCCTCTGGCTCTGATTCCGCATCTGGTTCCGGCGGAGGTACGGCACGGGGGCCTGGGCCGGGTGCTGGTTCTGGTACAGAGGGCTTAGGGCACATGATGTCCTTCGTGTCCTCAGTACAAAAATCCCGAATGTTCTTGAAGAGATACCACTGTCTTTTGGCCGGGAGGCCAGGGGATTCGGTGGGCTGAGGGCCTTCCTGGGCGACAGTCAGCATCTTGAAGGTCTCGGGGGCCGAGTCGGCATACTGCCGGAAGGTGACGTGGCCCTTGTTCTGGTCAGAGAATACAAATTGATGATACTGCTTAATGCCCTTGAGTGGCTTGATGAAAGGGGTCAAAAAAGATTGCCAGTCATACGACTCGACAAACACCTTCCCATTCTTGTCCCCCACAAGTTGGGCAAGGTTGACACGTTCTTGGGTACTCTTCACCACAGTCGCCTCCATCTCCGAGAGGCTCGAGACAGGCTCACGACGAAACCTTTGTTTAAGCAAACCAAAGCACCAGTCCGGGGCAAACTTGGTGTGCCCTGTGATCAAAAAGTTTAAGGAAATGGACTGGTGCCGGCCAGTCAGGACCCGCCAGAGAAGATACGCTAGCACAAACTTGTTCTTGTTCTGACCACTACAGTTGTCACAGTGCATGTCCACCGCCTTCTCCCCCAGGGAATACGTTTCAAAATAGTGGTGCAGGTATGAAATAACTGCATTTGACCCCTTACTACCGCAATGGCTTTCGTCGATCAAATAGTTCACCTGTTGGGGGATGGCCTCGGCACAGACACCGAAAATGCCGACCTTGCGGGGGACAAGGAAATACAATGGGCCAGGCTGCATAGGAAAGGAGGGAAGGTGGACCTGCTGGGCATAATCAAAACTGATGTGGACCTTCGTGTCAGAAGAACAAGGGGGGTGGGGGCCAAGGGGAGGGGACTCTGCTTCCTTGTAGGCAGCCTTGGCAGACTTGACCATGTCCTGATAGAAGCCCCTCTCCCGAGCCACCACCTCCAGGTGAACTTGTTGCTTTTTCAGCTTGGCCTGTTTCACAATGTCAGGTAGGTTACTAGAGGCAGAGATATCCCTGTTGTTGCGCTGGCATTCCCAGCAGAGGTCAGTCATAGGGCGGGAACACACTATGCGAGGGAGGAGTTGGAGCCACAGGTTTCTAAAGGTTGAGTCAGCCACACACCTGAAGTTAGCCTCCTCCATGGCGTTGCTGTAAAACCTGTAGATGTCGGCCTTTGTGGAAGAGGAGGGGAGGAGGAGGATGTCATCCCGTTTGTGGGAAGACACACGACCAGGCAGGACGAGGGCGTTGGTCTCGGCATAGGAGTTGATGAAGTCCACGACCCGCCTGATGTCCTCCAGTTGGAGGATCCTTGCAGTCGCCTGTCGCCCGCCAGACTCCTTTTGCCTGGTCACCACCCCGTAGCACTTGTACCACTTGATGATGGACGTCAGCTTGTTCTGGCTGATGCTGGAAAGGTCACAAGGTAAGAGTTACATTAGGCCAATAATTATTGGACACAGGCAACAAGTACAGGTAAGTATTGTAATATTAATATGGACGATTTGTGATGGTAAGTGCCATGATCAGATTCTGTTATGATTCATTACAGTTCATCTTGTAATTTACCTCAAGTAGTACAATAATAGTAGGGATATCTAGGTAGACCTTAGTTGAGCAAAGAAGTTGAGTATCAAAGCTACTCACGCGTACATGAACTTGAAAGTGTCCCTGCAGACTGGCCGAGAACCGACGAGGTAGTGGCTTCTTTGGTGCTGCCTCTCCCCTCTCCCCTTAATCCCCTTCTTCCAGGTGGACAGCCTGCTGTTATTGTCTGTGCAGGTACTGGCGATGCCCAGTAGCAACATGTCCTTCTCGCCTAGAAAACAAAGTAGATTAGGATAATAACAATCTGTACATGATATGCATGTGACTCAAGGAATGAGGTTTCTGGATTGACCCATGAACTAGGTTAACACACCCTAAATACTAACTTAAAAACGGTCTGGTTGAGTGTTAATAGTTGTCTGTTATACTTCAAGACGTTGTCATGGATTATGGGATAGTTTTGAGCAAGAACGACATAGCTACATGGTCGTGGCGACAGGTTTGCATAACATGTATCTCATGAAAAACTTACCTGAGGACAGCTGAAAGACCTCCTGCCGACGCGCGACCAGCTCCGACGTCGTGAACTGTTTACTGCACTCCTTGTCTTTGTAGTGCTTGCAGGAACATCTAAAGACAACAACATACATGATATTAGACTTAGTTCACCTTCCTGAGGGCCACAATGGCATGAGACATGATTGATAACCGTTACAGGCCGGCCGGATCAGCTGACGCCATTAAGTAGGTCACCGGACAACCCCGACGGATCATCCCTGTTTATGGCATGAAATCAACTTTGAAACTTGATAAAAACTAGTTAGGCAGTTAGAATACATACTAGGGCACAATCGTAGGCAGTTTCATCAACATTGAAAGGGATTTAGGCACTTTGCGTACTTGTTTCAGAGATAGGGCAACCGACCGCATGTCGGCCATTATAAAGTTTTTCAAAACTCACATGAAGCGTTCGCAGTCGTCCCACTCCGCCTGTAGAAGGTCGTCCGTGGGGTTAGGGATGACTAGTGGCTCATCCTCATCGTCCTCAGCATCCTCCGGTTCCCCTAGATCCTCCTGAACATCTTCTTCTTCCTCAGGGGGATCGTCTTGCCCCTCCTCCCCGTCGGCGAAGAGAAAGTACTCGTCGACCAAAGTCCGCCATTGCTGTGCCTCGGCTACACCACGTAAATTTGCCCGATTTATCGTATTCAGGGCATCCGCGACAGCCTCCTCGCGATCCATGTCCTTCCCGACGATGTTGGGAGGTAATCCACATCAAAATCCAGCAGTGATCCAGGATTAAAACAGCTAAATCCGTCGGAGAAGTGATGTCGCACGTCCGTCCTGCTCGCCATGCGTCCCTTTAAATTTCCACAACAACTGAAACCGGAAGGCACGCGAGGCCTCTCAGCCAATCAGCGCGCCGCATTCCGCACACGTGACCTCCTTGACGACGATTGTTTACGGGACGACGATCGGGGAAACACGTTCTGATTGGTCCTTGCCGGCGCGAATTCAAAATCCGAGGCTGTCATTGGCCAGTTCACTTCGCGCCCTTTCAGCAGGTACCCGGAACATGGGGCTGGGATGGGATCCAGACCGACAGGCAAGCCGCGAAGTTAGGGGAAAATGGCGTGAATCGAGGGTCTTTTGTTTCAGATCACTGAGGCGTTGCGCGTCTTTGGGGCCTATTTAGAGGGACTAAGAGATGGCTTTGGGACCTAAATTTTTTTGGGGAAGACTTCTGATATAGGAGATATGAATAAAAGAAAAAACCCATTTTCGATAAAAAATGCGAAATGCGACTTCAGAGCCCCATATCTCAGTTCGACTTTCTGCGACATCCGACTCATTTCGCCAAAACGGGTCACATATGCTAATAGTTAAGCCTATTGTTGCCTATAATGAATCATCTGCAGGGATGGATTTAGAGGGGGGGTGCATTGGACGCCCCCTCCCACCTTTTACTGGTCAAATTTATTTGTGTGTGTGTGTAAACCTCACCATTTTTATATGAGAACCCCCACCCCACACCCCCGATCTAGAATTTCTGGACCCGGCCCTTATCTATTTTAGTACTTAGCCTATATGCTTCCCCCATTTTCGGAAATCCAACCGTTTTGTTTTTGTTTTTGTTTTTTCTTTTTGTAAAAATAACAATGTTAGTACTGAACGCTAATGTGTTGATTAGGGTTAACTATAATGATGATGCATTGTCCGAGATAATTACTGTTGTTAATATTGTCTTTGATGGGTGCTAGTCGAGTGGTGAGTAAGTCCACGAGATGGGCGCTCAATCCATAACATGAACAACGCTTGGCAGTACGGTACGTTTATTGATGGATATGGTGATGCGCACAGTTGCTCGTGATGGTAATAAGTTCCAAGGTATAACAGTTCCAGTTTAGGGTAGAGTAAGCTTCCTCCTTAGAGTCCGCCTAGTCTCACCTTCAGCCGACGTGCGGTAGTACCGTGTAAGTCACCAGATGTCCCTGTGATTGTATAGCTATCTAAAACCCCTTCGAATCTCCCGATCCGTATGATCCAAACGCTAAAGGTCTCTCCCTCTCTCTTACACTGCACTCTTGCTTATAAAGCAGTCTGGTATTGATTTTACCCCAGGCGTCGGTGCTTTGCGGGGAGGTGTGTCCTGGTGAGCATTGTCGTCAGGTATATTTACACCTACCAGCGGCACCTGCCATTACTAGATATTTTCATAAACTAAGTAATTTAGAGAGATTCTTATTATTTTGTATTCAACTGGTGACCTTTACATTAATTCAATGATCATGCACAAAGTAACTGATTTAATCTCTACCTTTGTGCAGTGCGATGTTTCATCTCACCTTCAGATTAGATATTTATGTCCTATCATATTATATCCTAGAATGTATACACCTAGGATGGAATGTACTGTAAGCACTCATGCATTTAAACCCTGCATAGTCTGTAGATAAAACAAGCACTTTTAGCAAAATATCCATTTGGGCCTTCACAGATCTAGGCAGATCTCAAAACACATGTAAGAGAAACCTTTTTCCCTTATGTTTCAATTGATATGATATCTCAAATTTCTATGTCTTTAAATGGAAAACAATACAGTAGAAGTGATCAAAATTAATGTTGGCAGGCCTGACGTAATCTTTTAGACCATAGGGCCTAATCTCCCCACATTTATGTCAGTAACATATGTCATCTATAATGTTTCATTCAAAATATAGGAAATGCACAAGAGTCCTCGCCATTGAATAGCCGTTGTTTAAGGTGTAATGTTCTAGTGATCAAAGATAGGTACCATTATATTATTAATTCAAATACATTATAAAGCCACACTAAATCCACAGTGGCGGGGCCTGGGATGGGGTGGGCAAATTTGAAAAAGGAGTAGGGTATTTATATTTGTAGCCTAATTAATCTTTGTTCCTGATAACTGACTCACTAATATCCGCCACTGGGCTAAACTAAGACGTTACATTTTACATAATACATAATACACGCATAAATCTATGGCGGGAACTTGAGTGGCGCCATCTCACTGGAAAAACGTCAAACTCTAGTCTCCCCGCAGAGACTCGGTGGAAAACAATGGAACAAAGCGGACCCAGTCTCTGCTGGGCGGTTGACACATCTCTCACTCTTCGGGCGGACGTTCGGTCTCCTTTATGAAGTCAGCCCAGACCCGGTCTGTGGTCGGAGAGTGGAGCGCATCTCTCCATGACGACGCAGATTTAACCAGAATCCTACCAGACTCTTTTATCGCCGAATTTGGGGTTCAGGCAAGTATCATGTTGATAATATTTCTACAAATTGTATCTGATGGTCTTTGTATGAGAAGGGTTAGCGGTTCTTGTAATATACAGCTGATGTGTCCATGTTTTTAATCATTTTGTCTTCTCAAATCAACAAGATCTCGAAATCTAGAGTCGGAAGATGGTCGTGACGTCCATGACGAAATTTCTGAAAAGTTCTCACTCCAATGTAATTTTCTATCACGACCAAATCGCCAATTCTATACATATTATTGGACAGTAGTGAGTACATGACCCAGTATGCAGGAATGTAAAATTTCCGATTTTCGTCGGATTTCCGATTTCTTTCCTCTCCAGTCAAGCACACCAAAATTGGCAAAAAGCTAGTTTCAAAATTTGATATTTACAGAAGACGTTTCAAACTTTCACGACGTTTTACTTTTAGGGTGCATTCAGATTTTTCTGATGATATTTCCGATTTTACCCTGTTACCAACTTAATAGACCACTTTGGGATGTATTGCTGGCATGATACAGAGGTCGGACATAATAATTGGAGGTTTTGCAAAGTCAGGCACTGACACAAATCAGAGCGACTAGGTTAGTAAGCTAGGCTAGTCCTAGACCTACTTGTGTTTTCTAAGTTAATAAGGTGTTGATAAATGAGGATGAATTATCATTTTCCCTCAATTTCTCCCTACCATGGATAGCTGATTTACAGTATTCTAAGGACCTGCAGGCTAAGGCCCAATATTTCGAAACACCTAAACCTGAAACTTATGGCGATTTTAAGGGGGTTGCTAGGGAGTTCAGGCAGATTTAAGGCCTGATGAAATCTGCCTGAAAATTTAAGGTCTGCAATATTTCGAAAC
The DNA here is from genome assembly GCA_936440205.1 of Lepidonotus clava. Lineage (NCBI taxonomy): Eukaryota > Metazoa > Annelida > Polychaeta > Phyllodocida > Polynoidae > Lepidonotus > Lepidonotus clava. The sequence continues at coordinate 54,979,192 of OW387137.1, forward strand.
ACCTTACCTGAAAAAAACAGCAGTTTCAGGCAAATTCTTTAAGGTAGGTCAGGAGGTACCTTAAAAATTAAGGATAGACTATTATTATTGCTCTTGGTTTAATTCTATTGAATTTCACGCTTCATTTGACTTGTATTAACATAAATACACATATAGATTTAAGAGTATTACATTAATCTTTGCATAAACACTGGTAAAAGTGGGACCTATATTCTGTTATCTATCTGCGGATGTTAACATGCGTTGTTCGGCAACGTCGTCGTCATGGTTACGACGTTGTGGCAACGTCGTCGTCAACAGTGTCAACAACATCGGCGAAGTTAAATTTTACATATCTCAGGGAGTTCTGGACGGATTTTCACAATTATTTTTTTTCTTTTGAACAGGAAAATGTATTTTATTACGTAGGGGATGGTTTAAATACTGATAATTTTGCTTTAGATGTGAAAAACAGCCAAAGTATTACCAAATTGTAAGGATGTAAACTCACCTTAAACATTTAAGGTGACAAGGTGTTTCGAAATATTCATGTCTTCCTTAAAGTTTAAGGAAAATGCATTTAAGGTGTGCTACATCCAGATGTTTAAGGACGCCTTAAATGAGGAAAAAGTTTAAGGTAAGGTGTTTCGAAATATTGGGCCTAATTTGGACTAATTTTGTCGACAAAACCCCTGGAAAACATAGAAAATAAACAAGTAACGTTAACTGTTATAAACCCATCTACAATGAATGAATTTTCAAATGACTCAGGAAATATTAATGGACGTGGATACTAATTCAAAATAATTATAATGATGGGTTGTTTTGAACAATCTTAATATACAAATAATAATAAAACTCATCAAAATTTGTATGCTAAAACCTTGGGTTTTGTCAACATATTACCCAGCATGCACCCTGTTTTAGGCTAACCTGAGGGTAAAACTCATGAAAATAACTATCCTACGGGTTCTGAGGTTGTAGATGTGGCTCGGAGGTTATATAGCATAACCTCCTTCTCCGCGGAGGTTTACCTTCACATAGCAGTCATGCTATTAACACATCCAAATTATATCACACTCATATTGAAAGTAAAAGCTTATAAGGTTTAGTTTTGGGTAATAGTACTAGGAAAATAACTGAATCAAGTATGATGAACATATTTCTAAAATGTTGATATAGAAATAAGGTATGGGTTAGCTGGCAAAGTGGACAGGTCTATTAGTCTGGGGTCCAAGCTAAGAAATTGGAGCTTCTGGATGCCATGAAAAGTTTAAACCTGAAACCCTTTTGGGGTCCTAGAGGGGTCCTTTGGCAATAAAAATATGCCGGTTGTCACCCTGTAGAGGTGTGCGTAACCATGACAACCGCCATTTTCTATGGCAACCCTCATTAAAATTGAACCCCTTCAGAAATATACTGCTCATGAAATATCTCACTCAATTTTCAAGTTTGAGACTTCATACCTGGTATACAAGGAACCCAGTACAAGGTACATCTGCTCAACAGACAACATTGACCTTGGCCAAGTTCAAGGTCATCTAAATTGATGTTGAATGTCAGAAATGGTCAAAAAAATGAAATGAAATTTCTTTCAAAGTGTCCCGTCCTTTATAATATGGAGGTTTATACCCAAACCTCTTTTGGTGCCCTAGAGAGGTCCTTTGGGTAGAAGAAAATGTCAGTTGTCTCCCTGTAGAGGTGTGCGCAACCATTACCCAAGCGATTTTGCTTAATTACTGACTCCTGAAATTTCATCCTTTCAGAATAACAATTTTTTTATGTGATATCTCATTTATTTGATAAGATAACCTTTTAATATCAGTGTTCCAAGTAGTACTATATGAGATGTTTCTAGACAAAAGACAATAAGCCCATCCCACATTGGGTATATCCCAGGGTTGGACAAGGGTTGGACAAAATAGACAAAATAACCTAGAGTTGGGATCACTGGAATAAATAAGAATTATCATGTTAGCATGTTTTTCTATGTCCCCAAGTACTGATAAAATGTTATGATTTCTTACATTTTACCATTTGACAGATTTGCAGGTTTGTCAGCCAATCAAAATGCTGCATTTTAGGGAAAATAGGGTTGGACATTAAAGGTTGGGCTGAGAGGCTTTAACATTGGTTCCTATGGCAAAAATGTGAATATATAAAGCTGCATTTTAAAAATGTTAGGAGCAATTTGTCAACTAAACCACCATAGTTCATTCTGTTTTACACTTCTACCTTCGGGAATTGAAGTAGAAAGAAATTGCTATGTTATTTCATGGTAAAATATCATTTTGATGTTTATTGGGATGGGCTTATTCTGACCTTGCCAAGGTCAAGGTCACCTAAATTGATGTCAAATGTCAAAAATGGTATAAAAAAAAAAAGAAATTAAACTTCCTTCAAAGTGTCTCCCCCTTTAGAATATGGAGGTTTATACCCAAACCACTTTTGGTGCCCTAAAGGGGTCCTTTGGGTAGAAGAATATGTCAGTTGTCTCCCTGTCTCCATTACCCTATCTATTTTGCTTACTGTCCTGAAATTTCATCCTTTCAAAATTACACTTTTTATGTGAAATCTCATTAATTTGATTAGAAAACCGTGTAATATCTGAGTTCCAAGCACTATCAAAGTATCATATAAGATGTCTCTAGATAAAAAACAATTTGGCCGAGGTCAAGGTCAATATTATTAAGATTTATGCAAAACAATGAAAATTGTCAAAAAGTTGAAATCACTTCCTTCAATGTGTCCTACTCTGTAGAATATGAAATATTGTACCCAAACCTGTTTTGGTAGCCTTGAAGGGTCTTTTCAGCAGAAGAAAATATCTCAATTATTTCTCTGTAAAGGTGTACACACAACTATTACCCACACTATTCTGTTTGCTTACCTCAAATTCCATCCTTTTAGAATAGCATATTTTATGGAAAATTTCATTTTATAAGATATTTATTAAATATCTATGTTCCAAATAGTGCTTTGTAAAGTGTATCTGGACAAAAGACAACTTTGACAATGGTCAAGTAAAGGTCATTCAAACTGACATCAAATGATAACTACAAATAAATTAAAACTCCTCTTAAGTTCTTAAGTGTTCTTCTGTTGGGAATATGATATGTCATAGCAATACTCTTTCATGGTCATGTACAGGGGTCCCTAAGACTTGATGATATACCAGTTTTAATTCTTTAGAGAATTAAATAGTGGTGACCCATGCCATTCCAATCCCTTTTACCAGAAAATCTGATTTGTGTAGACTACAACTTTTTGCATGTGATGTCTCTTTCATCTAAAATGAATAGTGGTACTACATAAGTCACATATCTGTAAGATATGACTTTGACTGTCATGAAGTTCAAGGTCAGCACATTTATAAACTAATGCCAAAAGATGGAAATCATTGGAATTAAACTTCTGCTCAACTGTTTAATTGTTAGAATATAACATCCATAATTTCTTTGTACTCCTACAGAGGACCTGGAGAAATTCATTATCTGAATTGCCCATGCCTTTTTGTGTCATTCTATCCATTAAATTTGACCACTTCAGAATAGCAAGCCCTAGAATTGAAACAAAATACTTTGATTACCAGTTCTTTGGCACAAATATTGTTCAGTGAATAGAATTTACATAGTAACAACTATAAGAGGTATAGTTGTTATACCTTAAAACCTTCACAGTCCACAGAAATCAGTTTTTATGGGATAGGTGAACGAAATGGCATGGGTCGCCATTATTTACACTAAAGAATGAAAACTGGCATATTACCAAGTCTTAGGGATCCCTACATGATCCCAGTAGAGTATTGGTTATGAAATTTCATCCTTTCAGAATAACACTTTTTATGTGTTATCTCATTTATTTGATAACATAACCTTTTAATATCTGAGTTCCAAGTAGTACTATATGGGATGACTCTAGTCGAAAGCCAACCAGGGTATCCCCCAAAGTTCCATTTTCAAATTCCCTGAGTTTCCCCTGAGACTCCCCTGTCCCACAGCAATTTTTCCCTGTGTCGTATCCAGCAAGTTGATCAAATTTAAAAGCCTCTGCGCAAAGAAACATTTGGACAACCCAACAACAAAAAGTTGAAGAACACTTGAGAATATGTTAAATTCTCATTCTTTTTTTTGCAGTTTTCGGCATTTGATGTCAATTTGAATGACCTTACCAAGGTCAAATTTGTCATTTGATCAGCGGTTCTGGATATAGCACTACTTTGAACATAGATATTTTTAATGATTATCTTATAAAATGAATGAAATTTCCTATAAAATATGCAATTTTAAAATGATGCAATTTGAGGCAAGCAAACATAATAGTGTGCGTATTGGTTGTGTACACCTCTACAGGGAGACATTTGAGATTTCATTATGCTGAAAAGACCCTTCTATAGATCCTGTCACTAAATAGCGAGGCTAAACTTAAAGTTGCCCTGACTTAATTTACAAAAAACAATTTTAAATATCTTGGTATCACTTTGTAACTATGAATTTGTAGTTTTAGGATACAGGGATTTTACATTCCAAGAAAACATTCCAAATAATTTGGAATGTTTAGAATGGCCCTGAAAATTTTCCAAAATTTGTCTTTTTTTTTGACTTACAACCAGAAAATTCTAAATAGAATGCTCAAAAAATGATTTCTTGAGAATTCTGACAGAATCGCTTTTAGAGAATTGAATTTGAAATCTAATGATATGGCCATATACTGCAAATTAGTACAGTATAGGCCTGATTGGAAGGCTGAGGTGAAATTCCATATTTTGCCACTTTTGCTCATTAGCATACATTTACTTATCAGTGAATAACATTATAAGTAGTTCACTAGTAGAACATTTTTTTTGTTTTACTGCCTGCTTGTCATAAATAACATTAATTCAAGTATTTAAAAACAGTCTAATAACTATTTAGCATCTGATTAATCATAAAAAGATATGTTCTAGAGGGCTTTCAAACCTCTGAAATGACACTGTCTAGGCCTATATCGTCATAAAGGAAGTGTGGGTCTCATATCTAGCACTCACATATACCAAACATTCATATCTCAATGTCTATTTTTTAGTGTTTTTCTAAAGTAAAAATGAAGTTATTTAGATGAATATGAATTGTATTTCATTATTTATCAATTTTCTTTCAGGAAGTGAATGATTATAGCCCATTCAAATAAGCTTGACAAACCTAGAAAATGAAATTGTGGATTTAAATGCACAGATTTTGAGCCTTGGGATAGGTAAACCAGCCAAATTTGGATGAAAGTGTCTATTCTTATGTCCCCAAGATATATAAGAAATATCCAAATTATGTCTTAAACCCATCAGACCTCCTCTGTAAGTGTTTTAACTCCATTATACATGTGACATATAGATATATCTTTAGTCTCTTAAGGTATAAATCTGATGTGAACCTCATAACCCAGTATCCTCTCTATTTGGAGATTGGATCTATAGGCTACCAAGAGAGGTTTGGGTATAATCTTTCATATTTTAAGAGTAAGATTTGACATCAATCTAAATGATATTGACCTTGACCTTTCCTAGGTCAGAGTTGTTTTTTGTCTAGGGACATCTCTTATAGTACTACATGGAACAGATAACAAAAGGGTTTCTTATAAAATAAATGAGATATCACATAAATAGTGTCATTCTGAAAGCATGAAATTTCAGGAGGTCAGTAAACATAATTGCTTGGGTAATGGTTGCCCACATCTCTACAGGAACATAACGGGCAAAAGTGGTTTGGGTATAAACCTCCATATTCTAAAGGGTGAGACACTTTGAAGGAAGTTTAATTTCATTTTTTTATACCATTTTTGACATTTGACATCAACTTAGGTGACCTTGACCTTGGCCAAGGCCAGAATTGTCTTTTGTCTAGAAACATCTCATATAGTACTACTTGGAACACTGATATTAAAAGGTTATCTTATCAAATAAATGAGATATCACATAAAATGTGTTATTCTGAAAGGACGAAATTTCAGGAGGTCAGTAAACAAAATCGCTTGGGTAATGGTTGCGCACACCTCTACAGGGAGACAACTGACATATTCTTCTACCCAAAGGCCCCCTCTAGGGCACCAAAAGTGGTTTGGGTATAAACCTCCATATTCTAAAGGTAGGGACACTTTGAAAGAACTTTAATTTAAACTTTTTGGCAATTTTTGTCATTTGACATCAGTTTAGATGACCTTGACCTTGGCCTAGAGACATCTCATATAGTACCACTTTGATCTCTGATATTAAAAGGTTATCTTATCAAATAAATGAGATATCACATAAAATGTGTTATTCTGAAAGGATGAAATTTCAGGAGGTGAGTAAACAAAATCGCGTGGGTAATGGTTGTGCACACCTCTACAGGGAGACAATTGGCATATTCTTCTACCCAAAGGACACCTCTAGGGCACCAAAAGAGGTTTGGGTATAAACCTCCATATTCTAAAGGCAGGGACACTTTGAAAGAAGTTTAATTTCATTTTTTTGACCACTTTTGACATTCAACATCAATCTAGATGACCTTGATCTTGGCCAAGGTCAATGCTGTCTTTTGTGCAGATGCACCTCATACTGGGTTCCTTTTATACCAGATATAAAGTGCCAAACTAAAAAATTGAGTGAGATATTTCATAAACAGTACATTTCTGTAAGGGATCAATTTTAATGAGGGTTGCCATACAAAGTGGCGGTTGTCATGGTTATGCACACCTCTACAGGGTGACAACCGGCATATTTTTATTGCCAAAGGACCCCTCTAGGACCCCAAAAGGGTTTCGGGTTTAAACTTTTTATGGCATCGAGAATCCTTAAATAAGGTCTTTTTTGGAGTCTGGACCCCAGACTAGTAGTAGTATATAGGAAAACTGCATGAGGTGTGGGATAAGGCAGGATACTCACTGGGGCTTCGGGCTCGTGCAGGATAAATTTAAAGACAGGGAAAACAGGGAATTTGAAAATGGAATTTGGGTCCGTACCTGATAAACCATCTTTTGTTTCAGAATGTCGAGGTTGGGCCGAGGCGGGTCGGAGGAGGTGGAGGAGGCAGCAGACGACGGTCTCCTGGAGGGGGAGCTGGCCCAGCTCCAGCTCCGCTACAGGGTCATGAAGAACTCCTTCCACGCCTACAAGGAGGAAACCAAGCGAAAAATAGCCAAACAGAGGTGAGAAACAGATTAGAATATTAAGACCAAGAAAACGAAGTTATTCTGTAGACTGTAGATTTAATCAGGGATGTGAGTTTCCAGATTTTAATCTTGTTTCAGAATTTTTCACATCATCCCCTCAAAAAGAAAATTTGAAAATGAATCCCTTGCATAACGTTTTATAGCATTTTAAGATTATTCTGAATTTTCTCTCTGAGGTTTCAGATTTTTTCATCAACCCTGACTGACATTAGCAATACCACACTAAAAATACAATTAAGATTCATAATGATTTATCAGTATCTGTGAGATCCGCATTTTCCAGTGCTCTTTATTATTTTTAACAGAATCAAAATCAGATATGGCATTCCTAAGATATTGGAAAAAATGTAATGGAAAAAGTGGCTTGTTTTTGCACCAAATTTACTTTAGATCTATAGCGGAGATATGGACCCCCTATTTAGCCTTTTTTTCAATAATTTTTATTCAATAATGTCAATTTCATGCTAAAATCCGCGGATCTCTTCCTAGTTGCAAATAATTATGCCATATATATCATTAGAAAGAACATGTTTTTCCGCGGATCTCACCACTTTTGCCCTATTTCTTAAGATTAAAATTGTCTGTTAAAACTTGAAATAATTGTAAATAACCTTTAGATATAAATATTGAAAAAAGTGGCCCACATTGTTGATTACCAGACAGCCATAATATTAGACCATCTCTGATGATACCAGCGAAAAAAAAGAAAATTAAAGTAAGTCCAATCTTAATAAAACCTTGGATTCCCATGCATAAAAATCCCCTCTTTCATATGGTAGTATTGGCTTTTCCCTGTTGTCAAAATTAGACCTGCTAGTTGGGGGTCTCTTCACTCTCCTAGCCACGTCCAATTTTTTTTAACATTTTTGATGAGTGATGAGAGACCCAAGGAGGCCTTTTTTCCTTGCAAAATTGGTTTTTTAGCCTTGAAACTGGTTTTTTTTAACCCTTAGTCTCCACCCAGGGTCCCCCAGGGAACCTTTTATACTCCTAAAAACTTTTTTAGGTACCGCTTTTTCACAAGATGCCCGAAGAGACGCAAGTCGAAACCGTTTGTTTATGTTCTCCATTATTGGGCTTTCAATAAACCTACAGGGTCTTTGAGAACCCTTTAGGATCTTAGGATCTTTTCAGAGACTTCCAGATTCTTTTGCCAACCATCAGATTGGTGAGAGAGCCTGAGGGTCTCAGCTCCCTAACAACTTTGTTGCTAGGAGACTAACCAATGACAATCACAATGGTTGCCATGGAGACTTTTGAAAGGCATGTAGCTGGTTCCCTCAAGCACCAGCTCCTTTCGCGGTAGCATCAGAATCAAAGACACATTTGCCTCGTATCAAATAATAATAAGTTTTAAAATCTTTAAGGATTTAAGGATTTTTTAATCAATCTTTGTTTAAACATTCTTCCTCCCCCCCTCTGCCCCAAGACCAAATCTGGGAAGTGCTGGACCACCCATCCCACCCCCACCTTTTTGAACACCGGTAATATACAGAATACAGATCAGCTGAGCTAATCCAGTAAGGCCTTTTATCGCATTGGATATGGTTCCTTTGCTCAGTGGCTTTACAACAATTAGGAAAGTGCCATTTTTACATGAATTTATCTGAAATATATGTCTCTTGTGTTTTTTGGTTTATCTAGTATGTTGATGCGGAGACTGGACATTGACAACATTGAACTGAATACAGATCTGGCCAAGTTAGAGGCAGCTCAGAATAAAGCAAAAGATGAGAGGAATGTGAAGCGGCTGACGGAGCTGTCAAAGCTTGACAAAGAATATCAGACCATGATAGATGAGGAAAAGGCACGCATTAGACTCATCGACTCTCAGGTACTAAACATGAATCGTTTCCTTATTTATGTATTGTACTTAAAATAATGGACAACAGATTGTAAAGCATTTAAAACATACTTTTTTCTTAGCTTCTAAAACATACTTTTTTCTTAGCTTCACAACCCATTCAGACCAATGACAACCTAAGAGTAAGGCCTTTTATCACATTGGATATGGTTCCTTTGCTCAGTGGCTTTACAACAACCATTATTCTCCGTTTTCGATGAGTGGATAACGTCGATAGTCCGTTATATCAGAGTCTTAACTTGGCCCAACTCCCATAGAAGTCAGTGTTAAAAATTGGGGGGGGACACTGTGCTATTTCTGATGTAAAGAATCTGCTTGGAGATTGAGACTGTCGTCATAGGAAACAGGCATGCCAGACTTCCGCGGATCCGCGGAATTCCGCGGTTTTTGAAATATTTAAGATCAGTTTTGAGATTCGTCCAGATCCGAGGAGAAAATATTTTTTTATATAGGGGGGGTAGGGGGCCATGATAAATTTTGATGAACAAAATGAAAATTTTGTCAACTTAATAGGGAAATTTCCTGTTATATTTTAAGAGGGATCTGGTAGTTGTCCCTTCTATATGACATAATAGGTCTATTTCTCCATTAAACAAGATGTTTAAATTCATTTCTAATGAATTTCCTGAATTTCCGCGGAAATCACATTCAGGGACTGGCATGCCTAAGGAAATGCCTTGAGAGTGTAGTAATTAGCATAAATAAGTCTGTGTCCGGAGATTGACGAGATGATGTCATAATGATATTCTAAAAATAGAACGAAAGTAGGTCGAGAATACCCCTTTCCCCCACTGGGGGCGGCCATATTGAAAATCTGCTGGTTCCTCGGTCTCTCGCTAGGGGGATATGGTCCTTCAGAGAGTGTAGGTTTTAACATAGGATCTCTATGGGAATCGAAAATTGTTCATATGGAAATTGTCTCATAGGAAATGCCTTGAGAGTGTAGAAATAAGCATAAAAAAGTCATTACCTGGAGAGTGACGAGATGATGTCATAATAATATTCCAAAAATAGAATGAAAGTAGGTCGGGAATGCCCCCATCACCCACTGGGGGTGGCCATATTAGATAAATTTGCATATTACCAATACACAAATGTATCTCCAAACACAAATGAGCTCAGACTCTCAATCCATGCTGTGTTGGGGTAAAGGGTTGAAGGGGATGTCATGGAGATGTCATGGCAATGTCATGGCATCATCATGGGAATGTCATGGGAATGTCATGGGAATGTCATGGCATTGTCATGGTAATGTCATGGCATTGTCATGGTAATGTCATGGCACTGTCATGGAACTGTCATGGCATTGTCATGGCAATGTCATGGCATTGTCATGGGGATATCATGGCAATGTCATGGGTATGTCATGGCAATGTCATGGCAATATCATGACATTGTCATGGCAATGTCATGGCAATGTCATGGCAATGTCATGGCACTGTCATGGCAATGGCATTGTCATGGGGATGTCATGGCAATGTCATGGGCATGTCATGGCAATGTCATGGCATCATCATGGCAATGTCATGGGGATGTCATGGCAGTGTCATGGCAATATCATGGCATTGTCATGGTAATGTCATGGCATTGTCATGGTAATGTCATGGCACTGTCATGGCAATGTCATGGTACTGTCATGGCATTGTCATGGGGATGTCATGGCATCATCATGGCAATGTCATGGGGATGTCATGGTATTGTCATGGCACTGTCATGGCAATATCATGGCATTGTCATGGCATTGTCATGGCATTGTCATGGCAATGCCATGGCACTGTCATGGCAATGTCATGGTACTGTCATGGTACTGTCATGGCATTGTCATGGGGATGTCATGGCAATATCATGGCATCATCATGGCAATGTCATGGGGATGTCATGGCATTGTCATGGCAATAAATCTCTCTCCCTCTCCCTCTCCCTCTCCCTTTCCCTCTCCCTTTCCCTCTCCCTCTCTTTCAGCTGTTATTGAACAAGGTGGATAAGACGGAGCTTTTGGGTTCTTTAGAACCCAACATACTTGATCTTGTATCAAATTTATGTCAGGCTTACATCCGCCAAAATTAGCCTAATGACGCTACTGCAAGCAATATATTTTCCACTGTTGAAACTTAACCTGGTGAAGTTATTGATACGTTTTAAATTTGTGGCTGCGCTTCAGCAGTTACAACACATCAATTTATGTCTGTTACTTGGAGAGCATGGCTTTAAGATATGTCAGCAATTCCTTATAACACATGAAATATATGTGACAACAGTTCCTTAAATGCCTTCAAAGATTATTGATTACCTGCATTCTGTGATAGATGCTTTTTAAACTGTCCCCTCTGTTGACAGACTGCAGAAGTAGAAAAGAAAATAGCAGAGCAGCGTAAAAATATGGGTGGGATTCACAACTCAACAGAGAAGTACAACACGAACCGTAAACGGACAGCTGTACTTGAGAATCGCCTTGACAAGGTTAGTAAAAATATTCATCCCGTGAATGAAAATATGCTGTTTTCCCCCCCAAAGAATCAAAAGACTCCCTACATCTTATTTCTCTGCACATTCTTTTATTGAAGAACATCTAGATGTTAGATTCAATGAAAATGTGACCTTGCATGCATTTCTATAGAATGCATATCATTGAATAAATAGCAGTCCATTGATTCAAGAGTCCAACCTCTTTATACCGCATTGGGGAGTCCTATAGATCTGGTCAGCAAGAAACAGCCCGTTTTGTGTTTCTTTTATTGTAGCATAGCAAAGGTTAATGGTTCTGGCTAGATATTATTGTTATTTATATGAAGTGTTGTGATATAATGTCATCACACTTTAAATGTGGAATATGAGTTGCATTTTAGTGAATTTACAAGAACATAGGAAAAGACTAACTAACAGGAGAAAATGTTCAGGTTTTTGGGTTGTTTCTCTTGAAGATCTATAGTTCATGCACTGATTTGCCGATCACCCCTTTGGTGCCACTCACTGTGAGTGGTCAAGGGCGATTTTTCTACCAATGAGGAGTATTGTCTTGTTCACCCATTAGTGTTGTCACGTAGGAATATCACAACATGGCCACGCCCATGACAAATGTCCTGTATTCTCAAAGACAGGTGTGTGTCATAGGCCTATCTGGGTCAGGGAAGTCATTATAGTTACGGTCATGAATGAACAACTGTCCATGACTGTAACTAAGGCAGAGGGAGACAGATCAGGTTAAGAGATAAGGACTGACCAATCTGATGAGGGCAAAAGTGTCCCTCTCAGAGTTGCTAAGTGACCTCAGCTGGGAATCCCCCTTACGCTGTCTTTGAAAGTGCGGTATATGGTGTTCCTTTGATTATGCATTTCAGGCAGTGACACTGTTCAACAAGCAGTTGGCGACTAACGACAAGCTGCGTTCAGATATCGACCACCTGCGACAGGAGCGGGCGGTCTTTGACAACCTGTACAAGAAGCTGGCCCAGGAGCTGGACAAGTCGAAACAGGCCATGTCCGAGTTCATCCGCGACTCCACCGAGGCCTTCGAACAGAGGTAGGGGCAGGTGTGGTTCTATGTGCCTACTTATTATTAATGACTTGAACACAGGATGACTGTGATAATGTTAAAACAGAAAATAGAGAGAAAAATTTAAACTTAGAAAAAACACAAGGAATGCTTCTGTTTTTTCCTATTTAAAAAGTTATTGTTACAGCTTATCTTTTTCATACATTTACCTTCTTAAACACATTCTAGTTTAACTAAATGACCTTTGAAAGTGTGCCAGGAAAGAATTGCAGTAGGATAGGGAAAAACCAATGGAAAAAGGGTATATAGTTTGAAACAGTTGGCTAGATTAGGTTAGTTTGACAGTATATTTGGTACCATTGCCGCAACTCAATCATGTAAATTCTGTGTGTTAAAGGGAGGAGCCGGTGTCTCCAAGTTCTTATACTGCTATAATCCTTACCACCCATTAAATTGATATACCAAATTTCACCTATTTATCTCCATTTGCCTTTGTTTTATACCTATTTGAGTAAACCAAATTTAGTGTCCCATATTGTTGCTGCCTCAAGTTACACATTGAATTTTTCAATTCAAATATAGCAGTTTCTTTGTGTGACGTCACCAACAGACGTCCATTATCTGGTGGCTGAGGTTATCTCATTTCAAGAGCAGGTTTTCTTCACAAGGGAGTTGCAGTAATCTGATGTAGTTTAACTTCAGTGCCAACTCTGAAATGTGATTAGCAAATTTAAAATAATTCAAATTTCACTGACCCCTCTCCTTAAAGGGATGATGCACGTAACAAAATGATGGCTCTGCTTGAGCGGAGTGAGAAAGACAAGTCGCAGCACGAGCTGGAGATGAGAGACCTCCAGCGGCAGATTGACCACGATAACCGCGTTCGTGAGTTTATGGGCGTCAAGGCTGACGACCGAGCTGAACTCAAGGCTGAGGAGGCTGCCAAGAAACAGAAACTAGGTAGGAGAATAGCATAGGATAATGCTTTAGAGTTGGGTACAATTTCGACAGTTTATAACAACCATTTTCTTGAATTATCTTGAAAAAGAGTGATCCATTTTTATATAAAACACATTTATGACACTTGTTAAAATATGTTTTAATAAGTATAATCACTAGTAAACTAATGCCAATAAATCAGCATCAAAAGTAAAAGAAAGAAAATTAATGTCTATGACAAACGTGCCAGAAAATTGACCTTTTTACCTAGTAATCTTTAGTTTCTGCATACATAAACTAGCTTCCATATTGTCTTGTCTCAAAGAAATTATAAACCCAATAAACATTTGTACAAATTAAAAGAAAGGAAATAAATAAATGATGATAATATAAATTGTGTTCTTCAGACGCAGAGAAGTTGGCAAATGCAGACCAGGTGACGATCACGCAGTACGAGGAGGCGCTGGACAGGCTGAAAGAGATCACAGGACAGGACGACACCGAGACCATTGTAGAGACCTTCCAGAAGAACGAGGAAGAAAACTTCGCCCTGTTCAACTACGTGAATGAACTCAACAACGAAATGGAGTCACTGACAGACCAGGTAAGCTGAGTCTTTGAGTCACTTTCTTTTACTGTTTGCCGAATGTATATCCTTGGATATCAATGTAGCTAAACATGTCGCAGTGATCCTGACCCTTTTTAATATGACATAAAATACAATTTCTATTCAAACGGAATTACATGACAAATCTCAACCATATAAACTTGGCAGAGACAAAGACTCTTACACTCACCATTTCTGTAACAATGCAATGCAAGTTTCAGAGACGTCACGTCTCCTTTTTAATACGGATTTCCGTACTTTTTGGTCTCCGTTTTTCATATAAAAAGTCTAACTATTGCATTTGATATCAGGTTAGGAAGCTTTGATATGCATAATGGTATGTATACTTCAGTATCAGAGCTTTGATACTAAAGTATAGACTCAGATGTTTCCTTTCTTAAATACGGAAAGGGCCTTCCATTAAGTACGTACGCATCGGGGGGGGGGGGGGGGGGGGGGAGGAGGAGGAGGGGTCCAAAATGTTTGAAAATCTGCACATGTTCTAGCACAAATCCAATGCGTATTTTTGCCAAAGGTGGGGTGGGGGTTGGGTCTGGGATTTTTGAAAATGTGAGGAGTCACTAACTGGAAGGCCCCCAATGTAGTTTTCTGCATTTGAGTGGTGTCTCTGAATAACATGCCAATCTTTCGTTCCCAGGTGGATGCGGTGAAGCGTGACATCGAGCAGTTCCAGCAGGAGGACCAGAAGCTGGACGAGATTCACGCTGACATGGTTCGGCGCCTCGACACCCAGATTGACAGCGTGCAGACCGACACGGACCAGGCCGAGGCCAACCTGCGCCGCGTCACCAAGTCCATGGACGAGCTGCTCACTGGCATCTCCGACCTGTTCACCCGCATCGGCTGCGACCCGACCCCGATCCTGCAGATGCTGGGCGGGGACTGCGGGGTGAAGGCAAAGAATGTCATGGTCTACCTGGGCCAGATAGAACAGCGAACCATCGAGCTGCTCAACGCGCTCACCTACAAACAGAAAAAGGTCAGGGTCTGCTTGGTGGTTGTATTTTTAGCTCAGTGTTTTGTATAATGAGGGTTAAAAATACATGAATCAATTTCCTCTTGGTCCTTCAAATTTAATTCAGATTCATTATTGTGACAAACTGCATGCTGCCTGCAAATATTGTAGTGTAAATTTTTCGTTCATAATATTGCTCTTGTTTTGAACATATGCAAACCTCATGGGCACTGTATCATTATTTTGGAGTTTACACCAAACACCTTACTTTTTTTGTAATGTAGAAAAAAAGTTGTTTTTGTGTTGGGGAAAATGCATAGCGTTTACAAATATTTTCCCTGTGCGATTTGCAGCAAGCCGCGCTGGAAGGTGAAATGCCTGCCAAGCCGACGGAGCTGCCTACCACGCCGATGCCACTCGGGGTCACCGAGATCGGAGTGGCCGCACCCTCAGCAAGGTATGCAAACTGGGTGACCTGCACTTCTGTCATTCATTATCAGATGTTGCTGTATACAACAGAAAGATTTCTGTTCAGTATGACGAATTTACTTTTTTCAAGATTGAGCTTATGTTATACACAGTATAACATACTATCTTGGTACGTATAACTTGAGGTTCGTAAAAAACCTGAAAATTCTTAGACTTGCACATCAAAGTGAGAATGCTTTTTCTAAGGGATATTCAATTGAAAAAATATATCTGAAAACCAACCACAGTTTCCCACCAAAATTCTGTGATCAAATTCTGTGTTTTCCCATGACTTTTGTTGATTTCCATTATCACAAAGTTTTTAAGTCTTATGATGTCATTTAAGTTGTATAAAGCTCCTGGAACAAAATAGAAATTTTACTCTTGGAAAAGTACAAAATCTCTTGAACCTCAAGAATTAGATAATCCAGAAACTGGGCAGACACAATTCCCTGTTTTCCCTTTGTTCTGGTCAATTCCCAAATTCCTTGGGTTTCCCAGCAAGGAAATTTTGGCCATTCTCCCAGTTTTCCCTGTGCAGTGGAGACCTACAACCATGTTCTGAAAACATGCATGCAGAGATGCCATTTTTCTTACTTTTGAGTTCACTAAGGGATTAGGTATAGCAAAAAAGATTTCCAGGTTTTGATCCCCTGCTGTTTGCCTGTCCTGTCAAACTCAACTCATAGATACAATCAACAAAGACCAACGCAAAACACGTGTCTGAAAAGTCACCATGAAAATGACCGTGGCTGTTGGTACAGCATAAAACATCCATCTACCACTCACTCACTCCTACTTTTGAAGGATTTCCTACAATTTGGTGATTTTGGATTGCACTACCAATTTTCCCTACATTTCTTTAATATCTGTTTTAGAGCATTTTTGTGTTAGTTTCAATCTATTCAAGTACAAATCCAGTGTTACTAAAGGCTACTTCCCCCATAGTTGCTTCTAAAAAAAGAATAGGAAAAGTGTTTCCTACTTTTCCATTAGTTGGGAGTGGCATCTCTGTTACGTGCCTGTTTAACAATTTGTTGCTCCTTTGTCTGTCAGTGCGGACGACGTGAGTGTGATCCTGGCGGGCCCGGACGGGGCGGTGGAGGACGACTCCAGGCCGTACACTCAGGAGGAGCTGAGGCGACAGGTGACGCGCTACCTGCAGACCCATGGCCCGCCCTGCCCTGCCCCCGCCCCACTGCCCGCCAAGCCCGCCGCGCAGCGTGACAAGAAGAAAAGGAACAAGTAAAAAGCAAACACAAATATGGTAGACACAGAAAGATATTACAGTAAAACCCCTAATTTAAGCCGCACCCTATCTTTTGGGTCCCGTTTTGGCATTTTTGTCAGTATCTTTTTCAGAACTGCTATAGAATTCAAGGGTGGGTAAGCCTATATTCAGGCTGCACCCCTAAAGTATGAGCATAATGGGTACATATTTCTCAAGCTAACCCGTATTTGTGTAGCGGCTTAAATTAGAGGTTTTACAGTAAACTTTGATCTGTGAATTTACCTCAGAAAAAGAGAGTACCCTGATAGGGATGATGTGATATATTTATAAACTCTGTAAAAGTTAAATAAGATTGGAAAAACTTGTTGGTAATTTGGTATTATTGAACCCCTCTATTTATATGGCTTATTCAGTGTCAAATCCAACGTTTAACTCCCGCATGTTACATATCTTTTTACATCTAAAACCATATGTATCAATGAATCGCGAGAGAATATTAATGCGTGATGACTCAAATGCTACCCGTTTTCCTCTAAATATATGTATTCAAACCATCGACACCTTGCAATAAATCTGCTAGTCAATAAACGAGAAATTTACCACGTGAATGGTTGTTTTGAATTGTGAATAGGTATTTTGTTTAATTAGGCTCATGAACAGAAATGGTGGTGTTCAAGTAGCACTAATTTTCAGGGTTGCAAGTCAGCATTAATGAAAAAATCTGAAACCCAAAAAAGAAAGTCTGAAATCATCTCAAAATGCTATAAAATATAAACGAAATTAATTTTGAAAATTATTATTTGAGGTGAAAATTTGAAAAACAAAAATAAAAACAAAAAAAATCTGAAACCTCACATCCCTGTATTTCAGTGAAACATGAAGCCACTTAGGCTTTGAAAAAAAAATCAAATTTGAGAAACCATAGGCTCGGGCAAGAAATAACAAGACATAGTTTGGACGGGTAATCAGAAGACAACTGCTTTTTTCCTTGAAATTGCCATGACACTAGCTTTAAAAAAAAAGAAAAACAAACTCAAAGTGAAGACGCAAACGACTCCTTCTCAACTGAAACTTGTTTATTCCCTCGTAGTCAGGACTATACACGGGGCCCGTGGAGACCTCTCCTGTCTACCGAGGTCAGAATTATGTACACAACATGCTACGACCCTCTCCGGGCAGCTTTGGCTGGCCATGTAATGGTAAAGATCACAAAAAGGGGGTATTTTAACTTAACACCGTACGTTACTCGGTTATTCCATTGAAAGACAGATTTAATAGATCCTTTAATGTGAAAATAGGGATTGAACACAACATAACTTAAATCTGAATAGAAAAATATTCACTTTTACGCAAGGGAGCTATAGGTCTACCCTTGTTAAGTTTTCTACAGAATGTCTTGATCTTATACTATAGTAACCTTATTTGAACTTGTGAACAAATATCTATTGAATGGATTTTCTTGCACTTTTTTTTTCAAAAGTTTAATTTTGTGACCATTTCACTTTACGACTGAACGTTTGTGGCAATTTAATGACAGAACACCAATATTCTTCGTTCTCTGCCTTCAATGACCTATGTGCCCTAAAGCCTATGAAACCTTTCTGGCTAAAGGAAGAATACATACTGACATAATACAAAGTCCCCCTGACATCTCGGAGCAGTTAACACTGTACATAACTTTATACAGTTTACGTACCTTGATAAAGTATGTTTCAAGTAATAAATAACGAACCTAGACCTGAAAAACACGGGAGGACCGACAGTGGAATATAAACGTCAAAAAGACCTTTAATGACCTTTGGGTCTTGAAATGGGGCTATTAAAGGAGCGCAGTGCCCACACTCTTTCAGAAATCCAAATAAGACCTTAATACCTTTTCGGGTACCAAATTGAACACGTCAAAACATTTTTGTATTTCTAAGATGTTTACAACTGTGCACATTATGACATGCTCAGATGATAGCGTCCCTTTAAGGTACATTAAAAGGTCTTGGACAGATCTTGTAAAGGTGACCAGGTCACTTAAAACGTTGAGGTTCTAGTACAGGCGACCTTTCCATTTCCTTTAATGTATCATCATGGCCCGCATTACAAAATTTAGATTCAATAAAGGTCCAATTTTGCCAAGCGATATAAAGCTCATGGAAGTTCTCGGCAAGTTGAAGACAACCTCGTTACACTTTAACTCACAACCAGGGATTTCGTATTTCGTCTATTACGATAACCTTATGCTGAGTGACTGTCTACATTTCTATGTTACATAAGTCAAGCCTTGCATTGAATGCACGATAAACCACATCACATAGACACTAAACCAACATGGTCAGTTTGCTGTCTGTGCTGGAAGTTTTTAATATGGAGAGCGGATAGCTGGACATCACTTATTAAATGACGGATACACAAGTATGCTTAACTAATCACAGCATGAGAAATGAGAATACACTGACTTCTGCTAGATTCTATTTTGTATTAATACTGCAACCACTTTTACGGGAGATAAGTTTTATTAGATTTATTTTTAATATATTAACAAGTTCATTTAAAAGGTTACAGGAGACTTAAAGAGAAGCTTTGAGAATGTGCAGTAGGACCAGGTGTAACTGAACGATTATTAGTTTTCATTCACTGAGTGTGACACTTCTAAGACGGCTTCGGACTAGGTCTTATTACCTGGAACTTATTACCTGGGTCTTATTGCCTGGAACTAGTGGACTGCATTACATTGGTCATCATTCTGTAGTTCATGTAGTAACGGTCTGCATTTGGCAACACTAAGCATGTGCATTTTAATCGTCTCAACCCATATTGTAACCTACACGCAAAATAAATACAACTTCGCATTAATGTGTATGGCACCATTTCCTATTGAGCGGATTGAATGTTGACAGCATAAAGAGTGAACTAGAACCAGTTACAATGACCGTCCTCATACTTCAAAGAGATTTAGCAGGAACAGATGCAAAAGCTCGAACTATTGCGCTTTGATATAGTTTCTGAGGTTGCACTTTCATTCAATACCCAACTTTTTCAATATAAGCTTTTGCTGCAGATTAACTTATCACTTGCAAATAGGAGAAACCTTTCATTCGTGGATACCTTTCTGAAGCATATCTATGTTAAAAACGTTCGTGCCTGTTAGGAAGTTATGTTTTTATTTTGTATAGTTATTAAATACAAAAATATACCACCCTTGGATTGTAACTGGGCGAGTTTTATGACCTGACTTCAACTTAGTTTAAGCCTGTAATGTTGAAGAAAGCCGTCACTTATACCGGTTTGTATATGTACAGAAAGCTCGTGTGACAGTCAACTTATAATCACAAATCCTATTTAAGAGTAAAGCTGAGGAGCACAATTAGAATGCTTTACAAATTCCCATAATAAATAATCCATTAAAACGACCATTTTGAACAACTGTTAACTTCTCAAATCCATGCCCTCTATATCCTTGAATCACGATCACAAATCAGAGTGCGCTCTCTCCTATGTACAATACTGCTTAAAATGACAAGAATTTCTTTGTACAATCTATCCAAACTTTCTCCACAAAAGCAAACAAAACAAAACAAAAACAAACGATTCAACAATTTTGTTTAAAGACGTACCAAAATATTTTACACACATATGAATCAATTTTCTGCGTGTCTGAGTTTGGTGTAATTCCACAGACGAGTCTGTTTCTGGGCAAAGGTCGGAACTGTACAAAAGAAGTTGCACTAGAAAACTGATTGTACATTGGCAAGGATTAAGAATTTCTCTCTTAAATTAATCATTGTAAGTCATTTAATCACCAATTAACTTAACTACCTTCCCTCATACTTCCTAATGATACAACATGGATTCCATTTCACGGGTTTTGGGGCTGGAAGGGGACTTAGATTAGGCCCATATTCCACTACACGGCAGACAAAACTGCCAACATTTTGCTCAAGATTTTTTTAGGAATCCAAAGATCTTGAACCTTTGCTGGTATATTTCACCTCAAGATGTTTGGGATTTCACCAAAAATCGTGAGTGACTGCCGATCTTCGGATTTTCTGCCAAACATCGGCAGAATTTCCATAAATATTGTGCCAAACATCGTGTAGTGGAATACGGCCTTTGGGCGATGTGTAAAGCGATGATGCGTAAAGGGACGATGACTAGTTCTCTTCGTCTGACGAGTCTTCATCTTCGTCCTCCGGGTCTGGGATGGGGAACCGCAGGACAGCAGCTATTCCTGATAATTGACCTAATTCTGTAAGAAAGGAGTATCAGAAATTACTTCGATAATATTTGGTAAATTAAAACATTCAATGAGATATATCAGATCATATTGTCGAGGCAAAACGAATTAGAGGGTGTAGAACAGAAAAAATAATTATCTAGTTTCTGATTAACTGGTCATCTAATTAAGCCAAGTTTTAACAAATAAGTTCAATGGTACAGATTGAAAGGTCCGTCAGATAGCTACATAACTCAAATTAAGCTACAAAAATGCAATATTTGTAGACATATATCTTCGTGAAAATTTACAAACCCTTGTATATGCAAAAAAAAATAACTACTGAATATTTTTCTAAATGTTACAAATATATACTCATTAAGTTCGGTTTGATAGAACTTGGTCATTTACAGGGTAACAAACAAATCCGTCTGTACAATTTGTTTTCACTGGAAGTTGCTGCGCTACTTACGTTCACCTGATACATGCAAACTAGAAAATATCCTAACGTCGCCCCCGTTGTCTCGTACACTGTCGACTAGGTTGACGTAGCGCTTCCGTTGGTTGACGTCTTGAGACCTGTGGTAAGGTATAGGAGGTACAGTTAGTTAGTCCATAATACGAAATATATGGATTATACGGGGCCATATCTTTGTAACTGATTTGAGTGATTAGGCTTATCTGGTGAAATTTGATCAGTGTCTCATTTATATTTACTCTGTTTGTAAAACAAACTGAAAGTAACTTCACCTAACAATCCCATTTCAAGGTTATTTTCAAATGGCATTACTTCTTTTAGTGACAAGGCAGAATCAGGTATTTTGAGACACTAATCAAATTTCACCTGATTATCCTAATCACTAAAATCAGTAATGAAGATATGGGCCATGATCGTTAAAGCACAGTCAACGAGAACGATGGACGTAAAAATTAAATACGTTTACATTCAGAATTTTTTTTACGGATTTGAGGCATAATGCTCTAAGGCATATCAGTCACTGCATGGAACAGCAAACTTGTGAATCCTTGTTTTGCAAAGAGGATATAGGGCCATTGATTTCTAGATGATCAAAGAGAGTATATTTCTCTTCGAAACTAGAAAGGTGTGGAATAACAAATACATATCCACCTCTGGCAAATTACCACAGTATATAAATACTTTATGGTACCTGAAATTAAATATAAAAATTACTTCCCTCTCAAATTTAACAAGAGACGGCATATTTTTCAGTCGTTTGGACTGAAAAAGCTTGCTTTGGCGGGGAGAAATAGTCACCTATACTAATATCTGGCCTCTGTGCTATTAGGGGATATCCAGCTAAATAGCGGTGCAAAAGGGCCCGACTGTCACCGGCCAGGTGTAAACAGGTGACATACTTTGACCAGCGGCCACTGCTATCTGTGATCTGTTCAGTGAGGCATGGCACCAGTGAACACCACTGGTACCTGTAGTCAATACAATATTGAGTCTGGTGGCCGGCTTGAACCATTTCCAGCCGCTATTGGCAAACACTCCCTTATAGGGTGGTCAGCGCACACTGTTGGCGTGAATAGGGTTAATTAGCTGCCCCCTCCCCTCCCTCCCCACTGAACTCCCACCCCAATCCCACACACACACAAATTGCACACCTGGCTGACGGCACTCTGTGACATCCAAACGGCAGGGAGGGTGGGGGGCTGGGCCCTCACCTGTCAATCAGGGCTAGCCAGAGGGGACTGCCTTGACGAATCAGGGGCAGGGGCAGGGGGAGGTTGGAGGGGAGAGGGTGAAGGGTCCAATTAGCACCAATCTCACGCCTCTTGACTTTACACAATGGAAAAACATCCGACAGTAAGGCTTTGTGGGCGTACTTTACCATTAACCACTAGATGGCGCCCCCAAAGCAAAAATTGTTGTTAAAGCCAAAAATACTGAAATCCGTATTTAGACGTAAATATGGCATAACAGCTATACGTGGAAGTCTACCAATAGGCCGATTTAGTCTAGTGATAAAAGGCTGATTCCAATATTGTCGACACACTCACCTAAACAGTTGGTCGGTGATCATGAGGGTTTCTATTGCTTGGGCTTCGTTTGCCGTTTCTACGTGACGAACCCTGAAACAACAATAAAATTCTTTCTGGTAATTTTTTTTACAAAACTCTATTCTTAAATCAGGTTTCCATGGCCTCAGGATTTGTATTATGACTTTTCCAGCACCATTTCTAATTTTCTATTTTTCGATGTTGATGTTAAAAGTTTTTGTACAGTCAGCTCAACGAAACATATAACTTTAAAGAATAATGAGAAATATCATGGCTTGGAGTGTAACTGTTCAATAATATATCCATTTAACCTAAGATGCAACTCCTGACGGCACTTTTCCTACCCTTTTCTAGAAGCAACCAGGAGAGAAATAACCTTTAGGAATAGAGAACTGACATTGAATTTGTGTTTCATTGGCTTGAAACTAACATAAAAATAGTCTAAAAGAGATGTGAAAGCAAAATGTAAGAAAAATTGATTGCACAACCCAAAATCACCAAAGAGTAAGGAATTCTGCAAAAGTAGGAAAAATGACATTTCCGAAGCTAAACTATTTTTACTTTTTTTCCCCCTTTTTCCTAACCAAACCAACAATTTCCTTATCATTTATATCGTTTTCGGGCAAAATCAGAATGACTGGCTTATATCTTCCTTACCCGTAGAAGGCTCTGTTGGGGTCTGACTGCAGCATTTGGTAGAAGTCTTCGAGTATCTTCACCTCACTTGTGGCCTTGGTGTCGGCGAGACGGGCTGAGATGGAAGGGTCTGCTAGCACCTCTGGGTTGGGGGAGGGGGGGAGGGGAAGAATAAGTTAAACATGTTCCAAACTTTCAAAACGGTTTAATTCATTAAGAAAATGTATACATGTATATATCCAAAGCTACCAGAAAGTGCATATTGAACTATTTCAGGGTTTCGATGTACCTTCACTCACAAACTGAAGAAAATAACTTTTTCATTTAATTTTCAAAGAATTTACAGTTATAAATCAATATTATCACATTAATTTTTCGTGGGTAGATTGCTAAACTAAAATTAAAATACAGGACAAATGACAGAAAATTGACTATTAAATGTTTCCTTTTGTAAGTTCTATAAAGTATGTAGCTAAAGCTATGGAAAGCATGGAACAATCTAACGCTCATTTAATACTTTTACTTGCAAATACTATCTTTTAATTTTAACGAAATAAGTACCGTAATTAACACCTTCTAGATAGAAGTATGGAAATCTTCTGATTCATCAAAGACAAAGCGTGCTGGCTTATTCCTAGAAGAAAGATTCAGTGTCAAAATCCCCCTGGTTAAAATTTCTATGTGGCCATTCTCTCTATATCTATGGGTATTTTAAACATTATTCAATTTCTCTGAAAAATATTAGGTCGGGAATGGCCCCTTTAATGTTACCCCAGTTTCTGATGTGAGAATCCCATATCTCGCACGCCTAGGAATAGTGTCACCTCAGCACCACTTACCTTTCAGCGCGTGTTTGAACCCGGATGATGAGTGAACGAGGATGAAGCGTGACTTGTTTTCGAGGACCATCTTGTGGTCGAGTTTGATGGCCTGCTGCATGATGTACTCCATGAACTGGTCCTAGGGGGAAAAGGTTGGTTGGTTATTGGGGTTTAACGCCATAGCAACATCAAAGGTCATATCATGGTGAGAACAAGGTTTGACAATTCTGTCTTTTGATGATCAGATTTTCTTTTTACGATTTTTTGATCATTTTTCAGATTCGCCCAAATTCGAGAAACATTTTTTCTATAGGGGGTGGGAGGTCCCTAAAAATGTTTTGCACAAGTTTTATACAATATTTGAATGTTAATTACAATTCAAAGGTAAGGTTTCTACATTTTGTCCTAGCAAAATACGTTATACCGTTCTTTCTCTCCTCAAAAATGAGGTTTATATCTGTTACTTAACAATTTTGTTATTTTCCGGTAGATATGACTTTCCATGCCTTACATGCCTGTATGTTGAGCCCCAAGGGTATGGGCAAACAAAAATCACTACCTGATAAACTACTTGTTTTCATTTAGATACAAGTGCGCTGCACGCCATCACCGGGTGGCGAACCCCAGGCCCCTCACATTGGAGACGGACACTCTACCAGTGAGGCCACCACTGGAGGGTCCTTTGGAAGGGGCTCCAGTGAGGGTGTAGTAGGTCATTTTGCTGGTAGCTGGTGTTCTGCATTTTATTTCATAGGGATATGTAAGAGTTGAGATACCAGCATTTAAATCAACTGACACTCTGCATCTCGCTCTGACTACTCTGTGTCCAATGGTAGCTAGCATTGAATAGGTGGGGCTTGGTGAAGATTGGAAGCAATGGTAATTTAATACAAGATCTACGTGATCGCCTTTATAGAAAGATTGATCGTTTAGGAAAACGAAAATTTCGCCCATTGTAATTATTGGAAGTTAGTTAACAAAGTGTAGCTTAAAAAGTAAACTATATGTAATTTAATATTACAAAACCAAAATATTTATAATATATAGATATGTAGGTAGATCTAGATTGGCACTATAGCAACAATCACTAGGAGCACGAGACTTATCATTTTCACTTATCACTTATCAAAATCAAGGCGAGCCCCCAAAGGCCCGCACGTGACGTATTTTCAATTTCTACTTTGATTTTCAGTAAAATTGAAAAATGTGAATGTGCGAAATACTTGGATTTTATTCTGCTGTAATGTCTAATATTTAGAAATATTTTGAGATATATGATAACATGTGATCAAGAGGGGGGCGAGACCGGACAGCAGTAGCCAGTCACTTAGGCCCGCCACCACTTAGGCCCCCACGGGTGCCACTTCATGGCAGGCCGTCACCCTTAGATATCTACTACCTTTACTAGTTGCGGGGGTGAGGGTAAAAAAATTCATGATAAATATATACATCATCTGTCAGCTGACAGTCACTGAGTCAGGGCTGCCGGACTATGTTTGTTGAGTGTTCAGACCCAACTTTTCCACCATCCAAATATTTTGTCCCACACTTCTCCCATGTAAGTGAATTAATTGTCCTTAGAAACATGATAATAATGAAAGAACTACCCCCAAAAATATTCTGTGGACATGTTATATTTCAAACATATTTGATATTTTGAAAAATAACAGGGTATTTCTGGCCATTTGAAAATCGGCTCCAGAAGTAGCATTTTCGGATCTGAGGTATGCATTTTCTAGGTGTTGGCTCCTGAAGTAGCATTATCTGTCCACCCCCGTGTTCCTGTATTTTTTTGCGTAAGCCTTTCAGTACAGGGAGGCCGGGGGGCCTAAGTGACAGCAGGTCCTGGTGACAGAGCTGCACTGAGGCGTGAAAACTGCCGGCCTGTCCTCCAAAACTTGCCGTGAAAGCAGCGGGCCTAGATCTAAGTGATGTGGCCTAAGTATCCCTAAGTGGCGGGGGGTGCCTAAGTGACGGTCAATCCAGACAGCCTAGAAAAAGAATTCACAAACCTGACATGGACGTATTTTCGGTGAAAATAATCTTTTTTAACTCTGGTTTTCGGTCAAATTTAAGCCACCTCAGGTGGGCGATAATTGGGTCTTGACAACGACATTCCCGGCGGCATGTTTTACCCTTTCAGGACGTTCTTGCACAACGTCATTGGTCATCATTGACGTTGCACTTAGGCTCGGACGCCTAGGGCCCGCGATTTCGACGGCCTTTGCCAGCCAAGAGTGGCCTCCGTGTGCTCGCAGCTTTTAGTTTGAAGAATTTACGATGCTAGATGCATAGATTGTAGAGTAAACATTACTTGCCACGAAAAACAGCGGCATGGCGAGCCCTCTGCTACTACTATCGTAACTCTCTGACGGGAGATGCGGACAACTTTCCGCCACTCTATGGCACATGTAACATCACAATGCTCTCCAGTGATAGCCGTCTCCAGTCTGAGCGCCCCCTTCAGCTTGGAGAGTATGACAAGGCGCATGCGTCCCCGGAAGACCCACTGAAACTGGGTCCCCTGTGTTTCATAAAGCCATTAGAATGAGATAGGATCACTACTGTCCCTTATTCAGCGAAACATTTTGCTGGTCACGGCATCCCCGAAATAAGCATTGGTTTCTAAGGTCCTGGTAGCCATAAATCCTGGTGAATGAACAACATCCTTAAAGGAAACCTTGCACATAACTGCAAAATAGTTATTTTCCAATAAATTCAATTCAGTGGGTTACTCACAACTTCCACTATCAATGTAAGCAAAATCGAAGGCAAATTCCTAGCGTACACAACATTATGGGACATTAAACATTTTGAATTTTCTTTCATTTTTTAAATGAAATCCCCTAATTAATGACGTAGCAAGGGGAGCTCTTGGGGAATTCCATCTGGCCTTATAAGGGAATCCCCGTCCCTGTAGAATTTGTAATAGGGGTTATGCCTTCTAACCCAAATTATATATATATATATAGCCCAATACAACTCATGATAAATTAAAATGTATATCCATCTGCAACCATTTATCAATCAAAGAATCTCAAAAGAAATTTAGAAGGAATTCCCATACCTGTGACGTAGCAAGGGGAGTACTGACCACCCCGGTATTCAGGGAATTCCCAGAATCAAAAAAGTCTCCCAAATAATTCCCTGAGACCTCAATATTTTCACTTTTTTCCTCTCGAATTTTTTTTAGAATACTTATGTTAAGGTTATTACACAAAATATAGCACTTCATGAATTTATGTGCAAGTTTTCCTTTAAGGAAGATTTCGCCCATGTGCTTTGATAGTCTTGATCGACTTGATTACGCTGGGCGAAAAATAAGGAAGGTAATGAAGGTTGTGTTTACCTTGACGAATCCCGGACTGGCGATGAGAACACACTTCACGACTGAAAACACAACAAGCTATATGTCACAAACTGCCGTAGAATGCACAAACAACCCGAACTTCTACTTCAGGTTTTTCAGTAAGGGTACCCACGCAAAAATCCATTTTCAAATTCCCTATGTTTTCTCTGAGATTTCCCTGTCCAATGGAATTTTTTCCCTGTGTCATATTGAGCAGGTTGATCAAATTTGTAAGCCTTCATCTGCAGACAAAATCTGGATCTAACAACAAGAATCAAACCTGACTATTTTGAGAGTCAGGAATTTAAGAACCTGGCCAAATGAAATTCCCTGTGTTTTGGTAAATGAAATTTCCTGTGTTTTGGTAAAATTTGCAAATTCCCTGCGTTTCCCTGTCAGGGATTTTTTTTGGGGGGCTATTTTCCCTGTTTTCCCTGTGCTTTTGTTACCCAGTTCAACGGTACAGCAGCGGTGCTGTGGTAACTACTTATCTCTGTGGCAGTCTGCCTTGTTTAACATATGTGTATAGAATATATCGACTGAATCTGGTGATTGTTATTTGAGTTGTATTACGTTTCCAAACAAATTGAGAAAAATGTCACACAGAATATTTCGACTTTTTAACCTCCTAGGGCAATTAAATCGACCTATTGTTATGCACTTTCTTTTACCTATGTTTATGTTTCTAAGTTTCATACAAAATTTCTTACATGATTTTTAAAGATTGTTTTCCTAAAGCTATTGTTCCTAAATATGTCTGTCTCCAACTGTATAGATAACTAATTACCATTTAAACTTCAGCTGTTGAAGACTATATAGTTTTTAAAATTGTAAAACTACAAGTAAACTATCGCTCAAACCACAAGTGCTAAACTCAGTATGAAGCAGTTTCTTCATGGTACTCACTGTCGAAGTCAACATGGCGGAGGATGGCCTGGAAGACCTGGTCGTAGAACCGGTTCAGCCCCTTGTCGTGCTGCGAACACATGCCTTTCCGTTTGCGGGGGATGCTCGTCTCGATCTTGGCGCGCACCAGCGTCATGCTGGCGGTGACGAGACACACGTGGGCCAACCCCTCCTGCATGACGACTGCCGCCAGGTCCGCCCGCTGAACAGGGTCACAGGCCTCGTCTACGACAACAAAACAATGTTCGTCTTTATACAGCACCAGTTATTTATTACTGACTCCAGGGTCAGGCTAATAACTGAAAACTTTTCTTACGTGCATAATTTGGGTTTACAGTTTCTGTGACTTTTCAAAATTTTCCATGTTTAGCTTTGCACAAATCTAGTGGCACTGGTATATCTAAATGTGTCAGATAGAGTGAATACTGTTGCCAAATTACTTTTTTTTCCGCTCAGAAAGATACAAATTAGGCAGGTAATTAATTTGAGGGGAAAAAAAATCATGAATTGACTTTTTTCATTTTTTCAAGTTTAATCACTTTTCCATGAGCACTTTCGGTTTTTTTTGGTTCTGTGTGACAAGGTGAGTCGAGTGCGTTCAGCCTTCCCGTAAATCCCTTAATGTAACCCACACTTTAATTCAACCTGCATCCTTCCTTTTGGGTTTATGTTTAGGTACTTTATCATCAATTCGTTTCATGACTGCCATTGTATTCAAGCTTGTGTAAACCCACAATTTAAGCCACACCCACAAAGTTGAGGCCAAATTGGCTCTATTACTTAGACTAAACCTAATTTGAACGGCAAATTTAAGTCGCGTTTTAAATCACTTTTTTTTTTTTCAGTACTCACCGATGCGGTCCAAGGCCACCGAGTCCCACTCCCTTTTGCCCAGCGTGAATTTCCTATTGAGCTCCAGGTCCAGAGTGTGGTACGCGCCCATCTGGGACAGATAAAACACTCGTCAGAAACGATTCATGATTTAAAACATAAAATTCTGTAATTTTCCCTGGGACACAAATGCCAAAGTAAAGGAAATCATGCAAAATAATGAATGATATGCTTCAAGTCCAGCCCGCATAATCTTCACATGAACTTTCACATATTAATGTTTTGTTTTATTAGCTTTTTTCATGAAGCACCCTCCTAGGGAGTATTCAAACCAATTGGCCACCCTTGTCAACAACATTAATGACATCACAGGCCAACAGGCTGGAAACTTAACATTTTACGTGTTATCTATCTCTACGGCAGCACCAGGTCTGAGTATAAAAGAGCAAGTTCCAAATGAGCTGCTCATTCATGTGATGCTACCAATTAGTGCCATACACCTCGCCATGACTAAAATTATGAACTTACACATATTAGCCCTTGAAACCTAATTCTGCTTAGAGGGTTAAAGTTTTGATACAAATTAAATCGCAGCCATGTAGGCAGGCTGTGAGCTGGCGACGGCCTACCAGAAATCGTCAAACGAGGACTATTGAACTTTCATTCCCCTGTAAATCAGTTGGGACTTTCCCTCTACACGCATTGAAGTACAAAAACAATTTTCAAATTAAATAAATACACCAAGACAGTGTTTGAAACTAACTTTTTGGGCTGTCAGCCATCAGGGCCGACATTACCAAGGTATGGTCGGCCCTGACGACTTTCTTCTGGCCCTGATTTGGCATTACATTTTGCCAATTTTGCTGGAAAATTTGGGGGAAATGGCAGGAACTTCTTGATACAATTTTGGGTGAAAATTGTCAGCCCTGGTCAACCTTGGACGGCGGGCAGGCGTTAGTTTCGAACACTGCAAGATGATAGTTTCTTTGCCGCAGGTTACATATTCTCATCTTGCCGTACCTTAACATACTGGTTCTCCTGTATGTTGCGCCCCTTGACGCGGAGTACACAAGCCTGCGTGTCAAAGTCGATGGCCTCGATGTGTACGGTCAGCGTGGTGCGCACCTTGCTGCTGCTCGTACTGCCCGTAGCCGACTCCGTCTGAACCTTCCTGTCAACGACATCAGAACATCAGCACAGAAATGGGACAAAGATTGTTATTCAGCACAAACAGATCTCCAGAATTTAAGTGGTTGGAATAGATCTCCAATGTCTATTGTTTCATCCTAATACAGATTTGTAAGCTACTGCAAGGAACCAATAGTAACAGGTTGGGATCGGAGGAGTAAAAATCATCTTGATTATTGAATAAGGTATTTGAAGACTTAAGATGAGAGGAAAGGTGATGGATTTTAATTTTGAATGGTGGAAACAGAGATGGGCTTTTTATGGCACTAATATGAATAGAGATATTTTGATATTTTATGTATCACTTGTTTTAATAATTCATGTTTGGATTTCAGTAGAATGCTTCCAGTCCATAAATACCAACGAGATGAAGAATTACGTTTCTGGGCCTTTTATACCAGCAATGGGTTACCAGTGTGCCATGCGAGAATTTCCTTTATCGCTGGTGATGTACGTCAATAACTTACGCCAATAACTTACGGCTGATATCCAGTGACCCAGAAAAGTTGTTTCCCTCTTCATTAAGTAATTATGAAATGTCGGCACCAGTGGCATCACACAATTCATTAGCCCAAACTCATTTTTAGTGACCTTAGGCCCTGAGCCATCATTGTAGAATCCAATGGTCACTTACCGTATGGTGGTTGAACGCAGCGTGTCCCAGACCTGCACCAAGTTGTACGTATACCACATGTCCTTATCCCCCAATGGTAACTTACCGTATGGTGGTTGAACGCAGCGTGTCCCCGACTTGCACCAAGTTGTACGCGTGCCACATGTCCTTATCCCCCAATTGTAACTTACCGTATGGTGGTTGAACGCAGCGTGTCCCCGACTTGCACTAAGTTGTAGGTGTGCCACATGTCCTTAGCCCCCAATGATCACTTACCGTATGGTGGTTGAACGCAGCGTGTCCCAGACCTGCACCAAGTTGTATGCGTGCCACATGTCCTAAGCCCCAATGGTAACTTACTGTATGGTGGTTGAGCGCAATGTGTCCCCGACCTGCACCAAGTTGTACGTATACCACATGTCCTTATCCCCCAATAGTAACTTACCGTATGGTGGTTGAATGCAGCGTGTCCCCGACCTGCACCAAGTTGTACGCGTGCCACATGCCCTTAGCCCCCAATAGTAACTTACCGTATGGTGGTTGAATGCAGCGTGTCCCCGACTTGCACCAAGTTGTACGCATGCCACATGTCTTTAGCCGCTAACTGTAACTTACCGTATGGTGGTTGAACGCAGCGTGTCCCCGACCTGCACCAAGTTGTATGCGTGCCACATGTCCTCCGCCTCCTCCGGGATCAGCACCACTTGGCTGCAAGGTCAGACAAAATAACTTTGGTCAGACAATATTGAAATGTGGAGGCCCTCGTGATCTCTATGATTCACATGGAGCAACTGATTATGTAATTAATGTTCTGCAGTGGCAAATTAAACTTTGAAGGGTTCTTTTTCATTGTTCATCCTAACAGGCTAGAATTTCTTGTGGGCCGACATATAGTTTCATTTTCAGTGATGATTATTTCAATAGATTTCCAAATGTATGGCCTTAATATTCCCCGTGTTTGCCTGACCCACAATGAATTTTCTCTAGATTATTGCAATGATTTGTTCTGTCTGACTCCGAGACGTTTTGGTCTCAAGACAAGTTAAAATTGTAATCAAAGATGTGAGAGTTTGAGAAAAATGAAACCGTATTCTTGGAAAAGAGCAACCCCCTGAATCTTATGCACCAGAATATCCAGAAATTTGGAAAATTGAATTCCCAAATTCCCTAAGGTATCCCTGACAGAGATTTCTTGTTATTACCATTTTCCTTGTGCACTGAGGACCCTAGCTGACCCCCCCCCCCCCCCCCCCCCCCAAGTAAAATGTCAATATCATTAGGCCTTGTGTGGAAACCTGGGGTCATTTATTTCAGTTTTTCCATTCCACAATTTGGGACAAATCAAATGAGAATAAAAATGAGTGACAACGTCAACGGATCATGTGCCATGCCTATATCGTAGAGCTCTTTGCATGCAGAAAAAATGTGGACAACCTAACAACAAAACGTTGAATCCCTAAGATCTTGAGAATCAGGAATTTCAGAAGCTGGCCAAATGAAATTCCCTGTTTTGCCAAAATTTGCAAATTCCCTGTGTTTTCCCTGTCACAGTGTCAGGGAATTCTTTTTGTCCATTTTCCCTGTGCTGTTAAAAGATCTTTCATTTAACCATAGATCTATGGACACTAGTGGGAAAATGAAAAAAAAAAAAAAGAAGAAGACTACATCAGTACATGACCAGGCAGCTGATGACCTGAGATTTGGGGTTCATTCTGACTCTGACAAGTGAAGTGACATGTCAACAGAAAATGGAGACTGGCTTCTGTCCGCCTCGACTCACCCGGCCCTCGCCTTGTCGATATCTTTACTGATCAGCTTCATCTTCACGTCCCCGCAGTCACAGGACCACAATAATCCGTCCCTACAGCGATTTAGGATTTAAGATTACGTTTTTAGGGGAAATTTGTTGCAACATCTTGGAGTAGAGTACTTCTTGGCGAACTTCCATTCACGGAAAGTGCACGGAGTCACTCTCCAGGGCGGAGTTTCTCTCTCTTTGAGTCTGTTTACGGATTGAAACATCTGCTTGGAGATCGATTTCGTCCCGCGCGCATGATGCAACGCCGATTCTGATTGGTCAATTGTGATTTCCGAAACATTTTCCGCTGAAACTACAACCCGGTTCAACGGAAAAAAACGAACAAAGTTGGCTAGATATCTATTCCTTGGTCGACAGAGCATATTCTACTGATACTTTTATGAATGCCTGTCATACAAATATTTGTTTATCCTGTTCTATAGAAGCTTATTACATCATTTCATCATTTAACTCAGGAATAAAAGAAAGTCCCCTGGTGGCAAACACACTCACTAAAGTATTGACCAGTTGACCAAAATTACCACCAGGTGGCAGCACCAGTAAGATAGACATAAACTTGGCTAAAGTCCACAGTTTGGAGCTGAAATACCGGTAGTAATCTGCCTGAAAATGGGTGTTTCCCGGCTGTTAGAGTTGATTTTCTTTGTGTATTTCCTTAGCCACATTCCCATTACAATACTGGTCGACTCTCAGGCGGTGTTCCCCAAGACGTGGTACCCACAGCAGGTGAGTAGACAATGCGAGGGAGTGGCTTCTCATGTCATGACCAATGTCAGAGTTGCCACAGGCACAGGTCAGGGAAAAGACAGGAAATGTTGATGTCTCTGGTCTGTGGCAACCCTGAGTGAATGTCCGAGCCAGGCAGATTCTGCAGCAGGACGCCCGGGCCTCGACCCAAGAGGTTCTCTATACAGGGTACACAAGGTCCCCACTGCACAGAGAAAGCAGAAAATTGCAAAGAGAATCCCTGTCAGAGAAAACAGGGAATTTGTTAATTTTTCTAAAACAGGCAAAACACAGCTTCACACTTACAGTCACAGGGAAATTTATTGGAGTGGTCCTGACACCCACCCCTATTGGTCGAGACTTAAAATTAATTTCAAGAAAAAAATAAATAAAAGTTGCATGTGTGTGAATGTGCAACGTTTTGAGGAACCCCCTTTTCGAATCCTGTATCCACTCTTGATTTGGAGTGCCAAAATAAAGATTTCCAACATTGCTGACTTGCAGCAGCCGTGCATGGCTATTGGTCTACCAAAACTTCAGGACAAAAAGAAATTATTTTTGATCAAGAAAAGTTAATTTTATATAGGCAATTTATTACGGGAGAATCCGTAATTAATTACACTATAATGACTACACATTATTTCTTGTATTTGATTTGTCTAGTTGCGATACGTGTTAAAATGGTACGGCCGTGAGTTCTGGGACCCCATGATGACTTTACATATTTTCTTGTGTTTGTTTTGTCTAGTTGCGGGATGTGTTACAATGGTAGAGCCATGAGTTCTGGGACCCCATGATGACTTTACGTTATTTCTTGTGTTTGTTTTGTTTAGTTTCGCGACATGTTACAATAGTACGGCCCTGAGTTCAGGGACCCCATGATGACTTTACATTATTTCCTCTGTTTGTTTCATCTAGTTGCGGGACGTGTTACAATGGTATGGCCGTGAGTTCAGGGACCCCATGATGATGAAGCCTCCCATCTGGTTCAAGTCCTTTTGTGTCTGTGAGATGTTTCTACAGTTCCCCTTCTTCTTCATCGCCACCTACGCCTTCTGGAAAGGTCAGACTCTTATTCCTTGATTTATTTGTACACAAGTGGCTTCGTCAGGCAAAAATTACACTTTCAATGTAATAATAACTCATTTGTGACTGGCCTACAAAATCCCTTCATTATTCGAACCACCCACAACATAGGGATTTAAAGGCAGGGCTGCTAACCTGTACACCATGAAGCCATATAGAGGATAAGAGAGAATCAAATAATGGGGTCATGACCTCATTTGCTGGTTCCCACAGGTCCTTCAAAAAGCAATTTAACAAATCAGCAACTAAATGTACTGGCTGGCAAGAGCCTATTTCACTGTTTCTCGGTATCATGTGAAGTAAGTTCAGTGTATAGACTGCAATATGTGAAAGGAGACCGTTTTAGAAATAGTATGTAAGTAATCATACGCTTTGAAATAGAGCTATAAGATTAAGTCAAAATCTCAAGCAAATAAATCGTAAATATACATCCCTGCTTAAAGGAGAGGAGATGGCATATATTTAATTAATAAATGTATTTAGATGCTAGAATTGTTTTTGAGGGAATCTTGTGAAATTTCTGATTTTTCAAGAATGCATGAGGCCACTTAAAAAAAGTTACATGAACACAACGTTTTTTTTGGTGTTGTTGTTGCTATGTCTCAAATATTCTGATGCACCACCAAAAGTATCATTCAGAAAAAATGAACATTTGCCATCTCTTTCAGGAGGTTGTCGGTGGATCCGCGTCCCGTCCATTATCTACGGCACGCACGTGGCCACTACGCTGGTCCCCATCCTGTCTCACGTCCTGCTCTATGACTTCACCAACTCACCCAACCCCGGACCGAGCACCAGCGAAGAGCGCATGCGGCTTGGCGCCATCTACTTCCCCTACCTGCTGGTCCCCGTGATGCTGGTCCTTACCATGTTGTTTGACCCGGCGTACACCCAAAACCAGCAAAAACAGAAGGTCAAGGCCAAACGGACGTAGGGGGTCACATCAGGGTGCTTCTAAGTTCTTACAAAATTCTAAATCAATTGTTTTTAAAATTTAGGCACAAGTAGTTTTAATCGTGGCTTCTATTTGGACTGGAGGTCTTAAGTTTCTTTGTTGGAATAACACTTTCAGAAGAGAAAGCAACATGTCATTTTAAATTGATGTATTTTCATCAATTTACAACAATTTTATGCTACCTCGATTTGCTTGAAATGTAACATCTGAAGTTTGTTTAGCGCCTAGAAAATGTATGTCAAACTTACATTCCATGGGTTGCGATTAGAATAAAGGCAAATGTACAGTTCGTGCTTAGGGCACCTAATTTGTCAAAAATACCTGAGTCTTTCATAAGAGGTTACGGTGAAATACTGACAAGTATATATATTTTTGTTATATTAGATTTCATTACTAATATAACAAGTTCGAAGGTATTAAGAAAACCATTGTACCGTCCAATGTTTATTTTTTCCATTTTGTGTAATCAATAATATTTTTCTACAAATCTGTCTACGGAACATAATGATACTACGCCTTTAGGCACAATAAGATGAATTTAGTTTATCAGCAACATTTTACTGTAATACAGTAAAAATACGTTTTATTGTAATACACTTGAAATCAGTTTTTCATTGGGAATTTCACTTCACTTCTTCCA
The DNA here is from genome assembly GCA_936440205.1 of Lepidonotus clava. NCBI lineage: Eukaryota > Metazoa > Annelida > Polychaeta > Phyllodocida > Polynoidae > Lepidonotus > Lepidonotus clava. Next base: position 55,015,730 of record OW387137.1, read on the forward strand.
ACTTTATGTACCAAATACGATGTGGTCGTTACCATTTCGATACACTGTGAAATACTATAAATGAACGGAGACAATTCAATGAGATTCACAGATTTATTGCAAGCTCTTTTACATTTGTCTTAACACAAACGACCAGATGCATATATATCCTAAACGCTGTCTTGACTAAGATACTCCCTACAGACTTCAGTATACAAACGGGTCAAGTCTTTCTATTTTCGTCACGTTTATATTTTCGTTGAAATAAATCTACACAATATGGATACTTTTTGCGTTTATTTCTTCTCTACAGTGGCACCTTGGGACACTATACACTGAACACTCCATTGACATTTGAAAATCTGACATAAATTCTACCAATCTCTAGTCAAGCACCATAAATCATATCACCGTTCAGCAAAGTCACTTTTAACTAAGTGAAGACATAGTAATCACTTGCATAACTCTAGATCTACACTAGCACTATGAGGCCCAACATAAAATTATTGTTGTGTTCAGGTTTCCCAACCGACCTTACATTTTTGGCCCTTACTTTTTTTCTTCTTGTTTTTCAAAATTCTACTACGGGGCAGAAAATGACGCTTATTATCTCAGAAAACTCATTCTATATCATAATACGTATTGTTGAAAGTGTATGGAAGAAATTCGACCTGCCAGCCCTAATTCCTTTTACCAATGATACCTTAAGGAAACCATTTTGGGGCCTTATTCCCAATGAGGGCCATTCGAGAAGAGAAGCCGAGGTTACAAACAACAGGTTGACTAAGAAAAGACGTGTCCGTTTGCATATTAGGAAGTTTTTTCAGTTTATATAATAATGGGTGGAAGAGTTAACTCGCAGTTATACGGATATAAGGAAATTGAGAAATTTTCACACATTCCTAGCCAAAACTACAGTAATCACCATGCGCTAAACCACGAAGTCGTTCGTACAAAACATGAACATCAAGAGTACATAGAGGCATCTTAAAATATGAAAGGCATTTTACAGTAATTATTACTCGGAAAATATAAGCCATTTAGGACAAATCTACACGTTTCAAAAGCAGACACAGCTTACTACCTTCCAAATATCCTTACAGGTCTAGGGTTCCCGAGAACTTTGTAGTCTAAGCATTAATGCTGCACTTGTAGCTAATTTTAATTTTCTCTGTACAATCACAATCTAAGTAGAACTTTAAGACGATTCAGAACAGTACTTCATATAAAATCATACAAGAGTTAAATATCTTAGAATTGACTTAAATCAATGATTTACATTAAATTCTAGAAAATAGTTGATGCATACAGAAATATGCAGTATGAAAGCGTAATATTCAATTCATAACGCACATAGTGCTACGTTAAGAAAACCTTTTATCTCTTTTAACAAAATATACAAATAAATTAACTTTAACAACCAACTCGCAGACCTTTCTATGAAATGCCACAAAAATAAATCTCATTGACAAGACAATGCTAATTTATCTTAAAACCGAACATTGCTTTTATCTCATCAAACGTACTCTTTGGCACTAGATGCCAAACGAACAAAACAAAGTTTTAAGTTTGTCGTATCAAACTGTTTCATCTCCTGTGTGTACTATTTAGATATCTCATTAAATTAGTAAAAAGAGAACTATGATTTTAGGTTAGGAAAATCTGCGTGTCCACGTGTCCTCAACAACCAGAAAATGGTTGTGGAAAACCAGAAAACGAAATGTGGTCGTCCTCATGACGACCAGATATTCTGAAATAATCACAGATATATTTACTGCAAAAATATTGTTTTCTGCCTATCTTGATAGCTGGTTTAAACTGTAGAATCTTTTTTTTATAATAAGGACAGCATAAAACAGTATGTGGACAACCAGATTTGTGCTACTGGTCATCCTCCGACAACCTAAATTTTGGCCAAATTTTCCTGGCCTGCTTTGGTTTGAATCCGCTAAGTACAGAGATGGCACGTTTGTTTGCTCACGTAAACCCTGATTTACCGATGGGACGACGGTCTGACTTGTCGGTCACCGCAAACTGGGCAGTGCACTCAATGAAATACTTAGTTCTGAACACTACTGTCACATTAATGGTCATCGTTGCACCTGGAGGTACAAATAACACAAAGAAACTGGCTCGTACACAGGCATGCTAGTCACTGAATGCCACTCCAGCGGAAAATTTGGAAAACTATTATCAATGCACTTAAACCTCTTATACAAGAGGTACAAATACCTGTTTTCTCTTGAAGCACAACAATAGATCACCCTGAAAAAAGCTAATTCAAACTACTTGTTTTGCATTAAAGTCTAAATGCAGTGTGCTTACTAACACTTCGCATTCTTATAACACCTTTTTGAGACCACTTTAAGACCACAGTTCTTTTAACCTTAGACTTTTTGACGAGGTGAGACAAATCTTTACAAATGCTGCGTGCAACCAGGAACACAAATCATATCACACTCTTAATTTGGGCAGTACAATCTTTTCAGTCAGACCGATTGCAATCAATTCATTGCTTGTCTTTTTTCCCTTAGTGTTTTGCTTTATTCACAGAAGCCACACATGAATATATAATCTATTGCTAAAACCTGAAATTCATAGATATACCTTAGAACATGAGGCTACGTGAACGTACTACCCGATAGATTACATGGATCGATATAATTTTGGGGAGTAAACCATGGCCAGACCCCCCTCCCACAATCTTGACTTTCTGAAAAAAACATCTCGTCTCCTCCTCGTTTTCTGACCCTGTGTCACAGCAGAGAATATGTAAAGCTCTCGGCTAAATGTCTGATATTTTGGTCAAAAACGATGGAGCTTTTTTCTTTTCGAAGAAGTTAACAGAAATCTGTGATTTAAAGGAAACCTTGCACATAAATTTTCAAACGCCAATTTTTCATTTAATTACATTTTCTTTGCTATTCTTAAGATATTTCAATAGAAAAAATGGGAATATGTTGATCTATTATGGAATTATAAAGGAAATAAAATAAAATTTGGGAATTCCCTGATTTCTGGGGTTACAGTTCTGTCCTTGCCACGTCATAATGAAGGGGAATTCCTTTCAAAGTAGTTTGGGAATCTCAGGTAATTGAATAAATTCATGTCAGTAAAGGATACAAGTATTTATAGCTTGCACATGGCCTAGTATAAATATTTAATACAAAAGCTAAAATTCCTTTCTATACACTATTGAGAGTTGGGGATTCCCTATTACAGTCCTTGCTACGTCACAAATTAGGGGATTTCCCCTAAAAAACCATTAAAATAGACCAAATATGAAAGTCACACAACAGTGGATACATCTGCAATATCCTTAAAATGTTTTTTGCATTAATAGTTCTTGATACATACTTCATGCACAAAGAATTTCATTGACAAATATGTATCCCTTGATTATGTGCAAGCTTTCCTTTAAGTTTACATTGTTTGAGAGAAAAGTACCACAAGCAATCCATAGAAAACCAATATAGAATAGCAACTACTGCAAGCAAGTGTCACAAGTACCTATATTTCACCTTGCAGCACCCTGTCGCAAGCAAGGTTGCGGCAGTTTGCTAGCGTCTTTACATGGTGCGGCAAGCAAATACTGTATAGTGGAATATGGCCTTTAGCTTCCACGCACAATCGTGAAGTATTATAGACGCTTCTTTGTTACTTATAAGTTCGTTGAATCGTTTTTTATAGCATAATGCTCTACCAAACTTTGTTTACATCAGTTTTAACGAGATTCGATACTATGCTTCCAGTTCTTCTGCTATATGAGAAATCAGTAACATTCCAAAATTAGTGTGCTACTTTTTTGGAATGCTCATAGAAGGCAATTATATATATATATATATATATATATATATATATATATATATATATATATATATATCCCTTGATAACCGTAGCTAATGTAATGTATCTAATATTTGAATTTCCTTTTATTTAAAGTCAAGATGAAGAGTTGAAAAATTAATGATATTATTTCAAAAACAATCTCTGCATATTTGGATTACCAGTATGTACAACAGTTGGCTGAATGAATGGTTCGTCCTATTATTTAAAACGTAAACCTTGAAATGCTAATACAACATTTTCAAGATCGAAAAATTACCTTAAGAGAGCCTGGTCGAGACCCTAAACGCCACCTAAGACCTTTTTCTTTTTACTGTGAATGTGAACACATTTTACAGAACCTACTCTTGGACTTTTTGACAACAGTTAGAAGATGTTGATTAAGCCTTCTCGCGCTTGGCGTGACAAGTCGGGGCTCCAGAGGTCGACGAGTAGCACCGCGCGGTGGTCGGTCGGGTGACTGTTGGTGGCGCTGTGCAGGAAGGAGTCGTCAAAGAGAAGCGTCTTTCCCTCGGTCCACGCCCGCTCCTCCCCGGCCACCTTCAGCTTACAGCCCTCAGGCACCTTCAGGCCTGGAGGGTAGAGAACAGGTCTAACTTCACAAATCTGTTACACAAAGAGGTTAATTTTCTACTATTGCTCGAGAAGTGACGGGAGTCGAATTTTTTACCTTACCATAAGTTTTTTTTTACGGATTTTATTTATTTATTTTACCAAAATTTGATAAAAATTCTTTATGGGCTGACAGTGTCCGAAATTAAGGGTGCACCCTGCACTTAAGGTGAATGATTCTGGAACGGGGTGCATGATTTTTCAACATTTTATATAGCTTTTGATAGAAACGTATGCACAAAAATATCTCTGGGTGCAAACACTTTTAACCTGTGCACCCGGTAGGTGTATACAATGAAACCTTAATTTCAGACACTGGTAGAATATGAAGTTACACTTGGGAACTCATTTTAAGATGGTTAAAAAGTATTGTAATGGAAAATGAAGGAAAAGTTTATGTTCAAAACCCTGGTTTTAGTCTGTAAATAGTGTGTTTTTTTCTTTTTAGATTTATCTACTTGCCCTTTTTTTTGAGGGGAGGGCAATGAAACTCAAACACGAGTATTTTTCAGGGGGGCTTCATCTACAGTTTCAGTGCTATTCAATTTTAATCAAAAAGAACTTCCAGAGAAACAGTTATACTCACCTAAATGACAGCGGATCCTTGCGTTGGTTGGTCCGTAATGCTCCTCAATATGAGTTTCTGGATACAGAACTGAGAAACTCACATTGCCGAAGAGACTGCCGGTCATGACGGAGGCCAGGCCCTCGACCAGTTTGGTGGTCCGCGGACACCGGTCGCAGTTCTCGACCACCTTCTGGCCCTGGTTGTAGAGGTGGTACACACACCAACACCCCTTCTCCGTACGGTTCACCATCCAATGCTTTATCGGCACCTGACCCTCTGTCTCCGCCCCCTCCTTCGGTGACACATTCACAACATCTTTGAACACCATTTCAAACTCCTCCAGGATTACATTATAGTTCAACTCCAAGGTTTTCGTCTCTTCAGTGAAGGGGTTGTTTGAAGCATCCCCGATCGATTCCCACCAGGGAATCTTACGCACTGTGGGTAAGAAGAGCACGTTGGGGTTCTGGAGCGGTAATGGCATGAGGGATGCTCGGTCTCTCCCAAGACGTGCCCTCACGTCTCTGTAGCGCTTGCCTTCCCCGATGGCCAGCAGTATCGCGGTGAGGCCTTGCCACGTGTGTTTGTCTGCGTACCGCTGAAGTTTGCCCCACGCTTCCTCTCGCACCTGCTGGTAGCGATGGCAGCGCACACACTCCGGGGAGTCACATGCTGTGTATTTGCGATTGTTTTTCATTAGTGTAGAACTCCAGACGAACTCTGTCCATCGAGACCACAGGTTTCCCATCACTGTGAATAGAAATACCATACTTGACAGTAATTGCAGTGGCTAAACAAACATATGCATCCCAACTAACTGCACAAAGGCGGTAAATCAAAGACTACATAGTGTATATTCATTGGCCTTCTGGCTTAGAAATAACCTATTCAAGTGTATTGGAATAGAAAATGTTAATCAACTGTACCTGAAGGTAACAAAGCAAAACAGATTTCTACAGGGGCAAGCTGATTGGAGATTCATTTAGATCTATTACACAACCCCCAAAAAATAAAGAAGAAGTTTAATCATTCCACGAAGTTGCGAAAAAATCATAAAAATCTGTTGATTGGTATATTGACGATCTGCCTTATTGCCTTTCTGCTCTGCACGATCTGCCCTATATTCCTGGGTGATCCAAAGACAATTTGCCTTATGGACAGTTAACGCTATGAACAGTCGATGGGCTACTGTACACTTTACATGAACTTGATGACGGCATATCTGGTTTCTGAGAAGATTAAAACAGACTTTGCTTTTATATCTAGAACAATTCTTCTCTAATACCTCTTCACCAGAATCTTTGATACTGGTTCTTGCCAGAAATGGTAGGACGTAATTATCTGGCCAAGTTATCTACAATAGGTACAGAGTTACCACTTTACACTGGTGAATAAGTGGGAAATTCACCTGTTGCGAAGAAGAAACTCTTCCCCTCCAACGACCATGCATATGCCAAAATACTGAGGGAGTTCAGGCCTCACCAAATCTAGACAAAGTATTCGCCTCTGGATATTGCCATTCCAGAGACAAACAGAACCCTGCCAAAAAGAAAACGGGAGTAAAATTCCCGTTGCAACGGGTAGCTGACAGGTGGGCCCATTGAAACTGAATAGGTGCCATGTTTGAAAACAGATCTATTCAAAAGTTTAACATTCTCATTCTAAATATCTTAACTTAAATCTTTATTCAAAGTTGGTGCCCCGCCATTATTTTTTGGTTCCTATGGTTTAGGAAACCTAAATTCTGGTGATAAATTCCTATTATAGTTACTACCGATCTGAATTGGGGTTGCAGGCATACCCTCCGTAGCGGATATTTGGAGCGGGAGGAGGGGATGCGGCGCAGGCTACACCAAATCCAACATCCACCCCTTGGCTTAAACACTTACACTAAAACAGTAAACTAAACAGGTCCGGCCAATACTTGAATATGGAGTGGAAATATGGGGTAATGTCTCAAAAACGGGTCACTTACAAGCAGAAAAAGTCCAATTAAGGATTCTTAAGAGTACCCTGGGAGTAAGAACCCAAACACCTACTGCTGCTGTTTATGCAGAAACTGGTGAGATTCCAATTCGAGCACGCCAAAAGTCCTTAGGTGTTCGGTACTGGGCCCACATTATGTCTAAACCAGAAAAACACACTATACGACAGTGCTACAATGCCCTTAATGACCTTGCTGAGGCAGGTAAAACCAACTGGTGCACCTACATCAAACTAAGTGTAAAAGAAGCTGGTCATGAAATGGCATGGCTGAACGAAACGTATGAGAGACAGACTGTCAACAAGATCACCAGAGATATTGAGTTAATCCACCTGACCAAATATACGGATAAGATATCAAACTCTGGCATCCATGACAAGCTCAGAACCTATAAGTTGTTCAAAACAGAATATTCACTCGAGAAGTACCTTGTTCACATAACACACAAACAGTCTAGACAGGCCATGACTCAGTTGAGACTTAGCTCGCACCACCTTGAAATTGAGCTTGGTAGGCACTCCAAACCACGCATCCCAGTAGAGTCTAGAAGTTGTAAATTCTGTCCATCTACATGTGTTGATGATGAAATGCATTTCATTATGATATGCAAAGCAAATGAAGAACTACGTAAAGCCCTATTTGATCTTGCACGCCAAACCATCCCCAACTTTCCAAATCTTTCAGAATCTTGTCAGTTTGTTGAAATAATGTCTGCCAGTGATGTAACATTTATTAAAGCTCTAGCCCATTTTGTGTACAACAGCTTTAAAACCAGAAAACTTTCTTTCTAAAATATCATTGTATGGTGCTATGTAACTCGCCTGAACATTATTGTAAGCTACTGAGCATGGGCCAAACTGGCGACATATCAGTTGCACCAATTTTATGTATAGAAACAATGCTTGGTGCTATATACTTTGGCACTATTGTATCCTTAAATGTCATGTGTATGCTTGAATGTGCATGGTTTCATCTTGTTCCCTCTTAAACTGTTAAAAATCAGTACACTTGATTGAAGTTCAAGGAAAACGTTGACTTAACCAAACGAAAAGGGGACTAGTGTGAAACAATAACTCTGCCCCGTTGGTGCTATTATGTACCTAGTCATGTAGTTAGAGTAGTTGTAGTGTAGTTATACTTTTATGGAAATGACACATAAGCCTCTGTAGACTTTTAAGTTGTCAATAAAATATATTATTATTACTAAATGCCCTGACTGGAGTGCAACCTGCAGGACACCCTGAGAGGCCTGACAGTGACAGGACCCTGAATGACACCTGCTAATCAGAGTCTGGGTGTCCTGCATCACACCGTCAGTAGCGTCTTTGGATCGATTCGTCTTGAAAAGATAACAAAAAGATAACTCAAAATAATTTAAAGAGAGGAGCCAGTGAAATTTCAATTATGGTTATTTCATACTTCATATGTAAGATATAATGTTAAATTAAAAGTATGCAAAATTTCTCCACCATTGATTGGCTCCTTCATGTGATTAACGTGATTTAATTTCAAGAGAAGTCTGATTTCTCTGATCCTTCAGAAGACACAAATCTGCATGTGACGTCATACAAAAGAACCGTTATATTTAAATTTCAAAATTATAAATCCCATAATAAAATATTTTTTTGATTTTTTCTGTCATGAATAATTGTATTTGGTAATTTTAAGTAATTTTAGGCTCACAAAAAACACTGAGATATATTAAATATTGTTATTTTTTCACTTTTATCATTTTTCAACTGTTCTGCTTGTGACGTCACATACAGATAAGTACTCTGTGCAGGCACTGTCAGATGCAGACAGGAAAACTCAATTTGAAGGAGACAAATGTGAATAAAATAGAAACTATTAAAGATATAAGCATAAAATTTGGTTTGGTTATTCCCTGGGTGGTACAGATCATGGCAGTATACTAATTTACAGACACTGGCTCCTCCCTTTAAAGGGCCTCACTCCAGTCCAGGCCAGCCCAGCGCTGACGCACTCACTGAGCTAAACCTGCAGCGGCAAGATATAAAAATGGATATATTCATAAAGTTGATGTGGCGTGTTGTTTACCTTGAAACATTTTGAAGGAATATTCGACACACAGGCAGAAAACGAATCAATTTTCGATGATTTCCGATGCGAACGTAAACACGGCCATGGGCGCCGCCATCTTGGATGCCAGACCGGAAGTGTATCCATGGAAACCAAGATGGCGGATTTCTAACATCCGGTTTGACGCTTCACATTTACTTTGCCAATAAATTAATACACATTACTCTTCAAACTGGCGAAATATACCGCGGCAGAGAAGAAATATCACTTAAATATATTGAAAACAACATAGTTCACTTGTTTCTTGAAGTTTAAAGTTGTTCCTTTTGAATTTAGGTAATAAACAAAGGTCAAATGAGAGAACTACATTTCTTACGCGGCGCCTCCCGGCAGAGCTGTTGCGAGGCACAAAGTTTAGAAGAATTCCAAAACTCAATCACAGTGAAAAGGGCATGCAGTGAAGGATCAAAGTAACTTTATTTTCTCCTCAAAGAGGATCCAGTCATCATGGATGACCCACGGATAGAGTGGGTGCGCGATCGCGTTAATTTAGCGCTCCACATTCAAGATCCTGAAGTTTTTGAAGACTTGTTGAACAGAGACGATGGGGAGCCAGAAAGAGACATTGCCAAGTTTCTGAATGAAACGCCCGAAGATGACAAGTCGGCGCTGCTCTTCTACAAGATTGTACAGGAAGAAGAGGAAGAAGTAGAGGTCGAATGTGGTAAGTAAATTAGTTTGGAAATACGTTATAAAAGAAAATAAACGTTTACATTGTATTTAGATCTCTGAATTAAATTATAATGGAGCCCAGCTTGTTTTGACAGGTCCCCGTTCCCTTGCTAAGTTGCTTGCCTTGCCCTTGGCCCGGGCTTGGATCCAGTAATACCCATACCGTATTTCAAAACGTCAAGGCAAACGTCAAAGATAAAAATGTTAACCACAAATTTGAATGTTAAGGTTGTATAGTCTTTAGCCGAATATAGCCTTATACAGTTATAGGCTAGTACAATCTAATTGATTCTGAAAGAACTGAAAATAAACTGAACTGAAGACACTTAAAATCATTAAAACCTAAAGACTAATAACAAACGCCAACTAAAGACTAGTTTAAGTAGTAACGTTTAAGTTAACGCTGTGAGAATAAACAAAAAACAGATAAATAAAAATAGGAAAATTTTTTAGTCAATGTAATAGTCTGTTATTGTTATAATACATATATATATGTTTATGAGTCATTGTCATTGAAGTGGCTTACATAATTATATGCCTTATTCGGTTGTGAAACAGGTTAATCACTTAAGTAGCTCAGAAACTCCACTGTTGCCAGCATTAAGGAATTTCAGGGTAGCAGGTTTTATTTTCTGAAATAATAATTTTAAGTATTTGAAAACGTCACCATGCATCTAATAATCTTTGTGGTTTCATAATTATGGTTAGATATCCGCAAAATTAATTATCAGTGACAACTTTAGTTTTGTATCTCACCCTTGTTAATAAAATGACAACAACAAAATCATATTTCCAGGACGCATATTTATCTCAAATGGAACATGCATATGGAACAAATATAATATCATGCCTCCAATTTAATGACATTTTTTCCATTCTATAAGAGTATTCATTAGGTAATGTACTTCCAGGATACTATGCGTTGTATGGCGGTAAGTAAATGCGGTAGTAGAAAAGTATCACTTAATACAAATATGAATATTGTGACCAAAATTCCGCATGCTAACAAAATCCAACTTGATTGTTACATGATTTCATCAAATACGTGTAAAATATTCACTGTCTGTACAACATGACTCACACAAATAATTATTGTTTATGGTTCCTACATATCACCTAATATTTAGATAATAGTCTATGATGTAATATTCAGGATAAAAACTTTTAAACGCAACTTCATTAAACACAGAAATCATGTTAGATTTCTTTATTTTGAATTATTTCCCGCATCCGTAATTTAAATTAAATATGTATGCGATATCCATGGCAATATATCATGAAGCAAATTATTGAATGCCTAAAAATCTCACAGGAATGAAGATTAACACTGAGCTACTCAATATGCTAGCTGTCACCTTCTTTGTGTTGTTACATAATGTTGTAACTAGGATTAGCGGTTTCTGTATTGCAAGAAATTTACAATGTAAAAAAGTTGATCCTAAAGACGTAAAGTAGATTGATTTTGTTTCTACATTGCATGAAAATAACTTATCAAATAATAGATTAACAGTATGTATATTGCTATCCATAATTAGATTTGTAGCTTCGGCGGTCAAAGTTAAATTACTTTTTTTTTCTTTTAAGAAATAAAACTACAATGTTAAAAATGAATGAAAATGCCAGGATTTTTCATAAATTGTTCAAAGCGGTTAAAATTCAGTTTCTAAGACTTTAAGCAGAACTTTAAAGAAGCAACTAGTTTGACCATACAAAACAGGTTTGGGTGCTCTTAGGGAACTACTAATAATTTGTTAAAAAGAGGTCACAGTTAAAGAAAAGTGTTTCCTGTAAGCACCCGACTGAGTATTTCAGGGTCAACTTAAATTTTTGTTTTCTTTTTAGGGGATATTTTATTAATCAAAATTGACAGAAATACCCTTACAATAATACAAACAAAAACAAATTCCAGACTAGCTATTGTTATCTGGTCACCAACAGAACAGAAAACAAATCGTTTGCCAAATTACATACATGTAATTGTAATATTGCAGAATATGACCTTCAACTAAAAATCTTGATGTTATTTCACGTATCAGTGCATCGAACTTCTAATGCTATATGTGTGAACCTGAAGTTATTTTAGATATGACACTTTCAATTCACCAACTTTAAAACTGTGTAATCTATGTATTTAGAGGTGCATTTGTCCATACATATTAGAGGGGTGTATCTTACTGTTCTTTGCCTCCGTTCCATAGAGCCCTCCATCCCTGACATCCAGGAAGATGAGGATGGAGAGGAGGAAGGCCAGGCCGAGGAAGAAGACGGGACGGGGGACCGGGACGGCACCTCCGCCTCCCCTACCGCTACAGACGCCGGAGATGAAGAGGGCAAGAAGAAAAGTGAGTGGTGCCAAAGGAATCGTAAATGGATATCTTTTGTAGTCTTTGTAACTCCCCACTGGTATTTAGACTAGTTAACTCCTATCCCTTAAATGTAGCCTCACAGACAACCTGTCAGATCCGTTTTATTAATCCATTTTATTAATTTTTTTTGCAAAATGACTCAAAAGTATACAGTTTTTAAAGTTTTTCTATCTTTTCTCCAGAGAAAAAGAAGAAGAAGGGAGAAGGAGATGAAGGAGACACGGAGGTTGGAGAGGGGGAGGAGGGAGCGACACCCGCCCCCGAGACCCCGGGGACCGAGATGGAGACGCCCGTCCCCGATCAGCAGGAGGATGTCGAGGAGGACGCTTCACCAGCCGCCCCTAAAACGGTAAGTAGCTGCAAAGTGACAATATAGCACAATAATGTGTGTCTAAGTTGGTATAAGTTTGGTCATTCAACTTGAAATATGATATAATGTTATGCCGACAGTTGCAAGAACATGTTAGTTGATAGGATGGAAGAAAAGTACTCTGCTTAGAAAATGAACCTTTGATGATATATGATTATTCATTGCTTGGGGGTAATCTACATGATTAGATAAAATTTGTTTTTATGTAATCAGAACTGATGCTATTTTTCACCCTAACTACATTCTTGTTGTTAGAAGAAGTTGGTAAGTTACTAACACAGGCTTTTATCCCCTATAACCAATGTCCCATCCCTTGAATCCCAATGTCATAATACTTGGTTGTTACATCAATTTTATTGTAACATATGTCGCCAAGAAGAAGGTATCTTGATTCACTGTATTTTACATTTGCACATGTAAAATATGTCTTTATAATTATGTAGTGACCATGTTATAGGTGCCGCTTTATTCGATTTATTTCTTAGATTTATTGTTATTCAGGTCATATATGTGTAATGTTTCTTTTCATATTAATGTGTACCCTGTTATCTTTGGTTTGTTTCATTTAAACAGCGTAACTTGAAGGTATTCAGGATTGTCTTGATTTTATCGTTTATTCACACAGCATGTGTCAACCGACTGGAGTATGAACCAAGCTTACTGTCACTAAAGGAAACGCTTGATGTGACCTCACTTTAATTGTATAGCAGGGATATTCCTAGGTCTGTGTCATTTGACATTAGCCTATCATCAGTATCAAATTACCCCATGAGGTCCATCACCTTATCAGATTTACTCCATTATGAAACAGTTCTTCGGTGAACTTGACAAAATGAGCTGGTCATTATCTATGTACAAAATATCCCCTGAAGTATGAGGAAATGTCCTCTTGATTCTTAAAGTATTGTTTTAGGAATATCCCTGTTCAAGTTATGACAGTAGTAACGGGGATGTGAGTCTTCAGGTTTTTGTTTTTATTCTGAATTTCCTTGGCAGTTGAGCAGCCAAATGCCTTCAAAAACTAGAGAAATACCTAATGATCCCCAAATGGAAGCTTAAAAGTGGTCAAATAGCCTAGCCTTGGGGAAAATATTGAGATATTTTTGCGATTTATATATATAAGTTTAGATTTTCACAAAAATGTGAAAGGCAGGGTTTGACCTTAACATAGAGTTACTAGTACCACGTACTAGTAAAAACCTGGTCGGGCTAGTGAAAATTTTGTGCAACTAGCCCGGTGGGCTAGTGGAAAACAAAATTTCCTAAATGACAAAGTTATGCATGACCTGTTTAGTAAAATTACAATATCTCCAAAACTATAGAAAGGATCCTACCATGTAATACACCAGTTGAAAGGTTTTTTGGTCGGGCTAGTGAAATCTATCACGGGCTAGTGTAAAATCTTAAGCACTAGCCCGGTGGGATAGTGGAGAAAAAAGTTAAGGAAAACCCCTGAAAGGGTTAAGGGTTGTAAATAACTGCTTAGTTATTTCTTCTTTTTTTTATCAACCCCAACTTGCATCCCTGTTCTATATATCACCTTACTGTTAACCTATGAAATTGAATGTGTTTTCTAGGTTTATGAAAAAAAACATAAACCAAATTAAATGCCTCTGTTACATTTTTTCATTAAAAAGGTGCTCCCCAAGTGACAACCTTAACATGGATTCCATCAGTAATATACTGGATCTTAAACTACCATAATGTATAAAATAGTTTTTGAAAAGTAAATTAGTAGATATTATGCAGATGAAGAATAAGTTTTGTTAAGCAATGAGACAAGTGAAAGAACATTTTCTCCAGTAGACAAGGTTTTCTTGTCTCAGCTTGAACTTCAAGTCTAAACATTGAACTATTACTTTCTCTAAACTTCTATGAGCACCTTCAAAATGTTTACTATGTTCTATCCTGTGCATGTCTTTGGTCATTCTCCCCCAAAACTGAAGTACTTATCCATTTGTAATGTAGATATTGATTTCCTATCATCACCGATTTATCTGGAGCTTAAAGTTACAAAATTAAGAACTACAAATGAAGAAAAATTAACATGAAATAGGCTTCAAATTTGGGGAGAGAGACCATTGTCAAATTGTTGGTTTTGCATGACTAGCAGTTTGCATCACCTCCTTCTTTCAGTCAAGCTCGAATTCCCCTGCTTTTGTCGGGCTCATCACCTCCCTCTTTGGGGAAATAGAACCGCGGAAACGCGACCCCATTGACCTCAGTAAAGTTGTCCTGCCAAAGCCTGCCGAGGTAGATGACAAAGTTTTCATCCAGTTTTTACAACTTTTGTCTACAAATCAACACACACATTTTTCAGCAGTCATTAAGTATCAGTCTGCTACAATATTTAATTAATATTAATTTTACTTGATAATAAGAATTTTATTTTCAAAGAAATCTTGAAATATTTTTGAATTTCTGGGTATGGTTACAGTAGTAGTAGTAGTACACTTTTATTGACAACTGAAAGATCTACAGGATCCAAATGTCAGGTATAGATACATAGAGAAGGTCGCAGCAGAGCAACCCCGTGCGTAGTTTTGTCACCTGCTTAGAATAGGCTTAAGTTATGGATGAGTACATAACTACCTTAACATAATAACAGTAATACAAGCAGGTGACATGGAACATATATTAACATATATATGACTTAAAATATCTAGGTAAGATGTGACAATCTATGCTAGGATACATTTGCAAGGAATAGTGCAGCACTGATGAGACATCTTAAGCTAACAAGCATATACCATAGTTAGAATGGGACTAGAAATGCGTCAGCTGTTGTTTTGTTAACAATGCAGCTTTTGTGAGACATCTTAAGCTGTCAGTAGCCTAGAATAGGCTTAAGTTATGGATAAGTACATGACTACCTTACAGAATAACAGTAATACAAGCAGGTGACATGAAACATATTAAGTTAATAATTAACATGTATATGACTTAAAAATACCTAGGTAAGATGTGAAAATCTATGCTAGGATACATTTGTAAGTAATAGTGCAGCACTGATGAGACTTAAGCTAACAAGCATATATCATAGTTAGAGTGGGACTAGAAATGTGTCAGCTGTTGTTTTGTTATGGGACTAGAAATGTGTCAGCTGTTGTTTTGTTATCATCTAGCACCTTGTGACATTTAGCACCTTGTGACATTTAGCTAGGGAGGCCTAACTGACTAGCTTAAGTATTGTAGAGGTTGTCACATTGTCACTGTTGGACGGGCTGGTTAGTAGTTTAAATAGTGGCATAGTGATTTTAGCACCCTGATATTTTATAATGGTTGAGATCAACATAATGGGGGGGGGGGGGGGGGCAGTTAGTGCTGCCCACAATGGGTAGGGTCATGTTCCCACTGCCAGTAGATGGGATCTTAGTTTGAGACAGTCAATCAGATAGGCACCAGTTGCTTTAATTACATTTTCCTCTCTTGATGACATTATTTCAGAATAAAGAGTGCTATTGTCTTCTGCAAGGGTGCTGCAGGGGCCAAGTTGGGTATAGAGGACTAGTCTTTGTTCTGAGTAGGCTGGGCATTTGAGAAGGAAGTGGATTTCATCTTCTACCTGGTTTAGATTACATATTTTACATATTCTGTCTTCTTTTGGAATTTTTGGTTTTGCATGGCGGCCCAATTCGATTTCAAGGTGGTGTGAGCTAAGTCGGAAACGTGAGAGTGCAATGATCATTTTGTGGTTATTTAGTGTTAAGAGATATGGTTCCATTCCAGGGGTGTCTTTAAAAAGTTTGTAATTTCTTAGTTTGCTTTCACTGTCAGAGTTTTGAATGGTTTCAAAAATTAATGTAGTTTTTTGGGCATATAGTTTTTCTTTTGCAATGCGAAAAAAGGTTTCCTTGTTTAGGTCAATGTTATATTCGGGTTTAAGGGCTTCAGTCATGTCTAGTTGGGTCAGTATATTTTTTACCAGATCGCACCAGGAGGGGAACTCTTCAGAGTGCATAGATAGTTGTGTGTCGTAGGCTTCTCTAACAACATTTGTAGGTGGGAGGTTACTAATCCGTAGCCAGTATTTCAGTATTTGTATGTTTTGTCTAACTAAGAGAGGGAATCTGCCGGTTTCTGCATATATAGCAGCAGTATTTGTTTGTTTCTTAACACATAGCATGTGTTTTAGGAAGTTTAATTGGAAACGTTCAAGTTCAGGGATTTCTTTTGTAGCGGCCCAAACTTCGCTGCCATACTCTAGTATTGGCAGTATCTGAGAGTCAAATAACTTGAGTGAAAGTTTTGGGGATAGTCTTCCTAGAGGCTGTTTGGTCATTTGCTTAATTTTGAATAGTGCTTTACGGGCTTGGTCTACAAGATATTGCCTTGTGCCTTTGGTTGGGGTTTTAAAGTTGGAAGAGAAGTAGACTCCTAGATATTTATATTCCTTCACAAGTTCCAGTTTCTCCTGGCCAAAGAAGAAATCACCTTGAACAGATTTACTATTAAAGATCACAATCTTGCTTTTTGTCTCATTTAAGATCAAGTGCCATTTGCTACAGAATTTCAGGAGGCCATCCAGTAGGGATTGTAGACCCTCAGCTGATTCTGAGAAGAGAACTAGGTCATCAGCATATAAAAGGTAGCTGAGGAGGTTTCTATCGAGGATGACACCACAGCTTCTCGGCAAATAAGATTCAATGTCAGTTAGGAATTCTGTGAATAGTTTAGGGCTGAGCATTCCTCCCTGCAGTACCCCATTTGGGCAGTCAATTAGATTTCCTATTTCCCCTTCACATTTAACTTTTGCACGTGCATTTTTAAACATGTTTTGTATGATTTCCAAGAATTTGCCCTTTATTCCCCGTCCCTTAAGTTTGTGGATCAGGAAGTTTCTGTTTATTAGGTCGAAGGCTTTTGTGAAGTCAATGAAGCATGTAAATAATGCCCTCCCTTTTGCTTGTTGTTTGTTGATTAGAGTTTGAAGGATGAAGATATTATCGGTGGTTCTGAATTTTTCTTTAAAGCCTGCCTGCAGTCTGTCATCCTGGTCTAATGCCTCATTTTTGAATTTCAGTCTGGTATTTAAGATTGATTCAAATAGTTTGCCTATGATGGGAAGGACTGTGATTTTTCTATAGTTGTCAGGGTTTTGCTTTTCCCCTTTTTTATAGATTGGGTTTATGAGGCCCTCAACCCACTGCTGTGGGTAGGAGCCTGTATGGAGACAGTGATTAAATACAGTAGTTAGGGCATCCAGGCATGCCGGGCCAGCATTTCTTATGAAATCAGATCCTATCCCATCAGTACCTGGTGCTTTGCCTGGTTTCAAAGATTTCAAGTGTTGGGCTACCTCCTCACGGTCTATTGGTTTGTGGAGCATGTCATTTATACATTCATCTATCCAGGTTATATCATTTTCATGTGTATTGTTTTCAGGTAGGGGGTGCATATCGAAGTAGTATTTATGAGGGGATGTGTTGTTTTTTTCATAATGGGCTTCAAAGCAATTTAAACTCACTTCAGGTGGTTTGGATTTTGGGTGGATGGACCGTAGGAATTCCCAGTATTTGTTTGGGTTAGTGGAAGACATAACCTCCAATTTAGTTCTAAGTGCTTCTTGATATTGTCTTTTAGTACGCTGTACAGTTCTTTTATAATTTTTTTCCAAAGTGTGGTAATTTGCCCATTTTTCAGGCTGGGTAATATCATTGCTTTGTTTAAATTTTGAAAGATTTGACCGTAGCTGTTTGCAGCTGTAGCTGTACACAGTAGCTGTAGACCAGTAGACCGTAGCTGTACACAGAAGCAAATATCTGAGGTATTTGGAAATGCCAAAAAACTAAAATAGCCTAATACAAAACAAAAAAGAAAGATTTGATATAACTTTCAGATTAGTTTGTTATATGGATTGTAATTTGAGATGCATTGTGCCTTAATATCTTAAGGGACATGCAAGTCACCTTTTTATGGGGTCTGGGTATGATCAGTAAAACCAGTTTAATTGAAGGTCTTCTATCTACTCATTACACACACCATCAAACATTCTTATGTTTATCTACTACCGGTAGTTCTTCCTATGTATTTTCTCAGTAGTTGATCTTTTTTTAATCTATCATTTTAGAAAGATATTTAACTTTCTCATCTTGTAAATCTTTTCAAATGCTTCGCTTTCAAACAAAATATTTAGTAAATTGCGTACAACTATACACAGCATATAGTGATAGTCTAGAGATAGTATTATTTTTTCACAAACGATTTCATTTCTTCTATTAAAGCATCATTCCATCACTGCTAGACCTAAACATTTCTCAGTACTTTTCTCATATTCATCTTTTTACTCAATCTCATGATAAATAAACTATTTAGTATTTTATAAACAACTATACTTAGAGAAACCAAAAAGATTAGAATCAAACAACAGTCAAAATTATTCTATATAATCTACTAAACCAACAATGGTTATTCATTTTCTTTTTTTAAACAAATTTCTATCATCTATTGGCAAACCTGCCCTCTGATGCCCTACATAGGTACCAACAGTGGACAAATATTTGAGTTTATAACACGAATGCTAGGATAACTGTGACTGTTATAATGCCAGAAATCCTCTCCCATTCTGGGTAGTGGTGGGTGTTGAGGTAAATGTTTGTTTCAGCGCACCTTCCGAGCTGTAGCGCGGGCTATGACTTTCAAGCCACCGTCTCGACCAGAATCTAACCAAACCATGACCAAGGTACACCTGCCTATGTCCACCAATACGATCCAAACAGTTCATGTTTTCACTTCAGTTGTCTTCAGGTTTACAAGTCACATTCACCTGGATTGCACCTTCACATCAATTGCGCACGTCCAGCAATTCCAATTTTGTGGATCCATGGATATAATTATTAAATGGGTGCCTTTGCAGAATAAAAGGAACCCTACTGTGTATATGAAACATTTCTTTTTTCTTCTTTTTAAACACTTGTATAACTTGCATCATTTTTCAGCTTTGATCTGTACAAGATCAGCCCCGAAGAAGATATACAAGTATATTTTGATGTATGTGCTTTGTGAAATTATAACATTGTTTCATAAATGATTTGATAATAGATAAGTTTATGCTGTTTAGAAACTCCATGATGGATCAAGGAGTAAAATAATTGCAAAACTGTTGTTCAGATTGGTTTCAATGATATAGATGATATTGAAACCAAGTACACCAAAGAATTGACCCAACAATATTCTTTTAAGTTCTGCAGTTTCTACTGATACTTCCCAAAGCACAAACATCAAGGGTTTTAAATTACCATGTTTTGCAGATTTGCCATAGATCTTTAGCGTGTCAGTATAATTTTTGGTTTGATTGCCATTTGAGCAGTAGCAAATAAATGGCATATAGACAGCATAGATAAGTAGTTTAAGCATCTGCACAAAGGACTTCAAAATAAAGGTTTCAAGAAAGTTCCCTTTGCAATTTTCCTGAAGTTTTTCCTGAAGTATTTATTGCACACTAGTTTATTATGTCATGGTAGAGAGTATCTAAACTTATTGCACACATATATTTTATTCTGTGATTAATGAAATGTTCTCATTTTGTTACAGGGAGTTTCATCACTTCTGTTAATAGTGCCATCATCTCATATCTAATAGCTAACTAACCTTAAGAAACATTGTAAGAAATAACAAACTATAACCTTTGGGACAAATAAAACTGACATTTTCCTGTCTTACAGTTGCCTGAAACATCCTATTCTAGTTAGAAGTTAGAAATAAATGTTCCAAAGGGGGGTAAACTGTTGGATGTGTGTTTACATCCATAAAGACATTGCTTATATATTCTAATAATTCTTTAATTTTTTTATTTACTTTGGTATGTTTACTGCATTGCAGAGAATTGAGATCCGCAAGATAGAGCGGACCTACCTGTACATGTGCTACGGCCATCTGCCCGAGGCGGTGTTTGAGCAGGACAGTGTTTACTTCATGCGTAACACTGAAGGCATGGTGGCCCTACCCAGTTCCATGGAGGAGGCAGCAGAGACCCTTCCGGCACTTTTCGAAATTGGCATCTTGAATGGCCACTCACTTATTATGCTAGAACAGGTACTGATGATTTTGTTGTTTGTATTTAAAATTCACTACAGTCTTATAAACATGTACTGGTTTCATTATGTTCATATTTTCATTATTGAACATCTAGATATTTGGCATTGTTTATCATTGCAATGAGTATGTATCAGTGGGCAATCCCAGGAATGTGCATAGACTTTCTCTTATAGTCCAACAATTTTTTGTTACAGATTTATTATGTCTTTTAAAAGAAGCCCTAAATCTGGATAACTTGCCATAGTTGATGCTTGTTGTTACAACATCCCTTATATATATGTGAAGCTGGCTTTTGACGTAACCCTTGTCTCTGCCCTTTCTCAGGTGATCACACAGGTGTTCATGCCCCTGCTGTCCTACAACCAGCATCGCAATGCCGAGCCCCGCTCTCCACGAGGGGCTTCAAACAGATCAGGGTCTCCCGATGCTCTGTCACGGGAACCCACACACGCTATGTCAGAATCAGGGGCAGCAGAGGGACGGCCAGAGGAGAAAGTCGGAAAGGACTCTGCGGCCAAGGCCATGCTTAGAGACGAGTTCCTCATCAATATGCAGAAATTCTCATCCAGCATCACACGCACTATTCAACAGATTGAAGGAGAGGTTAGTGTTGACTCTTGAATTTCATCTATATAAAATGATTTAAATCTGATGTTTACTCTTCTTTCCAGCAAGTATTTGTTCTCAAGCATTTGAATGCAGGTCCTAAGGGGGCAAGTCGCTGACCAGCCTACTGTATTCAATACACTCACCAGGTACCTGCGTATTTGAAGAGTTTTCAGTAGTCAGCGACATGAATATATAGGTGCCCTTATTGCAGGATGTTAAAAATGATTTCAACTTAGATTTTGCCTGTTAAACTTATAATCTATTTGCAATATATACTGTCGTCAGCTTTTTCTTTAAGTGTTTCGTAACTGAATTCTTGCTCTCCCTGTTTACCTTCATATTTTGTGATTGAAACTCCTTGACTGTATCTTGTAGTATGTTCTCAATGAGCTGTTGTTTCTCTCTGGCCTCAAACAATCCTTTTTTAGAAGCAGAAACTCTGGGTATGGAGAAAGCAATTTTGAAAGAAATCATATACCACAACATATAATTAGATCTTTTGATGTATCAAGCACACATATTGGCACATGCAAACAGCAATTATCTAACATATGGTAGAATAGACTTTGTTCTTTAATTCCATGTGAAAATTTAACTTCAATCTTTGCTCATTACAAAGACATTTTCCCCCTTCTTTTCTCTCATGTCATGACATATATTTGTACAATTTTTCATGACTTCTTATTTCCAGTTGCTGCAAAAGTGTTTTAGCCCACTCAAAGCTACAGATGCAGCTATGGCTTGCTTATTTTATCAACCAGTTCTTTATTCTTAAAACTTGTGCTAAATGGTTAAGAAATATAATCTAATATAAAGATTTATAAGTCTAAAAGATATGAATGATGAGTATTTCAGATCTTGAGGCATATATGCATGGCATATGATTGTTATGACCTTCCTAACCAGTGTTTTCTTCCCACCAGGTCCGCCTTGAGGTACCCGACCTCGTTCTGAGCGAGAGCCTGGAGGAAAACCTGAAAAACGAGGAGTTAATGTCTCAGATAGAAGAGGTGTGCCGTGGTTGGATCAAACAGATCTCCATGGCACTCGAGGCCCTCCAGAAAAAAGCGCCTCATGGCAACGGCCCATTGGCCGAGATAGACTACTGGAGGGAGCGTAATGCTGCTCTCAGCGCTCTTTACGAGCAACTCAAACTGCCGAAAGTGCGACACTTTCTGGAGGTGTTCAGTCACAATGACAACTCCATTGAGTACATACGCCAGGATCTGAATAAGTTCTACACAGAGGCCAAAGACAATGTGAGGTTCCTGTCCACCCTGGAGAGGCACTTTAAGAACATTACACACGGGGCCACCTTCCAGGTGGTCATCGACACAATCCCATCCATGATGAACGCCCTGCGAATGGTGTGGATCATCTCCAGACACTACAACCATGACGAGCGCATGGTGCCCCTGATGGAGCGCATTGCCTGGGAGCTCGCCGAGCGAGTAGCTCGAGTAATCACACCAAAGAACTTGTACAAGTAGGTTTCTCTCTCCTTTTCCAATTCTAAAACCCAGATGGTTTGTTGGAGACTATCCATCTGTTCAAAATTGAATGGAACCTACTTAATCAAAGTGGGTTCTTTTCAAATCACATGTCCCTTTACAAACATATGTATTCATTTATGAGTTACCTATCAAAGTTTATCTTGATTTTGAATTTTTTTCATCATTATTCAGTGTTTGGTGTACACTAAGTGATAGTCACAGAATTAAACAATTTAGATAGTTTTCTATACAAACATAACCTCAGAATGGGAGAATGACCACTTCTAAATTATTTGTCTAAAATTGTGTGATCTTGTGTTGTTTTCTTTATTGGTTCTGGTCAAATCAGTTCTTGTTTTATATGGTGGATTATAACTCATTATCATTCATAAAACTAGATTAGGTTCAGTTGAATTGTTTTTAAAAGAAGTGTCTTTGGGATGTCTTATCCATGCTGTAATAGAGAATCTGTTGTGATTTGATCAGTTAATCTTGATTCCAATCTTCCGTGTTGCCTAACAGGAGGTAAGCATGTTTGTCGAACCAGATAATTAATGTAGAAACATGTCCTTGTAACACTATTGTTATATCACCTTGTGCAATATGCAAATTCCTAAGTCTGACGCTATTCACAAAAGCTGTTGTCCGTAACCAGACCTATGTTCAAGAATGTATTGACAGTGTCTGAATTCATATTAATTACAATATTTGTATGCCATGGCAAGTCACGGACAGTTGACAAAGGGATGTCCTTCCCTGTATAGCCTGGCTATTTGTATAGAAGCTAAACATAATTTCAGTATTCTAGAGCCATCTCCAATGAGGGAAAGATTAATTTCACCAAATCAGTGTTTTATGCTAACTTTGATATTCTTTTACACCCTAAACACACAGAAATAAACAGTAACATGTATTTACTATATCAGTATCTGAAGTAACAGACCTATGAACTTGATTACACCTCCTCATAATCTCTCTCTGTTAAAAGAATATATTTAGATGAAAACCTTGAGACAAAAGTTATTTGTCAGTTTGATGTCTATAACTCATATTTGTTAAGTAGTTTTAGCCTATGCAGAATTTCTATCAAGCAAAACACTTTCATCTGGAAAACCTTTGTATATCTTTTGCACACTTTTAATGTTATCTGTACTGTGAGCATTATATCTGTTGTCTTTCAACTTGGCAACCAATTTGCAGGTAGAAGACATCTGGTAGTCATAAGAACCAAATAGATTTGCACATTATACAGACTATAAATACTTAACTGGAATGTTATTGTGTTACACCAGAGATGGGCCAGAGGAGGTGAAGTGGAAGACGATAGAGGCCAAACGCATGCTGGACCTCTGGAAAGACTCCTACTTTGAGGTCCGTGCAAAGATTGAGGCCTCCGGACGTGATTCCCGATGGGAGTTTGACAGAAAGCGCCTGTTTGAGAGAACCGAGTATATGTCGACCATCTGCCAGGACCTCCATTACGTGGCCCAGGTAAGTCATAGCAGGTTTTTTATTTTTTATTTTCTTATGATTCATCATTTTATACTATTGACCTACAGATTTGTTTGTTTCATATTTTCCCACTGCCCATTAATAATTGTGCTTATCTAAATATGAGCAAAGAGGTAAATGATATTTAAAGGAACAGAATGAAATGGAAGACTTTGGTCAAAAAGGTTTTTAAATTATGGAAGGATCTCTTCGGTAAACATCACATCTAGTTATTCTGTAATCAGTAAATGGATAGATAATGTTACTGAAAGTATAAATATAGCTTTTCACTTCTTTATTCTCTGCCTGCAATTATTGACCATCACCTCTCCTCTACAGGTCCTTGAGGAGTTCTACAACATCTTTGGCCCAGAACTGAAGTCTGTCACCGGAGATCCAAAGAGGATAGAAGATGTGCTGAAGCGAGTTGACGCCCTTGTCAAGCCTATTGAAGAAGTAAGTATGGATCTAGGGTTGGGAGGTTTTAAAAATTAGTACCCATCTTTGTATTGGTTTTTCACTAGTTTTATGGCCTGGAGCAAAGATCAGAGAAAGTGTTAGGAGTTTCATTGGTTTTGAGGCTTGCTTCTGTACTAATAATGTTTCTAAATATACCTTCGAATTATTTCAAAAGGCTTCCCACTTCATGATTGGGTTGTTGTATTTGAAAGAGCAGAAGCCAATGGTGTCAGTAGAAAATATTTATAGTATCAAATGAATTGTAGATAACAAGGATATTTTTCTGTTTTCACAGGTGAACTTTGATCCGTTCTCCATCAAGCATCAGACAGGGTGGAAGAACGTCATGGAGTGGTTCCACCGAGAGGTTGGTTCCATCGAAGGTGAGGCCAAACACTTCATTGACGAGTCTTTCAAGACCCTTCGCTCAGCTGAAGGGGCCTTCGACATGCTGCTAAACTTCAAACACATACGCTCGCGTGAAGCCATCAACTCTCAGATGATGAAGAAGTTCAATGACATTCTCCTGCAATATGGCAAAGAGGTGAGGCACGGAAAGAATATATGCTTGGTGAAGATAATTACATAAGATATTGGAATTTGTGATCACTGAAAAGTCAATGGCTCAAAGATTTCAGGTTTAAGCTTTTAAAGGAGAAAGAGAACACTTTATTTGGCAGGTAGTCGCAATATGGCTTGAATACTGCTCAGTGAACGTTAACTGCAACAAGTATCACCATTTACATTTTAAGCCAGTTCAGTGCAGAACATTGATTGTTAGTTGAAAGGCTTTCTTCTGTTTACTGTATACATATTCAATAACCAGGGAAACCACTTCCACTCCTTTTTCATTGTATGAGTAAAAGATTACCATAATGAAGAAGACGAGCTTGTAAGAACTAGCTTCCTCCTCCTTCTTACTCAGGTTTGGGTCAAATTACAGTGGCATGCTATAGGAATGTCAGACTGAATTATTGATCAGCTAAGAGCACGGTAGATGCCAAGGGATTGTGTCTTAGAATAAACATGTAGTTAGTTCTCCAGCTACAACTGGCAGGTGGCCAATTTTCTATAGCCTTGAAAAGGAAATTAAAACCTTTCAGTTATAAATCGGTGTGTAAGCCCTTCAGGAGGAAATAAAGAAGAGATATACAGATGAAATAACCAAGTGCTGTGCCGTTGGCACAGGGCCCTGAAATACTCTGATTTACATATTGGGCTGACCACTGCAACTAACTAGTAACAACTATGGGTGTCAGATTGGGCCAATGATCAGTGCCCCATCTCTTTATACCCATATATATAATCTAATTAGTTTATGACTAAGATAAGAGTGAATATCAAAAGTAACGGGTGATTGCAGTGGCCTACAGTTTTACCAGCTTTCACAGTAAACTATATTTACCATATAAAGGCACTGAGACGTCTACCTTCCTCTCTGGGCAGGTACAAGGGGATTTATCAGGAAGTTATCAATCGGGTAACCCCAGGAAGCAGTAGTGTGGGGTATCCAATCTTAGTGCGCCTCTGGTCTATGTATTGAATGTTATTTGGACTGCACTTCTTTGCAGAGAGTTGGAGTCTCAGCTCACCTGGTATTGATTTAATCCCCTGGAGCCATTGCTAACTTGGCAAGGCTCCCATACTTCCCAGCCTGCTAGCAGTAAATTATTCACTGAGCCTTGGGCACTCTATTGGCATTTGCACACCTTGCTGAGATTGAAGGATCTGCTGGCATTAGAAACCATATAATTAATAGAATTAGTACCTGGGTTACAGGGAACTCTATATCTGAAATATTGTAGTTTAAAAGAGGAATGTTGATATCATTAATGGGAATAATTCTAATGCATTCCGTAAATATTGTCCTCTGTGGGTTATGTATCCAAATAAAATACCTGATATATGTCGGTATTTTTTGTTATAATAATATATATTGGAAGGACATGGCTAAATGTTTCTCAGTTTCGATGCTCGAAAAAAAAAGATATATATATTGATTATTAAGTTGAGAAATACAAATGTGCCATCCCAAATTTGTGTTTAGTCAATTGTTGATTAAGCTGTTTATTCTTGAAAGTTGAACCCAAAACAACAACACATGGTTACAAAATATCTATAGATTTATGGTTGTCAGTTGTGTTTTTTGCATACCTTTTAAACTACACTGTTGCCAGATCCACAGGTGTCATCTGAAAGGTGTAACTAATATATATTGTGAAGTTCCCCCATGCAGGGGTAGCTTTTAATTAAACACTTATGATATTTAAGCCCATTCATGGCTTTTACCACACTTCTATCTTATGTTTTGTGTAGGTGGATGTTATGGACCACCTGTTTAAGGATATGCGTGAAAACCCACCACTCCACAAAAACCAGCCGCCTGTTGCGGGGGCCATCTTCTGGGAGAAGTCACTGTTCCTACGTATTAAGCACACAATCATCCGCTTCCAAACCATGGAAGAAATGATGACATCAGAGCAGGGCAAAGCTGTAAGTATCTTTGTTGAAAGTAAGCTCACTACAACATTAGAGTTAATTTCCTTTCCTTTATCACCATTACTAGGCATTACTATTAATGTTTTTGTTTCCCTGTCTTGTTATATATTGCCAGTGAATATAATCATGATTTAGGAAGGCGATGCAAAATATAGTATTCAGACACTGAAATATGTAATGGTAAAGCAGTAATTTTGAAATACCTCCAATATTTGTGAAATAGTAATGAAACAAAGAACAAGAACAATGGATTAGAAATTAAACTGATATTTTGGGATCTGTTTTTGCAAACTACTTTGGTATTTTTCTCTTGAAGCAAGCGAGTTAGTTAATTCAAGCCTCAAAGATGACAATTTTCTTTTCCTTTGTCTAAAGGCCCGTGCTAAATATCTGAGTGTGGCTAAGCAAATGAAGGCGTATGAAGACTCACTCTACGAGCAGTGGAAGGAGAATGTGGAGTCCATTCTGCCCTCCCTGCTCAAACGGAACCTGCTGATAAAGCCCGCCGACCGTGCTGCCATGTTACCACCAGAGGGCGATGGTGCTGAGAAGTCAGAGGCCGAAGCAGGTGAGCCATAGCATTAAGTGTTCTAGTATACCATTTGTGGTTTGTTTGTTATTGCCCAAACCCTTGCTCAACATTTCATAAACTATCAAATGATAGTTTTCTTCCTTTTGGTATTGTTTTTATGATTTAAATAAAAGCTTGGTATCTTAAAGTGTTTCCATAGTATATTGGACATTGGTAATACTTTATAAATTCTAAAGTAGAATAATGTCACTGCCCACTAAGAGGAATATCTTTGGGGGGATCGCCAATTATTTCTTCAACTTGAACAACAACGAGGCTTCTTTCTGTGTGAGAGAAAGTGTGGTAGCATCTGTGCATTAGGATTACAACCACAGTATTGTTTTCATAGTGTGTGCATAGTAGAGGGTCTGTATCCACCAATAGGCCAGTCATATTTATATGATAACAATTGGTACGTAAACGCCTCTTTTTTCATGTATGATCTTTATATACGAATAACAGAGGGTGTATGCTGTGTGTCAAAGTGAACAGAAAGCTATCGCAGTGTGTGACTTTTTCCACTTACTGTATACAGTAATACCAATCATCAAATCTCCCCCCAGTAAGTAACAAGCTTGTCTCCAAGTCAAACATCACAAACAACACAAATGTCACATTCGCATGTAACAAAATTAACTTAATCTCAAACGGAACACTGTAACTTTTTCTACTGAACACAGTTATAAATTGCTCCTCTTTGTGATATGTATAATATCAAAATGAATAGTTAAAGTAACATACTCAATAGAATAACTAAAACTTAACTATGTATGCATGCCAAAGCTAGACTAATGAATTACATTGCATCCAGCAAAGAGATATAAGGATATAGCATGAATAAATCAAGGTATTCAGTGAGTTTAACCTGTGCAATCACAGTGCTCTCACAAAACACTAATGATTGAAACATCATTAGTCTTTGTCATATCACTGTTTATATTTTCTGTTAAAATACTAAATATATAAAGAAAATGTATTAGGTATGTCAGTAGGAACTGTATGGTAATAATGCAATGTTCTCTCTTTTATTTCATATTTAACTTTCAATCAAAAGATAAAGGCCAAGGCCGTATTTCTATAATGATCGACGGGGAAATTTTAGATGATGACCATCGGTCCACATCCATCAAAGATGGTATCGCAGTTTCTGAGTCACCACTTCTTCTGTCGTGTCTCGTACCTCAGCCAAAACAACAGTTTCCTTTATAAGCTCTACCCAAAAGCCATGCCAAAGTTGTGAATCATTTGCTATTGGTATAGCATATTTCTGGTCATAAAAGCACAAAAGCCATGCCAAACCTTTGAATCATTTGGTGTTGGTATAGCATATTTCTGGTCATAAATGGGGCTGTTGTAAATCTTTCAACCCTTACCAATGAGAAAAGTAACACTTCAGGTCTTTTTTGTAGAGCTCATGAGGAATACTCTTGTTTCAAATCAATCTCGAGTCACAGAGCATGTCTGTCTGAGTGTGATCGGTGTTTTCATGTCTCTATTATATGGAAATGTTCAAATTAACAAACAGCGAATCAAGAATCTCTTCTCCTTTTCTCACAAACAGATAAATGGGATTCATCCTGGCTTCTATTAAAATTTCACTAGCAGTTCACTACTTTTGTGCAAAATGTGAAATTAGTGAAATGACCCCAAAGCTAATTTTTACATTCTTTGCAACCTAAAAGGTGTGCTTTCTATGTTGTAACTCTGAAGTGAAAGTATAGATGTTCCAATATGGATGAAGATATTGTGATATTGTTCAAATCAGCTTATCAGAGAATGTAGGGTTAGCATTAACTTAGAATGAGATGTGTTTGTGGTCCCCTCTATCACAATACTATGCATGGTTGTTGTGTGAATACCAACATGTTATGGAGATTGGTGTAACACCCGGATTCAACAATCACTTTATTTGACAAAAAATCCTGGATGCTTTTTTTACTTTTACAAGTCCCCATGATTCCTATGCTTCCATCATTTAGATATTCAAGAAACATACCTACTCTTATAGTTTCCTATCAGAGGAGGCAAATATGTCACTAATTAGAACGCCATTGTGTTCCTAGATCTTTTATCCTGCATTTCCGAGGAAGGTGATTCCACCAAATGTATGTGCAATGTCAAAGTTTTGCAATCATTATTATTCTACATTTATGGAACTGGTATCTTCATGGAACAAATGGTCTCTACACTTGGTTTTATTTACATTCGTTTAATTTCATTTCTTACGGAAGGAAATATCTTTTATTCATATATATAATCAAAGAGTCGTGCACATTTTGGGAGGTTTTATGAACACCAAAGGGCATAGTTAATGACCATTAACCAATGCTAAAATCCTTCTTACAATT
Organism: Lepidonotus clava; assembly: GCA_936440205.1. NCBI lineage: Eukaryota > Metazoa > Annelida > Polychaeta > Phyllodocida > Polynoidae > Lepidonotus > Lepidonotus clava. The sequence continues at coordinate 55,045,734 of OW387137.1, forward strand.
GTCAGCATTGCCTAAAATCAACCATTGTAGATGTACAGTGACTATGTAGCATGTAGATCATAACAAACTGCTGAAGAATAAGGTGTAGTTGAGCATAGCGGGATTCGTACTAACACCCAAACATTGTGCCTACTAAAAACACTTTTCATACGGCTTGGTCATGTATGTTCTGAACATTGTCCTTCAAGGAAGCACTCACTTCACTCCATTGGAATTCTTATATAGGTCAATTTCTCATTATATAGGAAATTGTATTCACTTTAGTTTATGAAAAGACAACAGTTCATTTTGGATAAATATTTTTTAGTGTTTAATAATAATATGAAGACAGTTCAGAAAACTTGGTAGTTGATTTGATCAAATTTTCATTTAAAAGAGAAAGTAACCCTCATATCCTCATATACTGTCTGTGTGATTATTGAAATTCCATTAAAACAAAACAGTGACATTCTTCTTTCTGACAAATTAGATTTAGCATTGAATGCCTTAGCCAACAGTGTATGTTTGATATTTGAGGAATGCCTATCCAGTCTTGTGAATTTCAACTGGTATCAAGGATTTCTATAAGACTATGGCTTCTAACATATGCAGTACTATGGTAAACAGGACTTGCATGATGACATTTCAGTACTTTCCTTAGATGAGCCTGAGAAATAGACTCCAATCAGAAAATGTAGAGAAATATGTCATTGACAGCAAAAGAATAACACTGCAAAGGGTATGTACATAGAAGTTCATGATGAGTCTGATTAGTAACTCCTTAATTTCTGTAAATAATCTCTGTGATTCTCCTACCAACCCCTGCAGCCGAGGACCAGCCCCCGCCACCCCCTCCGCAGGAGCCGACCACAGGTACTGAGCTAGACGTGTCAGTCTGTGCCCTTCCCGTACAAACACCGCACTAACCGTACCCTGACTACTGCCTGGCCACTGACCACAGGCCATACCAGGGAAGACAGAGTTTCACTACAAATGCTCACAGCAGTTTGCTTTTGGTCTTTCATAAAATGATTTATCAGACTAATCTTTCTCTACACTGTTTCTAAAAAGATCTAATTTTGGTGAACCTGGCTTGTCATGAAGAAGTATGGCAGCCAACAAGTAATTAATGATGCAACCTTTAGTATGGAATTTCTATGATGAAAAGAATATTTGTATACCAAGAAATTAATCAGTGCAGATTTTAGGCCATCTGGAACCTGCTGTGAACTAATTTGTGATACTGTGGCACTTTGGTTTTAAAAAAGGTGGGGTATTGTACCAAGGACTTCTGTGCCTTTTTACTTGGCAGGAGTCAAAAATGTTGTTGTAACCTGTATGTTGTGTGCATGTGTTTAACCCTTTGCACCATTGTCTGCCATAATTTTGAGGTAGAACATCAACATCTTTTTTATTTGGTCTAGCCACCGGTCAGCTAACACTTAAGTGTGTGTCAGTTAGATAAGTTTTAGCTGTCAACTATTTTGAAAATGTAACCACACGCTTTGAGAATGCTCATTGTAAGCATCAATTTGCACATTTTTGTTTCAGAGAGAGTTGCACATCAACCAGTATAATTGTTTCGCAATGTGTCTTAGAAAATTGTAGTACGCGTGTGTGAGGCTTACAGCACTTCTTTGTTGTCAGATCACTCTTTTGATGTGTTTATTTTTTTCTTTTAAATAGGTAGATGTATGCATTCCATGTTTACCTTCATGTCTGTAGAACTGTGAATTCTGTTCAGATTTACCTTTTTTGTCACTTTTTAAATGTCACATTGTGTGTCATCTAGCTGCCAAGTTAACCCTGGAGATGTTATTTTAAATTTTAGCCTTAACAGTACATTTACCTCTACTTTTATATGCTAAACTAATAGAAATTTTCACTATAACAGATGATTCAATCAAATTTCATTTCACTAATGCAAAGAAAGATAAACATGCATGTACAAAATCAAGTCAACCAATTACACTGTAAACTGGTAATCATTTGATATTTTTCTCCAATCAGTCTTACTAATTCTGGAGTATACCTTTTCTGAACTATACCTAACTGTTTTTCTCACCCCAAACTTTCACTATTACCATCCCTGACCCCATCATCCTTTGCTTTTAGGCCACCACAAGGAGGTGAAATACCTGGTAGACTTTGATCCCGCACTGGCCGAGATTGTCACCGAGACCAAGTACATTGAGCAGCTGGGCTTCTCCGTGCCCGAGCTGGCAAGGAATGTGGCACTTCAGGTAATAAACAACTATGTGATCTGAATCTGATAATAATAAGTAGAGGAGCATTCCCCTTTTAGTCATTGAATATCAAGTTTATTGTGGAGGAACATGTCTAAATTTTAAGACTGGAAGGATGATGAACTATATTGAAATAACAAGCACAAAGTATAAAGTGATATGATGGTTGTTCATTTGCAGCACAAACCCAGAACAAATTCTGCTATATGTTCCTAAGGAAAAAAGCTTTGAAATCTTGTATAAGAAACTTTAGTTAGTTATTTTATGGTCTACTACTGTAATAAAAAGCATTTCTTTATGTATTGGTGATTGATCCAAACCTTAATTGCTGTTGTATTTTTCATTATTCACACAGGAGGACAAGTACATAAAGGTAGTGGATGGTCTGAAACACATGCTCAACAGATACCACTCCGTTCTCGCCTCTCTGGACAATGCCGAGGTAAGCTTTACAAGGAAGAAGATCTGTGTCAGAATTAAATTGAGATAATTATGATAGTGTCACATTGAGTAAGCAAGATTTTGTCTGAGGTAACAGAAGGTTTTGTCTATTGAGAACAAACGCCACAAACATAAAATAATGAACTTTTGTTGAGGCTAGACTTTGAGACTCATGTGCAGCATCTTAAGGTGGTGTATTCAACTCAGTTTCTGTGCTGACCATGAATCTCTGTAATATGTTTTCATATTTCCAGTTTTAAAGAAATTACTAACTTTCAAATCTTATTTTCGACCCTTCTAGGCAACCTTGCTTGAGGACCACATGCGTTCCCTGCGTCGCGTCATTCGACCCGGCTCCAAGCGTCTCAACTGGAACTCGCTCGGTATCAATGAGTTCATCAACAAGTGTGACTCTGCAATTTCCAAGTTTGAGTCGCTTGTGAACCAGATCCAGAAGAATGGTCATGACATTGACCAGCGGCTGGAGATCATTGAGATGGCCAACCTCTTCAAGGCCCCTCCAATGAAAGCTGACCAACTCCCCAGCTGTAAGGTATGGAAAAACACTTTTATAGAACAACATTTTGACTTACAAATACTCCATGTCTTCAAAGGTGTTCTTTGAATGACCAACTTCAATATTTCTGGATTTCTAACTATTCAAATATATATACATAATTCAGAGACACTAGTTTCCAAATTTTTCTTAAATGTACAGATCATAATGAACAAAATTGTATCAAATAGAAATCAATGTATGACAGTGCCTGGGACTAGAAACTAGGTTTGAAACATCTGAGCTGTGTTGTTTGTGTAAAATTCAGTTCTCCCAACTTTAAGGTGTAACCTTCTCTTGCACAGGAATTCTTTGAGCACATTGAAAGAGAACGTGCCAAGGACTTTGAGACTTTAGCTAGAAAGTACCGAGCCATTGGCCCATTGCTGACAAAGATGGAAGGAATTGTGGTACTCACAAATACTGGCAAGTCACCAAAGTTAGCACAATACTACGCCTACTGGGAACGCAAGATATATGCCTCACTCAATAAGGTTAGTGTCATTCTATACCTCTTGAAAAGGACAAAACATGATGAAACTGTTACAATTTAAAACCAATGGCCGCCCCTAAACTTGAAATGTAGATGAGAAGAAATACCTTTTCAGGGAATAACTTTATATCAGATATATTAATTATGTTGAAGAGTGTAGTAACATTTATGCTTGTGTATGCTAGCACTTGACATATTGTTTTAATACTAAAGCTTCCGCACAATAAGCAAAATAAAGCAATTTTGTTGATAGATTAGGGATATGCTCTGTATATTGATATGATACTACTCTTTATTAATTATATGTCCTTCTGTTACCAACCATTTTTCATTGAACAGTTGGTACTCGGGAATCTGCGGCAGTTCAACGCTAGCGTAACTACAGACAAGCCCCTGTTTCAAGTTGAGACCCTCCTGGCCGCACCAGACGTGGTGCTTCACCCGGCCGCCAACGAGGTCTACAAACTGACCCTGCAGTGTGTCAGGGATTGTGTTGAGGGGTGAGTCTATGTAGAATAAACTCTATAGATGCTTAGGGTACTCTTTTAAAACAGAGGTATACATAGAACCTAAAGATCATTCAAGATTGATTACCTTAAAGAAAATTGAAGAATTTTGTGATAACAGATTCATGTTGTACCAAGGAAATCAGTAGCCTATAGTATATGATCAAAGATTCATACTGAGAAACAAGCAGACTAATTTGGTTTAGGTTTCTACTGATGAAGATTTGGTCTTGATTCACAAACCATGATATCCTAATCTGCGAATGAGGCCCATGCATGCTCAATTTTACCAAACTATCTTGTCTTTAGAACGAAGTTGTTCGTCCGCTGGATGAATGGGACTTGCATTGAGACACCACCACAGAAGATCGCAGGAGAAGATGAACCCTACATCTTTAGTTTCTTCACCGACATCTCGTCGAACCCTGAGGTGATCGAGCTGGTCCAAACCATCCAGAGCAACATGAAGAACACCATCTCCACCCTCACACGCTACCTCACCAAGTGGAAGAAGTACCGCAGCATCTGGAAGGTTGACAAGGTGGGTCAAACTATATGATATATATAAGCTAATGAAATATGCATAGTGGATAAAACACACATATTACTTGTACTTTTTCCAGAAGTTCTTAACATAAACACATGCTTAGACCCATATAGTAAAGTTCCCTTCTTTTTAGGGATAAAACGTAACAACTAATTTTTAAAGACAAATTTTATTTCAATTGGTAAATATTTTTAATGTTAGAACAATTTTGGAGATTTATAAAACACTCTAAAGAGGTTTATAAGTTCTAGAAGAACCCTGGAAGTATAGATACTGCAGTTGCTCTAACATTCCTATCCCCTTTCTCTCTCTCACTTATTCAGTCGGCAGCTGTAGAGAAGTGGTTCTCTAAGGGACCAAGTGTGGTCTCCTTCGATGACCGGCTACAGTACTACTACAAGACCATGGATGAGATAGAGAACCTACCACTGGTGAAAGACCAAGAGTCGATCCGACTCCACATGGCACCTCTGGCTGCTGCCATCAAACAGCATGCCAACGATTGGGTCAAGTGTTACGGCAGTGTGCTGTATGAGTCTGCGAAAACAGGGCTGTTCGCTCTGAAATCTAACTTAGAGGTAAGTGACTTATGTTTATTATTGGAATTAATGTTGAACTGTTTCAAAGTTCATGAATGTCAAAATATGGTCTAAATTATATTTAAATATTCCTTTTCCTCCTTTCATCTTCTCAGTTATTTTCTTTATCAAATAATCAAATATTGTGAGAATAACTGCTCAAATTTATTCTGAGCAGGGTTAAAGGGTACAAAGGTCATCAAGGTTATGCTCAGATATGGAGTTGATCTGGGTGTATCATTGGTTTCAATGACAGGGGACCTCAAAGTGGTGGCTCAGAACACCTCATTTCCTGTTTACTAGAATTGTGAAGGTCCTTTTTATATTTTAGTTTTACCCAAGTGCTAGTGATTACAGTTGGCCTAGTGTAAGTAGGTATAGGTATATGTATTAGGCAAGTCTATCATGACAGGTGAGAGTGGCCTTGCCATCAGGTAAACAAGTGGATTAACAGACTCACCTGCATTGCAGGCAGCCATGTGGAACCAGGTGGAACCTGTGGCCAGGACTGACCACAGCCATATTGGATGCCTATAGTATGGGGGTAAGGGGGTGAAGAGGGTGAAGGGGTGAAGGGGGTGGAGGGGTAGAGGGTTAGGCGAGGGGTAAAGGGTTAGGCGAGGGGTAAAGGGTTAGGCAAGGGTTAGGCAAGGGTTAGGGTGATGTAGGAACTAGCTTTTGTAAATGACGTGAATAGGCGAAGTTCTCGTTATATTATAACAGTATCAATGTGCCATATAATGATAAAGGTGATTAACGTTATGAGCTTGTTATCCATACCCGGTCAATTCTTGTATTGAAAGTTATAAGATGAAAACCCATCTTCCTTCCTGCAGGAGAAATCCAAGGACCTGGAGCTGGTGCCAAACTCTTTGGATGACCTGAAGTTTGTCCTGCGCACCATTTCGGCCATCAAGGACATGTCCCTTGATGTGGAGACCCAGGTCCGCGACCTACAGGAGAGGTACCGCGTGCTCGACATGTATAACCTCCTGGTGAGTACAAGAGGAAATAAACAGGGCGGGAACTTACCATGGTTCTCTAACAGAAAACATTGTCCCCTTGAGAGGTTGTACTGGTCAAACAATAGAATTAAAAGGGTCATCATCCATTGAATGTAGTCAATGGCTACTGCTAAGGTGTTGCCATAATATGTATTTGTAATATTTTGGTACAGACATTTTCAGCAGTAAGAATAATGTTAGATCTTACATAGCTTTGAAAGGAAAAGAGTGTTCTTTGAATGTTGGCCAAATCTTACCAGAATTTAGAAATTGACTCAGCCTTAAATCAGCTAGGATTCCTTGCTCTTTTGACAATAAGCCAGATTTACTTGAAATGAATTGATAAATATGAATGAGGACAGTTATACTTGTTAGGCAGTGTTTCTTGTACAAATTTGGTAATTGACCCTGCTGCAGAGATTTGTTTAGCCGTTTCAGGCAAGCATATACTTTAGTTTGTTTATCGTTGTGTTTTCCTTTCTTTAAAAGGTAACAGTATTCATAAACTAAACATTTAAAAACTTCTTGGTCTGTCCATAACCCAGTTGGGCAGTGTACCATAAACATTTTATTTTAAGGGTGGACTCATATACCCTGATGAAAAAGTTGTGTAATTTGATAAGTTCATACTTATGGGTAAGTTGCACTCAAATTCATGCATTTTTCAATTTAGTCAATTATGGAAAGTTTTTAGGTGGTCTTGGATGATATAGTGTTGTCTGTCATACATTAGGAAGCCAAGCTCAATAAAGAAGAGGCACCTCGAATGGGGCAACGCACGATGGGACCGACAAAACTTAAAACTACAGTCTGTGACTCGCGACTTATCTGATACCAAATATTTGCATACGTCCAGCCAGGCTGCTGCACACACATTACCTTGATCAAAAGAGCTCCTCAAAAGAGGCTCCCTAGAGTAGAAAATGGACATTCTCTTCCTTAGGACAGTCTATACTTTTAACTACACAAGGAAAGAAACAATCTTGGAAAAGTTTTTGTCAACCTTATGTGAGGCCTAGTCCAGCAGCCTGGTTGATGTTGATCACATGTATCGTAATGTCAAACTGCAATGGCTTGTCGCGCCCACTTTGCAGGCTCATCAAGGAGAGACTGGCCTTGTACAGCTTATATATGACCCGTTAATATATGTATACATGTCAGTCATTTGGAAAGCTGTTCCCAAATACATGACTTCTCACGAGTACACCATGCTTCATAATCAGGGATGGATAATTACCTCTATTTTAGCTATAGTCATACTGGAATTCACTTATTACTCTTTTCTGTTTTTCTTATGATGTAATGTTTTATATATATATATAAAAAAAACAGCTTTTATGTAAACCATTGAACTATACCTCCTTGGTTGAAAATTCGCAATTATCAAACTCAAATGAAAACAATATAAAACAATAATGGCCATGCCACCCCTGATGGCAAATCTTCAAATTAAACTCCACAGTATGCTGTAGCAGCTGCAGCAAAACTAATTGTTGTAAAGGTCGACTCACAAGTACAATGATAATATATGTGGTTGCACATTGGTGTTGTAATCACGCACAAGTTTCACCGCATACACTTTTAAAATGAAAACTAGAACACAAAGCGCGATGTTGTTCCAGTTATACAAGCTCCTCAATTATTATGGCTTGTAATTGACCAAGTAAAATGAATGTCAATCTAATTTTTCCCATGCAAACAGGAGCTATTGATTGTATGTTGAAGCTTTCAAAGCATGGTCTTTATAAATTGATGTAAATATTTATGTGTTTTGCACAACACTGAAAGGGAAGGGCATCTAGTAAAGTTCACCTTTAAAAACCAAATGAATATAATCTCAGTATGACTTGCTGTAAATCAAGAAATTTTACAATGGTTCTTCTTTAAAACCATGTGTTTCTAGATTAGTCTGAATAAGTGTATTAATTTCAGCAAAGCTATATATATAACGAATTTTCTATGTGAAATTTTGAGATTTACAGTCACCTAGCTGCTTTGGAGTGATACAAAATATTTGTCTATAATATCAATATTGTAAACATTAAAGATCCCTTTTAAACCAGATATAAACTTCTAGATTTGATAGTTTTGCCACTAAAACTAAATAACTAGTTATAGACACTTTTGGGATTTTTATCTTGTTGTTCCTGAATAACATTCTTAGAAGTTTTGATCATCAAACCAACAAACCAGATTTAGAAAGCAATTTAGGTAACAGACACAACTTAACCAAAAAACCTTTTGACATCCTCTACAAGTTGTGTACCCTATTTACAGGACATATTAAGCCTGTTGTGTGGATTGTAAATTATCTGTGCACCAATAAGGGTACAAAGTATTTATTGCAAAAAAATGAAATAGTTTTCTAATCTTCATAAATTATGTGATATAACAATTAGTTGTAGATACAATACCTTAGAAGCAAATATTATTACCTAAAATGTGTAACCTTGAAATATGATTTACAATATGATAAGAAAGCATTTGCCTGACTAAAGTTTGCTTTTTACTCTCTGTGTTCAGCCAAATGAAGTGGAGAAGGCCCTCGTGCTGTCCATGCCCTATATGTGGGACGAACTCGTCCTCAAGTCAAAGAATGTCGATGCCAGTCTTGTCGTCGTCAAGCGCAAGTTTACCCAGGTGAGAATAAGCTATTGGTAAATTGTAAAATGTTTCACATCAAATATGATGTGTTACAGGACTTTTAATGCCTTTAATCATAAAATGACAATAAAGAAATAATCATCTCTTGAAATGTAGCTTACTAGGTATAAAGAACAAAATAATAAATATTTATATACATGTCTAATTATAAATTCTTTGATTCCAGATCACACAACAACAAATCAAAGCTTTCGGTGACGAGCTCAAGAAGTTCCAAGATCGCTTCTCTGTTGAAGGTCCTGGGGCTATCGGCAAAGACCTTGACAAAGGTATGATGCTTCATTTCACTCTGTTAGCACATTATAGAACAGTATGAGCTGGTCATGTAACATTGACTTTATAACCAGAAATCATTTCAATTCCTGCTGTTTGTAATTATCTAATGAGAAAGATATAAACTAATTGAAAAGTGTTGGAAAAAATTAGTGCAATTCATGGAAAAATTACAAAAAGAAGATATCAAGAGTGTGGGAGTTGCATTAATTCTTGGTGCTGGTCATAGTAGTTGGAACCTTGCAAGGTTTTCTCCCTGTGGTTAGAACTGTAAGAATCTGGAATATGATTCCTATGCTAGTTCTTGGAGGTAGTTCAATTTCCTGCAGAAATCCTTGATTATTGTCTTAGAATAATAACACAAATGCTTCTCTAATTTGGACTGGGACTTTGAGATTGAGACTGTCTCCCTCACAAAACTTGTAAATTAAGGCAAAGTGCGCCTTTATGTGTTTACTAACCCTGCATATATATGTCTAATAACAGGCCTGTAGTGTCTGAAGGAGTACCACATGGAGGTGGACCAGCTGGAGTCAGAGCGGCAGGATTTGGCCTATGCCGAGCGCTTCTTTGACCCGTTTACTAACCCCCATGTGTATACGTTGTGTTGTAGGTATGGAGTGTCTTAAGGAGTACTGCACGGAGGTGGACCAGCTGGAGTCAGAGCGCCAGGAGTTGGCCAATGCCCTCTTTGACCCGTTTACTAACCCCCAGTGTGTATACGTTTTGTTGTAGGTATGGAGTGTCTTAAGGAGTACCGCACGGAGGTCGACCAGCTGGAGTCAGAGCGCCAGGAGTTGGCCAATGCCGAGCGTCTCTTTGACCTGCCTATCACCATGTACCCGGAGCTGCTGCAGGTACAGAAGGACATGAAGGGTCTCGACCAGATTTACGCCCTTTACGAGGAACAAAAGGTAGGCCACCTATGATTCAATGGAGGATAATAGAAGTTTGGAATGTAAAATTCCTCCTTGTTTTTGGAAAAACTGAGGGTTGGTTTTCAGAATTGGGTGGACAGATTGTCAGAAACAATGTTTCTTTTTGGAATGTTTCTTTACTGAACAATGACTCTTATAATAAGAACAAAGATAGAAAATCAGCAGTATACTGTAACACTACCAAAATAGGAATTTTTGGCACAGCTAATGGTTATCTTTTTGATATTTTAGACTACAATCCTGTTAATAGAAAACTTAAAACAGTGCACACAACATGTACACAAAAAGTGTAAGAAATAAAAAATTACTACATCTCGATAGGGATCTGATTAACCTGCAAGAACCAATCTCAATAGTATACTACATGGCCATAGGGAGATTGGCCTACTGAAACTTTGAGTTTTGAGAAGGCTTTTGGAAGGTGTTCTGAAGTTAAAAATGATGCTGTTTAAATGTTATTTTGTCATACCAGGAAGAACATTGTGACATGATTGTGATTAAAGTGAAAACTATTAATCTTCGTGTTTTTTTCAGCGTGCACGAGAGATGTGGGCGGAGACACTGTGGGTGAACCTGAACGTCCAGCTACTACAGGACGGTATCGAGGGCTACCTCAAGGCCCTGCGTAAACTGCCCCGCGAGGTGAAGAACCTGCCCGTGGGCAAGGTCCTCGACGAGAAGATGAAGGAGTTCCGCGATTCACTGCCGCTTTTTGTCGACCTCAAGCATGAGGCGCTCAGGGACAGGTAAGATAGGCTGACATGTGGCATGCTTTTTTGAAAGAAATCATAGGAATTTATCAAATCCTGAGGTGATAGAGGAACAATTTATGATAATGTATGGACTGGTAAGCAAGAATGATGGAAAATGGATGAAATGGTTATAAAATTTCCTCATTCTAAATTTCAAATATAAAAGAAACAAAGAGAGAAAGAAAAAAGTGGGAATTCCCCCATGTTGTTGGTATCTAAATACAACTGAAGGGCTTTGTAGGATTGTTCACACACCTTTTATCAGAAACAAATATAGAACCTTTACCTTTACAGGTAAAATCAGGCAAGTGACAGAGGAAACTAGGGGCAAACAGAGGAAATTATCGAATCTAGACCATATTACACATGGACTCCCTTATTGCCTCTGGTGCTTTTATGAAAAAAGGTCAACATTGTAGAGAAGTACCTCATTTTGTGTATTCTTACTAACTTGAATTACTATTGTTATCTATCTTCAGACATTGGAAAGAACTGATGAACAAGACAGGACAGAAGTTTGAGATGAACCCCGAGACATTTACGCTTCAGAATGTGTTCGCTATGGAGCTGCACCGCTTCACCGACACTATTGGAGAGATTGTCAACTGCGCCGTCAAGGAATTGGCCATTGAAAAGGTGAGCAGAAATGTGTCTACTTTTATCTCTATGGGAGCTTTATCCTTGTGAGTTTCTGATTCTTCATCAAGATATTCTGTCCAGTCTTTTGATTATTGATGATAACGTATATTTCATTAAAGAATTGTATTCTTATATTTACTTTGTAAATTAGAATAAAAGTGAAACTAGATCAATAAGTGTAATATTTTACGGATAAATCTGTGTAGCATTCAAGATTTATTAGCTTGTAAATTTTGTGGGGAACTTAGGCTATTAATTTATGCCAAGAAGTGTTTGTGTGCTGATATAGCCATCTAGACAAAACAAAAACCAAACTAACTACCATTTAACCCCTAGTTTAAGCCATGGCTTAAGTAATGGTAGCTCGCAGAAATGAGGGCTCATCGGGATTTGCCTTTTGGGGCCTAAATTAAGGGTTTTCCCAACCTTCTGACAAATTGCTCTTAGAAAACGCCCAAACAGAAAAAAACCAAACTTCAGGGTGTAACTTAAATTAGGATTTTTATATTATATCATCTCTCCTGAATAAACAACACTTTTAAACTTGTTCCCCCCAGGGAGTGAAAGAGATCGAGGAGACCTGGAGTAACCTCAAGTTCAACATCCAGAAGTACGTGAAGGGCACGTCGGACCGCGGCTATATCCTTGGAGCTGTCGACGATGTGCTGCAGATACTAGACGACAACGCCATGCTGCTCCAAGGCATGTCAGCGTCCCGATTCGTCGGCCCCTTCTTCAACTCAGTCCAGACGTGGGAGAAGAGTCTGTCCCACATCAGTGAAGTTCTCGATGTGAGTTAGCCCAATTTTTGGATTTTTATGAATGAAAATTTAGGAGGTTTTCTGAGAATTTATTTTTTCCTGGAAAATTCACAAATCTAACAATTTTAAACCTGAGCACTATGAGATCTGAATTAGTCATTGAAAACATGACATGGAAAATTTACCCTGGGACAGGGAAAACTCTGTTCCAGGGAAATCCATGGGAATTTAATCATGAAATTTGAGTGGGGCCCCTCATCTAATCTCTTCAATTCAGTAACTGAGCATAATTATTATGCTCATTGTTGACCAGGGATGTAAGTTTTTAGATTTTTTACTTCAAAACCTCTAATGATAACTTAAAAAGAGAATTACTTATTGTTCTAAAACAATTTAAGATCATTTAAGATTTCAAAAGTGCTGATTCAGACTTGACGATTAACTCTGACTTACATCCCTGATATTGTATCTTAAAATGTAAGTCAATCACGAAATGTGCATACCACAATTTCGTTCTTTCATTGTAAAGATTAGTTGTTAGTCGTTTGTTCTATATCAGGGGTCTCAGTCTGTGATCAGTACCCACATTTCTGAATTGCAGAAAGTAATTCAAAATAGTTATCACTCAGTTGCTGAGGTTCGTTTTGCTGTGTGCTAGGTATGGATGGTTGTACAGCGGAAATGGATGTACCTAGAAGGTATCTTTATCGGTGGTGACATCCGCTCCCAACTCCCAGAAGAGGCCAAGAAGTTCGACCAAATCGACAAAACTTTCAAAAAGGTATGTATTGTCTACAGATAAATATATATGTATATGTCAGGAGATTGAATGCCCATGTTACACGCAGTAGTAATTTACAATAAGTAGCAAGGCTTGTGAATTACGCCATACATAGCCTGCTGTAATTTCCTGAGAGTGACCATAGGATTTTAATGCTCTTGCTCTCATATAATAATCCATGTTGTTTATCTCTGTCATTTCATTATCAACCTGATTAAACTAGAAGAACATAATACCTGTTCCTGAAGTTATTGACAAATAGAAATAAAAAAAATAACAACCTTTTAACTATCAAACCTTTCCTTCAACCAGATCATGACAGACACGGCCAAGGTGCCGAACATTAAGCAGGCGTGTCACGCCCCCAACCGCCTGCCAGACCTGGTCAACCTGTCTGCGGGACTCGAGAAGTGCCAGAAGTCTCTCAATGACTACCTCGACTCCAAGAGGAACGCCTTCCCCCGCTTCTTCTTCATCTCGGACGACGAGCTGCTCAGTATCCTTGGCAGCAGCGACCCCGAATGTGTACAGGAGCACATGATCAAGGTACGAGGAATATTACCTTTAGCCCTTGAACTTTTGTATATGCTGCTGACTGATTCTATTCTCCGCAGCAACACCCATAAAAACTATAAATACCCTTTTCTTATCAAGGCCCATTATACTAGTACTATTCTTTGTATCAGAGTTTAGTCAAGGAAGGTAGGACCAGTGTAAAAGAGACTGCCCTCAGAAGAAAATTGAACATCACATTTTTTACTGACTTGTTTTTTTCCATTCCAGATGTTTGACAACATCGCCTCTCTGAAGTTCTCGAAAGGTCCCGCTAATGAGATGTTAGCGACAGCGATGATATCCGGGGAAGGAGAGGTTATGGACTTCAAGAACCATGTAAGCCTTAGTTTTTGATTGAAGTTTAGTCGGATAAATTAAATTGTATCCAAGTATCAACAAAGTATTACATTTAGTTTTATGCTACATGTGATATCAGATTAACAATATAAATATTTTCACACACCCCATGAAACTGTTACTACACTTATGTTTGGTTTTAAGCCATAATCAAAAATATTCATCTTTCATCCCCCTGCAGGTTACCGCAGACGGGCGTGTAGAGGACTGGATGAATGTGGTCCTCAAGGAGATGCGTAGAACTAACCGCCTCATTACAAAGGAAGCCGTCTTCTACTACTGCTCGGGTGGAAAGACCCGGTAAGAAGGGAACGGAGGGATTCTTTATAAAGAGGACATTTGTATTTGTTTATGTGTGATATGTCTGAGTGAGATATTTAGGGACAGAAGAAAGAACCGTGTACTATGCAATACACTATACCTCAAGGGCATATGTGCATCATAATCTTTGTGCACTGTTTTTACAACATCATAATGTAAAAACCTTGTGTTCATGAAGTGTTTTTCTATAGAGTGCAAGTTCAGTTGATAATGAAAAAAAGTACCATATCATTGGTATATTTCGCGGGCACAGCTGGATAGTGAAGACTTTGTAATAGTAATATGAACATGTACATCACTGTTGGTGTATGCAAATGTACCCTCTTAATAACTGTGCTACCTGCACCTGATGGATGATGAAGCTATATGGGTACTATACCGTGTACATAACCCCGTGTAAATGCCGTGTTTCAGAGTCCAGTGGATGGTGAAGCTATATGTTGTATGTGACCTCGTGTAAATGACCTGTTTCAGTGTCAAGTGGATGTTGAAGCTATACAGTGTATATAACCTCGTGTAAATGACTTGTTTCAGGGTCCAGTGGATGGTGAAGCTATACTGTGTATATAACCTCGTGTAAATGACTTGTTTCAGGGTCCAGTGGATGGTGAAGCTATAAGGTGTATATAACCTCGTGTAAATGACATGTTTCAGTGTCCAGTGGATGGTGAAGCTATACTGTGTATATAACCTCGTGTAAATGCCGTGTTTCAGAGTCCAGTGGATGATGAAGCTATACGGTGTATATAACCTCGTGTAAATGCCGTGTTTCAGAGTCCAGTGGATGGTGAAGCTATACGGTGTATATAACCTCGTGTAAATGCCGTGTTTCAGAGTCCAGTGGATGGTGAAGCTATACTGTGTATATAACCTCGTATAAATGACCTGTTTCAGAGTCCAGTGGATGATGAAGTACCAAGGCATGGTATGTCTCGCCGGCAGCACGGTCTGGTGGACCTGGGAGGTCGAAGACGTATTCATCAAAGTCAAACAGGCAAGTATAGTCATACTTTTACGTTAAGCCTTCTTTCTCTGGATTCTCTATAGACCTTGTGCAGACGTGGTCAAGTGATCATATTTTGGTGGTCAC
The DNA here is from genome assembly GCA_936440205.1 of Lepidonotus clava. Taxonomy (NCBI): domain Eukaryota; kingdom Metazoa; phylum Annelida; class Polychaeta; order Phyllodocida; family Polynoidae; genus Lepidonotus; species Lepidonotus clava. Next base: position 55,061,215 of record OW387137.1, read on the forward strand.
CACGTGATGATCAAGAGCACATGGACATGGAAGAAATCAAAATGTATGAAATCTAAATTATGACTATTGTTAAGTATTATTCAATCAGACCCTATCAACTCAAAGTCACAGAAAAATGTATGCTAAATACTTCAGAAAGGTAAATAATAATGGTTTTAAATTGATCACCAATATGGCGGCCAGGCCATAATGGGCAGCTCTGTCGTCACCTGCACAACGTCTATAGAAATGCGCTTCTTTCAATATCAATATTATGCAAAATTTGTAATAAATCAAGCTGTTCCAATTTCTAACCCATCAATTAGAAGAATGCTAAGTCTGGCACTACATAAAAGAAGTCAATTTGTGACTGTCTACGTTTACTGATTTTTCTATGTAAGGAATCAGAATTTGCAATAACTTTTTTGTGATTGTCTATGCGTTGACAGGGCATCAAGACTGCGATGAAGGACTATGCCAAGAAGCAGCACCGACAGATTGACGAGCTGGTCGTGCAGATCAGGTCCAAACTGGGCAAGAACGACCGCAGCAAGTACAACACGGTGCTCATCATCGATGTACACGCCCGCGATATCATCGACGGCTTCGTCAGAGACAGGTAAAGCACAGAGCTTTTCTTACTGTAAGCAATTTAGAGGTGTATCTCAGACTTACTGTAGACTTCTGGGGATGGAGTTAGTAGTTTCTGATGAGGCAGCCTAGGATGAACCTGTTGCTTTGACAGACAAGATAACTCTGCCAGATAAGTGTGGTCTGCAGCGGCACCCAGCGGAAGAGGAAAGAATGTAGCATTCTCACGCAAGGCCCAGTGGCCAGCGCTCACTACACCACTTATGTAGGATTTCCTACTTTTTGGTGATTTTGGATTTTTTCTAGGTAGTATTAAAATCTGTTCTGTATATGTAGTTTTTCAAGAATCTTCTTTCTCATCATAGCAAGCTTTTCTTAACATAATATCGTTTCCCCCACTAGTATCCTCGACTCGCGGGAGTTTGAGTGGGAATCCCAGCTGCGTTTCTACTGGGAGAAGGAGCCGGACGAGCTCATTATCCGGCAGTGTACGGGCGAGTTTGGCTACGGCTACGAGTACATGGGTCTGAACGGGCGACTTGTGATCACCCCGCTGACGGACAGAATCTACCTTACACTAACTCAGGCACTCTCCATGAAGCTCGGAGGTGCCCCGGCTGGCCCCGCCGGCACAGGCAAAACCGAGACTACCAAAGATCTGGCCAAGGCTCTTGGCTTACTCTGTGTCGTCACCAACTGTGGAGAAGGCATGGACTACAAGGTGGGTTGAGGCAAAGTTTCTTTTCTACGAGAGATTGGGTTTGTGTTTTATTCGCATGCTCACTGTTTATCGCATGGTGTTTTGCACATGGTTGTTTTGTGGGTAAAGATAATATGCACTGGCTTCAGGAACGGTTCATGAATCTTAGTCAAAAGAAAAGAAGATCGATAATAAGTTTATTTAGAAGTAACACTGTAAGGAGCACGATACAATTCTGAGAGGTTTGATCATATTCTTGGATACATGCATTCAAGAGTGCGTGTAATTCACAGTGCAATTTCTCTGTAAATGAATGCATCAATAATTAAAGGGCATGGTAAATGCATCTTTTAGAAACTCTCATTCTTACAAATAAGCAGTTTGAATTGAGAGTTTTCAGTCACTTACCTGCTAATGATGTACATTTTGTCATGAAGTTGATACTGCACCTAGTGTTTCAGGACTTACAATATAATGCGTGCATGTTGCATACATTAAAGCGCATGCTTAGCGGTAAGGTATTTTCTGCATGCTCTCGATAGTGTAGTATACAAGCACAGAATAAAATAGGTTTTGCAAGTGATTTTGCGCAAAGATATGAACTCTCTTTTTTGCTTTACAGATATATCTTCCTTGTAGTTTTTTAGGGTCTAGTTAATGGCTAATAAACGCCTCCCTTCATAAACATCTTATTTCATTTTATCCTGAATCCTTAACACATTTGAGGTAGTCTTTGATAATATGAGTCCAGTTTTTAAATAAACAATTTTATATGATATGTCTTACATTCAGATTCAATCTAAAACTGTGGTATTTCTTACTCCCACAGGCTGTTGGTAAGATCTTCTCAGGTTTATGCCAATGTGGCGCGTGGGGCTGCTTCGACGAGTTTAACCGTATTGATGTGTCCGTGTTATCCGTCATCTCGACCCAACTCACAACCATCAGGAACGCACTCCTCATGTCACTCCGCAAATTCCACGTAAGTTTGTCCACCTTGTAATGTGTATATTATTCTCAAATAATGATAACTTTTGTGAGGGGAAAAAGGGAACATAAGTTGGTACAGGGTCAGTAGAATGCAAAGATCTAATTTTACGATAGTTGAACAAGCCTAGAACAAATGAAACGTTTTTAAGAATATATGAGAAAAATATATAGGATTTCCAGTTTTGGAGGTCAGTGTACATATACAGAATTGAAAGTTATTGTTTAACGTGAATTATGAATTTTAATTCTTTACAAATGACCGCAGGGATATTCCTAGGGGTGCGGGTTGCCAGATTCTCGCATTGATATTTTAATTAGGACAACTTTAAAGGAGCACTTCCCACATTAATATGATACTAAAAATGTTAGAAAATAACAGAAAAAGACCTACTGATTTTAGAAATTGGCCCCCTTAAAACTTAGGCTGATGGACCTTTTGATACTGGGAATACTCCTCTATGATACCCCAGGACTGTGTAACACCCAAACCTCAGCCATAACTTCCTGTTATCATTACGTTACAGTTTGAAGGCGCGGAGATCACGCTGGACTCGCGGGTGGGTATCTTCATCACCATGAACCCGGGCTATGCCGGTCGGACAGAGCTGCCCGAGTCGGTCAAGGCCCTGTTCCGGCCGGTCGTTGTCATCGTGCCCGACTTACAACAGATCTGTGAGATCATGTTGTTCTCTGAGGGCTTCCTACTGGCCAAGGTAAGTGTACTGCTGTTAGATGAAGTGCAAATGACCTCTGTGTGTCCTGCACATAAACCTGGGGGTCCAACTGCCTCAGCCTTGATATTGGGGTTAGGTTAGTGGGGTGAACAGGACACAGAGAACGCCATACATGGTGGGGCCTACCGACTCTGATTGAACAAACCCCAAATATTTTCATCATAAATGAAGTCTTAAGATATTTTATTTGTTAATAAACAGCACAATATCCACTAGTAACAGTGGTGAGAGATCTCTTAAAATGTTGTCCTTTGAAATTTTAATGTGTCCACATATACTGTGAGTCAACTAACCACTAGATTTTGCAATTTTATGTATACCTTTATACTTGTGTGCAATCGTGATGTCAGAACTCATACGTAAATTAAAACTAGTCCACATAGGACTGATTTTATCCAGTGATTGATTTAAGAAAAATGCTAGGGGAGGACTGCAGTACAAGAAGTTATCACAGCATATTGTTGACTGCCCATGAATCTTAATGTTTAAAGACAGAAAGCATTGTTTACAACCATGTCCGTCCCGCAGGTGCTGGCCAAGAAGATGACCGTCCTCTACAAACTGGCCAAGGAGCAGTTGTCCAAACAGCACCACTACGACTTCGGGCTCCGCGCTCTCAAGTCCGTGCTCGTCATGGCCGGAGAGCTCAAGCGTGGCTCGCCCGATCTCAACGAGGTGAGAGATTCACTTCTATTCCCTGCATGATAATTGAAAACGTTATAGTTAACCTTTTTACCAATCAAAATTTAGTTATAGTCATTTGAAGTGAAAACTACTTTTTACACTCCTTCCAACAATAGTTGTTTAGGTTAGGAGAAAGATAGTATTAGTTGCATTTTTTGCTAGTTAACTACGTTTGGTATAACTTTGATTGGTAATAAACATTGTGTTTTTGGCAATGATATTCCTCATTTTTACATTTAATTTTGTCAATTAACTGAGATAGATCTAAAAAAAAAAAACTCAATTAAAAATAACTAGATGGATTCCTAAAATTAACCAAAACTAGACAGGAGAAAAGTAGCTTACAGTTCAGTAAGACAATATTCTAATCAAATTTTGTACCTTTCAGGACATGGTTCTGATGAGAGCCCTTCGTGACATGAACCTGCCCAAGTTCGTGTTCGAGGATGTGCCGCTCTTCCTCGGGCTCATCTCCGACCTGTTCCCTGGCCTCGACTGCCCCCGGGTCAGGTATCCCAACTTCAACGACGCGGTCGAAGAAATCCTCGTCAAAAACAAGAACATTCTCCTCCCCCACCAGGTAGGTGTTGACATAGCCCTGATATTGTGTTAGCCAATGGCCCCTCGCAATCTGGATGTGAAATTTTAGATATACTCTCAGATATTCAAATTTGAGAAATAGTATCAGAACTTCAATTAAAGGCCAAGTACAATCTAAATTTCACCAAACAAAATAGAAAATAATGTTGAAAACATGCAAAATGAGGATTGTTGCGTATGGCATGTCAATACAGAGTGCCCCTTATATGCACCACTTGTTAGCCATGCAGGGATGAACTATGAAGAGAACCCTCTACTGACCGTACTTTTGCTTTCCCCGTCCCCCAGGCTGACAAGGTGGTCCAGCTGTACGAGACGATGATGACTCGTCACACCACCATGGTGGTCGGCCCCACCGGGGGAGGCAAGTCGGTCGTCATCAAGACCCTCGCCGAGGCTCAGACAAAGTGAGTATCTCACTGTAGTTCTGCTCAGTGACATTATTGAACCCTTTATACCTGCATCATCCCAAAATGAATTGATGTATTTCCCAATGTTTTTCTCAATTTTTCTAGAAATTCATTGACTGATACTAACTTCCTAAAATCAACAAAAAAAATGCAATTTTCAGTGATTGATAGAAGATTTCATAGGCTTTCATGTGATATATTGAGCATATTTTTCTATTTGTTCCTTGCCCAGGCTGCTCTTATGATACAGTCCTTACCCCTATAATTAATTGCAAATGAAGGTTCTACAGAAAGTTAAAGCGGCTTTCCTCTGACAACTCCCTGTTTTTATTCGTAAATCTCCACCTCAGGATCAGGTTGGAATAAAGCCATCAGCATTTTAACTTTTTGATATTCTTTTCCCATATTATGTAAATTAGGTCAAACACTCTGTTTAGAACTGCACAATTTAAACTGTGAGAACTATATAAATATGAACCCTCAGCCCTTCTCTCTTCTCTTGACTCCTACCAATTGCATTTCAATTTCTTTCGTAGTTGAACCATAGAGACAGATTCTACATTTTATATTCAGCTTTATATTGCACTTAATAATAACCAACTGCAAATTTCTTTTCTAAAAATCCATTTCATTGAAGGTTCTTTTTGCCTTCTTGTGAAGGTATTGTCAATTTTTACATCTTTCGCACAGAGCATACTTTTATGCAAGCTTTACTATACTTAGTTCATGGTAAGTTTCTGAGAAATGTTCTTAGATTGGTTATAAAAAGGTCAAAACAGTTTTTGAAACTTTAAGAGATATAGACATATGATTGTCATTTGTTACCTATACTCCATCTATGCCTTTCTCACCCACAGGCTTGGGTTGACAACAAAGTTGTTTGTCATCAACCCTAAGGATCGAAGCGTCATCGAGCTTTACGGCATCCTGGACCCCAACACCCGCGACTGGACCGACGGCCTCCTGTCCAACATCTTCCGTGAGATCAACAAGCCGACCGACAAGAACGAGAAGCGCTACATCGTGTTTGACGGCGATGTGGACGCCCTGTGGGTGGAGAACATGAACTCCGTCATGGACGACAACCGCCTGCTGACACTCGCCAACGGAGAGCGAATCAGGCTGCAGAAACACTGCGCACTGCTCTTTGAGGTAGGTACCCTGTACATGTAAGGGCTTGAGACTTACACCCCATACCCACTAGGCGATTTTACTGGCGACAGGGGACTGGGAGAATTGTCGTTTTTGTTGCCGGGATACTTGAACAAACATGCATATTTCAATATGCCATACTGGCTGGTAATCTGAATCGGTGCTGGAATCGGCTGGTTCTATGTGAAAAATTGGCTAATTCTAGTGCCGATTAGTCGGCTGACTCAGTCAAAATCGCCTAGTGGGGCTTTAACGTCTCATATGTTATGAACTTGTGGCTTTTGTATTTGTGTTTTTTTCCCACCTGAATTTTTCCCTAGCTCAGTAGCTGTGACTATCTAATTTCGATTCCTCCTCAATAATCATTGCTCTCAATAATCATTGCTAGGAGCCTCATTTTCACTATTCACAAATTCTGCCGGTTAGATAATAACTCAGGGATATAAGATTTCTTTATTTCAAAACATTCAAAGATCATTTCATTTTCTTTCTGGAGTTTCGGATTTGTTCATTAACTTTTACACTCCTAACTACCTTTGCTCTACCCCCAGGTGTCTGACCTTCAGTACGCCTCACCCGCGACAGTGTCCCGCTGCGGTATGGTGTACGTGGACCCCAAGAACCTGGGCTACCAGCCCTTCTGGGACAAGTGGGTCAAGGAGCGCCAGTCCAAGATCGAGCAGGACGACCTGAACCGTCTGTTCGAGAAGTACGTGCCCAACTGTATTGACTACATCCTGGAGGGCGTCATCGACGGCAAGCAGGGCGAGAAGCTCAAGAACATTGTGCCCCTCACCAACCTCAACATGGTACGGTCAAAAGGCTTAGTTTGTTTCTTAAAGTATTGAAATTGCTAATCTTGACTCTTGATTGTTCTATAATGTATATTTACACTTAATCCATTTAAATAGTTCAGATCACCAACTGGAATTAGTTGTCATTCTTCATTCCTGAGTCAAAGATTGTTGGCAAAAATATGCTCCGCAAAATATGTTTACAAAAAAGGCTCTGCAGAATAAACCCAAAAAGACTTCAAAACCTCTTTTATAAACAGAACTTTTGGGAAAATATCCAGAAGCATTTTTTGTCCTGTAGTCAAGGGAAATGAAGGACAAGGTAAAATTGTAATTTTACTTTGACCTTACAGGTAAGTTTTGTATTATTCTAAAATACTCCAACGTGGGTTGTTATTGTTGCTGTAGGTGTGCCAGCTGACGAACATGCTGGACGCGCTGATGGAGAAGGAAGTGTCGGACGGGGAGATCATGGAGGCCTTCTTCCTCCAGGCGCTGTTCTGGTCGCTCGGGGCCAGCCTCCAGGAGGACTCCCGAATCAAGTTTGACCAGTACGTCAAGTACCTCTCCTCTATGCCCACCAACGACAACGACGACGCCCTTGTCGGGCTAGGTACGTACAGACATTAGGTTATCTAACAGTTGAATTATAAATTATATTTAAATGACTAATATCCATGTAAAGTTGAAAAGAAAATATTTTTACATTCAGCTATTTGACAAAACAATCCTATTTACCACTTACCAAAGGCCTTGGGTATCTAGGATTCTGTCTTCTATGCACAAAAACCCCCAACAGATCCTGGTATACAGGTATCTTGTCAACAGATGGAAGTACTCTACCCAGAACTAGGGAAGACAGGCTATACCAACAGAAAGTCAGATTAAGTTAAGTAATAAATGGAGGTGATCTATAATTCCATGAAAAAACACACAATTGGATTTAATATTCAAATTTAATGAAAAGTTATTCGTTTAAAAATAGAACATGAACACAAAAGTTTTTTCGTTAAGTCATTGACAAATCTTACTTTGAGTCATTTATTCCAGACACATAAATTTGGTTAATCCCAAAATTTAGGCCCATCAAATGACACGTTTAATTAGATACAAAACAAATATATATATATACATTTATACTATGTAAATTGTCTCGGCGTGCTGCACCCCAGGAGCGGGAGGCGGTGTGGGCGGGGGATACATGTCAGGGGGTTACGGCAGCTCCACCGCCACCATGATCAAAGACAAACCTAAAATACCATACGAGGAGTACTTGGAAAAAAGAGACCTGAAAAGGGAGCGACGAAAGGAGAGAGGCCAACCTGAACCTGTGCCAGACCGAAACAAACTTTACGGAAAAGGTTCCCCTTGCCTTATTCTGCATGGGTTACATAGGCACCTGTCCATCACTGCAGAAGTTGCATTGTGTATCATGTATTAGAGGGTTCTCATGGACACTGGTCACAGCAGGGATTGAAACCTAGAAGTGCCCCTAGAAAAGCCATGAAATGTTCTGAAATAAAAATGTGCCAGACAGTCATGGAATGTCATAGACAGTCATGGAGATTTCCTAATTTGTCTTCAGATATATATGCATTTCTTTTTTGTTCATACATTTGGCATCAATTCATTAAATCAGTTTTTCCTGACAAATTTTGGAAAAGTTCACTTGTCAATTAGAAATAGTCCCGGACAAACTTTCAGAGCCTCTGAGAACCCTGTAATAGGATGTATCGCGCAGTACTTAGAGGTGAATGTCGGGAACACCCAAGGCCCTTAGGCCGAGGTCTTTCAGACATGCGATCCTCTTAATGCTCCTCTTTGTTGTATATCACCACTGTGAGCTTGCGAAATGATCACAAAGAGCTTGCTGAATGATCATGATCCCCTTGACTCCTACCTTTTAGGGATCACAAAACCTCTTGTATCATTTGAGTCACTGAAATGAAAGTCATGTTATCTGAAAAAAGATAACAAACTATGCTCCTCACGTGAATGGCATGTTTGTGAAGATTCACAGTTATTGTTACCTTTGGCAATTGATTACTGTGAATGTATCTTCAATATAGTGGGTGTATCTTCAGTTATCACTTCTATATAATGTTATAGGTTATATCTTACAGAAATATATTTGAAATAGGAACGAGAGACTTGAATGAGTTTATAGTGTTTGCATGGTCTGTATGTTGATAACATGTGGTTAAATGATTTACCTTCCAAATATATTTTAATTTGCTCTTGTCAGTGTCACATTTCTGTTTGAATGCTCAAAATACATGAATTTCTTTTGGCCAGTTTATGTTAAAAACACATTTAAGTAGCTAGAGAGATCAAAGTAACTGTTCCTATGTGATTTTGATCCATGAAATAGTTATTTATACAAATGAATAATAAACGAATCTGATTTTCATCATTACAACTTAATATGACTTCAGATATAATAGATCAATGCTAAGAAATGATAACTTCAAGTGTCTTCAAATAACCGAGCTTAAATGCAGAACGAACAAGTTGTCAAACTTGTATGGTAATCATTATGAAGTTGAGGGAGGCAATAATGACCTTTCATAAAAAATGTCCCTGTTGATTCTAACTAACCTTGACTGTTCCCCATTGAACTCAGTTTGTAGAATTTATATATAAAAAATCTGACTGTTACTTAATATTATCTTACTATTTTCTACCCTTGTAGGAGAGATGCCAGTTGGCCAGCCCACTCTGTATGAATACTTCTGGGACGCAGAACAGAACAAGTGGGTGCCCTGGGCGCAGAAGGTTCCCGAGTATGTCCATGACCCAGCCCGTAAGTTCAACGAGATCCTGGTACCCACCGTGGACACGGTGCGCACCATGTGGCTGCTGAGGATGCAGGTTCGCATTAAGAGGCCGGTGCTGTTAATTGGTGAAACCGGAACGTCCAAGACCGCCACCACGTCTAACTTCCTCCGCCAACTTGACGCTGAACACTCAGTAAGTGCAAAACCTTTGAATTTCACCCTGTGCTCCCGACAGGGTCATCAAAGGCCGGGTGTGTGGTGTCCTTTCTATGGGACATTGCACACTAAAGACCCCTTGCCACTCTTCGCAACGAGTAGGGTATTGCACCCGGTGGCGGGTTTCTCCTAAACCATATCATATATTCGGTCACCGCCCTTGTGGCGTAAAATAAGCTGAAAAGTTCTACCTTGTGCAGTCTGGAAAGAACCCATAAGGGTTGGCCGGACGTTAAACTACCCCAACAAACAAACAAACAAACTTTGAATTTCATATGACAGAACTCTATATCATTTTATCTATTTAATAAGTTGTAATATGTATGTATGGGCTCATTGGGAGATCTGTGGAAAACTCCATGATCCTGTTATGATGTCAATGGTTTGTCTGTGAATGGTTACCTTGGTAGCACTGATATTATTTTGATTTGCAATTGATTATCTGGGAAAACTTTTGTATAGCAAGAGAGCTGCTATTACAGTTTGTGCTCAAACCTCCATAAAACACTTTTCCGTACAGTCGATCTGCAGTTTCATCATACAGGACCCGAATGATTGTTTTGAGTATAACTATTAGTCTATATATCATATGAAGCAGTCAAGTGTGCAGTGGGTGACTGCTTTTCTTAAACAAGAACTCATGTACCCCAAAATAAACTTGTCGTGAAATACAGTTTTCCATTCCCAAGTACCACTGACTTAGAGGATAAAGTGAGGAGCGAACCTTGACTTTCAGGTACAGCCAGATGTCTTATGGTAAATGTTGTTAATCTTGTGTTTAAACAGAGTGAAGAAGGCCAGAATGCACAGACCAATGTAAGACAGTCAGGACTTTGAACTTGGTTTCCTGCTTGCTTTAGTCACAAACAATCGAGTGCTAGGTTACACATGTGATCAACAAGTCTACCGCACATCCCCTGATTTAGGCTGCGGCTCGAACAAACATTACTTGACAAATTGAGCCGGCTGAAATTGAATTAGAGCCCTCTATTATATCTTTATTTCATATCAATCAATTTGAGCTGTTATGATTGAGTGTAATGATCTACTTAGCTAGTTTTTTTGCACATAAGTTTCAAATCATGCATTTAACTCTTTTCATTAATCAAATAAAGTGAAGGTGCAGCTTAAATCAGGGATTGTATGGTACTTAATTGAAAAATGATGTTTCTATGGGTATTGCAGCTACTTGAAATTGCCTTTAAAGAATCAAAATGTGATAAATTGTTTAATCAATGCTTAATTTCCCTTGCCCAGTGCCCTACATAGAAAATATGTGCCTTGTGTGTGTGCTGCTACTTGCTGCAAGCTGTAAGATGCTTCTTATCAATTTTGCTATGATTGCAACAAATTATCATCGCCTTGGTATGAGGAATCTTTTGTTCGAAAATGAAGGGATAAAGAATTCTTTCCAACTAAATAGGTAAACCTTCAATCGATATGACCTGTTACATTTCTAGAAATGATTAATGTTGTTTTGCATGAAACCTCAGATAAAGAAGAAGTAATGTATTCAGAAATAAGTGTCAAGTGGATATATACTGAAAAATGTATTCAAATTACTATAGAGTTGTGTGGATAATCAAAATATGGTGATACAACATGGTGCACCCTGGTCCACCAAAGTGCATGGATATGTGGTTTTGAGGGCACTTGGTGAGTGTTGCATGTTGTGGAATACTGCTACAGAATGACAAACAGTACCAGTGTGGGGGCATAGTATGCAGCCTCAAAAAGAATCAGAGATCCAGAGCATGAAACATGTATGTATATTATGTATGTGATTTTGATGGGATGTCTACTTTGTTGCTCTTTGAATTTCTATACAAACGGAAAAAAATACTGGATTAACAAATAGTAACAACTAATTGTTTGTAGGTGGCAGATGATCCAGATGACCCATCCGACAAGCACGTAGGTTACGGGGAGCCAACAAGGACAATTTTTTCGCCTCTTCCACCGAGGCTCCATTACTCCTCTTTACTGCATTTCTTGCATACCCAGAGAAGAGGCACCACAACCATAACACACTGTTAACATTACAGGATGCACTCTGCAGCAATGGCATTGGCCTGGAACCCAAAACCTGTTCATTATGATCAACATTTCCATTCTTAGATTACTTTTTTTGTAAAAGAGAAAAGAGTAAATCAACATGGTTTTCTTTCTGGAAAAGGAAGTTCAAATGTCCAAATCAGTAGAAGTGAGAAATCCTTTAGTCTAAGAATGGATGTAATGTTTCATATTGACAGCTGATTTTCTCTCATTACTATTTCCAATTTAAACTGATGCTCTTTGGTCTAATATGTATTCATTTAATTGATATTGATTTTCGTTGATCTTTGTTTGATTATTATGTTTTCTTCGCAACCAAAAGCGGGAAAAAGAGCAACCAGTAAGGCTTATCAGAATTGTGTAAAGCATAGATGTTCCTCGGTTGGTTGTGCTGTAGTTAGAGGATATGAATTTGATGGGACCAAAGGAGTCCGAGGATATGAATTCAATCAAATCACCGTATCACCAGTTTTTAAAGAAGCAATTCACTTTTGAAAAGAAACAATTTCACAAGTATCACCTTATAAGGTAGCTTCATCTTAGTTCTTATAAGATTCCAGTTAAGTTGTGGATTTAAAATTTACTTATTAGGTTGTGTTAGATATTGTGAATGAAAGCTGTGGAAAGCTTTGATAAGGTCATTGGATTGATCTAAGCATGTGAAGCACCAGAACTGAAATGTCTTTTATTTGCATTTCAGTACTTAGAAGACTGAAGTATATTACACAAAAAGACACACTTCTCACTATTATAACTTTGGAATGATGATCAACATGTGCTCAATCCTTAGCTCATATCTGAGTCAGTGTACTGTTGAGATTCTAAACCTTGGATTTTTGAGATTTGATCCTTTAGATTTAAGTGAACTTTTAGCTTACCCTGTAGATTTCAACCTGTGACCTCCAAGGTGTTAGTATCCATACCAATCAGTCTATCTAGAAAAATGAATTGGATGTACAGCAATATTTTTTGACTGAACAAGGTTTCCAATTAATTTATGAGGTTTCTGGAAATAATGTTGTGTACTTAAAAAAAGATTCCCTTCTTTATGCTGATTTTTGTTGATCTGTACTTTTCCAGCTGTTGCTCAATATGAACTTCTCCAGCCGTACTACATCGCTGGATGTGCAACGTAACTTAGAAGCCAATGTAGAGAAGCGAACAAAGGACACATATGGACCACCACCCGGCAAACGTCTCATTGTCTTTATTGATGACATGAACATGCCACAGGTAAAGTCACAGTCGAAAATCTATTACCTTTCTGTTTTTGTCATGGTATATGTACATATCTCGCTGGAGATACTTTTTGTAAGGATAACAAGCTGTTTGAAAACACCAATGGATTGTTCAAGTGCATATTAGTAAAGTTCTTTAATACTAAATGCATTAAGCTATTCATCAGCCTGTTAACACATCTCGATCTCGCTGTAGGTGGATGAGTACGGGACACAGCAGCCCATCGCACTGCTGAAGCTGCTGCTTGAACGCGGTGGCTGCTACGACCGAGGCAAGGACCTCAACTGGAAGGTAAGAGCTTGGTGGTCTATCAACAAGTTGTTTTAGCACTATTTCCTTCAAGGTTAATTCATAATATGCATAGAATGAAAAAATAAATGTACCTAGTATTAGATTATCATGATGCTTATCATTAAGTTTTTGATGTCAAGCAAAATTTAAGAATGAGCAAGGTGATTGATTATAAAGCTAGGGCACTTTGGGCCTTGCAATCATATTTCATCCAATTGCCTGCTAGTATGCTATATTGAAATGAACATGTTTGATCAAATCGCTAGTTGAATCATCTGGCAATTTTCCCGCAAGTTTATTTAACACCATACTCACTGGTGGTCAGAGGAAAATACTTTCACTGAGGTCTAAAGCATGCTAGTGTGTATGGGGCTTTAATATAACCTCAGATTTTAATCCTGCTTTATTTCACCCACCATACAGGGAATGAAGGACATCGGTTGGGTGGCAGGTATGGGTAAGCCAGGCGGCGGCCGCAATGATGTCGACCCACGCTTCATCTCACTCTTCTCTGTATACAATATGACCTTCCCGTCGGAAGAGTCGCTGTTCCACATCTACAACTCCATCCTGATAGGCCACACCCAGCCCTTCGGCAAGGAGATCCAGGACATCGTGCCCGTGATTACTAAGATGACCATGGAACTCTACAAGTAGGTCACACCCAATCACCACTTTATTGAAAAAAAATATCTTAATTTAGATATTATTTTTAGAAATTGGTGAACAAATCACCTAATGAGTTTTCCATAAATACATTTTGCCTGTTATGCATTGGAAATTTGACTTGCAAAGATCAACTGACTTGCAAATCAACTATGGATCAGCTTGTTTTGCCAACCTCACTTGAAAGGTGGTTGTTACAATAAGGAAACTTTAACAAATCCATGTTTTGCTGAACGTCTACCATATCATAGATTAGAATAACCATCACTGTGTTGAGGGTCAGTGGGAGTTGCCAGGAGGAAAGGGTTAAGGGCGTGAAGTAATTGAACACTGAGCCAACCAGCACTGATACAAATAACAATCTAACAATTCTTCTTTGCAGACATGTTGTGAGTGACCTGCCCCCGACTCCGTCTAAATTCCACTACATTTTCAACCTGCGGGACTTGTCCCGTATTTACAATGGCCTCTGTCTGACGGTTCCTGACCGCTTTGAGCGTGTTGAACAGTTTGTCCGGGTCTGGCGTAACGAGGCTCTGCGGGTTATCTACGACCGGCTCATCAGTGCTGCGGACAGAGATACAGTCCAAGTAAGTTCTGCTTTTTTCAAATTGGATTAAATACTTCCATTTATCAAGGTAAATTGCAAAAAGACATGAAAAAAAGAACACTTTTTTTTCAAGTATTCTTTAGCCAAGAGACTGCATCAGTAACAATGTTTGGAGCCTGATAACTTTCTGGCTACAGATTCACTACAGTTTAAAGCACTGGGACTAACACTGGCTCTTTATGCATGAAATTTGTAATTCATACTTAGGGAAATCCTAGTGATAATAGCTGTTAAAGTTACTTAACAGATAATTGAAATACTATCACACAACATAGCATGCTAACACATATTGCGGCAGCTGAAGGCATGAGATCTATTCTTGATAATGTAGATTTCACAGGATTGATAGACAATAATTCACAGTTTAAACATTGACGGCTTTGGACTTGCTGTGTGAATTTTGTATCACAATTAAATTTTCATGTCAGTTTTTTGTAATGCCCAAAGATTACTGCTATTTTAGTTCACTGTCAATATTTGATGCACTCTGCCAGTACACTGTCATGTACATTTTGAGGTTCACTGTCAAATGGTACAGTTCTAAGATTCACTGTTATACAGAGACTTATCAGGGAAACACTGACTGAAGAGGTAATGTAGAGAGTAGTTGGATGTACGTAAGACACACCGTATCAAACAACCTAGCGAACACTGCACATACCGCAGGCTTGTTACAAAAACAACTGCACAAGTTTTACTGATAAAATTGTCCCATACGCTCCGTGGAATTTGATATAACAATTATGATTTTGAATATTCAAATTTGATATATACCTTAATTATACACTTTATAGTGTACCCCATTATTTCTCGGTCTCATTCGCTTGATCCATATATGTGTTTAGTCATAATAGAAGCTCTTTCTACAAGCAATTTATTGTCTTAATGTTTTCATTCTTTTCTTGTGCCAAGCATTCAATGTATTTTATGGGAAGCTTATGTGTTGTCTTGTCAGACAGTGATATGTATTGTGTTTTTAGGATATTTTTTATCAAAATGTATTACTGTATTCCTGTACCCTTAAATGCCCACCTAGTTGGTCAATAATTGATTTACAGGAAAATAAGTTGTTCACTGCAAACAATCATATCTCGTGAGCCGGATATGTCCTATCCAGCCTCAGAGGCTATTTGTTTTTTTGTTTTGATTAGGATGACTTTTTTGATAAATGTCAATAATTTTGCAAAAAAAAAGAGGAATGAAAACCATTTTTGTTCAGTCTTCCAAAATGTTTTAAGGAAAACTAATGAGTATTTGTGGTGGATAATTGAGTTATCTGGCCAAGATAAATCTTTAAACAGTATGAAACGGTTTAGTCCTTTCAATCTAATTGTGATCCTTAAAAATGAGTGAAGATTTAGAGAAAATACATAAATATGTTATTAGGATTTCAAACTTACCCTGTTCATGTTTGTTTTTCTCAGGAGCATGTGAAGAGTCTGTTGTCGGACAACTTTAAGAACTCCCTCGACTACGTCATGAGAGACCCAATCCTCTTTGGCGATTATCGCACTGCGTTGGACGAGTCGGAACCCAGACTTTATGAGGACATTCAAGATTTTGATGCTGCAAAAGCTCTATTTCAAGAGGTAGGAAAATAAGTTAAATGAGAAAACCATTTTACAAAGATAGACAGATATATAGCTAAGGGAGACTTATTGAAAGCAAATATTCAAAATGTTCAGTAAGTAGCCATATGAAAATTATATATGCTATGAACTATCATAGCTTTGATTCTAAATTTAAATTGATGGATTTCATATTCTCTTTTGAAAAAATTATGAATCAATAAAGCAGGATGTCCCATGTCTAGTATGTATTTTTTAAAGCCAATCATGGAATTAAAATAGGATTTACATCAAGCAACAGAGACACTGATAAATTACAATAAAATCATGATAACCAAAGTAAATCCTTATCATTAATACCTTTGTTCCAGATTCTTGATGAATATAACGAGCGTTACACACCAATGAACCTGGTGTTGTTTGATGACGCTCTCGACCATTTGACCCGTGTGCACCGCGTTCTCCGTATGCCCCAGGGCCACGCTCTGCTAGTGGGTGTGGGAGGCTCAGGCAAACAGTCCATCTGTCGCCTCGCTGCCTTCGCCGCGGAGTGCGAGGTGTTTGAGATCATGCTGAGCCGAGGCTACAATGAGAACTCCTTCCGGGAAGACCTTAAGGTTCTCTACAACAAGCTGGGCATGGAGAACAAAAAGATGGTGTTCCTCTTCACCGACCAACACGTGGTCGAAGAAGGTGAGCAGTGGGTGTTATGGTGATGAAGGTTCTTAATAAAGGTACTCATGTTCCTCTTCACCGACCAACACGTGGTCGAAGAAGGTGAGCAGTGGGTGTTATAGTAATAAAGGTTCTTTATAAAGGTACTCATGTTCCTCTTCACTGACCAACACGTCGGTGAAGAAGGTGAACAGTGATAAAGGTTTCTGATGAAGGTACCTACCTAGCAGGGTCCCAACTGCACAGGGAAAACAGGGGAAATAGGTAATGAAATTCCCTTTTAGGGAAAAGGCGGAGAATGTGGAAATTTGACCTAAACACAGGAAAAAACATAGTGAAATTGGAATTCTTTTTATCCAGCTTCTGGCTTTTCTTAATTCGAAAGATTCTGGAGATCATACCTTTCAAGAGTAAAATCCTATTTGTTTCCTGTGATCTTCATAATTTATATCTGTAATGACATTTTACAATTTAAGCACTTAATGATAAAAAAAAATCAATGTAAACATGACTAGGAAAACATACAATCGGATGGGGAAAACTCAGGGATACCACGGGGAATTTGATCTTGACATTTGAGTGGGGACCCTGACTCCAAAAGTACAGGCACTGGTGTAATTTGTTTTATTCAATCAGCATGTATTTGAAATTCATATGCTTAGTTTGCCATGTATGTTGAACTTTATTGATTCTTCTCTGTTTTTGTGTCCTTCAGGTTTCCTGGAGTTAATCAACAACATGCTGACGTCAGGGATGATCCCGGCTCTCTTCCCTGACGACGAGAAGGAACAGATCATCAACCAGGTACACTGTTTGGTCAGCTAGATTGTAACTGAATAAAAGAAACTCTAATTATGAAAATATGAATATGAAAATTTGGAAATCTGAAGAGTATAGTATAGTAAAAATAAATTATAACTGAATAGTAGGTAAAGGTTGCTAAGTGTCTCCGATTAAGATTGAGCTACTTTTCTCTTTTCCCCTGACAAAAGATTTCTTAAGCTTCTTGTTCTCAATCAAGACGTTCAAAGAAAATTGTTATACGTACCAGCTGTAAACTTTCATCTCAGACATCAGCCCATGTGGACGCATAGACTAAGACCTACTAAACCAAAGTAACCAATGTATGAAAAATAAACCTTATCAAAGGACTGCTTTTTAATAAAAATCAACAAAACTGCCAGAATTTCAGGGTACATCTGCAGCAGAGAATCCTAAATCATTTCTTAGTTTTGTGCTGAAAGTATTCAACAATCTTCTCTTACCTAACTGTTAATAACAATGTTGTGAATGCTTTTACACTCTTTTACAAAAAAAATCTAAATTTCATCATTTTCTACCTGTAACTGTTTTACTAACCACTGAGTGTTGAACTGTCAGATGAACTACAGCTCATTCTACGAGCACCTAACCGATGACGAATACGAAGAATACGTCCAGGTGGAACTCTTAACGTGTTAACATTCATATTCTTCACAAAGCGTAGCCGCCAAATCACATATTTTTGCCCCAATAATGCATAGTTTACATTCATTGAATAGACATATGGCTTCATAGATTATACACAGTACATGTAGTATTTTCACTGAATACAACTCTTAAATTCAAAATTCAAACTATAACATATGACTGCTGAATGTGTATTTTGATAGTTGAGCAGAACAATTATTTTATACCTCATTTTCCCTTCTTTTTGCCGGTTCACAAAAATAGAATTCTCCTGGTAGCTTATTCACCTAGTATGCATGGATATACATCGATTTATTAGAACAAAAAATAGCTAGATAAAACACACTTTTATTATTGTTTCAGTAGTCACACTTTGTAATTCTATTTCTCCAGAAAATAATGTGTTTTCAAAGAACTCACAGCTAGCTTTCTAAACACAGACATACATATCCGTCTCTTGCGCTTTCTGAAGTAAATCATAATGAAAGATACAAACTAAAAATTCCAATTTCTGTATCTGTAAAAAGATGACCCGATAAAGATATCTGCTTGCGAATATATTTACTCTATCAAATGGTTGGGTCCACCGTAAAACGCATCAATCAGTAAAGTTGTTTCCTACCAAACCAAAGGACCAGCTCTTTACTACCTTTCAACATGTACTAATCCTCTTTACTCCTCATTAACACCTTTCTTTACGCCTCTCATCAAATATATAGTTGACTGAAAAGGTGGGTCATACAGAAATTAAATACTTTTACATGCAACACACTTACCATCCCTCAAATATCAAAAAAATGTCTGACTTAAAACATACTTTACAAATGACTCCTACTTTCACCTTGAACTGTAAATTTCATACTTACATTCCTACTAGTTTTTCATCCTTATCTTTATTGCAGTTATAAGTAAATAGGAAACATCCATACAAAACAAAATGAAAAAAAATGTTGGAAGCTTCACCGAACCCAACATGTTCATGACTTGGTTTTATTAATCAGACGTATTATAATTGGCGAATAACTAGTTTCAGCTTGTCACGGCCTTCATCAGGATTCAAACAAAACATTTCCATTGTTTCTGAACCAGAATTTTTTTTTATTCTCAGATCCGTAACGAGGCAACTCAAGCGGGAGCGGCCCCGGCCCGTGAGAGCATCTGGCAGTTCTTCGTCAATAAGTGCGCTAACAACCTGCACGTGGTGATGGCTATGTCTCCCGTAGGGGACACGCTCCGCACCCGATGCCGAAACTTCCCAGGTACGTCAACTTGTGCAATTACTTCCTTGTAAAGAAAATGTGGAACCTTGATGTTATTTTAACCCCAAGCCTTTGTGGTAAATAATACCTGAAACCTACTAGGTGATTTTTTTTGCAAGTCGGCTTACCTATCTGCACTAAAATTGGCTAATGTTACCAAGACAATTGGCTGATTATTTAACCAAATAAAATCAATTAGTATGCGATATTGAAATGTATATGTTCGATATGAATCCATACTAAAATTGGATGCTTGATCAGAAGTGCATGTCGGGTATGGGGCTTACGCTATATGAAAGAAACTTAAGATACAGTTGTTAACTGGATTTGTATAACAGTTTATCAAGGAGATTAAAAGTCCCCTTTCATTTGCAGGCATGGTCAACAACGCCAGCATTGATTGGTTCTTCCCATGGCCCGAACAAGCGCTGTACGCTGTCGCTAGCGTCTTCATATCCCCAGATGTAAGTAGACCGTCAACGAACATTGCGATGTCACTTTTTGTTTGACAGTTTTATTTCTGGCTGATAAGAGCAGAGAAGGACAATAGATGTAGTATTAATGTATTATGTCACGTTTAGATTCTGTGTTAACACTGATAAACCAAATGCAAAACGATTAACTGCAAATATAGTATTAATTCGCTGCATCGTTGAATGTGAATGCATCCATTTACAAAAAAGAAAAGCATATAGTTTTTGAAAACAAAAATAATAAAACAGTTTTGACACATTTAGGTAGAAATAACTTTTTAGTCTCTAGAAAATTCACTCTCCTATATTTTCAGTAGATTAATTCAATTGTTTTTACACACTTTAAGCCACAGAATTTGAATACAAATTTTCAAATAAAACCACATATGCCCTTGTATGCTATTTTATGAATAATGACAGGCTTGCTACCCATATTAACCAACTAATCATGTTGTTGTACTAACATGGTGTCTCGCTGTAATTTGATTCCAGAATCAAGTAAGTCGCGCAAGAAAACTCAGTGAGGTTTCCGAAACAGAACTCTATTTACACGAAAACTCCCATTATTGAATGCTTACCTCGCATGGAATGAACAATTTTCAAGCCCATTACATTTCTTGAAGATTTTTTAGCTTTTCTCTATTCTCCCGCACAATATTGGCTATATTTCATATACTTATACCGTTAAGTAATAAAGTCAAGTTAAAGATAAGACAAAAGAGAATATTAAGACACAAAAAAAGTCCCTATTATCTTTTAGGTTGAGAAATATAAATGAGTCAATATTTTTCCACTTTCCAGCTTTTTCACCCCAGTCCTTCTTCCAAAGATTTAAGATCTTCCAACACCAAGCTTACTATGGCTGTTTGGCTGTAAAATAAATGAGGAATATGAATATTCTTTTTTTGCACACCTGGTCTTTAAGTGTGAGACCTGAACACATTTCCAATTCCGACGCCTCCCTTCCAAGCCACTCCCCAGTAATATACAAATCCCAAACCCGCGCACTAAGGTCTAAGGTGGCAAAAGACAAGCTCAAAAGGCTCATTTTAGTAAGGTATCCTAGTATTTTAAGAAGGTTATTTTTTTTAGTAACATATAATACCAGTATACTTTATACGTTTTTTTCCCACTGGGGTAACTTTACCTGATTCCTCTGGGAAGACTTTGCGCCGCCAGGACAGATGTTCCATTTACTGCACAGTTTGAGGCTGCCTTCAGCATGTTCATTTCTTCCACCTCTCAGGGGTCTTACCTTTGTACCTCTAGTCAATTATCAAAGCATGGATGATAACTTTGAAAATTCAATTATACCTTTTTTCCGTCTGATTTAGATGACTTTTAATTCAAATCAATTCCCACATACTTGTAGATTTTTTCTCTTTTCTATTATGTATTTTTATCAGAGTGGTTCGATATATCCCAATTTTCTTTGATTAGCAGTACTAATATAAGAAGACCAGGAGGGGCTGTCCAAGGGTGACAGGATGAACCGGTGGGGCACAGGACGGCCAAAGGGCGAAGCCCGCGGGCTGTCACCCAGAGATTCATCCCATCACCCGAGGACAGCCCCTGAGGGTCCTCTATATTTTATCACCCAAGAATTATGGCTGGGTATTTCACTTGTGTTTATTCACAGGAACGAAAAACAAGCAAACGCAAGGAATTTCTGTGAACGGATAATGGAATATGGAATTTGCTTGCGTTCCTACTTGCATTTTGTAGTTTCAATGGAGTACTTGTGTTCACTTGCGTTCGAATATCAACATGTTGGTATTGGAAATGCAAGCTATTTGTGTTTCCTAAGCAAAACGCAAATGCTCTGTAACGCACAGTGGAATATAGCCTAAATATAACATGTCTAGGAAAAATCCATATTGCCACTGTAATCTTCTTTTTTAAAAAAAAAGGAATTAAAATCGGCTAGTTGAATACAGCCCTAACGCTCAGCCGTATGTTTTCAGAACTCTCTGATCCCGGACGACCACCGCGAGCAGGTGGTGAGTCACATCGTGATGGTACATCAATCTGTCGGAGAGTACTCCAAACTCTTCCAGCAGAAGCTGCGCCGCACGAATTATGTGACTCCCAAGAACTACCTCGACTTCATCAACACCTACCTCAAGTTACTCGACGAGAAGGACAAGGAAATCTCAGCTCAGGTAAATGACTAATTCTATCTTGGATGACTTGCAAATGCAATGTATTTTCTACCAAAACTTCTGTCATTGATGATCTTCAGGCTTCTCTCAACTAATTAGACAAATTTATGACTAAAACATTATAAAGAAAATTCTTTAAAAGATATAGGCTTCAGTGAATCATGCTTATAGATGCAAGAGAAATTCATACACAAAATTTGGGAAAAAAACAGTAAAGAAAATGCGTTTGAAGACATCTAAATCTGAACTTTCTCCCTTACATTCTCAAAATCTTTGTTTTCTCTCATCTAATTGTGGGGTATTGTGTGGGCTTATGACATGATATCTCAGTGGGGCAGCACTATAAAGAGGGCATTGGGTCCCACTGCTACAAATAGGCACCTCATTTCATAAATTCAGTCACCGCCCTTGTAGCGTAAAACTAGCTGAAAAGCTTTACCTTGTGCAGTCTGGTAAAAGAACCCTGAAGGGTTGGCCGGGCGTTAAACTAATCCCACAAACAAAACTCTCATCTAATTTGCCAAATTTGTAAAGAAAACAGAAACAAATTCAGGTGACATCTAAATGTGAATTTCCTTACAGTGTGAGCGTCTGTCCGGGGGTATGACCAAGATCAAAGAAGCCAGTGAGCAGCTGAACGAGCTCAACGAGAAGCTCGCCATCCAGAAAGTCGCCGTGACCGAGAAGACCGCAGCCTGCGAGGCACTGCTGGAGGACATCAGTGTGGGCGCTGCTCAGGCACAAGAGAAGAAAGCGCTGGCGGAGACCAAGGGGGCCGAGATAGCCGAACAGAGCGTCATCATCGGAATTGAGAAGGTACGCCAAGTGGTCCAGGCTGGGAACAGCAACAACTGAATATGCCATTGTAGTTATAGAAATATCAATGTATCTCATGAATTACCCATCTTTTTGTAGTATATGCTATCATGTGTTTTGAGCATTAAAATGTCGCAATGAAAGATAATGCGTGTACAGGTCTGAATGAGGGGGGCAGCAGGCTGTTCTGGGCCAACGACCAGCGATAAACTACAAACTAAGATCATTCGGCCTGTCTTGTTCTCCAATAGGTAAAGTTATAAACTACAAACTAAGATAATTTGGCCTATTTTATTCTCACACTAGGAAAATTTGTAAACTACAAACTAAGATAATTCGGCCTCTTTTGTTCTCAGAAAGACGCTGAGGAGGCACTGGCCGAGGCCCTGCCGGCCCTGGAGGCGGCGCGCCTCGCACTCGACGACTTGGATAAGTCGGATGTGACGGAGATCAGATCGTTCGCCAAACCGCCGAAGCCTGTTCAAGTTGTCTGCGAGTGCATCGTCGTCATGAAGGGTATCCGCGAAGTGTCGTGGAAATCGGCCAAGGGCATGATGTCCGAGGCTAACTTCCTCAAGTCTCTGACTGAGATGGACGTTGACGCCATCACCGCCAAACAAGTCACCACCGTCAAGGGTAACAACCACAAGTTTTATAAACTATTTTTTGCTATTTCAGGATTCTTAGCACTATGAACAGCATTGAATAGATTGTCATTAAATTTATTGCACCAAAAAACTACTTTCCTATAATTGTAGATTTAAGACTTCTGATTAGAATTTTTTTTTTTTATCGATATTTTAATTTTATCCTGGTAGGGGTAAGGAGATTTTCCTTGCCTGCCCTTGTCAGATTGGAGTTATTTTATTTGTTTATTGACAACTGTCTATAGTCAAGAACTAAACTGTCAAATGAACATGGATTCTAATGGTAGGTAATTGAATATTCTATACATTATCTCTTTTTTCCTAACTACACTACACATTTACTTTAGAATTGGTGATATATAAAGACTAAGTAAAGCTTGTCGCCAAAATCTTGTTTCGCAAATGGTTGAGAAATCCTTTCTAGGCTTTGTTTATTAAAGCATTATATTAGTGAGACCATACTAGTGCATCTCTTAATGAGTTTTGTCATGCTTGTTATGTTCTGAAATCTTCAGATTTGTAAAGGCATGAAGCAAGTTATTTATCAGAAATGATATTGTTTCATGTTCATTATCTATCTTTTTTCAATGATAGATAATTATACCAAACGAGTCATTAGTATTACAATATGTTTCTAACATGCATGTCTTGCTACTAGTGCATGTTAGAAATTGTGAACAAAAACAGTACTTACATCAGAGATTTTAGACTCCCCATTTAAAAGTATTAGGGGCGGCTCAAAATATCAGTACACTCCTAGATATCTGTTTTTGAACATTGACAGTCCCTAATAATTTTAAACGAAACGTTCTGTAGGCCAGTCTAAATAACTGTCCATTGTCTTTACTTTTGTTATTGTCTTGATTTTCTCAACTCTGTTCCTTGTGTGCAATCTATGTTATTAGAGACCTGTGTAACTTCAGTTAAAGAAAATATTTTCCTTAATTCATTTCTAAAGTTGCCTCAAATTGCCAGCATGCAATTTACATGTATCAATGATTCAAAATTACGTTCACCATTAGTGTAAGAGTATTGCTGTGAGATCAGAAATTCTCGCAGCAAAGCTAAATTCCATTGGTCTTTTTTTTCCTCAAATGGTTGCACATGATTTTCATACATTCATGACAATGCCTGAAAATATACGAATTTTCAGCACAATCCATGAAAAAAAATTCACAAGAGGTTTCACAAATTGGTCAGACTAAGAACTGTTCAAAGTGAACTGAAAATTTAGTTCTAAAACTTTCAAAACAACATCTTCATGTTTGTTTGGTCATTTTCAGTACAAACTCAGTTCTCCATTTCCAACCTGGGAAGATGTTGTGACTTTAATTACGCAATCGCGCTTCACAAATCATTTCATTATTTCACCTACTAACGACACGTTTCTCCGCAGGCTTCCTTCGGGACCTCGACATGACGGTGGAGGAAATGAAAGAAAAGAGTAGCGCGGGCGCCGGGCTGCTGAAGTTCGTGGTGGCTGTCATCGGTTACTGTGACGTGGCCCGGGAGGTCAAACCCAAGAGGGACAAGGTACGCGCAGAGCTTGATTTACATGGTATTACCTAATGACAAATGGGCAAAAAATACCTTTCTCTCCACCCAGAATCTTGATTTACTTAGCACACTGACATTCAATATTTGAAAAACTTTGATGATTTGAAGAATTATCACAGGGTGATTACAGCAGACTACACCTTGGATTTAAAATGAAATATTATTAGGTCACTTTTGAATAAGGGTAAAAGCTTTGAGCGTGCGACCTAAATTAGGGTCTTTTCACAACCTTAAATACAATGGCCCTTCTGCAAAAAAAGGTGCTGAAAAAATGCTCAAAGAAAAACTCAATATGTTAACCCCAAATAACCGACTGACCTCTTCCTCCGCCCCGCAGGTGGCCAAACTGGAGCGTAACTTCCACCAGGCCAAGCGGGACCTGGACAAGATCACCAAGGAGGTGGCCAACCTGGAGAAGGAGCTGGGCACGCTCAACGCCAAGTACAACGAGGCCATCTCCGAGAAGACACAGCTCCAGGAGGAGGCCGAGATCATGGAGCGACGACTCATCGCCGCCGACAAACTCATCTCTGGTCTAGGCTCAGAGAACGAGCGGTGAGTGCGGGTCATAGTACTTTCGATGAACTTAGAATGGTAAATTTCATGAGAATCTAGTAATAGATTGAACTGAGGTGACTGACATAAGAAATCCTTTGTTGACACATAGAGATACTTATATATGTCTATGGTTAATGTGCCGCCCATGTTTTAAATTAATTTCAAAATGTCATGTATTTTCCATTGAAATGTGTCTTTCTTTGATTTACATTAAAAAATGTAAATAACACTGTCCTATTTTCATAAGTTTACGATAAGAACAGTGAAACCTCAGAATCTCAGGAATGTTTTTAACCTCCAGTGGATGCAGATTTCTTTTTTCAGATTTTTGGAAATTACTCGATTTTAGAAAATGAAAAAGGTTTGTTTAAAAGAAGACATGGATTGTATACAAAACCCCACTCTTACATAAAACCATAACATCAAACCTTGTTTTTCACCAGATGGGGCAAAGACTTGGACCTGCTGAAGCAGCAGCGTATCAAGTTGCTGGGCGACTGCCTGCTCTGCTCGGCCTTCCTCAGCTACGTGGGGGCCTTCAGCTGGGAGTTCCGCTCTGACATGGTCTACGGCGAGTGGCAGCGGGACGTGCTCAAGCGGGAGATCCCGACGAGCCAACCCTTCCGCCTGGAGGAGATCCTGACCAACGACGTAGAAATCAGTAAGTGGACGTCGGAGGGCCTGCCGCCGGACGAGCTGTCCATCCAGAACGGTATCCTGACCACGCGGGCCAGCCGCTTCCCGCTCTGTATCGACCCGCAGCAACAGGCGCTCAACTGGATCAAGAAGAAGGAGGCTGACAACAACCTTAAGGTGGGGCTCGCAGGGGGCCAGGGTACTGTAGTGCATATTGCCTTCTGGCGATTCCTAATTTAAGGGAGGAAAAAAGGTTCTGTGATCTAGGAGATAGTCAGGCTCTTGAATTTCTCAATTTTCGGGTCCTCACCGACATCTGGAACACCAAATATCTCGACTTTGATGGCATCAATAATTTACAAGAGATATTTTTTGGTATCAGGATTTTTCTATTCCAGGGAATTCCGATAGCTTTACGTATGATTACTTTTATAAGATTGACACTAATGAGACTTGTCTCACCTTGTCGCTAGGTGTGCACCTTCAACGACCCGGACTTCCTCAAACAACTGGAGATGGCCATCAAATACGGCTTCCCGTTCCTCTTCCAAGATGTTGACGAGTACATCGATCCTGTCATCGACAACGTCCTAGAGAAGAACATCAAAGGTGAGACCTTCGTGGATTTCTAAATACTGCAGTGTTATTCATACATAACGCTAAGATAAGCCTACCAATTATACGTTAAATGCATATTTTGTTTTGATTACTGTAGTATGAAGTGTATGAATTCAGGGATGGAAGTTCTCCAATTTTTGTCAGATTTCCGATTTTTCTCGCCAACTACCTCAAATATCAACTTCAGATTTTTATGTTTAGAACCTGATTTACATCATTTTAAGATCCCTGACTTACATCCCCGTATGATTATGATACTAAGAACAGTCTACAATATATTGTTTGAAATCCCGCATTGTTTACTTTACGCTTTGAGAACGAAACTCTATAGTGACCAGAAAAAACTTTCCTGGTAGTTTGCCGATATAAGAAATGTAGTGTGCTTTTAACTATGCAGACTTACACTAGTCAGGCGTAAACAGAAAAGCTCACAGTTTTACTTAGGATATAGAGCATACATGCCAACCTGCAAATTAAAAGCTTAAAAGAAAACTATTTACGTTTTGTGCATGAAAACTTGGTGAATCAACAACTTTGTAATTGCCGGATTCATTTACAATTTGGTATGCTTGTTTCCCCTGAACAATTGCTTACGTTCTTTTCAGTCAGCTTTGTTTTTTTATGCTTATTCAGACCTCATAAACTAGTGAGTCAGTAGCTAAACTGTTTTTGATTCGTACACCGTGAAGTTGTAACCGAAGAAAATCCATTCAAACCCGAGCGTAAGTTTAGCCGTTAAAGCGCAGTTGCCAGCATGAGTCTTTTTTTCAGACTTTCATTACATTTTGACAGATCTTGTTCTAACTTTGTGTAATGACAGCATGCCGATTTTTGTGTACCGATCTAAAGAAACGAATCAGCAGGAATATTTGTAGGCATTTTATACCGTAGGAATTTCTCACAGGTTAAAAATTTGTCTACTTATCGAATCAGAATGATTTATGAAACAATACTCCCACCCACCCGTTTAGGCACTTGGTATAAAACCACTTAAATATTCCTGGAATTCGGATCTTTACTTGATGATAAAACGTGGTTGATATTTACAATTTTGCATATATAGGATCTAGGATCTAGTTTTCAGGCTCAGGATCTTACCAATGCAAGGAATGTTTTGTTTCTGATGTTCTTAATCTTTGAACTATTTATAATGATTTGTTAAGTCCGCAAGCGACCAGGTAGGTTACCGGTGATCCAACACAAGTCGACGGACCATGTGCGCTAACGCTGCATCTTGATAATGTGAAATGCATTGGCAAAAGATGTACTACTGTACAGACTCACAGAGTGGCTGATGACCAGGGCATGCAGCTGGGCACTGAGATGTGTAGCGTCTAAAGGCTATATTCCACTGTGGGGTATTTGCTGGCAGTACCATGAAATGATGCAAGCAACCTGACACAAACTTGCTTGCAGTAGGATAGCACAAGGTAGAATATAGGAAATACTTGCGGTATTTGCTTGTTGTAGGTCCTACCGCAAATGGTTTTATATCGGTTTTCTATGGATTGCTTGTGGTGGGGGATACCAACATGTTGGTATATAAGACGCAACCTACTTGCACTGGCTAAAAAAAAAAGTACCACAAATCCACAAATGCTACCTACCCAGACTGGAATATGGCCTTAATATGCAGTGTTCGAGACTAATACCTATATCGATCCGTTGGCCAGTGGTCGACTATTTTATATCAACGCCAATGAAAAATAGGAAAATCGCTGTCGTATCGGCTCGAATAGCTGACATCATTTTGGCAGTCATTTACACTGTTTTCAGCCATAATTTGTGACAGTTTCTGGGATTTCCAGCCTTATGGAAATGCCTATTCATAGCTCTAGAGCCTCTATTTAGCTTAGAAATCAGAAAAATCAGAAAATTAAGCTAGATTCTTGCTATAAATGAAATTTTTCAAAGTTTTCATTACTGGTGAAAAAATTTGGATTTTTTGCATTTTGTTGTCCAAACCAGGCGATAGTACTGCTATGCAAATGAGGGTTTCCATGGTAACCATGGAACAAAATTAACTTTTCAAAATTTGAAATTCTGAATCAAGAGTATGCTTGGCTATATTCAGCAAAAAACAGATTCTGAAAATCTTAAATAGAAAGGCAATGGCAGTATATTTCCTGAAATTATATTTGAGATTTCAATTTTTGGCCTAGATTATATAAAAGTTATATCTTTACAAATACCAAAGCCTGGTCTATTTTAGCATATTTGGCATATCCGACCTTTGTGTCTTCAAATTAACATAACTTTTTTTCTAATAAGAATATTTACCTAATTTTGTCAGTGTTAGATTCCCCAAGACACCTTCTTAATTTAATATTCCAGGCCATAAGACTGCTTTTCGCAGAGTATGTCACATTTATGGAAATTTTGGCCATCTTTTATGTTTTTTTCAGGGCCAACTGAAAGGTGTCAGGCCGAATATTTTGTTACACTATCGACCTTGATGGTGCGATCCAAAGAAGTTAGTCTCGAACACTGATATGTGTAAAGTCTCAAGAAGAACCACAATTTTACAACTTTTAATAAGGCTGAAGGTATGAGTATGATGCATGGGTAAGCAAACTAAAGTTGCTCACTAAAAAATGGAATCTCTTACCTTTGCAACAGCAGGCTTTAAAATGCATGGATGAAATAAATATAGAAAAAGTCAGCTTTAACTCTAGCACTGTGTCGTGCAAGTGCATGTTACTAGGTTGGTTTTCTACAACTTTGGACTAGAAAATAATGCCACATTGAATGTACTCGGTCACCTAGTGTAAAAAAAAAAAGAAGAAGAAGATACAGATACATGAAACAGTGATCACCCAGTAAAAGCTTACCTTTGAGTATCAATGAACTTAAAAAGGCAAACAGGAATGGAGCAAGTGAGGCACACTGTGTGTGGGTTCTGTTGATGCATGCCCACAAAAGCCACAGTCACCGACTCGTCACAGAGGAAAGGTTTACGTCTAATTCGAGAAGTAAAATGTCAACTATGAGATAACCCTAATAAAAGGTTAACTTTTATCTTGACATGATACCAGTCTTTCCACCACTTCATTTAAAGATTCAAAGATTACTTATGGCTCCAATAATTGAAAGTGATACAATATAATTTCTAATGTGTGTCTTAGTACTTTTTCAAGATTGGGTTTTGCTGTGCCACTCTACCAATTCTAACAGCTGACTCTTTCCATCTTTGAATCAACTCATGACTTTGAATATACCTTAGCATGTTTTAATGACCAAAGCTACCAACTTGAATGTACAGGCAGAACATGATTTTGAAAAGTTCCTGTTAAGGTTATGGGGAGACTGGATAAAATCATGATTCTCATTCTTTTTATTCAACATGAAGTTGGTTAGTATAGCATGCTTCCCTCCTTTTTTATGATTCTCAAACACTTTTGAATGCGAATCAATGTAACTACTTGATATTCCTGTCAAACTTTAAGTGTATCACAGTCGTTTAAACCCTTGCGGGAAAACCTATTTCTGTTCGTAGTTTTACCCGCGAAAGATGCCCAAGTCAGTGACAAAGCTGAAAACCAACACAAGAAAGGTTGTAAACGCAGTCGACCGAACAATTCTCTTTGACACATTTTTGGCTGCACCTAGATAGGTCAACAACTTTTACGTAGCTAGCGGTTTATCGCAATATTGTTGCTTAATATTTCTATATTCAGCAACTCACAAAGAAAGTCTTAAATGGCGAGAATAATTAGAATGGTTTCTGTGCATAGGGTTCTTAGAGTTAGTGATGTTTGCCCTTTGGTATAACATCATTAACAAGGTAGACAAATAAAGTTGTGCATTATTTGGAGAGCATTATTACTCCTTTTTTAGTGCCTCTCTTGGGCTTAGGATATAAACTCTATTTTCCTTCCATTTCCTTCAATATGACCTTTATATATCCTCTCATACATTCCTTCATTTGTACTTAAATATTTACCAAGCACTCATACCTTTACAAAGATAGAATTCCACATGTGTTGGATTATCTTTTACATAAAAAGATACATCAATAGCGCACGGAGTGGGAATTCATATTTTTGTTCACAATCCTGTTACATTATCACTATGTATGGTAGTACCTACTCTCCGGTCAGAAAATACAAATTGAGTTTGAAATATAAGTTGGTCATTTCTTCAAGAAAATGTCTGAAACATTTGCACCGAAATAGACCAGAAAAACTACTTTTGCATGTTTTAGACTGGATTCATTTCCATTTGTTTTTCGTTACCATACCAGTTTTCTTTTTCTCTATTAATTTTTCTAAGGTTTTCAAATATGACTTGGTTATATATTGTAACTTGCACATGTCCACACCTATAGTGGGTATATGATTATACCTAACAAACAACAAACTTTTTGATAGGTCTGAAACAAGGAAAGGTGCTAAAACCTTATCCCTAAAATTAATCCGTCAAATCAACTATCATGCTGACATGACAACAATGATCATTCTATAAAACTTCTCACTAAAACCCATTTTAATCCAAATGTCAATTGACCTACGAAAACGCTACAACTAACCTGATTTTTGCAGCAGAACAATTGGTGAAATATCTAAGTCCCAGCCCACTGTTTGATATGTGCACTGTCAACATGACACTGCATAAATGAAGTCCAAACACAATTAGGAGGAGAACTACCTCCAGGGCCTTTGGGTACCAGCAGTAGGTTATCAGTGTACTACGCCGGGAACTTTCTTTGCCCATGGTTCCCGGCAAGGTACCCTGATAGCCTATTGCAGGTACCCAATAGTCTAGAAAAGTCTTCCTTTTCCCTTATTGATCAGGAGGTAACCCATGCACATCATTGACTGTTTCTAATAACCGATTTGTTTTGACCCCCAGGTGCACAGGGACGTGAGTTCGTCATGCTGGGCGACAAGGAGGTGGACTACGACCCCCAGTTCAGGCTCTACCTGAACACCAAGCTCGCCAACCCCAAATACACACCCAACGTGTTCGGAAAGTCGATGGTCATCAACTACACTGTAACACTGAAGGTAAGTCACTGAGCTATAAAAAAAATCCAAAATACAACCTGCAGGGGTATGAGGGACCGATGTGCCCAGAAATGCCATTTTTTCCTACTTTTGTAGGATTTCCTACTTTTTGGTGATTTTGGATTGGACAACCAAATTTTCCTTCATTGCTTTGATATCTTTTTTGTAATATTTTTGTTTTAAGCTATTCAAATACAAGCTCGATATTAGGTCTTTATTCCTGAAGGTTATTTCCCTCCTAGTTGCTCCAAGAAAAAAGCAGGAAAAGCTTTTCCTACTTTTTTTTTCAGTCAGTAATGGTATCTCTGAGTCTCCAAGCAATTTATCATTTACCCTACAGAATGTATTAAGAGTATTAAGAGAAATTTATATTTTATGCTGTCCTCAACGTTTTCCAGCATGTTCAGCTTTTTGATCAGCCTAGATCTATCTTCTAAGCATACCTTGCACTATTTTGTTTTTCTATGCCATTGCTGTAATATCATATTTTAAATGTTTTTTTAAATCAAATGTCTTGTTTCGTTTGCAGGGCTTAGAAGACCAGCTTCTGAGCGTCATCGTCAAGTTTGAGCGAAAGGAGCTAGAAGAACAGCGTGAACGCCTCATTCAAGAAACAAGGTATATATATGGGAGTAACTTTACCTTCTCTACTACCAGAAGTGATAGGTCAATCTTTCTTTCATAAAATACCTCAGTATTTTGAGGTGTTGATCTAAAATGATGTTTTAGATGGACAATGTGATTCTTTTGTGAAATATTCATAAAAAAGATCGTTTAAAAAATCATAATTGTGAAATGATAAACGAGAAGATTATTGTACATAATTAGAGAAAACCAGCCAAACAAATAATCAGAAAAATGTTAATTTCAGTGAAAATAAACGTCTACTGAAAGACCTGGAAGATTCCCTCCTGCGCGAGTTGGCCACATCCAGCGGCAACATGTTGGACAACGTGGAGCTCGTCACGACACTGGAGGAGACCAAGTCTAAGGCTGGAGAAGTCGCCGAGAAACTGAAGCTCGGGGCCAAGACAGCGATAGAGATCGACAAGATGAGAGACGGCTATCGTCCCGCAGCCAAGCGAGGTGCGATCTTGTTCTTCGTGCTGTCTGAAATGTCCACGATCAACACGATGTACCAGTATTCTTTAGCTGCCTACCTCGAAGTCTTCCAGTTCTCCCTCAAAAAGAGCATGCCGGACACTATCCTGCAGAAGCGGCTGCGGAACATCATGGACACTCTGACCCACAACGTGTACAACTACGGCTGCACCGGCACCTTCGAGAAGCACAAGCTCCTCTTCTCCTTCCAAATCACCATCAAACTGGAACAGGACGAGTCCAGGGTCACCCAAGATGAACTCGACTTCTTTATCAAGGTGAGATAGGATTTTATTTTTTAATTTATTTCACCACAGGGGTTTTCCTTAATTATTTTGTCCACTAGTCCACCGGGCTAGTAGTCCTGTCTTCACCCTAGCCCGGATAAAAGTTTGACCAGTCCATACACTAAGTTGCTTTTGTAATTTCAAAACTTTTCACTGGCCTAGCGGGCTAGCTGCTCAGAAATTTCAATAGCTCAGCAAAATTTTTACTCGTACCCGGTACTAGTAACTCTATGCTATGGTTAACCCCTGCACCAGAATATTATTGATATTTTTTTTCCAAATCAATACATACATGTGCAGGTAATGCGCAATGTTATCATATAATGTTGGTGATTTGGTTTCATTCTTATTTTTTAAAGGCTCCAGATTTAATTTCTATTTAGTTTCTTTGTTGAAATAGAGACATTTGTGAAAATGATAAAAACATTCCAGTGTTATTTAAGCTGCTGCAGTATTATGTTTAATTCTACAATAAGAGGAATGTAGTAGGATGTAATCATAACATGTTAATCATTATTGGCAAACCCATATCGTAAAGGCCTAGACAAATTTTGATTCACTGATTTATATACTTTATAAGATTTTACCTCGGTTTAACATTATATTTACTGTACTGGTATTTTTTTGTGGAGCTTTTAAGGTTGCAACCATTAGAATCTCACTATATAAGACCTCTCAAATTTAGATTTTCTCATTTTAGGGTAACATCGCTTTGGAGAAGAGTAAGCGTCGAAAGCCGCATGCGTGGTTGCCAGATGCCGGATGGGAAGACTGCGTCCGCCTTGCAGAGATCATGCCTGACAAGTTTGGCTCTTTACTCGATGACATCGAGAGACATGAAAAAATGTGGCTTAAAGTAAGGGAAAAGATTATGCCTTACAATTGTTTAACAATTTTGGAGTTTCCGACTGCTAGGCCTACTAAAGGTCAGGTGGGCAAATAGAGGACTTGGTAGGCACCCATTTCATAGTTTGTTATTCCTGATCAAATTTATAAATAGGCATCATAATATTCCAAATTCACCTAGAGGATGTGGTTAAATATCAATTTCCTTCAAATTGATAAGAAAAAATATCTAAAAACTTATTGTATGCTCAAAAGAACCACAATTTATACATTTTGGAGGGGCATTTTTAGCCTCATTCAGCAAAAAAAAGACCATTTCTGACCATTATTTGCACATATTCTTAAGTATTTAGGATTATATTCAAAAAACAATCCATTATATTATACCTATAAGAGTATTTAATGTTTCTATAGGCAATATTTCATTTGTAAATCTCCATAATTTACAATTTAGAACAGTTTTGAAATAAAAATCCTAAAAAAATCCACATAAATTTGAGGCTGCACTGGGATGGAAGTCTTAGACAGTTAAGAAATGTAATGCCCAACAATAATACACATATTATACGTTTTACTGACCTCAGATTCTGTGAATCTAAATTACAACATTACATGCTAAATAAGTCAGGCTAGTGTACCTGACAAACAAAATTATTTGCTATTTACAATAGCACACAAAAATATAATATTAATGTGCAAGAACAGAGGACAATAGAATCCCAATCATATTTGGAGTGAAATCTAATGTTATAATAGGGCTGCCAAATGGGCAAAAAAGGTGGTTTTCGGAACTTTTATCTTTTGATTCAAAACTGAATAACTTTTTATTGGTGCTGAATATAGCCATAAATAACAAATCAAAATAATCCTCATGAAATGTCCTTTTGGAAAATGCAGGTTTTTCAAGCAATTGGAATGGTTCAGAAATGTTTTTATAGCCCTTAAGTTTGGAAGTCCATCATTTTCGGCAATGTTTTATAAAATTGTGGGTTCTATTAAGTTCTATAGAATGAAAACATTCCATTTGGGATAGCTATCTGTTGCACTCTTAGAACAGGTGAATTCTTAGCTTTAAATTGATATATCATTCAATACTGTAGCCACATTATATGAAAAGTTATTCTAAAATTAGTAAAGATGGTCCAGAAAAACTAGTTTTAAGTCCGCTATTTGCTCACCTGACCTATAGCATTTTATATAGCTGATTAAATGTGAATAATAATACAGCTTTTGAAAGGAAAATATTTATTATCAATTTTGATAGATTTACTGAATTATGCCTTTTAAATCATCTCATTTTCTCATAATGTTCTGGGAAATAAGTTAGACACATCAGCTTCACCCTCTCATCTTACAATGTTTTTTTCCTACGTACGCTTTCAGTGGTTCGACAGTGATAACCCTGAATCCACGCCCTACCCCGGAGACTACGAAAAGTCCCTAACAGACTTCCAGAGGCTAATGTTGCTCCGCTGTTTCCGCGTTGACCGTATCTACAGAGCCGTCACCGAATTTGTTACCAAAATCATGGGTAGGTGCTTCAGATTCCCTTTTTTATCAATATTCATAAATTACATTTTACCTCGATGAGATTGTGTAGAAAATAGTTTGTTTAAAGTAGGACCTAACACTTTGGTACTTCCTTCTTGCAAGTGTGATATCTTACAAAAACTGTAGCTAACTATTTTCATGTGTCAGTCATCTAAAGTTTTCCTTTAAAGGGAGGAGCCAGTGACTATAAATGAGTAAACTAGTGTGATCCCCGCCACCCAGAGAATAACCATGCCAAATTTTATACATCTATCTATAGCCGTTTTTGTTTTACACATATTTTTCTGAATCAAAATGAGTAGCTCTTTCCTGCACCTGGTGCAGCTTGCTCAGTGGATTTCTCTGTGTATGACGTCACAAGCAGAATAGGTGAAAAATTATAAAACTTAAAAAATAACAGTTTGTAATTCTTTTAAACATTTTTTTTAGGTGTAACAGAGTTTAGAATTACCAAATAGAATTATTCATTTAAAAAATATTATAAATTATATATTACTAAGGAATTTACAATTTTGAAATTTAAATATAACTGGGTTTTTTGTGACGTCACACACAGACGTCCTGTGTCAGGTGTGCAGGGGTTTCAATGTGTGAACCAATATTTAAGACTAGATTTTCTGTACAAAGACTCACTTTATACTTATAATATTGTCATATAACCACACTGGAGCATCGAATCTACAATACTATGTGACAATTTTCCAAAATTATAATTTCACTGGCCCCTCTCTTTAAAAAATCCTCTTGAACCCACCTACTTTTGCTAGCAGTCTATTCTTAGAATAGATCATGGCATAAAGGCCATAGTTGAACTTCCTTACTATGCTACACTACTGTATGATTGAACTCGTAGAAAGTTTCCTGATTCTTTATATTAATCGTTTAACCTGACCCTGTGAACTAAAACCTTTCTCCTTTACCGCGCTGGCTTTCTCTCCTTTACAGGCGGTATGGAAACTGTCAATGTTGTAGATTGTGAACCCTGCAACACAATGAACTGTCTGGCACATTGTAAAATCAAGGTCCCAACAGCACAGGGAAAACAAGGAAAATGGCAAAGAAATTCTCTGACAGGGAAAAAACAAATAATTTGCAAATTTTACCAAAACACAGGGAAAACAAAGGAAATTTTATTTACAAAACACAGGGAAAATACAGGGAATTTCATTTGACAGGTTCTGAGATTCCTGATTCTCAAAATAATAAGGAATTGACTTTTTGTTGCATCATCCAAATTGTTTCCGAAAGCGAAGGCTTATAAATTAGAACAACTTGCTGGATATGACAGGGAAAAATTGCTGCAGGAGAGGGATATCTCAGGGAAAACACAGGGATTTGAAAATGAAATTTGCATTGGGACCCTGAAAATTGCGCGCATGTTGTTTAAGTGCCTGATGTTAAAGGGCCAGCTATGAGTTCACTCCGTCCTGACGCAGGCTGTAAATCCTTCACATGTCAACCTCTGTAGTGTAAATACCTGCCTCTTGTCTTAATGTTGCCACAAAATTTGATAACTTGAAATAATTATTTGCATCAATGAAAACCACAAAATATGAAAAAATGAAAGTACAAAACAAAAACCTTTGTACCAATGTTGATAACATGATGCAAAGGAAGAAACAAATTTAGGCACATGTTGAAATACTCTGTAGGGAATATTTTAAAGTCCTATTTTGGCATAAGGGGAGGGTTAAAAATGCAAAACTGAAAATGTGGCAACAACTCTGTAAGGTGAATAAACCCTAGCTTTACCCAACAAAGCTTAATTACTTCAATTCCCTGCTGGTTGTGCAATTTATTTTTGGTGAAAGCGCGTCCTTAAATTTCAGAAGTCATGGCCTTCAGTAGTTAATGCAATAACCAACCATCATGCTATGGAGCACCTTCTCATCTGTATATATATTGATATATTGTCACACCCTGTACTCATCCTTGTGATTTATGTTGTATGTGATGTAACATACTTCTGCGTCAATTTTGAAAGTTGTCAAAAAGTAGTGTCAAATTGTAAATACTCTGGATGTACACGCATTATTTGTATGGGGTTAGTTTAGAACTTTTATGTCAGTGTTTAATTGTAAATGTAGATTAATGATTAGGCTGTATAATGTCTGTTAACTTCTAAAACCACATTGGATGGTTGTTAATGTCTTTGAGCTATTGCGCGATTGAAACACTTCTGCACGTTATCAAGGCTATTTCATCTTCTGACAAACTATTTGCATACTGCATAAAATATTTCAAACATTTTCATTTGGGTTAACCAAAATGTCTTAAAGGTATGTTTGCAGACAAAAGAGATCCAGTAACCTCTCATAAAAATATCCACTGTTTGTAATGGTGTGAGGATAAATACTGTAAATTGAAACCTGCTCTTGATTTGTATTGCAGGAGAGAAGTACGTGACGCCACCAATTATCAGCTTTGAGGCTATCTTCGAGCAGAGTTCACCATTGTCACCAATCGTCTTCATCCTCAGCCCTGGTTCTGACCCCGCTAGTGATCTGATGAAGCTTGCTGAGCGAACTGGGTTTGGCACTGCCAAGCTGAAGTACCTGTCCCTGGGGCAGGGGCAGGAAAAGGTACGAGGATCTGAACCATGGGGGGTCTGAGAGAGTACAGATGACTAACATTCATAACAGGGGGATCTGGGAGTTCTGCAGGTTTGGGGTTCTTTACTGAAATTACAGGGATTTCCAATGGATAAGTAGCAAAGTACAGATTTTATCACTTAACATCCCATTGGCCAGGTGGGTGGTACCCTTTCTATGGACATTGCCCATAAAAAAACTCAAAAATTTAATCATTATAGTTTCCCATCAACTAAAGTTTTCAATTTGCTTTTCACAGCTGGCTCTCCAACTTCTAGAGACGGCCATAGCTCGCGGGCAGTGGCTCATGCTGCAGAACTGCCACTTGTTGGTTCGCTGGCTGCGTGAGCTCGAGAAGGAGCTGGAGAAGCTGACCAAGCCACATCCCGACTTCCGCTTGTGGCTGACCACCGAGCCAACGGAGGCCTTCCCCATCGGCATCCTACAGCGCTCCCTGAAGGTGGTCACAGAACCCCCGAACGGGCTGAAGCTCAACCTGCGCAACACCTACTTCAAGATTTCCGCCATGGCGCTGGCAGAGTGCACCCACTCAGCCTTCCCAGCACTGGTTTTCGTACTTGCCTTCTTCCATGCCGTGGTGCAAGAGAGACGGAAGTATGGCAAGGTGGGATGGAACGTGTCGTATGACTTTAACGAGTCTGACTTCCAGGTGTGTATGGACATCCTGAAGACGTACCTGACCAAAGCGCTGGAGAACCAGGACACCAAGATCCCGTGGAGCTCCCTCAAGTACCTTATTGGAGAGGTCAGTACTTTTCTACATAATTATAGATCTATTGGTATATTGCTTTGCCAGATTCTAGTACACTTCATTGTTTTATGAAATATCACTGAATAGATGGATGTGTTTCACTTTTTGAGAATCATGTATTGATATGAATATTACCTATATACTTTGTGTTTTGGACAATTCTGTTAAGGTATGAGGAAGTGTTTAAGGGTATACTTTGATTGTCCATTGGAACATCTTATTTTGTATTCTACACTGAGTTTGATTAATAAAGGCTGGTAAGGAATTTGATATTATAAAGACATGGTTTTTAGATAATTTTGAAGGGTTTTTGAATGAATATTCCTGTATCTCAAAAATGTGTAATTGATAAATACTAGGTGATGTACGGTGGTCGTGCCATTGACGACTTTGATCGTCGCGTGCTGAGAACCTACATGGATGAGTACATGGGAGACTTTATCTTCGACACCTTCCAACCATTCCACTTCTACTGCAACGATGAGGTGGACTACAAAATCCCCGAGGACGGGGCACGAGACAACTATGTCGGTGAGTGACAGTTTTAGTAACCACAGTTTGGGCATGGTAACTGATGTGGAAATAATACAGAAAGTTTCAAAGAGACAGATATTAAAAATATTGTACTATTCAAAAATGACCAAATATTTTTCATATATGTTTGACTTGAGAAGAGTTGTTTAATAAAGAGCATTCTTGATGTCCACAGTTGTCAATACTCAAGTTGAGCTACACAAAAAGAATCAAGCATGATTAAATGTAGAATAGATATGTGGCCATTAAATCTTTTTGTAATGAATCAATTGTCTGATAAAACTGTCATTCAACAATGTTTTCATGTATATTTGTTGAATGGTGTTGTTATACAATTGATATATATGCATATAATTTATATTGATTGGAAAAATAAGTAGCATTTAGCGATGAGACTTATCAAAGCAAAATCAAATTGAATAGTACCGCCAGCCAGGCTATTCATTACATTATAAAAGTTTAGAACCAAAATTTGAACCCTCCCTTTCCTTTGATAATAGCTCATCTATGGTTTTAGTGTGGGAGTC
This sequence comes from Lepidonotus clava, assembly GCA_936440205.1. NCBI lineage: Eukaryota > Metazoa > Annelida > Polychaeta > Phyllodocida > Polynoidae > Lepidonotus > Lepidonotus clava. The sequence goes on from OW387137.1 coordinate 55,101,336, forward strand.
ATGTCAGACTTCTTTGCATCTTGAGGTTTTTCACATAAGAAGTTGAGATTCTTGCCCTTTGTCTCTTTGCCTTGGTGATTGTGCCTTAACATGTCAGCTGAGTGGGAGGAGAAGCGTGCGATCAGAGGTAACCCGCTTCACGAGTAGCTCTCAGTAGGTGGAGCTAGAGCGGGTATATTGTAGCATAATGTACCCCCAAAGTGGTGCATGACCAGAGAATAGGGCTTGTATCTCACCAATTAACTCTAACAACTCTCATCAGATTCCTCCCAACTGATCCATAATTAGGAAGAGAATTACCTTCCTGGGCTGCTGGGTACCAACTATCAGTATCATTCTGGAACACCGGGAACTTTCTTGGCTGCTGGTGCTCGGTGTGTATACTAATAGCCTATATGGCTGGTACCCAGATGCCCAGAAAAGTTGTATACCTCCTAATCTTATCAGACATGCAAGTTTATCAAAATTTGTTTAGGCCGATACAAGATACTTTCAACCAAAATTATATGTGCTCTTGTTATTAAGAGAACTGTGAATCTTTTTTTTTCTCCTGCAGTTTCTTGATTTATGCACTCTAATCTGTAATGAACCTCTTCAATGTTTTCATGTCATTCAAAAAGTCTATTGCTGTATCTTTCCAAACCCACAGTTGGTCAGTTAATTGGTGATATGCAATATATATTTTAAAGCAGAATTTAGTTGAGAATGCTGTTTTGTTGCTCTATGTAATGTTTGTACTAACATAGACAAATGTTCATTTATTGCGGTTTAAACAGAAGGAGAAAGTATGAATATAGAGAAAGACAAAAAGCCGAAAGGTAAAGAATCCACCGTATGTGTTGTCACTGTGAGGAATGCCTGTAACGCTCGGAATGTCTTATTTTGACAGTCTTTTTAACCCAATAAAACTGGTTTTAGTAAATTAGCCTACTGTAAAAATGCATAAAATTTAAATAACTAATGGCTCTGTTGTTCTGAAAGGCAACAGGTTTTTTTTCACAAAAGAGAAACATTATGTAAGATTAATAGAATTTGATATCAAGATAATTATTTAAATTAAAAAGGACATAATATAAAAGAAACTCTTCAGTGCTATAAAAGATTTGTTTTAACACCGAAAAGATAATTTCTGATTCTGATGGTTAAGACCAACTGTTTCAATCTTGATGGTTCAATAATGTTTTGCCCTGTTGGTGTACAGCAAGCGTTACCCTCCGAAAAATGAATGGTAGGTGGAGGGTGCGGGGGGACAGACTGACTGTCTACTGCCCCGACACTGACAGCTGGCTGTCATTGCATGCAGGATCACTGTCACCTTCACCACAAAGACTAGACTCCCAACTGACAGACAGGGAAGGGGTCAGCTTGATACATGAATAGTCACCAAGGTATTTTTTATAGTGAAAGCAACTTGGTTTGATATCATTTGTTAAATCAAACCCAAAGTTGCAAGATGGTTTGATACCATTTGTTAAATTAAACCCAAAGTAGCAAGATGATTTGATAGCATTCGTTATATCAAACCCTATGTGCTTTTGCAAATATTACCTGAAATACTTCTGTAAAAATACCTTGATAACATTTTTACTTAGAAACCAAAAAAAGTGTGCCTTGTGGTAAAATCAGGTCATTGAGGAGCATTCGAACATACTAGTGTGTAGCACACAAAAACGGGTAGGGTTTGTTTTGGATAAATAATATAGACCTTGTGCAGATGTGGTCCCGTGATCATATTTTGGTGATCACCACGTGGAGATCAGGAGCACATGGTCCTGGAATAAATCAAAATTTATGAATTCTAAATCATGATAATTGTTAAGTATTATGCAGTGAGACTCTTTCAACCTAAAGATGTATGCTAAATGATTCAGAAAAGTAAATAATAATGATTTTAAATTGATCACCAATATGGCTGCCAGGCCATAATGGGCAGTTGTGACGTCATCTGCACAATGTCTATAAATTGAAATAAATCACAAGAATTATGATATATATTATATCGGGTGGTTCAGCATAGGTGTGTTTCACGAGGAATTGTGAAATGAAGAGCAGTTGTAGACACTGGGAAGCTGGAAACTCTCACGGTTTTAGAGCATGTTTCACTTCATACCAGCATGGCATTGCGAATGCTAATTTTGTTTGTGATTGTTCACAGCATTGATGAATGTTCACATCAATTTCACACAGACAGGGAGGAGGCGATATACGCGGCCGCACTAGGTATACTGGACAATATGTGTGATGTTGTGTCCATACTTATCGATTGAACCCTCCACCTCATTGTGCCCCATAGTATATCTAAACCAACCAACATCAATGTAGTTTAGTTCCATTGTCGTTTGATATAAGCTCTTGTTAATGTTGTGAACTACATGTTGTACCTTGTTATCTAAACTTTGATGAACGTCTTAATCAAAACTTGGGGAAGATTTTAAATACATACTTTAGATATAAATTGTTATTTAAAAATACAGACATAACCATATTGTTTTATGTCTTATCTCCAATAATACTTATGATAAAAACAAAGAAGCAAATAAATATCTTAAAAAGAAAAATTCCTAACCAAAGAATTGCAATATTACAATATTTCATACAGATAAAATCTTAAGTGTAATTTGTTGACTAATCAAGTCATGAGTGATATATGAAATAAAAGAATACTTTGATTATTATTCTGCACTTTAAACGTTAATTTCCTCTACCTCTGTACACCCTCTTAAGGTAAGGCAATGTATCAGGTATATCTGACGAGTAGTCTGTTGTCGTTATATTATTTCTTATACTGTAAACCAACTTCACATAGACTAGCAACCCCAAATACCTTAATCTTGTGTAATTCAGTGCCTTGTTAAAAACAAAAAGACAAAAAACATATACAATGAATATTCTAGTGAATTTTCACTATAAACTATTGATAAAAATATGGGAACTAAAAGGACTATACATGTAAAAAATTTAAATCACTAATCCTAACAAAAGACTTTTTTCATTGCTCATCATTTTAACATATCAAGCCTTTGTTCCAGAACATTCTTTCATTCCAGGTATCATTTCATATTAGGACCCTGTATCCATTCCTGTGTTATTTTTCCAGTTTTGTATTAAGTGATTTCCCTTGAATTTTTGTTATAGAGTACATTGAGTCGTTGCCACTGGCCAACACCCCGCAGGTGTTCGGCCTGCACCCTAACGCGGAGATCGGCTACTACACCAACGCGGCCAAGGAGATGTGGTCCCACCTGGTGGAGCTCCAGCCACAGACAGGTGAGTGAGAGCTCCTCAGGGGCTGAGCAACTTGTGAATTTTCAATAAAAAATAACTACAGTGCCAATTCTGGACACAAAGAAAAGAACTGCATGAGGTTTGAAATACCTAAGTATTGATGAAAACCGAGAACACAACCACAAAGTTGCTCAAATTGATCAATCAAAGGCTCTTTTGATTGCCCAATTTTTTGATTACTTAAAACTGCTAAAATCTAGTAAACACCAAGCAAGTCCCCTGTCCATCCATTGCAGTTTTAGCCAAGTGAAACAGATCCACTTTATTTATTCAGAGTTAAGTTACTTCTGTAATATTGACATATAAACACTTGGTATATCAACCTTTTCATTATATAGTGTCTTTCTTATCACTTCCCTTCACTGATTGATTGTGTGTATGGCAGGTGACGGTGGAGCTGGCATCTCCCGAGAGGCTTACATTGACAAGGTGGCCTCCGATGTCCTCGGCAAACTACCTGATGAGTTTGACCTGGACAAGATCAGGAAGAAGTACGGCAATGAGATCTCACCCACTACAGTAGTACTGCTCCAGGAGCTCGAGCGCTTCAACAAACTCATCACCCGAATGAAGCGGTCACTGTCCACTCTACGCAAGGTGGGCCTCGCTGTTCTATGCACCTCTGCTCATGGTGTTTGTTCACTGTTACAAGCACTTAAAGGATCTGGAACAGATACCTACATTGGAGACTTATATTGCATTTATACATCCCATTTAACTTTATCAAGGGAAATTTAGTTTTCTGTAGTTCAGAAAAGATATGCTGAAACTACCACAGGTGATAGAATGAGAGTTGGTTTTACATTCTTACTACAAGAAAGGGAATTTCCCATTTAGAAGATACAAGTAATTGCTTAATTGAATGATGAATATTACCCTGTTGATGCTTTAACTAATATTTGATTCATGACATCCTTTTCTCAGGCCTTGGCTGGTGAAGTTGGCATGAGTGTGGAGCTAGACGATGTTGCGCGGTCACTGTTCAACGGATTCATTCCTGGCATCTGGCGCCGCCTTGCCCCAGCCACCCTCAAGTCACTCGGTAACTGGATGCTGCACTTTGCTCGACGCTACAACCAGTACAACAGCTGGGTAAGTCCAGAGCCTTGTTTAGTTTATGGACAATTACTAGATTTCTAGGATACTGATTGTTCTCCAATTGTCATCAGAAAATCAGTAGTTTTCTTCATGATATTATGGAAAAACATGGGTTATTATTTCTTGTATCAATATACTCCACAGAATGCTTTCTCAGGGTTGGCATTTTTCAGGTATAACTGTTGTCCAAGGAATGTTGTCAAAAGCGTAAATTGTGCTGAGATTTGTTGTTTGTTTCCTGTATTTTCTACATATGTTTTGAGGAGGTTCAAGCATTTTTCAATGAACCATTTGATTTACCATGAAAATGACTTTCAGTGACTGGCGTGCCTTTTTGGCTTCTTTTTTCCTTTTTTTGGTCAGACCTGTTAACTACTTCATTTTTGAAGCTGACCATGCAGTTCTTGGTTTGCCAGAATAAGATATAGGAAAGTTAATTTTTGCATAAACTGGAATCACCATATTTTATGTAATCAATAGTAAGTTTTTCCAATTTTAGATCTTTGTTGGCACGGTATATCGTTGCCAGAAGGTTGGTGCGAAGAAAATGGAGAGTTTCTGTGGCACGCAAGTCTAATGATATTGTTACACAGGACTTCTTTCAGGATAATCTTTTACCATGAAGATTCTGGTTGAAGAAGATGATCAAAGCAATTTTTTTAGAAATCCATTTTACCCATTTTTACCCACTGAGCTTTGAAATAAGCACAATCTTTCTTGAACACTTTATTGTCATTCAGGAAGTTTTAATTTTACACTTTAAGGTGTGTTAAGTAATGTGTAATCTTCAGTAGGTTCTACCTCATTATTCATATATGCAGTACTAGTTGTCTTTTGGAGTCTAATAGTTGCTCTATGGAGGGATATAAACTAAAGATATTTTTATTCAGCTCCATTTGCAATTTTGTGAAAGTACCTATGCAGTGTGGTTATCCTGCACAATGTATGGTACATCCATATTTATTTGTAGATCAATGCAATTTTTCCTTAGCACATGATTGACTTTTCATTACACAAGTGGGTTTGCGCCATGCTCTTGTGAAATCTTGATTTCCAAACCTAACTGAATTTCAGGGATCTTGTTTTTGTGTAAATTTACAAAACTAGAGGTTTACTTTACAACAAAAAAGCTGACAGATGTTTAGTTTTTCTAAAGATATCCACATAAGATGACAGATCTAGAAGCATACATAATACTCATTGTATCGAATTGGCCCTGCAATGACAGAATACGTGCAAAACCCGAAAAGTTTCCCTTGAGCAAGTTCTTGTTATTGCTTAGGTAATTTGTCCTCTTCATATTTTTCTGCCTTTGCCATTAAAACTACTTTGGCGTATTCCATTTAGGTGACTGAGGAAGAGCCGCGGGTCATGTGGCTGTCAGGCCTACACATACCTGAGTCGTACCTCACCGCTCTGGTGCAGGCGACTTGTCGCAAGAACGGCTGGCCGCTCGACAAGTCCACGCTCTACACGACTGTCACACACTATGTCAATCCAGATGACGTACAAGAGCGAGCACACCAAGGTGGGTGAAAAACTTTAACTATAAAGTCATAACCTGCATTTGACTCTGCACAACGCGTTCAACTTTTCCGCCATCTAAATATCAATACATCAGTACAGTCACTCTTTCATCGATATTCAAAAAGCTCAATAGTACTTTTCCTTGGAAAATATTCTCCATCTTGCATACAACTGAAATATAGACAGCACCTTTGGTTTCCATTGAAATTGGCTAACTATATATTTCAAAAAAATATTTGACAACATGACTGACTTGTTTCAATGGAAACCAAGTACATATAAACTATGATGTAGAATGTAAAAGATCTGCTGCTGCTGCGCATTTATTTACCAGTATTTGCAACTCCAGCGCCTCATATTTAATAACCTCTACCTATAGCTGTCAACTGAACTTTGCTCTCTCAAACGCTTGACTTCCTCTTTCCTCCACCAGCAATGTCAATCGGTAACAAAATCTCATACTGTGTATTTCTACACTTCAACTCTTTTGTCTGGCAGCTTCATTTTTGCCTGATGACAAAAGCTTAAAGTGTCAGTTATCGAAGCACAGGGCGCTTGCCTTATTTTGTCCTGTTTTTGTTTTTTGTATTGTGTACTGTAGGAATCTGTTTATGAAGGTCCTGCACTGACATTCATTATTGCCATTATTGCCAAACTGAAACAAAGCATCCACATTTGTTGCAGAAACACAAATTTATATTCCAAAATAAATTAAATTGTAAAACATTAAAAGAGTGACACCATTGTTATGAAGTCTTGAAATAGTCAACAATTCAAACAGAAACATATTTTCTTGTGAGGGAGATTGTTGTCTTTCAAGTTTAATTAATAATTCTGCTTTCAATTGTTGGCAACAGACCTTTTTTATGTGTTTGTGGAGCTAAAATGAGGAGAGAGAACTTCAAATTTACTTTGAAGGCAGTGGTTAGCACTGTTATTCTAGAAAAAAAAAACTTCTACCATGAGGATGCTATGATTCAGGCGCCTGTCAGCTCACGTACTGCTCCTGGGCAGGGTTGAACCCTCGACCCAGCCCAACACGCGCGCACACAAACAGCAACTTAATTCGGACACCTAACATCTCTTGTTTCAGGACTGGGAAACCAAGGGGTCCAACTGCCAAGGGGTCCAGGTTGGCAAATTGCCATATCTCTTGTAGAAAATAAGCTCCCAATCAAGTCAGAGAAAGACCATTCTTTCCAATTAAGTTTTAGGCTACAATTCTGTGCTCTCTTGCAGGTATTCTGATACAATAGTCAAAGTTCTACTTGTACATATATAGTTCATTGGCAAGTTCTTCTAGTGTCTATTTCATAATACTGTCACAGTTAGAGTACACTTCACTTAATTTTTTTCTTTCTAGACAACTAAGGTTCTGAGTCTACTACCAGCTTGATAAAAGTCAAAAGATTGAAGTGTTTAGTTAAACTTGCACAATCATTGTAAATACATATATCTTCATATTTTGTTATATTTGTTTTCCCACTCATGATCACTTCAAATTGTAAAACCAGTGAATCGGCACAATATTATTTCAATTTTTTTTTCACAATCCTTATTATTCCAATATTGTGTATGGGTGGACCCAGAGGAACTTGCCAAAACATATCAGGTCATCTTAAGATAACACCAATACATTTTTGCTAAAACCCTGTACCCTCCCTTTCAAGTATGTACATTGGTTTTCAAGCCAAATAGATCAATTGAATCATTTTACAATCTTTGGGTGCACTTTCTAGCAAACTGTAAACTGCTTTGCAAAGTTGTCTCCATATTTACCTCAAAGAATTAAGAAAACAAGTCTGATTTTGTATTTGTAATTGATTAGCTATTGCGCAATGTTATTTCTCTGCTTTCTAGCTCAAGGTATTTGTAAGAAATGTCTTAAAACATATGCAAAATCAGCTTGTTGTAAATATACCTAGACACAGCTAAACAATTTCAGTTAAAGCATTTCATACACCTATCAGCCAACACCAACATGGTTAAAATACATCTTTCTTTCCTGCGCTTGCTGCCTAATCATTGAAGCTTGTCTTACCGCTTACAAGGATATGCCTCAAAACTGGATAGTGGTAAACCCATGCACTCCCTAAAAGAAAAATACCAATAAAGACACAAAATGGCACGCTGCGCTCTCTAACTTGATTCCCGTCTACCTTACTCTCTGCGCCATTGCCAATTTTAAGTTTTCAGGAATCAATGCCATTCAATTCTTTACTCTGTCCTACTGTATACTAAGTTCTAGGCAAACCCCTTTGTACAGAATCTACAAAAGGACAAAATATAGTATGTAAAAAGAATAGAAGCTTAGTTTCTAACTGTAAAAAGTGCTATAATATCCATTGGAGCTGCACTCCCTTCACTTAAAAGATATTTTTGCCGAACGAAAAATCTGCATTTCTCATCCTTGGCATGTCAGTCCCAGCCATAAGTTCTCTTTTTTGTACATGTATCCAAATCAGTAAGCTTTTCAACACATTGCATCTAAGGTTACACACTTGGCAAACTTATGAAACATCAAAACCATCATTGTAATGTGTAAAACAAAATTTTTACATAATTCTTATATAAGAGTGTTCTTGTTAGTCTGACTGCAGTTCCCTCTGTCCCCAGGGCAGTCTCACTATACAGCTCTTACTGAATGGATTACTTAATTCCCTCACTGACTGTTGACTGGGGTGTTTCAGGGTGTTTCGTCAGCGGGCTGTTCCTCGAGGGTGCTGCATGGGATGCCGGGAAGGGTCATCTCATTCGGCAGAAGCCCAAACAACTCATCCAGCCGCTGCCTGTGCTCAAAGTCATCCCCATCGAGGCCCACCGCCTCAAGTTACAGGTATGTTAGAACTTAGTTATTGAATGAGTAGATGCAAGAGTAAACAACTGAGAAATCTATGTGGCTAACTATGATAGATTTTGTCGTCATTTTGTATCCCTTTTACCATTAAAATTAATGTACTGGGTGTGTGATGCCAGTTCTACGAGACATTGCACATAAAAGATCCCTTGCCACTCTTCAAAAAGAGTAGCTAGTGATCCCAGATGCAGGATTCTGCTAAATCATATCATAGTTACAATCACCCAAACCTGAACATTTTAACTTTTGCAGTCTCTCAAAAGCCCTGAAATGTTGGCCTTACATTAAACTATTCCAAAGAATCTCTTTCAATGGGATACGTAAAAAGCTGTTTGTTTTGTCACTATATATACCAGACAAGTTAAGCAGCTAGGAAACATATTCTTTTTGCATGTAATACAATTTCCAATGCTTTCCTTTTCAGAACACCTTCCGTACCCCGGTGTATGTGACCTCCCAGCGGCGTAACGCTATGGGCGTGGGTCTAGTCTTTGAGGCCGACCTGCACACAACCGAGCACCAGTCTCACTGGGTGCTGCAGGGCGTCTGCCTCATCCTCAACACCGACTAAACCTCTACTGCCACACACCATGTATTGTCACTCGGCAGCTTCACCGCGGGCCAACCGGGGCCCATAACTCGCAGTAATCGTTAACCATGTTTCACCTGCAAGTCTCTGACTATGATGTTTGTATTCAATAGGTCTGTTACAAATGCTTACAAATAGAATTGATGATGAAAGTCACTTTCTGTGATCTATAAAGAAACAAAGCTCTGATAAACTGTCCCTGGTACTTCATATGTATACAGATTCAAAATGTAAACAATATCCATCACTATCCCTATCTGCTCTGATATCTTTCTTTTCCTGCCATGTGACCTGTATACAAGTATAAAAGTGTAAATAGTGTAGAAATATTTATTAGAGATATGAATGTAAATATTAAAAATTGACAAATGAAATTGTGATAGAAAAACAACCAATCTTGTTACAAACTCAGTGGGAGTTTTTGTTAGTTGATCTATTAGTTATTATTGCTATGTTATGAGGCGGATCTCAAAGAGACCGTCTCTCAATTGGCTGACCAAAGCACATTGTGATCTTACCCCGGGGCGGGACTGTACCCAAGGCCCCTTAGTTATACCAAAGCATCTGTGATATTTTGTGACATATGTTGCATGTTGTAGTTTAGGAGTGTGAGCTATTTTCTTCACTCTACATCTTTCTGTGCCTTCTGCTATTCCACTGAATTCTAGGGAAATCTGACCTATGTAACTTTGAAAATTCATTTGATAATATGAATTCAAATCATGTAAATTTATTTGATGATTTCAAAAAAAATGCAATAATATTATATAGTTCCAATGAATGTGCATATATCAGTAGTAGATTATCCAGGAAAAGTTCACCTTCAGCCGAAACGAAAACAGATTTACAAATTGAACCATTTCTGTACGGCTACAAAATACAAGCATCATACCCACAGGCTGCAAACACAGCTTTTGTAAATTAGTTTTCCATGTTCTGGCCAGTGAGTAGAACTGGTTTGGTCTAGTGTACATAGTCTTCCACCGCAGTCTGTTGAAGCTGCAACACGTTGAATATCTTCAGCGAACCGTCCGTTATCGCATTCCGTCCAATGTGTATAAAGGGTTTCTTGCCATGTTTGTTGTTACACATAAATTATTGTGCAAAAATGCCACATATCACTGTTATACAAGTAAAAGAATTTATTCACAAAATGTTATTATTAAAGGTTAAATGACACGGGTATATCAAGAAAATAAAAAAAAGAATTACAATAAAACGCATGTATAAAATAATACATTTTATTCTTGTTTTTTCTTGTACTCATAATAAGACACGTCAATTTTATTTCAATAACGAAATTCATAGTTCATAAGGAAATTACATGAGAGGCTTCAAATTTGTATTTGTCAAAATCTAGATATTCCCCTCTGTAACTGTTGGAATTCGTTCTTAACGAAAATTAACATTTTAAGAGACAGATGATCTATATAGCTGAATAACATTCTTAAACTAAAAGTAACAGAAAGCCTAAAGATAAGGTACAGAAAATGATTGTGAATGTATTGACAATTACTGATTATAGTAAATGAGCAATGAATGACTTGATTTACTGGCCATATAAATATATACACTTAATTTAAATTAGTTTTAATACAACCAACAGAGGCATTTTTTATATATTATAATCTTAATAATTATTACCATATATTAGCTATATTCCTATATTCTTTTAACACCATCTTTACTTTGATGAATCTATTCTAATTGGTATCCAGAGCAATTCAACTTGATCCATGTTCTGAATGGGAAGATACGATAGATCTCCATCAGAAGATCCCAGCGAAGATGTCGACTGGAAAGTCTTGCTGCTCCCGAGTGGTAGTCACAGACCTAGAGGAACAAATTTCTTAAAATTATGAATGTGGATGCTACTCAGGACAGATGAAAAATCAGAAAAAAGAAGGATGAACATTTCCGGAATAATCCTAAAAAAACTAAAAGGCTAGAAATATTCAGCAGAAAATGTGATGTTATGGTTTAGATTGCTCGAAACATTGGAATAATGTGAAAAACAAATTTCGGTAAAGACGAATGGTAATCTACATTTTTACTGAACCAATAACTTGTAAAAAGAAAGAAAAAAGGGATATCTGGTGGGGTCTAAAGGGTTAAGCACCCAAACCACAAATCTCACCTGTCGCTTATCGCTGTAGACCTTTGCGGGGTAAAGACCCGCTCCCAGAAGGGCTGCGTGTCGTCCTGATTCCCCCACCTGCTGCAGCCTGCTTCAGAGTCCTGCACCTGGTACAGCCAAAGGGAACACAGATGTATTTGGCTCTAGATTTTTATAATGACATTAATTTCATTTGTAAGGGTATTGTATATATATATACACAATGATTTTCTCCAAAACAGGCTGAAAAGGGTTGGCTGAAACCATCAACTATGAGCATGCTGCTTGCAAGCAACTTTTCTTACACATTTTTCTAGTTGTATGATATATATTTTCTAATTATCAAATTTATTTACATCTTCAATTAAATGTTAGTCATGTTTTGGACACTGCTCCATGATATTGTTTTCGTAAGTGCTCCCCACCAGTGCCTTTTTGTATTGGCTGGAAGAGGGCAGGGTCAGTTAGCAAAGTTATATATAACTGTTAGAGTGTTGATTAAAGGCCATATTCCACTATGTGGTGGGGAACTATTTGCAGTGCCCTTTTTAGCCACCGCAAGTAATTAGAGTTTCAGGTACCAACATGTTGGTATTCCCCACTACAAGCAATTCATAGAAAACCTATATAAATCACTTTCGGTGGCTCTTTTGAAATGGGTCGCTGAAGGGCCACCGCAAGAGCCACCAAAAGTGAAATCCCATATTCCATTATGTGGTGGGTGGTTTTACTTGCGATGGTCGTGATGAATACAGCTAGTAAAAATTAATATCCACTGCTAGCAAAAGACTGCACCGTGGAATATGGCCTTAACTTTGTTCTGTACTGATGTATAGATAACATCCACTGATTATTGTTAGTGATTACAGTATAGGGCTCCATCTTAACTTACTGCTTCTAATAGTGCTGTATCCTTGGTATTGTCAAAGCTGGTGTCTATACCTTCTACCATTTCTTCATCACTCCACTCAGGTCCCAAATTAAACGTGGACCTGAAAAGGCAAGCACACTTGTTTCAGTATTATCAGTGGTTTTCTATATAGTGTTTTTCTATCATTTCTTGTTTGTCATGATCATATTTTGTTAATTACCATTCTTAATAGCTTTCTTCTGATAAAGGTATGGAGGACAAGGAAGATTCATCATACTGATGTGTAAAAGAAATCTATGTAGACAATATTATATATATATATGCAAGTTGAAAGCTCAAGACATTATTTTAGCAACCGATAGTCAAAATTCCTTGGTGAAATGCCCTGCAATTGTACACAAAGAAAATTCAAAACCTGGGGAATCAAAGTTCCCAGATTTTTTTCTGTTTGTTCAAGAGCGTTCGTACAGCAAACTAAAAGGATCACTGCTTGTTGCATCCCTCACCTCTCAATGTCCAGTGGGTGGCAGCTTTTATCCTGGGGAGGGGGAAGGTCTGTGGTCTCAGGCCTGCAGGATTCCTGAGGGTCTGAGAAAGCAGAAAGAAAAAAGAAACTGTATGAAAGGTAACAGAACAACATCAATGCCAGAGGCCAAGTAACCATGATAGATTTCTACTGAAGGTGCAAGCTAGTTCTGGAAGTTTCAGTTCTGTTTCATTCAATCTGATTGATTTAACTAAAGCCTCCAGCTATTGTAGGCATTATCCAAGTTATTAGAGGTTAATTGTTTGTTTGTTGGGGTAGTTTAACATCTGGTCAACCACACAAGGTTCTTTCCAGACTGCACAAGGTAATGCTTTTTAGCTTTTGGGTGGTTGTATCTATAATATGATTTAGGAGAAACCTGTCACCAGGTTTGATACCATACTCTTTGTGAAGAGTGGCAAAGGGTCTTAAATACGCAGTGTCCCATAGAAAGGGCACCACACACCCGGCCTTTGATGACCCTGTTGGGAGAACAGGCTGTGCCCCAGAATCTTTGAACTCAATAGAAGCCAGTGTTCAAGTTCATCAGCTCAATTCATATTGTCCTCTCTTGAGTGTCATGAAAAGAAGTGTCCTAAATGGCATAAATTGATTAATGTTTTTCAAATTTCTCATAACATAGAATGTCATGACTGTTGCCTATCGTAATGATAAGATAAAGCTGCAGAGAGCAGTTTATGCTGTGCTGTGTCCAGCCACAACACTATACCAGGTTGGAATCGCTCATTCTTGAAATTAATATAATTAAAAACAAAAGGTTAACAGTATCTAAATGTACCTTTTAAAGCATCTCCAATTTTGGTGAGCCCGCATACTCTGTCAACTGATGTAGGTCTGTGAGGGTCAGCAAACAGGTCAGCTTGTAAAAATTCCTGCATCCTAGTTTGTGAGTCTGGGTTGGTTTTGTTGAGTAGAGCTCCAGAAGATGCTGGCCTCTTCTGCACACTAGTAGGTGCCCCCAAAGTCTCATTGTAGTGCAGAATACCTTTACCCGGCTCGATCTGTCCTATTCCAATTCCCCGGTTCACCTGTCCTGCCTCCTGTCCATCTCCCTGTCCTTTCTGCAGTGGAGGCAAATCCTCAAAGTCACTGTCTGACAGATTGTATTGAAGTAGGTACTGATCGACCTCGGGAGACGTACTCCACACAGATACCCTTTGGTCTCTGGAGCTTGAGAATGCCAATGGTTTCTTCTGGAAAGCAGCCGATAGTTTACTAGATGGTGTAATGGCTTGTTTTTTGCCATGGTTTTGAAGGATCCTGCTTGGAGGGGAACTGCGCAACACCTTTTTTGTGGCGGGGAAGTACGTGTCGTCATCATCACTGAGAACAATTGTATCCTCTACGGCACTGCTGCGATAGACTTGTCCTGAAACAAAAAGTTAGGATAAAAAGGTACACCTTAGAGAATATTATAGGTGTTCTGAGATATTGATAAAATCTTCCAAATGTCTCTTTTCATTTATCTGTCTAACATTGGAAAACGTTTAATAATGTTCCTGGTAACTAAGAATGAATTATCTGTTGAAATAATTAAAATGAAAATATATTCTCCTTATCTGGATATAATTATTTCTTTTTTATTTGCGTGGTGAAAAACTTTAATCTATGCTTTCAGGCATGTGAATTTTACTGAGCCATGATAGAGTCATGTTTTCCTAAGCTCCTTTTGGCATTAGCAGTTTTCTCCATGATTACTTATCAAATTTGCATAGTATTTTTTATCTACCTTACCTGGCAGTTTTGCTTAAATAACTGACCACTTTGATTCAGGCTTATAAAATATAAGACCATAGGTTTAGAAATTCCTTAATTTGTATCATAATCTTCTATGCAAATAAACACTAGAAGTGCTGTTCTATGCATCAACCAGACTTTTAAACATTGGTGTCTGACCTTGTTTACTTTGGCGTGCTGGCGCCTCACGAGGGTCGGGGAGGTAGTCGGGGTTGTCCTCCATGTAGTCCCAGCTGCGGGGCTGGAAGTCCTCGATGGCGTACAGAGGGTGCCTCCCACTATTGGACAGGCTTCTGGGGAACCATAAGAAGGAGAGTTATCATTCACAATTGAAGCAAGACAGGCTACTTAAATAAGCCCATCCCAGTTTATACCAATGGTAAAGTGTGCTATGAAATATTATCAAAATTACAATACAATACAAAATTAACCAATGCAATTTGGTTGACAGATTGCTCCTAGAATTGTAAATGTGAGCCTTCTTTTTTGACTTTGCCTGATAGGATCCAATATTAAAGCCTGTCAACCCATAATGTCCAACACTATTTTGCTGCGAAATACACTATTTTGATTGGCTGGCAAACCTGCAAATCTGCCAATTGATAAAATTAAAGAAATGATAATGTTTTAGCAGTCCGTGTCGACAGGGGCCAAGGCAGACACCTGCAAAAAATGAGCACATTAATGGGTAATTTGGGCGGATAATCATAAAATCAATTAGAAAAACCACAATTCTTGCTTATCTAAGTAACCTCAAGGCTGGGAGATATGGATGGCTTTTATATGTCAATTTTGTCCAACCCTTGTCCAACCCCAGGAATACCCAATGTGGGATGGGATTATTGCTTGCAGCAGGTATGAATAAAGCCAAAACAGAATTGTCAATAGCTTTGTTCCTGATCCCAGCATACTTGCAGTAAAATAATGAGTAAAATTCCATAATGTTCTACAATACCACGACTTTTTGTTACTTTTCTATGGTTTTTCAACTGCCACAATCATTTTTCAAACTTCCTAGCTTTTGTGCAAAAACACAAAAAACACAAAATCTCAAACACTTACCCATTTCTCAAAGAGTTTGTTTGTTCTTGAATCTGGATGAAATCATTCGGTGCTTTGTCTGTATGAAAAAAAGAAAGCACTTCTCAAATACAGAGATAAGATATCGGTTTGGATGAATGGAACACAGGTATGCCAGTCATTGAAAGGTATTTGTTTGCAATTTTGTAAAATGCATCAAAAACAGATATAAGCCATATTTATTGAATTTCATACTGCAGAATCCATCAGGAACTCAATCTGATAGTCCAAAATGACCTAAAAACCTCAAAACGTGCAGATTTCCGCACCTGTGTGTGGAAGTCTGGCATGCCTGGACTCCAAAAATTGTTTTTCTTAAGACTTTGAACACTTTTTAAAACAATTTTTTTTTGTTTTGTTTTGTTTTTTTTGTTGATGGACAGGTTCCAAGCCCATTTCTACAATATTAGCCACAATGTCAATAATAGTGAAATAGGGAGACACTTCAACAAAATGATCACAGGGGCTTGGATGATGTAGAGATTCATATTCTTGACTTCATACATGCCTACCCTGATGGTGGGAAAGCTAAATACCTCAGAGATCTGATTGAGTACAATTGGACACAGAGGCTTCACACTAACGCCCCATGGGGCTGAATGTGATGGACCCATCATAACACTACCTTGAGAGAAGGGTGAGATTCTATAGACACCATCTATGATCTCATACCTAAGTTGAGGGATAGAGATGCAACTTAGCCATGTCAAAATTTTTTTATTGTTGTTGTTCATCTCTATCTCGTTTAGGAGTCTTCCAAAACTTTTTGGAAGATCCCAGGTCTACCACCCATACATTTGTATGTTATTCTCCATTTCACAGTGGGATTTCTATCCTGCTGTTTCCTCTGATTTTCTTTTTCTGGAAGTCTGAGAATTCCTAGAATCTTATTCTGGGTACCGTTTTACTTTTTTCGATGCCTGAAGAGACCCTTGTCGAAACCGTTTACCTCAGGTGCTACACCTTACACACTATTAATTTTGGGAACTACACCTGAAATTACTTTAGGCTTAAGCCTTTTTATTAGATTATTTTAAATCATCACTAGATGTTTAATTCTAATATCTAAACAGACCTTTGTACAAATCTAAGGGTTTGTATACTGAGGCAACAACCTTGGTAACCATGGAGATTGTGTTTGAGACCTGAGCTGGTACCCACGTGTACCGGCCTTTTAAGCGGTAGCATCTAATTTGCCAGACGCCCTAAACCACGTTCACGACACTTTTTAAAACAATGATAAGCAAAGTTTCTGTGTGGGACTCTGCTGGTCTAGTGGCTCGACTGACCTTGTTCGCTGGACCAGGACCTGGTGGCGCTGGCCCGCTGTCGGTGGAGGTCTATCTCGTCCCACGTCTGGCTGAGTGGAGTCACCACCGCCGCCTTCTTCTCTGCACCACCTGAGCACATGGCAGCACCTGTGTTCACATCACCCTGTCCGCGCCCCAAATCCCTCAATGCGGTCTGTGGAGGCATCTGGGGTGTGGCTCGTGGGGTGTAGGCAAACTTACTCAGACTGGGCTGAAAACAAGTGCAACAGCAATGTTGGACTCTGAAGGTTAGAAAAGTTTTTTTGTTTTTTTTAATTGCTTTTATTTGGGTTAATTAAAGCTGGAGTATCATCCATGCATTTCTAACATTAGATGCCACACCCCTAACCCTAACATCGTGATGGCCAGGGACGTCTTTTGAAACGTTAGAACGTAATCCAGCGACATGATTGGTCACATCACAAATTTAGCACCAGTGAAAGGGGGTTACAACGTAGGAAATTACGTCCTCCACACGGACGATACTCTGGCTTTAAGCTTGGTTTAACTGATCTTCCGCCTACCCCCACTTTATGACAGATATTACATAGTCAGTGGGGCTAGGTCAATTTTACACCTTACAAATAAACAATGATACCTAATTATGATTTATCATAATGAGTGAGATGAGATGAAATATACAAAGATGGTAATATTATTGTTATCCAAGTCACATCCCTATAGCTAATCTGCCTTTTTAGAAGGATCCCTTATCAGTTTCTTTATTTGGGACTTGAATTTTTCTTTAGTTTCTACCTGTGCCACCTTTGCAGGCCACCTTTGTTTTTATAACTGAAATACAACATATTCAGAGATAATCCCAGGCCTCCAGGATGAGCCTTTCCTGAATAATTCCTGCACTGTATTAACTCTGAATAGGTCATTCCAGCATTATTAACTTTAAAAATATTGAAAGGATTTTATAAATGCCCACATATTGCTAGAAAATGCTCCTTAGAAGTTTGCTTTGAGGGGCTTTTGATACTCAAAATATTTTTCTAGGAATATCCCTGCATATTCCATAAAGCTTCATAGCATGAGAACAGGTTTTTAACAGAATCCTGTGAACTGTTAGGATCAGGGGCCTTCTATTAAAGGAAACCTTACACATAATCAAGGGATAGATATTTGCCAATGAAATTCTTTGTGCATGGAATATGCAACAAGAACTGATAATGCTAGAAATATTTTAAGGATATTCCAAATGTAGTCACTGTTGTGGGACTTTGATATTTGGTCTATTTTGATGGGTTTTAAAGGGAAATCCCTTAATTTGTGACGTCACAAGGACTGTGATTGGGATTCCCCAGCTTTAAAAAAGGGAATCCCCAACTCTTAATAGTGTGTAAAAAGGAATTTTAGCTGTAGTATCAAATATTCATTTTAGGCCATGTGCAGGCTGTAAATACTTGTATCCTTTACTCACATAATTATATTCATTCAATTACCTGATATTCCCAAGCTCTTTTGAAAGGGATTCCCCTTCATTATGATGTAGCAAGGACAGAACTGTAAGCCCCAGAAGTAAGGGAATTCCCAAATTTTATTTCATTTCCTTCATAATTCCATAGCAGATCGAAATTTTCCCATCTTTTCTATTGAAATATTTTTGGAATACCAAAGAGAAATTTATCAAATGAAAAATAGGCCTTTGAAAATTTATGTGCAAGGAACCCTTTAAAGGGATTTGGGACTTACCCCAACAGCTCCACCTGGTGTGAAAATCTGTTGGGCTTGAAATTGTATTTATGTATAAAATATCTTTTATTTCCAAAGAAATGCCAACTTTTCCACAAAGATTTTAACTTGAAATGGGATAATGAGAGATTTAAAGACAATTTGTTTACATAGGAATATAAAGGAATTACCACATTATTCTGTTTCTAAGGGTTGTAGTTCTTTAATTAGCACGGTGACCCCCACTTTTCTTTGCTGAAATATATTGGTACAGGTCCACAGATGATATCAAACCATGTTTGATTAATATATGCTGGTGGAATTTTTCAGGAGATGAAGAACTAGTGTTTTCCCATAGAAACCTATAGTAAAACCTAATTTTTACAAGCCCATTTATCTTGAAAACGAATACGGTGACATATGATTTTTATCATGGTTATTTATTCCATAGTATTGGTCTAACCTCACAAACAGTATCAAGACTATATGCTGGTTCATTTGGGAGCCTGCTAGACAGCCCTTAATCCCTTTAAGTATGTGAGCTCCTTTAAATGAAATTCAGACCCTACAAGAGATATTCCACCCATATTTTCAGGGCAGAAAGTGCTCTGAATCTTTCGAAAATGTAAAACTATTATTCGTTGGAGTTAACAAGAGTCACTCCTGCAAGTTCTTACTTTGAGACGTTTGAGGTTTGGCGTGGCAGGTATAGAGGAGGAACGGTGCCTCAGCTCCTCCTGGTGAGACTCGACCGCTGAAGGCCGGGCACGGATTGGTACGCCGTGCTTACAGCAGTCATGGGCACATGCTGACTTGTCTGTACAGTGGTGGCTACACGCGCGCCGACCAGGCCCAAGGCAGACACCTGAAGAGAATTAGCACACTATAACGGTCCATCCTGTCTACAAACTATACTTAAGAACTTTCTTTGCCTATGATGTATTTCCAAATGGTTTTGAGCAATTTCATGTGATAAGCTCCAAATAGACATAATGAATGTGTCACTGCAACATTTCCTAAATTCTGTGCCGAAATCAACCCGTCCAAGAATGACATTTCACAGTTCTTCTAGAAATTTTGTTTGTTATTCTACCTGCTGTGGTATGTGGAAGCGCAGTTCCTAGCTCAGCCTTTGTGTGCATGGTGGTTCCCTGCAAAAATCAATGTCAACTTTACAGATATATTTCTCCAAGCAGATTAGGAAAAGATCAAACACATTGGGTGTCAGTATGTTGATATAAAATCTATCCTTTTTTATAGCCCTATACATATAATAAATTCTTTGTTAAATATATCTTTTGATTAAAGAGCTATCCGCTATACATTTATACTGTAAGGCCAGTTAAACACTGACATCATATTTTCTTTCATTTGGGGAATCAAACTCAAAGAAATGTTCTTTTTAGGGAACCCTTGGTCAAATATTCTATTTAACTCGGTGCTGTGATCACCATCATATATGGTATGTAAGTTGTGTAATATTTTCGCCATTTATTCCTGTGAGTGAATCTGGCTTGCTATGGTATATTGGTTGTCTGACACAGATCACAGTTATTTTTAGAATGGTATGTAAGTAGAATATCTGGACTCACGCCTGCGGTGGGAGAGGTCCTCACCCGTTTGGGGCCCGTGTAGAACGGGGTGTAGGTGCTCTGAACATCAAGGCCAACTGCACGCGGAGGAGAAGTGTTCATATAAACACTATCAGTCAATGAGGCATTTTTTTAGAGGATCATTTTTCTGAACCAAAGATGTACAAGCACCCCTTTTTTTTTATTTTGTTTACCAAATTTTGATTCTCGTAATGTATGACTCGTGACCCTGGTCAGAGTCCCCACCTCCCTTTTAGAAATTCCTTGATTTCCTTGACCTGCCCCTGCTTTGCTCAAATTCAATCAGCTGTGAGTATATGGTACCTTACACTCCATATTTCTATAGAGAGATTCAATATTTTGGAAATAAAATAGAAAACATATGGAGTAAATCTTCAATAGTTACTGAAAATACATTCATTCCATATCATTCTGCAATAATGGAAAAGTCAAGAGTATTATATCACAATTAAGTATGGAATAAGCAAAAGCTGCAATACATTGTTAGATCTAAAAGATTTAGAATCTCACCAAAGTCCTGACTAATGAAGTTGATGCTGAGTTCTTCAGATTTGTGAGCGCGGCGAACCTCCACCTTTTTAGACCACACCTCTCCCTTGGCCAAAACTGCATCACTGAAAAAAAAGTTGTAATTTTAAGGAGAGTTTTGTTGTAGAGTGATCATGATCATACATATTTTTGGCTACTCTTTGATACAAACATGTTGAATTACCAAATTCCTACCAGAAACTGTATTACTGAGTGGCCATGTATTGTAGGTCATTTAGATCTAAAGGATTTGGAAAGCTAAACAAGGTGTTGAAGACCCTTTGGGGAAAAACCTTGCATCTTGAACATTCAGGTACACAATCCTTTGTTACAGAGCTTATCTATCAATTGTATACATCACATACAAAGTCAGGTCTCTTTACACTGAATACACAGCATATCAAAATATACCACATACTACACTCCTTTTGAATAATCTAAGAACTAACCTGACCCTGGCCCTGTAGACCACCTTGTTGTCTGAGTCCCCTATCAGGAGCACCGCCGTGTGGTTGGCTGACAGAGTGGTCCGCTCTGTGAGAGTTGCCGCATTCAGAAGGCCCACTGTCACCGTGAGCTCACAACTATGCTCACTATAGGAGGAGCTCTGTAACACATGTACAGGTGGGAATTACTTTCATAAACATTAGACTTTAGCCTTGGCCTATTCTCAGCTTGGTGCATTTGGGACTAAGACCAAGAATTTTGGATTTTGGCTGACAACTTTTGGAGAAAATGTTATAAAATTGGCCTGGACCACCAAATGGATTTTAAAATTTACAATCAACTATATTCCCAGTGTCCCTGTTGGTAAAGGTCCAATAAACTGAACAATTTATCAGACCAGATCTCCCTGAGGCCTTGACTAATCAGTGGCAGACCATACATTAACATACAAAAGCAGTTTCGTGATCTTGATAGGTAGAATTTACAAATAAAAAGGTATGCATATACTCTAAACACTCGGCACAAAGTGTATTCAGTCAGGCCTTCTTGAAGAAATACAATTTATTTCTCTGTAAAGATGTCAATTACGTACCTGATCGATACACAACTCATACTTTGGTAAGTGAGCCACAGCGTCCTTGACTTGGTTACCAAATGGTGGATGGCGGTTGACGATCTAAAAGATATAGAAAATAGATCTAACACATACTTATGACAATGAATTGATATAGAAAATAGACCAAACACATTCTTATGACAATGAATAGGTATAGAAAATAGACTTAATGCATACTTATAACAGTGAAAAGATCTCGACCAAGACCAAGTAATACCTGGTACATAAGTCAGATGTTTGAACAGTGAGAAAACCATGGAAAATCTCATATTTTCAATGTCCTTATCAATTCCTTGGCAGCTGGAAGTAATAATTATGTCAATGTTTAATGTATGTAATTTTCTTTTTGTTATTAAGCATCATGTCACTTCTTAAATTTTCAAAAAAAAAAGGCAATGTCTCACTGCTGAGTCTACACACTTCAGACTCAAGTGGGTAAGAGTAGTCCCCTTTGGATATTACATCAGATACTTAATGAGTGAATGAGTCCAGTTACAGACCAGTTCTATCTCCCTGGGGTTGGTCTCCTCCAGTTTTTGGAAGCTGGTCATTCCTGCATTCACCAACATGTTTGCAAGCTTGTCCCCTGAAAATTTGAAGGAAAAATTGATTGTGTAATCCCAAATCCCCAATACTAGGAAATCCTACAAACGTAGACGAAATGGTATCTCTAAAATTTGCAGGTGCCTTCTTGGAATGTCACCAAAGATGAATATAGTCTGTAAATGGGCCTATATTTATAACTCTTAGCATATGTATCAGTTCCTTCCATTCCCAAAGTTACTCCATGGTACAAAACAAATCTATTCCACTACCTTATGTTGACACATGACACAATCCTTCTCACAGTTACTACATAGTGCAGTTCCAGTCTATGCTGGTAAGTTGCCATGACATATCATGCACTCGATACCCTTCCTATTAGTTTTTATATAGTCGTTGCATGTCATTGCGAGTCATGGAGGGACCCTTCCCATTTACTATATAGTACAGTACAAACCTATGCCGGAGAGTTGTCGTGAGACGTGACGGGAACCTTCCCACAGTTTGGCTCGCAGACACTTGGCCAGTAACAGGGCGGAGAAAAGGCTCTTGTAGTGTGGCCGTGACCACATCACTTCCACCATACCTATAATGAGAGTATGTTTTTGAGTATTTTTTGTTCTTTAACATGGGCCAATCCTTGTGGGTTCTTTCCAGACTGCACAAAGTAATGTTTTTCAGCTTTCGTTGATAGGTTTTATAAGGTTATCTGGGAGAAACTTGTCACCACAATCCACATTTCAAACAGTGGCAAGGGATCTTTTATATTCATATCCAGCCTTCGATGGCCATGTTGGGGGCACAGAGTGAATACTTAGGTTACTAGTAATTAGAAAATATCACTCTACTGGAATTACATAATTTACAATAATAATTCATTACCATTACTGTAATCAGAGTACATCCACATATCTGTACTCACAATATATCATCATACTGTTAATCAGAATACATGAATTCATTATACCTGTAACCAAACAGAGTAGACTATGGTAAGTACCAGAATAAACTTGAGATTATTTACTGTATGCCTTAAGCAGTGATTGACAACATTGTGGAACCAAAATGAATTTAATCAAAGTTTGATACATACATTTGCTGATCCTTAGGGCAGAGCGTGAGATCTTTGTCATGTCCGAGGACAGTGCAAAGTCCTGGAGTGGGAGGCAGCCAAGGGTAGCTTGGATGAGGCTGGAGAGTAAATGGATGGCTTAACTGAATAACACCCGCAACAGCTTTAATTTATATTCACAAATGGTATCTCAAGATCAATAATTTCTATTCTAAATCAGATTCAATTAAGAGAGTTTAAAGACCTCTTGGTAGAACACTGAAATTTAGGATCCTTTAAAGGCTTTAACTTTTATCAAATTAGTTTCAAGGCCTCGCTTGGGTACCCAGATCATAGAAGTATATGTGCATGTTCTTTACTCACCAGTTGACCTTCATTTCGTTTGTCTTAATCTTTCCATCCATTGGAAACCTAATCAAGAATAAAGGCAACAATTAGATGAAAGGCGGCATTCCTTTACAGGGTAATACCGAGTCCCTTTTTACATAAGATAACAAGTTTCGTTTGGTAGCATTCAACCCCTGTAAATGGATCGGTTCTTACAATTCTTAAAATGCACTGACTTAATGAACTTTCTATCACATATATATGAATACTAACAGAAATAGTAGAATGCTTTCCCAAATGGCCAGGAACCTCAAAAACCTTATTTCCCTATCCTCTATATATATTGTACAAAAAAGGTTCAAATTTAAAACATTTTCATCTCGCTTTGTATACAAGTGTATCTAAAAGTTCACATATACAGTGAAAATGTTAGGGCCACACCATGCACACTGTTTGCATTTAAAGATAAAAGTAATTTTTTTCTTTTTCAGCTTTAAGCTTTGTTTCTTTGAAGTCTAAAATTCTAGGCAGACTTCTAGTTGACCTGATGGTAGTCCTGTTCTTGTCCTTGTTGAGTGTATTCAGGGTGCGCTTCTCATTGTTACGCAGCTGGATGTCTTTGAATTCCTCACTGCGGCACAGAACATTCAGCTGAATAAAGACAGAATTGACTACAAATTACAATTCTAAATTCAT
This sequence comes from Lepidonotus clava, assembly GCA_936440205.1. Taxonomy (NCBI): domain Eukaryota; kingdom Metazoa; phylum Annelida; class Polychaeta; order Phyllodocida; family Polynoidae; genus Lepidonotus; species Lepidonotus clava. The sequence continues at coordinate 55,125,872 of OW387137.1, forward strand.
CTCAAAACTTGAAACTGATATGGAATAGGTTTCAAAAGGTATCTTTATTGTTGCATGCACCAGACCAATTTACCAGTTAATGTAAGCCTACAACTAACAATACCATATCTGGGCTACCACCGCATTATGCGGACTGACAATTCTTTGAGATTTTTGTTTGTTTGTGGGGTTAGTTTAACGTCTGGCCAACCCTTTAATGTTCTTTTACCAGACTGCACAAGGTAAAGCTTTGCAGCTAGTTTTAAACCACATGGGTGGTGACCAAATCTATGGTATGATTTAGGAGAAATTCGCCACCGGGTCCGATACCATACTCTTTTCGAAGAGTGTCCCATAGAGAGGGCATCACACAGCCTTTGATGACCCTGTTGGGGACACAGGGTGCACCCTTTAGTCAGCTCTTAAGACAAGTAGGGGATACTGAGGGAACATTCTTCTCATGTAGCTCCCGCCCCAGTCCCTCATGGGGTATTGTTTGAGACCATGCAACAGCCAACACAGTCTCAGCCACTACTTGCACCAAGTCCATACACTTACCAGGTCATTGATGGACTCCTCCTCCCCCACGTCCTGAAGGCGTTTCATGGTCTCAAAGGCAATGCAGTATCGGGCCATCAGACGCCCAGTGTCTGTGGAGAGAACAATTTGGGAGTATCAGACATTATGGTGGAAAGGTTCACCTTTCCAAAGTTTTAATCAACAATATAAACTAGTCGTAATGTCAGTTCTGGAGCAGAAGCTTCCATGAGAGGCGAAATAAGTGTCTATGCCAAACATATTACATGTCTTATATATATATATATATATATATCTCCTTCACGGCCGATGAGCAGTGCATATTGGGGGTAGTACCTATTGATACGCCATACGTACCGCTCGTCGTTTTCACTATTTCAAACATATTTAGATCATTGTATCGGGTGATAAAATAAAGAAGAACCTTAGGGGTCGTCCTCGAGTGGCTGTACGTATTTATGGACTTGTTCTTATTATAATATGGGTGTGAAAAGGACTCAATGACTCAATATATCTATACATATATATATAGTATATAGTCTTTATATATAGTCTATATATATATATATATATGGATACATGACATTATATATATATATTATACACAAATATATATGTATGTATACACATCAGGTATTGTGCTGTCCCCAACATTTGTCTAACCTCCGCTGGACCAGGAGAGGTGATTAAGGTGTGGGAAGCACTATTGGTGCAACCCAGCCTGGCCCAGCCTGAGGAACTGCCGTACAATGTCCTTTAGGAGCTGGGCTGAGTGGTGCAGCTCCTAAACCTGGCGAACAATTTTTTGTTGTCAAACTTTCGATTACCATGCAAAAATATCAAACAAATGAGCAAAAATCAAAATGGACTATTCTTCCCTGATGCATTTCACATCATAAGGTCCATGTTTCATGTCACTATCATGTAGAGATTCTGAGAAAAATGGCCGGACAGCAACTTCAATAGCAAATATTTTAGGTAGCTGCTGGTTCCTGGCGATCTGTACTTTGTTCCTATTTCTTAAGGTAGCGTTGTCTGTGAACCAGCGCAGAAATGTCAATATGATTCGAGGATAGAGGCTTCGCCTCTAAACAAAGGGTTAGTGAAGTTTATCTCAAATGATTCTAAGGTGTTTATGTCAATATTTGGATTTATCTGTTAAATGCACCAAATATTTCATTAGAAGTACTTGCTTATTACAAAGGCTAACAGGTTTTTGCTCTAACTCCAGAATCTAGCTTCCCTGTCATTATCTAATCTGTGATGGGAAAATGGTCAGATTCCTACTGTATATTCACAAAGATAAGGTGAGTTGCAATTTCACTTCACAGCATTTTTAATAAAAAATTAATATTCAAGCAATTTGCTTTGAAATTTGCTGATGGCAAGGCCTAATAGGAATTCTAATTTTCATCATTTGTCTGTGGACGTCACAAGTCTGAGTATGATAGTGTTGTTTACCTGTTGGACGGAGACCGAAGCCGTCCTCATCCATGTGTACCAGGTTAACGCCAGCTAGCGCGTTAAGGTTTCGCAAACACAAATCTGACAAGGAAAACAGATTAGAAGATGTATACCCAAAGGTTTCAGGCAACTTTTAGTTGGCAAGATACCCATTAAAACAATGTTTGATTAATTTAGACACATATTTGCTAAATATTGCTTACTATGTGTACATAAAAAGGCAGTAGCTATGGATTTAAAATTGAATACTCAAATTAGGATCATCATTCTAGGAGTAGCAGAAATATGAAAACTTAATAATTTTATTCGTTAGGTATCTTCAACTCCTTAAATAGTCCTCAAATCTTTAAATACAGAATTCTGATCTTTTTATACAACCTCCACTTAAGGGCACTCTTTAAACACTTATTTCCACCTGGTTTCTCTTAAAGGTACAACAGGTTGGCACACCCGATTCAGAAGCCAAAAACTGTCCACCTTCTTGGCCAAGGTGATTTCATAACGTTATTTGAAAATACAGATCTTCTTACCTTGTAAGTTCTGCTCAATCTTCTCTTTGGCAACTCCCATGCTGAGTCCTGAATAATTTAGAATAAAATGATTTAATTCTTCTTCTTATTTTGCGTGATATGAGGCAAACTGTGTTCACTAAAAAAAAAGAATAATATCTTCTTCTTATGTATATGTCCAGAGACACAAACACATTGAAAGCTATATATGTCGACAGAAAAGGCTTTTGCGTTAGCTTCTTTTTATATGGTTTTAGAAGCAAACAGAAACAAAAATACAATTGGGAAAGGGGCACTTGATAATTATACCATAGAGGAATATGTGACCTATGAACTTGCTGAAGTAGTATTAAGTCACCTACCATAATGCTTGGGGTTTTTCATGATGCGGATGTAGAGGAAGGTCGACCTGAAGAATTTTATTTGAATTACTAATATTTCAAAATCAACAAAAGACTTTTTTCCTAATGAGACAGGGAACATTCATTATAGATGTTTTGTACAATTGACATGGACCGTTGCCTACCAGACACCGATAGCTTTGGTTTAGTATGACATCAATGCAGGATCAATAATTGGTGTGACAGTTTTTATCAGAATACTGGCCCAATATTACTACAGTATTGGCAAATTGAAGCTTGTAATACCAAGAAATTACTAAATGTAAAAGGGAATAATTCAAGAGTTATTGACTTGATTCAAATTACCTGATCCACTCGAGGGCGACGGACACGTCGCTGATGGTGGAGAGGACCACCTCTGCGTTCAGATGCTCCACCAGATTCTGGTGAAGGCTACAACCAAAAACAGGAAACCTTGCACATGGTTACAGGATGATTATTTTTCAATGACATCAATTTGGCATGTTACTTATAATCTGAGCAGATGCAGCTTTCTATTTCAGAAACAATTATTGGACCTTAAAAAATGTCCATTTCATCTGTGCTTTTAAGGGAAATTTCAGAATGTATTACATCATACAGGGAGTCAATGGAAACCCCCATCTGGCCCTAAAAGGGAATCCCCCATACAAATATTTGTTTTTGAAAAATTCATTAAAAGCTTATTATTTTCCTTTTGTTTTCTTTTGAAATATATTTGAAATGCTCAGGAGATGTTAAATACATACAGATTGGCAATCAACATATATTTTCTAAAGGAACCCTTTAAGATTTTAGACGCTGAACAGGCTGGTCACACAACTCCAATGACCAGACATTGTCAACAAATTGAAAACAGATAAAAAATAATCTACCTGCTTTCGATCAACTGTGTTCCATTCAGGAGGGATTCATATCTGTACTGAAAAGAGAATACAAATACAATGTATTCAAAGGAGGAAACATATTAGCTTTTGGTAATACTAATGAATGGTATTGTAGCATAGGATTATCATAAAGCCTGGCTAATACTTTGCTAACCTTGGTTGACGACCTGGTCATAATGACGGCAGTTGCTGTTGTATCGAACTGAAAACAGGAATGTGAATAGGGGTAAGGAAAGTTTGATTTTTGTGAAGAAAATTAGCACAAAAATTCCTGCTGTTCTGTCATTTTTCCCTTTTGGAAATCAAAATGTCTTGATTCCAGAAAATGTAAAAGGAGCTGTATATCTGTTATCTTACTCGAAAAACTAACTTGACATGGTCTTTAATAAATCATCCATGTTAAAGGAGAATATCAATATAATTGGAGTATGCTGAAAACCGGGATGCACAATTTTATGATTGGATTATATTGAATATGTTAATTTAATAATTCATCAATTTTATTAGTTGATTTGTTCAAAATCCATGATTTGGGTGACGGACTAAAATAATGAACCACCCACCTGGGGCCGGCCAGCTCGGCCAATCATCTGCAGCACTGCAGTCTCTGTGTACTCCTCGTACCGACCGAGCACGTAATGCTGCGTAGACTTGACCACCACTAAATGGGCAGGCAGGTTCACGCCCATGGCAAGGGTGCTTGTTGCCACTGAAAAAGAACCAGGTTAGGATGCAGATATCCAGTAGTCAATGTTTTGCTTCCTTCTTCCTTATAAATGGTTGCATGCATACTTTATTTTTAAATTAATATCAGTAATACCATTCAAGTTTTACGATAATTTACATACGTATAGCAAATTCTAGTGCGCTATGATATGTTTTTTCTTGAATTATCTCTTTAACTGGCATTATCAAGAGCTAAAGGAATCATATAATGCTACTAACTGAGAACGGGCAGTTCCCCCGCAGTGAAGGCGGCCTCTATGGTCTTCCGGTCCTGGTGGTCAAGTCCTGCATGGTGGAAACCCACACCGTGCAGCACCACATCTGAACAAGGAACCATAAATAAAGCTTTCTCAACAAGGTTTTCAGTTCATAGTATGTCCTTATAATACTTTACCAAGATCCTTGGGCGCAGCCTGTCTTTTGAATTAAAGCGGGTTCTATAAAGCAGCGAGGGGATTCAATGTATATTGCAGTGGTTTCCATTCCTCATTTTCCCATTGTTTGTCACATTTTACTTAATTTTTGGGAAATCAAAGGGCGTTCCCAACACCCAGGAACCCCCCCCCCCCCCCCCCTGGCCACGCGGCTGCCATATCCACTCAGGCCTCACCAAATCCAGCATTCTTGGTGTCCTGTCCACCACCCTTAAGGCCCACGACACCGTGACAGGACACCCTAAAAATTATAGCCCAATATCAAGTCCAGCATAAAGATGTACATGCTTAGTTAGTTTGCCCCTAACTGATCTTAGAATGGATTGTTGACTTGTTACCTGTTGCAAACAGTATATTTTACAAACACCATGGTAAGCCTTAAAGTAAAAGAAAAATATTATTCAGATGTAAGAAAACAATAAAACTGACCCACCCCTGAGTTTGGAGTCCCTGAGTGAGTTGGCCACCTGCAGTAGGCGCGTCTTGTGTTGGGCGCTCATCACAAAGCGGGCCTCCTTCACCACAGTGGTCGCCGCCTGCTGCACACCCTTACGGGTGGCACAGAACTGGAACATATAGGGCAAACAATGGCATACATGTCTATCTTATTTCATGCTACAGCTGGTGAAGTCACCAGTCATTATGCCGAATGCGGCACACCCTTACGGGGGCACAGAACTGAACCATATAGTGCAAATAATGACATGCACGTCTATCTTGCTTTATACTAAAGTTGGAATTATCTCTGTTCTGACCTTTACCTGATGCAACTGTTTCCCTAGCTTAGACAAAAAAACTGCACTTACAAATATACCAAAGTGCCTGATATCATATCTAAGCATAAGCTGAAAAACTGAAAATTTAAAACACTTAAAAACTGTAAAGGCATCTGACTATGCCTCCAGTTGATGCATTGATATTTTACAGGTTGAGAAAAAATTTGCCATTTACTAAGTTTGCAAAATGCCATTTAACAAAATTGTTATGCTTTCCTGGGGGATTGGGAATTTGTAAATTGTTTGTTTGTTTCTTGGGTTAGTTTAACATACAGCCAACCCTTCTGGGTTCTTTTACCAGACTGCACAAGGTAAAGCTTTGCAGCTAGTTTTACGTCACATGGGCGGTGATCGTATCTATGAGATGAGGTGCCTATTTGTAGCAGTGGGACCCAGTAAAAGGAACTCTGGACTGGTCAAACCATGTTTCTTTTAACTGATGGTCCATAGAAAAGAAATATATCAAAATGAAACGGTTCCCCAGGCTTACCACCAGTGCGGGTTTGTTGTCGGAGTAGGTGTCGATGATGGCGGCCAGTTTGTAGTTCAGGGAGAGGTCAAAGCGGAACTCAGACTGTGAGTCGGAGCAGGGGAAGCCCAGGACCACTTTACGGAGTCGCACTGGACGATGACTCTCATCTAACCTGGACAGAGGGAACTTTAATTGGTGACTGAAGATTATGTAGCAGAATTGAGACGCCCTGGGCCCAATAGCTGACAATTTCACATCAGGGCCAACAATTTTCCGATTTAAACTTGAATATAAGGCCTTCAGCCCAGATGGCCAACACCCTAGAAAGTTAGTTTCTACCACTGTAGAATGTGAAATGATAATAACAAAGCAAGAACTGAAGTTGTTGGTATCATGTAAAATGACTGAAATAAAACATGAATAGTATTATAGGCTGTAAACACAGGAGCTGATGAGGATAAGATACACCTAACTAAGGAGGAAGTACTGCACAGTAGAACTACTGAACCATTTCAATAACAAATGTCTATGAAATTTTGAAACTTTCATAAGATGGTTCTAAAAGCTGGTAAGTATTAACATCAATCCATTAGCCATTGTGCAATGCTGCGGATGAAGTTTTTTTTTCAGCATCAGAGACTGATTTGATAAAAAATCAAGTTTCAACCCCGTTCAATCCTAAAATCAAAGAAAGGTTCTCCATAGATATTGATACAATAGTCACCAAAAAAGTTACAATGTTGAACTTACTTATGGCATGCTGCTGTCATTTTGTCCATGCTCAGCCACTCACCAACCTGCAACATGGAAAACAAAAAAGATGTGATCACGTCGCTAAACTCTGCAGTCGATCAAAAGTCTTCTCTACTTTCGAGAGACCCACCATTGTCATGATAACCACAATATCAGGTAAACTGCATTAACGTATTCAGGGTATAGAAAAAACAATTAAAAAAAACATTAGGAATATTCTAAGGCTGTTATACCAATTAGCAAGACTGAGTTGCTTAGAAATGCATAAATATTCATGACAAAGGTGCTATTTGTTACTCCTTTATTGGTATAACCATCAAAATTAATGTATAATTATGTACATGAATTTAAAAGAAACAAATGCGTTCCGCTTCTGCAAGGCTAACCCCGGCCTCCTGCGTTGAAGACCACCACTGGTGGGGTTGTGAGAGGGGCTCCAGTTCGGGAATGGAAGGTCATTTTGCTGGGTGCTGGTGGTCTGCCTTTTTCTTTCATAGGGACATGTATGAGTTGAAATACCAGCATTTATCTCAACTGGCACTGGAGCTGTGGATCTGGCTCACTCTGTATCCAGTGGTGGCTAGTATTCAACAGGTAGGGCTTGGCTAAAGATTGGAGACAGTGCCCTTTTAATAGAGGGATGGTAACAAAAACAAGATAATTCTACACTCTTCCATTTTTGCTGGAGGTCTAGGAACTACTCACATCCACAGCATTAGGGATGGTGGCGGAGACTGCCATGAAGCGGATGTGCTGCTGTCGTCCCCCGTCAGCCTTCCTTACCGCGTTGACAGTCTTCATCCGGCTGACTACGGCCTCCATGGTGGCACCCCGCGATGTGTCATTTAATAAGTGCACCTGGTAAGTAAAAGGCAGATGTGAAGTGAACTACAATTTTTTTTTGTCTACGTAAGACAGATCAACGGATTTCAATCAAGTAACATGTATACTACCCTCATTCAGGGTGCCCACGATTTTTCAAAAAGTAATTTAAGACCATTTTAAGACTTACTTAAGACCTAAGTTTGGCAAATTTAAGACCAATTTGCCAAACATAAAATGCACGACCTTTTCAGGTTTTTTGAGACTTTCTTGGGCACACTGTCATTATTTCTTGGGGTATCATACTTGTTTTCATTAACATGTTATAGATTTTGTGCAAATGTGGTCATTACCAGTATATCCCAAAAACCACCGGACATCCCCGCAGATTTTCACCAATGTCCGATGTTTTATCCTTTAACACTGAACACTTTTGTCCGACGAAATTTTCAAACCTTTCCCCCAAAAATGTCATATTTTATCATTAATTTTTGCAGAATTCTTCTATATATTTCCTTTGATTATGACATGTCCGGTATAACCAAGAAATGTCCGATGTAATCCTTTTAAATCTCGGACAATTTGTCCGCCTTTTCAAAAAGTTTTTGGGACACACCGGATTACCTTATGATCACAAAAATGAAACAAAAATGGTAAATTTGGACTGCATGACATGATTTAATGTAAATATAGCTAAATTATTTGTTCTAGCTACTGCGAATAGTAATAGGAGATGGTTTTAAATTGATCATTAAAATGAGCTAGCCTAGTCCCTTTTTGGGTATTGTCATGTCATCTGCACAATGTCCAAAGATATTGCAGGACCTGGTGAGTGAAGGGCAACTGGGCAAGCTACAGTTTGGTATATGGAAAACTGACCTCATCGATGAGAAAAAGGCGGACAGTCTGAACCAGAGACTTGTTGTCTCTCCAGCGTCGTGTCATACTGTCCCACTTCTCCTGAAAACAGAGAATTTGAAAACATGAGAACTACCATTCTTACTTTCATCATCCCATTTTTCTTTTCGTCCCAATCAAAAGACATCAAAGATTCCACTCCTGACTTGAATTAGCGTAAAACTAACAACACCTTGGTATCTCTTGAAAGTAGTTCAGTCACTTTAATTAAGTGACGGTTAAAAGACTCTGCTCCTCTATTCTGGTAAGCAAGTACCTTTGTTTGGTTTCCAAAATTTGTGTGGAGTCTTTGGACATACAGCAGTTAAAGGGTCTAAGGATATATTATTAAAGCTTTAACTAAAAAACAACCGAAATAACCAAGCTTTATATCACAAATATGTACCGAGTTTTAGGATCATTGTTTGTATAACCATACCAAAAAAACATAATGTAACATTTTGTGCATGAAAATAGACATAAATACTGGTAAGGCAGAGTTCTTAATGAAATATCTAGCTATAAAAGTCTTAGGGATCAAGATCACATTATTATTATTACATATTTATTACACTGCATCTTTATGAGATTCCTTGGGACGCCATAGCCTCAGCCGGATCGATTTGTTGTACTATTTTTTTGGGATTACTTTTACCAAAAAGATTCAACAGATTCCAGGCTGGATGTCCCATATTGCGCTTTGTCGCTCGTGCGACCAGCGTCACGCTGCCCCTAGAGGAAAAAAATGCTGGATGATTGCTGAGAATATGAGCGACAAGCAAGGAGAGGCGCAGAAGCTAGACGCTGCCACTGGTGGTACCGAGGAGGATTTAACACAAAAACAAGATGTTAACCTACCTGAATCGGATTTATCTGACGAGGAACCTTGTGGCGACCAGGTGGAGGAGGGCGACAAGCTATTTCGCCGATTCGTGAAGAATCAGGAACGCCAAACTTCAACCATGCAATCCATGATGGCGGCTCTAACAACACAGATGTCTGCCTTGTCGCACAGGGTCAAGCGGCAGGAGCGACACGCTAAGTTGGACAAGGTGGATTCGGATACTGATACCGCTTCTGATTCCGATGACAGCACAGGGTCGGAAACTCCAAGGGCGACTAGTAAATCCGGTGTTAAGCCTCTCAGGCCTAAAGGATCGAAACATCGTTTCAGCCTGCGTCCCTACCTCAAGCATGGAGAAAAGCGACCGTTGTCCTTTGCTGCCTTGGTGAGTGCGCTTGTCGCACTGATCCTGGCTGCTTTCACTGCTGGAGTTAATATCTCTGGTATGTTGGACCACCTTCGATTCCTGAGCGACAAGGCAGCAACCAAGGTCTATGGAACTGAGGCCTTGATCAACTACGATGCAGAGGTCCGCCAGCAGGCTGATCTGATGGGGAGAAAGGCCTTCAAGTATGGAGTAACCGAGTCGATCCACAAGCATCTAGGTGTCGAGGCGACGATGGGATCTGCAAAGGCCAAAGTCAAGACGAAGCAAGCTGGGGCGACTAGTACAAGCGACAAGAAAGCAGGTGCGTGTTGGTATTTCAACTATAAATACTGCAATAACCGTCGCTGTCAGAAACTCCACGTCTGTTATCTGTGCCAGGGAGACGACCATCGCCAAGATAAGTGTTCTAATGTGAAGAAACAAAGCAAAGACTGACTATATGATACCAGGATTCATGCCAATGTCCAATACAATATTACTTCTGGAGTAAACTGTGCGTCTAGTACGTGCGACAAGGAAACCGCTTTTGAAAGCGCAGAAGGAGTTGGACTCCCGAGTGGGTGTATGCCAAATATGGATTATCATAATTTTGATTTGAGCCTCCCCCCGGTTGAAAATACTGCTGGAACTCACCATGATATCAATATGTTCACCACTAAACTGATTCATGATGTCCATTTTGATCCTGGAATTACTGAAATAGGTGAAAAAGCAAATTGTGTCCGCCTTGTCGGAAAACCGGAACTGACAGTCTCCCATGTTGATCATACGGACTCACGGGTCAAAGGTCAAGGTCATTTTGGTGTAAATTCATTCCTTGTGGATAAAAATGATTTAGCCGATGAATCTTGTCAATCAAATATTGCTGATAATTCTTGTAGTAAAAACTTAATTATTTTAAGTTTTTTCAAAGAGTTGTTATCAAAAAACATGTCCGATATTTACTGCGGACCTGCTTCTCTTCCGGTTACTTTTGTCAACATGGCGCCCGATGTGGTGCGAGTGACTTTCTCCTCGACAGGTGACTTTATTGAGGTTAATAAGGATTGTGCTGATAATTCTTGTGGTTGTATACATTATATAGGCCTTGTACAATCTCAACTCATGCCCTGTCGTGCAGCTTATTCTTGTTTTCTTCGAAAATCAGAGTTATGTGTCAGTGATATTTATGTTTTGGCTGGCCTATACTACGGGTTTCCGATCATTGATGATGACAATGTTGAATTTTACTCGTGTGACAATTATTCGAGTATTTTGCAAGAGGATGCTAGGGTCAAAATGGATTCTTTATTGATTTCTGAAATTTCAGAAGGAAAAATTGTCCCGGCATTTACTGATACTCATTGTTCACATGCCTTGGGCGCTATTTCAAAATCGGTTAATGTAGTTAAATCCTTGGAATGGAACATGTTCAGAATAAATGTTGACTGATCGGTATGCCTGAGAAATGTCAACCACAGCCATATAGTCATTGGGCTGTAACATTTCAACAACATTATCAATGTTTTTGTAAGAAAATGTTTGACAAATATGAGACATATTGTTATTAATACTCTTGCCAAGAGGACGCTTGCAATCAGTGATAGGTCGAAGTTTTCCATCCGATTTTGAAATAGCGCCCAAGGCATGTGAACAATGAGTATCAGTAAATGCCGGGACAATTTTTCCTTCTGAAATTTCAGAAATCAATAAAGAATCCATTTTGACCCTAGCATCCTCTTGCAAAATACTCGAATAATTGTCACACGAGTAAAATTCAACATTGTCATCATCAATGATCGGAAACCCGTAGTATAGGCCAGCCAAAACATAAATATCACTGACACATAACTCTGATTTTCGAAGAAAACAAGAATAAGCTGCACGACAGGGCATGAGTTGAGATTGTACAAGGCCTATATAATGTATACAACCACAAGAATTATCAGCACAATCCTTATTCACCTCAATAAAGTCACCTGTCGAGGAGAAAGTCACTCGCACCACATCGGGCGCCATGTTGACAAAAGTAACCGGAAGAGAAGCAGGTCCGCAGTAAATATCGGACATGTTTTTTGATAACAACTCTTTGAAAAAACTTAAAATAATTAAGTTTTTACTACAAGAATTATCAGCAATATTTGATTGACAAGATTCATCGGCTAAATCATTTTTATCCACAAGGAATGAATTTACACCAAAATGACCTTGACCTTTGACCCGTGAGTCCGTATGATCAACATGGGAGACTGTCAGTTCCGGTTTTCCGACAAGGCGGACACAATTTGCTTTTTCACCTATTTCAGTAATTCCAGGATCAAAATGGACATCATGAATCAGTTTAGTGGTGAACATATTGATATCATGGTGAGTTCCAGCAGTATTTTCAACCGGGGGGAGGCTCAAATCAAAATTATGATAATCCATATTTGGCATACACCCACTCGGGAGTCCAACTCCTTCTGCGCTTTCAAAAGCGGTTTCCTTGTCGCACGTACTAGACGCACAGTTTACTCCAGAAGTAATATTGTATTGGACATTGGCATGAATCCTGGTATCATATAGTCAGTCTTTGCTTTGTTTCTTCACATCAGGACACTTATCTTGGCGATGGTCGTCTCCCTGGCACAGATAACAGACGTGGAGTTTCTGACAGCGACGGTTATTGCAGTATTTATAGTTGAAATACCAACACGCACCTGCTTTCTTGTCGCTTGTACTAGTCGCCCCAGCTTGCTTCGTCTTGACTTTGGCCTTTGCAGATCCCATCGTCGCCTCGACACCTAGATGCTTGTGGATCGACTCGGTTACTCCATACTTGAAGGCCTTTCTCCCCATCAGATCAGCCTGCTGGCGGACCTCTGCATCGTAGTTGATCAAGGCCTCAGTTCCATAGACCTTGGTTGCTGCCTTGTCGCTCAGGAATCGAAGGTGGTCCAACATACCAGAGATATTAACTCCAGCAGTGAAAGCAGCCAGGATCAGTGCGACAAGCGCACTCACCAAGGCAGCAAAGGACAACGGTCGCTTTTCTCCATGCTTGAGGTAGGGACGCAGGCTGAAACGATGTTTCGATCCTTTAGGCCTGAGAGGCTTAACACCGGATTTACTAGTCGCCCTTGGAGTTTCCGACCCTGTGCTGTCATCGGAATCAGAAGCGGTATCAGTATCCGAATCCACCTTGTCCAACTTAGCGTGTCGCTCCTGCCGCTTGACCCTGTGCGACAAGGCAGACATCTGTGTTGTTAGAGCCGCCATCATGGATTGCATGGTTGAAGTTTGGCGTTCCTGATTCTTCACGAATCGGCGAAATAGCTTGTCGCCCTCCTCCACCTGGTCGCCACAAGGTTCCTCGTCAGATAAATCCGATTCAGGTAGGTTAACATCTTGTTTTTGTGTTAAATCCTCCTCGGTACCACCAGTGGCAGCGTCTAGCTTCTGCGCCTCTCCTTGCTTGTCGCTCATATTCTCAGCAATCATCCAGCATTTTTTTCCTCTAGGGGCAGCGTGACGCTGGTCGCACGAGCGACAAAGCGCAATATGGGACATCCAGCCTGGAATCTGTTGAATCTTTTTGGTAAAAGTAATCCCAAAAAAATAGTACAACAAATCGATCCGGCTGAGGCTATGGCGTCCCAAGCATATTTATTACACTGCATCTAAGCCTCAGTATAGATACTTACTTACTTGCGGACGTCAGTCATGCCGATACCACCCAAAGACGATTGCTTTTGGAAAACAATTGGATCCAATGTCTCCGCACTCAAATTCCACGAGGCCTGAATTCATTAGACAGCGCCTATTAGACATTTAGCAATGTCCAACACTCACCGATTATACCTTGTTATACCCACTCGTCAAATCTGGATACATCACCGTATCATTTCATCACTAACAGGTATTCGGTCAGTAACTGGGGGAAGTCGACATGCCTTCCACCGACACAGGAGAGAAACTACAGACCCTTAAAACACGCTGCCTCCCACCATCAACCACCTTCACTTTCACCTTAGATACCCGCCACACGTCACTCCGTTGACCATAAGGACTATCTAAGATCCCTAAAAAGTGGACACCGCACACACAAAAACGGCCTGATGAGGTATTGCACCGAAACCGTACCAATGACCCACCCGGCACCACCCCCCCAAATCTTTGGGGGTGGAAATGAAGACCAACCACCCATAGTGGTTGGAAATTCAACGGGACAATAATCATAAAACAAAATCATTTCAACTCTCACTGTGGTGTTAGCCATAACAGTAAGGTCGACTTATCCAAACACTAGGGGGCACCACCAACAACAAACCCCACAATTTGGGATTGTCCACCTCTTACTCAGGCTTCACCCCCACTGAGAACAACCAATCAGCATCCAGTATGCTAATGAGGCACTAGGGTCTGTGTGGTAACTTTGGATCAATACATCCATTGTTGCGGTAGCCGTCGTGTAGGACAGACCCCCACGTCTACAATAAGATACTTACTGGTGTGGTGAGGATGACATGGACGGCCTGGAGGTCGTAATAATCGTCAAGCTCGGTGTCACCAGTCAACTCCTTACAGAGTAGACCGAGTGGTCCCAGTCGGGTCTGCCAATCCTCCGTCCGCTCCGTGCACAGAGCCTTGATCGGGGCCACTGTGGATAGATACTGAGTTGTTAATACCATTTTCCATCTAATTTTTATCATTTTCTGTACATTTCTTTACACATCATTGGTGATCCTTGACTGAGAAGAAAGCCCACACTCAAACTAAAGAAAAACTGTTTCCTGAACAGAGGACTGCTATTTGATTAACTGGGTCTAGAATCTAAAGAAATGTTTGTTTCCTATTTGGGAAAACTGTTTGTTTGGAATTTTTCATTTTTCATGAAAACAAAAACGTATTGCACTACATCAAACCTAACTCTAGAAGTAGCGAACTTGGACAATAATATTTATCATTGAATAATCATTGTGTTAAATCAACATGGCTCAAATTGGTTATTAAATTGAAATAAGTATGAAAGTAATGCAGGGGTGGACTAATTTTCATTCCTATTCCGATTACATATGAACCATCAAGTTTTGTTATGATCAAAATTGAGTACTGAAGTGGATTCTTGTTTTGCTATTAAAGTGGAATGCCTAAAGAACTTAGCATGACCCAAAACGTCTAACACATATGTGATTTTGCAAACAATCTCTGAATGTACACTTTTTTTTTAAATATTGGGTGTCACAGTGAGAATTTATCACTTACTGTAGACAACTTTATTATTGGAGTCGGGTCCTCCGTGCACCATCAAAAGGCGTAGAATGGCCAGCTCAAAGAGCACGGTCTTTCCCGAACCAGTCGGGGCACTCACCACCACCGGCCGGTCTGAGTACAGCACCTGAGTTTACAATCAAAAGGCATGAAATGTTCAATATATAGGAAAATAAAGCCTACCTTTATTCATGGGAAAGAGATTCATTTGCGAAGGAAGAAACGAAAAGCAGTAAAAAAGCAATGGTTTTACTTTTTTGGACAAAATTGATTTTCAATATAATATGTCAAGCTACCATTGAATGGTACCATGCATTTCACTTGAATATATCTCTATGTTATTCCTAATATTCATTTCAGTACAAATATTCTGCACAGCAAATTTTATTTTGATAGCAAACGCACCTTTTATGGCTTGGCTAAAGGCTATGGATTCTTACTTACATCGTCCAGGGCTTTGGACTGGACGGCGTTGAAGTAGGGGAAGGGGAAGACCGCCTGGTACTCCTCTGCTGGGGGTGGGTCAAGGGAATCCCAAGCAAAAATATGACAATATAATAACTTTGCATCAACGTTCTATTTAGTTCTGCTTTGGTTCTTGTTACATTATTTTGATGGCACCCAAAAACTTCTTTAAAATCTAATGTTGCGATGTTGCACTGTAATGTAATTGTGACGTTCTTCCACATTATTATAGCATTCTTTATAAGTTAGGTAACAGCTCAACCAAAATATAATGCTATTATAACGTTCTTTTTTTAAAAGTCATAACTCTACCTAAAATAACGTTATTGTTACGTGGCAATTGGGCAGGTTTCAGGCTAACCTACAGTCACAGAACATTCTTGTTTCGCTGCTGCTTTTCTGGGAATCCCATCTACATGTATCATAATCATTTCAACTTCCTATTCCTTAAATGTATCTCGCCTATAGTATTAAAAGCCCCATTGATTTCATTCCTTTTGGGCCATTTTTCAGAGATCATGGGTCATCGAAGAAATTATAAATATTTTTTTCTGACATCTCCAGTATGGGATTGGGAATGGTTTACCAAAGTTCCAAAGTTAATCCAGTGCAGGGATAAAATTTCCGATGCAGGAATCTCAGATCTCACATGCCTAGGTATATTCCTGTATATTCACCTTATACAAGTATAATCCCTGTGAAGACTGCAACAAGTCGAAACTGGGAGATTCACCAACTTTTAGATCTTTAATGAAAAAAGGGGGAACTGTCTTAGTCTTTTTACTCATGTCTGAAAGCTGGGATATCTTAAGCGACCATTATTTACTACTCGTTGGTGACTACCCGGTGAATTCGTGAAGGTAAACCGCCGCGGAGGTGGAGGTTATGCTATATAACCTCCGAGGCGTCAGCCGAGGAGGTTATTTAGCATAAACTCCACCTCCAAGGCGGTTTACAAGCTTATACTACGTCCCATAACCCCAAGATGCATACTTCAAGGTAATAGGGGCCTCTGTTGGTTGTTAAATATCATATTTATATCAATATATATATACTTATATATACTGATATATAGGCCTATATAATGTTTAGTTGCTAAAGTGAATAGGAGAAGGTGATCCTGACCAGCCGCCTTTGTAGGCTAGTGGTCAAGGTGCCTACTTCACATGCGGGAGGTCCTGGGTTCGATCCTTGCTAGGGCTGTTCTTTTTTCTACATCATGTGTTTCATTGATTTTTATTATATTTAAATTCACCATAAGCATTTTACATTTACAGGTTTTATTCAATTATATTAAGATTAAGCCCTTCCTATATTTTATTTCATAAAAACTTTTTTTTTAAACTGTACCTCAACCATTTATCCTGTCTATCCGCTATGAGGAGACATGCCCTGCTATAACAGCTGACGAAATAGGATAGTGGTTAGCCTTTGTGACTTCAAATTCTAAGGTCCCCAGTTCGATCCCAGGCTGTCATTGACTTAAACTAAATCTTTTCAAAAATTAAAATGAGTAGCAAAAAAATCAAAGACTGTGGCTATTTCTCAAATTAACCTCCTCCGGAGGTTATCTGGATAACCTCCTCCGGAGGTTTACCAAATAAACCTCCTGAGCATGGGTATATGCATTCAAAAGAGTAGGTTACGCTGAGAAACCTACTAAGAGAACAATAGGCATGTGGACTGGGAGGAGTATAAAATATAGAAACCCTTTCCTTTCCACCAATTCTCTGCAAGGATACGTAGTTCTGCGACAGGGCGAAGTTTCAGGATTCCTTGGTGAGAACCTCCTGGGGTTGCTCCTATGATAAATTAGGTAAACTCTTGTTAAATGTCGGAAAAATAATAGCTAAAATACTGAATTCTAAACCTCTATAAAATTCTATTATCTGCATTCAAACAAAAAGTAACTATAATAAAAGATTGATGCTCTCTTGTGAAAGGCTATTTTCCAGAAACCTTTCAAACTTGTGTGTGCCAATCACCGAACCCGCTTCAATTTTCTAGGTGTGTTCAAGGATTCCCAGGAATGTAGGTTTGGGTCATTGAAAATGTCGGAAATAGCATTAAGAAAATCTGAGTATATGTTTAAATGTTGTAAAATATGAATGTGTACTACATATCAAATTTTGAAATATATTTTTTGGGAAGTTGAGGAAAAGAAATTGGAAATCCGACAAAAATCTTAAACTCAAATCCCTGAAGGATGCTGTCCAACCACAACCAGAGAAATAATAGTTATATGATATAATAATAATGATAATTATAACAATACAGACCGGTGGCAGATTTAGAGGGGCGCAGAGAGAACACACCCCCTATTTTTGCCAAACATTAAAAATTCTAGGACCCAGAGGGTGTGGCAGAAAATCTTTCAATAGGGCGCCCCCCTTTTAAAAATCTCTGGATCCGCCCCTGCAACTTACCCGCTAGGTCGAGACATTGCGGGGTGGCAGACTGTGACCTGGGGGTAAACGTTCGTCTCCCTGCTGCCCCACTCGGCGCCTGGCCAGGTGTGCGCTGTGAGAACAGCGGTCTCCTGTTTTTGTGACAAAATGATTTAAATGATTACTCTTTAAGAATTTAAAAAAAGAGATAACTTTATTTTCATCTTTTTATATACCATAGTGTATCGCCTAATTCTGATATTTTCTTTGGAATGATAAATCATAAATATATACTTTTTCTTTTTAAAAAAAAACCTGTCAAGTGGTCACTTTGAATGCGAATCTGAGCATGTCTTCGCCACGTCTTACACATCTAATATATTTTCTTTCTTTCCTTTATATTTTTTCTGGAAACTTGCGGTATAAGCTATGGTAGACCTTAACAAATAAGAATTTATCATGAATTTTCTGCGGGCATTATCCTTGGCAGGTTCCATTGATTTTTTTGAAAAACACTTTAAGACCAGAGGTTACTCTCAGTAGAGGCGACTCCTGGTAGGATTCCCTAGGACATTTTATCATGCATAGATACCTAAATGGTTGTGATGGGGGAACGACGCCAACACGGACACTTTGAGACCCCCTCTGTGACAGCGACTGACTCGGGGGTGAAACATCTGAAATGAATAATTGAAAATAAAAAAGACGTTACAAAGCCTGATATCTAGAAAATGCTTACTAATATAACACTTTCCCTTTTTTCATTATTATAGGGGTTTAGGAAGAGCAACAATGCCGTCTGTAGGTCTGAGGTTTGAGGTTGAATCCTTGACGATCAATTTGAGATGGAAAATGTTGGTTCCTTTCAGCATATCTGATATGTCTATGCTTTCAGAATATAGGTGCCTATGTTTATTATAAGGCACCAGGATGTCAGAGTTGGCAAAAACTAATAGCAATTTCCCTGAAAGGTCAGCGAGTTTTATCAAAGTTTTATATCTGGGTATAAGTTATATATGTTATGCATAGTAGATATTTCACTTTCTAACCTTTGATGTAGCTATGCGCAGTGTTACCCGGTGCGGCTTGTCCCCCAGGTCGCCCGATGTTGGCAGAGTTGTTTTGTGTCGGTTCGTGAGCGGTATTCTTGGTAAAGGCTTGTGTGAGGAAGAGGTCATCGAGCGAAGAAGGTGGAGCTGGCACAGCTTTGACTCCAATGCTAGAACACATTAAAAAAATAGTACTTTGTTAGAATACTAAGATCAAAAATAACATTCACTCAATCTAGATTATGCCCATTCAGCTGAGATCTACATTAAAAACAATAAAACTTTATCATGTAAATCATAAATAATGAAATGTGTCTGGTTTTTGAACTCCTATTAGGCAGTGGTCTATACTAACTTTTCAGGGTGTTGCATGTTGGCCAAAGAACATAGTATGCATGCCTAAATGAGAAAATTTGTCTGTCATCCGTGCTGATTTGAATGGGTTTTCCCAAAAAATTGTTGATCATGATCCAAAATTATTGGCCAATGGCCAATGGGGCGCCGTTAGTTTCGAACACTGCCTATCATATATTTCACTGACTCATTCCACCGATCAGATTTACTTTGGTGTCAAAATGAGTCCCACAGTAGACGACTCGAGAGCTTGCCCAAAATTAAAGTTTGCACTACAACGACAATAATATAGACCAAGTTATCATCATTATTTTTTGTATTAATGTTAATGTTAGTCAGTACATTGCTGCAGGCAGGTGGGCGTAGGTAGCATGAACCATGACTTTCTTTAACGTTATGGGGCCAATTTTTTTATATTAAAAATCTATATATTTTCTTTTCATTTCTGAATCAATATTCAGGGTCTTCCAGATCATCAAGTTTACGACAGTGGTGAAAAATGTGTTAAAATTTCTCCCTACCATGGATAGCAAATTTCATAAGTTTTTCCTGCAGGTTAGCCTAGAACAGGATGCATGCTGGGTAATATGTCGACAAACCTCAAGATTTTAGCATAGGAATTTTCATGAATTATGCTACTATTTGGATATTAGCATTGGATAAAACTAGCTGTCATTATTTTTTAAATCAGTACCCTTATACATTCATATTTCCTGAGTTATTTGAAAATTTATTCATTATAGATGGATAAATTGCAATTATTTGTACATTTTCTATAGTTTTTCTAGGGGTTTTGTCGACAAAATTGGGCCAAATTAACCTGCAGGTTCCTTAAATGCTGAATATCAGCTATCCGTGGTAGGAAGAATTAAATCATTCCTTCACTGAAAGACTTATAGATTCTATTGATTTGCAATTTAAATTCGAATCTGTTATTACAATAAGCCCATCCCACATAGGGTATTTCCAGGGTTAGACAAGGGTCAGACAAAATTCACATATAAAGCATCCTTGTCTCCTAGAGTTAGTGTTACTGAATTAAGCAAGAACTATATGATTTCTAAAATTTTACCAACTGACAGATTTGCAGGTTTGCCAGCCAATCAAAATGCTGTATTTCAGGGAAAATAGGGTCGGACATTATATGATGGGCTGACAAGCTTTAACATTGGTCCCTATGGGGAAAAGTCAAAAATGTAAGGTCACATTTAGGGAATTTTAGGAGCAATCTGACTAGCAAATTGCTTTGGGTAATTTTGTATTGTGCAAGTCTCTTCAGGGAATAAGTTCAGAAGCAATCTTGTTAAAGGGAGCAAAAACCAATATAACTGACAAAATTTTCAGAACTCAGGTAAGTATACAAATATGTTATATGAGTCCAGTTAAAGTCAGTGGTAAAGTATTAGCTGCGAAAACTAGCTCAAACTGAAGTAGAATGCCACAAGAGATGGTAATATTTGCATTTGTTTGTAAACAAACCCTATTTTTGCGGATCCACATTAATTGATTTGAGCAAAGAAAACATGTTTTTAATGATTTTTTACCGTATTTCATGGTTTAGATTTTAAAATGGGCCAGGAATAGGCTCAATGAATGGATTTCCATGGTTATTTGAGTTTGGAAAATTTCATCGAATTTATTGGTTTTGGCTCCCTTTAATATTTCGTGGTAAACTTCATTGTTGGTATAAACTGGGATGGGCTTATTCTGGATTTCAACAGGTAGATTATTCCACAAGATTGTCCCTTTATAAAATGGACTAGTTTCATTTACTAACTGTTACCATTATATTTTTCATTTTTGAAAATATGCTTTGCAGCTCTCCTTGTCTGTCTTATACGCCGCAAGCGGGTTCAACTCTCCTGTTCGGGAGGTACCGGAAGTTGGTAACGGATTCTGTTTTGCTCACTCGCATAAGACGTCTCGTCGTTGACGCGCAGAGGAGAATCGTCCCCCTCCCGAACAGGAGAGTTGAACCCGCTTGCGGTGTATATTACAGTTCATTACATTCAGATACAATTACTGTCATTAAACATCAAATTCAAAAGTAGTTTGTCTCCATTGTTATATACCCGGTACTCAACAACAGTTTGACTCTTTGATGTAAATCAGAAATTCTTACAAAAATCTCAAGTTTCTGCTATAGTATATTTAACAGGCATAACATAACCAACATATTTGTCCAAACAGAGATTAGGCATACTCACAGTCAAAGCTAGTCATCCTTTATAAATATGACACCCTAATGGTGCTATGATAAGTAGTTAATCTATGTATATATATAATGTGATTGATGAGTCAAGAGTAGTTGGTGAACAAAGGGGACCAAACTGGCCCTATTTATTAACAAGAAGGGTAAAAGTAAAACTTTCGTGCAGACGGGGCTGTGAGGTTTGAGTCAATGGAAACTAACCGATGCGCTGTGACGTCATAGGCTGTGACGTCACTTGTTGATCCGGGGCGCCCCCTAGCGGGTAGTCCATACTTTATAATCAGAACAACCAGTGTTCCCGCGCATAAATATGACACCCTAATGGTGCTATGATAAGTAGTTAATCTATGTATATATATAATGTGATTGATGAGTCAAGAGTAGTTGGCGAACAAAGGGGACCAAACTGGCCAAACTGCCCAACTACATATGGCGAATCAGAGAGAGGTATATTATAGGCGAGAAGATATCACAGAATCTTTGAGGTGTAGGGTGTCGTCCGAGTGGTGTAAGTACGAATAAATGGAGGACGAGGCCCACGAGCCCCTGGCTCGAATGTCCAGCATGCCGGAGCCAAGGGCCGACATAAGGGAAGCCCCACCGTGACGTAAAGAATGGGAGCTCACAGAGGCTGGGTCGAGTCCGATGGACGAGGCAAGGTCTTTAAGGCGCTGGTTGAACCATCTGTAGTCCATTGGTAAAAGACCAGAGGGAGTAGGAACCCGGAATAATATGTCAGACTCCAGGGGGTTCTGAACTTTCGCCAGCTCCGACAGCCAGAACACTGGGCACAGAGGTGAGCCAGGAGAGGCGTTAAGAACGATCCTGTTAGGGTACTCCGAGAACTGATCAGTCTTAGAAGTGCGAATCGTGAGCGTGATGTGGGTGGGATACAAAGACACGTCTTTCCAGCGTAAAGCATGTACAGAATTGGTATAGTGGCATTTCCGGAGAAGGGCCCTGAAAGCCAGGGTGACAGCCGACCAGAAAATCAAGTCTGGCGGTAGGAGGGTATTAATTAATCCATAAATGGAGAGCAGCTCCTGTGTAGATAGTGGGTGTCGGCGGAGCCTGGGCGAGTGGACCAAGCGCTTGACGCCGCGCAGGGTAAGGCGCAGGGCGTAGTCGTCGGGGTAAGATGGTAGTCCGAGGGAGCGCTGGTGAGACCAGAGGGCAGACACATAGTTAGATACAGACTTCGGGGCAATGAAGCCGCTCAAGAAGGCGGCAAAAAGTCTGGCCTGCGCCGCTGAACAGGGAAATGACGAGAACCCATAATGGGTACAAAATCTCTGGTAGCAAGCTAGTTGAGACCTCCTGGTCAGTCTAGTTGTAGGGGCAAGAGCCGCTTCCTGGAGGGCTCGTTGCCTGGCGATGATGAGGTCCAACGGAGGTGCTGAGGAAAGAAGAGCAACACATGTTAGTTGATTTTAGGAGGTCGATACATTTGGCTGGCATTCCGGGATAGGGGGCCCTGGAGAGGGCATCGGCGATGGTGTTGTCCGCTGACTTGATGTAGGAAGCGAAGATATCGGTGTTGTGGATAAAGCAAAGCCAGAAAACTTCTCGCAGCCAGGACATACAGAGCTTGTTGGAGCTGCGGCCGGTGTTGAGCATGGCAAGGACCTGCATGTTATCAGTCACTATGTGCATGCGGCGATCTCTGAAGTGTGGAGCCCAGCGTTTAATCCCAACAACCACCGGCCACAGCTCGTAAACATTGATGTTCTTTGGGGGACAGGTGAACGTTGGGGCAGAGACTAAGTGCTGGCAGCTAGAGGACACCAGAGTGGGAGCCTCGACGTCGTCCCACGTTCCGTATAGCCAGTCTAAGCCCATCCAAGCTCCGAATCCCTGGAACGAAGCATCCGAATAGAGAGGGATCGGGTGACAATCACGAATGATACAGGCTCGGCCATTAAAACATCCGCAGAAGGAGAGCCACCAGGCGAAGTCCTCTTTGATGGGGTCGTCCAACGGGATTGAGACAGAATTTCTGGAGTAGGAAGCAGCCAAGTCAAAAATGCGGCGGCTAAAAGTCCGGCCACCACGAACCACATAGGAACAATGGGAGACGAGACCACCAACTTTCTCCAATTCCTTCTTAGAGGCTCGGCCTTTCAGTAGCAGGCTGTCTAGGAATCCTTTCAGTTTCTCGACCTTAGCCATGGGAAGGGAGAGGGACATGTCAACGCTGTTAATGGTAATACCAAGAAAGGTGGTGGAGGTGTCAGGCTCCGTGACTTTTTTCCAGGCTACAGTAGCACCGAGGAGTTCAATGGCTGAGGTGACGATTGACCTGTGCAACAAGCATTCGTCAAAGCTGGAGCCGATGATGAGGAAATCATCTAGGTAATTGATGACCCTTCCAGCTCCCCAAGAATGGGATATCTGTACTATAAAATTTGAGATGGCGTTATAAATGTTCGGAGCGCACCTCAAACCAAAGCACAGGCGCCGATCTAGGAGCCAGACGGGACCATTACCAAAGTCCCAGGACAGGCCTTGAAACTTGACTTGTTCAGCGTCGACATTGACCGAACGGTAAGCAGAGGAAATGTCGACAACTGACATGTAGTCACCCTCTGAAAGTACTTGAACGGCGTCTTCTACTGAGTTGTAGGAAAAAGAATCAAAGGTAGTTTCCATGTAATTATTAATTGCCGCGCCGTCAGGACGGGAGCAATCTGTTATGGGCCGGAGTTTCCCGTTGGCTTTGGTTACTGCTCCAAGGGAATGAACACAGAGTGGCTGGCTTTCAGAAATAGTTACTTTACAGGACATAAGCTCTTCCTGGAGGAGGGCGGACATTTCCGAGTAGAATTCATCGCCAGTGATAGAATCATAGTTAGCACAATGGTAGGAAGCAGGGCAGTGATCATCAACTATTTGGAAACCCTTGACAAGACCCCGCCAGAGGTAGCGACGGTCGGGGTCAGTGATTGTGTGGAGAGCAGTGTCACCGAATAAGAACTGCGCTGCTCTACAAGGTTTAAGACCCGCCGGGAAGCCACCAATTAAATGGGAGCATGAGCAGGAGCCGTCAACACATGCTTGGAAAATGTCAATAGGGGGTATGGAATCCCAGGTAGGGGTAGTAAATAGAAAATCGGGTGAATGACCATGGTCATCCCGTACAGAGGAGGTACGCTGAGGAGCGTTTGATGCGGCAGCGACATCAACAATAACAGCTGGTGTGATGGTTTTGGGTGCGTCGTGACACACTGACCCACTAACCCTGTTCAACCCGTTGTCCTGGATACCGTCAGTGAAAGGGGTTTCTAGGTCACGGGAGGCTGAATGGGCGATGTCGCTTGGTGCATTTCATTTATGAGAAGACTGACGTTTCACGTTGGGGCAGTCTGGATTAGTGTGGCCTTGTGAGTGGCACGCCGAGCACACATGTCGGTAGAAACAATCCTTACCACGGGTACAGCCGTTTGAATCATAATTGTACTTGATACAAACATCTTTCCCTTTCGTGTGAGGCTTGGTGGAGGACGCCTTTTTGGAAGATGAGTGTTTGGCGTTGTTGGCTAACTGTGTACCATCGTATGAAAGATGTTTCACGATTGATGCAGGGTCAACTTTCTTAAAAGCTTTTATGCCAGAATCCCGGGCAACTTGCTTGACGGATTCGTCGTACTTGATCAGCGCCTCGGAGGTGAATACTTTCGTTTCAGCCTTCTCGGCCACGAGAATTAAATGGCCTAGGAATCCTTTAATGTCTTTCTTCTTCTTATGAAGTGCTAGAGCCATACGTAGGTTAGCAAGAACGAGACGTTCATAGGAGTTGACTTTATCATTTTCTGGAAGGTATTTAATAGTACTATACTTGCCACGGTGAGAACGTTTGCTCCGTGAATCCGAGGAGCTCTGAGACTTGTCACGGCGGGAGCCATGGCGGCGGCGACGACGACGGTGCTCATGGTCAGATGAATCAGCGCTGGAGCTGGAAGATCTTGAAGATGACCCAGTTGATGCAGCAGATGATGATCTAGAAGATAAACCTGGGACTGCAATCACAGGAGCAGGTGGCTCCGGGTGAGGGATTGAGTCCGGTTTGTCAGGTACGTGAACTGGCGGAGGTGGTTGAACCGCAGTACTAGCGGCGGCGGCCGAAGCAGTGGTCATTGTGGATAAGGCTGCGCGGAGGGTAGTCTCCATCCGTGACATCCGATCATCCATGCGTTTCTCGATTGCAGAAATGGATGAAGTAGTTGTTGTCGATCCAGCCTTAGGTGGGGCACGGGGAGCTGGCTCAGGTAACTGCTCCGGTAACGGCCCCGGCGACGGTAGTAAATCTTCCGTAGTGACTCTGGCCGCAACTGAGCGAGTAACAACGGGAGAAGGCGCAGGAATATTGTAAACAGTAGGCTTGCGCGAAGTCTTGCGGTTGCTTGACTTAGCGGATTTCTTCTTAGCTGATCCTCCCATCGCAAAAAGGTAATGGAACTATGTGAAAACAATGTAAAGTCTTCAGTGTAAAACTTTCGTGCAGACGGGGCTGTGAGGTTTGAGTCAATGGAAACTAACCGATGCGCTGTGACGTCATAGGCTGTGACGTCACTTGTTGATCCGGGGCGCCCCCTAGCGGGTAGTCCATACTTTATAATCAGAACAACCAGTGTTCCCGCGCATCATGTTCAGTTCATGAGTTATGTCATGACATCTAGACTAACTCACAATAAACTGACCTAGTCCTAGGCTGTGTTGCAGCCTAGTAACTCTATAACTTATAGTCTCCTGAATTTAAGTATTACATTCAAATGGGACAATGACTTACTCATTCTGCTGATTTGAGCGCGATTCGTGGTCATAAAACAGGTCAAAGAAATCGTCCATCTTTCCTCTCGCTTGACTTGTCAGACGTGACGGTAGGGCTGGGATGAAAACTCACCTAAAACCGAAGTTTTACCAAGAAATACCTCATGTAACTTCGCCCCTACTGCCCAACACATAGATATAACTTAGCAAATCCAATTTTCGTACTCGACTGCGTTGAATTAATTATCATTTCGATGAAATTGCGTCTGCTTTTGCTCGACGCTTTCTTCACCATCAAAGTCGTCTGCCATCTTTTCGCTGGTTTCGCGAAGGTTCAGTGTAAAACGCCGAGAACAAGCTTCGGGGAAAAATACGGAATTTGGATCGAACAAACGAAACGACAACGGCGCGTTTTTGACGTTTTTCCCGCCACTGGGAGGGCATCTTGTGGGCGGGCCTGGGGGGCTCCAGCACGGGGGGATGGGTAGGGGTGTGTGTGTGTGGGGGGGGGGGGGAGGGGGGGGGTTTCAGTATATGAAGGTAGATAACAACACAGCCCCCACCCCCCGGAAAATCTACCAAACTTTGACAGTCCCCCCCCCCCCTTTTTTTTTCAGGATACGGTAGTTCAGGGGGTCTAGATGGGGGGTCCCCATGTCGCATGTCGATTTTAAGAAATGGCCATGTCGCCTGTCATTATATTTTAAAACCCTCTGTCCATGTCACTAAGGTCCATGTCCCTTGTCGAATTTAAGAATTGGCTCTGTCGCCGTGTCGAATTTAAGAATAGCCCCTGTCGCATGTCACTAGCCTGAAAATAGGCCGTGTCGCAGTGTCGATTTTAGGGGTCTAGACCCATAGTTCATTGACAGCCCCTATAAAACAGCATTTACCAATTAATCTCTTGGTTTCGATCGAACTTCACAATGTGATGACTTATTTGAGAGTCATTATAAAGGAATGTAATCACCTACAAGTGACTTTTAATCAAGTATCAAATATGATGTATTAGATCTATTGACAGTTCGCCTATGTGGTGGATTGATTATTTGACAGCACCCCGTTTTTGGCCAACTTGGCAATCAACAGCTACAGCTCCGCAAGGGTGCGACCGCAGTTGGTACTCATTTCTGGACCGATTGCCCCCTCCCCCCCCCCAGGGTTCCAGTTGATATGTTTAACATTCACAATACACAAAACTGGTCACTCTAACACCTGAAAAAGGATGGGAAGTGGCTTATATATGATCAAAAGATGTATTTGAGGCAACAAATTTATGTGGAGGGTGTCTGGAGTGACAGGTTGATGTTATCAAAATACCTGAATTATATTGCTAAGAACATGGACAAATAAGAGTTATGACTTCGTCATGTTGCCGTCATGCCGGGAGTATTTATTAACCAAGATGCACTACGACAGTTCCAGTTTACGCTGGTTACGCTGGTAGCGCACGGACACGACATGGAGTAGTTTTAAAATTTCTCAAGAATTCCTGAGTCTATTTGTGTAAGGCCTAGTAAAAAAAAATCGATATACCTTAATATTTTCAACCTATGTTACCTGAACACAACTTTTTTTCTTTTTTTTGGCCTTATATATATATATACCCAGTGCAGGCAGTTGGTGGAGGTTATGTTCTATCTGTCCAACCCTCATAGACTTGCCTCCCCATATGACTTTAATGTAGGAACTTTCCTCTGAGCAGGCGGATATCAAAATTGGCACGCCCCGCCTCGGGTTTTATTTGCCTCGGGCAGTTGGGTGATGATTAATGTCGAACCCTGCAACGAGCATTGATCATAATTGTTACCCATTTCCGATGGAGCCTCAGGTAATGGGTTATGTGCCTGAACACATCATCATTACAGAGAGAGATGTTTTAGACTGCCACCCATAGGAAAGAGGCAATTTTTTTTTCGAGAATGTCACTTCTTGCATGCATCCGCCATATTGGAAAATCCACACTTCAAAATGAGGCCAAGTGCCATACAAAATGGTTACCAATGTTAAGTCTACCTACGATAATAGGGCAGAAATCACCCATACAGGTGGTCAAAACTAAATATGTATATTTTTCTGGTTTGAATTTGTAGAAACGCTGTTGGATTGTAGATTACTGAAAGAGTATAGCAAAATTTTTGAGTATTAAATAAACTATTGTAGGTTTTGTTATATTAGATTATAGCGGGAATGAATGTGCTAGTCTGAAGCCACTACCCTATGTGCCATCTCCTTACATTCTTGTTAAAACTGAAATAGTCATATTGTAACACTTGCCAAGTCCCTGTACTTTTGTATATCAACATTCCTAACCCCTATATGGTGTAAAGAGTGGCCAATTTGCGCAGTTTGACACATAAGCAAAGTTATATTTAGAGTAGCTTTCACACCAGCTCAGCACTTCGCCTCGTTCTGAGGTGTGAGCGACGGTGGCGCCCCGGCCCCATGCAAGAAGTGAATAGCCAGAAGGTTGGCTAGTTATATAAGAATAAGATTACTGGCTGGTCTCCACGACCAGTCACTATCAGAGTTGAACCCAAAGATGAAAAAACACAGTATTATTAATGTGATCTCCCTGAATTTTGTCTTGTCAAAATAGGGGGTATAGATGGAGGGGGGGGGGGGTGTTTCCAATGTCCCGTGTTGAATTTAAGAAATGACAATGTCGCATGTCTTTGTCACCTTATGATAACCAACCAATAAGATATTATATGTATATAGATACAAACTGAAAGATACTGAATGCTTGTTTTTCCTTATGTTAACTTACAAGTAATTCTATAATCAATGAAAATTGATACACTTAAGCCCTGTGATTTGTCGACATAATACCCAAGTTGCATCGTGCCAAAGGCTAACCTGCAGGTACTTTGTAGGAAATTGACTGTCTGTGGTAGCGAGAATTCAAATAGAGGAAGCAATTATTCTCTGAGACAAATATTTGGGTTTACTTTATTGTATAATGGTATTAAACGGTGAGTTTGTTTACCTGTACTTTGTTGTGTTCATTATTGATTCCTTAGGGTAAGTAATTAACTTCTTTCTATATAAATCCGCAACTGCTTAGTAAAGAGTGCTACGACCAAAATGGGCATTCCGATTTTGACGTCACTGTATTGATTGTCTACTAACAGTTCATTGAGTTCGAGATGGTTTTCAATTTTCCTTACAATGTATTTTTCCAGTAGTTTACCAGGTAGTGGTTGTAGTGAGATAGGTCTGAGATCAGTAGGTTTACTAACATTATTCATTTTGGGTAATGGTGTAATAGAAGCTATTTTCCACTTATCTGGAAAAATACCTGTGCATATTATAATATTATACAATAAAATCTTTCTCACAGCAAGTCTAAGAAAATCTCGGACAACTCGACTACTCATATTATCAATACCCAATGACTTATGCAGGGGTATTGTGGATCTGTGGATCACCTACCAAAATGTCACCATTATTTTGGAATTTGCTAGCCAGTTTCTGACCAATAGTAGAAAAATGATTATTCACAATCTCAGCCTGATCAGATTCAGGAATTAGATTTCCACTGATGGGACAAGTTATATTGATGACACTGGATTTTTGATCAGGCAACACGTCTTTAATGTTTTTCCAGAACTTATTAGAGTCATTTTTAGAATCCTGTAGTTGTTTGTTAACATAGTCAGCTTTAGTATCTTTAATGGAATTATTAGTCCAATTTCTGACCTGTTTAGCTAATGTCCAATCCTCAGGATTATTCGAGCTTTTTGCAATTTCCCATAGTCTATCGCGGTCTTTTGCTAGAACTATTAAATCATGCGTAACCCATGCGGGTACATTTGATTTGGTTTTGAAGTTTTTAATAGCACAATGTTGATCCAGAAACTCAGACAAATTTTTTTCCATAAGATTCCAACACTTATTGGGATCTGCTTCATTCCTAAAAGTATTCTTAATATCATGTGTAACTTCTGTAAGTGAGTCACTACCCAGGCAAGAATGCGACGTTATAATAACGTTATTGTGACGTCATTTTTTGGTTCTTGTTACGTCGCATTTTGACGTTCTATAGACGTAGATTTGATGGCTCCCAATCACGTCTCTGAGACTTCCAATGTGACATCGCAAAATGACATTCTTATCACGTGTTTCTGCGACATCAAAAAATGACATTCTTGGTACGTGTTTCTGTGACGTCACATTGCAACTTTCAAAGAATGATTATGTGGATTAGAAACTACTGCTGCGACGTTGCACCATAACATACTGGCGACATGATTATAAAATCATATTGTAACCCAAATTATATTCCACTAAGGTTATTTTGTGACAGGTTCTGTTAAGGTTATTTTGTGACCCACCTATGACCAAACATTAAACTATACATCATACTGTAACTTTCACAAGACAAGAAATCTTGGTTTCCAGCTTTGGTCACAGTGACTTGGGGCCTTTTAAGTAAGTACTTGTGTACCCAGGCCCTTTCTATAGCTGGCAAATGTCAGATATCAGGCCAGGGGACAGACCCACTCAGTATCCCATTGTGAAAGATTGAAAAAGGTGTTTTCATGGTACTGGTAATTTATTTCAGCCAAAACAATTAAACTAAACCATAAATACGTTTCTAAAAGATAGTTTGAGATTTCATAAAGAATAGTGTTTCAGCAGCATTTAAACATATTTGAAAAAATAGTGATATAAACCACAAAACCTTGAACAATAGCCTTTTCTCAACTTAAATGGTATTGCACTGTCCCCTGGTGTTGAAAAACAGTACTATCAATGGTTATGGCTAGACAAGGAAACAAGGTACTTGTGACGTTCTGATTTAGTTAAGTTGTGACTTAACCTAACCAGAACGTCACTGAGACATGGTGATTAGGTGAGGTCAAGACTGAACCTAAGCACAACGTTACTGTGATGTCACAATTAGGTAGGGTTGAAACCTTACCTTAAAGAACGTCACTGTGACATCATCATTAGGTATGATTCAGACCAACCTAAACACAACGTTCTTTTGACATACTGTTAAGGTGTAGTTAAGACCTAACCTAATTAGAATGTCACAAAGACATCACAATTTTGGTCGCAGCGACGTTTCTGGGAGCCATCAAATAGACGTCGCTACAACATCGAAATCTCAACTACATTCTTTTTAGGTTTGGTCGTAACCATACATAATTAGTCTGTATCAGTTACGTTCTGTTTGAGTTATGTCTCAACCAGACCTGATTGGCATGTCAATGTGATGTTACATTGTAAGGGGGTTCTAACCTGATGTTCATATGACGTTATTATAACGTTCTTTTTATGGGATGTCATAACATCCCCCTAAAATCACGTAACTGTTACGTAGTTTTATGTGGGTTATAAACCGACCAAAATGGTATGGTCGCAGAACGGTTCTGTTATGTCGCTTCTTGCCTGGGTAAGCAGTTGAGTACTATAGTTTATGTAGGTTCTACCTTTGAAATTTACCTTCACATTGGGGACTCTACTTTTCTTTTTGACAATAAACACAGGTTGATGATCACTAATGATAATATTTATAACGTCAGACACAGATATGTAGTCCATGTAGATATGTAGTAATTGATTTCTTATTAAAAGTAGATCCCGTGGGTTTTTTGATTTTCTGGTCAAGGCCATATTTTTTCTGCCAGGATATTATTTTCTTAGTATCAGGATTATTCTTTTTACTAAAGTCCACATTAAATTCCCCAAGAATGAGAATCTCTTTTTTTATGTAAATTCTCTTCATTAGTTAGGATTTTGTTTAGAAGTTCAATGGCTTCAACAATAGAACCACTGGGTGTCCTGTAGATATTAGGGGTTGAAATATTTAGCTCATTTTTGTGTGACACTGTGAAATTCAGATTCAAGTTGATATATGTAACAAGACCTCCTCCTTTTTTAATACTCTTACTACCCTGAGAATTGAATTGCCTATCATGTCAGATGCACTGGTATCCGTTAAGTTCCAGGATATTGCTCCCGACATCAGACATCAACCAAGTTTCAGATAGTGTAATAATATCAATAGATGATTTTGCAAAATTCATTCTAAACTGATCAATCTTAGTTAATAAGCTTCTGATATTAAGATGGCTAAATTTAAGGCCTTTCATCTCTTGAATGTGATCGATTTCAATCATTTGGACTAAAAGATTTCAAGCCATTTATAGCAATGTTCGGACAAAATCCGGGTTATTTTGCTGTAACTTTTTTAATATTGCTCCCATATTCATACAATAAGCAAGAAAAAGTTTGGCATTCACCCCATGCGTCCCAAGCAGTTCTCAAAATAGTCATAGAATGGTTGGGTATTTCAGAATTGTTTGATAATTCCTGTTCCACATTCTCCAGACTTGTATGTTCCGTAAAGCTATTCTTACGTGAGGAATTAGTGAGGAGTATTTTGGACCTTTTACATCCCACAGATTATGCTTGTGAATGGTTAGATATCCCCATGATTTTTTATGGATTTTTATCTGGAATTCAAAATATTTCTTGTAGTTGAGATGGCACCGAAAGCTTACCCGCAACTATCAAATACAATAATTATTATGGAAATAACCATTGTTCTGTTGAACAAACCTGTTTTCACTTGTGAGAGAAAATATGACCTCAAAGAATATAGCATTATCCTAAAATTTAAAGTTTCTCTGAGTGAGCTATTGCAATTAGGTTTGAACTCCTCACCCACTGACCAGTCTTGTTCAGTTTAAAAGTTTTGTGTGACCAGCCTAGTAAAAGGTAGTTACACAATCAAAACAGCATATTTTCCAGTTACTCATAGTGTTACCTCGATGCCGGATATAAAGTGAGTAGTCACACAATGAAAACACCAGATTTTGCAGTTGCTGATAGTGTCACTTTATCACTTTATAATCACTGGAATGTTGTCTTTGATGTGATCCATTTCATTGTGGGTTCTAGTGACCATACATTCTGTTTGGGGTTACTGGTGGACTGCCTGCAAATGGCACATGCTCTGTTGCACATGAGACGGCACAGCTCCTGGCGGAATGACGACCCACTCAGGCAGTACAGGAAGAAGTTAAAGGCATGGTTAGAGTTCAAGAGGATCCTCAGAGTCAGTGTGGCTAGTGGCCAGTTGATGTAGCTGTCAATCGGATGCTGGGAGTACCTCATCATGGCTAAGTAACATGAAATGATGGAGATGGGTAGTGTGCACGCTAGGAATACACAGCTTACAGTTATCAGCATGGCTGTAAGCCGGTGCACCTCTGAACTGCCATTCTCTTCCTTGTTGCATATTTGCCTGATGTGCCGGGCGCGCTGCACCAAGCAAACCAAGATGGTAGTGTTGGACACACATATAATGCAAGCTGGCAGGAAGCTGTAGGAAATCATATCATAAAGCACAATGGCCAGCGTGGTGAGCGGACCATGTTCCTCACTGATGTAGCATGTGTAGGGGTTGTTGTTGTAACTGTAATACACCTTGTAGGTGAAGAAGGTGAATGAGTTTAGGCTGAGGAACACTAATACAATGAGCAACACTGCTATCGCTGCTCTCTTTCTGGAGCACAACGCTTTGGCCTTGAATGGCAGACACACTGCCAGAAGGCGCTCAACTGTGACAGCGACGAGTAGCCAGGAGCTTATGTCTGCAGCTGACCGAAGTATATAAAACATCAGCTGGCAGCTCCAGTTCGAGTAGAGTCTGGGGTTCAGCATCAGGTACTCTGACAGCCATATCAGGGTGAAGTTGGAAAAGTATAGGTAAATGGTGTCTGAAGCTGCCAGTGCCAGCAGGAAAATACTTGTACTTAAGGAGCGAAACCTCCTGCCTAGAAGCACAACTGCAGCAAGGCAGTTGCCAACAGTCCCCAAACACACTAGAAGGGGCGGGGTCACCCTTCGGACCAGGGCAATAGCATCTTTCTGGGTTGTATTGGGTTCAGAGTCATACCAGGAACTGTTGAAGTGGGTGTAGTTGAGGTCATAAGCAATGTAGGTGCTGTTGGGTGTGTCATCCTCCATGTTCATACTGTAGGTTTTGGCTGTGCTCTGCCCCTCCAGAATAATTCATGTGGTGATTTGACCACTAAGCGGAAGATGTCAATACGTTATGTCTTTAGTAGCATCCTCCATTTTGTGATTTGAATCTGCAAAGAGAAATGGAAGCAATGGCAATAAATAATTGTCTCTTAAGCCAGTCGTAAAGTCTCACATTAGCAAAACTGCAGTGACGGCCTTGTTCTGGTTCTTCTGTAAATCTGGGTTATTTTTCCAAAGTTTATCAGTAAGCTGCAAACTGATTGGCCCAATCTAGTGTGATGTCATGGCAACAAGCATCATCATGGCAACGAGCATTGTTACATCGTCACAGCAATGAGCGTCCTTACGGTGAAAAGTACTAAGAATGTATTTATCTATACATACACACAAATATGTTTAACGTGAAAAAATCTTTTAATATACGAGGGCCTAACTCCTGGTGAAACAAATTGAAATTCTCGCAAATTTGTCCTTGCGAAAATTTATGCACATGAAAATTCATGCACATGAAAATCATTCTGACCTAGATTAAAAAGCAAAGATCACTTTTTACCAGTGAACATCTTCCATTTCTTGCTTGGAATTAGTCATGACTGAGGTAAAACCACATTAAAAATTGTTAAAGATAATTATTTCCAAATTCCGGATTTTGTGATGGTAATTATAGATATATTTGCAGAATACAACTAGTATTGAATATGGTTTATTACTGTCTACCTGCTCAGACGAGAAAGTGGCTTTAATGTTCAAAGATCAAAGTCCTACCCTCCATTTCCAGTTGTAAGCTCCTAAGACTTAAACCAGTACAGGCTTCAGGGGCACATTGCAGCTTCTGCTGGGAGTTGCAATAAACTGAGTGATGTACTTACAATGTTTGCATACAGTGTTAGAAAATATTACCATCCTGATATATCGTCATCATATTATGAATAAAATTTGATATGCAATAACAATATTCGATACGCTGATGTGCATCAGCAGCATTCATGAATAATGAATTATACTGAATGAATTCCATTCTATGCACTTTGCAATTAATGTAAAACCAGCTTACTGAGTATAGTGTGATTCCTGGTTATTTTGTTGTGGGTCTAGTAGTCCAGGGGCCTTTGTCAAAAAAAGAGCAAATGCATGTTTTTGTTCAAACTGATCTTAATTGTACCTAGATATATTCCTCTGACCCTCTAGTATTAGGAAAGTTTTGGTGGCATTTTTTCTTTTGAACATAAGTGTCAGATATTGACCTCTCAAGGTCACAAGGTCAGAAATCCTCTATTTTCCTCTATTTGTTGACCATGTCCATGATATAGATTCAATCTTCAAGAATACATATACAAAGCAATATCTGAAGCCTATGTTATTTTCTAGATACCTTTGATTAATGAAAGTCAAGGTCAAGGTCATTTGAAGAAGCTGTAAAGGGTGAAAAATGTTACAAAAGTGAACCTCATGTTACACTGTTCTCGTTTATTTTATATCTTTAAATGAATCATAGTAAATGATGAAGGAAAGTGATAGCCAACAATGTTTACACCATAAAAGAACAGCAATTTCAGATTAAAAGTGAACAGTTTTCTACTTATTGACAATTTAAGAAAAAAAGAAGAAATTATGAAAAATATCAGAAAATTCTTCAAGCTTTAAAAATGTTGCTGTAATCATACATAGGCATATTATTTCTTGATGTAATGAGCTCCAAAAGGTCAAGGCCATTCATATATATCAAAAATGTGAAACATTTTCAAGAATACAAGTCATAACAACTAAGATATATATTACATAGTCAACCTGCCAAATCCCAAAAGTTGAAGTACAAAGCCACTCAAAGTTACTTTTGTTCATGCCAAAATATTTTGAAAAAAAGAGGGTATTTATCATCAAAATTAGGATTCTGATGGCTATACCTTATAATTTGACCTTCAAGGTCACTTACAAGGTCATCAAGGTCAAATTTATAAAAATGTAGTGTCTACCCTTGGCTTTCAGGAAAAGTCAAGATAATTGAGTTGTGATGTTCCAATTAAGTTCTACAAGCACTCTGGTCTTCAATTTAAACATGGTCATAGAAGAAAACTGATTACAAATGTCTCATTTTTCTCAAATCTCCCGTGTCATTTTTCTAATGTACATATTGACCTTATAGATACTATTTTTATGCTTAAAAGTATTAAAACGTGATGAATTAAGACAAAAGTATAAGCTATTTTATCCTTTGACCTTGAAGATGGCCTTCAAGGTCACAAAAGCCAAATAAAGTTTCTGTCATATTCTAGATACAAAACAAGGCTGTGCTCTGTGGAGTATGTGGTACAGTAGGCCATACAAAATGTGCTTTAAGTTACATGATACCTTATTTTATCATGTATAGTAAGAGAAATAATGTTTATTTACTAAGGTTTTATGCTTTTGATTATTAAAAAGTAAAATGTCTTTTGATCATCGAAAAATGAAGATCAAAGCTAGCGTTGCTCAATGTCAACACATAATTATTGTAGTCCAAACTTATCTACGATAAAACTGAACTTCTCAGCTTTTCATGACTATCACATGACCCATTAGGTTAATTATACAAGTGGCATCTTGCTATACTGACTTGTAAACTAATAACCTATTACCCAAATACATAAGGTTTATAGTTAACATATACTCTGAAAAAACAGCCCTTTGCATTAGACTCTATTCTATAATAATGTTTAAATCACAATTTACAATGCATTGAGATAGATCTAAAGTCACCAGGAATGAATGATCTTTGATATTTCTTAGAGTTAATGCATAGGTAAGTTCAAATCTTAAAAAAATAAATTTGTCCTTGCTGACCTTGGAAGTCACTTTCAAGGACATAGCTCAGTGTGGTATCCACAGAGGTTTTGTTCTATACTCATTGCCATGCTAATATGATGAAAAAGGTATGAATTGGCCTAAAATTTATGATTGTATGAACAAATTTGGTATTGGCCTATGTATTTTAAGGTTTGCTGAGAAAAGAGCAAAAACACTCTAGAGAGGCTGTACATTCATGTTTGAATTGAAAGTTACAGTGGCTCCTGAAGACAAACTATCAATCATAATATCACATACATCAGATTTCCTGAAAGGTATTCGATTATAGATTTGAAATAATTGATAAAATAATTTTGATATTTTTGACCTTGAAAGTGACCTTCAAGGTCAAATCCTTGTGTGACTTTCACCCCTTTTAACCTAGAATATTCTTGAAACCACTAACCAGAATGATTGCCATTATCTAAAAATGGCTATAGATATTTCATTTATGATTTTGGCGGGTTGACTACAAGGCAAAAAGAGAGTTAACTTCTAAAGTGGCCTTTAGATGACCTTTTGCCCTGAATAAATGACCTTTGCATTACAGAATTTAAAAAAGCATGTATCCTTTTACATTAAGCTGATTTCATTTGGTACCCTTTACCAGTATTTTATGTTTTATGATTTTTTACATTATTTTCATACTTTTTTTCTTTGATGACATTGAAATGTACTTCAAGGTCAAAAGCAAAAATGCCACCAAAACTTTTTGTGATCAGAACGACCCATAGGTAAAAGATTATCTTGTTAGAAAGACCTTCTAAACGAAACATAAAACTTTACATAGGCCCCTGGACTATAGACCTTTGAGTTATTATTTTTCCCAGCATTGGTAAATCAAATCATTTTGATTATCTATCTCTTACAGAAATACATTCATCCATACATTTTAAAATCAATCAAGTTTCCCAACAATTTCCATTAAAAGCAAAAGGGCAATCACCAGAATGTAATAAAGGTGTAAAACTGAAGAAACATCATTACGATGGCACAAAATTATGAGTTACAAACATTATTCAAATGTTTATCCTACAGATGGCTGTCTTAAGGAAATGTAGACAGTTATTTATCAAAATGTTCTATACCTATGGGAAACCTAAGAACCAATCATTAGATCATGGAAGTTGATGTTTTTAAGAAAACTGTTTTACCTTTATTCACTTGTTACAAAATGTTATAAAATGAAATTTAATGTAGTCAGCATGATGAACACAACTCCTGAGTACAAGAACTCTATTCAATAATTGTGTGTATGCTAATGCAAGTAAGAAAAAGAATTATACTATCAACTTATACATCAACTCTTATGATTTCAAATCAGAATAAAGTGACTTTAGCTGCAACAAGTAAACAACTGAAAAATAACACTTTCAACACTGGGTATTATTGAACAACTCAAAATGTTGTTATAACTGTGTTAAAAGAATGGATGTGGTTCACCATTCAAGTAATATTTGTCATTATGGTATTACCATACAGAATAATCATTACATAATGCCAGAGCTTTTACAGGGTAAAAGCAAATAAACATCGCCATGGCAAATACATTCTATTGAACCATGAGTGAATGTTACTCTGAAAACAAATATAAAGGTACCAAACATATTTTAAGAGAACAATACTGCCAGCAACTACACTCTTTGTTATCTTTTTATCCAAAGTTTGTGTATGGAAGTATCAAACATCTGTCACATGCGGATACATAATTTATGGATGATTACCCTGAACAAATTTTAGTCGGTACATTTGTTTAATGATAAATGAACATATCATGTTGTCATAATGTTCTTGTTGTGTGTGGGTTACATTAAAAATGGGATTCTCTCTCGAAAAAAAAAGCTTACTGCTAATAGCTATTGCTGTAATCATTCGCACATGTATACTTTTTCAGAGAGAATTATACTATGCTCCCACTCCAATATAGGTCCTGTTAACAACTTTGGTGGTGGCGCCACCTGGTGGATGAAACTATTGTTTTTTTTTCAGGGCTTTTTCAATGTAAAACACAGCAACTTAGGCAACTCAGGTAAATCTGAAATTGAGAGTATTTTCGACATATCTTCCTTCTTAGAATTAAAAGGGAAAAAATGATGGAATGGATTGTCTTGGTTACCTGGTTGCCATAGTTACTGAAAAATACCCTAAAATAGACAATAATTATACTTTATCATATTTTTGTCTATCATAGTAATAAAAAAAGGGTGAAACAATGCACAACTTATCTTATCTCAACAGTACATATTCTTTCTACAGGGAATCGTGTATTTTTGTCTAAATCAATTACATGGAGTGCAGTAAATAACAGCAGTGGCGTACCCAGGGGGGGTTCTGAGGGTGTCTGGAACCCCCTCAGATTTCTCAAAGTTTATATAATTTAACTAGAATATTGGCAAATTTTGTCAAAATAATGGGTCGGAACCCCCACACTTTTGCATGGAAACCCCCTGATTTACCTGGAACCCCCTCAGATTTTAGGGCTGGGTACGCCCCTGAACAGGTTTCCATGGAAACACTCAAAATTCTTGTTATTTCAGATTTGACAGTATATTTGCTGTATGTCTCTTAATATACAACATAGAAACACAAATGACACGTCAAATTGATGCACTGTGAGAGTTCCCTTGGATGAGACTGTAATTGGTTGTTTCTGTGACTTGGTCGACAGTAATGCTTCTTCCTTGAATAATATTAAGGAAGACATGTCAAAATTATCATTAAATTCAGAATTGCCTGATTTTTGGTCGGTTGCCAAAGTAATTTACTATATGCCTGGACAAATGTCGTTTGATGCAAAATATCATACCAGGTGTTGGAAAAGTTCCACAAGCAGAAAAAAGTGGTCACGTTAAACCTCTGTTTTTTTGTGTGTTTTTTTTAATCATTATTCAACAAGTCATCCTCAGGGTAACCCCCTGGTCTTCCAGATGATACATGGCAGTGTATATACAATTTAAGTGGAATAATATAGGAAATATCAAGAGCTTACAATAACAACAATAACAGTATTGAAAAGAAAAGGAAATAACATAGAAATTACAAGTACATTACGAGCATCAATAGATAAGGTCACCTCCCAAAAAGGCACCTTAGCGGCAGTAATATAGGTTACGACACTGCCCTTCAGGTCATCCCCTAGGTGGTGTCACCATCAGGTTTGTTACAGCTTTTTGCACTAGTGGGAGCTCTCTATAGTATAATTCTCTCTAACTTTATTGAAGTCCATATAGAAAGGACTGGCATTTGTTTACACTCGCATATATCCATTGATTGTTTAGATTAATGCATGGAATAAAGAGGCCTAGGACACTTTTATGTCATTTTTGATATTGTGTTTCATTTGAAGCCTACTGTATAGCTCATGAATACCCTCCTATTCAACTTTACACATGCTCATTATTCATATGCTATCAAGAGAAGCCACAATAAAATATGTTTTTTGAAGCTGCAACTCCCAGTTCCAAAACTATATAAATCTAACTTAATTGATTCCTTGTCAATGATACACATCCAATAAATCAAATTTTGACAGAGGACCTTTCAATAAACATTTTCACATTTGTTCCTGAACTTTCGACCCCAAGCTCATTGAGCAAATTTCTATGGATTAATGGTGGAACATAAAGATACTTTTTTGTTTTAAAATCTCTTACTTCCAACTCCCATAGATGTATGTATGGTCCATTCTCGCGAAAGTGGAGCACAAGGTGTATTTTAGGGGGGAACATAAAGATGCACTGATACATCACCCAATGTGATAATTACCAAAAGAGGACTCATAATTGGAATAAACACTGAAGTATGGCAACTTGATTTTCACAATTAGGAACTTGAGGATGGCATTAAGCCTGAAATCAATTATTATCATCAGGGTAAGTGAGGGTACAATATCAGATTCATACTGAAAATAATATCATAGTTTAAGCACTTGTTTTTTTTAGTAATGTATATATGGTGCATTTTCACTTATTAATTAGAAAAGAATATATCCAAACCTTAGTTATCACTAAATAATTGGAATGCTAAAACTAGGGGTAATATGGAACAATGGCATGCCCTGCAAATAATGCCAATATCAATTCATGAGAAAGACAAATTCATTATTTACCAACATTATTCAAAGATTTTTCCCACAGATAGCTGTCTTAAGGAAATATCATGGTGTATCAGGGTAGTCCTTTAGTACCACTACTTTTCATTATATATATCAATGATATACATAAAATATTTGGAATTAATAGCGGAAATGTTTATGCTGATGATACAGCTGGAATGAATCAGGATGTGGTGTACAAAAAATAAAATTGTATTGAATAAGAATAAAACTAAACATACGTTTTCTGGTCCGAGGGGAAAAATACGGGAAAATACTTGCTGTATAGCGATGGACAATAGAATTATACTTAATGTCGATCATTATAAGTACTTAGGAATGGAACTGGATAAATATCTAGTCTTTGAAAAACAGATAGATAATGTGATAGCTAAGGTTAATAATCGCCTGACAACTTTGTGTAAAATCAGACGATTTATTGATAAGAAAACTGCTCTGTTGATGTACAGGCAAATGATCTTGCCATTAATTGATTATTCAGCAATATTGTATATGTCAAGTACTAAAAGGAAATTTGTGAAATTGCAGCCGTTGCTATTAAGACTATTATACGTAAGAATGCTTATGTATCTACGGAGGAGATGGATGTATACCATAATCAGCTATAATTAACATTATCATAACTTGAGGAACAATTCAACTATTGGTAGGGCCATGGAACATATCACAATCCCTGTGTGCGTATTACTGTGTTTAACTATTGTGTATAATTATTATGAGCTCAAATTGAACATTGGATGCACTGACCATAAACCAAGATATTTTTTTATGTCTAGGTTGCCAGGCACTACCACACCAAGTGTTAGTTGCACTTAGAAGTTGCCAACGGTCAAAAAGTTTTATAAGTGAATCATAAACAGAATCAAATTTGATCCAACCAATCCGAGGTGAATACAAATTGAGAATTTAATGGGTTGCTATACTAGTTTTGATAGAAGTGTGTTGCACTGAAGTCCAGTGCAAAAGAATTATTATATTCTTTTAGAGTTAGGGCTAGTTATTGTAATTTCTTATGTAGTGGCAAGAGTGCGTTATGATGTTGTACGCTGAAGTATCGCAAACGCCGAGCGGCATCTTGTTGTTAGTAAAACATAGGTAAAGGGTTGTGGATGGTGTCGCCATCACGCGGAACGGATAGTAACTGAGTAAGCCTACCCCAGTACCGACCCACACAGGTACGGACAGGACATGGGGTAATAAGGAAAGATGTAAGTGAACATTATGATCTCGGTATGGGAATTATCCAGCTTAGCTTAGCTGTATGAGATCAAAGGGTTTACCATCTACAATAGCTCTAGCATAGAATTAGAGATGGGATTAATTTTATGTAAGTGAAATTGGAAGTGTAAAAGGTTGAGTGATTGAGAGAGAGATAGGTATATACAGAGGACTCTTGGTTTAATGGACGCTTAGTTTAGTGGACATCACCTTTGAATGGACAAAAACCAATGTCCCGACCAGGTTACTGTAAAATCTAATATAAAATAACCTCAGTTAAATGGACATCTTGGTTCTCCGGACAATGGACAACCTTTTGTGTCCCAAATGTTCATTGTACTTTCATTGAATGGACAGATCTGTCAGTGGCCCCTGTCCACTAACCCCTCTCCCAGCCTCCCATCAGAGGTAGAAGTCCTGTCAGTTGTCACATGTCCCCTTCACACCTCCCCCGTCCCTATATCAAAGGGAGAGGTCATGCCAGTTGCCCCTGTCCACTCAACACCTCTCCCGGCCTCCCAGCAAGGGGAGAAATCCTGTCAGTCGCCCCCTGTCCCCTCCACAACCCTCCCGGCCCTATATCAAAGGGAGAAGTCCTGTCAGTCGCCCCCTATCCACTCTGCACCCCTCCCAGCCCTATATCAAAGGGAGAAGTCCTGTCAGTCGCCCCTGTCCACTCCACACCTCTCCCGGCCTCTCATCAAGGAGAGAAATCCTGTCAGTCGCCCCCTGTCCCCTCCACAACCCTCCCGGCCCTATATCAAAGGGAGAAGTCCTGTCAGTCACCCCCTATCCACTCTGCACCCCTCCCGGCCCTATATCAAAGGGAGAAGTCCTGTTAGTCGCCCCCTGTCCATTCTGCACCCCTCACGGCCCTATATCAAAGGGAGAAGTCCTGTCAGTCGCCCCTGTCCACTCCACACCTATCCCGGCCTCCCATCAAAGGGAGAAGTCCTGTCAGTCGCCCCTTGTCCACTCTGCACCCCTCCCGGCCCTATATCAAAGGGAGAAGTCCTGTCAGTCGCCCCTGTCCCCTCCACACCCCTCCCGGCCCTATATCAAAGGGAGAAGTCCTGTCAGTCGCCCCCTGTCCCCTTCACACCCCTCCTGGCCCTATATCAAAGGGAGAAGTCCTGTCAGTCACCCCTGTCCACTCCAAACCTCTCCCGGCCTCCCATCAAAGGGAGAAGTCCTGTCAGTCGCCCCCTGTCCACTCTGCACCCCTCCTGGTCCTATACCAAAGGGAGAAGTCCTGTCCCTCTCCCTGCCAGTCAGTCCCTGTCCACTACAGCCCTCTCCCGCTCCAAAATCAAAGGCCTATTCCTTCCTCTTAGTTCAAAGGACATCGCCTTGTAATGGACAAAACACCTGGTCACGGCCTTGTCCATTAAACCAAGAGTCGACTGTATTAGGATGCTCATGTATAGCGCCAAGCCTGCGGCTGGCGCTATATAAGCAGTATGAGACTTAGGATGGACGAGAAGACCAATCTGAACTTCGATCAGAACACTTGGGAGCAATAGTCTAACAATATGGATCATAACGGGTAGTGCAGAGAACATTGTAACAACTACAGCAGGTGATAGTAAGGATCGGACTAGCTTAAGCTTAGCCTTACGGACGGAGTACCTGGAGTGTTGGAGAACCTACCGATGTTCAGGTAGATGTGAGGTGACACTCCCAACAGCCATTGGGTATCATAGACCTTTGGAAGGGGAAGCTTAGCTATAGCTATACCTGGTTGGAATGTTACTGATGTTGCTAGCTAAATGTGATGGATGGCATGTATTATATGGATGGAATGACTATGAACTTGTATCTTTAAATGTCTCAATGGATATAATAAACTTTCCTCTTGCCAAGTGTGTGTTCTTTGTATCGGAATGAGCCCCTTTACTTAGAATCTCTACCAACGATGACGTGCAACAATATTCAGTATAAGATCTTATCGGATCAGTAATGATGAACTTCCCCAAAACTCATACTATAATAGACTTTATTTGTTAACACATTTGATCCCAAAATAACAACTGTTCTGCAATTAAGATCACGCAGTCTTACGAACGACCAGTAGAATATCCTACTAACACAACGAAATAATGAACTATACTAATAAAAGCTATGTTTAATCGATAAAGTAAAATAACACCAGAATAGCTCAATGTATTGCATTAGGGTTACAAGAGGAGGAGGTGT
The DNA here is from genome assembly GCA_936440205.1 of Lepidonotus clava. NCBI lineage: Eukaryota > Metazoa > Annelida > Polychaeta > Phyllodocida > Polynoidae > Lepidonotus > Lepidonotus clava. The sequence goes on from OW387137.1 coordinate 55,170,558, forward strand.
ATTCTTTAAGAAATAATGTAATTATATGTGTTTAATATAATTAATAATGAAAAAAATGTGTTGTTGTCCATGTTTTACAATATTTGTCACACAGCTGCTTTTCTTGATTAATCTCAAGCAATAGACCTCTCACATTTCTTTGAACCTCCTCTACTACAGATACCAATCTACACCAATGCTAGTTTCTGTGAAACAGTGATAGGTATTGCCGATTTTATGTTTAGAGTAGATAAACAAAAAAGGTATCAAAATATAAGGAAAGTGATAAGGCTATACTTTTGTAACAAAGGTTTTCAGAAAAGGTAGGTCTGTGATGGCAAACCAATCTAGTCAATATTACAGTGATATTCCAAGAAATCAAAAATACCTTGGTCATTTGGTTCCCCCAAATTGACCATCCTGTACTTTAAAAAGTGAATATGGTAGTCAGTATGAGAAACACCTAAAAGATGCATGACACTGAACTGAGGTTGATACATCAGGTATGGTACAGTTTTAGTTAAGATAAAGGACATCCTCGGTTAAGGACATAGCGATCAGTTTATTTGGTCAAATAGATAACTAACTTCACTTGTGATAAGTGATAGAATTCACCCTACAACAGATAGCTGATTTATAGTATTTTAAGCACCTGCAGGCTAATTTTGACCAATTTTGTTGAGAAAACCCCCTGAAAACCTATAGAAAAGTAATGAATAATTATGATATTTCCACCTATAATGATTGAATTTTCAAACAACTTGGAAAATATGTTATGTATATGGATACAAATTTGAAAGATAATGATCTCTAAGTTTTCTTCCTGTCAAACTAGAAACTGACATGATTAATGAAAATTCCTATGATAAAGCCTTGTGAGTTGTTGATATATTACCTAGCATGTGCCCTAATCAAAGCTAACCTGCAAGTCAAGAAATTGGCTATCAGTGGTAGGGTGAATTATTATATGGAAAGAATAATTGAAGGGGTGGTCACCAGACTGCTATAAGCACTAGCACTAACAAACATTCAATGAAATAATAGAAGAGTTTACATATCAATAACTGCCAATTTTTGCAAAGTTTGCTGAAATATGTATAGAAATGTACAGGTAGATTGACCTCCCTGAATGCATAATCTCTACACAAATCACTAATATTGTCAAAGGTTTCTTTAATTTTAATTATTGATATATGTCCTAGATAATAAATAAACTAAATAATGTTCGGTTATGTTCTTCAACCTAAACAGAATGTTCGTATAATGTTCTGTTTTGGTTTTGTCCTAACCTCACCAAAAAATAGTTTTATAATAATGTTCTAATTTGGTGAGGTTTCAACCTCACTGTCAATAACATAATTGCTACGTGCCATCATAGTATGTAACAGCAAGTTATGAATAACATGCTGAATTAAATTCAGTCAGAAATATTACTATCTTGAAGGTAGGTGCAAGGTTTCCAATTTTTGCTTTAATAAAAATTACCACTGGTATTTTATCAGTTTTTTTAAGGCCAGCCACTTGTTATGTCTTGTCTTAGCTTTAATGATCATTAAACAGCATGCCCGAATAACTCTTAGCTATATTATACTATATGGAAAATAACAGAAGCATAGGTATGAAATATCAACATCTAATAATCAAATAGACTAGAGTTACAAGCTGTGTGAAACAGACCCTAACTTAGTAAGTAAGCTATTCATGCATTTTCTTCCTTACCAAGCAATAACTCCAGAGATGAGGAAGCATTTAAGGATATATTACCATTGATGATGTAGAAAAGACATCTTTGTTAGGAGCTAAGTGGTGCGTTTTCCCCTTTATACAAGAAACCATTCAAAGCTAAATTAAGTCTGGCTTATATTCAGATTTGAATAAATCTTTCACCTACTCTTATCTCACATTGCTGAAAGAATTTAAAGAAATCTGTATAAGTATCTCGTGTCAATGTATACATACATATCAGCCTGTGTGTTCCCTGTTCTATCGGTTCGTCCTCTGTGCCAATCTCACTATCCTAAAGTTATACCTGTGTCATGACATTTGTTTGGATGATCTGCTTTCAAACGGGTCTTTTTCTATGCCTTTCTACATGCCTTCAGTGTGCCAGGTCAGTCAGAACGACTTTGACCTACAAACTAGATATTGTTCAGCTTTCAGAGATGCGTCAAGTAAGGTCTACAAATAAAAAAGATACAAATCAATAAGAGTATGATATAAACTGGAGCATTTGTCTGTTTATAATAACATGTCTCTATATTTCTCACAGCAACAGGTAAACTATTCCAGTTTATAGCACCTCTATATATATTGTTCTTTATAAATATTGTCCAGAGTTTGGTCTGATTTTTTGCTATTGATTACGATAAAAACACCTTCTTAAAATCAAGCATTATAGAAAACAGCATGGGCAAGGTAATCTAACCTATTTCCCGGGCAATCCCGTGACCTCAAACTTGGTTTGAGCCAACTTATGGGTGCATGTCGCCTGAATGTGTACCAAGAGAAGATGCTCTGTTTAAAAACTGTGTTACACTATGACCGTGTTCTATATGCTAAGAGACGTGCTGCACAAAAGTCATTGTGCATATAAAATATTAGTGAACGTTCTTTTATGTGAGATATTTTTCTTTTATGAATGAGAATTTAGATGGAAGATAAAAGTCACCAGATGAGAAAGAAAATTATCAAAGGAATTATAAAGAATATTCAAAATTACATAAACATGAAAATGGCAGACGCTGCTGGTAGGTGATATACCTGTCCAACCATTGCAAACAGGAGGCATCTCCCAGTAAGCAGTGCTGCCTGGGTAAAAATCGATAATTGGGATAGTGTATATTGGGCTGAGCCGGCAGGCAAAGCGAGAGAACACTACTTGACTCGTTTGGATTGATACGAATCTAGAGGATTCGGGGGTTTGGTTTTAGCCATGTACACAGACATCGGGTGACTTGGATAGAAGTTTACCATTGTACTGCTGCGCTAAGACAAGCGGACTCTAAGGACGAAGCTAGCCTTGGGCAGTGCCGAACGAGGGCCGGATACACGGGCCATAGCACACCAGCCACTGTATGCCATTGGAATAGACACCAATAAACTTACTCTCAACCAAGCGGGATTCGTGTTGTGGATATGAACACCCATTTCATGGATGTAGTCTACCGCTTGACTAGCGACACTAACAGAGACTATACTAAACAGTCTGAGTAAATGGTTAACTGTAGTTTCCCCATATCAAGAAGTAGCACCCATAATAATCAACAAGTGTTCAATGCCTAGTTTTTACATTACGTCAACCAGCCATAATGCACCAATTATGTTGATTTATTCATCATGAATCAGAACAGGCTAATCTTGAAATGCAAAGATGTTATTGTCATGGGATCCCCTATCAATTCTCCCTATACCACAGATAGCCGATTTAAAGTATCTTAAGTACCTGCAGGCTAATTTTGACTAATTATGTTAACAAAACCATTGATAAACCTATAGAGACAATCATATAATTGTCATATATCCATCTATAACTAATGAATTTCCAAACAAATTAGAAAACATTAAATATTTATGTATGCAAATCAAAAAATAATGATGACTATTTTTCACTATATTTAAGAAAAAATGATGAAGAAATTAATGAAAATCAATATGCTAAAGCTTTATAATTTGTTGTCACATTACCCAGCATGCAACTTGATCCAGGCTAACTCGTTGTGGATATTTTTCATCAAACATTTTTTTTAAAAACATTTTACTTAAACTGAAAACATTTCAGAATGGAGTCTCCTGTAGTTTCCAGTAAAGATCTGGTACAAAGTCGGGAATAAGTCCTGTTTTACATTGCTTGCCAAACTCTCCTCAGTTGTTGTTTGTAACCCCAGATATCAGCACCAGCTGGTATGTCTCCATATTGTATAGTTTTCATGGATGTATTTGGAATCTAAAATCCTACCCGATGCAGAAAAACAAATCTTGAAAACAATTTAGTTTTCCCTACATTGGTAGCTTATTTAGAGTATTTTAGTTATATACAAGTTATCTGGGATAATTGCATATAAAAAAACAGGAGAAACTATAAAAAGTACAAAAATAACAGTGGTGTTCCTTTATGTTTATGACTTGTTTTCTACCCTTGAGGTCTGTGGGAATATAGAAATCAGCAATGGATCATGGGTTGTTTCAAGCTCTCAGAAATCATAAATTATTTGGTTCACTTTTTAGGTCATAAAACATTCCGCCTATCATTATCTTTGGATCTAAACACATGTAATTATTGGATATTTTTCAATTTCAATGATTGACATCTCTTAAGAGACTTGATTCCAAAGACTGTTATCCTAGCACTACAATATCTATCAGGATCTTAACCTTTTAAACCCCACAGAATGTGCCCATAAAAAACTTGATTTCCCCGGGATTACCATGGGTTTCCCTTCAGATTTCCTCAATTTCCCTTTAATTAAAGATGTTCAAAGGTTGATCAATGTTTAATAATTTAGATTACAAAGAAATATTGTGTGTAGAATTCAATAGTGTTGAATAAGTTTTAAAATGATATATTGGTCATTTTTGTATGTTATACACTTTTCAAGTTGTTCAAATATGGAAAAATTATGGAAAAACGACTATTTTTCCGATCAGCTACAGCCAGATCGGAGAGCACACCCACGGGCGGCTACAGCCGGATTGGGGTCTAAAAGGGTTAACCCTTTCATTGCCACATGCCACGATCATTGCTTCACTGGGAAACACCCTCTGATTCTTAAATCGGTAATAGGGGATCTCCGGGAATCCCCAAAATATTGTGATGCTCCTTGGTAGGTCGGGGTTTCCGATTCCTACAGTGAAGGGACGTGGGGGTTGTTTCGATCTCAAGCTGAACGAAGAGTTCGAGTAGGTAACCGAGGTGTAAGATTAAGAGTCATGCCTTGCACACGAGGGGGAACGAGAGGGACGGTCCGGGAATCATTAGTGCGTCTGAGTGGAATGTATTGATTTTCAATAAAGGGCAGCGAGTGCTGATTCACTCCCTTTATTATTGATTTACTTATTCATTGCATCTGACATGTAGGTACAGAAAATTATGTATATATATAATGAAATAGCCAACTTAGTGAACTATAGTGATTAATTATCCATTAAAGTTAAGGTCTAATTTAAGTCGTTGATTTGCCTTCGGATAATAGCTAGCTCCTATCACAGTCTCTCTGCGCTCGACTGCTGTTGTCCAATACATAATAATAGTTCTGATATTATGTAAGACATAACACTCGCGTGAAAGGATGTTCTTTATTTATTTCCTATGAATGCATCGTACTCATGACAAGATCTCAATGACAGTGAACAGTTCCAAGGATAGAATCCGCTTAACCACACTCAGTCAATGCTCCTGCCATCCAAGCAGTCTATCAGCTTATATATTCCAATTCCAGGATTAAGCTTCTAGAACACAATTCAATATTCTAGATATACCAGATATAGCTTCTTGGTAAACGTAGAAAGAAAAATATCTCTTGACTTGGGTATCCAATTTTTAAATTGGTCTTATTATTGTTTTATGAAATCTAGACATAAAAAACACTATTATTGCTGTTTGTCCCTGACATAATCATTATAGTATCAGAGTATAGAATCTTTGATATACACAACTAAAGGCCGTATTCCAAATACCAAAAGTGTCCGCTGCTGCTATTGAGCATCTCCATATTAACGTTCTACATCCCGGCATCCCCAAATCGCCGTGCCAAGATTGAGTCCTACTGATTTAGCGTGTCAAAATTGGCTGTGGGCACATAATCAACAGAAATTTTTTACAAACACGTTGGTAAATTATATTGGTATTGCTGCCAAATGTGTATTGGTACTGCCGAAAATAGATCAGTGGTGAGCATGAAATTTGATTAACCATTATACTTTTTTTATTGCAGTATTATACCGTTTGAATAACCTATTCTTAGATTAATTGCTCAGCCATATCTAATCAATATTAGTAGTAGACATATCGTGCTGAAGCGCTTGTTTCAGGGCAATACCTGCTATACTGCTTAACCAATTTCCTGTTTCTTCCATTCAATGGTTGAACAAACATCAATACATGATACAAGACCGACAAAGTAGCACGTATTGTAACCCTGAACAACAAGTCAGCCATGGCTACAGGAAATCCACCTACTCCTGAACTGCATGCAGTGTGAATGGGGGATATCCGGCCAAACGGCAGGGCAAATAGACGCAGCCAGGTGTAGAGACGTCACACCTCGGAAAATAGGCGTATTGGTGATCAATCTAAAACCCTAGGTATTTACTATTCAGGTATGTAGCCAGATTTTTTGAAGGGGATTCGTACAACTCCCCCCCCCCCGAACCCCCCAGGGTATGGGCCTATCATTATAAAATATTTATTTTGTTTAAGAAAATCACTTCTCAATATGTCACTGAGTCATAAAAACAATTTTGATCATTAAGATGTTATAGATTTCTGGTTTTCTTTTTATAGCCACGTGGAACCTCAAAGCTGGTGCCGTCCGTGATGCTGTGGAGGGGGGGGGGGTCAAGCTCCCTATACATTCCTATAGTGAAAACATGAGCAAGGGCGGGGGGGGGGGGGGGGTCAGAAATGGTAAAAACAGTATGACGTCATTCATGGACCGACCCTCTGGTCACGTGACCGAATCTGGACAAGGCCTATATAGGTGGACACATAGACTGTAGTTACGTCCAAGTCTGCTAGGAGCCCAAACTAGGACTGTTAATCAGCAACCATTTTGGGTGGGAATTCCACCCTGCATCCAAGCATGCTTTGGGGCCGCTGGTTTATGGCAGGTAGGAACATAAACCAGCCAGCACACACACAAACATCAGAGGGGTTCCCCATGCCATTTATAGAGGGCCAATGAAAGAATTCCTTGCAAATTTGAAGTGGCCAGTAGTAGCCATGGACTCTTGTGGGTGTAAGAACCTATTATGCGAGAGGTATCTAGGTCATGGAAGGACTATTGGACACACTGATTGGCGGAGCTGGTACCTGTGATCTGTACAGTCAGGTGTGTCACCAGTGACCACTGCTGCTGCTTATAATCCACACAATAGGTAGTTGGGAGACTATAGCTTGGGTCACTTCTGACCAATATTAGCCTACACTCCTCATTGGCTTGAGGGTTGACTTCAAACTGCTTCAATATGAAAACTCTGAAGATGGACAAAATGAGTAGATTCATTATGCTTACTTTACTGGTATCTCAGGTTACCATGACAACAACACAAGCTTCAATGCATCACTACTCTGTCCACTCAACCCCTGGATCTGACAGGCATCTTACCATTCAGTGTGGTGTGAAGTGTAACCTTGCAGCAAACTGCCATGGCTTTAAAATCAATCTCACCCAGAGTGATCCTTGTATCCTGGCTTTGGGATCTAACAGCAGCATGGTAGTAGGAATGGAACAATACGTCAAACAGCGAGAGGAAGGTAGTATATGAAATGGTTTGAGAATTCAGTTCGTGCTGCAGAATCTTTTTTCAAAAATAATGATGGTAAAAACTCAAATACTTCAATTGGAAGGCAGAAGAAACTATGCATTTAATACCAAAATACTTCAATTTGAAACAACGATATACATACCACATAGATATAAGCTGTCATAAATTCTGAAAATATAGACCCAGGCGAGCAGCAACGTAACAAGCATGTTCTGCAACTGTACTTCTTGGTTAGTCTGTAACCTGCCCAATTTTACTCAAGAGTTGTGTTAATTTAGGTAAAGTTAAGTCTTACTAAAAGAAAATGTTATGATAACATTTTATTTTAGTGAAGTTGAGACCTCACTTATGAAGAATGTTATGTTAATATTATTATAACATGAAAGATCGTTACAAGAGTGTCACATTAACGTTACAGTGCGATGTCACAACATTAAGTTCTTAAGACGTTTTTGGGTGCCATCAAAATAACGTAGCAAGAACCAAAGAAGAATTAAACAGGACGTTGCTGCAACATTATAATACTTGTTATATTCTTGCTTGGGGATATTGCAACCAATGTTTATTGCATGCAATAAACATTGGGGATACTGTTACCAATGTAAATGGTATGCAGCTATACATTATTGTTTGTGTTTATGCTCCAGACCAGAGGCATCATCCTGCATCCTGCACAGAGTGGAGGAAAAGGAGAGGAGACAATCTGGGGAATGGCACCTTCATAATTGACCCTGATGGTGTTGGGGGCTCAGAGCCTTTTCAAGTCCAATGTCTGTCATCTTCACTCTCAGGTGTGACATGGACCTCCATTGGCCATAGCAGAGAGAATGACACTCGAATAACTGGTGGTCCTCCTTACACAAGAGCACCAAACTCATTTCCAATAAGCTATGAGATCTCTGACTTACAACTACAGGCTTTGGTTGAAGTATCTATTGAATGCCAGTTGCAAGTTAAAATTTACTGTCATCATGTGTCCATGCAAGATCACGCAGGCTGGAAGGGACCCTCTGGTACCCAACATCTTCTGAAAGACATCCTTTGCCCAGGTTGGACTGTGGCCCGTGGCACAACTACTTTGCGTAACAACGACAACTTTAAGAAAGTTGTCCTTACACTTATCATTATTAAGATACTCCTTAATATCTCTGTTTCTACTGGATCAAATTGAATTCTGTAAATTAATATAACAAAGGGGCACTGTAGGGCTATAAATTATAAAAATAACAACTCATTCATGGCATTCTAAACAGTTTTTCTTTTAGTTTCACAATGTTCGTTATTAAGTGCAAAGCTGCTTATGAAAGGTATGCGTAATAATGACAACTTTAAGATAACCTTAAGAAAGTTGTTGTTACAACGATAGTTATCATTATTAAGGTACTCCTTAATATCTCTGTTTCTACTGGATCAAATTGAATTCTGTAAATTGATATAACAAAGGGGCACTGTAGGGCTATAAATTATAAAAATAACAACTCATTCATAGCATTCTAAACAGTTTTTCTTTTAGTTTCACAATGTGCGTTATTACATGCAAAGCTGCTTATGAAAGGTATGCGTAATAATGACAACTTTAAGATAACCTTAAGAAAGTTGTTGTTACAACGATAGTTATCATTATTAAGGTACTCCTTAATATCTCTGTTTCTACTGGATCAAATTGAATTCTGTAAATTGATATGAAAAGGGGCACTGTAGGGCTATAAATTATAAAAATAACAACTCATTCATAGCATTCTAAACAGTTTTTCTTTTAGTTTCACAATGTGCGTTATTACATGCAAAGTTGCTTATGAAAGGTGTCGTAATAATGATGGGTATCGTAACAACAATAGGTATTGTGTTCAAGCAGTGACATACATATTTCCTCAATCAGGACTGAAATGAACACTTTTATAGCTAACTGTGTAGACAATAATAATGTTTTCTTAAATGATGTCTTATTGAGCTGTATTTAGCCTTAGAAGAACAACTATGGAAACATGAGAAAATTAACCTATTTTTTATGCATAGGAAAGCGGACTTGCAACTGTGATAACAATGATCAAATATGGCGATATGATGAGGGATACATTAACAACCTTACCACGTTTCCTATCAAGGAAGTCTTCTTTGGAGATTTAGATGATGTTGGAGAAAACCTTATTTTCACCCTAGGACCAATGAATTGCAAAGGTGAGTACCTCTTTTAGTAAAGATATTCATGAGTCAGGATTCTGTTTATCATGTGTTTTTTGTTGTTGTTCAGTTGAAAGGTATGCAAAAATAGGCTTTTGAGGACAAGCAATTGAAACTGCATAGCTTAAGATATTTTAGTTCCATGATCCAGAAATATTTTGGAACATAACTTAACTGACAATTGACTCTGTGAAGTTCTGTCAAAATTCAAACTGGTTTTTGCAAATTTTATTGCAAGTTGTTTGGATTTCTGATTACGAAAACCCTGTTCAAAGGAACACATTCGATTATCACCTTTGAAACTGATTTTGAAACATCACTATATTGTAGCACCATTTAATCTTTGGTCAGACCATCAATGTCGTATGTCTAGATTGTTTTTTTAGCCATACAAATGCCCTGTCCATTGGAACATAAATTTTGAGAATAATAATTAAATTGTTTTGCTTTGTTATTTTCTAAGAATTACAGCCTCTCAAAACATGCACGTAACGTTTAACTAACCAAAGCCAGTTTTTATTTTTTTTCCCCTTTTCTTTTTACATCAAGAGGCTATTCATTTAAAGACATTGCAGGTGGACAAACAACTTGTTTTATCATGTTACCAGCAGTCTCCTAATTAGAAAGACAGTTTATAAGTAAAGAAAAAGAATTATTATAGTTAGAGCTAAGTATCGTAATCTCTTGTGTATTGGCAGGAGTACATTGTGAATTAGTCAAGCTAGTATGGTTGCCAAACGCCGAGCGGTGCTCTTGTCTGTGGCTAGGTATAAGTGTAGGGTTGTCATAAATGGTGGCGCCCCCATGCGGGAAAGAGAGAAACTGAGTTAGTTCATCTCTGGACAGATCTGGACAGGTATGAACAGGACATATAGTGAACGCTAGTGTTGTGTGTGGGTGTTTATAAGTGTTATTTCTGATATGGGGAGATTGCCATTAATCGTTCACTCAGACTGTCTAATGTTGTTTCTGCTAACGTAACTAGTCAAGTGGTAGACTACATCCATGAAATGGGTGTTCATATCCACAACATGAATCCCACTTGGCTGAGAGGAAGTTTATCGGTGTTTATTCCAAAGGCATACAGTGGCTGGTGCGTTATGGCCCAAGTATCCAGCCCTCGTTCAATACTGCTCAAGGCTAGTTTCGTCCTCAGAGTCCGCTTGTCTTAGTGCAGCAATACAATGGTAAACTCCTATCCAAGTCACCCGATGTCTGTGTACATGGCTAAAACCAAACCCCAAATCCTATAGATTCGTATCAATCCAAACAGGTAGTGTTCTCTTGCTTCGCCTGCTGGCACAGCCCAATATATACTATCCCGATTATTGATTTTTCTGGGAGATGCCTTCTGTCTGCAATGGTTATACAGGTAAATCACCTACCAGCAGCGTCAGCCATTCTCATGTTCATGTAATCTTGAATATTCTTTATAATTCCTTTTTTTAATTTTCTTTCTCATCTGGTGACTTTTATCTTTAATCTAAGTTCCCATCCATAAAACAAAATATATTTCACATAAAAGAACTTTCACTAATATTTTATATGCACAATAACTTTTGTGCAATAGGTGCAATAGGAAAGACTGCCAGAGAACATTATGACCATGATGTATGAAGTATCCAGCTTAGGAGGACATCATGGGGTCAAGGGCTTTACCATTTGCGATAGCTCTAGTGTAGCATTAGAAATAGGATTAGTTTGATGTAAGAAAGAATGGAATGTATGAAAGGTTAAAAGACAGAGAATCTAATGAGTATTAGGATACCTGTGTACAGCGCCAAGCCTATGGCTGGCGCTATATAAGCAGTATGAGACTTAGGATAGACGAGCAGACCAATATAGACTTTGATCAGAATACATGGGAGCAATAGTCTAACAAAACAGATCATAACGGGTAGTGCTAAGATGGTAGTAACAACCTGGTTGGAATGTTACTGATGTTGTTAGCTTACGAGATGGATGGCATGCATTGTATGGATGGAATGACTATTTACTTGTATCTTCAGAATGTCTCAATGGATATAATAAACTTACCCCTTGCCAAGTGCATGTTCTTTGTATAGGAATGAGCCCCTTTACTTCTCTACCACTAATGAATAATACGAACATTTGGAATAAACCTTATCGGATCAATGAGGAAGAGCTAGCTTTTATAACAAAACATAATGAAGAATTCCCTTAATTTCTATCATAATGATCTTTATTGAGTAATCACCAAGTAGCAAGCAAGTAAACGACCTGCTATCGACATCATGCAGTCTAACAAAAGATTGAACATATCTCCATAAGATGCAAGCGAGACTAAGAACTATCTTAACTAAATACCATGTAGTTAACGAAGTATGAATAACACCAGACTAGCTCAAAACTATGTAAAAAGGAAGGTATTTACATTTTTTGGGAAGTATTTTCCCATAATCACTTACTATTACAAACATAGATTTTACACAGTTTGTGCCCCAAAAACTAATAAAAGTAATAAAGCCCCCATTTAAGGCGCAGAGAGGACTAAAGAGAACAGAGAAAGGAGAATTGCAAAATTACACGGACCAAGAAAGCAAGAGACAAAACGGACATTCTCCAATGCCAGCTCTTTAAAACTTGCAGAAAAAAATTACAAAATTAAAAGAAAGTGATAAAGATTTTTTTCTTTCAAGAATCACATTTTCTTCTGGCGTGGCAATGTTGGATCATAATAGAACTAATATAGATGCACACATTCAAAGAAAAACTGGAGAAATATAGGCTTTTGATATAAGGGTTCAAAAACCCATTTGGTACAGTTACATGAGAATTTTGAAAATCTGTATGGGAAGTTGAATTTTTATTTTTACACAGACAAAGTTTTATACCAAAGGATCAGGCCACTGCAACTGAAATAATGAGGTCTGATGGAAAACACACACTTTGACATTTTTTTAAATAAAGATTTGTCTGAATGCCACACCATATTGCTACCCCATTACACCCTGATCACTCCCATTACAGGTCAGACTTCACACAGAGAGTTTGAATATTCTCTCTTCAAATTCGTGATCTTATTTTCGAAGACTTCTTTTATCATATTTTGTTATTAAACTTTAACACTAAAAGCTCTATATTCTTAACTAAGACATTTTAGAATAATTTGATCTAGTCATGGTATTTTTTCGCATAAATAATTTTTGATTAATTTGATTGATTCTTTTAATTTTGTATTTTCAGGAGCACCAGAATGTGGCACACCAGGAGACATTTCACTGGCTTCAAAGGTCATTGAAGGGTTCACTCCAGGTAAGGCGGTGACCTTCACATGTCTCCAGGGGTCACGTTTCCCCGATGGTACGACTGTGATGACCTCAAGCTGTCTGCAAGATGGAACCTGGACTCCTCTACCCTACACCCACTGTGATGTTATCTAAAAACACTAATACAATCTAAAAATGAACAGTTTTGGGGCCAATAGGTCAGGTTTCCCCGATGGTACAATGGTGATGACCTCAAGCTGTCTGCAAGATGGAAGCTGGAGTCCTCTACCCTACACCCACTGTGATGTCATCTACAACGTATATTTCTTGTAATTGTATTACCCGGAAAACTTTTACTCGTGAGGACTTTGAGACTTTGAGGATGTTTTCAAGTTAATTGTATCTATTTCATTGTTAAGAGATGTTCACTTATTCATATCCTAGTACCCACAGAAGGACAGACATTTTAAATTATCTATTTATTCATGAACTTTCCAAAAAAAGTACAAAAAACTATGCTTGACTTTTTCAAATGTTTAACACTTTTAACCACCCTGTTGATTTCTAAAGGGTGAAATTCCACAGTGTTAATCTACATCGTTAATTATTGATATACCAGACAGATTCTGAGGTATAATTCCAATCCTGATGAAGGCAGTTACATGCTGAAACTAGTTGATTCGCCATAGTAATCTATGTCTACTATAATAAACAACAACCGGAGTTGGGTTCGATGTAGCTTCCACACTTTTAATTTAAAAATAAACAGTTTTAGGGCCAATAGATCAGGTTTGCCTGATGGTACAACGGTGATGACCTCAAGCTGTCTGCAGGATCGAAGCTCGACTCCTCTACCCTATACCCAATGTGATGTCATCTAAAAACAATAATACAAGAGTAGATTAGTTCATGGTACCAAGTTTAGGGCCAATAGATCAGGTTTCCTTGATGGTACAACTGTGATGACCTCACCCAGTCTACAAAAACAAAAAGAAAAAAGGTAGGAGAGTCCTAGCTCATTTTGAACTTTTTATCTGTTAATATAAAGCCTAATCACTTGATTACAGAGGCACTGGGTACTGGGATATATGGTGGATTAAATTTGTAACAGTGGCATCAAGTGACATTGTAATTTTTATGCACATATCTAATAAACCACTTTGGAGACATAAGTTATGTCATTTAACCTCCCTAATTGGCTGTTTGAGGTTTTATAATATCTCCTAAAACTAGTTCGCAGCTATTGTTTCCTTTAGCACCCATTCTTTATGTCTGTTTAATTTAATTTCACCATAATCAAAACAGCGAGAATTTCATATTTGTAGCAATGCATGTCCATTTGGATTTTTACCATGTCATATTATAAAGACTAAATTAGTCTTAGGAAATTCATTCAATATAGTTCTGTTAGGTACGTGAACCCTTCAAATCCTTTTCATATGCATTCCTTTTTCTTCATTATTAACAGAAAAATTGATTGTCCAGTGATAGATATAATATATAAAGATGATTAAATGGACAGAAGCAAATAGGCCTAGTATTTGAAGTGAGAGATATAGGCCAGTGCCAGTGTATGTATATGTGACCTCAGTAACAATAATCCTGGAATATGAATACAGTCTGCAAATATTTAAACATCATAATGTAAGCAATCATTTGAGTCACATACTGTGCCAGACTTATCACTTATTCAGACCATGGGCCAATTCTATAAAAGATAATTCTACTTCTTAACAACTATATTAGTCAAACACAGCGATATCATCAAAATGCATTCTAGTTACTATTTTGAAAGTTTGTGAAGCATTCAGCATCTGAATGATTAATACATTTATTGAAATATGTTGATGAATCCCTATCTAAAAATGGAAAGTGCAATAAACCTGTACAGTCAGATTTTGATTCTATCCCTTAAAGTCTCTTAGTGACACTATGTTTCATTCAAAGTAATGAGTGTTTTATAGTAAAAGATAAAAACTAGGTTTGCCTCAGCTATTTAAGTTACTACACTGTGATCTTGTGCAAGATAGATGCATATGTGCATAAGTATTTGTTTATCCGTGTTTATATGTAATTTGATCTGTTCGTGATTGTAGTTTTGAATAATGAGTCAAAATCAGAGTTTTTAAAGAAGGATCGCTAGAGCAGATAGAGTAGCTTAGAGAGACTCCCTGCTAAAAAAACACAATTGTATAAGTATTTGAATACTGGAGCATGGAACTGACAAGTCACAGATCAAGTGATATTTGCATGGGTCTGCAGGATGAGTGCACATATCATGTAGTGACAAGTCGGTTCTGCACTCCCTTATTCATGTATGAGTACAATTTCACATACTTTTCTGGAATTATGAAAATTAAATGATATACATTTACTGACATCTGTTTGATTCTTTGGAAACTATGTTTTGTTGAATGGCATGGTTGACTACATGTTTTAGCCCAGATATGGTTTGTTTCGAACTTTGCAAACAAGCAGGGCACTCTCCTTGAAATGTTCTGGGCAGTTGTCCTGATTTTCTGGAGTTAATAACGATGATATATTGATACTGTAAATGGGTTAGATAGGTCGATTTGTCTGCTTTGGTGCTTTAAGATATCTAAATGATAAAAAATGGCAGAAATTTGCCATTGTTGTCTCATCATGTGACTTTTTGGATAAAAGTTCATGTTGCAGAAATTGGATGCCCCTGTTTGGTCAAAACAATTAGGTCGGACTTCTTTATGCAGGTATAGAGTTTACTTTACAATTCCATTGAAGCATTGAAGTATATTCTCACTGCAACTTTGAACATCTTTGGAAAAGAAGAGCAACATTTAAAATACAGTTCAACACATTTATTATGCCTTTGTTTACAATAATAAAATAGGTCTGTACAAAATAGATGGTATAGTATGACATACCTGTTGTGAACAATGACACTTCTACAGAGAGTTTGCTGCAACATCCAAGAATGGGACTCTCGAACACAAACACTGATATGATGGTACAGAGTGTAGTAGGACAAAAGCTGATAACACACAACAAGTATATAATACACATCAAGATAGATACAAAGTAGGTAATGGCCATTTCTTATGGCTAAACCAGGTGGGATCATGTACAGCTCTCTCATTAGGATATCGCAACGAGAACACTGGCTCAGGCTTAGCTCAAGTGGGTCTGACAATACAAATAGTAGAAATCAACAATAGAAGGAAACAATGGACTTCACATAATTGTATCTGTAAGAGTTCAATTGATGCTAACAGTTAGTGCCCTATCATTATGAAATTATTAAATATAGTTTAGATAATAGGCCTTAAACATCTGACCATTATTTTAATAGATACAGGCATTTGGTTTTCTGAAATTCTCATGAGATGGCAGATTGCAGGCACCTGCTGAGGGGCAGCTTCATGCAGTGGACCCTTTCATATAAACACTTTTAGCAACTGCTGTTATGATATTGTTTGGTATAGGTGCATCAAATTGTGTGTTGTTCAAAACGTTATGTTAATACATAAACATATATAAATATATATGTGTCATATCTTCCTGTAAGTAATTTTTACGGACCATGTTTTTAAAGTTTTTAATTTTATTCTGTAACCATCATTTGTATTTGCCTGTTCAGCAGATTTAAACTTTGTTGGATATCATTCACAGGGACTGACCCTGTATAGTACAAAAATATTTCAACAGCAAACAATAGGCACTCACTTTGAAGATAACTAACCATTACTTTTCATCAAGAACTTCAATTAACCCAGTGCAGGCTAGACATTCTTACAATACAAGTACATTTAGTTTATTATATCATCCGAATCTATTGGGAAAGGGAAGCGCACATAGTCATCTGGTGGATCAAAACCCAACATTGTATCAAGGGGCACCTCTGGCATGGCATAAATGAGCTTCTCCCAGAACAATTTGTCAGTACGTTTGATGTAAGAATTGGTCTGAACATAAATTCTCATATCGTCCTCCATATCACCTAGTTTTATGTCATCCAACAGTAAAAATATGAGATAATTTGTCCTTTCCATGATGACACGAAAGTGTCCCAACCTAAAATCAAACAGACACCACTGATTTTTTAGAAAGTTCCTTGTCACACACAGAATCATGCGCCTACTACTTTCCATAGCACAGGTGACATTCTCAGTTTTGGCAATCCCTGGGAAGAAATTGCGTTCCCTGAAACAAAGATGGAAACGCCTTTCTTCACCTTCCAACCTTGGCACAAAGGCTTTGTAGACCATCTCCAGGTCCTCATCAGCATAGGCAACCACAGCATCAAAGCGCTTACCTCTTATGTCTGTGTCATCTGCTTTGTTAAATGGATGCCACTTAAAGTGGATAAACAAATACACTTTTATGTGGTCTCTATATCGGTACACAAGGCCAACCATTAATGGGAATAGTATAAGGGCCAAGGCCATCCCTATGGCAGCCTTCGCTCCTATGTGTATTAAACAACCAACTCTCATGTGATATCTCTCTGTTATTAGAACATTCAGGCCTGTCTCAACAACAAGACATTGAATCTTGGTAAAATCTGGAATATGTTTTCTGTTCTCTAAAAGCCATTGGACTAACCAAAAAGAGTGACAGTCACATTG
Source organism: Lepidonotus clava (assembly GCA_936440205.1). NCBI lineage: Eukaryota > Metazoa > Annelida > Polychaeta > Phyllodocida > Polynoidae > Lepidonotus > Lepidonotus clava. The sequence goes on from OW387137.1 coordinate 55,188,034, forward strand.
GAAATGATTTTTGCTCAAATATAAAGTGACATTTTTTCCTTGCAAACTCTTTGGCAATGCTTTCAGACTATTATTGTTAAGTTTTACATATTCATATTTCTGTAGAAGGTCTGAGACATAATGCTCAATAGTTTGAATGTGGTTACTGCTCAAATCTAGGACTTTGAGATCTTGATACATCCTGTATAATCCTATGTCAGAAATAGATACTATATAATTATTTTGGAGATCCAAACTATGTGTTGCTGAGGGAAGAACCTTTGGAATAGCAGTGAGATTTCTTGTAGAACAATTCACATAGTGTAAGTTATTATATGCCATGATCAAACATTCACACACTTTGGGGCAATCTGTGCTCGTGATTTCACACATAAAGTCCATAAAAGATATAGTTCTGAAGGTCAAACCATGGACTCTCGGAGGATCATAACATTTCCAGGTGTTGAAGTATGTATGATTCTGAATAAGCTTATATTGCTGTAGTCGATGGTAAAACAGGTAGGCATTGCAATCACATCTCAACTTGTTGCCTGTCAGGTCCCATTTATAAATAATCATCATCTTTATAAGTCTGAATCCACATTTATCAATATCATTAGCACTGAAGTCTATTTCAGTGATTAGATTATTGGATAAGTTAACTGTTTTATCATATGGTGCAATTATACTGTCTATATGATGACTGCAAAGTCCATAGTCTTTTAAAGTTTTAAAATCAATATTATTGTCTGATAAATCAACATAAACAAGGTTCACGCAAAATTGTAAAAGTAGAATTGGAAATATCCTGAAGTTATTACTGTTTAAATAAAATTTATGAATCGGATAACGATAGCCTGTTGATGTAGGAGGAAAATGCAGACTTGCAATGTTGTTTCTTGAAAGTCTGATAACATCAAGGGATGTTTTAAGTAGGAAGTAGAAATTTAATGTTTTCAACTTATTGTTAGTCAATGAGATTTCTGTTAGTTCTTTTAGGCCATTTAGAGTCTCTGGATGGAGAGTGGTCAACAAGTTATGATCTAAAAAGAGCATTTTAAGTTCTGAATTTTTCCTGAAGAGGTTCTTTGGTAAACTTTTAATCATGTTAAAACTGATGTCGAGTTTATTCAAGCTTCTACTTTTTTGGAAGGCATTGGCAGATATGTTTTCTATAAGATTATGACTAAGGTTAAGTGTTCTAAGGTCTATACCAAATCTTACATTGAGAACCATTTTAATAGAGCTGTATGTGATAGAAACAAGTGTAAAATATGATGGAAGCGGAGGTTCCCAAAGGCATTTTGAAAATGTTGGTGAGGTGTTTTTATGTATGAAAAGTCTTGTAAGATGTGGCATACCTGAGTTAAGCAAGTTCATTTCATCTCTACTTATTGAAATATTCCATGTGATGAAATAAATAAGATTTGGCCAGAGATATGCATAAATGGATTCGGGAATGGGTTGATTATATGTGGTTGAACCTAAATACATCACTTGTAAATGCTCCAGACCAGATATTGTTTGAGTTTCCATAGCCTCACAGATAGACAAATTCAACTTAAAGTCAGCCATGGGTATGCGCTTATACCAGTCTTTAAGGTACAGGGTATGACAACGCATCATTTTACAAAGGCTCCCAATGTTTTGCAATGGTATGTTACAATTGTCAGACCAAAAGTACACTCCTGCAAGACTATGGTTGGTCATGGTGTGGTTGGCCAGGCCTATTTCAATAGGAGAGGGACACTGGAGAGTCACAATAGAAACTGGTAAGTGAACTGTGTCTTCCATGAATTCAATGACATCAATTTCACACGCTAATGCAGATGTGGTGGAATGTATAATATAAAGAACAGCGGCAGGTAACTCTTTCATAATATGCCTTTCCATGCGACAAATGTTTATGAGCCTTAAATTTGTAGATTTGTCAGTGGATGGTTTTGCCCTGACCAATATGCATAATAACAACACCAAGATGACCTTCCACTGAACTTTCACTCCATCCATTGTTAAATACGTAATAACAGTTTGTTATAGTTATAATGTGGTTTTCTTAGGGTGACTCAGTAACTGTCCTATTATCAAATCTGAAATGACATAATAGATATTTTCAAGAATGATTCAAAGGGTCAAATAAAAACATACTTTATAGAAGTGTTCATGAAAGGGGCGGCTTACTAAAGTATTGTAATAACAATCTTGGCAGCTATGTTACAAATTCTTTGCTTTAAAATACCAATATTAGGGTGTTCCAGGGCTATTCTCCTCAAGAACATTTTTGTATTTTCTATGTACAAGTGGATCTGGAAAAATCTATCTATCTATCTATGAATTAGTGCTGAAGAATAGTTGAGAACTTTGTATTTATTGTGATGAAACTAGGGGGACTGCTTAAATTTATAAACATATATATATATATATATATATAAAATGTATTCCTAGGCATTAGAATTATATATCCTAGAAAAAGATTGAATAGAAATAAATAAGAGGTATTTTCTGTAGCGGTGGGTAAATCAATCAGTAAAACATCTTAGAAAAAACAAGATCAATAACCTATTGGGTGTTTGAAAGCCACATAAATTTCAAAAGGTATATACTGGGAAATGAAATGAAACAAAATAGTTAAGATCCCTTCAAACTCAATCAAAACATTTTTTAATCTATTTGGAAAACTTGATATATATTCAATCTCAACAAATGATCTACACAAAATATTCAAACCCTTCTCATGCACTCACCATTCAGCTACATCAAGGATTCTGAAGAAAGCACGTCAGATCAATTGGTGTTCTTCCAAGGTAGTAGCTATTTATCAATATTACAATTGGATGTAGCTGGAAATGTTTACTCATCCTACACTGACCAGGAACTATTTGGTCATTATAGTAAGTATATTTACTATGCATACATATGTGCCTTGTTCATATCATGTAGTTACTTCCCATTTGTTGTTATAAGAGTAGGTATATTTATGATGCATACACATGCCTGATTGACATTAAGCAGTTTCTTCTCCAGAATATACTTGACCTGATGAACCATGAACTTTATCTACTATACGCCTATATGCAAACATTGGATGACCTAAGAGGGGTATGCAAATGCTTGCAAATTTGCAAGTGTGAATTTTGTCCCAGAATGTGCGAATTTTGGCCTCACATTTATATAGGAAAGTGAAAATGCTATACAAAAATGTGCAAATTTATGACTAGATTGTGCGAATTTTACTGGTAGTTTTGCGAAAATAATTTGGGTTCTGCACACCTCTGCCTAAAGTTACAGATGATCTTTAGCTATAGGGAATATGCAAAACTTACATTTTATCTAAACCGATAAATTGTCCTTTCAAACAGTACATGTGTTTTTCCCAGTTTGTGATGTGTTAAACTAGTATGATGCTTGTGTTGTTGGAATCACATGTTTCCACATAGTAACCACATGTTTCCACATAGTAACAGACCTATGAAATTTGTCTGTTTGCAAGGATATTTTCATATGTTATGCTGCCAATTCCATCAAGCTACATTCAATCATACCCTTTTCATAGCTATTTTAAAATTTAAAAAATCTACCATCATTCTCATGAAAATCTGGTATCATTACAATTCCAGTGTAAAGCATGCATATCACACCTAATTTTATACAAATCATGATTTTAATCATGAGCACATTACCTTCAGGACATTCAAGTCATCGGTTCTTTTTATACTAAGGTGTGTAAATCAAAGAGCAAAAACATTGTAGTAAACACAAAGTTAAAATCCCATTGGATGTTTGAAATTCACACAGATTTCAGAAGGTAAGTAAGGAATGTTACTTAAAATGTGGCATGCTTGGACAATGGGATTCTTGGTTAGAATCCCCTCATGGGTTGCAAGAAGTCCTCTACACATATATGGCATAGAAAAAGAAAAGGAACGGATCTATCCTACCACTTCAACACAACTACCTCCAAACACCCCCAACAAACCCACCACTACACCCCACCTCTGTGTGTGCCACAGGAGCAGGTACACCTAGCGCTAGCCCTGCCCCTGCTGTCAGTGGCAGACAGTAACCAATGAAAATCGCTCTCTCTTTCAGGATGACCAGTGCATTTGTTACCCACCAATGAAAATGTATGTTACCTGAGTGGGAAAAGGCACCACCAGTGAAATACTTTTTCACCTACCTGGCTCAGTAGCGGTCTTGCAACACACGCGTCTATAGCCACATCACACACACTTAATTTGTATCCAAAACTTATTGATTGATATTGTCTGACAGCACACAGCTCATCAAAATTTTCAAAATTGATGGATCAGGAGATTTCAAAAGGAGTAGGTGTGGGGTGGGGGAGGGGTTTAAATTTTGGATACTAGAATTGTACATTAAAGGGTTCCTTGCACATAACTAAAGAATGAATACTTTTCAATGAAATTATTTGAGTATGGAATATGCATCAAGACCTAGTAATGCCAGAAATATTTTTGAATATTCCAAACATAGACACAGTTATGAGACTTTAATTCTTGGTGTATTTCATTTCTTTGTAAGGGAAATCCCTTAATTTTTGACGTCACAAGGACACTAACTCGGAATCCCCAATTTTTAAATCAAGGGAATCCCTAATTCTTAGTAATGTATAGAAAGGAATTTTAGTTGGATCAGTAAATATTTATAGCAGGCCACATACAGGCAATGAACATTTGTATCTTATGCTCTCTTGAACTAATTCAATTACCTGAGATTCTTTCTGAGTTATTTTGAAAAGGTGAACAAGAGTGATTATATTCTTAAGTTATCTCGTTGGCTATTAAAGGTAATTTATTCGTTAATGTCCCTGAGTTCTAGTTGTTATCTTCATATTGCTAGTCAAGAGTAGAGCAGTTTCCGATCTGGTTGTTCAGATCAAAACACAGACAAATGCTTTGTAGAGGTCAAGCTCATTGCAGATGATGTGCAGAAGAAACTCGCAGCTAAACTGATGTTGTTCCCAATGAGTACAGGTGTACCTTGGGAGTTTGTAACACACAACAGACATAGGCTTCGTTATTGCTAGTCCACCTATCCTGCATGGTCCCTATAAAGGTTTAGTAGTCCTCAATATGGTCACCAGATACCGCCACCGAATAGTGAATTCTAACCACCCAGCTCCAGAACCCGCTCTCTACCCAATACTGGTTACTGATGCATCTTTTATACTAACCTATTATCGATTTGGTGTATACCTGCATTCCCTCTGCAGTGCTGCCACTGGCAGACAAGGCTCCCCATGTGAACCCCGGTTCTAGGGTTGTTTCACCTGGCATTGACACTGCCTACTCTCATTAATACACTATCTTATTGATTCTAAGTTTTTCTTATTAGTAATTTCGTTTGTAATTTTGGTTCCATGTTTATTTTACATCTAATGCAGTCTGGTGACCATCCACTTTCTTTAAGCTATAACGCTTTACAATAAGCAGTCTAATTGTATTCAAGTATTAAATCTTATTCTATTCTAATTATATGCATAAGGTTATTTCCTCAGTGCAAGGAAATTCCCTTTATTATGATGTTGCAAGGAAAGACACGAAAGCCCAGAAATTAGGAAATTCCCCCCAAAAATTTCCCCTTTATATTTCAATTAATACTAATATTTCCCTTCTTTCACTATTCTTGAGAATACCAAAAATAAGTTGATTAGATAAAAAAATAGATGTTTGAGGATTTTTGTGCAAGGAACCCTTTCAGAAAAACCAAGAATGGGGCTGGGGGTAATTGCCCCAGCCCCCTCCCTAAATCTGTCCCTGATGCAAAGAAAGCATCCACTGTAGATAATAACCCCAGTAGTGAAATTTTATACAGCACTGTAATCATTAAAGGGAGCCAAACCAACAAAATTGACAACATTTCAAAACTCAGATAAGTAAAGAAATATGTTAGCTGAGTCCAGTTAAGGTTAGTGGTAAAGTATAAGGTGTTAAAACTACATGTAGCTCAAACTGAAGTAGAATGCAACAAGAGATGGTAATATCTACATTTGTTTGTAAACAAACCCTATTTTTGGAGATCCACATTAGTTGATTTGAGCAACAAAAACATGATATTAATTTTATTTTTTACATATTTCATGGTTTAGATTTTAACATGGGCGAGAAATAGGCTCAAGGATTCGATTTTGATGATTATTTGAATTTGGAAAATTCCATTGAATTTATTGGTTTTGGCTCCCTTTAAGGACTAGGAAATTCAGAAAGTCTAGGGCTCATATTTTTTAACTAATTGGACTAGTTTGTTGTACCATGATAAGTGTATCATGCTTAGGATTCCACCAGACAAAAAAAAAAGTTAAGTCATTGAGAAATAACTTCAAAAAAACATTAAAATTTGTTAACATTATTGTATGACAGACATAATTAGTAGCCGCAAGACCCTAGATTTCCTAAATTGTTTCTGTTGTATGACATTTGTTTTACAAACAGGCTTAAGTATAATTGTTAGTGGGGACCTTGAGTAGACATCTTAATCATCGTAAACTGAGACAGGAAAAAAAGTATTGAATCGTACTTAAAAACATGGCTTTTCCGTTCCAAAGGTGTCCACAGTTAGATTTCCGGTTAGCCTGTTGTATTCAACAGGTACCTACTTTAGTTCTCCCTCTCTACACATGCTGTTCAAAAAATTTGCTTCATTATTCAAAATTACCATCACAAATACATCCCATTGCATACAAAACAAACAAATGAAGGAATACATTATGGACTTTTACCTCATACATTATTTAAGACCACCCTCCGGTGACTTAATTTGTAAAGACCACCTCATGCTTTTTTCTTTGCTATAAGACACTCACTTCATTTTTTTTGGTGAAACATGCTGTCCTTAAGAGAATCCATGAGATTAAAATTACAGTCTACCTTGGTGATGTTTCTGGTTTATTCTTCATTCTAATTTTGGGATAAGGATTCATCAATGTATTTGAACAAATATATAATCATTTTGAACTTGACTGCTTCACATAATTTCAAAATGTTAGAGAGCATTTATTCAGATGATGCTGTTGTTTTTAGAATGACTAATACATGGTGCTAATCAGCAGAAGGATTTTTAATGAAATTGGCTTGTTGTCTTTAGATGGAAGAGTTCTGTGCATGGTTGTACAAGGTAGCCTTGAGAGTATTTTTTCAACGATTGCAAGTTCATTCATCTTTATCTTGAAATAATATCCATTGTTAATTCCCTTACCATAGAAGCTGATTTCACATTCTTTTAAGCACCTGCAAGTTATTTTTGACTCATTTGTTAAAAAAAAAGAAGGGGAGGCTATAGAAAATATGCAAATATTTGTCATATAATTCTCACATACATTTACACAACCTTAATTAATTGAAAGATATGCAATGCCAGTTTTCCAAAATGGATACAAATAGTGGCGTCTTAAACACTTTAGTGACAGCCCCATAGAAAACCAATATGATTGGTATTGTGGATGCTGCTGTTCTAATTTTCAGAATCCTTTCACATGGCAATTTGGAAAGTCAGCCATTTTGTTGTAATTTCAGGATGGCCATTCACAAAATTTAGTCTTTTAGTTTTGACCTCTTATTATAAAAATCTGTTGAAAAATGCTGGGGGGTCTCCCTGACATCATTGATGCAAAACTTTCGTCAGGGAAATACCCGAAAATTTTTCAACAGATTATATTTTTTCTGTAAAGTGACAAACGTTCACATAAGATCTAGCATATATCTCTTCATATTTCGAAATTCAGCCTGAAATCCTATGTATCATAGGAGATATGATTAGTTGAAAATTCAATGGGGCCAATCTGTGTGTGTTCCCAACAAGGACCGAGCGATGTCTATTTTTACCTCCTTTGCAATAATCCCACTCGTGCATACGTGAGGCTTTGGGGCCCTATGGCTTAAGGTTGTGAAAGCCCATCAGGTGTGACATTATTATGGAGTAAAATAATGTATGAGGTACAAGGCAGAATCTAGAATACCCATGAGTATGAGTATGATGTTATGGACTATGAAATAAACAACGTCATCATGGATAAAGTAATGAGCTAAAACATGTGAGGCATTCCAAAGAGGTTGACTATAGATGGGAAATCTTGTGTTATAATAAAGCAGTAATGCAATTGCTACTAAATGCAATCCTTTATGTTATTCAATGTGTGAATCAAATGGAAATGGCATAAAGTAGGGAGTCACTAGTGCCCTTAGGTGAGGGCTCAAGGGTTAAAGTGGAATCACCTGAAGTAATGTGGTATGACTGTCCCTCAAAATGGTTGCAAGATCATAATGTGTGTTCATTCATTTTATGGTGAGATGAGCTATCAGTATTCAATCAATAACTGTTGGAAATGAATTTATTTTGACGATCTATGTATAACACTGCAGACATCCAAAAGTGAGCTATCACTAAAATGATTAGAAAAACTGTCTAAAACTGTCTCTCCTAAAGACATACTTGGGTGACACAAATTACCCTTTCTATCTATGCAAGAGAGGAACGAAGAGATTGTAGAATAGTAATGTGTAAAACAAGTTTTTGACAAGAAAATTTCCACTGATAGGCCAAGTATTGTATTATAGGTAGTTAACTTATTGTAGCAGAGGAGTGTATGTAATTGTACTTTAACCATCACAGCTAAATAATGTAAATGTTGATAATCGTGATAGGAAAACTACATGAGGATGTGCGATGGTGCAGAATATGAGCTGGTAATAAATAATTTTGGTGCATGAGCCTGAAGGGTGAGTGCACCAAAATTGTTTATTACCACCATCAGCGTGTCGTTTTCCTTTTATTATACATCGAATTCTGCATTTTAATCAATAAAAATTAGCCCCCTAATTCCTGAAATGTCCCGGTAACGACGTGCGGGAATAGTGAAAAGGCAAATGCTAGCCAAACGTGTGTGGTCCAACCCCTGATAGTACAGAGCACTTCATTGGTTAATTAAAACGTCCCAGTGACATCATAATGTGTCCCAAGCAGATTGTCACTGAACACGGCTGAGTTGGACTTTCATATTATTTTAAGTCAGCCGGAAATGGACGAAAATGTTCTCCAAAACATCGAAAATGTCCTGGAAAACATTCCCGTCGAGGAGGAACATGTTTCGCTAGAATTTACCTGCAAAAAAAGGACCTACAAAACTAGATAATGAGCAAAAAAAAAGTTGAAACAGTCCAAAAAATGCACTGCGAAGTGGCGGCTTTCAAGAAATGGTTGGATCCATGCAAGTCGCCTAAGCATCTTGCTGGGATCCTACTTGCTTACTAAAAATAAGCTGAATGGTGCTGATTATGAGCCCTCGTCACTTGCTGGGACGTTTTCAAGTATCAAAAGATTCCTTGAACAAGAGAACTATCCCCCACCATTGATAGCTACTGATGACTTCAAGACAGCTATTCTGGCCTAAAAGAAAAAAACCCTTAAGGCTAAGGGCAAAGGCAATTGACCCAACAAGGTTAGTATTTATAATGTTTCCTAAATAATTAATAAAAAAATGTGCTAATCTGGAAATGAAATGCATTTTCTGGCTTTTTTTTTTGCAATAAATTCATCAGAAAATGGACATGCCCGCTCTAAATGTCTAACTGCACTACTGCTAGGCCTACATGGGAACTTATCAAGAGCCACACCCCGAACATTTTTTCTCCAGAATGTTTTACTGAAACTTCGACACCCCCTAATGACTAATTGTAGTATTTGAATATGGGAACTTATCTGTATGCTCTACAATGATTCTCCATTCTATCTTGTCTTCGATGCCAAAAGGAAACCCGGTTTCCAAGTCTGGTACAACAAGCAGGCCATGGGAGTCAATGACATTGGCAAATTCATGCCAATTTCTGCCAACATTGCCAAAATTCCTGGCAAGATTACCAACCATTCATGGGCATGAATACAAGAATCTTCTCTTTGAAAAACTCAAATTATCTCTGCTGTGTTTATCAGCATAATCAGAACAATAAAAGTAAAAACGAAAGGAAAAAGGTAGGGGAGCCAAAGTTCATTTTGAACCTTTTGTTTGCTAATTTAACACCCTTACCACTTGACCAGAGAGACGCTGGGTACTGGGGAGATATAGTGAATTAAATATAATTGTATTCAACAAATAAAACTAAAATAGAATATCAAATAAGATATAATATACCTGGGAACCAACAATGGACTTTAGTAGCATCAAGTGACTTAAATAATATTTTATACAAATCTCATTAACCATTTTGGTGATATCTTTATTTATTCATTTTCATCACCTTCACATACAATAAGTGCAAGTTCTTCCAGTTGCATATAAGTTAGTTATATATGTCTTCCCTAATCATCTATTTCAATTTTCTTAGCATTATCTCCTTCTCTTCAATGGTTTACCCTCCCTAAACTAGTTTAGAGCTATTATTTCTTGTTGTAGTGCTGATGCAGTTTGTTTTGAAGTTTGCGAACAAGCAGTGCACCCTCCTCACAATGTCCTGGGCAGTTGTCCTAATTTTCTGGAGTTAATTTTGATTTTATATTGATACTTCAAAAGGGCCAGATGTGTTGATTTGTCTTCTTTGATTATTTTACATATCTAAATCATGAAAATTATCAGAAATTTGCTGTTGTTGTCTTAATTAGGTAATGTTTTTGTTGAAAGTTCCCAATGCCAAAATTGGATATCCCTGTTTGGTTAGAAAAAATAGCTTAAACTTTCACACTCACCATAATTATACATACTTTTACTGTATGCTTATTTAAAAGTTCTGTTAAAGTAAAGTTAATACAAATTCTTACTGTAAAGAACCACACATTTTAATACTGTTTAACACCTTTATTAGACCTAAGTTTACACTGATCGTTCGGTACAAAATCAAAGGTATGGTATGCAATACTCGTCACCAATAATGACACTTCTATAAAGGGCTTGCTGCAACGTCCAAGAATGGGACTCCCAAACACCAATGTGATGGTACAAAGTTCAGGTCTTGATCAGCAGATGGACTAGACTGGTACAGTAGTGGAGGGTCCACATCTTAGTTGGCAGGCACTAGAAGAAGGGTCAGCTGCAGGCCCAATCTTGCAAAGATGTTCCAGGGAGTTGTGTTCTAGAAGGGACTGGCCTCACTGGCCTGCTGAGCCCTCCTATTAATCAATACAAGGGGTGACATTTGATTTGTTGATTCAGCAATAACAGGCACTAATTACCGCTTTACTAATTCATAAGCACATTCTTAGCTATGAATACGGTGCAAGTGTAGTAGCATAAAACATGATTACACATAATAAGTACATGTAGATACATATCTTTTATCTTTCAAATCCAGATAGATACAAAGTAGCTAATGGCCAGTTCTTATCACTAAACCAGCTGGGAACGTGTACAGCAGTCTCATCAGGTTAACACAATGAGAACCCTGGCTCAGGCTTAGCCCAAGTGGGTCCGACTGTACAAACAGCAAAAATCCATAAATTTAAAAGACAGAAACTAGGAACCGCACATTATTGTATCCGTAAGAGTTCAGTTGATACTAAAAGTTAGCACCCTATTATTATGAAAATATTAAATGTGCTTTAGATAATAGGCCTTAAGTATCTGACCATTATTTTAATTGGTACATGCATATTTATTTAGTTTTCTGAAACTCTTTAAGATGGCAGATTGCAGGCACCTGCCGAGAAGCAGTTCTATACAGTGGACCCATTTATATAAACACTTTTAGCAACTGCTGTTATGATAATATTTGGTATAAGTGCATCAAAGTATGGCTTATTCAAGAGGTTATATATATACATAAATATATATGATATATGTATATGCTATATTCTTCTGCAATCGAATCGAATGGACTATGTTATTATGGAATTTCAATCAATCTTGTAAGTATCTCATCATATTCATATTCAAATTCTATTACAGGTCTTGCATGGGGTCTGGTACTGAATAGTACAATACTGCACTGTCAACAAACAATAGGCACTCACTTTAAAGAAAATTAACCATTTATGTACATCAAGAACATCAGTTACCTTAGAGCAGGCTAGCACTTTTTACAATACAAGTACATTTACTGTATTATATCATCAAGATCTAATGGGAAAGGGAAGCGCATGTAGTTGTCTGGTGGATCAAAACCCAACATTGTATCAAGGGGCACCTCTGGCATGGCATAAATAAGCTTCTCCCAGAACAATTTGTCAGTACGTTTGATGTAGGAATTGGTCTGAACATAAATTCTCATATCGTCCTCCATGTCACAGAGTTTTATGTCATCCAACAGTAAAAAGATTAGATAATTTTTCCTTTCTGTTATGTCGTGAACATGTCCCAACCTAAAATCAAACAGGCACCATGGATTTTCTAGAAAGTTCCTTGTTACACACACAATCATGCGCCTGCTGCTTTCCAGGGCACATGTGACATTCTCAGTTTTGCCAGCTCCTGGGAAGAAATTGCGTTCCTTGATACAAAGATGGAAACGCCTTTCTGCTCCTTCCAACCTAGGTACAAAGTCTCTGTAGACCATCTCCAGGTCCTCATCAGCGTTGGCTACCACAGCATCAAAGCGTTTACCTCTTATGTCTGTGTCATCTGTTCTGTTGAATGGATGCCACTTAAAGTAGATATACAAATACACTTTGATGTGGTCTCTATATCTATATAGAAGGCCCAGCATTGATGGGAATATTACAAGTATTGCTGTCAGCCCTATTGCAGCTTTCACACCTATGTGGACTAAACAACTTACTCTCATGTGATATCTCTTTGCTATTGGGACATTCAGGCCTTTCTCAACAACATGACATTGAATTTCGGCAAAATCTGGAATATGTTTTTTGTTTGCTACAAGCCATTGTACTAACCAAATAGAACGACAGTCACATTGAAACTGATTTCCACTCAAATATAAAGTGACATTCTTTCCTTGCAAACTGTCTGGCAATGTTTTTAGATCATTATTGTTAAGTTTTACATATTCATATTTTTCTAAGAGGTCTGAGATGTAGAGATCAATAGATTGAATATGGTTATTGCTCAAATCCAGGACTTCAAGAAATGAATATGTTTGGTATATTCCTATGTCAGATATAGATACTATATAATTCTTTTTGAGATCCAAACTATGTGTTGTTGAGGGAAGAACTTTTGGAATTGTAGTAAGATTTCTTGTAGAACAATTAACATAATGTAAGTCATTGTATGCCAAAGTCAAACACTCACATACTGAAGGGCAATCAATGCCTGTAATTTTACACATGAAATCCCTAAAAGATATATTTTTGAAAGTCAAACCATGGACTCTGTGTGGACCATCACATCTCCAAGTGTTGAAGTATGTATAATTTGTAATAAGTTTAAGTTCCTGTAGTAGATTGTAAAAGGGGTAGGCATAGCAATCACATCTTAACTTGTTTCCTGTCAGGTCCCATCTATAAACACTCAACACCTTTTTCAGTCTGAATCTACATCTTTCAATATCTTTGGCACTGAAGTCTATTTTAGTGATAAGATTATTGGTTAAGTTGACTGTTGCTAACTCTGGCAAATATATATGATCAATACGATCACCACAAAGGCCATAATATTTAAAAGTTGTGAAATCAATTGTATTTTCTGATAAATCAACATAAAGAATGTACTCGCTAAATTGTAAAGGTAGCATGGGAAATACACTGAAATTATTATTGTCTAGATATAATATACGTATGGAACTACGTGGACCATTATAACTTGGACCTTCGAAAAACACACTTGTAATGTTGTTTCCAGAAAGTCTGACTATATCAAGGGAGCTCATTCTAAAAAGGATATAAAAATTAAATGTATTGAACTTATTGTTAGTCAATGAGATTTCTTTTAATCCTTCAAGACCATTGAAAACCTCGGTATGAAGAACAGTCAATAAGTTATGATCTAAAAAGAGTTTTCCAAGGCCTAAAGTATTTCTGAAGAGATTCTTTGGTAAAGTTTTAATCCTATTAAAACTGATATCCAGTTCTATCAAACCTCTACTGTTTTGGAAGGCATTGGCAGATATGCTTTCTATAAGATTATGACTGAGGTTTAGTTTTCTAAGGTATGTACCAAATGTTACATTGAGAACTCTTTGAATCGAGCTGTATGTGATAATAACACTCTCAAAATATGATGGAAGAGGAGGTTCCCAAAGGTATTTTGAAAATGTTGGTGATGTGTTATGGTCTATGACAAGTGATGTAATTTTTGGCATAGCTGAGTTAAGCAAGTTCATTTCATCTCTACTTATAGAAATGTTCTGTGTACCAAATCTAACAACATCTGGCCAGAAATGTGCATAAATGGATGGAGGGAGGGATTGATTATAAGATCTTGAAATTAAAGCAAAAGTAGTCAGATGCTCCAGACCAGGTATGATTTGAGTATGGTTTGTCCCACTAACAGACCATGCAAGATCCAAGTCTCCCATGGGTAAATGCTTATACCAGTTAACAAGTACTACAGAGTCAAAGTGCATTATTTTAGCAAGGCTCCCAATGCTTCGCAATGGTATGTTACAATTGAAGGATCGAAAGAATATAATTCCTGGTAGACTAAGGTTGTTCTTGTTTTGGTTGATGAGGCCAATTTCAAGGGTTGACGTACACCAGATACCCACAATAGAAACTGGTAAGTGGACTATCCCTTCCATGAATTCAATAACATCAATTTCACAACCTAATGCAGGTGGATTGGTATATACATCATAACTAACAATGGCAGGTAAATGTTTCATAGTATTGATATCTCTTTCAATGTGACAAATGTTTTTGAGAGTTGAAGATTTTTCATTTGTTGATTTTGCCCTGACCAATATGCATGATAACAACATGAAGATGACTTTCTGCTGAACTTTCACACTAGCCATTGTGGATATGTAATGACAGTTTTTTATAACAGGATTGTGATTTTATTTTGTGGATTGAGTAGATGTCCTATTGTAAAATCTGAAATGAAATGATAAATATGTTTTCAAGAATTATGTAAATGGTCTAATAATAACATATGTTCCAGAATTTTCCAGGAAAGGTGTGTCTGTGCATGGTGCACAATGTTCTACTTCAGCATTGTAGTGCCAATTTTGACAGCTTTTATAATTGTTTTAATGCCTATTAGATGTGATGCAAGTGGTTGCAAGTGATACTACAGTCTGTTAATCACATGGAAGTCTGGTAGAGATGTTATGTATGCTACCCACCTGTCACTAAAGTGTCACTGTCCTTCTCTTCCTTTAGACCTATCTCATTGGCTTCAAAGAGTGATGAATGGATCTGTAAAACTCTGGCAGCTGCCTATGAACCAGTGCTGAAGAATAGTTGAGAATTTTGTGTTTATTGTGATGAAACTAGTGTCACTTCTTTAATTCATATCAATGTTCTTAGGCATTACATTTATCTATCCTGTAAAAATTACTAAATGGAAATAAGATCAAGAACCTATTTAGTGTTTGAGACCCACACAGATTCCGAAAAGCAAGATATTACATCAAATAATATAACATACTGGGAGAATGAAATGCTCAAAAAAATTTAAAATCCCTTCAAACCCAATAAAAACACGAACTGAGATAACTTGAAATATATTCAATCCCAAGAATTTGGTCTTCACATAAAGTATAAATCCTTAAAATGTACTCACCATTCAGCTACATCAACTATTCTGAAGAAGGAAGGTCCTATCAGTTGGTGTTCTTCCCAGGATGTATAAGTGACCAAGAGCACTATTAATAAAAATTACAATTTGGGGGTGACCACTTATGTTCACTCATCCTACACTGAACAGGAACAATTTTGTCATTATGGTAAGTATATCTACTATGCATACATATGCTTTGTTTATACTATGTAGTTCCTTCTCATTTGTCGTCATTATAGTAGGTATATTGACTATGCATGTACACATGCCTTGTTGACATTCAGAAGTTCCTCCTCCAGAATATACTTGACCTGATGACTCTTGAGCTTTATCTACTATAAACCTATATTTGTAAAGATTGACGACCTTTACAGAATGATGACCTTTAGCTATAGGAAATATGCAAAATCTACATTTTATCTAAAACTGATTAACTGATTAACCCATCAACATGTGTTTTTCAAGTGTGAGATCTGTTAAGCTAGTATAGTATATTCACGTTGTTGGAATCTCAGATTAAATATTAGTATTTAACCTAGTGTTACAATTAGTTTCCACATAGTAACAGATCTATGAAATTTCTCTGTTCACAATGGTATTTACAAATGTTATGCTGCTGTGACATTCCTTGGTAGGTCGGGGTCTCCGATTTCTACGACGGAGGGACATGGGGGTTGTTTTGGTCTCGAGCTGAACGAAGAGGTCGAGCAGGAAACCAAGGTGTAAGATTAGGAGTCATGCCTCGTGCATGAGGGGGACGAGTGGGACGGTTGGGGAATTGGTATTCTCAGATGGAGGGGGACTGTGCCGGACTGTCGGGCCTGGAGTGTTCCGGACATTAGGCGGAGGTGGAGAAGTACTGGAGTGGTGGGGGGTTTGTCGCCCAATCCGGTCGTCCGTGGGGGTCAGGTCACTGCTTGCCTAGGGATTGGTAGTGTGCGGCCAAGCGAATCGCACCTTCGCTTCTGCGGCCATGGGCCGGCCGCTCACTATTTCTGGCTTTCGCACCTGTCTGGTCTTTCTGTCTCGGGTCTGTCTTGGGGCTGAACCGGGATTTCGTGCCATCTTCGGTCTTCTGGACCACTACCCAACTTCTAGTTGATAACTTGCTAACTTAGACCATTTACTTGAGTTCGACTGGGTAATTAACTTCTAGCTAAGTATCTCTTCGACTTAGGCCCATTTGAGGGCTAGGTAACTTAAAGAAGACACATGTGAACACAAGGAGTACCAAGAAGGGACGGTTTATTCCCAGTGCACACACCCCCTTTTATACCCTATTACTCGGTTCTGATTGGTCACTTAGATCACGTGACAATATTGACGTCATATTCCAGTTATCATATCTATTTTGATATTTATCTAGTATCATTCTCATGAAAACCTGGTATCATTAAAATTCCAATGTAAAGGATGTATATCACACCAGATTTAATACGAATCATAATTTTACTCATGATCTCATTACCTTCAGGACATTAAAACCATGGGTCCTTTATCAATCTTTTTATATATTATGCTAAGATTATTTGGCAAAGGTGCGTAAATTTAATAGCAAAATCATCATGGTAAACACAAAGTCCCAATCCAATTGGATGTTTCAAACTCACACAGATTTCAGAAGGTATATAAGGAATGTTACTTAAAACATGGCATGCTTTGAAAATGGGATTCTCAGTTAAAACCCCCTCATAGGTCAAAAGAAGTCCGCTAGGATTTACTTGGAACCCCTTATAAAATCCTAAAAAAATGTCTACATACAAAAATTTGATCTTCATCATGTACTCACCATTTAGCCATGTCCAGGATGCTGAGAGAAGAAGGGCATTTCAGTTGGTGTTATTCCTAGGATGTATTATTTGGCCAAGTTTATACATGTGGACTTTCCCACGCAAATTAACATCCTTTTATGTGCGGACCTAAAGTACGCATTTGTAAACTGAGACATGGAAAAACTTATTGAACCATACTTAACAATGTGGCTTTTCCGTTTTCAAGGTGTCCACAGTTAGATTTATAGTGAGCCTATTGTATTCAACAGGTACCTACTCTAGCTGTCCTTCTCTACACATGATGTTCAATAGATTTGCTTCATTATTCAAAATTACCATCACAAATACATCCCATTTCATACAAACACAAACAAATGAAGGAATACATATGGACTTTTACCTCATACATTATTTAAGACCACCCTGTGGTGACTTAATTAGCCAAGACCACCTCATGCTTTTTCCTTTACTAAATAAAACTCACTTCCTTTTTTTTGTGAAACATTAGAGAATCGATGCGGTCAAAATCACAGTCTACTTTGGTGTTGTTTCAGTTTTGTTGTATTCTAATTTTGCATCTGAACAAATATATTATCATTTTGAACTAGAATGCCTCGCGTTATTTCAAATTGGTAGTGAACAGTTTTTGGATGATGTTGTTTTTGACAGTTGCTAACAACATTTCTAATTAGCAGAAGTATTTTGTATGAAATTAGCCCGTGGTCTTAATAAGTTATAATCTTTACTACTCAAGTGATTGCTTACAATATAAATGTTTCCAGACTGTATTTATATTCCATCTTAAAACGGTACTCTGATCAAGTGTATGAAATACGTTTGCACTGACACTAACCTAGTGTAGAGACTCAAATGTCATAATATTATACCAAAAATGCTGTAAAAAGATTATTGAAAATTTATCAAGGATGGGATGAATACAATGTAAATCATTATGTGCAATGCTTATTGCTGCAATGACTATGGTATTGATATGGCATCAACTTTATAATAATTATTATATTATACTCACTGTCTCCTGATTTATAATAAGTTATGTTTCTTGTTTGTTAGTACTATTACCATCTACATGAAAAACTTCCTTTGTAAGTTGTGGCTCTGAAATAAAAAAATAAAAAAATACTAAAGGCGGTGATCCACGATGCAATATTTTCCAAACTGACAAAAAAGTAGGAGTTACCGATTTCAGAACCGACAGTTTTTTGTCAGTTGAGAATCGGTTGGGCAATCAAACCTATTGGTCCTAAAATCGGTCCAGAATTGGTCCCCTTCCCATCATCCATGGGGAACATGGAAACCGATAGTTTCCTTGTATTTTAGACTACAAATTCATAGTAAAACCATGGAAAAAATTATTTATAAATAAATAAAATTTGCAAAAACATTTACTGTTTTATGTATTTGTAAATATCTTGATTACAACCAGAGTAAAATATTTAGTCCATAGTATTAATAAAAATTGAAATAGTAAAATACTTGTTGAAAAGCACTATAGAATATATCCTGTGAAAGAGAATTCATTTTGATATATTTTGATAACATTTTCATTCTATTACTCTCAAAAATGAATGAAATAACATTCACTTAGATATAATTAAATCGGTCCACAATCGGTCCAAAAATATTAAACATGCTTAATAATTTTGTTGGGCCATCATTGGTTGGAAATCGGTTGGGATAATTTACTCTCACATATGACGGTTGAAAATTGGTTTGGAAAAGTCCACAGTGGACCGATTTTGAACCAATTTTGAACCAATTCTGGAAATATTTTGAAAATCGGTTCACTTTCGGTTCATTTTCGTTTTCACATGTGGTCAAGTGGTGAAGGAGGGGTGTGTGACGCCAGACCACCAACCACCGCCCTCCCTCCAGCCCCCGTCCCATACTCCCTGCAGATGGCCTCGTGGTTTCCCCTTTTATTTTTAGGGGAAAGATTTCCATGTGCTCTGTTAAATGGGAATATAAAAATCAGGTGGAAAAATGGATCAGGAATATGTTGCATTTTACCATTTATCACATTAAAAGGATGGGAATTATTCTCCAACTTTGAGTTCCTCCAGCATCTTTATATGCTAGTCATGTTTGGCCAGTTTTTGGGGAGTACTGGAGTTCCTGGTCACTCTCCCAGCATAGTTCTCTTGTCAGGTTGTGTCTGAATGGGAGCAGCATCATGATTGAAAGTGCTTGCATTCCCACAGTTCTTTATATAAAGGAAAAATATAAGGGGAGTAAATATTGAAAGATAAACTTTGCCAACTAACTTTAATGAACACTTGAATGGGGTCATTCTAGCCTTAATTAGAATAAGCTATTATTGAAAAAAGGGGATGTTGATGTATTTCGTAAGTCCACTTATTGTGGCATTTATTTCTTGATGATATTACAGTGGGTGTAGGGTACAACTGGGTACCACCAGTAGGTTATCAGTGTAGCACGCCGGGAACTTTCTTGGCCGCTTGTACCCGGTGTCTACAATAATAGTCTATGAATGATACCCAGTGGCCCAGAAAGCTTGTTCTCCTAGAGCTCCTAGTGGAACCAAGTAAAATCTTATTCTAATTAACGCTGCCAGTATTCAAAGAATACTTGGTGTACACAGGGTATGGAGTTCCAGGATGGAGGCAGGTGGAGCCTTGGGCAGCTGACTTGAAGTACTATACCTTGGGTCTTCACAGACCATACCCTCGGTCTAAACTTCCAATTTACCTAGACCCAGGGTCTTTGCTAACGATACCCTCGGTCTACTTCTAAATATTGAGACCTATTCCCTTTGGCTCGCCCGACCTTGCCTACTTCTAATTATGCAAACAAACTGCAAACCCCATCCATACCCTGGGTACACTATATACCCCCTAATACCCCTTCCGTACCCTGGCTACAATATTCATATTTATTTCACCCCTTATGGTGTAGTGTCTGTACATTTCCTATTTAAATGTCACATTATTCATCCAGGGGAATAACAAAAATGATATTCCCCTGCTTTAAACTCTTAAGTACAGGGAGCAGGGGAATAACTAAAAAATAATCCCCTGGAAAACCAAGGAAACATTTGACCACGCCCCTTTTATAAGGCTTAACCAATAGGAATCCACAGACCCAGGGCAATAACTTTTAGTTAGGTCACGCCCCCTTACACTCTCAGCCAATCAGGACGTAGTTTGAGGTCAAGGTCGTGTTGCTACATCGCGTTGCTACGTCGTGTTGCTACGTCACAAAATTCCGCCATTTGTTTACATTTTGTCAAACATTTCTAAGTCAATATTTTCGCTAATATTTGATCAAATTCCATGATTCAAAAAGTGTATTGAAAAGATATTATTGTTTAAAATGTTCATTTAGAATTATAGATTTATAGGAGGTGAAATAAATCCAGTACAGACCTCGGTTAGATATGGAAAAAGTTATTCCCTGGGTCCACAGGGTCTCGGGCCTGCGCTACGCTACGGCCCTCGACCCTGTGAGACCCAGGGAATAACTTTTCCCATATCTAACAGAGGTCAGTACTATATATATATATAATATTAACACTACTTGCTGTAAGGAAATTCTTTTAATTTTTATTCACACTTTCATTCCTTTATTCTCAGCTTTTAGTTAGCCTAGACTATATGAAATAATTCATTTTATGTGATCAAATTCCTCAATAAACCTGGTAAGTTAATTCCCCGGGAACTAATTTTTGTCAGTGCTGGGATACAGCCTTAAAACCAGTTAGCCTCTCCTTGCTTCTGCATACCAGGGGGATACAGATCTAGAGAGTGGGTGAACGGCCCTTGAGCCTGGGACAATATTGTTAAGTCACTTTGGTGAATTTGTAATCATTTTGAATGGCGAATCAATTTTACTCATTTCAAGCATCACTGCAATAGGCTATGAGGTATATAAATCAGAGTGATGTCTTCACATTCCTATGATACAGTAAATGCTGTTAAATGCTGTTGAGCATTTAAGGACATGTCACCGGATCTTTAAAGGGATCCTTGCACATAATTAAAGGATACATATTTTGTAATGAAATTAATTTAGTATGATCATTGCATCTCGCATTGATAATGCCAGAGATATCTTAAGAATATTTCAAGTAAATTAAGAGGTATAAGACTTGGAAAATTGGTCTAAAATATGCATTTTTAAGGGAAATCCCCTAATTTGTGACGTCACACTGTGAGTAATTTCGGATCCCCATAAAAGGGAACCCCCAGTTCTGAAATATTAATAGAAAGGAAATTTAGCAGGGATATCAAATATCAAAGTCCATATAGGCTGTTTTTAATTGTAGTTTTTAATCACTTAAATTCATTCAATAAGCTGTGAACATCAAATAGGTCACAAGCGAATTCCCCCTGGTTATGACGTAGCAAGGGGAGTACTGAAAATGTCTAAATATAGAATATGATTCGAACCCCATGTCTTTAGTGGGGCAAATATCTAATTGGTATAGGCATATTAGTGCGCTGGGGAGGCAGATAAGCCAACTCGACTTGAAAGCTAGTTTAAGGGTAATGATGAGCGCAGAGGTACTCCTTGGCCGTGATACAAGGATTAAGTCCAATGATAAGTCACACCAATCCAAGTATAGTTTCAAACCTTTAATTGATCTAGATGATACATTCAGTATTTGGCAAGGTTTCAGTACAGTACAGACGAATCAATCGAGAATAACACAGATCACCTAGTGGTGCCTACCTCCTGCTTCAAAATCAGAGTCTTTGCCTGTTCAGAGTCCTGGTAAAGTAGTCCTTGTCCCCACTGGGAGGAGGTATGGAGAGTCCATAGTTATGGTGTGTTGAAGTGTATCGGTTCTCAATGGTAGTAACTGTTGAAGATCATGCTGGAGTACTTCCAGAGTGAGCTCGGTCTTCATGACTGGACTACTTGAGCTCAGTTAGAGCTGGTATTTTATGTTCATTTGTGTCCTTGAAGGGTGACCACACCCGAGCCGACCTCAGGTTCTGGCCTTGAACCCTGACCTGTAGCTCAGGTGTGGTCTCTCCAATCTTTGCATTGACCAAGATAGATTTTCCTGTGACTACCCTGGGTCAATGGATAACCTTTTCTGTTGTCCTTCGCCCAAACTACCCTGTCCTGAACTTGCACTGTGATACAGGGTAATGGTCAGGGATGGTCAAGGCCATACTAGGGTGAAGGTCATTCATTTGGAAGTATGTCAGGTATACTAAGGACGAGGCAATAGGGACCTATAAGAAGAGGATACATTTGGTTCTAGATTCACTTTATACCTTGAGGCTTAGGTGACATTGCCTCTGTGACATATTATATTCAGGCTGGTTGCTCATGTGTGGAGACCAGTCCCGGCACACTTTCATTTTCTTCAGTACTGCATGTCTTTGGAAGTTCCTGAAACTCTCATAAGATGTCAGATTGCAGGCGCTTTCTGAGAGCCAGCCACACAGTGGACCCTTTCACATAAACTTTTAGTATTTGTGTTTGCATAATATGAAAACTATGTGGTACAGGGGCATCAAATTATCTGGGTCTGCTCCAGTCAGAGATAACATTCTGCTGAGTTTAATTGCATTTGTAGAAACATTCAAGAGGTTATTTATATGTATACGTACCAAAAATTGTGTCAGTAATTTTGGTTTATATTTATAGTACCTTACAAACAAGCCTTGCTTCAGGTATAATCTTTATGTAATTAGATTAAATGGACTCCAGATTATCGTTTTGTTTTGTAAGTATCATATCTCCTGTTAATAGTATCCAAATTCTGTGGTCTGGCCCTGAATAGTACAGAATCTGATCATCAGCAAACACTAGGCACTAACTTTGAAGATAAATAATCATTTGGATATGACAAGAACATCAGTTAACTCTAGTGCAGGCTAGACATTCTTACAATACAAGTACATTTACTGTATTATATCATCGAGATCTAATGGGAAAGGGAAGCGCACGTAGTTGTCTGGTGGATCAAAACCCAACATTGTATCAAGGGGCACCTCTGGCATGGCATAAATGAGCTTTTCCCAGAACAATTTGTCATTACGTTTGATGTAGGAGTTGGTCTGGACATAAATTCTCATATCTTCCTCCATGTCACTGAGTTTTATGTCATCCAACAGTAAAAAGATGAGATAATTTGTCCTTTCCATTATGACACGAACATGTCCCAACCTAAAATCAAACAGGCACCATGGATTCTCTAGAAAGTCCCTTGTCACACACACAATCATTCGCCTGCTGCTTTCCATGGCACAGGTGACATTCTCAGTTTTGGGAGCTCCTGGGAAGAAATTCCGTTCCCTGAAACAAAGATGGAAACGCCTTTCTTCACCTTCCAACCTTGGTACAAAGTCTCTGTAGACCATCTCCAGGTCCTCATCAGCATAGGCTACCACAGCATCAAAGCGTTTACCTCTTATGTCTGTGTCATCTGTTCTGTTAAATGGATGCCACTTGAAGTGGATATACAAATACACTTTGATGTGGTCTCTATATCGGTACACAAGGCCAACCATCAATTGGAATAGTATAAGGGCCGAGGCCAGCCCTATGGCAGCCTTCACTCCTATGTGGACTAAACAACCAACCCTCATGTGATATCTCTCTGTTATGGGCACATTCAGGTCTTTTTCAACAACATGACATTGAATTTTGGCAAAATCTGGAACGTGTTGTTTGTTTGCTAAAAGCCATTGGACTAACCAATTAGAGTGACAGTCACATTGAAACTGATTTCCACTCAAATATAAAGTTACATTCTTGCCTTGAAAACTCTCTGGCAATGCTTTTAGATCATTATTGTTAAGTTTTATATATTCATATTTTTCTAGGAAGTCTGAGACATGATTATCAATAAGTTGAATATGGTTATTGCTCAAATCCAGGAATCTGAGAAACACATATGCTTTGTATATCCCTATGTCAGAAATAGATACTATATAATTGTTTTGGAGATTCAAAGTATGTGATGCTGAGGGAAGAACTTTTGGAATTGTAGTAAGATTTCTTGTAGAACAATTAACATAATGTAAGTTATTATATGCCAAGATCAAACACTCACATACTGAAGGGCAATCAATGTCTGTGATTTCACACATAAAATCCCTAAAAGATATGGTTCTGAAGGTCAAACCATGGACTCTAGGTGGATCATCACATTTCCAAGTGTTGAAGTATGTATAATTTGTAATAAATAAATGTTGCTGTAGAAAATGGTAAAAACGATAGGCATAACAATTGCATCTCAACTTGTTTCCTGTCAGATCCCATCTATGAATACTCAACATCTTTTTCAGTCTGAATCTACATCTATCAAAATCTTTAGCAGAGAAGTCTATTTCAGTAATTAGATTATTGGATAAGTTGATTGTTGTATATTCAGATGCAAATGTATCATCCATACTATCACCACAAAGTCCATGGTATTTAAAAGTTGTGAAATTAATCTTATTTTCTGATAAATCAATATAATTTAGGTTCTTAACGAGTTGTAAAAGTAGCATTGGAAATAGCCTGAGGTTATTATTGTTTAGATAAACTCTACGAAAGAAAACATGTAGGCCATTATATCTATCAGGAATTTCAAAGAACACTCTTGCAATGTTATTTTCTGAAAGTCTGATAGCATTAAGGGAGCTCATTTTAACTAGGATATAGAAATTAAATGTATTGAACCTATTGTTAGTCAATGAGATTTCTTTTAATCCTTTCAGACCATTGAAAACCTCGGTATGTAGAACAGTCAAGAAGTTATGATCTAAAAAGAGTTTTCCAAGTCCAAACGTATTTCTGAAGAGATTCTTCGGTAAAGTCTTAATCCTATTAAAACTGATATCCAGTTCTATCAAACCTCTACTGTTTTGGAAGGCATTGGCAGATATGCTTTCTATAAGATTATGACTGAGGTTTAGTTTTCTAAGGTATGTACCAAATGTTACATTGAGAACTCTTTGAATCGAGCTGTATGTGATAATAACACTCTCAAAATATGATGGAAGAGGAGGTTCCCAAAGGTATTTTGAAAATGTTGGCGATGTGTTATGGTCCATTAAAAGTGTTGTAATTTTTGGCATAGCTGAATTAAGCAAGTTCATTTCATCTCTACTTATAGAAATATTCCATGTACCAAATGTAACAACATCTGGCCAGAAATGTGCATAAATGGATGGAGGGAGAGATTGATTATAAGTATTTGAAATTAAAGCAAAAGCAGTTAAGTGCTGCAGACCAGATATTGTTTTAGTATGGACTGTCCCATTGTCAGACCAATCAAATTGAGAGTCTGCAATTGGTAAATGGTTATACCAGTCAAAAAGAATGACACTCTCAAAATGCATTATTTTAGCAAGGCTCCCAATGTTGTGCAATGGTATGTTACAATTGAAAGAACGAAATAATGAAAGTCCTGATAAAGTAACTTTGACCTTATTTTGGTTGGTGAGGCCAATTTCCAGGGTGGATTTACACAAGATACCCACAATGTAAACTGGTAAATGGACTATTCCTTCCATGAATTCCACAACATCAATTTCACAGCCTAATGCAGATGGGGTGGAAAGTACATCAAAATTTACAATGCCAGGTAACTCTTTCATAGTATTTGTTTTATTTGAAAAATTGATTATGAAGATTTTCATAAAGGCCCTCTGGCCAAGAACCAATGAGAACACAGCTACTAGAGTGACTTTGCCAAATTATGGGATGTCACCTCCATTTGGCACCATTTTCAAATTCCTTTGTTCATTGTGGTCCTGAGAAGGGAACATACACACGCCACGTCTCCAACCTCAACTCTTTCATAGTATCCCTTTCAATGCGACAAATGTTTTTCACACTTGAAGAGATGTCATTTGTTGGTTTTGCCCTGACTAATATGCATAATAACAACACCAAGATGATCTTCTGCTGAACTTTCACACTATACATTGTTGAGACGTATTTAGAATTTCTTGTGGTAGGATTTTGGATTTTGGTTTTCTTAAGTGGATTCAGTAGGTGCCCTACTGTCAAACCTGAAATGACATAATAATTATTTGTAAGAATTATGCAAAAGTTCCAATAATATAAACCCTTTCATGAACAGTTTATGAAGGTGTATCTGCGTATGGTGCAATGTTTTACTATATTGCACTGTAATATGCCAATCTTTGCAGGTTTTATCTTTGTCTTCATGTTCATCAGAGGTGATGCAAGTGATTACAAATGATACAACAGTCTGTTTATCAAATGGAAGTCTGGTATAGATGATATACATGGGATCTATACATGTACCCACCTCTCAATGAAGTATCAATGTTATTCTTTTCCTTTATACCTATCTTATTAGCTGTGAACAGCGATAAGTGGGTCTGAAGAACACAGGCAGCTGTCCATGGAGCAATCCTGAAATATAGTTGGAAGGTTTGTGTTTATTGTGATGAAGTTAGTGTCCTTCTAGAATTAATATATATACTCCTAGGCATCATGAATATCATATAAGAAATAGGAATAAATACATATCATTTATTTGGCACAGGTGGGTAATTAATTGGCATAACCATGACAGATTACAAGACCAAGGACCAATAGGGTGTTTGTAGCCCACACAGATTTCAAAAGGCGAGATTTTACTTCAAGTATGACATACTTGGAAAATAAAATGCTCAAAAATGTTAAAGTCCCTTTACACTCAACAGTATTACTCTTCAATTTATTGAAACCTACTTGAAATATGTCCAATCCCACAATTGGTCTACGCATATCTAAAGCCTCGTCATGCACCTACCACTAAGCTATGTGAAACATACTGAGAATAAAAAGGGCAGATCAGTTGGTGTTTTTCCCAGGATGTATTAGTAACATAGAGCACCATTAATCAATATAACAAATTTGATGTTGCTGCTAATGTTTACTCATCCTACACTGACCAGGAACTATTTGGTCATTATAGTAAGTATATTTACTATGCATACACATGCCTTACTAACGTTAGGCAGTTCCTTCTCCAGAATAAACTTGACCTGATGAACCATGGACTTTATCTTGTTCTATAAGCCTATATGCAAACATTGGATGACCTAAAGTTACAAATGATCTGTAGCTATAGGGAATATGCACATTTTTTTATCCAACCTAATTAATTGTCCTTTTAAACAGCACTTGTGTTCTTCCCAGTTTGTGATGTGTTAAACTAGTGTAATACGGGAGTTGTTAGAAACCCAGAGTAATGGTAGTATTTTACTTAGTTTTACCATTAATCTATACATAGTAACAGGCCTATGAAATTTTCTGTTTGCAATGATATTTACATATGTTATGCTGCCGACTCCATCAAGCTACATTCAATCATACCTTATCATGGCTATTTTGATATTTGAAAAATCTAGCATCATATATTTTTATGAAAACGTGGTATCATTACAATTCCAATGTAAAGCACATATATCACACCAGATTTGATACAAATCATAATTTAATCATGAGCACATTACCTTCAGGACATTAAAGCCATAGGTCCTTTGTCAATCTTTTTATACATAATGCTAAGATCATTTGGCAAAGGTGTGTAAATCAAATAGCAAAAATGTCATAGTAAATACAAAGTCAAAATCCCACTGTATGTGCAGACACAGAAACTTCGTGCTTACAATGATCCTTGTGTACCCTGAATTTGCATTAAATGATTATATAGTGTAGCATCAAATGACTTAGAAAATATATTTGAACCAGGAACTATGCTGTTGAATCCCCTTCAAATTATGTTCTATTATGTTTGTTTTTAAGGTCTGTGTAGCTAAGAATTTACTTTATATCTGATGACCTTGGTGCAAGGTCTGCACATGTAACCAGTCTCACACCATTATCACTATTACAAACTCAAAGAAGTAAAAGATGATTATCTACAGTTAACTTAACAGCTGTTTCCCTAGACATGTGGATGCTGTTTCATTAGTGAAAAAATGGGGAAAGTGAAAGTACCTCGTCTACAAAGGACAGGGAGGGTTGGGCCTACTTTTTTTTATATTTATCTAACTTCATTCATTGACATGATCTCTTTTTTACATAGTACATCCCTTCTTTACATTGTACAGTTCCTTCTAAAAGTAAACTTGATCTGATGAGCCATGCAATCCAGGTTATTACAACAAATACAAAATTCCGCATTATAGACGGGGTAAAAAATATAATAGGTGAAATGAGATGAGATGATATGAGTGAAGCAGATTATACCATTGTACTAATTCCTGAATAAACTTCTATAGATATTGGACAATCAATGCAGGCATATCATTCCATAATATGCCCCCCTGATATAAGGGGGCAGATTTATAAAATGACTTATTGTACTGGTTCAATTTAACCACTGGTGCCTCAAACATACGTAGGTTCCTGTCGGTTTCTTTCAAGGGTATACTATTATTTTGTATACCTTTGTATATACAGACTAACAATTGAATACCGAAGAGAAAACAGATGTTTCAAAATTTATGCACAAGAAACCCTTTAAGAAAATCTTTAAGAAGAATGGGGCTGGGGGTGATTGCCTAAAGTAATCGGAACCAATGGTTTAGGTCATTTCCCATAGTTAACCAATACGAAGTGAAGCATATAGGTTAACTATGGGAAATGACCTAAACCACTGGTTGCATTTACTTCACCAGGGGCGCAACACTCTTCATGAAAAAGGTCTTCACTGAGAGCCAATATACTCTGCAGTGTTTTGCTAGCTATGTTAACTTCTCCGTTGCTACTGAAACTGGGTACCACAAGGTGGAATATAGGGATTCATGTGGGCAAATGATTTTATATAGTTTTCTATTGAATGCTTGTGGTGGCAGAAACCAACATGTTTGTTTCCTCACCCTAAATGGCTTGGTGGCAAAAATGATTGCCGCAAATGGTTCCCCATCGTGGAATATGGCTTTTACTATGACACATTTGGAATTAAAGTAGTTGGAATTTTATGGCTACTTTGTTAGATGAAAGATAAACTAAAACTAAAAGATGATATGGAAAAATAGCATGACCCGGTACAATATCTTTCAATATAAGAACCTGCATTCAAACATGATTCCTTTATACTTGACATGATTCTACTTTTGCTTGCATACATATTAAGAGTATTTCTTCAGAGAGTTGATTCACTTGACTGTTTGATCATCTTTTTGCTGAAGTAACTATCCCTTGTTAAATCCCTTACCATGTAAGCTGATTTCTTATTCTTTTAAGCACCTGCAAGTTATTTTTGACTCATTTGTTAAAAAAAAACCGGGGAAGCTTTAGAAAATATGCAAATATTTGTTATATAATTCTCTGCGATTTATAAATCATTACACAAACTTAACAAAATTGAAAGATATGCAATGCTAGTTTTCCAAAATGATTACAAATAGCGGCATCTTTAACTCTTTAGTGACAGCCCCATACAAAATCAATAGGATTGATGCTCAGTTCAAAAAGCCCCAGAATTGATTGCCTAGTGACAGATATGATATGTAAAGATGATTAAATGGACAGAGGCAAATTGACCAGGGGTTGGTAGTGAGAGATATAGGCCAGAGTCCAACAAATTATGTATGTCTGACCTCAGAAACAGTAAGTCCAGAATATAAATATTTAAACATCTTAACGTAAGCAATCATTGGAGTCACATCACTTATTTAGACCACGGGCTAATTCTGCTTCTTAACAGCTGTATCAGTCACCTTCAAAAACAGCAATATCATCAAAATGCATTTGAACTATCATTTTGAAATTTTGTGAAGCATTCAGCATCGAACTGATTGTACACTTATTGAAATACATTGTTGAATCATAAACTTAAAATAAAGAGTATAATAAACCTGTAGCATAACCAAGTCAGACCTTGATTCTAATCCCTTGAATTTTCTAATTGATAATATGTTTAAAAAACAGTAGTGAGTGTCTTATAGTAAAAGATAAAAAATAAATTTGTCTCAGCTAAAAATATGTCACTACACTGTGGTCTTAGGTATCAGGGGCAGATCCAGAGGGAGGGCCCCCCCACAAACATTATTTAACAGGGGAGCGGGAGGGCCAAGGCTAATTCCCCCCCCCCAATAAAATATATATATATATAAAAAAATCAAAAATCAAAAATCAAAAATCAAAAATCAAAAATCAAAAATCTTTGAACATTGATTTGGAAGAAGGATTGCAAGAATATGTTGAGTACTTTAGAGAAACTCCATGCTAAATAAACACAACTGTAAACATGGTAATGTGGAACTGACAAGTCACAGAGTGATATCAGCATGAATCTACAGGACCAGTGGTGAGTTGGTTCTGCACTTTGATACTCACATAAGAGTATGGTTTTGCATTTATTATACTTTTCTGGAAATATAAAAATTTGATGACGTATATTTATTAAGATTGATCAATTTTTACATGTTTAATAATCATAAAATGTTTGATTCTTTGGAAACTCTGTTTTGTTTAATGCCAAGTTTGACTACATGTTTGAGGACTGATGCAGTTTGTTTTGAACAAGCCGGCCACCCTCCTCACGATGTACTGGGCAGTCAATATTGATTATATATTAATACTGCAATGGGGTCAGATAGGTCAAGTTGTCTGAGTTTGGTTATAATTTGCATTTGTTATCTTAATTAGGTAGCTCTTTTGGTGTAAGTTCATGTTGCCAAAATTGGATGCCCCTGTTTGGTCAAACTAAATAAACTATATCAAACTATATACTTTTACTATATGCTTATTTAGCAGTTCCGTTAAAGTATAGTAAATACAATGTTCTCACTGTAAAGAACCACACATTCAAATACACTCTAACACCTTTATTAGGGCTAAGTTTACACTGATAGGTCTGTACAAAATAGAAGGTATGCTATGCAATAGCTGTTGTGAACAATAACACTCCTATAGAGGGCTCACTGCAACGTCCAAGAATGGGACTCCCAAACACCAATATGATGATAAAAAGTTCAGGTCTTGATCAGGAGACAGACTAGACTGGTAGAGTGGTGCAGGGTCCACATCTAAGTTGTTCCGGGGGTTTGTGTTGTAGAAGGGGCTGGCCTCACTGGCCTGCTGAGTTCTCCTTTTAATTGATAAAAGGGCTGATACTTGATTCCCTGATTAAGCATTAACAGGCACTAATTGCAAATCACGAATTCATAAGCACAGTCTTAGCCATTAATGCAACTTAAGTGTAGTAGCACAAAACCTGATTGATAAGTACATGTTCTAAATAGATATAATTGGTTAATTAAAGTTGCATTCTGAGCTAATTGAGTTTGAAAAATATTTTTTCCCAATTTTAGCAGGATCAAGTACATCTTAGCCAGCAAGACCTAGATCAAACTCAATATAAGCTTCAATCAATTCTGAATTAGGTAAAAACTGTGTTTAAAGATGCCAAAGGGAGTTTTTGTCTCCAGACAAAAACTCCTTCAGTGTTTCAAATTTTCAGACTGAGCCTTCATATTTCACCTCTTCTGGGCAAGACTAAACCACAAAAGGGCAATCTTCTGGCATCTTTACCTGTCTGTTGTGGTCAGCAATTGTCATATTTATTTTAGTTTAATCTAACATGTGATAAATTTGAGATCATCACCTAGTACACTCTTCAGCTGAAGAATTTTCCATTACAATGAAGAAATGATCAATATTTAGTGTAAAAACAAAGATTTATCACAAAAATAAGCCTAGTTTGGTCTCCAGACTATTCAGTGACTATGCTACAATAATGAAATAGAAAAGGGGTTTTGTCAAATTAGCTCAGAATGCAGCCAGTTCATATGGCTAAACCAGCTGGGATCATGTACACAGTCTCATTAGGTTAACACAATGAGAACAATGGCTCAGGCTCAGCTCAAGTTAATCCGACAATACAAAAGGTAGAAATGAAAAAAGGACAGCAACAATGAACCTCACATAATATCTACAAGAGTTCAGGTGATGCTAACAGTTAGTGCCCTGTCATTATGAGAAATAGTATATATGATTTAGATAATAGGCCTTAAGTATCTGACCATTATTTCAATTGGTACAGGTATTTAATTGGTATTCGGAAACTCTTATAAGATGGCAGATTGCAGGCACCTGCTGAGGGGCAGCTTTATTCAGTGGACCCTATCACATAAACACTTTTAGCAACTTCTGTTATGATAATATTTGCTATAGGTGCATCAAATTATGCCTTATTCAAGAGGTTTTATACAAGCAAAAATATGCATGACACAAATTTCATTATTTTCTGTAATTAATTTGAACAGACTCAACTTTTAAAGAGTTTTATTTGATCTTGCAAGGATCATTTATATTCTCCTTAAGCATATTAAAATTTTAACAGATGTCTTGCATAGGGTCTGACCCTGAATATTACAGAATTGCTTCAACAGCAAACAAAAGGCACTTGAACCAGGAAACTGCCAGAACTCCTGACAACAGTATGCTAATGAGCAACCAGTTACAACAGGAGCCTTGCGATCTACCTCACACAGGGTTTGGTCATTTGTGGTTGTGTCAGTTAACTGACAGCCTTGTCAGCTCTAACATCCTCAAACAAAATGCTCTCACTCAAAGATAGGAAACCGTTACAGGATTTCCAAATGGAGGGTCAGCATATCGCCTATGTACTAAAACAGTGTGCATTCACGTGCACATGTACAGCATTTTCCACTCTTTCTGTAGTATAGGGGTCCACCAAAAGTGGGAAGGGTCAGGACCCCCTGGACCCTCCCTCCCAGAATCAGCCCCAGCATCAATGTACATCAAGAACATAAGGTAACCCATTGCAGGCTAGACTTTCTTAAAATACAAGTACATTTACTGTATTATATCATCCAGATCTAATGGGAAAGGGAAACGCACATAGTCGTCTGGCGGATCAAAACCCAACATTGTATCAAGGGGCACCTCTGGCATGGCATAAATGAGCTTCTCCCAGAACAATTTGTCATTACGTTTGATGTAGGAGTTGGTCTGAACATAAATTCTCATATCGTCCTCCATATCACTTAGTTTTATGTCATCCAACATTAAAAAGATTAGATAATTTGTCCTTTCCATGATGACACGAAAGTGTCCCAACCTAAAATCAAACAGACACCACTGATTTTCTAGAAAGTTCCTTGTCACACACAGAATCATGCGCCTACTACTTTCCATAGCACAGGTGACATTCTCAGTTTTGGCAATCCCCGGGAAGAAATTGCGTTCCCTGAAACAAAGATGGAAACGCCTCTCTTCACCTTCCAACCTCGGCACAAAGGCTTTGTAGATCATCTCCAGGTCCTCATCAGCATAGGCTACCACAGCATCAAAGCGTTTACCTCTTATGTCTGTGTCATCTGCTTTGTTAAATGGATGCCACTTAAAGTGGATATACAAATACACTTTGATGTGGTCTCTATATCGGTACACAAGGCCAACCATTAGTGGGAATAATATAAGGGCCAATGCTAGCCCTATGGCAGCCTTCACTCCTGTGTGTATTAAACAACTTACCCTCATGTGATATCTCTCTGTTATCAGAACATTTAGGCCTTTTTCAACAACAAGACATTCAATTTTGGTAAAATCTTGAATGCGTTTTCTGTTCTCTAAAAGCCATTGGACCAACCAATCAGAATGACAGTCACATTGGAACTGATTTCCACTCAAATATAAAGTGACATTCTTTCCTTGCAGACTCTCTGGCAATGATTTAAGATAATTATTGTTAAGTTTGATATATTCATATTTGTCTAGGAAGCCTGGAATATGACGATCAATAGACTGAATATGGTTATTGCTTAAATCCAGAACTTCAAGGAACAGATATGTTTGATAAACCCCTATGTCAGAAATAGATACTATATAATTATATTGGAGGTCCAAAATATTTGTTGTGTTGGGAAGAATCTTTGGAATCACGATAAGATTTCTTGTAGAACAATTTACATAATGTAAGTTATTATATGCCAGGATCAAACACTCACATACTGTAGGGCAATCAATGTCTGTGATTTCACACATGAAATCCCTAAAAGATATAGTTCTGAAGGTCAAACCATGGACTCTGTGTGGACCATCACATTTCCAAGTGTTGAAGTATGCATGATTCCTAATAAGTTTATGTTCCTGCAGCAGATGGTAAAAAGGGTAGGCATTGCAATCACATAACAACTTGTTGCCTGTGAGGTCCCATTTATAAAAACTTAACATCTTTTTAAATCTCAATCCACATTTATCAATATCATAAGGACTGAAGTCTATCTTGGTGATTAAATTCTTGGATAAGTTGACTGTTGTATAATCCGGATTAAATACATCATCCATATGATCACTACAAAGTACATAATATTTAAAAGTTGCAAAGTCAATCTTGTTTTCTGATAAATCAATATAGCTAGGTTTCTCCATTATTTGCAAAAGTAGGATGGGAAATATCCTAAAGTTATTATTGCTTAGATAAAACTTGCGAATGAAACTAGGTGGGCCAATATAGTCACTAGTGGGATCTCCACTTAAAAAAGACAACTCTGTAAAGTTGTTTTTAGAAAGTTTGATCACCTCAAGGGAGTGAATTTTAATAAGAATGTACAAATTAAAATGAGTTAACCTATTGTTTGTCAATGAGATTTCTGTTAGTCCTTTCAGACCATTTAAATCATCTGAATGTAGAGCAGTCAACCAGTTATGATCTAAGAAGATCTTTTTAAGTTGAAAAGTATTTCTGAAGAGATTTTTTGGTAAAATTGTAATCCTGTTGAAACTGATGTCCAGTTCATTCAAGCTTCTACTGTTTTGCAAGGCATCAGCAGATATGTTTTCTATAAGATTATGACTAATGTTTAGTCTTCTTAGGTCTGTACCAAATGTTACACTGTGAATTGTTTGAATTGAGCTGTATACAATAGAAACCTGCTCAAAATATGATGGAATAAGAGGTTCCCATAGGCATTTTGAAAATGTTGGTGATGTGTTATGCTCTATGATAAGATTTGTAATATTTGGCATAGCTGAGTTAACCATGATCATTTCGTCACTGCTTATAGAAAATTTTAGTGTAGCAAATGTAAGGACATTTGGCCAGAAATGTGCATAAATGCATTGTTGAAGGGACTGATTATAAGTACTTGAAAGTAAACCAAAAGTGGTCATGTGCTCCAGACCTGGTATTATTTGAGTATGGTTTGTCCCACTGACAGAACAATTAAGTTCAAAGTCGGCTATGGGTAAATATGTATACCAGTTATAAAGTATCACATTATGAAAATGCATTGCTTTACTAAGGCTTCCAATCATATTTAATGGTATATTACAATTGAAAGAAGCAAAGGATATACTTTCTGATAGACTAAGGATGTTCTTGTTTTCATGGGTGAGTCTGATTTCAGTGGTGGAATTACACCACATATCTAGATGAGAAATTGGTAAGTGGACTATCCCTTCCAATAATTCAATAATATCAATTTCACAGCCTGATGCAGGTGGGGTGGAATATACATGATAACTAACAATGGCAGGGAACTCATTCTTAGTATCTCTTTCAAGGTGACAAATCTCCGTGAGACTTGAAGACTTGTAGTATTTTGATTTTGCCCTGACCAATAGGCACAATAACAACACCAAGATGGCCTTCCGCTGAACTTTCACAATATCCATTGTTAGACACATGATAACAGTTTCTTATGGTGGATTCTTGATATTGTTTTTCTTATGTGGATTTAGTAGACAGCCTATTGTCAAATCTGAAATGAAATAAATATTTTCAAGAATTATGCAAAAGGTCAAATACAAAATATGGTGTGCATGATGCAATGTTTTATTACACCATTGTAACGCCAATCTTGGCAGTTATCATCTTTTTCCAATTTCTATAAGAAGTGATGCAAGTGATTGCAAGTGATACTACAGTCTGTTAATCACATGGAAGTCTGGTAAAGACGCTATTCATGTTACCCACCTCTCACTGAGGTATCAAAGTCCTCCTCTTCCTTTAGACCTATCTCATTGGGTTCAAACATTGATGAGTAGATCGGTAAAGCTCTGGCAGCTGCCCATGAACCAGCGCTGAAGAATAATTGAGAGTTTGTGTTTATTGTTATAAAGCTAGTGTCCTTCCATTAATCTATTTATATATATTCTTAGGATCAGGGTATGAAGCGTCAGCTCCTTTTTGCTGTAACACTGTTTGCCTTTTTTATCATTACTTTCACTCATTTTTCCTCTAAAATGTTAAATATGATGCATAATCCTTTTCATAATTAACATTTAAACCATTCCATATACTTCTTAACTCATTATTTCCCTCATCTTCCAAAATAGCAAAACAGTGTATAAATACAAATCATTTTATACAAATCTCCCTTTGCCTTCCCCTTGTGCAGGCATGGGGGATTATATAACCTTTCATAACAGGGCTGGATTTTTACCTCTTTTGTTTGGTTGATGAGAGGAAGCATATGGAATTGCATAACGTTAGTTGTATTTTGCCACTGAAGTGATAGGATATGTGAATGAGATCACAAGCTGAATTATATATTGCTATTGACTGTTTCCCTTTTTGCATTTAATGGAATTTTCAGTTAAAGTAAATATGTTTAGATTTGTATGGAGAGGGGTGCAAAATCAAGTAAAATGCATGGGTAAAATGGTTATTACAGGGAATTTTGATTATGATAAATGGGTAAAAGGGGGGAAAGAAGAGGGGGGAAAGGCAAACAGTGTTACAGTGAACCAGTGAAAAGGAACTGACACTTCATATCCATATCTCCTAAGCATCATATGTAGATATATTTGGAAAAAAAATAAATGGCTCATTTGGTACAGGTAGGTGAAGTATTGGCAAAAACACGAGATCAACAACTTATTAGGTGTTTGAAGCCCATACAGATTTCAAAAGACATTACTTTAGATGTGACAAACTGGGAAAATAAATGCTCAAAAAAGTTGAAATTCCTTTGGCTTCAATAGAAACACTCTTGGATTTACTTGGGAAACTCGAAATATGTTCAATCCCAAGAATTGGTCTACACACAAAGTTTAAATCCTTATCATGTACTCACCATTCAGCTACTTCAAAGATTCTGATTATTTGGCATTCTTCCCAGAATGTATTAGTAACCAAGAGCACTATCAATCAATATCACAAATTGAAAGTAGAGGCTGACATCTACTCATCCTACACTGAACAAGATCTATTTGGTCATTATACATGTATTAAGTATATTAACTATGCATACATATGCCTTGTTCATATCATGTAGTTACTTCTTATTCATTGTCATAAGAGTAGGTATAATTACTATGCATACACATGCTTTATTGACATAAAGTAGTTCCTTCTTCAGAATAAACTTGACCTGATGAACCATGAACTTTATCTACTAAAGCCTATATACAAAGAGTGGAAGACCACCAGATAATCTTTAACTATAGGGACTTACCTTTGATCTAAAACTGATTAATTGACATTGTCCCCATCAACCAGATTATCTGTTTTTCCCAGTTAGAGATCCGTTAGAGGTACTAGATGGTGTTAATGGCCAGCCATATATCTTAGATCACTTTTCACAGCAAAGATATACAAAGGCCATAGCAATCAAAATTTTAACTTTTCACTGTTTGTGAAAAAAATTATTGTATAATGTAGAAAATCACTCTTTGCCATTGATCCCAATGGAAAATGACGTTTTTTCCCCATAGTAGAAAAACTACCAACAATATCCTAATCAAACTTGGTAGTTATTTACTATAGGTAGCAAGGTAACACTAGCTTGCGTTATTCTAATATTTACTGTTTTTAAGAAAAGTTAGAACAAAACTGTTGAAAAATAGAGGTGAGCAGCTACCTTAGAATATACAAGTTTTGTCTTATAAAATGCACATAATTACACTCATTTGGTAGTTCTCCGAAAACCAACAGGTAGCATCTAGGTGAACAGCATCTAGTGTCTTTAAATTAGTGTAATGCTGGTGTTATCGGAATCTCAAAGTGTAAATATTAGTATTTTACTTAGTTTTACCATTAGTTTGCACGTAGTAACACACCTTTGTAATCTTTCTCTTAAAAATGATATTTACATATTTCATGCTGCCAATTCTATCAAGCTACATTCTAATATACCTTCTCATAGCTATTTTGATATTTCAAAATACAAGAATTATTCTCATGACGTTCTGGTGGCATGACAACCCCTCTCCTTCACATGGTTAGCCTAATCAATTAGGAAAATATGGCCCCAGACCGATAACTACCCTGTTTTCTAAAAATGAAAATGTTAAAGTGGTTCTTATTAGACAGAACATATTTATGTCTAACATCACTTTTGTTCTTAATTGTGTCTACGACTTGCAAAATCTTAATTATTCTTAAACGTATTAATTGTATCCCACATAAAACAGGTTGTGGAACACAGAAAATGTATCACATTGGAATTCGGACATATCAGATTTTCAAATTTTATTTGCTTTTGCTAATGACTGCATGGTTAGCATGGCATTATCTTGTAGCAATCTGATGTTTCCACTGCATTAAATTCTGCACCAACTTGAATTCACCATTGGTAAAATTGACAATTCATTCAGTAATTTTTTGCACATCAACTGACCAACTGATACTGTTCTGAATGACATAACTAATAGATCTGGGTCACCATTCATTTTTTTACATTGTTGAAACCTTGAAATGGAAAAGTTGGCATTCTTTATGTAGGTGGTACCCAAGTCTTTATTCAAATCAGTTCTTTA
Source organism: Lepidonotus clava (assembly GCA_936440205.1). NCBI lineage: Eukaryota > Metazoa > Annelida > Polychaeta > Phyllodocida > Polynoidae > Lepidonotus > Lepidonotus clava. The sequence goes on from OW387137.1 coordinate 55,227,094, forward strand.
AAGATTGTTTTATTGATTTAGGTTCAGTGTTGTGAGGCAGACAATAGGCCCATCCCACATTGGGTGTATCCCAGGGTTGGACAGGGGTTGGACAAAATAACAATATAAGTCTTCCTTGTCTCTTGGAGCTACTGAAACAAGCAACAATTATATGTTTCCATATCCCCAAGTGTTGCTAAAACATCATGATTTCTTAAATTTCATGAATTGACAGATTTTCAGGTTCGTCAGCCAATCAAAATGCTGTATTTCAGGGCAAAATAAGGTTTGACATTATAGGTTAGGCTGACAGGCTTGAACATTAGTTCCCAAGGGACAAATGCAAATATAATTATGACGCTGCAATTTGTCAACCCAATTGCATAATTTTGTATTATGTAGCTGTCTGTAGGGAATAAGCATTGAAGCAACTTCAAAAATATTTCACGTTCAATTTTAATGTTGGTGTAAACTGGGATTAGCTCATTGTAGCAGACTTTTACATTTTCAGGCATAGACTTTATTGTTGAAAGTAGGTCATTTAGTAGTTTTACACAAACATTATGGTCCTTGAAAATTACACATTCCATAAATCAGAAAGGTTTCGATGAGGAAGGATATACTCCAAGTTGGAGTAAAGTAGTTGCATGAACTGGACTTTTTACAGCTGATGGATGTCATCACATTTGGCTGCCACCTGGTGGATAATTCAGCAATTAAAAATAAAAATGGACTCTTTGTTTATTGCAATATGTCTCACAGAACTAGTTGTTTTCCTGTATAGGTTAATATAACTGATCTTGAGAAAAAAATATTCGGAATGTTGCACCACAAGAAAGTGACTCAGAAACATGTTGTGACCTGTTTGCCACACGAGATATCAAAATTTCATAGTAGGTTGACAATCAAAATCTAATGCACCCAACTACTGATACATCTTCATTCTGCCCTCATTTTGCCAGTTCTGCAGTGATCAAATTCACAGGGCATAGAGCTTATTTAAAAATCACACTGACAACTACCAACAAGCAGAGAACAAGGATTTATTTTTACCAAATAGCTCACAAATGATATTGGGTTCCCTGTGACTTTTTTTTATTCAATTCTGTCACTTTTCCTTATCTGGATATCAGCCACTGAAAGCCTGTCATTCCCTTCACCTCAGGACAGAAAGATATATGACACTACAGATGGCGCCACAATCGGTTCTGACGATAGAGACCTATATATAGTTGATGCCGTTTTTAATCATGAACCTTCTTTTCATAACTTCATTTCCTACTGCTGGGTCCTTTTGTTCGACCAGAATAGGGCTAGGATAATCTTTCCTTTATATAAACCAATTATTCTTAATGAAGTATCTATTTCATTTTGATCCAAATGAAGGGATGTTCAATGATGATTTTAAGTGCTATAGTCACAACATCACATGTTGAACTTAAAAAACGGCAACTAAGGTTTTAAAGCTCCTTGTCATGTCGTTTTGTCCATGTTGCCAGTTGAATTAAAAAATGGCCATGTTACACTGTAGAATTTAGTGGCCAAGAAGCGTTCTTTTGGACCTAGGTTCTTCCTTTTCACTGCCCTGATAGCCTGATATCTAACTGCAAGAGACACAGTTTCCGTTTTGGATAAATACCAACTGTGAAGGCAGTGTGATGGGGGTTAGCACCCTGAGGCTGGACCCCAATATCAGCCTAAGGGCAGGGCCTGCAGGCTGATAAGGGGGGTCCAGTCAAGAGGTGCTGACTCCCCGAGGACCTCCTCCTACAGTTTCTGTTAGATCTGAGCTCCCAAGGAAGGATGCACAGCAATCAGTGATGGTGGGGCTGTGATGCTACACATGTTTTTACATTTCTTCATATAACTTTTTTGATATCCATCAAACCCACAAACAGTAAGCAAGTAAAATGTAGCTAGGAACGTTGTGCAGATAATGCATATATTATAATTTTTATTTGTTAATGATTTCATTTTATTATGAACTATTGAGAAATGAAAGTTTCTGTATTGCCCTGAAGAGTGATACAAGGCTGGTTTGATACAGGATGCATTAAACTCTTAAATACTTAACATGTATTACCCTCAGGTATAATAAAAAGGGGTCACAGTCAGGAGGATATTTTCAAACGATTAGTTTAACATGCCTTCTGGCATGATTATAAAGTTGATTTGTAAAAGTATGTGATTGAGTATCATATATTTATTATGTATCAGTTAGTGCTGATTCATTAGTGTATACAAAAAGACATATAAAAACTATAATCTGTTCATTAGATGAATACTTGCAAATGTGGTATAAAGAACACATAACTCAATTTATGCGAAACACATAACATAACAAAATGACAACAAAATCTCACAATTCCTTTGCAATGTACATCTTTTGATGACACTAGATAAACCATCAAATATCATTGCAATATGTTAGTCTCAATATCAGTCTTTTTATTTTTGTGTGGTTACTTTTGGCAGTTTGGACACATTCCAAACTGAGAGTCAATTGTAAGTAATGACCTTATATATTCTGACCTGTTCCATAGTTTTGCGTGTATAGGTCACTGTCTGAAAGTGTCAACTACATGCAAAAAAAGCCTGCTTATCATGCATATATGAACTCTACATCAGATCTTTTTAGTAGTCCCTCCTTCAAATGGTGTCTCTTGTAGACTTACAACCTCTCCTGCAGGTATTGTTTTGTTGTTTTCAGTTTGTGTTCCTTGTGCGAGAGACGCTCTTCGAGCTTTTGCCCGCTTTTGAAAGGCATCAGCAGCCACAATGAGCAGGATGAGGCACACGAGGGGCACCCCAAGGGCCAGGAGGAGCAGCAGGTCATGCCCCACCAGGGAGCTCACCTTGGATGAAGACTTTCCACCCTCTTGCACCTGGAAGTAGAACAAGAGCAACCGTTCAGTTTCAAATGGTAAACAAAAGGCTTGTTGAGAATCTGAGGTGTTCTAATGTAAAATCAAGCAGCAACAATCCCGCTTAAAATGCTATTTTTTGAGGTTGCAGGTTGTTTAGATTTGAACACTAATTTATAGAAGAAATAACCATTTATTTATTTCAAAGCTGCAATAGCATTTATTGTATGATTGGCAAACACAGATATAAGCATTTCAGGGGCAGATCCAGAAATTTTGAAAAGGTTGGGCATCTATCTCTAAAAGATCTCGGCGCCCCCTCCAGGGACATCAGTTTTACATTTAAAAAACATATTGGGGGCCCGCAAATACCCCCTGTGGATCAACCATTTCATTTTATCTACAAAACAACTATACTGGCCTTTAGAGGTGAAACAAATAGCCCGGCGTTGTTGGACTTCAGGAAATCCCGGCGGGCCGTATGCGCAACTGCAGCCATACAGTTGCGGACTGTTTCATTGGGCTCTCGTGTTAATATACCATGAAACAGGGGATGTATGAAGAGTTTGAGTATGAGCAGGCCCTGCTGGAGAATGTCCTTGGAGTGGTGTTGGGCATGGAGCGCCTCCAGTAGAAAACCATGAAGTGAAGAGTCTGTGTGAACTGCCCGAACTAACTCCTTACCAGTTGAGAACACTGAAATATAAAAATTTAGAAGACATTGAGACCAGAGAGTAGATGACAGGTTAAAGATTAGCAGACCATTAAACATGAACCTTTTTTTAGTTAACAGGTACAGACCCAGCCAAGTATGTGGCGTTATCATAACATTGCAGCAACTTTCTGTTTGGTTCTGTATTGGTTCTTGTTATGTTATTTTGATCGCTCCCAATAACGTTGCTGCAATGTTATGCTGTGACGTTGCACTGTAACTTTATTATAACATTCTGATTATGTTCTTCAACCTAAACTGAATGTTCTTATGATGTTCTGTTTTGGTTCCATCCTAACCTCACCAAAAAATAATGTTTCAATAACATTCTGGTTTGGTGAGGTTTCAACCTAACCATAAATAACGTAATTGTTATGTGCCATCTTAGCATGTACCAGACAGACTACAATGTATAGTTGCAGAACGTTTCTGTTATATCGGAGCTTGGCTGGGGAATATCTCCAACAGGAACCCATGCAGTGAGTGGTCTGAAGGGAGTGCCTAGTATAAGGTTTTGTCAGAATTGAACATTGAAACGTCAATGTATGGAAATGTTTGAAGACAATGTTTAACTGAAAACAGTGGCCCTTTAACAAAATAACTAATCGCAACATCAACTTTAGGATCACTCTGAGCAAGCACATTTGCATGACAACTTCAGCTTAACAGTGATGTAGCTGTTTTTCAAATAGGAATAAATGATCTTGAACTGGACCACTTTAAGTTCTTTAAACTTTTATATGATCAAACACCTAAGCTGAGCCTTTTATGGCTAATGTGATAAGGATTTCAGCACAAAACACAGCATTTCTAATGGTTGCTTTTTAAAGCATCAACAATTTTCCGCCTGCAATCCTATTTGTTTGTGGGCAACTGTTGTTAATTTTTGTATTCTGCAAAACACCACAGGGGACAGTTTGTTCAAAACAATATTATATACCAATGCCAAAAGACATTACGAATACCAAACGGACACTGAGAGGCAATATTTTCGTCGTATGTGCACACTGGTCAGTATTCCTTCGTGCGGCCCACCCTGCTTCGCCGTCCGCGGTCGCCATCTTGGATTTTCCGCTGAAGCTTGTACCCGGCGAGGCGAACACGGAGCACTCGGGGCCTTCCGGCGAACATCGGCGAACATCGGCGGACATGGGCGTGTCAATTTGGATATTTCAAGTGGTTATTTTACGAAAATGATATCATATTATTTCATTTTAGGCCCATTTAGACCTCCATAATGAATACTAGATCGATCTAAGCGGTAAACGAGAAGATAGAAAAAAAAAAAAGCATTCGGCGGAGTTCGGGTGTTTCCGGCGGAGGAAGGCGTCGTCACGTGATCAGCTTCGCGCCAGTTTTGGTCGAACACTCGAAGGAGGAGGATGTCCCGCACGCCCACCACGGTAAGAATGCCTTTTTGATCGATTCTATTGAAAATATTTTGGATCTTATGGCGTTTAGACCTAATCTATTTTATTGCCGGCATCACAGGGATCACGTAGATATAAATTTTTTGTGGAACAAAGACATATTTGTCGAGAATTCTTAAGTTTTATTTCTGGATATTTCAAATCTTTTTGAATCTTCGCGTCGTCTTTGCGGAGTAAAACCGCCGGTAACAAAGCAACATGTACTAATAAATGTACATAATGTACATTTCCAACAGTAACACAACTCTAATTGAAAAAGTCCATGGATTTTCTGCCAAGTCTTCATCATTACATCTTAATGTTTATGTTGAATGTGCCTCCACTGATATTAGATCCAGAGAAAAGCCCTCTCAGCATGGTCTCAGCCCTTTGGGCTGCTGCAGGGGTGACGGGGGCGGCGGTGGGCGGGCGGGTTACAGGGAGGGCGGTCTCTCCTTCCATAGGTTCCTCCCAGTCCTCCTCCTGTATGGCGAGGGCCTGCAAAATACAATTATTATTATTTTTATTATTTTTTAAATATTATTTGTTCACTTATCTCTACAGTTTACTGGTGAAAGATTATTTTCTTACCATTGCATGTTCTTTGGCTGGTTCCTGCACCTGATACGGACGTTTGGGCGACGGAGGAGCAGCACCCAGGGCAGCAGCAGGCTGAGCAGCATCTCGGGCAGCAGCATCCCGGGCAGCACCCAGGGCAGCAGCAGGTCTCTTTCGCCGATCAGCTGATGGCGGCGGGGCACCGAGGGCGGCCGAGGGGCGTGGCCGGACTGATGGAGGAGCACCCATGGCTGCTGAGGGGAGTCACCGGGCGGCTGAGGCGGCTGCAGGCGCCGACTGCAGGGCGGCTGGATGGTCTCCCACTGCAATCATGGATTATTATTATTATTATTCAACGCTGGATGTGCTTGATCACCATGGATTATACTGTGGTAGCTGAATTTTTTTTTTTTTTTCCCTGCTTTTTATTTTTTTACATTTTTATATTTCCACTGGAGACTGGAAATTTTTTCTTTATCTGCTTCTCATTTTTTTAAGTTCTCCTCTGGAGAGGGGACAGTCACACACTTATGGATTAACACTATGGACCAGGACAAGGCACCATGCCTTAGGAACTATACTCACCTGAGGAGGGGCAGCATGGGCAGAAGGTAGGCCTGTTGTTATATCCTGGTTACTTGTGATATTGTACATTGCCTTCTGCTGGGTCAGTGAGGCAGTGCTGTAGCCCAACACACTCTGTATGTTAGTATGCCCAGACAGCTGTTGAACTATGACTGGGGGGACATTTGCCTGCATTAGCTTATTAATACAGGTCCTCCTGGTGGAATGGTTTATGTATTTGCCTTCCATTCCTGCCTTCTTAGCCAGTTCTTTCATTATTTTGCCCAGTTCATTCTTGCCCATTGCCTGGCGCTGATACCAGCATTGGGAATGGGGGGCCCGCTTGTCATTTACAACCAAATAAAAAGGGGCATCCTCCTCCAACATATCATATGGCCTGTGTTTTTTGTACTCTCTGTACAAATGGATGGGGCACCTTTCTGGCCTGGATAGGTTGGGCCACAGCTTAGGCAAGAATTTCCTGGCCTTTCCCCCTAGTTGCCTTGTCTTAGTTGTCCTTTCATAGAACTCCATATACTCCCCATATACATTGGACTTCAGCTGGAGGTCTCCCCACCTCATTTGTCTGGCCTCCTGCCTTCCCCTGCAGCCCAGGGATTTGTTGCAGAGGAACCACAGGGTGTTCCTGAGGGTCCTGGGGGAATGGGAGCCAAGTATGCCCTTGTCCCAGAGGTTCTCCTCGTCCTCAGGTTCCAATCCTTCAGCCTGAAAGTAAAAAAATATATATTTATTTATGACATTAGGCATTAGTTATGTTTTAGCTTCACATTAGGCAGTTTGGGAGGGGGCGTGGCGTTTTTTCCATGTTTTAGCTTCACATTAGGCAGTTTGGGAGGGGGGCGTGGCGTTTTTTTCCATGTTTTAGCTTCAAATTAGGCAGTTTGGGAGGGGGGCGTGGCAGTTTTTCCATATATTAGCTTCACTGTAGGCAGGTCAGTACATGGGAAAGGGGGCGTGGCACTTTTGTTTACATTCTGACTTTCTGACATCTCAGGAGGGTGGTGATGGGACATTCAATACTGGGGGGGCACCTGGCACTTGAACTTACTTGAATATTAAATGGGGATGTATCGTACGACCCGTACGACCTGAGGGTCGTACGGCGGAATTATTAACGTTGAAAACACTTGAAATACTCACTCTGTTTGGAAAGTTTCCTAGTCCCTCTGCCTTGAGTTCCTTTTTCCTACCAGCCAGGGCGTCCCTGGCACTTCTGAAAAGCTCAGATGTGACTATGTTGTGGCCGTATTTCTGATATTCCAAGTACCTCTTAATTGAGCCGAACATGGAGCTCAATGAGCCAGGCTCGTAGCTCGTACCGTCCTGCTTACGTACATTTATCATGTACAGGCCTATGTACAGGTTCAGCCTGGCTGGTTCTATGCTTTCAAGTACAGTACAGTCATCGTGGGTGTCCTGAATCCACTTCTGGAAGGCCGCGGCCTCCCGTCTGGTTTTTTTTTCTGTCTCGGGATTCCGTTTGGACGCAATATAGTCATCGAGAACGCCTTCAGGGTCGTCCGGGGGTCCCTCAGGGTCGTCCGGGGGTCGTACGTCCACTTCTGGCACATTATTTGGTTGTTGTGGGACGTTTTCCGCATTGAATAGGTCCGAAATGTCAAATTCAAAAACGGCGCCGTCCGTTTCCCCGTCCATTTTGTGGTCGTCTGCTGGGACGCCCAGTGTGACGTCACACGACGACTCGTTAGCCAATGGGAAGGGGTCTAACAGGGCAGGGGCGGTCCGTAGGGACGTCCGGCGATCCAATGAGAATGGAGGTTACTAACGGACATGGCGGACATCCCGTACGGCCCACTTTGCTCCGCTCGTGAAAACGGCGTTATTTCTTGAATTTCTCAGTAATTATGATATATAATATAAGGAAAACAGACCTCCGTTGATCGTACGACCCTGAATACTCGGTGGGTCATCAGAAAAAGTACTGCCCTCGGCCTAACGGCCTCGAGCAGTACTTTTTCGACGCCCACCTCGTATTCAGGGTCGTACGATCAACCTCTGTAAGTTTTCCTATAGAGTTACATGGCTAGTCAATAGTCATACTAGTTAAATCCATGTGATCTTGCAATTCCAACATCTTTGCGTATTTGATGAATTTGAGATTTTGCGCTTTGACCCCTTTACTTACCTACAGGCTCTGCTCCATTAATATAGGCTATTTCTTCAGTAATGCTTCCATTGACAACTCCAACCTGTAACAGTGATGAAACAATTACTCCATATGCACATTCTCACTGAATTAACGGACAAAATAGTTGAGCATTAACAGTAACATTTGTCAACCAATTGAAACAACATATAAATTCTAATATTACTGCCCATAGGATTATCAGAGAACCTGCCTAGATGTACATGGTTATTTGTAAAACATAAATATGACAAAAAGGAGAGAAGGAGGCAGAGCCTCAGAAGATATTTTCTCTAATATGCACTATTGTATTAGATAGGCATATGGCACGCTGGGTACACACACAATCCTGATGTCAGTGCTGCTGTACATATCTGCAAACATCCATAGCTGCGGAAGCTTATGTGTACTTACAGAAACTTAACAGGATTTTGAAACTCCTGTAAACCACTGTTGCATAATAAAACTCATGTAAGTACACCCCAAACTATGGTAAATTCACCCAAAACGCTTGTAAAAATACACAAATCTCTTGTACATCTACCCAAGCTCACATAAGCAAAAAATCTAAATTCATTCAGTTATGATGGTGAGAAAGGTGGTCATTAATACAAAACTCACGTAGCCGTACGGAGGTTTATAATGAAACAGGCCACTGATGTCACTATTGCTGTACATAGAGACACGATAATAAGACTTTGCTAATGCTAACTTTAAGAACTAGACTCACCCTGTGCCCCCTCATCTCCACATCGTCAGTGCCCTCCGCCCCAAATGCTGATGTCAGTGTTGCTGTAAACAACGACACAATGACGATACCGACCAACATCCAGAGTGAGGCCAGCACCCGCCCGGCGATAGATGAAGGTTTCCGGTCACCGTAGCTGAAGGGAAATCATAAAGGTATCGTGATTCAATTGTAACCAAATGGACATATCACTATTTTTGTTAGTGAAAAGTTTTATGTTTCTAAACTGGATAATAATCTCAGACCGAATGGTCTGGTCTCCCTTATGTCATATTATGAAAAGGGTAGGTAGAATATGCAGAGTTTTCACAGAATTTATCTTTTCATGTGTTAGGGCAGGTTTGCACACCAATTGTATACATTCATCTTACTGGAGAAAGGTTGAGAAAAGACACTCTATGACTGAAGGTTAAAGCTGGCCTGAGGGTAAACCTTAGAGCCCCACAATTAGTTGGCCAGCAATGATTTTTTTTAAATCATCATTACTTCATCAACCTCATGTACATCTTTTTTTATGTTCTTCCAGTTCCATATTAAATGTGAATTAAAATTTGGTTCCACAGCAGGTTCCTGGTCAACAGAATCACTTTTCAAAATGTTTGAATAAGCCCAGAACACTGATGGGCCTCAGGGCTTTTTTGAATTGTCATGACTTTGTAATACCTGGATAAACAGTTATATGTTTTTGTTTTGCTTTGTTTTTATTATTTCTAAATGTTGGGAAAAATTTAAAAAAACAAAAAAGTCTAAAACCAAATCAAAACAACTGTTGAACCTTTCCTTAGAAATTGTCCAACATTAGGCTCATCCCTGTTGTCAAAGAGATTCCTGGTATTGATTTGCAAATTATTTGCATTCACTTTCCTCCATTTCAGATCCATTTTCAGATTCAATTCAAAATCATCCTGCTAGTGTACAAACTTTAATAGATGCGTGTCCATTCTTCTCAATGGGGACAGGAAATGAGATAGCATTGAAAAGTGTTAGTTAAATAGAACTGATGGGTTTCAGCCACAAGCCAATGCTCTAATGTGATATGGATCTGTGTGAAGTGTGAAAAACTGTATGTGATTAAAACATGAGAGGTACAAGGCTTGCAGAAAACATTCAGAGCTTCATGTTGAAAGCCCAATCCCCACAAGGCGATTTCACCATCGACTGGTGATGAGCAACTGGTAGAATCACCTGTAAAATTGTCAAGCGACTGTAATACTAAGCAAGTTTTATATCTTACTGGCAATTTTATCAGCGATTTCAGGTGATCCCGCACCCCATCGGCAATCGCCCAGAAAGCACACCATACCCACAGGCAGTTGCCCAGCAATCCATTGATAATCTAGTCGCAATTTACGAGTGACAGCGGCTTGCAAAGCTTGCAACCTGGTGGCCACACCAGCTATTCACCAGTGACAGTAAAATCTTCTAGTGGTTATGGGGCTTGAGCAATGGGGAATGAGATCAATTTTATGTGTTGTCATAATCAGTATGCTGTTTGGAGGGATATCTGTCTATTAAAATGGAGCAGATCCATAATTTTGAGAGACATTAGGCATGTTGCTTGAAAATCTGTTCTCAATATGATTGGAGATGAAATTTGATATGACAAATCCTTCTTTGGTAAACTGGGAAGGAGAGGTATATATAGCAATGGGATAAGTCAGGGATAAATCAGGGGTACCGTTGTGCTTCAACCAGAAATAGTGATATACAATTATTATATTGTTTTTATAAAAAGATGGTTTAATTCAGCAATTCTATAAAACTTGTAAATTGTCTACTTACCCAACGGTTGTCATGGTGACCAGCGACCACCACATGCTCTCCCCCAGCCCCCGCAGGATCTCCTCTGGGAACTCTCCTGTGGAGAACGCCCTCTCCTAAAGACACAAAACATAGACATTGACGACCACCACATACTCTCCCCGAGCCCCCGTAGGATCTCCTCCGGGAACTGTCCTGTGGAGAAGGCCCGCTCCTGAAGTCACAAAACACAGACATTGACGACCACCACATACTGAAGTCACAAAACACAGACATTGACGACCACCACATACTGAAGGGACAAAACATAGACATTGACGACCCCCACATACTGAAGGGACAAAACATAGACATTGACGACCATCACATACTGAAGACACAAAACATAGACATTGACGACCATCACATACTGAAGACACAAAACATAGACATTGACAACCCCCACATACTGAAGACACAAAACATAGACATTGACGACCATCACATACTGAAGACATAAAACATAGACATTGACAACCACCACATATTGAAGTCACAAAACACAGACATTGACGACCCCCACATACTGAAGACACAAAACATAGACATTGACGACCATCACATACTGAAGACACAAAACATAGACATTGATGACCATCACATACTGAAGACACAAAACATAGACATTGACAACCACCACATATTGAAGTCACAAAACACAGACATTGACGACCATCACATACTGAAGACACAAAACATAGACATTGACAACCACCACATACTGAAGTCACAAAACACAGACATTGACGACCATCACATACTGAAGACACAAAACATAGACATTGACAACCACCACATATTGAAGTCACAAAACATAGACATTGACAACCACCACATATTGAAGACACAAAACATAGACATTGACAACCCCCACATACTGAAGACACAAAACATAGACATTGACGACCACCACATACTGAAGACACAAAACATAGACATTGACGACCATCACATACTGAAGACACAAAACATAGACATTGACGACCATCACATACTGAAGACACAAAACATAGACATTAGAGAGGTTTAGATATTGGTCCTGCCTACGCCAACCTGTATGTGTGATGTCATTGCATCCCTAAAATAGCCCTGATACTGGTCGACCCCTCTCTCAGGTCGTAGGGGCCACAGGTATTTAAGGGCCCATCATACCGTTTAACCCATGTATGTGGGGTGCATTAACACCTCTTAGTAATGAAGGTGGATGTGGGGTAGTCATCCCAGCACATCGGCTACCGCTGCTATGACCCTTTAGTCATCAGTCTCTGGGTGCGTGTGCCCACATTCTGTATGCAGTATGACAAACACTCCATTGTTTGTTTCATTAAACGGTCCATCGGATGGTGCGAGTAATCTGTTTGCCATGCGTTAGCAATAAGCCTATCCCACATTGGGCATATCCCCGGCTAGGGTTGGACAAGGGTCGGACAAAGTTGCTGTATGAGCCATCCTTGTCTCCTAGAGTTTGAGTTACTGAAATGAGCAACACTTATATTTTTCTATACCCCAAGTGTTGCTAAAACATTATGATTTCTTAAATTTAATGAATTGACAGAGTTTCAGGTTTGCCAGCCAATCAAAATGCTGTATTACAGGGCAAAATAGGTTTTGGTATTATTGGCTGGCTGACAGGCTTTAACATTGGTTCCTATGGGGAAAAAGGCAAATGTATAAAGCTACATTTTACAAATTTAAGAAGCAATTTGTCAACCAAATTGCTTTGGTTAATTTTGTGTCATGCAACTCAGAAGCAATTTTGAAAGTCATGGTAAACTTTAATGATGCTGTAAATTTGGATATCTACGAATGAAGCCCAATTCATCCTGGTCAAAGGGTTTGTTGTAAAGTGAAAATTTTGTCTCTTGCATTTGCAAACGCAATCCAATACAAAAAATGGTTACAAGCCAGCAAAACTGAAAAAAATAGCATTCACACTGAGAAGGCAGCTCCATTGAGATAATTTTCACAAGCAATCTCAGCTAAAATTCGACAGGTTCTCTATGAAAGTATTCAACATGCTGAATAATGCGTGTGATTCACTCGCAATTGCATATCGAACGTGTTTTGATAATTTGTTCCGAATATTTTGAACAACTCTGCAGTGTCATAACGGTCCTTTTTGAGTGGCATAAAATCACTTAGTGGGTATGGGGCTCAAGTCTACCATAATCAAGACGTACTCGGAAGGTCTCCAACTATGAACTAGATTTTTGACAAAAGGAGGGAGAAGGGTGCCCAGCACTTGATTCACTATACCTTTAATATTTTAATGATTCAAGATAAAACAATGGCAATGTTTCATGTACTACAAGGTAAAAGCATTTTTAGATTAAAGGTATTAGCCTCTTGAAATGTATGGTGTCTACTATTAAAAAGAGCCAAAACCAGTAAAACCAACAGCATTTTCCAACCTCAAATAATCATGGAATCCATTCCTTGACCCTATTTCTGGCCCATCTTAACCATGAAATATGGTAGGAAATATTTAAAAACATGTTTTCCTTGCCGAACTCAATTAATGTGGATCTATAAAAGTGGGGTTTGTTTCCAAACATATAGAAACTACCATCTCTCATTGAATTCTACTTCAGTTTGATCTAGTTTTCACAGCTAATACTTTTACAACTGACATTAACTAGGCTATTCCAACTTAATTCTTTACATATCTGAGTTTTGATTATTGTGTCAATTATGTTGTTTTTGGGTTCTTTTATTTAGAATTGACTGATGAACTGATGAATATTTCATTAGGTTTTAATTTTAGCGATGATATCTAGGAACTGCCCAACGAAAAGGACTGCACCGTTGTTTATTTCATCAGTGCTCCGTACCCTTGGGAGAATATATATATATATATATATATATATATATATATATATATATATATGACACATGACTGCCCATGGGTGGGGTCACCCAGCAGATGATATCTAAATACACTACTGATAGTTGCTGCCATTCCCTTCCATTCCCTTCCATTTTGGTATTTTGATTATGAGTTCACGGACTGATACATTTAGGGAATGGGGACTACATATAGGCTAGATACTGAAATGTTGCGCATTCACCCACACATACATAACACTTTTGTAGCAATGGCAATAATAGTTACTGCATTTAGGGCACAATTCTAAAACATTTTTTGGAAATAAACAATTACCAGCTATAGATTATTGACCTAGTTTTGCCATTCAATGAACCTAAAAGCGTGCGGGAATAGTGAAGATAATCAATTTATGTTTTGTTTCATTGACAATCAATGGTTGGATTGATGGATCTTTTGGACGCCTTTTTATTAGTGATTTTACCTTTAGTAAATACAACATGCTCCCATTCGTGCCTTTCACGGATCAGGCAGCACTAGTCCGTACTGGTCCAGTAGGTATGTTCATGGGTGATGAAAACATGGATCTGACTGACTAGTAGACTCCCAAGGAGAACAATAATGTCATTGATCTGCTATTTCTGGTGTGTAAGAGACAACCAGGCCAAGGGAGGGATACCCCTAAAACGTTTGCAAAACGTTTTAAACGCCTTTTAATTGGGTTTTAAATTTAGGCCTAGATACTTTTTTTTATTCCACCTCCCTTGTCAGATATATACACAGAACTAACCGTCTCCGTGGGGCAATAACGATGCTTGCCGGCGTGGGAACTACGTAAACAAGCCTCAAACTACGCCAAAATTGTCTTATTAGAGCAGAAAACAACGTCAAATCGATTTAATTACCGTTTAAATTCGACGACGGTCGAGGGCTTTGCCCGAGACCCTGAAAATAGGCTGAGACAAGGGGCAATGATCAAGGCTGAGATCAAGGCTGAGGCTCTTGTTTTATTATATATCAAATACCTGCCTATGTTGAAGAAACAAGACGAATTCTCTTTATTTAACCTCCGATCGTGGGCTGCGCCATTGCAGGATGCGTTGAATGCACCTCCTCGGCAGAGAGTTCTAGCCTAAAACCACTGCCACGCCGTCTGGCGTTTCATGCGCGAAATAAGCCAAGATGGCGGAGATTCAACGCTTTCGTCGAATTTAAACGGTAATTAAATCGATTTGACGTTGTTTTCTGCTCTAATAAGACAATTTTGGCGTAGTTTGAGGCTTGTTTACGTAGTTCCCACGCCGGCAAGCATCGTTATTGCCCCACGGAGACTTGCGGGGCAATAATTTTTGATTATTGCACAGTGTGCAATAACGCCCTCAGTTATTCCACCTTTGCTCACGGGGCAGGACAATGATGAAGGTATAGGCGCTACGAAGTTGGTATATAATAAAGCCTCGTAGGTTTATAAATCAACCAACAAAGGACTGATGCAAGGTTCAATAAGGGAGGCGAACTAATGCCCCTTCTAGTCAGCTGATTATCGTTAATGGTGGGTTTCCATGCTAATCGCCGGCCATCCAGTGTTAACCCTTTGTATCCCTAGCAGCTATTTACACCAACAAGCGTTGGACATTTAGAATTAAAAGGTAAACAATGGCTGGCCAAAAACAAGCATGGTTGGTCTTCCCTCCGTGCATGTGTGGAAAAGCCATGAAGGCCATATTACATGACGCGCCAGATCACATTCGCCCAATAATAATCAGAGCTGTATTCCCCCTGAGAGCACTAATGCTTTCTGTGCATGTTAAAGACAATTTGCCTGTGGTCAGAATTACCCTGTCCCATTTACAGCTAAGCTCCCACACTCTAAAGATTGAATCAGGACATCATGCAAGATCGAAAATCCTAAAAGAATCAAGGCTATGCTGAGTCTGCCCCTGACACCAGGTGGAAGACGAAATCCACTTTCTCCTCCTACGTCCTAGATATATGAGAAGAGGATTCACTTTTTTCTTAAACAGAGAGAAGGTATTCTTAATTTGAAAGTGTAGATACATTGTGCAAATACATAGTAATTATGATATCTAAAGAAGGGTGTGTAATAAAAACACTTGTGGCTTTCATTCAGGATGGCTTCAAACTCAGGTCATACTCTTCAGGAAATACTGTGACAAACCTGGTCTGATAAAATCATAAAGTTTTACCCTCAGACCTATGTATGGGTGCTACATAAATCACTTTGTTTGAATATATATTTGTGCTCTATAATGCGTAATACGTACACAAATGTAAGTGTAAATAGTGCAAGAAACACTTCTTGATGTGCTAGAAAGGTGTTTAGAGTTCAAATAAAAAAATCCTAAAGAGAAAAGATCATGAACTATGTAGTCCGCTGTAGCACTTTGCTGTCAGATGGTGCTCTTGAATAACAATGTTTGTGCTCCTCCTGTCTAATCTTTATGACTGTAGCCTGCCCTGGTGCTAATAGCCATACTTAGGGTCTGTGATGGTTTTTCTACTCAAATTGTGTTCTAATCTCATGACCACCTCACTGTAGTATAGATATATATTCGTGTGACACATGGATTTGTAGATCGTTCAGTTGTCAATAAAAGTTCACACACACAGAGCAAAAATAAATTCAACACTCTCGGTGTACTTGATACAGAATACATCAAGTACAGGCCATGGGCGCACTCAGTTATTGTTATTGCACACACCTGACCCGCAGTATAGCTGTTACCAGTCTTCAGGTTACATCGTTTCAATGTCAGCCGCTTTCAAAATGTTGATATAATCCTACCCATGGCTACCCTGATTCAATAAGGGGTGGGCGGTAATAGGGGTAGTTAGTGTACCATTTTGTTTATACACTACAGGTTCCTACTTTTACTTGTACCTACTGACAAGCTGTTTTACAGCTCAGACTAGTAAAATGCAGTATGAACACAGCATGGCTTCCTGTCAACACTAGGAACAATTATACACTGAAAACACAAAATCATCAGAGAGCCACTTTAAAGTTGTCAGAGGGTTGTCATAGGTGACTTTTGGGTTGTCATAGGTGACTCAGGGGCTGGGCTCATTTCAGGCCGTTGATGCTGTGTGACAATCTTGTGACAATCCTTTGACAATTTGGGGATGGTCAGAGGGTTGTCATCGTAAATTTTGAGGCTGGATGACAACCCAAAGGTTGTCATTTTCTCCCGACTACTTTGGGCCAAAAAGGTTGTCAGAGAAGCAAAAACTGAGAATCGGGTTGTCATAGGGTTGTTACAGAACAAAATGAGAGTCAAGAGTGCTGCCTGACGACCCTAGGTTTGTAAGTGAATGGTGCCTAAAACAACAGCCCAAGGTTGTCATGGCCTCTGTCTATGATAAAGTATTGTAAGTGAATGGTGTCAAAAAACATACAACTCATAGGCCTCCTATGTGTAATGGCCATACCTAATAACTAGTAATAAGATAATAGGAAGCCATTATTATGGACTATGATATCTACAGCATGAAACTATTCATAAATAAGATTTTTTTTTTGTATAAAAGACACTGACAACATTGGGTTGTTGTTTGTGGCACCACTTTTGACAACTCTGTGTTTTTAGTGTATGTTTGATATAATGTAACAGGCCAAAACCAAGTACATTACATTCAGCGTATGTCTGTTATGCCTGGTAACTCTATTCCTGGCATACATAACTACAAAAGAAAAACAATAACCAATCGAGTGCTACGAATGGTCATGTTCTTCTGTGATGTGTGTAATTGGTAGACCAATATAGACCAGAAACACCAGAAACTAATGAAAAAACTCAAATGTTTTGTGTCTCTTTCTGAAGGTACTTCTTTTCCTTTTTGATTTTATTCTTTAAAACAGCAAACTGCAAATGTAATGGCACATGCAAATCTTAAAGTATGTGACTTCAATACACAGAGAGAGAAGTACATATGTATGTGTATGTTTATATATGTACACACACATACACGCACACAAACACACACACAAACCTCCTCCTCGCCTAAGCTAAATTCTCATCTACATATATGTGCCTGCACGCTCGAGCAACTTTTCCCCTTAGTGGCACATTTAAAGTGTTCACCAATCATTGAAATGGTCAATAGGGTGGGGTGGGTGGGTGTTCGCTGCATGTATGTATGTATGGTAATCTACATGCGGCAACCCGTGAATGTGTTGTGGTTATCCACCATATATAGCCTATTTATGCATATATCCTTCTGTCCGTTTGTCTGCCTGCCTGCCTGTCTGTTTTACTGTCTATCAGTCTACCTGTCTGTCTATCTGCCTGCCTGTATATGTCTGTCCATCCTTCTGTCCGTCTGTCAGTCCAACTGTCCATACGTCTGTCTGCCCATCTGTCTGTGTGTTTATCCATCCATGTGTCTGTCCGTCTATTCATCTCTGTCTGTATGTATCTTGATGTCTGTGTGTCTGTCTGAAGCTCTGTCTGTCTCTGTGTGTATGTGCCTATCTGTATGTCTGTGTCTGCCTGCATGTCTGCCTGCCTGATCGTCTGTATGTTCGTGTGTGTCTGTGTGTCTGCCTGCCTGTGATAATATCCCATGGATTGAACCTGTTAAATAGTCTCCACGTTAGTAGTATATGGAAATGGGAATTTCGAGCTTGTCGTGTATGTTAAGGCCATGAGAAGGCGGGAAGACAAAATCATGTCAGGGCAATACACCATTCGACTCCCTCATATCTCATTTGTAAGGTTCATGGCTTTTCAGTTTTGGAACAAAGTAGCAGATGATTTGCTTCTACATAATATCATTGTCAGATCCATTCCTCATAGAGTTGTGGGCATTGTCTGGGGCCCTAGATGATAGTCCCGATGTCCCATATCATATTAAAGAAATGGTTCTGTTGACGTGTCGATTTAAGTAGTCTAGGACGTTGCCATGTACAAAGTAACAACACATAGGAACAAGTTAATATTTTGATTCTCTTTGCATCCATAGTTCAACCTTTAAAGGGAGCCAAAAGCAATGTAGGGTCAAAATTTTGAGTATTGAAACATATTCTACTGCCATTACCTAGGCCGGTGGTAAAATATAGACTGTGAATACAGACTTTAACTGCACAAAAACTGATCCTTGGTCAGTTTTGGTGACCAACCAAAATTTGTTTGTTTGCAAACATTGCTTTCTTCAGGCATAAATGACATGAGTTTTATGGAATTTAAGTAAGGTTATAGTTAGTTATCATGATTCATACTGTACCATAAGCTAAAGTTGACTCTTAGAATGTATTTTCATAGTTATTTGAGTTTGCAAAATTTTGTCATTTTTTGACACAACATTTGCCTTTGGCTCCCTTTAAAGTGATCCTTAAAGTTGTTGTTGTTATGATAAGTCATTGTGGAAAGGGCTAATGGGGACTGACGTAAGTTCACATTGTGAAAGGAAATCGACAGGTGAAAGGGATACAGTGGAAGTATTACATAGTGGGAATTTGTCGCAGTCGTCCACTTCAGACAAAGTGGTGGTGTAATACGTTATGCATGCAGTATGTGCTGCGCTAACATCCCAAGGGTCATATACATTAGTATCATATATGCAGAAAGCTCAAGTGCTCTGTCGCATAACGGAAGGAGCGATATCGCTCTTTAAAACAGGGGGGTTTGGCAAAGTCTTGCTGTTATAGGCGAAATTGGGCATCAATTTTCACCCATTTCTAATCATTTTTCCGGGATGAAAATTTCAGGGATCTTAGATCTAAATGTCTAGTTTCCAGAACTTTTTTTCAGAATTAAAATCGGTTCAGCAGAACAGCCGCAAATCAACAGGGGGAATAATCGCAACAGGGAAATGTTTCGCAACAGTTGCCAAACCCGTTATGCGACAGAGCAAAGGAGTCACTGACAGGTGCTCCATTGATTGCCAGACCAACAATCTAAATCATTAGGGGAAGCATAGTCAGATTGGTACTACGATCCAACTCGAAAGGAACCAAAACTATAAGTGTTGTGCTAAAATGTGACAAAATACTGCAAACTTAAATAACTACAATAACCTTAGGTACCAGTAGAGTTTAAACCAAGGATACAAAGTTGAATTTACATTGAATTCCTTAAAACATTGTTTTTACACAAACCAATTTTGGTGGGTCACCAAAATTGACCAGGGACATGTTTGATCGTATTTTGATGAAGCTAAAGCCTGCAAACACTGTCTATGTTTTACCATGGGCCTCAGTTATGGTCACACAATGCATTACAATGACTAATACAATGTCATATTGCTGAATTTTACCCCGATATTGTTTTTTCCCCTTTAACCACTGACACATCAGTAAATTGCCCACTAAGGTACAACATGGTTTTAGAGATACATAAACAAAACTGTACAAGTATGGAGATACTGGAGACCGGATTACCCATGGCGGGAAGTCATATCAGTACGAGTGCGAAGCACAAGTACTGATATGACTTCCCGTCGTGGGTAATCCGGTCTCCCGTATCTCCATACGAGTATGGTTTTGTATTTATTATACTTTCACGGAATTGTGAAGGTTAAATGATTATATACAAGAAGGTTTGAGCCTATTTCAAATGAGTATGGTATTTTCTATACTTTTATGGAATTCTGAAGGTTCAATAATACTTGTTCACAAATATTTACAAAGTTTTACCCGATAAATTTATTCGACCACTGCATTTCATTCAGAACTATGTTTTCTCAAGAGCGCAGCGGACCACACTTGATCGGAGTGAAGGGGCTATCTGACCTAGTTCTGTTTGAACAGGCCGGCGGTTATGGACAGTATGGTGCTTAGTCTCCATGATTGTGCTTTGGATTTATCGTATTTCTGGAGAAAATATTGAATCTACAAGGAAATCCTACGTGTTGGAGGTGTATAAGGTCCCCTGTATCTATGAGGACATGTGTAATTTACATGTCATAGGCTAAATATGGAGATATTCCACGGAAACCATGGACCATTTTTACTCGCCAACTTAACACACCCGCCATGCTGGCAAGTGTTTGTGTCGGCAAGAATGTGAGAATGCCCCATCATTTCATTAGCATTCTTGAGGCTGGCTACATCGGACTAGTGTTAATTAACTCTGGCAACACTCTACTCTACTCTACTCTACTCTACTCTACTCTACTCTAGACTCTACTGATACGGATTTCATAGTACCACAGTCCACTCTGTCCATTTATTTCACCCCCGATACAAAGTCGCCTATCTTTTAACACGCACGGACACCTGCGTGCCGGCCCGGGCGATACAACTCTTGTATTGGCCCAGCGTGACGTCACGCCGGGCCAATACAGGTTAGCATTCTCCCTGAGGCCCCCCTTACAGCGCAGACCGCGCGGGAGCCGGGACAGAGTAGCGAGGTGTTTACTCCCAGGTCCGCGCTCCCAACCACAGGCATTCTCCCTGAGGCCCCCTGAAGCGCGCGGCCCTGGCGAGAGCCGAGACGCGCTACCCACTGCAGCAGACGACATTACATTTTGGTTCATATCTTTCTTAATATTCATCATACTCTCACACAGTAAAATACATATAAGTGCACAATAATGCGTGAGGAGGTGAAATAAATACAATACTGACCTTGGTCTTGGTCCCAGGAGCTGTATTTCGTCTCGGGGTCTGGTTCCCCCAAGGTCCGCTCTAGGGACCTTCGGTCCCTCTAGCGGACCTTGGGGGAACCAGACCCCTCGCCGGAATACAGCACCCGGGACCAAGCCCCGGTCAGTATTTACTTAGTATGCCTATTTACCAATTCCGTTAAAGTATAATAAAGTTTTGTTACATGCCAATTGTTTTCATATTTTGTATTCAATGTTTCAGGAAAAGGTTAGTAAAGCAGCCACGGAACCTTTACTTGATGCAGGTTCTAGTTTCTAATACTGCCTGAGATATGAGAGAGCGATCTATCCCTGGGGCCACTCCAGACGCAGCTGCGCTGTAATACGTTATGCACACAGCATT
This sequence comes from Lepidonotus clava, assembly GCA_936440205.1. NCBI lineage: Eukaryota > Metazoa > Annelida > Polychaeta > Phyllodocida > Polynoidae > Lepidonotus > Lepidonotus clava. The sequence continues at coordinate 55,248,688 of OW387137.1, forward strand.
ACTGTGCTAATACAAAGGGCACACTGCTATTGGGCTAATGGGCTGATGAAAGCTCTGTGTCATGAATGATTCCATCAGAACCAGAACATTGGTTGTTATATGCGCTTACCATAAGTGCATGCTCTGCATAGACCCAGTGCTGGTCGCGCGGCCACTCCAATAAATCACGCAGAATGGTATCGAATTTGAAGTTCCGGTCCATAGGCGCAATGCTTAAGTGCTGACCGGAACTTCAGAACTGGCACGGGGTCTATGGGTGTATCGCTATGGTGTTGGTTGTTTTTCGCTATTGTACTACTACAAGAAGAGAATACATATTTTTCAGTCCAAAAGGCTGAACAAACTTGATTTGGTTGTGAAGAGTATATATTCATCAATGACTTGTGGCAATGGTACACAGTAGGGACGGGAGGGCTTCTTGTTACATGGCCCCTCCCCACAGGCATGGTGCCACTGACCTCTAACTGAAGACAGCCAATGAGAAGGCAGGTGACCAATTGTCTGGCAGTAACAGTGATTAACTGGTGCCGAGACCTCAGGCTCATCCAGAGATAATTTTCACAAATTTGATCGAAACTGGGAACAAGGCCATAGAAAAAACCAATTTTATGGCTCTCTGATTTTATACAATGCAGGACATCCGATGGTAAACCTTTGGGGGCACCATTACCAATAACTTCTATAGGAAGTCCCCAAAGAAAAAGAGGAATTATTAATGTTTGGTGCTTGTAGTAAATATACAAGTTGACTCTGTTACATGTATCTTCAAGGAGTAGCAGGACTTGTTATTCCACATTTTTGAATACGTTTCATAGTTCCTATATATATATATATATATATATATATATATATATATATATATATATATATATATACATACATGTGTTAGGGGGGCTGGATGGTGTAATGGGTTTGGTTGCAGCTAGACCAGGTTTGAGACTGGCTTGGCCCACTACAACCCCAGCCGGAGGTGTGGGGTCCCAGGTAACAAAGGCCCGTGTTGTACACGTGTTTGGCTCGGGATCTAGGATCCCAAACATGTGTTTAAGACTCGTGTTATACTCGTGATTCTGTGGACCTCATTTCTGGTGTTTCCCACATGTTTTAAATACGAGTTTTCATCTCAGAGTATTCTCATGGAAATCTCGTGTTTTATCATTTTATAAAATACAAAACGTTGGGGAATTGAACCCTGGACCTCTCACATATGATGCCAGAACTCTGAGCTATGCAGAATGAGCTTGGAATCTGGAGCCATGTCATTGTATATAAATATTTGGAACATTTGCATTTATGAATGAAACTTTCCAATTACATATTCTTGTATCAAGATATATTTCTATTCATTTTTGGTAATATTCTTAACTCATGAAAATGCGCCCTAAAAAATCATTCTAATTTTGGGAAAGTTTACACAGAGAAGGACTGGGGTAAACATATCAACTGATAAATGTTATCTGCGTGATTTTATGGGGAAATCCCAGTGAAAAGACATGTAAAACCTGTGTAAATTACATGTTGTACTGAAATTATACATGTCAAAAACTGGTGTCAGAGCAAGGTTGTTTTCCTATGTAAAACTCCTTATTTTACAAGACACTATTACTACGTGAAAATAACACATGTTAAAACTAGTGTGATACACACGTTTTTCACAGAGGTTGTCACTACACCAGAATGTTACTAAAATAACACCAAAATGTAAAAACATTAATACACATAAAAAAATGTAAACTTATAGTTTCCATGATGGATATGATCATGTTACTAACAAAAATAGTGTTGAATTAATGCAATTGATAAAGCTGTATTACTATGTGAAAACCCGTGGTAAAGCCCATTAAGATACTGACATAACCCAGGGATCAACACCACACCAGTATTACACAAATTTAACACGTGGAAAACTGGTAAATACACGTGTCCTGTTTGCTGGAGTTATAATAATGTTGCAGCAACATTCTATTTGGTTCTGATTTTGTTCTGGTTACGTTCTTTTGACTCCTTATTACGTTGTTGCAACCTACTGCTATGACATTCCACTGCAATGTTATTATAACATTCTGGTTATGTTATTTGACCTGAACAGAATGTTTTTATAATGTTCTGTTTTGGTTTTGTCCTAATCTCACCAAAAAATAATATTATAATAAAGTTCTAATTTGTTGAGATTTCAACCTCACCATCTATAACATTATTGTAACGTGCCATCTTAGTAAGCAACAAAGTATGGTTGCTTAACGTCTCTGTTACATTGCAAGCTGGCTGGGCCACCTTGCCTGGCCGTCGTTTCTAATTCCACCCCCATTGATATGGTCAGCCAACCAGTATACACAATGTGAGTGGTCTTGATGTAGCAGAAAGATTGCTGAGCAGACAATTATCATCATCATATATGCATGTGTTACTATATATGAGTTTATGTACACACAGTCACACACATATTTGTATTGGATATATGCAGATGCATATATTTCTGTAAGTACAACCTAATTACTAATGCACATAAGACCCATGTGGTAAATGGCCAGTTACTACTGCTGACGTTCATTGCATACACTTACATTAATTCAAAAGTGGGTTGGCAAGAGTCGAGGGAGCACATTACCGTGCACCTCATAATTGGGCATCAACAGATGTGACACTTCTCTTCAGTTCATGCCTGTGACGTCATCAATGGCCAGTTATGATACCTATCATTAAAATGCAAGGTAGCAAATTAATGACAACCTTCTTAGCAACTTTGAGCGTTATAACGCATGTTTTGAAACTAAAAAAAGCTGTTTACAATGTTGTTAATGAGCTGTTATTTTTACAGAATATAGCCCAACCGTGCTCCTTCATATATCAATTTATAAAATTCAATTTGATCCAGTAGACACAAAGATATGAGGGGTATTGCTACAACGATTGGTATAGTTGTAATGACATGTGTCTTAAAGTCGGTTGACTCAGCCCTGAAAAGGTTTTCATCTGCCAATGTGGCACCGCAACAACTAACTTTTAGTTGCTGAGAGCAGATTGTGCTTGCTCAGTTGGGCCCCATCATAGTCTGTTGCGGTCAGCCCCACTTATTCTCAAAGTGAGTCTGTACACCAGCAACCATTTTAGGTGGGAATTCCCACCCTGCATTCCAACATGCTTTGGGGCTGCTGGTTTCTGGCAAGTAGGACCATAAATAAGCCAGCAGCCCAACAACCATCAAAGGGGTTACCCATTCTATTTATAGAGGGCCAAAGAAAAGAATTGTTAACAGATTTGAAGTGGCCAATAAAGGCCATGGACTAGCCCCATCAGTACGCACAAAGTAAGCTCAGAGTCTGCCTAATCAATTGGCAGTTTGTTCACCACCATGTTTAATTAAAAAGATGGGGATAGTTTGGTTGGCTCAGGTCCAAAGTTGAGCTAAATGCCTAGTAGAGGCCATTGACCTAGTAACCTGAGTATAAACTTTCCTGGTTATCAGCCAATCTGACAAAAATGAAGGGTTGACTTTTTTCAGATTATCATGCTTCTCTTGTCAAAATTGCCAACTGCTTTTTTGGAAATGCATGCAAAAACCATGGGTGGATCCAAGGGGGGGGGGGGGGCAGAAGATCTTGACCCTCCCTTTTGGTGGGGACTTGCCAAAGAGAAAAATATGTATCCGCCCCTGAATAATATTAAAGTTATAGATATGAACTCCATAAGATGGTCCATTTTATATATAAAATAAACACTTACGAAGATCCAAACGAGGCATCCGACGAGGCCCGAGGACAAGAAGATGAGGAGGACGAGGGGCCAGGCGCTGAGTACGGCCAACATGGAACCTGACGTCGAGAACCCGGATGCTGAGATGAACAGCACACCTGGTGAGAGAACAGTGAACTATGTCAGTACATTAATCAGTCATACAAGGCCTGAGGACAAAAAGATGAGGAGGACGAGGGGCCAGGCGCTGAGTACGGCCAACATGGAACCTGACGTCGAGAACCCAGATGCTGAGATGAACAGCACACCCGGTGGGAAAACAGTGAACTATATCAGTACATACAAGAGTCATATGAGGCCTGAGGACAAAAAGATGAGGAGCATGAGCATAAGCAGCCAGACTCTAAGTAAAGCAGTCATGGAACCTGCCGTCAAGAATCCAGATGTCGAGATGAACAGCACATCTGGTGAGAGAAAGGTGAACTATGTCAGTACATAAATCAGTCATACAAGGCCTGAGGACAAAAAAATGAGGAGGACGAGGGGCCAGGCACTGAGTACGGCTGCCGTGGAACCCGCTGTCGAGAACCCGGATGCTGAGATGAACAGCGCACCTGGTGGGAAAACAGTGAACTATATCAGTACATACAAGAGTCATATGAGGCCTGAGGACAAAAAGATGAGGAGCATGAGCATAAGCAGCCAGACTCTAAGTAAAGCAGTCATGGAACCTGCCGTCGAGAATCCAGTTGTCGAGATGAACAGTGCACCTGGTGAGAGAACAGTGAACCACATTAGTACATAAATCAGTCATACAAGGCCTGAGGACAAAAAGATGAGGAGTACGAGGGGCCAGGCACTGAGCACTGCTGCCATGGAACCTGACGTCGAGAACCCGGATACTGAGATGAACAGCACACCTGGTGAGAAAAAATGAACCATTAAAGGTTATGGAGACAAGTCATTGAAATCAAGTATATATGCCTGTGTGCTGCCCAGTATAAAGTAATAATTGATTACTATTTTCCAGGCAAAAAGAAAGGACTATTCATTTCTTTCTCTTACCACCATGCAGTGAAAGACAATCTCTTTGCTAAACTCTGTATTGTTATAGTATTTCCAGATTGACAACATAGAACTAAACAGAATAATACCTCAGAAATCTTGCTGAAGCAATGTAAATTTTGGCGTCAGGAAAGGGTTAATATAAGAGGACCCGTTGGGGGTGTCTGAGGGTGTCTGTACAATCCAGAGGGATTCATAACCAAGGGCGAGAGCCAGAGGGGTACTACAATCCACATGGTTCAAACAGACGCGCCAAAAGGTCTTCTATATTTTATCACCCAAACAAGATATTAAGTGAACAAAAATGCTGAAAACAAAGTGTGGTATGCACAGCCTGTTTATATACACCAGGCTCTGTACGTACTGCTCATCGGCGGTGAGGATGATAAAAGTACATACACACATTTTCAGCCTCCCCTGACCCCCCAAATCTCCTTTTCATTGAATTACAGTTTGATTTTGTATGGGAACGCATCACATTTTGGAAATTTTCAAACACCCTCCCACCTGTGAAGTATGAAACGGAAGGCCCCAGGTTTTTATAGCTTGTAGCAAAGTAGAGCAGTAGCCTGTTCCCATAATAAAGCGTTCTATGGCTTTGTGTTTCATAAAGCTATGATCCCCTTTTTGGTCATCCTAGCTTCATGAGTTTTGTTTTTTTGCTTATGTGAGTTTAGGTGGATTTTCAAGAGTTTGGGGCACAGTTACAAGACTTTGGGCTGGATTTACCAGACTTTCATTATGATATATGAGCCTAGGGAGTACCAAACTCTCATACAGTTTCCGTAAGCTGATATAAACTTCTGTAGCTATTGAACTTATGGAACATACCACCAAACAAAGACTTGAGCTATAAAAGCCCTGGAAACAGGAAACTAGCAGCCACACCATCTGACAGGAGTGTACATGGGCACGCCCTATTAGAGTTTGATTCCTTCTGTATTTGAAGATCGTTTAACATGTATTGCACCTGTTTCCATTGTGTATTCACATTATTTTGAGATGGATTGCGTGAATGTCCATTTTGTAACGGAGCATTCATAAAAATTACACAACATATTACATGAAAATATGTCATTGGATTTTAATTAACAAACCTTCATTACCTTGAGATTGATTAAACTCAGGTAAAAACTGGGCAATTAGTTGTTCACTTCAATATTATTACTTTTAGTAATAGGGAGGCAATAATCATACAGGGGCCTGTTTCATAATAAATCTCTGTCGGTTTTATGTTTCATAAGTTAGGACCACCTTTTATCCTGATCATAGCTATTTGAGTTTTGTTTTTGCTTATACGAGTTTGGGTGGATTTACTGCAGTTTTGGGTGGAATTTTAGTTTTGTCATGAAACGGCGGCATACAAGAGTTTCAATATAGCAAATACAGTTTCTGTAAGAGCATATAAAACCTCTGTAAATACAGAGGTTGTTTATGAACCAGGCCACAGATATGATAGATTTGATTACAATGAAGTTTTTATGGAAACACTTTTTTAATCCTTTATCAAAATTATAACATAATATCATTTTCAGTAATAGACAGGAAATTGTGTATTAAGTTATTACCTATATCATAGGATGTGTATCATTGTTAGGACTGCAATCATTAGTATAACATTATTGTTCAACAGGCCACTGGGCTATCTGTGTGTCATTTGATGTTTTTGGTTTGTTTTTACTGGCTTTTTATCATAGAGACTTTTATTTACATATCCTTTATATCATTTCCTCAACCTATATTGCTACATAAGATTTACAAATCAAGTTTTATCATTGTCCCTTAATGTTACATGTAACAGAACATTAAACCAGGATATCTAATAGAGAAGCTGTTTAAGTGGATGAAGATTTAGAAATTGAACATAAGTGGGGCAATAGTTTTAGATTTCACTTCAGTTTGAGAATTTACATAATGCTCTCATACAATGTGGAGAAGGTAATAGAGTAGGTCTTTCAGTTGAGTTGTGCTGGTTCAGCTTCAATAATCCAACACATGGTAAATAGTTCAAGTGGGGAAACACCAGCTGCAGCTATGGTATTTTTTCTGTCTATATGCTTTTCAAAGGACGCAAAGTAGGCATCATGAATATTTATATAGATGAATTGCTTTTTTGATATGTTCTGGCACGCCCCTGGCCTTTTTCATTTTAACTGGTGATGGGGGGAGGGTTACTTAAGGCAGGTTTCCACAGAAAGACAAACACATGTTTCGGTGGCAATATGGTGTTCTTGAAGCCTATCGTTATTTAAGTTATAAAGGGTTATACAACTTTTCACATTTGTCATTCTGTGGAAACCTGCCTTTAGATAGCACTAAAAGAGAACAGTTTGCGATGAATGACTAAAGTTTAGTCAGTGGGATTGGTGCCAATTTGACAGACAACAAAGTCTGTTTTTAAAGGGAGGGGCCAGTGAATATAAAACAATACATTTTCATGATCCCCAGTGCCTAGGGAGTGTTCATGGCAAATTTTATAACGAAACCTATAATACTTTCTCCTTTATGGATATTTGTTTAACTTTCAAGAACTGGTGTTTGAATGCATCTGGAGCACCTTGCACAGTGCATCTGTCTGTGTGTGACATCACAGACAGATGAGACTAAATTATTAAAATGCAGAAATAACATAATCTAATCATCATAATGTTTCTTTTCTCAACCCTATACCGTTTTAAACCATAGAACACACTTTTTTAATGAAAAAAAAAGCATTTTAAATGTATTTAAAAAAAATTATAATTTGAAAATTTGAAAGTAACATCTTTTTCATGTGACGTCACACACGGACTTGTGTTTTACTTATGATTAGAGGATTAGGATGTGTCTTTCGGATTAAGCCATGTTTTCATGTGAAGGGTTCAATCAATGGCACTAAAACTTGGCATACTTCTAAATCAGCATTAAATCTACCATATGACGTGTAAAATGATCAAAATTGAAATTTCACTGGCCCCCCTCTTTAATGGTTTAGTCAGCTGACTAACACCAAAGATACCAAACGTGTTTAATTTGTGGGATATTCAGATGGCTTGGATGATTAAAGCCTGGTCCCCATGTGGTGAATAAACACTGGTGATAAGCATTAGTTGCCCAGCAATTAACAAATTAATATGTCTCTGGTTGCCGGTCAGAATAAAATGTATTCACCAGGTTGGGATATCATTTTGATTTCATTTTGATATTTTAAGCTGGCCCCCCCTTCCAGAATTGATAGTTTTGCCTCAGAGGTGGCTCATATCGAACTTGATGCTTTTATCTGCCATGTAATAAACATTTTGAACCCACAAAGTGGGCACCCATTCTGTATGTAATTATGGGTTCATGGAACAGCTCTTTGCTTCTTTGTGATGATATTACAGAAACCTTGATTGCAGGAGTTATATAAGTTGTTGATATTGAATATTTTTCAGTAATATTCTAAAGAGAGCTCCACCATTTCCAGTTGGAGAGTAAACAAGGCCCAGTTGTTGCTGAATAATTTAAATCTAACTGAAATAAATATGAAGGACAACGTGGATTTAATGGTTTACCTATGGGAACGCATCGCATTTCGGAAATACCTCCCACCTGTGAAGTACCTAATTGAAGGCCTCAGGTTTTTATAGCTTGTAGCAAAGTAGAGTAGTGGCCTGTTTCATAATAAGCTCTGTATGGCTGCATGAGTTTTGTGTTTTATAAAGTTACGATCATATTTTTGTCATCCTAACTATATGAGTTTTGTTTTTGCTTTCTGGATTTACTAGACTTTCATTATGATATAGGAGCTTAGGAAGTTTGTATACCAGTACAGTTTCCATAAGCTAACATAAACTTCTGTAGCTATGGAGCTAAAGACACCGCCAAACAAAGACATGGGCTCTAAAAGCCCTAGAAGCAGGAAACTAGCAGCCACACCATCTGACAGGAGTGTACATGGGCACGCCCTATTAGAGCTTAATTCCTTCTGCATTAAAGATCATTAAACCTGTATTGCACATTATTCTGAGATGAATTTTGTGAATGTCCACTTTGTAACAGAGCTTTCACAAACATTACACAACAAATTACATGAAAATATAGCATTGGATTTTAATTTTCAAACCTTCATTACCTTGAGATTGATTAAACTCAGGTAAAAACTGGGGAATTAAGTTTCATTATAGTTACTTTCAGTATTATTGAGGCAGTATTCATAGGAGGGCCTGTTTCAGAATAAATCTATGGAAATTTTGCATTTCATAAGTTACAATCACCTTTTACCCTCAATTTTCTATGTGAGTTTGGTTTAACTTAAATGAGTTTGGGTGGATTTTTGGTTTGATTTACCAGAATTTTATCATGAAATGGTGGCATACGAGAGTTTCAAACTCATATACAGTTTCTGTATGGGCACATAAAACTTCCATAACATTATGGAAGTTTTATGTGCCCATACAGAAACTGTAGTCCCCTAGCCCAGTGATTAACTGCACTAATCACTGGCAACCTGGGGGAAATATTAAACATGTCCAATATTTTGACAGCAAACCACACTGACTGGTTGTTTAGTCGCCAGACATCATGGAGCTACTATTTAGTTAATTGACGAGCTACTAACTAACCTTAGTTGATGACAAATAAACTAATTTTAGTTGGCCTGTGGGGATCAGACTAAAACCTGGTTTACACAGAAAGCCCATCCCACATTGGATATATCCTAGGGTTGGACAAGGGTTGGACAAAATAGACATATGAGCCATCCTTGTCACCTAGAGTTGGAATTACTGGAATACTATGAATTTTGTTTTTCTATATCCCCAAGTACTGATAAAATGTTATGATTTTTTAAATTTTACAATTTGACAGATTTGCAGGTTTGCCAGCCAATCAAATTGCTGCATTTTAGGGAAAATAGGGTTGGACATTATAGGCTGGGTTGACAGGCTTTAACATTGGTTCCTATGGGAAAAAGGCCAATATATTAAGCTGCATTTTACAAATCTTATGAGCAATTTGTCAACTAAACCACAATGGTTCATTTTGTTTTACAATTCTATCTGTGGAGATTAAATCAGAAAGAAATTGCTATGTAATTTCATGGTAAAATGTGATTTGATGTATACTGGGATGGGCTTATTGCCGACCATTAAACCCAAAGAGTGTTAACTCTTCCAAACCTTAATGACCAAGGCTGTTTAGGGGGTGTTTGTCAGTGTGTTTTGAAAGTGTTAAGACATTTGGTCACCTGAGTAACCTCATTCCCTACACTTTGTCCTTCTGTGAAAACCAGGCTATAACTTTAGCCACAACAGGTATTGACCAAGTTCCTATCAACGATCCAGTGGGGACCCATTCTGTAAGTTACTATGGGCTCATGAAACAGCTCCATGGTTCTATGATGATATTACAGAGATCTTGCAGGTAGGAGTGATATAAGTATTTAATATTGACAATTTTGACAATTTTGAAACAAGTGTCACAATGAATTTCGTCACTAATATGTGTTATTTTTCTGTAACATCGTAATTCTGCAGGGGGGTGGGATGGTGAGGTGAGGTTCTCGCCTTGCATGTGGCTGGAGGGGGTTCGAGCCTGGGCCTGGGCCTCCTACACCACCGTGCCTTGCCATCGTTCTCACCCCCATAGTTTCGGTCATACAACTATGTATACAGTCACAAACATGAATGGTCCTGATATAGCTGAGAAATTGCTGAACGGTTGTAATCTTCAACAATCATCATTGTCATATCACATCTTTTGTCATGTCTTGTAATACCACCTTTAAGGTAAACAACTGCAGCTATGGCAGTCCTCATAGATAAACCTGTTTTATGTATCAGCTTTGGCAGGTAGGTAAAAGGATCTTAAGGATAGACAACTGTTCATGGGGCACCTTACACACAATCTCGCTTTCCTCTGTAACTAAACATGATACATCGGCATATTATATATCAAATGAAAGATACTATTTTTCTCTGCCTAGTGATAATATCATTATATTTATGAGATACCGAATAGGGAAATTGTCAATAAAAAATTATTTTTTTCACTTTTATTTTTTGAACATGAACATCTCTTTAAATAATAAAGGTATAGTGACCAATTTTTTCCAGATGTCAATAACATTCATTCAGAGGGAACCGTGTCTCAGAATTTTGATTTAGGCCTTAGTTCATATTTTATGTCAAAAAACAGGTAACTTTTAAGCATTTTTTAAAACTTAATTTTCTACATTTCATAAAATAAAAACTGGGACCTAAATACAAATTCTGAGACAAGGTTCCCTCTGAATGGCCTTAATCTGCATAGATCTAAAATGTCAAGTATGTAAATGGAATATCAGCTGAGATATCTTTGTTCAAAAAATAGTAGTAAAAAATAAATTTTTCAAATTCCTGACCATCTAACACAGGGATCAATGCTTGTGTATTTATATCTTTTATATCATTAAGTAGGATTTTTAATTCACTATTTAATGATGTATATGATATATGTTTGGAGCTAAAGAGATCACAACAAAATGAGCATATTACTCTGACCTCGGCAAAACACCCCTAATCAACAGTTGTCTATCCTTAAAGTATCACAATGGTAAATTATATTATGGAAATTGGTGTGTGTACACTGAATTAAATTAAACATCATCCATGCTATACACACCTTGCTTGTTTCTACAAAATGTTTCTTCTGCAGGTTAAAACGTAAGTTTTGATCAATGTGAAACTTGCCCCTACTGCATGTATGTTAATTGAATTAAAAAAACCAACTAGTTTCAACCACATGTACATGCATAATGGTAGTTTCCTCCCAACCCCCCATGATAGAACTCCGAAAGCCTTTCCTGTTGCCAATAGCGTGTTTTTATGATACATTATTCAACACTTCTCTTTGTTCATTTGAAGAACAATAAAAGCCTGTACTGTTTTCAGCCTCCAGCGAAAATAGCTATAGTTTATAGATTGCCAGGTGCTTTTCCCCGGTCAACTGTGGTATACTAAAGCCCGTATTTCACTATGGAAGTGAAATAATGACCAAAGACTGTGACTGAAAATCGTGAGCAGAGCTCCTGACATTTACCAACATGTTGGTAAATGATTCCTCATGATCTTTGGCTCATGTTTTTGTGTGCTTCTTTTTTTTATGCCAAAGAGCATTTGATGGTGTATTCCATCTCCAGATGTTGGGGAGTCGATCTGAAGATCCGTAAAGAGTCCCAGTCTTTGACCAAAATACCAAAAATCGTGACATACATCTTGAGTCAAAAAGCGTGAAGTTGAATAAAGCCTAAATGTTATTGAATTAGTATGGGAGAGACATAAGTGTTTAAAATGTTTATTGCATGTAGCTAATGTACTGTATGAGAGAAGTGTGTCTCAAATCATTTATCACATAGATTTATTTTATGTTAGCGTGTTTTCAAAAGTCACCAAAACTTACCTGTTTTTAGTGCAAAAGAAACACTAGAAACACTTAATAGATAAACTGAGACTCAGCTGCCTCCAACAGAATGTTTTTGACACATGGCCCATGTTTCACAAATTATTGAGTATTTAGTGAAAAACCCTAGGCTAAAAATATTAAAATTGAAGAAATTTGTTCATGTGCATTACGGCGCACAGACTTCAGGTATGAGTGTGCAGTGGAGCATGACGATCAGCGGCTAGTACAGAAGGTGGGGGAGGGGGCAGTACATTAATGACTATAACTTTGTTAATATCAGTTACATTTACAAACTGTAAGCGAGTGAAATGGTCCTTATAATTTGAACATCAATATCACTTTATCAGATTTTGATTAAGAATTATTTTTTGTTGATTTTAGAATAAAATTAGCCCATAGAAGAGGGACAATCTGTAACCTTAATGCAGATAATTAGGATTCTTGAAAAAATATTGCATGGTGACCCTATATCTTTTTTATTGGAAATAAAAGCTTACAGTATGACACACATTATATACAACTTTTAGAATTTTCTTAACGTCTGCTTTTTTTTATTAGTATTTTTTTTAATTGGATTTGATAAATATATCTCTGCAAATTTCTAAAAATAAACATGCAAATGTAATTGCAAAGGACATTTCTTTCACTTCTGCACTTGTACACTATGTTTACATCAGGTGTATTTTGAAGTAATCATTATTTTTAAAAAAAGACAAGCTTTAAAAATTATTTTTCAATTATTTTTGTTTTTTGATTTTTACAGAATGAATTTTTGTTTTGTTATTTTTGAGCCATAAAAATATTCATCTTTCATTTTGAAAAGTTTAAACAGAAGCTTAACATCAGATCCAAAACAGTGCAATTGTCCTTAGAATGATTTTATATCAAATCGAAACATGACTTTTGGTAATATGATAGAGGAAAATACAGGCTTTTATATCATATATTAGGCACTTAGAAGAGACTTTAAGTCTGAGATATGACACTTTTACCAAATCAGCCCCAAACCACAATAATCTTTCCATAAGAAACATATAAAATGTTATGATAAAGGAAATTATCTGTCCTGAAATCTAAAGAGAGTTCCAACTTTTCCAGTTGAGGATTGGAACGAGGCCTAGTTGTTACTGAATAATTTATTTCTAACTGAAATGAATATAAAGGACTGCATGGTATTTATGGTTGACCTTACGCCAGGATTTTAACTTACTCTCTCTTACAAGTTATCTTTCTAGATGAACAGAGAATCAATATCATAACTCATAAACAAATTGCATGAAATGGATATAGATATGCAGTAACATGAGATAAGGCAAATATGAAAATATAGTATATCTAAAGAACCACTATTTCGATGCACATTGGTAAGATGTCAAGCCATCTTGATGAAAATGATCAGTTTGTATTTAATTGTGTTTTGTTGTATTGTGTTACTGATATTTCAAGGAAGTGCCTAATTTCTAAAATAAAGGAAGTGCTTCATTTCTAAAATGTAAATTAATGTAAATTTACATAATTGTTTAGACAATTTTGAATATGAAGAAATCTTAGTATCAAGGCCTTAGTTAACGGTAGCTGATCAATGGCCAGAGCGGGTTCCCTAACTGACATGGCAACGACATTGCAAGCTCGTCAATGGGTCAGCCCGTAAGAAGGGCAACAGCATGTCCTGGATGTATATTTAATGAGGCCTTTATTCCTCTCTGACCTAGAGATACTGGAAACCTCCCTGAAAGGGTATTTCCACTTGCCGACTATAGACTGTGCAAATGATGTCATATTATCCAGAAAGGGGGGATGGCTGCATGGCGATCATTTTACTATTTACCCTACTACTTCTAAATTGATATCCTTTCACATGTTACAGTCTTCACACTGAACTTACTTCAGGCCATACCAAGAACCAGTGAAATAGGCTGTTACAAGCCAGTCCATTTGGTTACTGATTTGTTAAACAGCTAGCTTTTTAAAGGAACTGAGGGAACCAGCAAATTAGGTCATGACACAATTACTCAGTTCCCCTCTCATCCTCTATGTTGCTTCATAGTGTAAGGGTTAGCACCCCCTCCTAACACCCATGTTGTGGGTTTGAATTCTGGAAGGAATTTGAAAAGGATATATGTTATATTTTGATACTTGAATGGTAAACTTGTGTTTTCCAGGTATCAGTAAGTAAGATTTTGGTTCCAAATAGAATGTTTCCTTCTGTTATACCTTTTGCAGCACGAACCTGGGTTGATCTTTTAATTTATTTTGAATCCTTCCCCTTTAATATACAAAGTAGTTCTACATGGTTGTTTTAGCTGTAAGAGCCTTTTTCAGTTACTTTTAAAGTCACCCTTTCTTGGTGTATTTGCTGTTCTGAACCCATCTGCAACCTAGAAAGTGGCAGCTGACCAATCAGCTTGCTAAAACTCTTTTTGCAGACAAAATATGACAATCATTTGGTCCAGTTCATCCACTGTCAACAAGTGCAAACTTGTCCACCAGCAATTGAAATCCTCATTGACAAAAGATAGTGATTACAACTGGAACATTGGTGTTCACAGTTGTATAGGAAAAATCTATGAATCGGAACTTAGAAAAAAAACTAATAAAAGATAAAAAAATAAAATTGGAAAACAAGCACGGAGATATTGATTATTTTACGCCCACCACAACATGAGGTGAATCTCGTGGTATTGCTATGGTGTTGTAAAACTATTGATTGGTTTTGACCAATATTTGATCATAAATAGGATAGTAACCCAATATGCATTAAAATGGGACTGCTTCTATTAGCCCCCATTGCTTAGTAGATATATGACAATGTATTAAGACGTCCCCACTCAGACCACTACCAACACGGATAAGTTCATTTTAGTAGGTTTTCCCAGCGACCAAAGACAAAAAAACAATCTTTGGGCAACTAATCGTCAGACAAGTAAAAACTAATCTCTGGTTTGGGAGGCTCTGGCCATCAAACCAGCGGCAATTAGAGGCGATTCAGTGCACTAATCACCGGAAGCTTTGGAGAAATATTAAACATGTCAAATATTTATCCCCAGAACCATGGCAATGTTCAGTCTCCAGACACCATGACACAAGGGCATATACTCAATATCATAATGCATTAATTCGTTGACATATAAACATAATGAAGACAATACCGCCGTGAAATGTTACATCACACAGGAGTATATCGTTTGGTAATATGTCAACCTGAATTAATCTGGAAAAGTAC
Source organism: Lepidonotus clava (assembly GCA_936440205.1). Taxonomy (NCBI): domain Eukaryota; kingdom Metazoa; phylum Annelida; class Polychaeta; order Phyllodocida; family Polynoidae; genus Lepidonotus; species Lepidonotus clava. The sequence continues at coordinate 55,264,070 of OW387137.1, forward strand.
TGAAAGTATGAACCTACTTTTTGTGCTTCCTTAATAAACGTTTTTCCTTGGCCTTCAACTTCGCTGAATATCTGGTTCATAAAACCATATTTCTCCTCCTTGTGAGAGATGGCATAATTAGTCAAGGGGCGACCAACCGCATTAGTAGCCGCTGATTTTGTCATTTAGTCACCCATGTGGGGACCAGGCTTAAGGCCTGTGAAAGGAGGCCTTCCTTAAAGCTACCCGTGTCCACATTGATGGCCTAACCAGCATACACTTAACAGAAACCGGTCCTATAGTTAGGGACTGGTATAAAGCCTATCTATTGTCACCCTCCATTATTTCTCTGTAAAGCCCCATTCGCCGTGGTAAACGTGGTTTGTTGCAGTTCTCTGCGACCTGCGAATGTTGGAAACGTTGGCTAATTGTAGATCTCTGCGACGTAATTCCTTGCGAAATTATTCAACATGTTTAATATTTTCATAGAGATCCTGTGCAATTCAAGATGAAATTCCTTGCGAAAATAATCACAAGGGACCTGAATTCTCAGTGTGAATGCTATGCGATCAATATCTCTAGCCTACAATGATCTTGTACCTGAGGTTGTTTGTGAAACCTTAAGATAAAATCTTCGTGGCTCTCTGTGACAAAAACACCGACCAGGGCGAATGGGGCTTAAAGGTGGCCACACACTACGTCCTTACGATCCAACCTGACTGTCACAGATCACATACAATTGTACACACACCAGTAAGATTGCAGAGCATCGAGTATGGCCAGGAAAATATAAAAAATGTCGGATATTTCTGACATTCGGTAACGATCAGATTATAGTAAATGTTATGGTCTGAGCCGTAATGCATTGAATACGTACCATGCCCTGATATTGTGGCAACTAATGGCATTATCACTGACGGGTAATGATGTTCATACCCAAAAAACCCTGAAATAAGCCACATATCTAAAAGGGTAACTCTGAAAAAATAAGAGCTTATTGTGGTTTACCAACGTACCCTTTTGGAAAAAAAAGATTCTGGAAAGAATAGGCATGTGAATCTCAAAAGTTATAGTGTGCCTTAATATAGGGTTATTACAGTAGTTATAGAACAACGTGTAAGGATACTTCTTACATACACATGGTCAGGCCAGGGGTCAGTAATTAGCTTATATTCCTCCTTTGTTCCCATATTCCTACCTTCTCCTGCAAATAGCTGCCTGTCCTAGTTCCCACTCCCCTGACCTACTGTTCCCTCTGCTGACCAGAGTATTTTGAACAACATATAACTTCCTTGTCTTATTTTGAAAAGTATATAATGAATGCCCTTTACTGTCCTTTCCTTTCCTGCAGTATGCACCGCAGGGCAATTTCTATTAATATGAACATGTTATTTAACAAAACAGTAGGAAATGATTTATATTATACTCCTGTTAAGGCCAGGGCTCAGTTGTTAGCTAATACCGCTTCCTTTGTTTCCACATTTCTAACTTCTGCTGCAAATAGATACCATGGATCCCCTCCCCTTGCCCACTGTTCCCTCTGCTGACCTGCAGCGGGTTCCAGAGACAGTTTAAGATATACCCAAATACGATAATTATTGTGTCACCAAAACACGATAATTCCGCCCTACCCCATCCAGAGAAATTATTGTAAAGTGGTTTTTATCCTAACTTGGTAATTATCTGCAATTGTTGGCTATTACAATAATTATCATAGAATAAGTGTAAATAGGGCTTAAGGAGTAGGAATGTTACCGGCAGGATGATTGGATTAACTCTTTAACATGAATGGTACAAGCAAATAGCAATATTTATTGGCAAATTACCAAAATAATTATCGGTAAACGATGATTATTTTATTATAATCACCCATAGTTCTCTTAAAGGCCATGACATACACCGACCCGACCCGATGGTTTAGTCAGGTTGGGGTGAGTTGGTGTATGTGTCATGGGGTTACTATCAAATAGTTAAAGTACAGCGAGCCAAACACTCGGCACCCTAACCTATCCTTATCAAAATTCACCCCCCTTATCAGTGATTTTTGAATGCTACGATTACGTTTTTCAGCAATGCTAGAGAATGATTGGAATCAGGTAAATGCAATAAAAGTAATGGAAAAGTGAAAAATGGATATGAAATATAAGGGATATTTCTGATTTATTTGTAATTTCTTAACAGTTTTTTACAAGCGTTATATTGGTGGGCATGCATTTCATATCATACTTTAAAGTATTATCCATTAGCCACTTCACGGTTGCCGTTTGGAGGATGTAGAAGCCTTTCGTTTTCAACTTAAAGTATTATCCATGTACGAAAACTCAGGAGGTTTAAATTTGAATTTCTAATATTTTTTAAAACTTGGACTTGCTTTGATTTTGGCTCCCTCCCATTCAATAATTTGAATAAAATACTTCATCTTTAATTCTCTTTATTCTATCAATATGAGATATCCAACTGCATTATTTTGTCATTATAGTATGTCATAGCCTATAGCATTTATAAATGAGTGACGTACATCTCATTTTTTAGATTATGTATTTTGAATAGACCTTAAAGATGGCTTCACAAAACGTGAAGATATTATTATGTTTTACAGGTGTATACATACTTTTTTCCTTGCATGAAAATTTATGTATTTTGATTATCAAAGAAATTATTATTATCACTATTGTGTATAATTAGTTTGTGATCATATCATAATCGTCTGAACCATTGCGAACTTCCAGAAGACCTTGTATGTATGCAGAAAGTAGAAGATAATAACCAATAAAATGGGTAAAAAGGGATGGCTAGTTCAATGTAAATGTGGCTAATCCATCCAGCAGCAAAATCGCCACAGTGGCTAGGGCCTTTTGAATCCTAGCGCGACCCCAGAATATCTCTATTTAATTTAATATAGAATTCTCTGTCTTAAAGGGACATCTGTCTTATGTGGACAGCAAACACTTTTTCTGGAATTTTGGACAGATTCTCTCTCTTCAGTGGACAGCATTGGTCTCAAGTGGGCACGGGAAGAACAAAGGAAAACAGAGTGAGAGTGGTTTATTTGGCAATAATTAATAATTAATAATTCTCCAGATAGTTATTTCACTGCCGATAATTATTTTGGAATTATCATGAAATACTCTCTGGATGGACCATAATTATCGGGAATTTCTCTCTGATTGAAAATTAATTATCGGCAGTAAAAATAATTATCGTAAACTCTCTCTGCAACCCGGTGCAGGCCTGCATCCTGTTTACCCCAGAGGACGTAATATGAGAGTATGTACAGCTTGGGGACCTTTTGTGGTCACAGTTATTCCTGGGAGGATTTAAAAGACAGGACAAAGCATGTCTATTTAAACACCATTCGTGGATGTACCCCAACACAACAGGAATAGACCCAAGTCATACAAATGTGTAGACGGAAGAGGATTAAGGACTGATTTGGAAAAAAGATCAACAGGTTTGCAGCCAGATATGGGCTGCTGGGTTGGAGTATGACCATAGGACTCAATAGTAAAAAAACTAATTTAGTTTAAAATAACAATTCCTTCACAAATCATTCTAAATATTTCATTTCAAGTTAAAGGGCTGCTGATGCCCTATGTCTGATACAGAAATATGTTTCCATTTGAAAACAGATTTTTGATTATTTATGATGTATGTGTCTGGTCAAGAATAGTGACAGCTTGAATGGAATTGTTCTGAATTGAATTGAAATAGGATTATAAATTATGAATAGCATCAGATTAAACATCAAATGTAACAAAGCTGATGGCAGGTACCATAGCATATGGAGTGTTTTACCATAGACAATAATTTACTCTTTTAAAATAGGGTGGACCCTTCACCTGGATTTAACACTAACACAGATTATACAAGGCCCTGAACAGAATTTTCTACCCTTTCTTCAGTGACTATCAAAAGACGGATGTTGCCGCTACAACAACTCCCCTAGGGCCAACTGCCTTGGGGACAAGAACCCCCTAGGCCTAGGACAACTATTTCCTGAGAGAATTAGTTACAGGACCTTCTATAGGACAATCAGCAGAACAATAATATACATTCTTTGCTGTGCACACATGACCTTTTCCATGTAATGTATCAGGGGTGCCAGTTCTACCTATAGGCGTAGTGCATATGACGTCATACAACCCAAAAACGTTTGAAATTATTACTATTCAATATCAAAAGGCATCTGGAAAAGAATCTATCTTAAATGATTCCATTAAATCACAAGTACTTATCATCATCACTTGGGACTTAGTAATTCTCTATATTTCTAATTGCCATGTGGTCATGATGAGCACATGGTGATCGTCAAAAAGTGGTCACGTGACCACGTCTTCACAAGGTCAATATGCCTAATTGTTCTTCTTCCAGTGGTTAAGCTACCACAGAGGATCTTGTCCCGCCTTTGTGGGGTTGTCCGACCTCTAGAGGTAGTTTTCCCTGCCAAGGGGAGTTGGGAAATCGATTAAAAAAGAGGTGAGGGTGTGCGTATAGAGAACCTAGAGGAATATATTTGAATTTGAATTGCCCATGTCACAAGGGGTTCCATGGCATTTACTTGGCCAGTCAGTCAATGAATCGACCCATGAGGGCAGGAGCATGCCTTCCATGAATGTTAATGAAGTATTAGTACTTAATCTGATCACCAGGTGTTTGAGAGCCTAGAACCCACGCTGTTGTTCCTGCATATAATGATATGAATGGTATATACTATATATAATATATCTCTAACATTATCATGAAGACATCTATAAACAGGCAAGATCTGTAAAATATACCCTACAAAATTATGTATTAACATGTCAAAGTACTTAAAAGCCTATTGCAACTATAACAAAAGGAATTTAGTTCCCATATCTCATTACGATAATTAAGTTAGAGACCAGATTAATAAACCACATCCCGTATCACCATTTCATCATCATCTGGAAAGACAACCACAAGAAGTTTGCGATAATTATTTTTAAAATATGATATAACACTAAAAGATGCTGTCGCCAACATGACGTAAAATTCTTTTTCAAATTAAAAAAAATCAAACTTCAATTATATAGAATTCTTCATTGCTTGACCACATACAAATATTTTCATATGTTATGCTTTGTTAAAAAAGATATGTTTGAGGATGCAACAATGTAAAAATATTGTCACGGAGCTTTCGTAATAACTATTGGAGTTTCGTGAAGGTTTTATGAATGGGATTTTGCTCATGATAATTACCATGAATCTTTTAAAGTTAGCACAGCTGGATTGGACTGCTACAGAACAGAGCACACACCTGGTGTGGTGTCTCTACAGGCCTAGGACAACATTATAGCTGACATTTAGCAACCAAGTCATTTTAGAAAATAAACCTGGTATCATCGATTCTTTTGATGTAAACTGTGTTAAAAGGTGCATGTGCTTTAATGTCACAGCAACTTTTAAAAAATGGCCTATGAAGTTAGATTTCTTTGTCCGGTATCATTTTTAATGTTGCATGTTTATTCAAATTGATGTTTACATCCAATATGGCATTGTTTACGTCAATGACATAGTAACCTCTGTGCTCCGTCGCATGACCAAACCCTCGCAACAGCGAGACCACAGCGAGGGTTTAGATTTGGTTCTTGCTGTTGTGCAAATCACAGCGATGGTTTGGTAGAAGTCTTGTTGTTATATGCGAAATTCGGCATCAATTTTCACCCATTTCTAATGATTTGTCCAGGCTGAAAATTTCAGGAATTTTAGATCTAGATGTCTAGTTTTCAGAATCGGTCCAGTAAAAAGCCACAAATCAACAGCGGGACCCATCGCAACAGTGACGTCCTTATAGGGACAGGTTGTATTGTTTCAATTTTTGAACAGGGAGTGGTCTCGCTGTGGTGGACAACCCTCACAACAGTGAGGGGGGTTATGCGACGGACCACTGTGGTCCGTTGCATAACCAAACCCTCGCAATAGGCGAGGACTTAGAAACAGTGTAAACTGCAGTGAGGGTTTGCTGAAACTCTTGCTGTTATACACAAAATTCAGCATCAATTTTCAACCATTTTATTAATGTTTCCAGGCTGGAAATTTCAGGACTTTTAGATCTAAATGTCTAGTTGTCAGAACTGTTTACAGAATTAAAATTGGTTCAGTAGAACAGCCACAAATTAACAGCAGGATCCAACGCAAGAGCGCCATCCATCCTTCTTGGAAGCGGTTATATTGTTTAAATTTTTTAACAGGGAGGGATCTCGCTGTGGTGGACAACCCTTGCAACAGTGAGGAGATTATGCGACCGACCACTGTCACATAATGGGTCTCACCGTTGCAAGGGTTTGCACCAGCAATGAGATTTATCCTTGGACTCTCACAACAGCGAATTCGAAGTTGTTGTTTTTAAAATTTTTGCTCTGAAAAATATGTCCTGAAAAATATACATCTAGGTGTAATATACCTCAACCTTTCAATTCTGACAATGAATTATGAATAGGTGAACATTTCTGTTTAACTTTCAAAACAACGATGGGATTTGCATCAAACAGTGAGACCCAGATAAAAATTCTCCTTAATCCCTTGCTCTCGTGAGGGTTTGATTATGTGACTTACCACTGGCATTTAACTAAAAGCTGTGTTGTTTAAGCAAATTTAAGAGATGATAATCTCACCATGTCAACTTGAAAAGCACATGGACACGAGTGGAATATTGATTATGGATAAACTTGATGTATGGGTTTGGGCAGGGTTTATTTCCTGTTCATATAGAAAGTGTGATTAGTGCTCCAGACCTGGCCTGGGCTAGAGTTACAGACCGACAGACCTGAATGCTAATGACCTACCAATACTGTTTTACGGCTTGAGCAGCTATTATTTGGCTTCAGCAATACAAAGCTGGGATTTGAGTTTAAGCTTGAACTAAATTACTAAGGATGGGCAATCAGAGATTTGTAAAGGGAGAAGATCTTGTGTGTGCAGGCAGCATTTCACAAATGGACTCTGAAGGGTTTTGAATATAGTGAATAACCTCTCCTGAGATTACACAAACCCTTTATTAAATTGAAACCCTTCTAAAAAAAATATGTAAATACCAGAAAACAGATGATAAGCTTGTTTTACCTTTGTAGAAAGAGGCTCTGCTTTCCCTGTATCTGAGAAGTTACACTCCATAACATTCTGCTCTTTGACATTTTAACTTCATGTTTTTCTGAAAACAGGGAAATCTTAGAACCATGTAAGGAAAACTGCCTTCTAGGAAAGTTTTGACCAGGAAAGGAAGTCCAACAGTTTGGTAGAGAGTGCTCTGCCATTAAACACCGACCCCGGTAAACATTTACTTCGTCTCGAATTGAACGACTAAAACGGTCTGGATTTGACAGCACCTAACATACAAAAACTCCTGAATAGAATTTCACAGCAGCACTTTGATTACTATCAACAAACTGGGGTTGCCAAGACAGCAGCAGGATTGACAAGTGTTTATAAAAGTTTTTTCTGTGGGTCACAAAATGATGATCCATCATAACAAATATTGTGTGATCAATGTCTCCTAACAAGGACATGCATAGCTGAAATTATCTTAATTGGTTTGGAGCTGTTATAACAGCTTCTGCAATGGTCAGTCACATAATAAAAACAGAGGGTTTCATCGGGAAAGGTCAAAGTCTCACTGTTGTGTCAAAATCCAGCATCAATTTTCACTCACTGATAATATTTTTTCTTGGTTGACAATTTCAGCATTTTTAGACCTAAGTATGTATTATTCAAAACCATTAACAGAATTAAGATCAATCCATTGGAACAGCAAAATTCAACAGAGGGACCCATCGCAACAGTGACGTCCTAGTGAAACGATGTCCTTGTTGCAAGGTTTTGGTTAATCGATGGGGCAATTCATAATAATGGCTTCAAATAAAACCAAAGGTTTAAAGACGTATGTTGATGTGTTAGATATTACCAGGGACATCCTTGTTTATATCTGTTTGTAAAAGGAACATTAAATGTATAAAGAGATATGTAGGTATTATACAATGTGCCATGTGGCCCATCAGATAATGGCACATATAACAGCAAAGGATCCAAATATTTATTCTTTTGATCTGGTCACAGAAGTAATATTATCTCAGTAGAACAAATACAATTGAATGGTGGGATCCGTCAGAGCTGTGACCTCCTTGTCATGAGATATTGGAAAGTTTCATCATTTCATTATGCAACAAGCCAATGGGGAAATGAAATTACTGTGTTTTTCACTGTTCAAACTATAAAATACTATTAGACTTTACAAACTACATGCTCTGTGGCCCGTTGCACAATGAGTTTTGTAACAACGAAATTAATATTATTAACCAAAATAATATTTTCATAACAACGATCCTTTTGCAACAATTTTTTTCTATATTTTGAATGCCCCCAGAGAGCTGTAACTTTTACTGAATTTTCTCTAATGTTTTCCCGTTTTACATCAATTTACAGAATTCAATTCCATTCATTAGAACCAGAGATATTACTATTTTTGTAAAATCATAACGACGAAACTTTTTGCTAAGATATCTTAACTTGATCCTCACAACAGAATTCTATTGTGCAATGGGCCACTGTTGCATAACCAAACTCTCATAACAAGGATGTTGTTGCATTAGGATGGCGCTGTTGTGATTGATCCAGCTGTTGAATTGTGGCTGTTCTACTGGGCTGACTTTAATTCTGTAAATGGTTTTGAAAAATGGATACTCAGGACTAAAAATGCTGAAATTCTCAGCCAAGAAAAATGGTTATAGTGGATGAAAATTGATGCTGGATTTTTGCACAACAGCAAGAGTTTGACATTTCCCAACAAAACTCTCGCTGTTTTTATTATGCGACTGACCACATTATGAACATACTACAGTGACAAAATGTTCATTGCCCTGTCGCATAACAGGTTTGGCAACAGCGATGGTTTGCACCCTCTCCCTGTTAGGAGAGTTCTCCCTGTTGCGATGGTGCCCCCTGTTAATTTGCGGCTGTTCTGCTCAACCGATTTTAATTCTGTAAAAAGTTCTGGAAAATAGACATTTAGATCTTAAATCCCTGAAATTTTCATCCTAGAAAATTGATTAGAAATGGGTGAAAATTGATGTCGAATTTCACGTATAACAGGGAGACTTTGCCAAACCCCTGCTGTTTTAAAGAGCGATATCGTTCCTTCCGTTATGCGACAGGGCACAGAAGACGTTGTAACTCCAAGTGTGGATCCAAGAGAATCCTCTTTTTGTTGGGACAAATAAATTACTAAAAGCAGAAAATAAGTTTTGGATATCATTTAATTTTCTTGTATCAGTTTAGCAGTTGGATTCATGAACATTCTACTTGCAACTGTGGTATGATCAAACAATTGTGATTCAACAGGAATGTTGATGATACAATTGGTCTCACTGTTCATGATCACTTCTAAATAGTCATTGAAAAATGACAAGATCTAAAAATCCTGAAAACTGTCACCCCCCAAAACCTTTTGATTGGGAAAAATGGGATGCTCGATTTTTGCACAACAGCAGCTATTTCAACAAGGATATTGATCACTTTTAGTCAGTTGTTTGCTATTCATTATGCAATAGGCCACTGGTCTGTGTGTATATCTATATTTGCATTGTGCAGTCTGTTCTATAGGAATTCCATGTATAAATATACAAGAAAATCTATTCAATCTATAAAGAAATAACAGAGAGTAGGTCACACAGCAACAACTATTGACAGTTGCCACAGACACATTCAGGTGCAAAATCCATACGGCATAAACAGATATTATCCATATCGTAAACAAAATGGCTGGAATTAGCCCACTGAGCTCTGGGGACAGGAGACCAGTGGTCATCACTAACATGTCCCTAATTGCATGTTTTTGTACACAGAACGACAAATGTAAGATATCGGTATTAACCCTTTCAAACCACAGCGACCAACAAAAACTAAAGAGCTTTGGTTGGCGTGGTTGAAAAGGATTAAGACTGAAAAGCTGACAACCAGCATGGTTTGTCGCTGTGGAAACCCCCAGGGGCAGATACAGGATTTTCCTAAAGGGGGGGGGGGGGGGGGAGGCAGTTCATCGTTAAGGTTAAAGGCCGTATTCCACATACCGAAATTACTCACTGCTGATACTGAGCATCTCTATGGGGACATTCCATACCAGCAGCTCGTATTTTCAGCGCAATTTTGGACACTGAAAGTGCAATTTTGGCCACCGAAAGTGCAATATCAGGAAATGAATCATAATTGCCAGGAAAGGTTTTCCAACATATTGGTAAATTTGATCGGCTATGCCACCAGTTTTATATCAGTAACACTGAAAGTGTAGCACTTTTCGGTATGTGGCCATGGAATACGGCCTTAAGTACAAAAACACGCTTGATGTTTTCCCCTGTTTTTGTAGTTAAGTGGTCCACCAAAAGGGAGGGCGGGGGCAGGGGGTGGGGGCGGGGGGGTCAGGACCCCCTGGACTCCCTCTGGATCTGCTCCTGTACCTTAAATGTTTGTGAACAACACATCAACCTTGTGAACGAAACACTAACCATAGTCCAGCTGTACACCTCTAGCTCAGTCCCCCACAGCTGGGCTCATATTACCTACAGCCTGACTCCCCTAAAAAGTAGGTTCAGGCGCAAACTGCCCCACAATCGATGCTACCTTGTCTGTCTGGGGAGGTTTGTTTAATGGATTTACTTGGCTGTGCAGGATGGTAAAGGCAGCATACTGGGCATTGACACTGGGTCATAAATGATTAGATCCATGCTAATTCATTTACCTGGACAACTCTTTCCATATTTACCCTGCCCAGTGCACACTGTGAGCTGGTCTCAAATTCCATTTGACTAGTCCGAAGGGATCTAGTCCCTCTTGATATATCGTACAGCTTGGTCAAACAACCAATATTACAGTATATAATATAATTGGTGACTTATAGAACTGGCATTTTGAGCTCTCTGAATCTAAAAGAAAAGTAGTATAATTATAACCATGTGATATATTGGATTATATTTTAAGGGAAATATAGAGAAATGAAGTTGGGGTAGATCAAGTCAATAGATATAGGTAAACATACATACAATCTGTGATTTTGAATGTTTTACCCCCCTTGGCAAATGAGAGGCCCCCTACTTGGATTTTTATGAGCCAAGAAGAAGCATAATTTCCCAACAGGAGGTTTAGTTATTGGTTTATTTCTTGCTTAAAGGGGAGTTTATGCAGTCAAAAATGTTTGGTCATGGCAGTGCTTATCAATGGCCCTGTTACACTCCAGACACCTATCCTAAGGATGTCTTATAGAAGACTTTGTAAATACTTTCCAGAGTTCCCTGCTGACACAATTGTAGCAATAATTGGTCATAAGGGAATTTTCATACTGTGTAAACAAGGAGAGATATTGATCCTCATTAAAACACAGGTAAACAGGGATCTCCTTTTTTGAGACAACAAGTTGACCTCTCTAACCATTATAGGTCTGATTTGAAACTATTATCATCTATCTCTTTAATTCTCCACTTAGTTTCAGAGTTGAAAGAACTAGATCCCCCATTGAGGTCACAAAATTTAACTAAACCCTTTGAAATATATACATGTCTTTATGATTCTGGTACCATAGCATCTCTTAGAATTGTTTGTATTGTTAACTGTTGTTTGTGAGAGTCCTTATCAACAAATGAAAATACACTTTCAACGTAAGTCAATAATATGTAATAAAACCTATTGTTCATCATATCAATAAAGGGAGCCAAAACCAATAAATTCAATGAAATTTGCCAAACTCAAATAATCATGGAAATCCATTCCTCGAGCCTATTTCTGGCCATGTTCAAATCTAAACCATGAAATATGGTAAAGAATCATTAAAAACACATACACATATTTCTTGCTCAAATCAATTAATATGGATCCGCAAAAATAGGGTTTGTTTAAAACAAATGCAAATATTACCATCTCTTGCGGCATTCTACTAGAGTTTGAGCTAGTTTTCATAGCTGGTACTTTACCAGTGGCTTTAACTGGACTCATCTAACATATTTCTATACTTATCTGAGTTTTGAAAATGTTGTCAATTATATTGGTTTTGACTCCCTTTAACTAATTATATATTGTTATTCATCCATCATTGAACCTTCCTCATCTTTCTTCACCCCTATGCATATACACCTGAGGTAACCAATGACTGTATGCTGGGCCAAGCATACTAGGATAAAAACTTCAGAAACAAAAAAAGAATAAAAAAAAGAATAAAAATGCAAGAAAGTGAAAAGGGCTTACCTGGGCTCTCGTAGACAGGTATGAAGACAGAGCCGGTGTCAAACTGCCCGTAGAAGGTCTGCCTCAGCTGGGTCCGGACAACCGGAAGGCAGAAATGGCTCGTAACCAGCGATGTATCCTCGAGGTCCATCTGGTTGCGGACCACATTGTGGTAGGTAACTGTTGTGTCGGTTCCGTAACATCGAGTCACCATTTTCTGTAAGAGGCCAACCATTATGCCCTCAGCATTGACCCTCCCACTGCCTGGTCCTACTAGGATGGCTGAATCTGCAAGGAAATACAAATGATTTAAACAAGATTGTTAAGTGTAAGCTATAAGACCCATGCTCTAAGAAAGGTTGACTTTTTCATCCTTTTACAGCCATTTATGAAGCATATTAATCACATCATAGAAACTTTAGATTCATTTATTGGATACATGCGGATGTAGAAGGCATTATTGTCTTTCCTATAAGTGGTTTTACAACATTATAGTCAAATTTTTAATGATTTGATGCGCAAAAAAACTTTCATATCACAAATTTTCACATTTTCAACCGAATCCTATAGTAAATCCCCATAGAAAATCTCTGAACTCATCAATTTTTGCACTTTTTGACCATTTTGAATTTTTAAAGATTTAGCTGTAAAATTATGAATATACATAACAGCCACTAGCATTATACACTATTGTAATCTTCAAGTAAAGACAGATATGTCATAAAATTTATTTTCACATATCACAAACATTACATTCTTTCTATAGAGCCTCAAATCAAATTGTATGACTTAATAGTAAAAGTTTTTTCATTTTTCCGAATTTGGTTTTAAATAGAACGTTTTCATTCTATGATATATTTTACAAAACAAGACTGGATGGATTGTCCAATTCATTTTGAATCCTATATGGTATATGAAGTAATACTGTAGCTCAATTACCTAGAAAGTTATGGTTGTTTAAAAAAAAGCCTTTTTCCATAACTTTTAAAGTCACTCTTTCTTGGTGCATAGGTCTAATAGTAAGATTATGTGAGTGAAAAATGGATGTTTTATGCCATGTCAACAACTAAGATCACATTCATTTCGTCAACTGTTATCAACAATGAAATTATGGAATAAGAACTGTCAATAAAAACAACATGGAATGTATATACAAAATCTTATTCTAAGGATAAAAACTGACCAATAAACTAGTTATATCAATCTGCCTTTAAATATTGTAAGTTATCAGGAAAATACACTTTACAGAATAGAATAGAGAGATCTTTCAGAGATGTGCAAAGAATATTATCTATGAATGTGCCTTTGATGATGATCTACTTTTTTTTCATTTTATGGTCTCCAAACTCTGTTCAAACATAAAAGAAACGAAACTGGCAAATTGATCGATATATGTCTGAAATTTATTTTCTTGTAAAAGGAACTGGAGGTTCAGTCTAAAGAAGAGTCTCTTTGATGGGAAGTCTACCTAACCTAGATTAGTAGACACAAGGTGGAAGATCATTGAAAATCAATATAACTCTACACTAAACATCTTTGGTTGAGACGTAAGAAGCAGAGACTTGGTGCCTAATATGTCATTAAGAGACCCACCCTGTCTGGCCATGGATCGATTGATGACAGGAGGAAGGTCACCAAAGTTTACTTAGGTTCTACACCAGGGCCCACATCTTCGTAACTAATTTGGCTGATCAGGGAAATCTTGATCAGTGTCTCACGATTACAGATTCTGTCTATCAATTTCACATCTAGGTATCCCTTTTTGATACATTTTTGCAATTATACCATCAATTTTGGTAAATGACAAAATTGCTGATCTTGAGGCCCTGATCAAAATTTCTCTAATCAGCCAAATTAGTTACGAAGATATGGGCCCAGAAACACCAGGGGTCTGGACCGCTAGAACCAACAGGGCAACATGGTCATTTATTGAATTAGAGACATTTGACAGGATATGTTATTAAAGTTGACTTCATGATTTCTTAAATTCAAAAGAGGAACATTCCAATTTCTTAATTTGACACGCAACAAGGCAATAAATAAGCAACAAGGAATGCGAGAGGACCAGGGGAAGATCCAGAGGGGGGGGGTCCAGGGGGTTCTGACCCCCTCCTTTTGGTGGACCCCTAAACTAGGGAAAGAGGGAAAAATCTTGTATGCGAGGGTGCGAATACATGCATTTTTAGTACTTGGCCTATATATACTGACCCCTCCTTTTAGAAATCCTGGATCTGCTTCTGAGGACCATTTCTTGAACTCGACACACAACAGCAAGACCCCCCCTTTAAAAAAAGTCTCTGATAACGGAAGACTTACCTGAAGTAGAATGTGTGATGAAAGGTGGTACATTACAGAAGGCAGCCTCCAAAGACTGTGATGTCTGTCGCCCACCGACGAGGGCGGCCATGATCAAAGATGTCGTAATGAGGTGCATGTTGGTTGTGACCTGACCTCTAATTAAGGCCTCTTCTGTAAAAATAACATTAAAGAAAGAATCACTTTGTGTTCTCAGCCAAAGGGGGGTTCCCATTGAGCGATGTGACTGGAATCTCTCAAAATGAATACCATTTCCGGCTGTTTCAACCAGTTCTTGTGGCCAGAGGTTAAGTTGAATCACACAATTGGGTACACATAAACTAAATTGTTACATGATTTCAAAGAAGCTATAGGAGTATACAGCCAAAATTGTGACTTTATCAAATTGTCCTGGGATATATGAGGCTTTAAAGAACATCAATGTCTATCACCCACTGATGTATTCTCAGATAAAGGGGCGTGACTGGAATCGCTCAATATGAACATCATTAAATGATTGTGATTATTAATTTTGTGGTTGTTTGAAACCAGTTCTGGAATCCAGAACTTTAGTTGAATCACTCAATGGGTCTCCACTTATGTCTTTTATCTACATATAAACTGCATTATTACATGCATATGCTAACTAAGAAACTCTAAGAACAACCAGCCAATATTGCAACTTTATCCAACTTTCATGGCCATATCAGGATTCTACGAACATCGATGTCTGTTGCCCATCGACAGGGGCAGCCAGGATCAGGGATGTAGTAATGAGGTACATTTTAGGTGAGACTTGGCCTCTAATTAGAGGGCCTGCTGATAACTAACATTAAAGACATCACCTTGTGCTTTCAACTAAGGCTTTTGATGTACCTACACATAAGGTAAATTGCGGCGCGGACCAGGGACGTGGTAATGAGGTGCATGTTGGGTGAGACCTGACCTCTGTAAATATAACATTCTGGACAACATAACGTGTTTTTCCAGCTAATTATATGATGTCTTTTCACTTATCTACACATAAACTAAGCTACATACTGTTACAGAAATTAAGAGAGAACGCAGCTAATATTGCAATGTAGTCAAATTGTGATGCCCATATCATCCATTCATCCAAAAATACTTTTAAAGGCTCCCAAATTATGTTTAGATTTTAACATTACAATAACCCATGATGGTGTTTCTGTGGCATGATTATGTGATGTCTTTGGGTTTTAAAAGGGCTTGAGGATTTGTTCAGTTAGATAAAGGTCTTGGATGAAATGTGGTTTCAACCTCTGTTATAGTATGGCACACCCTTTGACTTAATATCTCTACTCTATAACTTCATTCTTCCATAATGAATTAAATGGTTACTTGAAAATTAACAAATGCATCTAAAATGTATAGTTTCAAATATGATGAAAGATGAAATTCCTTTTGTTGATGACTTAACATCACCAAAAGATTACATCAAAGTGATGTGACATTTTTGGTGAGGAACAGACACAACCCAAGAGAATGAAAATGGTTCCAAAATGTGACAATATATTGCTGCTTAGCTGTAACTGCAAACATGAAAGGCCACAGGTAAAAAGGGAGGAAACGTGGGCTGAACAGAGGGAGGTACTCCTAAAAACCTCAGAAATGTACGCATGGCCACTTCGTTTCTCTTGCTTTGAGAACAGTCTATAGCCCCACTTGCCAAAGGTTCTGTTGTAGGGGACTGCGAAAAGTGACAATGCATGGCATTCAGACTGAGAAGTAAGCTCCCTTGCATCATTTTCGGAAACCGTCTCATATTGAATAGCACAGATTTCCTACAAAAATATTCAACATGTTCAATAATTTTGCAAAGGACCAGGTTGTGGAGGGTTATGATTATCCAACGTTCCAAACGTTCCCGACGTTTGCTGATCGCAGAGACCAACAACGACCCATGTCCATCAGGGCAAATGGGGCTTATGTGTTATGCCTGAAACTGACTCAGCCCAATTAGCTTAAACCATAATAGAGAAAAATACCAGACTACTTCTGAGCTGCAGGACATCAAGTCATCTTACCCCTGTTGGAGGTGAATCATCTACCAACATAGCAGAGTGCAGTCTGACAGAATATATTCCCTGCACTAGTAAGAGCATCTCTCTACAGAATACACGTGGATGGCGAGTATATACATAGTCACAGTGCACGTACATTAATCAATCTAACCCCTAGAGAAATCACCTAGCAGAAAGAGGGGCTGTGTATGCACAATTTTGTGTATATGTATATATACTGGAGGGTTCCTTGTGTAATATATATATATATATATATATATATATATATATATATATATATATAAAGGTAGCACAATGCTTCCTTGGTAACGTATGAATAATTCAGAGTTGGCTGTATGGTTTCGTTTCAGAGATAATTGCCCAAGATATTACAGCAAATTCTCCCCAAATATTGTCACTTCTTATGACCCACACAAGGGCATACAATCTCATTAAAGGAGCGATTCGTTGGTCGAATATGAGATTATTAGGTGGGGTCAGATCATATTTGCCAAAGCAGGGGCAGATACAAGATTTCCGTAATGGAGGGTTAGCATATAGGCCAAGTACTAACACAGCATCCATTTGCGGGCACACACACACACACGACAAAAACAAAATGGAGAAGGGGGTGGAGTCAGGACTCCCTAGAACCCCCTGCAGCATCCTCTAAACACCAATGCAGTTTGCTGCAGATCTGTAGGCAATTTACCTTCTATAAAGAGGACCTTCAGTATAGCGGAATATATATATATATATATATATATATATATATATATATATATATATATATATATAAAATAACAATATCATTGTTTGTGATGAGAGTACAGCCTAATAATGACCATTGATCTTAATCATTGATTTCAATTGGAATTTGTTCTTTCTCTATGAGTAATACCGCCTCTGGATTTCTCATAAATCTGGAATATTTCGCATAACATGGGACCAGATTTTTAAACTAAAAAATCAAACATCACTGTTCACGAGAAAGGTTAAGTGTGAAAAGCATTGAAAAGTGTGATATCTTGGGGGTGTCTTTGTCTGAGCAATGGATAATCCCCCCATGTTTACTTTGGCCATCCAGGCCCCTCCAATCACCTCCCCCTATTGTATGTAGAACTATTTCTCGTTGGTCAGTTGTTGCTTCCTTTGCCTTATACTTTTGCATACGGTACAATGAAATTAACATTATCAGAAGAGAGGGATACATATTTAGTTTCTTCCCCATTATTAAAAACTGTTGAAAACAGTGACTAGTAATAGGGACAAGTTAGCCATTTAGATATGAATCCTAACGATCTATCATGCAATGGGTAAAGCAACTGACCAACAGTGAATGGCTATATACACATTGACCCAGGGGGATTATGAAGACTGATGACCCGTTCGTCCAAACAACAGGAACAGCATGATCAAATTTAGCTCAGATGGCACGCATCTTGGGTATTGACGAAATGCCGTTAAAACTTCTCTTCATGCAATCACTGTAGAATGCGTCACATGGTTTCAGATACTTAGTGTGCGGAATCTATGCAATGTAATTATCTCAATTTTAGTTATTGTATGTAATTTATTTATTGCGTTTTTTTTAGATTGTATGCACAATGTGTCAGCTTAAAGGCACAGCATCTGAGTATACATGGGGGTCTAGGTTTGTCCTAATTCGCAAACGTTTGTACATGAAATATAACTAACATCATCTGAATATGGTTTCTCATCAGATAAAACCAGCATATGTCCTTGTACTGTTTTACCGATTTATCATAGAAAGAAAACATGCAATACAAGACATAAAAGATAATACCCTCATACACCACCCATATAGAATCCTTTTACTGTTTTACCACAGAACGAAAACATGCAATATAAGTTATTATAAGATAATACCCTCATACACCACCCATATAGAATCCTTTTACTGTTTTACCACAGAACGAAAACATGCAATATAAGTTATTAAAAGATAATACCCTCATACACCACCCATATAGAATCATTTTACTATTTTACCACAGAACGAAACCATGCAATATAGGTTATTAAAAGATAATACCCTGACACACCACCCATATAGAATCCTTTTACTATTTTACCACAGAACGAAACCATGCAATATAAGTTATTAAAAGATTATACTCTCATACACCACCCACATAAAATCCTTTTACTTTTTTATCACCCCAAACTACTAGTACTAGTACTGCTCCTTGTTTTTAGTATTTTAAAACATATTTAGAACATTGTCTATGTGATATAATATAGAAGATCATTAGGGGATGGCCATACAACCCATGGGGATCATACCAACCTCGGGCTTCACCCTCGGGTAGTTACACTCCCCTGTGGGTTGTACGGCCACCTTCTGAGGACCCCCGTGGTTCTTATTATATTAAAAAGAACCTCAGGGGTCGTCAGGGGGTGGCCGTACGACTCTCCAGGGATTGTCATGTACCGAGGACGAAGCTGTCTGTTACTTAAGCTGGTGATCCACGTTGCGACATTGTCTAAGCCGACAAAAAAAATGAGAGCAAACCAATTTCAGGACCGATTTTATTGTGTCTGTCCAAAATCGTGTAGGCAATCAAAACTGTCGGTCCTGGAATCGGTCCACAACCGGTCCACAATCGGTCCCCTTCCCATGATCCATTATGAAGTTGAAAACTGATTGTTTGCCTGTATTTTAGACTACAAATTAATAGAAATACCATAGAAAAAAATCGGTCAGGTTAGTTATCAAAATTGTGCAAATATTTTTACATTTTTTGTCTAAAAATGTTCCCTATAAACAGATATGTATTAAATTTAATCTATTAGATTAATAAAAAGTGAAACAGTAAAATACTTATTGAAAAGCATTAAAAAATATCTGCGGTGAAAGAAAATTCATTTTAAAATATTTTGATATCATTTTCGTACTAATATACTCTAAAATTATTGAAATAGCATGGTGAATACATATGCATACTATAATCAGTCCAAAATCGGTCCAGAATCGGTCCGGAATTGGTCCAAAAATATTAAACAAGTTTAATAATTCTGTCGGGCTGTCGTCGGTTTGAAATCGTTTTGAATTCAGTTGAAATAATTCACTATCACAAATGTCGGTTGGAAATCGGTTGGAAAAAATCGGTTGACATGATCCACGTTGCGACATTTTTCAAAAGTGGACCGATTCTGGACCAATTCTGGACCGATTTTGGACCGATTTTGGACATAGAAAATATTTTGAAAATCGGTTGAATATTGGTCCACTTTTGTCACAACGTAGATCACCGCCTTTACTAAGTTTGCAACAATAATGTAATTGATGGTGAGGTTGGGTCCTCACTCTTTTACCACACAAAGAAAATACGCAATCGAGGTTCCCAAAAGAAGATTCGCTAACACTTAGAATTCTTTTAACTGCTGTACCATGCAAAGAAAATATGCATGTGTGTATGTTTAAGTATTGCAGGGGCTGTTCCAGAGTGGTTCTAGGGAGTGTCGACACACACACACACAGACACACACAGACACAGACACAGACACACACACACACACACACCACACACACATCACACACTACACACCAAACACACGAACACACACACGCATATACACACAAAAACACACACATACACATCCTCACATCCTCACACATACACAAACATACACCTCACACACTCTCACACACACTCACACTCACACACACACACATGCACAAAGGAAAAAATGGTAGGGACTTAAACTTAACAAGGAGAAAATAACGTCGTTTGGTTCGTAAATATGTGACGTTTTAGTACTCACCCTATATGCAGGACCCTCCCTTTCGGAAATCCTACATATGCATTATCAGTATCTGAATAACGTTTTGCTCATAGAACCGTTTTAGGGATGTCGTTCCTGCCGGCCGTGGTGGTTTGTTGGGGCTACTGGAGGACTGGACCCAAGAGGTGGGCTCGCCTCTCCCGACAGGCTGATCAGGGCTACACATACCGTAAACCTAGTACTCCTATATCAACTAATCAAGACGTGGCTAAAAATAATACCCTAGATTTAAGCCGCAGCTTAAATCAGGGTTAGTTTCAGAAATAAGGGCCATTTAGACTTTACTTTAAGGGTGCGGCTTAAATAAGGGGTTTGCACAAGCTTGAATACAATGGACTAATAAATAGTATTACACCCAAAATTAACCAAAAAGTGGGGGTTTTAAGCTAGTGCCCTTGTTTTCTGTACGCAGGTGTACCCAAATAGTCAGGAGGGTGGATGGGAGAGAGGAGACGTAACTCTATAATCCGGTAACCCGTGTCTAAAATAAGTAAGCCCACCCAAGCTGCGACATAACAGGACCGTTCTGCAACTATACTCTTTTGGTCAGTCTTTTGCTTAATAAGATGGCACATAACAGTTATATTATTAATGGTCAGGTTCAAACCTCATTGAATCAGAACGTTATCATAATGTTATTTTTTGGGTGAGATTAAGACCAAACCAATACCCCATTTGGGTTAAACAGCATAACCAGATTGTTGTAATAATGTCACAGTGCAACATCACAGCAGTAGGTTGCAGTGACGTAATTGGGAGTCATCAAAAGAATGTAACAAGAACCAATACAGAACCAACCAAAACGTTGCTGCAACATTATGATAACATGACGTCATTGGCTGGGAGTGTATGCCACACTCTTTCTGACTGCCATGTACACTTCAAAGTGTGGAGGTTACAGTAACACATTCAGAATGATTTCTACGTATGGCTCTTCACAAAACCAATTTGTGCTTTTAATTAAGGGTTGGGGTATACAGTTCGGAGTGAAAATGAGCACCACTTTAAAGGGGCAAAACTTGTTAGGTACCTAACAAATGCACCCTGCTGTGCACCTCCTGGACCCCTCCTGAAGTGGTAAATATGCTAATGGAGTATTACTGGGGTCAGAAAGACGGGGGTTAGGTAAGAGGGGTGTCATTTACTGACCAGTGTCTCTTTGATATAACAACCTTAACCCTTACATTGCCAGAGGCCTCATATGGGGCCCTATAGTAAAATCCCATAGGAACACCATTGAAAGAATGCAAATTATGCTTTCAGAATCTGAAAGAATTTTTCAGATATTCCAATTAGAACCAGAGATACAGGTATTTGAACATCAGACCATTAAGTCACCCAAAAATGTTAGAATTGCATTTTGAGAAACCATAAACAACATATTTGCATTTGAATTTGCCATACCAATTAAAAATAATGAAAAATGGGTGAATTTATGTAAATGACATGATTTTTAATTTGCTTTAACTTTTCTTTCATTTATGATAATCACAAACTGTCTTTTGCACAAAAGAGATAATGTTTTTCATGTTACTTTTATAAAAAGTGTCATAGTTATTTTATGAATTATCGGTTACCATGGTAACCTACAAATTACGATAGTACTAACAATTACTCCGAGCAAGAAATTTGCCTTATTGGCACAGTGCCAACATTTGGAACGTTTATATCAGAATTATTGAAAAAAGTTTTTCATCTGAAGAATCTAAACTTAATTTGAGTATTAGGGAATTTATGCACTAATTTTTGTATTTTGGGCAATATTTCAGTAAATATCAATTATATTTTGATATATCTGGCAGTGAAAGGGTTAACACAGGAGGGGTGTAACCCTAATTGAGGAACAGCCACAACTTTCAAATCTAACTGAAATATTTTCAAAATAGATTTTCTGGTAGGGGTTTATATATAAGAATATTTCTGTCCATTTTCCCAGCAAAGGGTCTTGGTATGTGTTAGTCCATTTATAAAATAAATGGTTAAAATCATTAATATTTTGTTCCTCAAATATTTGAGAAAAACCCTAAATTTCGAGGAGACCTTTGAACTGTTGGAATGATAGACCCCCCCACTAGGATTTTGGCTGTTCTGCCCTTTATATACACCCCTGCCCCTTTAACAGAAGGCCCCTTTAGGTAAACAGCCCGATGGATGTAGACCCCTAAATTCAACATGGCGACACATCCAGTTTTGAGCCGAGTCACATGCGACATGGACAATTCTGAAAATCGACAATGCGACGGTGTAGCCAGGGGCAGTTCTTCGGTGTCTGGAAGCCCCTTTATTTTTACAAAATATAAGTAAAACATGAAATTTTGCGAAAAGTATAGGTTGGAACCCACCTAGATTTACTGAAATCCACTCACTTGTAATCGGAACCCCCTTAGGTCCTAGGGCTGGCTACACCCATGCAATGGACATATCCTTTAGGGACAATGACATGACATCCGACAGTGCTATTTATTAAATTCAACATGCAACATTGGGACCCCCCATCTAGACCCTCAGCCCTGGTGAACAGTGGATCCCAAACGCGTGTTGAGATTATGTAAGGGGGTCCCTGTTGTCATTGAAAACCTTTCTATCACACAATGACAACTACGTACCTAATCCCTAGTGTGTGAACTGATAATCCTGCAGTTGAAATCTTACTCAGGGGTGGCTATTCATAATCTATTCTTGTCAGTGAATAGTTAATCTTTTGATCACTGCGTCAGTCATTGGTGTGATAAAACAAAATGAATGAACGATCAGAAAAGGACATTAAGAATTCTTTATCACAATATCCTTAATATTCTTCTATAGATGAAAGTGGAGGGGGGTGTTTGTCATAATATAAGATCTCAAGTTGTCCCTTTAAAGCTCCATACCCAGTAAGCGACTCTAGGGGGCACGGGCGATGGGTGACTGGGAGAATCAGCATCATTGTCGGTGGGCAACTCAGGATCGCCAGGCAACCCCCTGTGTGTATGATGTCTGGGCAACGGGTGACAGACAACAGGATTACTGGGAAAATCGTCAGGAAAATCACCAGAAAAATATCAAATTGCTAGATATAACAGTCGCCCGGTGACGATGGCCGTTCTTCCAGTCGCCTGTTACCCATCAACAGTAACATCGACTATAGTGGGTATGGGGCTTAAGGGCAGCGTGGTTTACCTGTGTTTCCTGGATAACCTACTTTGCACTCTGCGATAATTGTATTATGGTTGTTTGACGGTACATTGTATAATACATTATACTGTTGTTTGTTATCACACCTGAGTTTTTATGTGAAGGTATCACACCTGGGCAGGTGTGATCCTGGGGGTATAACTCCTATGTATCACATGGAGTCACACTTATTTAGAACATAACACTGTTCTTTCATGTTATAATAACGTTATTAAAACATTACTCTTTATTAGTAGGGTCTCAACTATATTTGAAGGATAGTATTGGACTGATGGTACAACCAGATAGGTTGCTGGACTACTGGGGCCCACCTATTGTCGCCTAGTCAGTATTGGGCTTCAGTATTAAGGTTTGGAGGTAATTTTATAGAATCCCTTGCCAATGGTGGCCTGCTTCTAACGGCCCAAAGGTCAGGTGGGTCGATGTAAGACACATAACATACTGGACACATCAAAGATGCATACAGTAACATAACGGCCTTTGATGATTTATAAACCACAGTGGGCAAAACAAGACATATATATCTGTAGGTGTCTGTTCAAGGACAAAGTTATTCCAGTCTATTCTTATTTAAAAAACTACACAATTGCTTTGTTCTCGTTAAACACGACATGACCCATTTCTTTGTGATAATCAAATTGAATATGCCCCCAACTCCACTCTGGATCGTACATATGCTATTTTTTCTTAAACAAGTGGCTTTGCCAGGATTCGAATCCAAAACCTTTAGGTTTGGAGGTGAGGGTCTTAACCACTACACCATGGAGGATGAGGCTGGAACTAAGAAATGGGGTCATGACCCAATTTGCTGGTTCCCACAGGTTCTTTTGAAAGCAGTTTAACAAAACAGCAGCCAGATGGACAGGTTGGTTATGGCCCATTTTGCTAGTTCTTGGTAAGACCTGAAGAAAGTTCAGTATGGAGGCAGCAACATGTGAAAGGATATAATTTTAGAAGTAGGGGAACAAAACAAAATAATTGATTTTTCCCTGCAAAGAAACATCACATCCTGACTGTAGTACTCAAATTGAATCCGCACTCCTACTCCCCTGCAATATATATTGTGATGCTAATCTCTTCTATAAGGAGGTAAGGTTGGAGGCTTGGCAGGTACCAATATTTATTGTGATGCTGACCTTCTCTATAAGTAGGTAAGAGAGGGAACCTGGCAGGCACCGATATTTATGAGTATCAAACATGCGGATCCTGCTGCTATGTTTGTTTATAGCCATTAGTATAAGATCACTAGCCTTGTGTCCAATCTGTCCATGGGTGGGACTTTATCAAATGTACTAAAGGCATGTGTTCGGGAAGTACATGTTGCCGATGTTGAGCTTCCCATGGTAACGTGTTATATTGGCATTCCGCTTTTTCAGCACATTTTGGGCACCAACAATACAGCAAAAGAGCAGACCGCCAATTTTCACTTCTACAAATGGCTGCCCACATATATAATCGGCCAGAAATAATTACCAACATGTTGGTAAATTTTGTTGTCACTGCTGCTGATTATAATATAAATATTATATCTAGGAAAGTATATCAGCAGCACATGGCTAAGGCACTTTCGGTATGTGGAATACAGGCTTTATCATTCAATAAGTTTACATATTGATCTCCACCCACAATGCCAGCCTACTTTGGCTTATATCTTGGAGCAGGTGTGTATGTTGGTGTTATCCCCCTTTTTTCTTGACTTATGTTTCTGATTCAGTGGTGTCTCATATAAGGCTATGATCCACAACGTGATTTCGAACCGGTTATGAACCAATTTCAGAAATTGGTTTAACAATAATGACTGTTCTTTTCAGATATGCAATTCTTATCAATCTTTCCTCAGTTGCTATTAGTCTGGCGGCCAAAGCATGAAATTTACACTTGTGTTTGCCATGAAAGGTTTATACCTGAAACCATTCTAGGGTTGTAGTGGGGTCCTCTGGGAACCATGTATAACTGGTAGTCACTCTGTAGAGGTGTGCATGACTGTGACAACCGCCATTTTGTTTTGCGGCATTTACGGAAATTTAACATGAACTGACACATTCAATTTTGTATTGATTTATTTCATATTGCATATTCTAATAGTTATTAGAGCAGGTAATTTCTATGTCAAATGACTTTGACCTTTATGGAGGTCAAGGTCACTAAATTTGACCTCAAAATCTGAAAAATCTGAATTGAGTATTAGTCTTTCCCACAATTTGAGCATGAGAAACGTACTTTATAAGGTTACTTAACCATTCTTTATACATAATGTGTAAAAATGTGTAAACCTTTAAATTTGATGACCTTGACCTTTTTAGGGACAAACTAAATAGCTAATATACTTGACCTAATAATAGCTATGTATGTACTTAGTATAGAACAAATACCTGCCATATTGAGATAGGAATTGAAAGAAAATTCATTTTCCTCAATCTTTGCAAATTAAGTTTTTTTTCTATTTCGGTCACATAATGTGTAATTTGGTGACCAAATTTCTTCATCTAACCAATTTTTCTGCTTTTCTGAATATCACAAGAGCCAAATTGAGACATGTTCACTTAAATTAAAGGACGATATAAAGAGTAGCACTGTTTGCTTCAAGTTCAACTTTGATTTTGTCATATTTTTCAGATTTTGAGGTCAAATTTAGTGACCTTGACCTCCATGAAGGTCAAAGTCATTTGACATAGTAATTACCTGCTCTAATAACTATTAGAATATACAATATGAAATAGATTGGCATAAAAACGAATGTGTCAGTTCGAGATTAGTCCTTTATTTTTCATGTTGAATTTCGCTGGATACTGCAAAACAAAATGGCGGTTGTCACAGTCATGCACACCTCTACAGAGTGACTACCGGTTATACATGGTTCCCAGAGGACCCTACTACAACCCTAGAATGGTTTCAGGTATAAACCTTTTATGGCATACCAACTCCAAAAATAAGCTACTTTCTTGAACTTGGCCGCCAGACTATATGACATCAAGGGAATTTTTACCCAAAATAATTGTTCTAAATATGTGGAAAATGCATGAATGGAAAATCAGTTGGCACTTTGTCGCATCGTGGATCTTCAGCATCCCAGCTATTTATACTTCTGCTGCATAGGTTGCCAATTTTTTGCTCTTTATCTTTTTTTCTGTGGAAGGGAGGGGTATGTGTCCACATACCTGGCCAAGGATGTGACATTAAAAACCGTTAACCTTCTGGTAATCTAACATAACGTTATTAGAACGTTGTCATAAGTTGCCTATTGTCTGAGTACTAAAACGTTGCATAATTGTGCAGATGGATGCCTGCAGAAACCAGCCAAGGATACAATGTTATTATTATGTTGCAGCAACATTCTGGTTGGTTCTGTATTTGGTTCTTGTTATGTTCTTTTTATGACTCCAATCACATCATTGCAACTTTCTGCTATGACTTTGCACTGTGACATTATTACAACATCCTGGTTATGTTCTTCAACCCAAACAGAATGTTCCTACAACATTCTGTTATGGTTTGGCCTTAACCTCACCAAAAAATAACATTATGATAATGTTCTGATTCAGTGCGGTTTCAACCTCACAATCAATAACTGTTACCTGTTATGTGCCATCCTATTAAATGTAACAGACTGACCAAAAAAGTATGGTTGCAGAACGGTTCTGTTATGCTTCATCTTGGCTGGCACATTTCCCCTTATTATGCCTGTCGACATACATGTGCAAACTTTCTCCAAAATGTGTGATTGCCAGGGTTGCCTGCGAGCTTTCCTGTAACATTGTTTTTCAATTTTGATTAAAATGCCTAGCATTAAGCGTCAGAGTTATTACAAAGGATCCCGACTGCAAGTTAAACTTTTCATACATGAAATGAAGCCCATATATGAAGGTACACATATATGGAGAGGAATCAATGCACACAACCAATTTATAAATTCAATATTCCAGCACGCTCTGAAATCAAGTTAATTTCGCCCTTTGTAATTTGATAAATGAATTTGACATTTGACAAAAGGCAAACTAGCATCTGGTATTGTCATGCATCAGAATACTCTAAAAACTAATCGTTGCCCCAGCTTGTATTCTAATGCATGTCAATATCCCGACCTAGAATAGAATGGCCACGACAAGGGGTGATGGAAGGCTTTCAAGGACCCGTGATCCACAGGGGCAGATCCAGAAATGTTCGGAAATGGGGTTGCCCTGGCCAGGCAAGCAGTGATGTAAAAGGCACGGTCTCCGACCGTAGTTCTTTGGTCAGTCTGTAACCTGCCCAATTTTCATGTGACTGTTACATTATTTTAGGTAAAGTTTAGACTTAATAAAAAAGAATGATATAATAGCATTAGATTTACGAGAAGTTGAGACCTTACCAATAAAGAATGTTATAATAACGTTATTATAATGCAGAAAAACATATATCCACACCTAGATTGAGCCCAAATCATATCAATTCAGTTACTACCAGCTGTCAATATATATAGTAATGACAACTTGTCCTTACTCTGTGCAGTGGTTCCCACCTGTGGGTTGAAGCAAATCGTACTCCGCCGTCTGTAGTGATCTCAGGTCAGTCTCTGTGTGTGTGTAGTCCGGAGACCCACCGTCTCAGAGTGTGGAGTCTTTCCCTACCACCAGGTAGGTATGGGTTCACAATATTGATCTGTGCAGCGCCACCCTGTGCTGAGCGGTCACACTACTCAATCCTCCATATATAAAGTGGTCCAGGGGGAATACTGAAACAAAATTAACTAGTCGTATTCCAGTCACATAGTGCCGCTGTGATGTTGTATCCATCCCCCATACGCACACAGCCTTATCACGCCACAAACTCTGTTGGTATTCATACGCCGACAGGTTCACTTTACTGCTCGATGAAATATGTACGGCTACTTTAAATTTGTAAGGCTACTTTCCAGTGAGAGACAGCCTGCATGCATATATGTATTCACATGATCATCAATTATAGGGGTGTTGATGGGGGTCGCCATATTGCATGTCGAATTTGATAAATGGCCATGTCGCTTGTCACTATATCATTTTAAATTTCCTTGTCGATTTTTAGAACCTAACATGTCACAGTGCCTTAGTTGTACCAATACTGACACGCTTGGAAGATCAGGTTATTTACCTGAAAGATTTGCTATGAATAAACGCAATAAAAAAAAGTTGAATCTAAGAAAAATTCCATGTCATGTTGATTTTCAGAACCTAGTATGTACGTCGCACATCAAATTTTAAGAGAAAGCCAATGTCATGTTTATTCTCGTGGTGTCACTAAGCTCCATGTCGCATGTCCAATTTAACAGAAAGGCCATGTCGCCATGTCAGTTTTAGGGGTCCATACCCATATTCACATATAAATATGAATTATGTTTCAGTCAGAAGGTCTCACTTTGTGTATCCTGCATGCACGTAATGTATATCCATCACACTGCTGAACAAAGTAGGTAAGTATCTGGGTTACCGGTAATCCATGCAGGTTGTATACTGGTCAACCAAACACGATCCTTATATTGAAGCCTATATTCCACTTTGCAGAAGTCAGCATTTGCAGTTGCTATTTTTTGGTACCGTGAGAAGTTTGCGGTTTTGATACCAACATGTCAGTATCCCCATCTACCAGCAATCCATAGAAAACCAATATGAAATAGCAATTACTGCAACAAACTATCGCAAGTACCTATATTCTAACTTGCGGTGCCCTACCGCAAGCAAGTTTGTAGCAGTTTGCTTGTGTTTTTTTACGGGGTACCACAAGCAAATACATAATACTAGAAGGGTCCAGCATCAAATCCTGGTCGCACTGGTACATCCGCTGTTCATGCCCTCTCTGCCGTGCCCCCTACTTCCTACTGCCGTAACTAGCTCTCCTATGTAGGTCCTTAACCATACATCAGCATCATAAGATTACTGTGCTGTATGTCTCAAGAGAAGTCAGCTATTTTTTGTTGGTGTAGTCCATGCCGCTGCAGCTGACCAAGTGGCATCTAACAAATAGTCCTCAGTCAGTCAGAGTCCAGCATCAAACCCTGGTTGAAATGGTACGTCCACTGCTCAT
Source organism: Lepidonotus clava (assembly GCA_936440205.1). NCBI lineage: Eukaryota > Metazoa > Annelida > Polychaeta > Phyllodocida > Polynoidae > Lepidonotus > Lepidonotus clava. Next base: position 55,293,607 of record OW387137.1, read on the forward strand.
TCACTGTCCGACCCGCCCCCTACTTCACACTGTTGTAACTAGCTGTCCTATGGGGCCCTTGATTGAGGGGATCTGTATGTCTCATGTCGAATTGATGAAATGCCCATATCGCCTGTCACTTATCTCCTCATGTCGCATGTCACCTCTGAGATGCTGCAATGCCTCATGTCGATTTTAAGAAATGGCCATGTCCCTGTGTCGAATTTAAGGGTGTAAGCCCTAGAGTAAAACTGTATACCCACATTACAAGATTTCTATGCTCTGTGGCTCAGAAATAGACTGACTGCTTTTGCTGGTGAAGTGTAGTCTGCTGGGGAGGACCAAGTGGCGCTGATATCCACAGCCTCATGTAGGGAGCTGGTCCAAGTGGCCGACTGCTGTCCATGATGGAGGTTTACACCAGCCATCGCGGCAGGTCTCCAGTGACTAGTCACCCACAGCCCGCCCACGTGCGCTCCTCCCTCTCACAGCCCAGACAAACATGTGACGTTATCATGATCACTAACTGTAAGCCCGTATTCCATATACCGAAAGTGCGTTGCCAATTTGACGCTGTTACATTTTCGCTACTGCCGATAAATTTTACGAACATGGTGGTAAATTTTTCCTGCTCATTTTGGACTGGCCGCCAATAACGCACTTTCGACTGCTGAAAGTGTGCCGAAAGTGCGGGCTGCCGGAATAGATATTTCCATGGAGATGCTCAGTATCTGCATCGCATACTTTTGGTATGTGGAATACAGCCTTTAATAACATGTCAATTGTGTATGCTTTTACTGTATTTGAATGTTTCTATATGATGTACATGTCTCCCATAACATCTATTCACTCATGTGTAGCTGTAGTGTAGTTTGTTTTATTTTTTTTAGTCTTACTGTAATACTGTTGTTGATATTTATAGATATGGAAATGACACTTAAGCCTCTGTTTACTTTTAGTTGTCAATAAAATATATTTTCATTATTATAACGTTCCAGCAACATTCTGGATTGGTTCTTGTTACATTATTTTGATGAGTTCCAATAACTTGCTTTAAAGTACTGCTGTGACATTGTACTGTTATGTTATTATTATCATTCAGATTATGTTGTTCAACCTAAACAAAATGTTACAATAACTTTAATTTCTGTTTTGGTTTCATCCTCATATCACCAAAAATAATGTTATAATAGCGTTCTGATTTGGTTAGCCATCAATCTCACCATCAATAACGTAATTGTTACGTGCCATCTTAGTATTAAAGTAACAGACTGACTGAAAAGGTATGGTTGCAGAAGGTTTCTGTTATGTCACAAGTTGGCTGGGCACCCGATCCAACCCTGACTGCACTGTATACAACAGAGCAGTGTATTCCCCACGAAAAAACCATGTACACGATATTGTCTTTATCAACTGATAAATTGTGAAGAACGGGGACCCCCATCTATACCCCCCCCGTCAGTGCGAGAGTGATCACTGCACTGTGGCAGCCACTGGGCCGTGCCTCAGGCGCCTCGCCCCCGTTTAAATCCGACCCTGGGAAGCATGCTGAGCGGCAATTAAACACAGTGCAGCAAAGAATCATTCCCCACAACTGGGAAGCATACTGAGCGGCGAACACACACAGTGCAGCAAGGAATCATTCCCATACTGAGCGGCAAACACACACAGTGCAGCTAGGAATCATTCCCCACGAAAATAGCCAAAGATGCCCTGTGTCCACAGCACGGCGAAGGTGCGCACTGCTCTGTTGTATACAGTGCAGTCAGGGTTGGATCGGGTGGGCTGGGAGGCACCACTGGTTTCACATCCATGATCACTGCTCCCTGATTGGAACCAATCTGATCAACCACAATAACGGTCTGATTATTACTAATGCATTTTTGAATGCGGTTCAGGAGAAAATATATCTTGAAATAGGCATAATAACCAAGCATTTGGCATTCTAATGACATTGCAGCGTCTTGCAGCAACATTCTGAGTTGATTCTTGTTAAAATACATTTCAAGGTTGTAGCGACATTATTTTGATGACTCCCAATAATATTGCTGCAACCAAATGTTGTTAATCCCTCAATGTATGTTGCATGTCAAATTTAAAAGCCATGCCATGTCTTTAATTTGTCTCTTAGTATCACTAGGCCTCATGTCGCATGTTAAATTGAACACATTTATATTGTGATATGCTGATAACATTGTTGTGTTATTGTTTATGAGGCTAATAGCTTGACCTCACTCAATAAGAATGTCACAATGATATTCTCTTTAGGTGTGGTTGAGACCTCACTTAAAGAAAATGTCATAATGATGTTCTGTTTAGGCTAGGTTGACACCTAACCTTATAAAATAGTCACAGCAACATTCTGTTTTGGTAAGCTTAACCATTTCAATCAAGGTGCGTGGCGTAGTAATTTTCTAATGTCAGAATCTGGCCTAGTTTGAGGTGTACATTCCTACAAAACAGAGTCAGTTCTCATGGAAAATGTGTTGGTGTGGAGAATGATTTCACTGCAGAGTGGGCGTGGTCGACACACTGCCTGTCATCTCTACTCACACAGAATCCGTTAAGCCTATATTCCATTCGACGATTTTGACTTGGAAAATTATAATTTCTTACCATTAAAGTAGCAAAATACCATGCATACATCCCACATATCATTTGAACGAGAATTTTGAGACCTATCTAATGGTATGTAACATGTAGGGCTATATGATTTACCAAGATCCCCACTGCCAATGTTCGTATATTAGGAGTCGAATCGGCTAGTGGAATACAGCCATTATACCTGTGGCTTTTCACACGGTGCTTTTTACTTCATCACTCTGACTGAAAGCGGCCATTGACACGGTTTCCCAACTCACAGTTTCAAATAGACAGTTCAGGATGAATCGAATGTCGTTGGTAGTTCCATGGGAGATCCATGATAGATATAAAAAAAAAAGGGTGGTGGAGTATTGTAAAAGTAGTATACTATGACCTCTGTGGGTGCTGATTTATGGTTGGTACAACTACACCACTGTGGTGCTTTATACATGGTACAGCAGAGGCTAAGTGATTTAGTGGGCACTTGAGGGATGGGCATGGCAAACCTTTGTTATATTTATTGGTATTGGTGAGATAGCTTCATGATTTATTTAATACTTTTGATGGGGTTGAATGTGAATGGATCATGGTTTTGTGCCCCCAAAAACAGATGATTTATGAATTATTGTTTGTTTTTTTAAAGTGATCTGCGGCGAAGCCCCCATGGAGCATAGCGAAGTGATCGCTTTACCCCCTGTCCAAAATCCATGGACAAGGCAAATCTTCAGGCCTCACATCACCCGAGACCTGTCTAATTTAGGCTTGTGAACATATATGTATACATAGATGTCAATACGGTGTAAAACACCCAAAACGAACCAACCAATATGTAGTAGTTATCATGTAATACACCAGGTGTCAGCACTACAACTTAACAAAAAGGTACAATGACTGCAACGGCGGGCTTTGATACGGGGGCGGGGGGGGGGGGGGGGACGCTGGGACGGCAATGTTTTCTGTATGTCGTATATTTTTCTAAATGTCACATGTTGAATTTAAGCAATGTCCACGTCTTTTGAAGCTCACTGTCATGTAGTATAGTTTCATATGTCATATGTCAAATTTAAGTGTTCAAGACCGATAATCTGACGTGGTGCCTACTGCTAGAGGTGACGAAATATCAGATAGGCCTACTCTATTTTGTGCTATACTATTTGTTATCTTCTAATGAATGATTTTCTCTTGACAAAATAGTAGTCATACATAGGAAGCGTCTTCTTTTACACCAAGGCTGTATAGTGGCATGGGGCACGGACATTCCTTCATGATGTGAATCATATAGGTTGGAGTGACAGAGGCATTGTCTCAAACCGACATGGCGTTAGAACCCTCCCAGTCACGGGCCCCAGAATAAAACTTGCAGGGCTCTGGATGAGGGAGGGGGCCACTAAGAAAAGACTGTGTCACACTAGTACTGTTGAATCCAATAAATGCTCCTGTCGCATGTCCCTGTCACGGTCTGCAGACCTACCGAAACCTCTTCCTGGTCTGTTCTGATGTGGGATACAGCCACATTCTCCAACCCGAGCTTCCCTACCTGACGACACGGATACTAATGGTGTGCTTGGAGAGAAGTTGAAAGCTCTCCGAGTAAAAGCGTGGGGTCTAGATGGGGATCCTCATTTCATGTGTAGAATTTAAAAAATGGCCCTGTCGCATGTCCTTGTCACTCATTTAACTCCATGTCACATATTGAAATTAAAGGTAAAAATGGGTGACTGATGCAGGACCACCTGGTGTGATTTTATTTTCATTAAAAGATGCACTTGAAATTTGGTTCAAGCTTGAAAAATGTTCAATTTGCCATAGGCCCTAATAGTAAACAGTCATTTTCATATACTTAAATCTCTAAACTGATATGGTGCCATTTTTCCCCTTATTTTTATGTTCCTCATGCATCCCTCTAACACATTGTGAGTTTCAAGATTTTGTCACAGTTTTCAGGAAATCACACCAAACGCCCGTATCTACCTTTAAGAAATGGCCATGTCACACATCACTATGTTTTTAACCCTACCTGTCATGTCCTTATGCCTTCATGTCCCTTGTCAAATTTAAGAAAACGGTTTGTTGCCATGTCGGTTTTGGTGGTCCACCCCCATAACCATAGCTGTGACCAACAACGATACGCCATCTGTATGCCCGAGGCTTGACCTTTGGTATTTGAAGATGAATATTTTGTGTTTATCATAATAATGGTTTGTGTTCATTACAATAATGGTTCATCTTCATCAAAATAAACGTTATTGTTCATCACAACAAAGGTTGTGTTTATCACAATAACGGATAACGAATTGCGTTCATCACTATAACCATTTGTGTTCCTCACGATAATTGCTTGTGGTTGTCCCTATGTGCAGTCACCCCTTCAGAGACCTTGTATGTATATAAGTATATATCAAGACTGGAAAGCTTCTCTGTAGCCCTATATGATCAATTCCCTAAAGGCTGGTTGGAACCAGACCAGTCAACTGTGACCAGGGTCTGATCATTACCAGTGAATTTCTGGGATAGCAAGTGGTACCACCATGCCATTTTAAGAATAGACATAATGGTCAATTCAAATCAGGTCCAACCACAGCCAAGGTGGCAGGCCTGTAGTGCGTAATAGGTTTCCCCCTGACTTTCCAGTTTTGATATATTGTCCTAAAAGGACCCTGCCCCTCTCAAAAACCTGTTCCCGCCCCTGATGTGCTGTTTAGCATTGCCAATAAGACCATTGTTAAATCTCACTGCACAACCGGCCTTCATCACATACATAGGCCCTAATAGTAAACAATTTTATATATGCTTATATCTCTAAAACTGATATGTTGACACACCAAACACCTGTACCTACCTTAAAGAAATGGTCATGTCACATGTATGGGGGTAGACCCCTAAAATTGACAGGGCGACAGCTTAGTGACATGAAGAAAAATATAAACAACATGACAGGGGCCATTTCTTAAATTCGACATGCAACATGTAGGATCGACAGGAACATTAGAAATATAGGGACATGCGACATAGGCTTTTCTTAAATTCGACACGCGACATAGGGACCCTCCATCTACACCCCTGCATGTCGCTATGTCCTTGACCCTACTTGTCATATAATTAGGCCCTCATGTCCCTTGTCAAATTTAAGAAAAGGCTCTGTCGCCATGTCGATTGTAGTGGTCCATCCCCATAACCAGGGCTGTGACCACCGACGATACGCCATCTGTACGCCCGAGGCTTTACCTTTGGTATTTGAAAAGGAATATTTTGTGTTTATAATAATAATGGTTTGTGTTCATCGCAATGATGGTTCACGTTCATCACAATAACATTTTGTGTTCATCACAATAATGGTGTGTGTTTATCACAATAACGGTTTGTGTTCATCACGGAAATGATTTGTGTTCATCACAATAAAAATCTGCGCTCATCAGGCAGTGTTCATCACAATAATAATTTGTGTTCTTCACAATAAGGGTTTTGTTCATGACAATGACAGTTTCTGTTCATCACAATAATGACTTGTGTTTGTCATAATGAAGGTTCATGTTCGTCGCAACAATGGTTTGTGTTCATGACAATGGAGGTTGTGTTCATAACAATAACAGTTTATGTTCACCACTAAAATTATTTGCATTCATCATAATAATGGTTCATGTTCATCACAATAAAGGTATGTGTTCATCCCAGTATTGGTTTGTGTTTATCACAATAACAGTTTGCATTCATAATAGTAACGATTTGCATTCATCACAAATAACAATTTGTGTTCCTCATTATAATGGCTTGTATCTATCCTAATAATAGTTTTCGTATGTGATGATAATTTATTAAATTGTGATCGCTACAAACATTTTTCTCATTTATCCATTATAGTTTGTGTTCATCCCAATGACTGTGTACATCCCAATAACTAAGTTCTACATCGCGTTCATCCTTTATAAAAACTATGTATATTCATATTGATAACAGTTAGTGTATGTATCCCCCTGTCTGGAGGGCTCAGTGAGCATTGAGGCTGCACGGCTGGCTGGGCAGTGGGGACGGGGCCTCTTTCCCCGCCTCCACATCACTCAGTCCCCTACAGTCACTCACTGAGACAGGAGGCGGTGTGACGTCGGGCAGCCTGAAAGTGGACAGTGGAAACATTAAAGATACAGGTGAGTGTTGTATACAATAAAGGGCTAGGACTCCCTGGTATCTAGATAAAGTGATCCAATATGCAAGTTTGGCCGAATTCTGATTTTGGAACTTGGTTATGACAAATATAGATTATTCTTATAATGGTGGTGGACCACTAAAATCAACATGGCGACAGGAGCATTTCGTATATTTGACATACGACATTGGGCTTAATGACATGACATGGAGATTAAAAGTGACATGCCACATAGTGACATGCCACATAGGTATTTCCTGCAACATTGGAATAATAAGCGAGAAAGATATATGACATTGGCATTTCAAAAATTCTACACACACCATCAGGACCCCCATCCAGACCCCCATATAGATTATGTAATTTCTTACTCACCATGTATTGCAATTGATTGAACGTTATAGCCAAAAGGTTATTACGACACCAAAGTCTAACTTCTGGGTAAGGGGACAACGCATGAAAAAGAACTCGGTTGGCCCACTTTGGCATCACGGATCACTAGCTTTAAAGATCATTGGTGATACTTGCGGTAGGAAGTACTAGGTCTCTTTAGCATGTGTAAGACTATGGAGTAAATGGGAAACCACCTACAGCTGCCAATAATGGTGACATCCCATTCAAACTTTACAACAAAAAATTGAAACTGATTTTATTGGTAACTGATCAATGTTCCGTAAAGTTCAGCTTTAATTCAACGAGCTTACATGAAATATCTTATCTTAATGGCCAAACATTCAGTCCACTTAGAGAAGGCAACATACGTGTAGACTTGGTACTGATAGGGCCGGTTTTTCAGGCTATATCAAGGACAACTGCACCAAAAAAAGCATTTGCTACAGCCCCACATGTTTGGGGATGGGAATATTCTGATAGGCCCCCCAACTTATATCAAGGACAGGATCAAGGATATCAAGATATCCCAAAGGAATCCAGCCATAATATGGCTTGTAAAAGAATTTTACAAAAACAAACCAGCATTTGTTATTAAGATGTCATTATTTTCATAGCTGAACTCTATAATTTGTTTATAAAGTAATTAATTACAATAAACTTGTAATATGGTATAACAGGTAATATATCACTGACAGCTCCCTAAAAAAAATTGGTCTGATTATTTGACTCCCTTCACTATTTTACCAAATTGACGATTCAAAGCTTTCTGAACCGAGTGCCCCCCCCCCTCCTCCAGGAGATGGAGCAACCTTGTCTGCTGCACCATCTCATAACGTGGACGCTGGTATGTGACTGGGGGTGGATGGGGGGGGGGGGGGGGTCCAGTATGGGGGGGGGGGGGTCCAGGGGGTCCTGGGTCTTGACTCGGCCCCCTCCCTTTTTGTTGAAGATATACACTACACATTGAGAAACGAAAAAACGTAGTTAGGCATGCATGAATGATTGAAGTTGTAGTATTTAGCCCGTGCAGTCACCCCTTCAGAGACCTTGTATGTATATATATATATATGGTATATATCGAGACGGGAAAGCTTCTCTGTAGCCCTATGTGATCGATTCCCTAGAGGCTGGTTCGAACCAGGCCAGTCAACTGTGACCAGGGTCTGATCATTACCAGTGTAATTATGCAATAGCAAGTGTTACCACCTATGCCATTTTTAGAATAGACATAATGGTGAATCCACAGCCAAGGTGGCAGGCCTATAGTGCGAAACTGGTTTTCCCCTGACTTTCCAGTATCAATATATCCTAAATTACATACAAGGACTCCGCCCCTCTCAAAAAGATGTTCCCGCTGTCTACATATATATCTATAAATACTAACACAGTTTCCTCTATTGCCTAGACAAGCCGAGCGAGTGACAGATGCTACTGAATGTCACCAGGCCTCAGGTGAAGAATATTATTTTGTACTTTTTTTCTTTTGAGAAGTAATTTTACCCTTGGACTCGTGAGGAGGCTGTGGGCGGGGCCCGTTTGGTGGTTAGGCAACCGCGACAAGAGGGAAGTATAATTCCCTACATCCTGGTTCACTATTATGGCATTCTCCAGCAATGTTATAGTTAGACGAACAAAAAGGGGACCCTGGAGGGGTAAGGGAAGGGGACAATCATGTTACATCTCAAATTTAAGAAATTCATCCTAATGCTCAATTTTTCAAATGTTACATGTTGATTTTAAGAATTACTTTGTAATTGGTCACTGTAATTCTCAAACAAATTCGGCATGTCAATGCTGCTCACATTTGCTAATGTCACATTTCTAATTCAATTCTGTCGTATTGTTGATTGTAAGGGTCTAGACCCATACAAATAGTTATGATGACGAGTAAAGAATACCTACCATAGCCACAAGATGCAATCCAAAAAGGTGATAGACCTGAAACTTTAACTGTATTTTGCATACATGTAATGCCACACACATATGTGCCATATTTTAGTACTTAGCCTATATGGGGATCCCTCTTTTCTAAAATTCTGTATCACCCGCTGATATATATATATAACTATATAACTATATAACTATATATATATATATATATATATATATACGTAACTATGTCTTCCTAAGTGAATATAAACCTCCATCAAATGGGTGCCAGATGTTTATAAAAAAACGTCTGTCTTATAGTAACCACACTAAGCATGTCCATGTAATGATGGAAAGTCTCCCGTTGTTTTCTAGTTATAATGTTTATAACTAAATACCTAAATAAATGGTATTCTTGGTTGCACATGGTGAAGCACGAGTTTGTGGATGTGCTCTGGTTGCTTATACCATAATGACACTTACTGCGTAAAGCTATCGAATTGAGGGCAATCACACTATTTGTTCATGTGCATGCACACTGCCCAGCCGGGTTGTATGGGGGTGCAGTGGAGCATGACCATGAAAATGCTTTATTATGGAAGTCTAGGGTGGGAAAATGCGTTTTTGCTCATATCTCTGTCACTATTCATCTGTCACTATTCATCCAAGGCAAAGTTGTAGTCCAGAACCTCAGTAATCCTCATGTTTTCTCATATTTTATAGGTTTTCATTTTAAATCAATATTGATTTTATTTGTAGTAAATATAAATGTTGTGTTATAGTGATATTTTTGACCCTACCCTCCCATTTTGACATCAATTGATGCACTTCTTTAAGGTAATGTGGCATGGTTTCTGCTCATTGTATCCTAATAAGATTAATTTGTTTACATAAAGTGACATGTATTTAGGTCATGGTAGATGCTATATGTCTGACGAATATTGTAAGTACGTTAAAATTATGTATAAATCTTAAGTATGCATAATTCTATAAAGTCTTTACTCAGATAAAGACACAAAAGAACTCTTTCTAATATATATATATAAAGGGGATTCCCGGCAAAGTATAAGTAAAGTTTTAGTATAGCGTTCTAAGTAACAACGTTATGCAAATGATAACATTTCAGGAGCCTTTTAAAGAGGAATTGTAGGAAAGCATGGCATACAATATTTGAAGGGTACATTTTTAAACCTCATGAGGTAATTGTTTATACTAAAGAGTTTAAGGTTACTCTAGACTTTTATGGTGTTTGTACTGGTAGTACTTGGGTCTTTCATTATATTCTAGATAGAAGCACCAATAAAGTCTATTTGATACAATATTGAAATTGATCATTTTGATCAACTGAAAATGTGGCCATTCTCCAGTTTCCTTTCAATTTCCATTATCATAGCGACCACAACTATAGCTTTAAAGGTTAAAAGGGAGGGGCCAGTGGCAGGTGCAACAGTGCTTAAAATCACAAAATCAAAATATCTATGACAAAAAAATTAGAATATGTAGTTTATTATGGAATCTACCGTTTTGAAATCTAAATATAACGGTCTTTTGTGTGACATCACACATCTATGGGTAAAGTAATGCTCCATACCCATACGTAAGCATCATATCTACAGTATAACATGAACATTTAAAGGAAACCTTGCACATAAGTACAGTTTAACCCAAATTATACTAAAGTGCCAATTATGAGCAAAAACTCTAAATATCTTATATCTGGCACTATATATGATATAATAAGTCACATACAAAATTTTAGGTCTCTATCTATTTTTGGGGTTACCATGGTAACCAACAACCAAATTTATTGGTTATCTATGATAATATGCCTTTATCCATCATTAAAATGTTAAGGAAAAATAACAAATTGTTCTAAAATAGAAAAAGAGCTTTAAAGTACCAAATACTGGACTTCTATGGGCATCTACTACATACTTTGTATGCAAAATGTGTGAGTAAATGATGACAAAACTTCAAAATAATGCTATATCATGTAGTATCCACATGGACGCAGGGAATAAAATTAAGGTAGTGGATTATGCTAACGTCCTACATGTAGGACGGCAAGAGAAAATTCTTAATATCTCTGGACGTTATTATTTGATTTAAATAAAAATTACCATGCATATGGAGCTCCATAAGGTCTATCTTAAATCCAAATTTTGTCCCAAAATATTCATTATATCATAGGAAAAACATACATTGATTTTTCAAATTTTCTATCATCTGTATTTGTCAATTTACCTCATTGTTTGTTGCCATGGCAACATAATGTTGCATGGGATATGTTCTTATTTGGAATGTTTTCACGATCTATAGGTGTTGAGGTCATATTTACACTAAGATTTTAGATTGTATTCATATTTTGACTAACTTTAACAAGTAGCACAAAACCCATGGTATAGGTGTCCTACCAGTAGGACGTTAGCACAATCTGGGTTAATGAAATCAGTGAGGAACATCAATCACATCTAGCACTACTAATTCAAGAAAAATCTAAAGAGAATTCTCAATTTGGACACAAATAGGGTACATTGAAAAAATTGTTTTTATTTAATTTTTCAAGAGGAATTTCTAAATTTGTGATGCCACACAGTGAGTTAATGGGGAACCCCATGTATCCAACAATGGGAATCCCCCATCTTAAAATGTGTATAGGAAGGACTATGTACTTTGAAACCGAACCCACATATTTAGTAAAATACAGACTGAAATAGACTATGACATTTATTGTTTTGCAATCATTCTTAAACTTTGGAATCCCAAGTTATTTCTAACGAAATTCCCTTTATTATGACATCACACGGTGAGTATTGTAAAGCCTAGAAATTAGGGAATTCCCTAATTCAATTTTCTGTCCTTGATAACTCACTTATACCTAACATAATCCTTTTTTCCCGTTTTAAATAGATTTAGAATACTGAGGTGAACTTGATTGCACAAAATAATAATTTCATTGGCCCCTCTCTTTTACTAAGTGGAATGCCCTCTGAATGGCGTAATGTCAGTAGAATATACTATTTATAGGCAAACAAATCAATTGAATAATACATATCAAAAGAATGGCTGGTGTAAGGTTGACCACCCCAAAAGCACATCCTAGGTTCATCATGCAATGCTATCATGACACTGCAGTAATGTTTTGTTTAGTTCTGATTTGGTTCAGGTTACGTTATTTTGATCATGATTAACCAAATAATGTCTGTAAAACCTGACATTTTGATGTTGCACTGACATTATTGCAAAATTCATTACGTGGTTAAATTCTTTCAAATACAGATAACATTCTAACATTTTGTAGTGGCAATGTCTCAACTTCATTGAAACATAATGTTATTATAACACTCTGTATTAGTAAGCCTCAACCTAACCTAAAATAATGTAACTGTTATATTAAGATTAAGCAAGTACCATACTGACCAAAGCAGTATGGTCACAGAAAGTGCCTGCTACATTGCTGCATGTCTTGGAAGACAAAATCATAGTATCTCTTTTTTCTACTTGTAGGTCATCCACAGCTGTATCATTGAAACAAAGGAGTTATGGTAGTACTCATAGACAGGTTATGACTGGATGTATCAAGTTCCTTGAGCTATCTAATAGCATTAGGATAGTGACAAAGTGCCTCAATTTTACTTACTCACAGCAACAGAGCTATCAAAGCAAATATCAAGCTGTTGGATGAAAATCTTCCATAACTGTTATTCAGTGATATAACAACATGGGAAACTTTCTACTAAGTCTTGTCATTTTCTCATTGTTCTTCACTTTGGTGCAAACTGATCATGAGCCAATACGTTGTCTTGCACCAAATGAAAAGTGTAACGCTACAACTACGGGCAACCGATGGGTCTTTGACTTTGAGATTGTGAACGGAGCCAGAGAAGCTGATCAGGTGACATGTTTGCTGTCATCCATATCCCCCAATGTTACTGAGTGTGAGCTGGATGTCGGAGATCTCATTATGGACTTTCGGAATGATACCGTTCTCTATCTGAGAATAGAATGTCCTAATATACATCGCCTCAATGTCAATTTCACCAACAACATGGGAATTAACAAAGAGTTTTCTTACTCTGGGTTAATGTTGGTTAACTGTGAAGGTAGTCTGGAGAACATTGGAGTAGTTGGCAAGGCCCTCAAAACCAGGACTTTGATACTGTATGATTGGATAGAGCATTCTGATTGGGAGATGCAGAATACCACATTTGATAAGGTTATGAATCAATCGCTGAACCATGTAGGTACAAATAAAACCATTGATGGTATGCAGAATATTAAGTACCTGGATATACGGCAACTAAAAACTTTCAAACCATTTCCACCACCTTTTTATGACTTCAATTGGCCAAGTGTACGCTCCATTACCATGACCCGCTACATCATCAGTAACCGAGAGCTGAATCGTCTCCAAGCCGCCATGCCAAAACTATATAACATATCAATACATAAAAACCCTTCACAGGAGTTCTCCAATATGATATGGAAACCGATCAAACCTGCCGCAATTCAGACAGCTCCTGATAATGATACTGACAACAAAGAGAAATGGCGACTTGTCTTCATTGATGGACACATTCCAGCCATCAATGATCAGCAGTTGGGAGGTCAAATAAAAGTTTTAAACCTTAGTAACAACAGTATAGAAAGCATATCAAGCAATGCCCTCCAAAACATTGATGGACTGGAGTTCTTTGATCTAAGCTATAATAAAATTGAATCCCTGCCAAAATTCCTCTTTGTGAACATGAGTAGGGTAGAGCGCTTGAATTTGAATTATAATAAAATATTAACACTGGAGAAAGAACACTTTCTTGGGTTAACTGGAATAAAGAGATTATCACTGAAGGGCAACCTGATTAAAAACATAGGGCATGCAACAATAGCTAACATGCAAAGGCTTGAAATGGTAGATCTATCATACAACAAACTTCAATACTTAGACCAAAAGGCAATTATTTGTGATAACACTGAAATTTCTTCTTTATACTTGAACAACAACAAATTAAAGCAGTTTCCTGTATTTCTGTTGGGCTGTGAACATCTGTCACTGCTAGATCTCTCAAGTAATGAACTTGACTTCCGAGCACTCAAGAAGGATCTGTTTTGTTCTGATATTAGGGACACCCTCATACAAAAAGCAGCAGATGATCTTGATAACGGTGTCAACAGTAAACTAACAAACATAAATATCCGCTCAAAACGGATAATCAACTTGTCTCACAACCGCATAACCAGCCTATATGGGAAATTGGGAAGCCATGGCAGTGGTCTGGAAAAATGTGAGAAAACTATCTGGCCATTGCTCTACTACTTTGACTGGAACCTTACAGGGAATTTGTTGAGGTGTGACTGTCATGCTTACCCTTTGCATGCTATACTTCAAGAAAACAACTCAGGTCTGAAACATAAAAGCTACCTAAATAGTTGGAAATGTGACACACCATATCATCTGCACGGCAAGTCATTACATAATGTTTCCAAGACAGATTTTATGTGTAAGGTCAGAATTAAGGAGTGTCCTCCATATTGTGACTGCTTCCAATTGCCATATGATCAATCAATCTATGTGAATTGCTCTCACAGATCTAGAAACATCAGTCAACTTCCAAGCGTGATTCCCACAAGGACATATCGCCTAGATATACAACACAATAGATTAGTTTCGATTAGGAGTATTGGATTTCTCAAAAGATTCGCTTCATTGTTTCTGATCGATTTGAGTTATAATCAGATTCAAACAATTGAAGATGAGGTCCCTGCCTTTTTGGAGCATTTTGACGAAGTGAAGCTTAACAACAATCAGTTGAAGACTCTTCCACAGAGTGTCAAAGATAAAAACCTGACTTTATACCTCAGCGGAAACAATTTTGAGTGTGATTGTCACTCAGATTGGTTTGATGAGTGGCTTCTGGCCAATAAACAACAAATTCCTGATTTCGAAGCCATTCAATGTAACATGATAGAGCTTGGTTTGAAGGTCAGCATCAGAGAGCGGCTAAGGAGAAAGATCAAGTGTAAGATACACATTGGCATCAGAGCAGCCATTGGAATGGCACTATTGCTGATCCTATTTCCATTGGCAGCTTACCTTATATTTAGGAACAGACTGCTGATCAAAGTTTACATTCATAATCATTTGGGTTGGTGTAAAAAGACTGATGACAGTGAATTTGCAGGCATGCGTTACGATGCCATGCTGGTGTATCCTTCTGAAGACATCGATATGGCACTTGATGAATTTGTACCTATGCTTGAGAGCCCACAAAGGGGCTTCCAACTCTGTGTAAGAGACCGCAACTTTGAATATGGTATAGCTCATACACTGAACATTACCCGCGCATTAGAGAAAAGCCGGCGGGTGATAGTGTGTGTAAACAATAACTTTCTTCATGACAACTGGTGCCTTCGTGAATTCAGGTTGGCACACATACAAGCTCTGCGGAAAAGGACTAGATTCATCATCTTTATTCTGTTTGATGATGCAGACATCAACAACATGGAAGATGACATGAGGGTGTATGTGCAGACAAACTCCTATATAAAGTGGAGCGATAAACATTTCTGGGAGAAGCTGTTGTATTACATGCCTGATGTGGCCCTGGACACCCTGCTGGGCAGTGAGGCCCCAGTAGGAGAGTTCAGGCTCCCTGTTCTGTCTCCTTCCTAGCCTTGACCAAACAAAAAATTCCCCATTCTTCCAAAAATATTTTATTATTAATATTTTCTGTATAATTGCAGTTTCCAGTTGAGCTATAGATCTCTATCACTGTTAGGTCTCTCAAGCAATGATATTATCTTCCAAGCATTTAAGAAAAGTCCATTTTGTTTCTAAATTTAGGGAGAATCTCAAAGAAAGAGTGGTAGATGATCTTGATAAAGTTATCAACAGTAAACAAAATAATATAGATATTTAATTGAGATAGATAACCAGCTTGTTGCAAAACTGCATTATAAGCCTAAATAGGGATTGGGAAACTCCTGTGAAACTCCATGTAAACCATTCCAACTAGTAGTCTGTTGGACCTTTTTCCTGACGTCATAGACTGTTTGTTTGCATTTGGGAAAAGATCTAAAGAGATGATTGACTTTATTTTCTGCATCAATTTGCATGGACTTTTATAAGGGACACAGTCTTTATTTTGTTCACAGTGTGACATCACAAGTTGAATGTGTAACATCAAAGCTCATTGATTGCTCAGGGACTTAAGGGGTAACTTGTACTATTTTTTATATCGTAGTTAAAGATGCACTGTGCTTTTCATCTACTACCTCTTGTACTTCTTCAAAGGCAGCTTAAAGTGTTATCTTAATGGTCTGTTTTAGTACGCATACATCTTTTTGAATTTTGATTCCACAGGGACAAAATCATTGCTATTTAGTTGTCATATTTGATATGTCAACATTGTCCTGAAGCAACTTTGCTCATTCTGTATGTTAACATTGTATCATAGGCAGCACAACCCATTCATTTCAATGCATTCCTAAAGCACATTAAATTCTTGCGATGTTGTATATATACTATAATGACTGAATATTTAGATAAAAAGTGGTTACAGGGGCATATCAAGGAATCTTCGATAGGAGCGGAGAGTTGGGCGGTGAGCATATAGGCTAAATTCTAGAATTGTAAAAAATGGTTGGCGTTCTTCCCCCTTCGCCTGGTTTGGGTGTCAGCTGATTAGGTTTTGATTAGATACGATACAAAAAGATGAAAGGATGCGAGACAGTACAAAAAAAGAGAGGGTCACACTGTGCTGAATTAGACCATGATTAGACCTTTGAGACCTTTAAGTTTCCTAAATGGGGCCATTAAGATCCATTAAAGGAATAAGATATGTCACCTTGAAAAAGTGTTGGAAAGGTCTTGTAAGGGTAACCTTTCCATTACCTTTAGAAAACCTTAATGGCCCAATTTACAAATACTTAAAGGTCTATTTTCATGCAGTGTCAGAACCTAATGGACCACCATCCTTGGATCCTGTGTTAACACCCCATCTCCTCATAATTTGTCATAAATGGAAAGCCCATAGCAACTTTTGTGATTCCATAATTATGTTGTAATGCTGTGTCTCGCTAACATGTCATTAGTGCAGTGGCGGGTTCCTGGGTGTTTGGAACCCCCTTAAATTTCCCAAAATATCAGTAAAATATAAGAAATCTTGCCAAAAATGTAAGTCGGAATCCTCTTGGATTTATTTGGAACCCCCTTTGACTTTAGGACTGGCTACTCCCCTGTATTAGTAATTCATATTTATTATACCTTAAGTTTAGTAGTTAAGCATTTAAGCACCCCGTATCAAACCCGGGTGCTAACCAGCTTTGTATCACCCTGTAGGGTGATACAGAGTGTAGTTCACATGGGAACAGCAGATGAATACAAAGTGTGCATCTCATGAACAGCCGCGAACACATAGTCTGTGATAGTGGTTTATTATGTTTTACCTTGATTATGTGAGATTTGCTATATCTATGCATAGATCTACGCATTAAATGCATGATAAAATGCATTAACATAGTAAAACAGGGATAGTTAAAAAGCCAAGAGTCGTGTGGCGATGCTCTGCGTTTCACAAGATAATACTACTGCTACGCAACCAGAACACTAGGATATGATTAATCAATAACCAACGTCAAGATTTTTTATTTTTATGCATAAATGTATAGGTATGTATAAAATGCATGATAAGATACATAAACATAGTAATACAAAGGCCGATTATGTGCCTTGGTTGCCGCTGTGCCTAGGGCATTTACATTTGCACACGGAGGTTTGTACGGATGTTGGTACACAGTTTCCAAAAGATGTAAAAGCCGAAGGTATAGTAAATCCATAACCAACCTCGAAGGGAATCCTCTGGGGGATAAGCAATACTTGCTAGGACACCAGTATCAGCCTGCAGGCCCTGCTCCTAGGCTATACTATCAGGGCCCGCCTCTGGTTGCTGACCCCCCATAGGTCACGGTTGATTATACGTATGTATCATTTTATGTATACATAAACATGTTATAGATGACGATAACAAGACACTTAATATCATGATTTTCAGCTTGTTATATCAGGAACATCAGTCTGTTCTGAAGACATCAAATAAAAAGATATATTAAAAGTCTTAATTCATTTATGAAAATGTATCATATATTGATTTCTTTACAGAACTTTGGACCATAATGATTTCATAAGGGTAGTCTTTGAGGGGGTTTCTTGGATCTCATTATCAAAGAACCTTTTCCAACCTCTATGATAAAACTAAACATGATATACTGTACTGTTCATCTAGTGAGGTATGACTTTCTGAACACATTATAGTCAAGACAGGTAGCAATTGCAGTGAAGCTTTATTTTGTATTGGGTATTTAAGTGTTACAAAATTAATACCGGACATATATTGTTACAGGAGCCTGTTTTATAACAAACTTCCATACTGCTATGAAAGTTTTGCGTTTCATAAAGTTACGATGACCTTTCGGGCACCGTAGCTACCTGAGGTTTGATATTGCTTGCGTGAGTTTGCATGGATTTACGGGAGTTTTGGTTCTATTTACAGGAGTTTTGGGTATATATATAGAGGAATTTTGGGTTGATTTACGCAATTTTTATTATTAAACGGGAGTTTCAATCTCGTTTACAGTTTCCTTAAGGGTACATAAAACCTCGGTAGCTATGGAGATACATATTTTTATGATAGATCAAAGTGACTCAAAATCAATGTTCTGGGGAACCCCTTTTTGTTCCTCTCTTGACAACAACAGGTTATCAAAGGGCCCAGTCTATGGAACCCTGCACATTGAATGCACCTGCCTCAGCAAATGTTCAGGCCTGTAGCCAGCTTTTTTGATGGGGAGGTTTGTCATGTCAGAGGGGGCGGGGGGTTCGTTTTGTCAGAGGGGGGGTTCGTTTTTATAATTTTGCGCTAAAATATGCATATTTTTGTTATTTATAGGGACCATAGAAGGGATATTCTAAAGGAGGGTTTGTCCGAGGGGGGTTCGTACAAACCCCATGAACTCCCCCTGGCTACGGGCCTGAATGTTTAGGGGTATTACTTTATTTTCTAATAGATTTGATCATATCATGGATTCAATCATCCAAGGCAGACCTTTTTCTTCCTCTAATATGACTATGGATATATGATGTATGTAACAACAACCGACTAGTCAACCACTGAGCATTTTACTCTAACTATCCTCCAGGTGACAGCACTGTCTTGAATACACACTGAAAACACAAAGTCGTCAGAGAGCCACAAAAAGGTTGTCATAGGATCGTCATAATAGGTTTGAATGACTACTTTTGGGTAGTCATGGGTAGTCAGAGGTCTATACTATCAGATTCAATGCTATGTGACGACCCTATGACGACCCTGGAAGGTTGTCACAAGGTCGTCATTGCATATTTTGAGCTTAATTTACGACCCTACAGTTGTGACTGCTGACTGACAACTTTGGGCAAAAAAGGTCGTCATAGAAATATATATGGATTTAGTTAATGGTACTACTCGAGTTGAATATTAACTTATATTTTATGAAGCTTTATGTCATAGCTTTTATATGAGATGAAAGATATTTTGACTTTGAATGAGTTTCAGACTTATGTTCCTGTTGTTAATTATATATTATTTAGAGTTAAGATTATTGACTATATTAGAAACATCTTATCTTAAATTATGAGATGTGAGAAATGCATTTACAATTGTCCTAGTGCTTAAAGGGAGGCAAAAGCAATGTTGTGGCAAAACATGACAAAATTTTGCAAACTCAAATAACTAAGAGGATATGTTCCATGAGTCTACCTTTAGCCATTGGCACAGTATAACTCATGATAACTAATTACAAATTAACACTAATTCCATAATACTCATGTAATTTATGCCTTTAGACAGCAATGTTTGTACACAAACCAATTTTGGTGGGTCACCAAAATTGACCAGTGATGGGTTTTAATGTATTTTATCATAGTTTAAGTCTCTATCCACAGTCTATATTTTACCACATGCCTAGGTTATGGCCATAGAATATATTTCAATAGATAACATAATTGCAAATTTTGACCCAACATTGCTTTTTGCTCCCTTTAACCATTACACCTATGGACCACGCACAGCAAGGCAGAGTAGAAGTTGGGTTGTACCACCACGTACATATATACAAGCTCTCCCCATGGCTCAGGATGTTAGTGTACAGATGACAAATGCAAAGGGTCCCGGGTTCGAATCTCTGCCTATAAAACGAAAATAGGTATCTTCCTTGACAACCCTGGTTGTCACCATGATATGTGACAACCTTGATGATGTTTTTGACGACCCAGGGCTGTCGTTTTTGGCACCATTCACTGACGACCCTATGGTCATCAGAAGGGCCCCCTCAAGGTCGTCATAGGACTGTTGGTTTTGACACCAAAAAGTCGTCATTCTGACGACTCTATGTTTTCAGTGCAGACTGCTGCTTTCTATGTACAGAGTGAGCAGTCCTGACATTATATTCTTCGCTAAAGGTTCCAGGTTAATATACACACTGGGCACTCCTGACCTGATATACCCTATCACAAGTGACAGGTTTATATTATACAGACTGGTTATATTTAGACTTTACAGTCTTGACCTGATAAGGCCTTTTAGAGGTTTAACAAAATATAACAAAGGTTAAAGTACCTGAATGATTGATGATGTTATCAAAGATCAGCAAATGTACTTATCTGTACATTAGCTAGCTGTTTCATAGACGTATGGTATTGCCTATATTTGATTACATTATTATGGTGAGACAAGTGTACAAAAGAAGATCAGGTTCAAAACTTGACAAAATAATATATTGTCAAGTTTGAATGGTGTTATATTATAAAACCGTTCAAAGAAAGTATTATATCAGAACAGTTGAGATTAAGGAGATAGTTATAACATTGTGTCAGGACCATAGATTCTCCATGACACCATTTAGCCTAGACTGTAGGCATTAGGACATTCTATGGAACACAACAAAATCTTTATAAAACCCCTGATTCCAACCATCCACACTTATATACCAGAAATGTACACCAACAACCTAGGTCTATCTGACCTGGATTCCAGGGTGCTTGCCAGCAGGCTCATAATGTTACATAATCACTATGTTGTAATAGTTCAGAGGACTAGGAAATGGATCCCTACCACTTTAGAGGCAAGATGATCAGAATATTAAAACACATACACCATACTCAAAATTGCTAGAATGGAACATCAGAAAACCAGCAAAGGTAGGAAGGAAAATAAACAGTCGGGAGAGTGATGGATGGTGTCACCATTATATTGTTTTTGTGGATGTATAGTCTTATTATGTTGAGAGTTATTATTACTGTCAGAATTGTATGACACTGCTGAAAAAAAGAGAACAAATGGAAAAAAATCCTGTTATTAAACTGGACTCCAGTTAAATTATAATCAAGTAGCATAAAACCAGAAAAGGTATGTTGGATCACTTGCACAGGCTAAAACAATAGACTGGAAGTAGTGGGAGTTGTCAAGGGCAACCCTGACACATACACAATTAGCTAAACCCCTAGACAACAGATTGAGAGGTCCTCATAATCAGTTCCTGCACAAAGTGTATAACATCATAAATAGAATATAGATATTATAAGATTTGATACAATATTTGTAAATGTCTAACTGCCTAGAAGGTGTGCTTGAATTTAGAATTCCATTTTTTGCATCTTATGCCTTGAAAAGTACAACTGAAATTTCCCTCAAATGGGTGGTATGGCAACATCACAGGTAATTCTTACAGCGTGTGCAAAATATTCAAAAGGGAATATATATTTCTTTTACCTTGGTAAGGCTACTGGCTAAAGTCCACCTGGGGTGGATATCTGTTTTAAATGCCTGTCCTGTTGATGATGTGCAAGAAAGATGGGGGTGGAGAGGGTCTAGAGATGTTTTTGTGGATTTCATGATGCTCAGGGGAGTTAACTCAAGAAGATCTAATATAAAGAGAGATGTCAGGGAACCATCCTATTTCTGTGTAATAGTTATTTTACTGTTACATAGTCATGACTAGTTCAGAGGAATGGGCCATCTTAGGGCTACATTCAAAGCACATTCTTTGCGTCTAGGTTTGGCCTGGGCTGCCCTCGGGTGGTAGGTGCTTGGTGCACCCTAGAATCTTCATTTTTCAGCTCAGACCTGTCCTTGAGTGTTGGTTATAGTTATACTGTTATATTTCCCCAAGTAGAGTCAACAACAACAGTTGAGTACCAAAGAGGACACTGATTTTTCTCAGGATAGCATGCTACCTTATTAAGGCTGCTGGTGAACACCTTGATGGTGATTGGCTTAGACTGCATCATATGACATTTACCTATAAATATTGGCTTTTGAGTTACTTCTCAAAATATGATGTTAATTCATGATTTAAATTATTCCCTCAATGTTATTCTTAACCCCACCTCAAAATTGGTATAAAACATCTTTAATTTTTTTTAACCGTCTTGATTTGATTATACTCAACATATTGTATTAAACAAAAGATTATTCCTGGTATACAAAAAAGGAATCGCTATGAAGTTCAGTAGAATTCATATATGTTTTATAGAAACAAAATAACAAAAACTCAAAGTCACTGAAAAGGCAACTACTAGGTGCACCATTATTCAGACACCAACATGACAATTGCTTACTTTATCTTGGACAACTTGAGATAGGAAAACGTCAATGAGGGGTTTACTTCTAAACTTATCTTATCATCATCTTTGACCCACTTCTACCTCTAGTCAGACAACATTTACCAATATACAGTGGATTTGAAATCTTAGGTAAGTGTTAGAAAAATAGTTAATCCATTTTAGCAATGATGATTGTAGTTGAGAAGAATGCAAGCATGTACATAAATCATGAATATATATAAACATGGGATGGAGAAGAAGAGAAAAGACAGCAGGGTGTGAGAGTAGGGTTGCTTTTTTGCACAAAACCAATATGTAGGTTGTACACAAATACAACTGGACACCAAGAGAAAGAAAATTGCATCATATCTCATATTCATAACTGAGAAGTACACACTGTTTGTAAATCAAAAGGGATTTACTCACATGCTTCACCTTTTGTGGGGCACATTGGTGTGATAGCTAACCAAGTTCAGGATGGATATTATGCGTGGATGGTTTGTGGAGCATAGTTCCTGCTGAGAGGACCTTAAATATTATAAATTATCCAACAGTTAAAAAAACTTTAGGATTTTCTTTTCTCGAGCGCGTGTGTATACAGGTCATACTCTGTGGAAAATCAATTAGCCCGAGAGTCTGATTTCACAGGACGTCCCGTTTAACCAGGACGAACCGAGATATTGGGACGTTCCATTTTTTCCATGTTAGTCATACTTGTTGGGACATCACTTGAATGTTATTTTATGTGCTTTTAAGACTAGTCTACATTCCAACTTCAATTGTTTTGGGAAAATAAGAACATGAATCATTGAGGGGAAAAGTGGAATTATCTAATATTTTGTGACATGTTGATACATCATTGCTTACGGGTCTTATTGTAATCTAATTATTATTATTGAAGATTTTGAATATGCAACAAAAATAGGTGTAATCCATATAATATCAAGATGAAAAATGTGAGTGCTTTGCCTTCTTACAGCTTATTTCCTAATGATGGCTGACAGAGTCCAGGATGGTTGTTACGCATGGCTGGTATGCGGAGCCTCATTCCTGTTGAACTTTATGCATGGTGGTATTGCCTATTCCATGGGAATGATGTACATTATGTTGAAGGAAAACTTGGACGCTGACGACAGTGAAATTGCTTTGGTTACCTCTTTGAACGTTGGCCTTTTTCTCTTGACTAGTAAGTACATCTAATTTAGGTATTAGCAAATATTCATATTTCAAATTTCATACATCCAAATGAGACATTTTTTAATGAAATGTCCAGAGAAAAAATATGTTTACTTGTATTTTTTGAACTCAATGATCTCCCTTAGTGTATATAGATCATGTAAACTAAACTTTTGTTTTATACAATTAGTTTAAGGATATTTATGGTAGGAATAGATCCATTCAGCCTTTAAGATAGACAACTGTTGATTAGGGTTTTACAATGTCATTTAACAGACCTATTTTTTGTGATATCATAAATATCATACATATATCATTTATCATTAAATAACAAACAATTCTTTAATAATTGCCTAAGATATCCTCTGATACCTCTGATAACTTGTTAGAAAATTAATCTCCATCATCACATATGTGCTAAACATGTATAGAAATTTATGACCTCAGTATAAAGGGCTGTCACGTTACCCTGACAGTGGCTCAACATGCCTTAAATGTATGCAAACTCTTTAGCATGCTTATCTTTATTCTGCTATCTGCTTAATTAAGGCCCACTAGTTGGCATCTTAACTGGACAGTTTGGGGAAAGGCGGTTGGCCATGCTTGGATCATTGATAGCTACAGGTGGCTTTGCTTGCAGTTCATTGGCAACTAAGGTAATGTATCAAACCATAAGGGTTTTCCAACATATCGTCGGCTGAATAACATAAGGTCGTATATCAAAAAAATCGAATTTTTATTTCTATATACGTTTCCCATAACCCTAAGGTGTCTGGAAATTTTGGAATTTTTGGAATTTTCCAAATATTTTTGGAATGTTATTAACCAGTAAGCAAAGGTCGTATCTGTACGATTGCAGTTTTCAGTGAATAACATAAGGTCGTATCTGAAATAACTCAATTTTGTATTCTTAATAAAATGGGATAATTCATGCAAAATAGAAATATCTTATGACTTTTTTTTGAGATAACGATTGTGTAAACTTTATTATGCAATATTACAATCAAATTTATGAAATGTGAAACAGATTTGGGAAATAACTGCAAACAATTGGATACGACTTTTGTTTACTGAAAAAATGATCTCGATGTTGAATAACATAAGGTCGTATCTGAGCTGCATTAAAACATGGCAGTGTAAATATTACATAAATCTCTACTATTTTAGAATATTCAAATGTAGTGAATCCTTGAATATTCTTTTCCTTTCAGAAATGTTGTTTTGTGGAATTTGTATTAGTTGAATTAATTTAATAGTATTTTCCTAAATTTATATATTCTAGATACGACCTTATGTTATATAACAAATTCCAACTTTTCGACTTAGAATTGAATAACATAAGGTTGTATCTGAAATAGAGTCTATATCTGTTGCCATAGTAACATTCTAATAATCTCAATATATTCATTATTCTGAACAAAGGGCATTATTCTTGCTAAATTTCAGACATAATAATGATTGAGCAGATATTTAGAATAATATAGACCATCAAAGCATGTCATATTTCTTCAATCATCAATTACACAAAATGAGCATTTTTCAGATATGACCTCATGTTATTCAGCTGACGATATGTGATATTGAATAGGGAATCCTGACAAAATGAGTAGTTTGATGTCTAACCATATAATTTGTACACTGCAATCAATAAACATGGCTGATATAATTCGATAAAATCATCACAATATAATTGACCTTAACCTCACTTATTCTGTAATTATATTTCATAGGTATTTCATCTGTACATTACATATGGCCTGATGTGTGGAATTGGTATGGCAATGGTTGGCAATGCTAGTATCTCTATACTTCCTAAGTACTTTAACAAGTTCAAGACCACTGCATCAGGATTAGCCATGTGTGGAGTGGGTCTTGGATCATTTGTGTTTCCACCAATTATAAAGGCACTAAAGGACAACTTCGGCTGGAGAGGTACCTTGTTGGTGATGGGGGGACTGTGGTCACATGGCTTAGTATTTGGCTCATTATTTGCACCATTCAATCATCAAAGAGTCAAATATGAGGTTGTGGAAAACAAAGAAAATAGGATGTGTCAGAATAGTACCAAAAGTGGATCACATTGTCTTTTGAACATGGTTGACCAAATAAAGGAGGAGACCGTGAGCCATGAAAACTCTGAATATCCATCACACATTTGTAAACGGAATTTGATCATTCAAACCTTTGGCATTCTTAAACATATCAATTTCCGTTGTATGTGTCTCAGTTACTTATTGAGCTACTTCTCCATAATGCTGCTTTACACTCACTTTGGTAGTCATGTATTATACAGCGGTGTTTCTGAGAAAAATGTTGCCTTTCTTTATGTTACCATGGGTGTCACCAAAACCATATGTAGAGGATTGACAGGAGTAACATATGAGATGATGCAAGTAAATTCACTAATAGTTTTTTCAACCTGCTATATTGCAAGTGGCATTATAACCACCATAGTACCATTCTTTCCTAACTTGCCACTTTTTTATGTTTATTCAGTGTTATTTTGTCTATTCACATCTCCTCCT
This sequence comes from Lepidonotus clava, assembly GCA_936440205.1. Classification (NCBI taxonomy): domain Eukaryota; kingdom Metazoa; phylum Annelida; class Polychaeta; order Phyllodocida; family Polynoidae; genus Lepidonotus; species Lepidonotus clava. The sequence goes on from OW387137.1 coordinate 55,319,909, forward strand.
GATGTTCTGGCTATACCAATAATTGTTGATTCTGTGCATTTTGAGAAAGTAGGGGCTGCATATGGGATATCAAATTTCTTCTGCTTTCCTGGAACTGTACTAGGCCCTCTGGTTGCAGGTAAGAAAAAGTTACAGAAAGAAACTTGCACTATCCGAACAAGAATAAGTGAATAGTTTCTATTTGCATGGTCAATGCCTTGCACACAATAAACGCTAATGTTTAAATTTGTTATATACCTATCTGTTTGTAATTCACACAAACTGTTTTTCAAGAGATTCCTTAGAGGGAAAACTGTACTATTAGAGATTAATTTCAAATGAACAATGAGCATAACATGAATATTTATGTGTAAAATAGTTATGATGCATTATCACATCAGTACATATTATTGGGATCAAGTGTAAACCTTTTTAGAAGCCATGTCTTGAATATTTGTGCAAACATATGAAAGTCACATGGTAAATTGGTTTGCAATCATTGAATTCATTCTACCATTAGCTCCTTGATCCCAATGATACAGATTTGACTAATATCATTCATTATTAGTTTATATTTATTTGAGTTTTAACAGGCATGACCCTTATTTGTTTCATGAGTAAATATTCACTATAATAACAAAGGAAAGACCACAAATCATTTCATTCAGTCATATCTCTCAGTGTGCTGCCTTCATACTTATGAAACTGTTTAACAGAATAATGTTTGGGTCAACTTGATCTTCCATTTATTAAAAGAATTCATGTTTGAAGCCTGTGTGAAATTTGTTAATATCAGGAAAATTGGAATGGATTGCCAGTTACTTATTGAAACATGTTTCCAGAATCAGTTTTGAGGCTAAATCTTGATTCGCTATAGCCTGCTTGAACAATACACAACTCAAACTACAACAAGCAAAGGTATAAACTATAACCATTTCTCTATTACAGCATGGCTCCATCGTGTAACTGATAGTTATGCATCTTCATTCTATCTGTCCAGTGTTTTATACCTTGTTGCCGGTTTTATGATGTTCCCTGCAGTTTGGCATGATCACATTTCAAAAAAATTGATAAAGAAAAAACAATTCGATAAAGAATTTACCATTGATCAAGCAAAGACAATGAATAAAAGTGGATTCTGAAAAAAAACTCGTTACTTTAAAGTTTTAATAATAAAGGAACATTTGAAGGTTTAGCAGAATACTGTGAAATGATACCGTCTGAATCTGCTGTAGCAAACCTTTCCCATTAGATCTTTTATCAGGTTATTGGTAACCCCAGAAAAGAATCTCAGGTAGATCTACCAAAATGCATACCCCATGGATAAACCATCCGGATTTTTATCTTTTTAGTTAATTTATTCATCCTGAGAAAAACAATTTAGCCATTAAGGCCATTGTTGTCACAAGTTTATACATCTAGATAGGCTAGAAATCTAAATACACAGCTGTAAATTTGGTAATGGATGTTGTTGCATGGTATAGATGAATCAATTACAAACAATTGATAGAAAAATCAAAATGTGTAGTAGAAGGAAAGTAGGTATATACAATATAGTAGTGTAAAATGAAAAAGTACAAAAACAAAATAACATTATCATAATCACAATAACATGGAGACAGAATAAAAATGGAGTCAGAAAACATATACAAATGGAGCTTATAATGGAGATATAATATTGCAATATATACAAACAGTAAGACAGCTTAATGTAGCTCATTACATTGTGGAGGAAATACATAAGTTAACTTTTTTTTTCTTTCTTAATACTTTTATGAAAACTAAAAGAACATATGTTAGGTCCCGATGAAATTGCTTTGCTTAAACAAAGTGAATTTGGAGTTCCTTGAAACTTGTCCCCCTCCTTGTCCCTATGGTGGTTCACAAAAATATAATAGTAAACTTTGTGGATAGTTCAAATATCAGTCAACCAGTGGAGGGCATTGGACCTGACTACAGGGAGGCCATTCAATAGAGTGTTGCGATGAGCCAGAGATATTGTTTTCCTCTATGTTGTGATGCATATCCATAACATCTTTACAAGTACCTGGACAAGCATACTTTCTGAGGCAATAAAATTCAATAACCTGTTTGTTTTCTCAACTTGGTGCATTAGCATGAAGGGCAGCATCACCATAACTGCACTGCTTGCTTCATACTTACCAATGTTCTATGTTCACTCTGCAAGGTTTTGTTTCATCTCATCTCCTATTATTCTATTCTTTTTTATTGTATTGTGAATCACCAGCTCGTAGGTCTTTGGATGAATGTGCAACAATCATGACATGTTCAACTCTTCTGGCAGCCTGACTGCTCAATATTCTACCTCAGTTGAATACAAGAAAAGAAGAATGCAACAGTGGAGACCTAGTTCACCATCAAACACCTTTATGAAGTGAAGAGCAGATATACGATATATATATATATATATATATATACAATACTGACCAAGGATTGATATAAAAAAATTATTCCCCTGGTAGTCATGGTCAAGGGCTGAAGTGTAGCGTAGGCCAGAGACCTTGACTACCAGGGGAATAAGTTTTTTTTATATCAACTTGAGGTCTGGATTTATTTCAGTCTCTATTAATCTATAATTCTAAATGGACAGTATGAGCAATTATATCTCTTTAATACACTTGTTGAATTGAGGATATTTATTGAATATTGACAAAGATATTGATTTACAAATGTTATGACAAAATGTGAACAGACGGTGGAATTTTGTGACGTAAGAACGTGACACAGCAACATGACCTAGCGGCATGACCTAGATATTCCAGTGGTGCACTCTGATTGGCTGATAGCATAAGGAGGCGTGGCCTAACAAAAGTTATTCCCCTGGCACCCTCTATTCCTATTTGTTTAGCATTGAAAAGGGGGCATGGCTCTGGTCTCCTTGGTTTTCCAGGGGAATATCTTTTTATTTGTTATTCCCGAGGTCTCTGTACTTGAGAGTTCAAGCAAGGGGAATAACATTTTTGTTATTCCCCTGGATGAATGAAATGATGTGTAAATAGGAGATGTACATACACTACGCCATTAGGGTTGAAATAAATGATTATATAAATATATATACATATACATGCAGGGCTTGAATTACAATGAAGCTGACTCAACAACAACTTTAAACACTAGATTGGATATAAGAAATAATGGATTGTCTGAAATAATAAGACATTAGAAAAAAATAAATTGACATCAACTTTCTTTTAAAGCAGGGATGAAAACTGCAGCAAATAAATATGATCAAAGAAAATAGATCTGTTTGTAGGGATTTGCATTGATAGCTAAAGGCCCAGGCTAGTATTGGTTTTGAATGTTCAATTAATGCTTACCTAAAAATCTAGATAGCCATAGCTATTGCATTTTCAAATGTCATAGCAAACGCCCACTCGTAACATAGCATCTGGATGATATATTATTGTGTAAGTTTACAATCGTAAACTGCTTGTTAGTATTAACCGCATACAAACTGTAAGATTAAGATATTGTTAAAGTCTTAACCTAAGCTATGAGGAATGGTTAGGAGAATACTACTTGTGACTAGATTGCTTTAAAGATAGCCTCAATGGGTCAGAGTTCTTGATCCAATCTGGATATAATCTTTAATATTCACTGATAGTGTTATCTTGTGTTATCTCGTTTTGACTGATATCTTTAACCAGTAACATCCAGTATTAATACTCTCTGGTGAAGGTCAGTGTCTTAAACATTCAGCAAAATATAGGGCCCGTCAATCTACTGTGGTAACTAATACATATTTTATATAAATATCAGATCTGGTTTTGATTTGTCTGAGCTTATGCAATGATTTCAGGAAAACTACACAAAAAGACATTAGACTCCTCTGTAAAGATGCAACTAGAAAACTAACCTTAGGTGTATGATGTTATACAGATAAAATACCCTGTAAATTTGTGTTAGATTTTAATCATTTGTGTGCCCATTTATGAACCAATGCTGTACAAATCAGTTAGTGGCTGTGGACCTGGAGTGAAGGGTTAGCATCGAAGCCCAGGACTTTGTGTAACAGAACACATTAATAATGCTGCAGAAAACATGTTGCTTGGTGACATACCATGTCAGTGTATTCTTTTGTCTTAAAGAGAGGAGCCAGTGAATTTAGATTACCATAATGCCGTGATCCCTACTTCCCAAGTAACCACCATTCCACATTTCAAATGATTATCTTCATTAGTTTGAATTTTAAACACAATTTATTGTCCCTGTGTGCAGCTGGTGCAGCATGCACAGTGCATTTCTCTGTATGTGCAACACAAACAGACAGGGTGACAAATATAAAATTTGTAAAATACATGAATATAAATATGCTCCTCTCTTGTATTGAATCTTATAATGCTTAACACTACTAAATTGAATAACTAATGAAAAAAAATGTGTAAAAAAATAATCATCATGTATTTTGGAATTCTAAAATAACGGCTTGAGTGTGTGATGTCACACACAGACGTCCATTTTCAGGATGACATGACCCACAAGATGTGTTCTGATGTGAAGACCTCATTAATTATCCAAATGAGATATGTATATAAATAAAAAAGTTATCCACCTTGTTTTTTAGACTTAAATCTAGGATATTGAATACAAATTGGAGGAAGATTGAATTTCACTGGATCCTCCCTTTAAAAGGGGTTAGGGCATCTGATAAATGTCAATCATCAGATTAAAAAGAAATCTTAAATAGTTTTCAAGAATCGCCTTTTTTTTATCTTCAGGAACAATAGTTGTTTGTACCTTAAAACTATGAAATACTCCTATTTCCTTTTAAAACAGGGTATAGAACAATAGGTAATCAATTTCTGATTTTCCATATGAATGAGAGTGATTGCTTTAAAACAGGACGTAGAGTGAGGGGTCATGCCTCTCTACATTTCTGAGGGGGTAGGGGTCTCATATGTGAAGCAAAAGCTTACATGAAACAGGAAGACATTCTGCTCTGACAAATAAAAGGCCTACAAGAGAAATGGTCTCCCTAGAGGAGTATTCAATAGACCGGTCACTTCTGTGGATACTCGTCCATTAGATAATTTTTATTCCTGAACTCAAAGTCAGCCTGAGTTTTAGAATAATTCCAGAAAACTGGTAAGGTGATCTCCTACTTGTGTTGATCTCAGAGTTATGTTGTTATATTTTCTGCCACAATATTTGCCTTTATGCAATGATTATTAACAATGTGACCTGTTTAAAAGCCTTAAGTATTACTGGTATCCTTCACAATTATACACTGTTCTGCCAGAGACCATGTTTGACCACCAGCTTGTATATTTCAATGCATTGGCAGCAGTGCTTACAAAAGACAATGGTAAATACTGTATTTTATCAAAAAATGTATTTAAGTGCTTTGCCTTTTTATAGTTAACATCCTAATGATGTCTGGCAAACTTCAGGATGGTTGTTATGCATGGGTTGTGTGTGGTGCCTCGTTCCTGTGGAATGTCATGCTAGGAGGGTTTGTCTACTCCATGGGGATACTTTACATCATGTTGAAGGAAAATCTAGATGCTGATGATAGTAAAATTGCTTTGGTTACCTCAATGAACTTTGGGCTGTTCTATTTGGCTAGTAAGTAGACATTTAAATTTGTCTTATTTCTGTTGCTATAATGATCAAGAAGTTAGCATTGTTGTGTATATCCATTCTTGTACATCAAATTAATGTCATTTTTATGGAATGAAACATCTAAAAATAAAGTAACATTTCCATTTTGATATTTTGATTTCTTTGAAAAAACTAAAGTTTCGCTGTTCTTTTGTGTATCTCCCATATAGTGTGATGAATAAACTATGGTTTTGTTTGCTACATCTGATGAAGGGATATGATATAAATAAACTATTTGGAAAGTTAAGTTCTGCAAGAAAATCTAGTTCTTGGTATGCTTGTTATGAGTCAACAGTAAATATTGAAATTCACACTGGGATAGGAAATCTTTCCATTTCAGAGTCAAACCTGTTTAAACCCCATTCCACAGAAAAATCCTGACCAGGCTACATCTCTCTTTATCTATAATATATATATATATATATATATATATAGAAAGAATAAATATAAGCATCCTTTGTTCTGAATAGGTATTGCATTTATGTTTTTAGTTTATTTCTGAATAATTATGACTGGTTTTAATTTAATCTCCTATATAAAAAGCTTCTAAGCAGACAGATTTTTGGTATCAAAAGGCTTTTTCAAGTACCTCGTATCTGGCCTCAAAGTTGACACTTGAGCGTTCTAGAACAAAATGACCCTCTCTTCTAGCAACTTGTCTTTTAGTTGGGCCTTGTCTGATTGGCAGCGTCCCATCCTAGCCCTGCATTCTGGGTAACTGCAGAAAGAATGTTAACAGAACTAGCAAATGTGACCCTCCAGACCAATCAAAGCACATTTCACCCATTAATATCCTGAAAACAAATGTCAAGGAGGTCAGGTGTGGGGAATATGACGGCCCATGTGTCTCTTTTAGTTTTGCTATTTACCTCATTTAAGGGGCCTCTTGGTGAGAGACAGATGCATGAGATCACTTATCCGACGACTACAGCTGCTTCATCACAGATCTCAAGTAGAATTTAATGTGCATTACCTCGAAACATCCATAAGAACACCATGTAGAAAGAAGCACAGGGCAAGGACAACTCAGGAGAAGAATCCCATAGGCCCCCCAACTAGGGGAAGGGGAAGGGGACATCCTAGTAAACATGCCAAACACTTTCATGGGAGGCCAAGAACTGGTTCAACTTTCTATCTTGATTGATTGAACTTTCTTTTGTTCTGTTTCTTTGTTTTTGCTGATTTACCTCAGTTCTGGTTGACTTGTTAAAGATCCAGGAAAATCATGCACTTTTATATACATGTTATGGGTTCTTTACACAATCCATTGTAAGCTGCTAGAAAGAGGTTTTGTGATCCTTTATGCCTGCCTATTTTAGGTGAACTGTTTTTTTTAACAGATTAAGACTTTTGTCATTTTTTTCACAGGCCAGCATGAGTAAAATTTCAATTTCTGGCGTTTATTGGCTAGAAGATTGTAGAATCCCAATGATAAGTTTCAGGACCTTTGAGAGAATAGAAGTGTAAGTTGCGTAGGCTTTTCTGGGAGACTGCAGAACTGTCAGTCAAGAAAGCTTCAAAGCCTTGTTTCTCAGTTTCTGCTTTACATGGCAATACAGTTCTTAAAATCCTTGAAAGAACATATCTCAGCAAATAAGTGTCATAGAAAGATGTTCTATACAATGTTAGAAAGGTACACAATGGAATCTTGTCATGAAATACTCAAGTAAATTTAACCTAGGTGTAGCATCTGATTAGAATTACTAAAACGGATCACAATTAATAGACCTTGTGCAGACGCAAAACTTTTTTGTGATCACCATAATTGTGCTTTTTATAACCATGTGGTCCTTAGAAATGATAAAACTTACATCAACATCAATAGCATAAGTAACAGCTGGCATATCATTCTGACTATAGCAAAACATGCCTTAAATGAATGTACATGCAAAAAGTTATACCTTCCATGCTTATTTTCTCACTGTTGTCTGCTTGTTTAAGGCCCACTAGTTGGTATCTTGACTGAACAGTTTGGGGAAAGGAGGTTGGCCATGCTTGGATCCTTGATAGCTACAGCAGGTTTTGTCTGTAGTGCATTGGCAAGTAAGGTAATGTATCAAACCTTACATGTTTTTAACCAATATGATATGGAATAGGGAACAATTTAGATCTTCTGAAGGACATTCAAAAGGGTTCATATGATAATTACTTGTTAAGTCAGTAGATGTAAAAAAAGAGGAATCACAGACAACTTTTTGAATTGTTGATTTGCATCAGAAAAGTAGTTTGACCTTAAAGAAACATTATTTGTTCACTGCAATTATACACATAGCTGGTATGATTTGATAAATTGATTGCAAAATAACTGCAGCATACCTCACTTATTATGTAGTTATATTTTATAGGTATTCCATCTGTACATAACATACAGCTTAATGTGTGGAATTGGTACAGCGATGACTTACAACGCTAGTATCTCTATACTAGCTAAGCACTTTAACAAGTTCAAGACCACTGCATCAGGATTATCTTTGTGCGGAATTGGTGTTGGGTCATTTGTATTTCCACCGATTTTAAAGGCATTAAGGGACAGCTATGGCTGGAGAGGTACCTTCTTGATGATGGGAGGACTGTGTTCCCATGGATTAGTATTTGGCTCATTATTTACATCATGTAATCATCACCTAATCAGAGATAAAGTTAACATTGTTGGAAAAAAGGAAAAGAAAATGCAGAAAGATATTACCAAACGTGGATCAAATTCTTGTTTGAACATGGTTGATCAAATGAAGGAGGATGGTGTCCTAAATGACATTCCTGAAAAACTTGACTCTGAATATCCTCAATCAAACATTGGCAAACAGAATTTGTTTCTTCAAGCGTTAAGCATTTTTAAACATTTTAATTTTCTTAGTATCTGTCTTAGTCAAATGTTGAGTCAATTCTCCACAAATATTATTTACACTCACTTTGGCAGTTATGTTTTAGAAAAAAGTGTCTCTGATGAAAATGTCATTTTTCTCTATGTTGCCATGGGTATGGCCAAAACTATAGGTAGAGGTTCGACAGGAGTGATATATGAAATCACGAAAGTAAATTCACTTATAATTTACTCAATTTGCTTTATTTCAAGTGGCATTATTACTATTATAGTACCATTCTTTCCAAATTTGCAACTATTTTATGCTTATTCAGTGTTATTTAGTCTCTTCATATCTCCTCCTGATGTTGTGTGTATACCAATAATTGTTGATTCTGTGCCTTTTGAGAAAGTAGCATCTGCATACGGGATACTGAATTTCTTTTGCTTTCCTGGAACTGTACTAGGCCCTCTAATTGCAGGTAAGAAACAGTTATCCAAAATATTTTTGTTCCTGAAACAAAATAAATGATTTGCCTGGTTGTGCAGCCTGAATTGAAATGTGAGCCTTGTTCCTAGTACCGATGACCTTCACCTTAGCAGCATTTCGGTGCACCTATCCAAGATGGTGACAGCAGATGTCCATTATTTTTCTTCAATGTGATCATTGGGTTGTTGGGAATGATCAGAATCATGAATCAGACATGCACACTATAAATTGAAGAAAGTGCACCTATACTTCAATGATAGCTGCCCATTACTAGCTAGGAATGGGGCCTACTCTTCAGATAGGCCCATGCATCCAGACTGATACATGATCAGACTTTCTATCTAAAAACACACTGGGTAGGAATAAATGATCTCAAATAAAGCTTATTCATCTCACAAGTAATCAGGCTTTGGTTGCATCAATTGAGTTCAGCTAGTCAATATGTAAATTACAATGTCAATTATATATTTTGCATCTACCTCATGATCCACTTATTATGAGTAAGGTTGATTTATCAAATTTATATTTTTGTCATTGTTAAAATCTGCAAAAAATCCTTAATGTCCCATTTCTTCATTACAGCAAGGCTCCATCATATAACTGATAGTTATAAATCTTCATTCTATCTGTCCAGTGTTCTATACCTTTTTGCTGGTTTTGTGATGTTCCCTGCAGTTTGGCATGACCGTATTTCAAAAAAATCAGAAAAGGATAAACAATTTGATAACTACTATGCTCTTGATCAAGTTGCAAGTAACAGCAATAAATAAATGGAATTCTAAAACAATCAAGATTTTGTACATTATTTTTGAGTTTTGAAAACGATATGATATTTGAATAGCTCAAGGAAACTGGGTACCCTTCAGTCCCAATGTTCAGATAAAACCTGTGAGGGGAGGACTCTCATCTTTTATAAAGAGTATCGAATATCATACAAATCAGCTTAGAGGCTCACTAAATTCAGTATACTTTCAATACTTGAATATTAGATTCACAAGAAAACTGTTTTGGCAAAGTGAGTCACTTCAAAAAAGAATTCTATAAAAGAAGCATTGAAAAGCACCACAATATACCTAAGAGGAACCCAAAGCCTTCAGTTAGTCTGTTTAACAATGTTATTTCAAGGTATCTTTTTTTGTAATTTGTCAATCATACTTTAGGTGAAGCTTCATACACATAGACATATCCCTGGTACACAGTAGTCAAAGATAGAAATGGACCTAATCCAGAAAAGAACTACCCATTTGCAGACATATGAAGTTCCTAAAGTTCCTGACAAATGCTTCTAACAAATAAACATCCTGATGGAATAAGAACACAGATATAATTTTTTTAACCATTTTTTTAACCATTTATTTACACTTCCAATGTAAATAAGATATGAAAAGCACTGTTTCTGTAGGCCCTTAATCTTAAGACTAATCAATGGGTCTCTTGGCCCTCTCCTTCACTCTAGCACTGAGAAAAGCATAATATGAATTGCATAAAAGCTCATATTTTTTTCTAATGAATGATACACTCTTTTCTTTACCATCAATATACTAATATAAAATTATATTATTGAACTGAAGTTATGGATATATGTTGTTGATAATTTCTTTGAAGGAAGCCTCTGCAAACATTTTCATGTATGCCCAAGATCTAATTTTACAAAAAAAAAGGGAAACCCCTATAAAATCTTTTGAACAATACAATATAGATTTGATAAAAGGAAATATATATTTTACTATTCACATTGATGTACCTAGACATACATTTAACAGAAAAAAGATGGGAGCAGCTTTGCAGTAATGTCAAAGAGCTAGTCCCTAAGTTTTGAACATCCAGTTTGTCCAAACAATATCATATGAGTTTTTGACAACTCATCTCAGTTTTGATATTGTCTTTTTAGATGAATTTCAATGTAGTCTTCGTTTTCATTACACTGAAAAGTATTAAGTTTGAAAAGTACCCATACGTTATACAAAAGGTAACCATAGCAAATTAACAGCAAATGACAACAGATTACTAATACTGACACAGTATTACAATGAACAGTACAAGTACTATGGTGAGGTGCATGTCTCAGTCAAGAATCAGCCTTACCAATAAAGAAGCATGGCCTCATGGCACTAGAGTTTGGTAGTAGTAATGCAGCTGTCAGTGGGGCACATGTGTGGGGCAGTGGTGGTACTCAAAAAAGCTACTGCCCTGTGTTGGCTGCTTGATGGTTCTTTTGATCGTTGGGCTTCTGCTTGGTGTGCGTCTCAAACATGGCCATTTTAGCTACCCTGATCATGATGTCATTATTCCAAAACTATCTTGTTTACCATGATGTGGTCATGAGTGTTATGTTATTTATGGGGAATCCCAGTTATGCACTTCAAGAGTGGGACGCGACTGGGTGCTACGTCAGAAGAGTTAAGCAGTGTACGAATTTGTTATGTCCATTCATGCTCTGCCTCTTAGTTGTGTGCCTTATGTCGAAAGGTGTTTTCTGAGGGGTAAAGTTGCTTTGAAAACAGTTTTGGATAGCTAAAGACTTCCATAATTTGAAATGACATGTTGTCAAAAATTATTTTTGGGGCAACATGGTATTTAGCAGCCATCTTGAACATTTCTGAAAATTGTTTATTATTTAATTAATATGTTGCATCATAATTATTCATACATATTGAGGGATTTGTGGCTGCTAAGGTTCGTAGATGACCATTTTGAACCAAGGAAACCTCAGACATTGAAATCAATAGATAGAAATGCATATGCATGGCAATTATGCATATTTTACATAGAAATTATAAGATAAATCATAAGGATTATTTCCCTCTCTTTAGATCTATCAATTTGATTATCTATTAATGTATTTTGGGGGTTTCTGGTTAAGAAATAACTCACAAGGGCTAAAGGACTTTTATGGACTCCCTTTTCCACTTAAGTGGTCACACAAGCTTGTTACTGCACCGCATAACTTCAATCAAACATTATGTTGTGAAGACCTTCAAACTCACTAGCATTAACCTGTTCCACCTGATTAGGCCATATTTGGACCTCTCCATGGGTATCCAATATAGATAAGGCCATTTCCATAGGTATTCGTTGATTAAACAACAGATATTTTACTTACAGCTTCAAGGGAAATACCATTTTTTCCTACCACTGATCTTCATCATGTTATCTCGTTTACTTCCTTTAATATTTCATGTATGTAATTTCTGAGTGTTTGGAAGATTGCCAGGTTACCATGGTTACAGATTATTGAATATATTTATTTAAATAAACCTATCTGCCCCCTTAGTGGGGATTGACTAATTTAGGTAACAGGTAACCTAATGTAATGAAGATGTGGTTTGTGAATCAGGAAGACACAGACGCCAAGGTGCCCAACCACAGATCCAGGCAGAGAAGAGTTATGAGATATAACATAATCTGAGGCATCAGAATGGTGAATGTAGCGAAAGACGGCTGAGGAAGCCCAGACACCACAGGCCCTAATGTCCATCAGGGAGGACCCGAGGGCTGACATAAGGGAGGCCCCACCATGGTGTATTGAGTGTGAGCCAATGGTCACAGGATCCAGTCCAGACCCAGATGCTAAGGCCTTAAGTTTGTTATCAAACCAGTGGCACGAGGTCAATGCTAGTTTTAATATTAAAATACCACCGTTCTTATTTATTAACTGTTCTAGCCACAAATTTGTGACAGGACCTTGTATAATACATTTACAATTTGTAATGTTATAAACTCATATAAATATCTGGGAATATAACTTGACTGCAATCTATCGTTTGATAAAATGATTGACACAACTTATGATAAGGCAAATCATAAACTTTATATTTTGAAAAAAATTAGACCATTCTTGACAAACTCAGTAGCAAATCTCATCTATAAGACTTGTATATTACCAATATTGGATTATGCTGACTTTTAGTTGCCTCAGCAAGTGTTGACTTCAAAAATAAAGTAATTAGAATCTATACAAAAGCAATCAATGTGTGCAATAGATTATCAATCACATACACATTTCAAATACCATGAATTACTTGATTTATAGGGGCAGTGAAAAGTGTATCTTAGAAGGAGGGAACATATTATCCCTGATGTATTGTGTTAATCACTGCAAACAATACTTCAATTGTGATAGAAGTACTCACAATTCGAGAAGTAATCCAAAAATTAAGTTTTCACATTAGTTCACAAAAATAACAAAAGTCCAAAATAGCCCCTATTACAGAGGTGTTTGTATTTTGTATAATTATGTTGCCATAAGCTGTTCAACGGTTGACAACTAAGGTAAAATGCAAGAGGTGCACCAAGCCATTTTGCTAGCCTTGACCTGTTGCTGATCCACTTTGAATCCGATGGCAACTGAGATAATCCTGAATTCTATATATCAATGTGAAATAGCCATACTATCTCAAAAGACAGATTGATGTTGCTGAGTGCATGGTAGTTGTTAATATTATTTACCCTAATGTATTTTTTCTGTGTTTCTTTGTTTCATGTTGTTCATTTCAATGTAATTTATTGTTGTTTTTACTTTTTGACATAGCTTGAAGATTATGCTACTTTATGCATGTGAAGTTGTTTGAATAATGATTAAAAAATTGAATACTGGTTGCTAGGCAAGTGTGTTATGCACTAGGCTGTTGCTATACAATAGATAAAGGACCCTTCAATCTCCCTAAACATCTCTTCTACTTGCATCATTGCATATAGACCTTTTTTATTAAGAGTGTTGCGCCCCTTGGTGAATTAAATGGAACCAATGGTTTAGTTCATTTTCCATAGTTAACCTATATGCTTCACTTCATATAGGTTAACTATGAGAAATGGCCTAAACCATTGATTCCATTTACTTCACCAGGGGGCCCTACACCCTAATGAAAAAGGTCTACATTATAATCTAAGACAATTCTAGAATTCCTAATACTTTGTTGTTAGGGAAATATGACAGTCTAGTTCTGTTGCTAGCTGAACCATGTAGGTTACCATTGTTTCCAGATTCCTAGAGAATATACAGATTCAAGATACTAGATGCTGTTCACCTAAACGCTAACTGATGGATTATCAAAAAAATAAGAAACTGATTGTACTTATGTGCATTTTGAGAGTCTGTACGTAGGCTACATCAAATTAACGTGAATATATTAATAAGATGTACATAAGTAACAATTTTCCTTTCAATTTAAGTGATATCAGATCAAATTTGCATATTCTAAAGTCACTGCCCACCTCTATTTTTCAACACATTATGTTGTAAATCTTCTTAGAAACGGTGAATATTTATATAATTTAAGCTAAAATAATGTAAATTGGTATCTACAGTAGATAACTACTGAGTTTCATTAGAATACTGTTGTTAGAGTTTTTTAGTAGAAGGAAAAATGTGATTTTCCCCATTGAAACCAATGGTTAAGGGTGATTTCCTTCAATATGCAATTTTTTTTCACAAACGGTGAAAAGTGAAAATCTTAATCTCTATGATCTGCTTATGACATGACCTATGCTGACAACAAATATCTAAGATTTATTGCTGTTCATTAAAAATCAAGCCAGACACCCCCAAGTACCTTTAAGATATGTCAAAATGACCCACTTACATCACACAGCTCCAAACACACATAGGGGAATGGTTGCGAAGACATTTTGTTGTGTAAAAGTCTGTTGCTAGGCAACATAAAACCATAAAAACCTTACATATTAGCAAAGAAGTCTGAACATAGGATTGATCTTTATTACATACAAGATGCTCCGCATCTCGGCTCAAGCAAAATAGGCCTAGACGAGTTGTGTGTTGATGCGGCCGTCGCTACGTTCGTTACCTCGACGACATTGCCATGGCGACGTGTGGTGCTGTGCCGAGATGACGACGGTTTCCTCTCGACGTGACGACGCTCGTCGACGTGACGACGCTCGTCGACGTGACGACGCTCATCATAACGCAAAAAAAATACTTCTTGGTTTATGATATCTTTTCCCCTTTACCACCAAACCCTTCTTTGTCTCAGCATTGGATATGAATAGCGAAATCATATTGCCATAGGTATAGGCCAGTGAAAAAAAAAATTAAGATCCCATTTTGGCGTGAGTTCCCTCCGCTGGATTCAGATTCGGCAGGAGGGTGAACCACATTCTATTCATAGCACAACAGGTTGAAACCAGCGAAAAAACATGGCGGCTCATGGGCGAAATCTCGTTTCCACAGCGTTTTTAAGAAGGGGTAACAATTGCAAATGATATTCATATTGTAAATACCCAGTTGCTAAGGAAATATGACATCCTAGTGCTGTTGCTAAGCAACTAAATGGGCAAATATATAAACTAATTATATTCCAAATGGATGATAAGTGAATACAGTTGTTGAGATGTTCTCAAATTTTATCTAGAATCTATAAAAAAATAATACTAGTCTCTTGCATAAAAGTGATATTCTAAGTTATTTGAAAGATGGCCACTTGAAACCCTGTTACAAATTGTTATTTTTCTTAAAACATGATTTCTCCAAAAATAGATATTCTAAACATTCCAAAACTGTCTTCAGATCATGTTAGTTCCTTGTAAATAACATATGTATGTGACAAACCATAACTATAGGCTTATATTCCTATTTTCAGTTTTTTTAAAGATGGCTACTAAAAATCTTGGTATCCTAAAAAGATTTTTGGGCAACATGTATAGTCATAATGTAGAGGTTCCACGCTTTCAGAAACTACCTTCAAAACTAATTTATACCTCCGAAAACAGCTAAGCCATTTTTCTGACATAAGGCATACCACTACTAGGTGAACCATAAAGGTTACCATCGTTTCCAGATTCCCAGGAATATACACATTACGATATGTCAAAAGGACCAACTTACATCACACAGCTCCAAACACACATTAGATATGTTTGCCATTATCATAATGCATGTTGAAGTGTTATGGGGAATGGTTGCTAAGCCATTTTATTGTGTAAAAGGCTATTGCTAGACAACATAAAACCATAAAAAAACATACATATTAGCAAAGAAGTCTTAACATAGGATTGATCTTTATCATATACAATTGCAAAGCCATTTTTCTGACATAAGACATACCACTAAGTAATGATTGTAGGTAATTAATGGTAATACATTAATGATCAATGACAGAATATGATTTTGGAATAGCACTAGGATATTCATAAAATGCAAACATGAAAACATCCAATTGACCACAACAGTAATTACAGATTCATTTTTAAAAGTTAAACACACATGGTTGCCGAACTGTTTTTTTGGGACTGTAAAAAAAATTACAGATCCTTGGTATTAATCTCTCACATCCCCTCTAACTATTATAAAACAACATTTGTATCTATTTCAGTCACCCTCAATAAGATTTTTTGTTTGTACAGGTCATGAACATCAGGAGACCCGCTGACCAGGACTTCAATGCCTGGCAGCGTCTGTCACGAGTCATTGTGGAGCCCACCCCCTTCAGTACCCTTAAGGGCAATCGCGCCATTTGTTTATGCGCAGGTATAATGCGCACCCTGGCCGTATGGGTGTGCAGTGAACCATGACCATGAAAATGCTTAAGTATAGAACCCTATGGAGGGAAAATGCGTTTTTGCTCATATCTCTGTTTCTTATCATCCAATTTTCAAACAGTAAGTGACAAAGTTGTAGTTCAGAACCTTAAGAATTCATATATTTCCTCAGATTTCATATGTCTTCATTTATGAATTAATTATGAATTTATTTGTAATAAAAGTGTTATCAACCTCGACTCAACCTTTGTATTTTAGCAATAATTAGTGCCTCTTTTAGGAGTGTTGTAGAAGTGGTTCTGCCTGATGTATCTTGACAGAAATTGGTATATATAAAGATAATAGCATGTTCAATAGTCAGGATAGGTGATATGTGCCGTGGGATGTTGTGTGGATATAGTGGAATTAATACTTTTTCTCAAAATTTGAGGAAAAAAATTGGCTAAATCTTGAAATGTATAATTGAGTTTCCTGAAAAAGTTAGCGCGGTGACCCCAAATTTTTTTTTCAACAAATGATAGCTGAGGCTTGCCCCAACAAAATGTAAGCATTTCAAGAAATTGTCAACGTTGAAATTTTTATAATTACTAGTTTTATGAAAAATTCATTTTAAAAATTTAAAAATTTCAAAAATTAGAATGTCATAAAATTCCTTCATTTCCTTATTTTTGTGAAATTGTGGATACATTGTGAAGATTCATGTATTGGCTTTATATTCAAGAAGATATAAAATATATTTAGTGGGTTTTGTCATTGTTTTTAGAAAATGTCTAAATATAGCTTGTGTTCATCAAAATACTGAATTTTGAGTATTTCAACACAATTTGTGATGCATTTTATTCAAAAGTTAGCACGGTGACCCCCTATTTTTTCATCATTTCTGGTATCTGCAGACCCTAATCTTCTATTACCCAAAGTTTAAAGAAAATCTCAACGTTAGAACTATAATGGAGCGATTGTCTTTAAACAGCGTTTTAGGTAAACATACCAACTACACTAACATCTAAAATAACTGTAAAGTAAAAGAACTAGGGTTACAATTATAAGAACCTTAACTAATCAGCTACCAAATACAAACCTTAAAGTTAAAGGTCTTTACACACTATCATCACATCAATGACATCTCTGTGAAAGTGGTAATACCTATACAATCTCTGTACTGATGACATTGTTTGTAACTCAGTCCACCAAATATTTACCTACAAAATAATAATAAATTTAATAAAACATAGTCTACTAAATACTAAGTCTTTAATTTGTCTTTCATAACAGGCAAATTGAGTAGAATAATATAAAAGCTTGACATGTGTTACATCTATCTATTTCTAGGGTCATTAACGATTCTGGAGTCAACTCCCCTGGTAGTTGACTTTGATCGTGACCACGTCCCCCTGTGCAGTCCCGGACGAGGACAGCTGGATCCCGACATCATCAATGACCATCAGCGTGGTGGATGTGGTGGCGAAAACGTCGCCAGAAAAGAGTATATAACTTGCCACGTTTAAATTAACTAATCATAACAATATCATACTCAGCTTTATATCAAAATCTAGTGATGTCCTTCACATTAACACTGTACTTCCAGGCATAAGGTTTGCTATCTAACTTGCTCATGTCTATGCTGTGTCAGTGGTAGTTATACAGCAATGTCACTTTTACTACCACATATAAAGATTTGGCGAGCAGGCCTGCAACCAGGGGGGTAGGTGGGGGTGGTGGGCCACCCCGCCCACAATTGAAATTTTTCCAAAAGTTCCACCTTTCCTTCCAAAACTTAATTTAAAACCCCTACAAAAATAGTAGGAAAATGTTGAAAAGTTCCACTTTTTCCTGCTCGCCACCCCCCTTTTCAAGCTCAAATTGTTGATAATATAGGCAGAAGTTCCACTTGTGGAATCTCGCCACCCCCCCACCTCAGAACCTGGGAACGGGCCTGGCGAGCCTCAATCACTGGTCTAGTATTGAACTCAGACTACTGGAAACAGACAGAATAAAGCTTGTCTTTTTAAATATTGATCCCTTATTTTATGTTTTCCAATATTAAGAATTTACATATAGACATGTCAAGACAAAATGTCTTGCTGAGTAATTCTAGTTGGAAGGATATATAAAACTGTTACACCTCTCTCTGGTTTATCCTGAAATGGTCCAAAGTAATACAAATATTGGTAGGGGGCCTTCCATAAAGTATGTACGCATCAAGGGGGGGTGGGGGGCTCTGAAATTTTTGAAAATTTGCGTACGTCCCTGTACAAATCTAATGCGTATTTTAGTCAAAGGGGGGGTGGGGGGGTCTACAATTTTCGAAATTTTGCGTACATACTAAATGGAAGGCCCCTAAAGTTCCTATACACTACAGGAATGATTGAGGTAACATAAGCAGGTTGGGGCTATCATAGTAAAGTTGGGACATTCCGAATTCTCAGCTCGGCCTGGTTAAATGGGACGTCCCGTGATGCCGGGCCGCCCTGATAAGTCGGCCTAATTGATATTCCCCGCCATTTTATTGTTGTATTTGTCCACTCGAGCTCTGGAGCCTCCTGGACGCCGGTCACCTGGAGGAGTAGCTATAATTAGCACTACTAAGGGACAGTGGCAGACCCCGGGACTGATTATGTAATGGAGACGCAGCTTGCATCCTATGTCCAGGCATAGGCTCCTTTAATTTTATGATTTGCAAAAAAATGTGCACATTTAACTTGAGATTATATCAGCTGAAAATGTAGTAAAGTTAATTCTTCACGCATTCAATTACAATTTTAGTTACAATTTTCAGCAAATCTCCCTATCAATAAATATTTACAGTTATATACAACCGTTCCCAAATCACAGGACGACCTGTGGCCCAGGAAAATGGAACGTCCTGATATCACGGCCCGTTCCAAATTTCTGTGTTAGCCCGGACCTGATAAGGTATCAAGGTACAGAAATAAAACAGATAATTGATAAAGCTCTTCAGTGAATTTATTTACCTGAATTTTGTTATAGAAATTATTGGATGAAATTGACATATTAAGGTATTACAGGAATGTTGTTTTTATGTACATTTTAAGACTAGTGTAATGGTTGAGAAACTCAAAATCTTACAATTCTATAATCAAAGAACTTTTGATTCAGAAAAAATAAAAAAATAAATCTAGGATGGTATAAGGGGAATAATATAATACATTGTGATTTTTTTTAATTGAAAACAACGTCCTCACCTTACGGTGCTTTTCCTGACATCGGAGTAAATATGTAAACATGAACAAATGTACAAGGGTCCAATAATGATGAAGGGGTAATGTGGCAAGTCCAATATTCATATAATAACATTTTCTATTTTCTGTTTTCTGCATAAATATTTTAATCAAATATATCAAATGGTGTAAAAATGAAAATACTAGAAGTGAACTTGTAATAGCTTTTAATTCCCTATTTTCTTTCATACTTATACTTTTCATCTAAGACTTATGTCATAGAATTGAAAAATGCACAAAACAGAAAAACAGACAATTGAACTCAGTCTTAATATGCAAGGGAAGTCTACATGTGCCCATTTCTGATTGGAGAGTGGAGATTAATGGCCCAAAATTTTGGGTTCAATTGTCTGTTTTCCTGTTTTGTGTCTTTTCAATTTCTTGGCATTAGTGTTAAATATAAACTATTAGTATAACAGAAAATAGGAAATTAAAAGTTATTTCAAGTTCTGCTGTAGTTATTTAAGTTTTATTGCATTTGATATATTTGATTAATATATCTATGTAGAAAATAGAAAATGCAATTATATGGATATTGGACTTGCAACAACACCCCTTCAATAATAAGTCAATTATTATCAAACTAAATCAGGTTAATCCAATTTCGTGTCTTTTTCCAAATATTAGTACAGTATTGGTGATGGGTCTCATTACAACATAATTATTATTAGGGAAGATTTCAAATATGCAAAAGTAATAGGTACAATCCATATAATAACAACATGATGCATGTGAGTGCTTTGCCTTCCAACCGCTCATATCCTTAAGTTGGCTGACAGAGTTCAAGATGTTTGCTACGCTTGGCTGGTATGTGGAGCCTCATTCCTGTTGAACTTCATGCAGGTTGGTATCACCTATTCCATAGGAATGGCATACATTATGTTGAAGGGAAACCTGGATGCTGATAAATCATTAGACCTTGGATAAATTAATAAACTTTCAAAAATGTATTCGCTGAAAAACATGGATCCTTTTTTCAGGGATTTACATTATGCAAGAGTCTAATAATGGGTTTGTTTGTGTTACATCAATACTCATCATGGAATGGATTTCAATGATTATTTGAGTTTGAAAAATTGAGTTTAATTGGTTGGTTTTGGCTCCCTTTAACCACATACAAAACAAAACATTGAAATATTGTCTTGACCTAAGATGCAAGAAATGATTTGGAGAATACTAATTGTAAGCGGGTAACTTTAAAGATAGTCCAAATGGGTCAAAGTTCTTGATCTAATCCTGATATAACCTTTGGTACTCATTGATAGCGTTATCTTGTGTTATCTTGGGTTTTGACTGATATCTTTGACTAGTAACATCCAGTGTTAATACTCTCTGGTGAAGGTCAGTGTCTTAAACATTCAGCAAAATATTGCTCCTGTCAATCTACTGCGGTATCTAATACACATTATATGTAAATATTAGATCTGGTTTTGATAAGTCTGAGCTTATGAATTGATTTCAGAAGTAAATTTGTGTTGGATTTTAATCATTTGTGTGCCGGTTTATGAACCAATGCTGTACAAATCAGTTAGTGGCTGTGGACCTGGAGTGAAGGGTTAGCATCAAAGCCCAGGACTTTGTGTAACAGAACACATTAATAATGCTGCAGAAAACATGTTGCTCGGTGACATGACATGTCAGTGTATTCTTTTGTCTTAAAGAGAGGAGCCAGTGAATTTAGATTATCATAATGCCATGATCCCTACTTCTCAAGTAACCACCATTCCAAACTTCAAACGATTATCTTTATTTGTTTGAATTTTATACACAATTTTCTGATTTGAATTTATTGTCCCTGTGTGCAGCTGGTACAGCATGCACAGTGCATTTCTCTGTGTGTGACGTCACAAACAGACAAGGTGAAAAATATAAAATTTAAAAAATACATAAATATAAATGTGCTCTTCTTTTGTAATGAATCTTATAATGCTTATCACTGCTAAATTGAATAACTTATGAAAAAGAATGTGTAAAAAATTAATTATGGATTTAGGAAATTGAAAATTGAAAATAACGGCTTGAGTGTGTGACGTCACACACAGAAGTCCATTTTCAGGATGACATGACCCACAAGATGTTTTCTGATGTGAAGACCTCATTAATTATCTGAATGAGCTATGTATATAAATAAAAAAAGTTATCTACCTGTTTGTAAGACTTAAATCTAGGATATTGAATACAAATTGGAAGTAGATTGAATTTGACACAGTGACTGCTTTAAAACAGGATGTAGATCTACATTTCTGATAGGGTAGGGGTCTCATAAGTGAAGCAAAAGCTAACATGAAACAGGAAGACATTCTGCTCTGACAAAAAAAAAGCCCACAAGAGAAATGGTCTCCCTAGAGGAGTATTCAATAGACTGGTCACTTCTGTGGATGTTTGTTCATTAAATAACTGTTATTCCTGAACTCAAAGTCAGCCTGAGTTTTAGAATAATTCCAGAAAACTGGTAAGGTGATCTCCGACTTGGGTTGATCTCAGAGTTATGTTGTTATATTTTCTGCCACAATATTTGCCTTTAAGCAGTGATTATTAACAATGTGACCTGTTTAAAAGCCTTAAGTATTACTGGTGTCCTTCACAATTATACACTGTTCTGCCAGAGACCATGTTTGACCACCAGCTTGTATATTTCAATGCATCGATGACAGTGCTTATAATAGACAATGGTAGATACTGTATTATATCAAAAAAATGATTTGAAGTGCTTTGTCTTTCTATAGTTAACATCCTAATGATGTCTGGCAGAGTTCAGGATGGTTGTTATGCATGGGTTGTGTGTGGTGCCTCGTTCCTGTGGAATGTCATGCTAGGAGGGTTTGTTTACTCCATGGGAATACTTTACATCATGTTGAAGGAAAACCTAGATGCTGATGATAGTGAAATTGCTTTGATTACCTCATTGAACTTTGGGCTGTTCCTTTTGGCTGGTAAGTAGAAATTAAAATTTGTCTTATTTCTGTTGCTATAATGATTATAGAGTTAAGGCCCTCACACACAGGAGTAAACTATTATAAATCAGGTTAAACCTTACCTGTATCTTACAAAATGTAGCTACAACAATATGCCTACAGTAAAAATATCACATCTGTGAATGTAGTACATAATTGTAGCTACAATAATTTTACCTTAAGGTGTATTTTATTACAATTTTATCACTACAAATTTCCAGACAAATCATCAATCATGTTTGATATTTCTGTCGGGAATCCCTGTGATAAACCAATTTATACCCCCAAAAAATTCTATTTATGTTTTATGCTTATGGTTTAATAATTATATTATTAAATATATATTATATTGATAAAACACTTTTAAATGTGTTTTACAATTTTAAGTAAAGTCTTTGTTTTGAATTAGCTTGAATATAGTTTCCTCCTCCTCCTCATCTAAGTAGCACATATATAAATATCAATAGCATCAGTAACAGCAGGTACATAACTCTGACTATAGTAAAACATGCTTTAAAGAGAGCCAAAACCAATAAATTCACTGATATTTTCCAAACTCATATAATCATGGTTATCTATCCTTTGGGCCTATTTCTGGCCCATGTTTAAATCTAAAACATGAAATATGGTAGAGCATCATTAAAAACATGTTTTCCTTGCTCAAATCAATTAATGTGGATCTGCAAAAATGTGGTTTGTTTACAAACGAATGGAAAAACTACCTTATGTAATGGAATTCTACTTTGGTTTGAGCTAGTTTTCACAGCTAATACTTTACCACTATAATTCCACAACATATATCGGTACTTATTTGAGTTTTGAACATTTTGTCAATTATATTGGTTTTGCTCCCTTTAATTTAAGTGGAAATATATGCTGAAGGTTATACCTTTTTTATGCTCATTTTTATGCTGTTGTCTGCATGTTTAAGGCCCATTAACTGGTATCTTGACTGAACAGTTTGGAGAAAGGAGGTTGGCCATGCTTGGATCCTTGCTAGCTACAGGAGGTTTTGCTTGTAGTGCATTGGCAATTAAGGTAATGTATCAAACCTTACAAGTTTTTTAACCAACATGATATGGAATAGGGAAAAAAAATAGAATATCAGAAGGAAACTTGGAAGGGTTCATATGTTGGTTAATTGTTAAGTCAGTAGATATGCAAAACTGGAATCAAAGACAACTTTTTGAATCATTGATTTGCATCAAAAGAGTTGTTTGACCTTAAAGAAACCTTATTTGTTCACTGTAATTAATATACATAAGTGGTATGATTTGATAAATTGATTGCAAAATAACTGCAGCATACCTCACTTATTCTGTAGTTATATTTTTTAGGTATTTCATCTGTACATAACATACAGCTTAATGTGTGGAATTGGTACAGCGATGACTTACAACGCTAGTATCTCTATACTAGCTAAGCACTTTAACAAGTTCAAGACCACTGCATCAGGATTATCTTTGTGTGGAATTGGTGTTGGGTCATTTGTATTTCCACCGATTATAAAGGCATTAAGGGACAGCTATGGCTGGAGAGGGACCTTCTTGATGATGGGAGGACTGTGTTCCCATGGCTTAGTATTTGGCTCATTATTTGCACCATGTTATCATCGCCTAATCAAAGATGAAATTGTTGGAAAAAAGGAAAAGAACATGTATCCAGATATTACCAAAAGTGGATCACATTCTTGTTTGAACATGGTTCATCAAATGAAGGAAGATGGTATTCTAAATCACATTCCTGAAAAACCTGACTCTGAATGTCCTCAATCAAACATTGGCAGATGGAATTTGCTTCTTCAAACATGTAGCATTCTCAAACATTTTAATTTTCTTAGTATCTGTCTTAGCCATCTGTTGAGTCAATTCTCCACAAACATTATTTTCAGTCACTTTGGTAGTTATGTTTTGGAACATAGTGTTTCTGATGAAAATGTCATTTATCTGTATGTTGCCATGGGTATAGCCAAGACTCTAGGTAGAGGTTCGACAGGAGTAATATATGAAATCACTAAAGTAAATTCACCTATAATTTACTCAATTTGCTATATTTCAAGTGGCATTATTACTATCATAGTACCATTCTTTCCTAATTTGCAACTTTTTTATGCTTATTCAGTGTTGTTTAGTCTCTTCATATCTCCTCCTGATATTGTGTGTATACCAATAATTGTTGATTCTGTGCCTTTTGAGAAAGTAGCATCTGCATACGGGATACTGAATTTCTTTTGCTTTCCTGGAACTGTACTAGGCCCTCTGATTGCAGGTAAGAAACAGTAATTGGAAATATTTTTGTTTCTGAAACTAAATAAATGATTTGCCTGGTTGTGTAGCCTCAATTAAAATGTGAGCCTGGTTCCTAGTACTGGCAACCTCCACCTTGACAGCCTTTGGGTCCATCTATCCAAGATGGCGACAGCAGAGTATGTAACATTAAAAGTGGTGCACTTTTAAAAGTTAACTGTAGATTTCCATTATTTTTCTTCGATGTGATCATTGGGTTGTTGGGAATGATCAGAAACATGAATCAGACATGCACATCATAAAATGAAGAAAATGCACCTACACTTCAGTGATGGCTGCCCATCACTAGGAACCGGGCCTACTCTTCAGATTTCTTGGAATGAATTACCTCAAACAAAGCCGAATCATTTTACAAATAACCAGACTTTGGTTACATCAGTTAAGTACAGCTAGTCAGTATGTAGATTATAATGTCAATTATATTTCAGCACCTACCTCATGATCCACTTATTATGAGTAAGGTTGATTTATCACACTTATCTGTATGCCATTCTTAAATCCTCGATTTCCCATTTCTTCATTACAGCATGGCTCCATCATATAACTGATAGTTATAAATCTTCATTCTATCTGTCCAGTGTTCTATACCTTTTTGCTGGTTTTGTGATGTTCCCTGCAGTTTGGCATGACCATATTTCAAATAAATCAGAAGAGGATAAACAATTTGATGACTACTATGCCCTTGATCAAGTTGCAAATAATGACAATAAATAAAAGTGAATTCTGAAAACAAATAAGATTTTGTACATTATTTTTGAGTTTTGAAAATGGTATGGTATTAGAATAGCTCACGGAAACCAGGTACGCTTCAGTCCCAATGTTCAGATAAAACCTGGGAGGGGAGGACTCTCATCTCTTTAAAGAGTATCCAATTTCTATCCAATATCATAAAAATCAGCTTAGAGGCTCACTTAATTCAGTATATTTTCAATACTTGAATATTAGATTCACAAGAAAACTGTTTTGGCAAAGTGAGTCACTTCAATAAACAATTCTATAATAGAAGCATTGAAAAGCAGTTAGTCTGTTTAACAATGTTATTTCAAGGTATCTTTTTTTGTAATTTGTCAATCATACTTTAGGTGAAGCTTCATACACATAGACATATCCCTGGTACACAGTAGTCAAAGATAGAAATGGACCTAATCCAGAAAAGAACTACCCATTTGCAGACATATCAAGTTCCTAAAGTTCCTGATAAATGCTTCTAACAAATAAACATCCTGATGTTTCTGATGGAACAAGAACACAGATATGATATTTTAAAAACATTTATTACTTCTGATGAACACTTATACTTATCTTCACACTGATCACAAAACACCCTTGCATGTGCAATATGAATAGGCAGTTTGATAGTACTGCAATGCAGTAATTTAGAAAAACTGAATTAGAGTAACTGAAGCCCCATACCCACTAAGCGACTTCAGCAGCGACGGGCGACGGGAAGAACGGCCGTCGTCGTCGCCGGGCGTATGAGATCGCCGGGCGACTCCCGTTGGTATGGTGCCCTTTTTGGGCGACTGGCGACGGAAAATATCAAACTTGCTAGATATCACAGTCGCCCGGCGACGACGACGGCCGTTCTTCCCGTCGCTCGGCGCCCGGCGACGGGAAAATCGCCTAGTGGGTATGGCCCTTGATAGAGTGATTCATTCTGTGCTACCACAGAGATATAATGCTATTTTCTGCTTAACCTTTGATTTCACACAAAACACTATTGAGTTAGCATCCAAAGGATGGGATGATTGTTTATCTGCAGTTTCACCCCTAGTGGCCCGTTGCACAATGGGTTTTGTAACAACAAAAATATGATAAACAACGAAAGAGTTCGTTGTTGCTTAATAAATTATTTGCAGTTATTTTCATAACAACGAAACTTTTTTTAACAATCTTTTTTCTATATTTAGAATGTCCTCAAACAGTTGTTACTTTTACTGTTTCTTCTCTAATGTCTTGCCTTATTATAACAGTTTACAGAATTCAATTCCATCCATTAGAACCCGCGTTTTGCACTATTTAACTAACAGTGGATTATATTCGTAACAACGAAACATTTCGTTGTTAAGCAAAAGTTCGTTGTGCTTTCGTTGTTTGATCCTAACAACGAAATTCCATTGTGCGACGGGGCATAGGGGGTATCTCATGGGACAATTGTTATGAAGATATATGATAATGATGATGTTCCTGATGACTATTGTGATGATGCCAACATAAAATTAATCTGAGGATATGATGCACTTGTTTTGAGGATACTTCTCTCAATCCTGATAAAGTGTTCCATTTTTGATAGATGGGGAAAAACTAACAGTAAGCTTTGACAATTGCAATACTCTACACTGATTTTAAACACTTGACTCTAAATGCAGGGATACGATCTGTGAGATTAAGATGGACCATTAATTCTTAAAACCAGTACGGGCAAATAGAGGATTTTGGAAAAAAGAGGTGGTGGGGGGCTTTTGTCACATAGGCTAAGTACTAAAATATTATACATTTGGGCACACACAAGTTTTTCCTCTTTGTCAAATTTAAGTCCCCACCAAAAGGAAGGGGTCAAGAGCCCCTGGATGACCCCACTCTGCATCTACTCCTGACTAGTCATATACCAGCCACTTCATCTGGCTCTCAGTCAGTAAAACCTCATGACCAAAAGCACTTCAGCAAGATCCTAATTAATAACGCAAAGTCACAGTCAGGAAAATATGAAGTATTGAAATAATGAAGCATGCCTGCCGCCAACATTGTTTGCCTTGCAGGGTGTATACATGTTGAGGTTGCTCCATTTAAAAAGAATCCCCATGAAGACACTTATTTGCAAAACAATTTTGTCGCAAAGACCAGGTATGCTGGATACAGCTGGAAATTTACATTTTTGGGGGGGATGGAAATGTGAGAATTTGACCTGAATACTATCTACAAGCTCTGTCATCTTCATCTGCCAGTGCATTTATTTTTTCATACTGCTGGTACTTCTTTCAAATGGCAAGCAGCATCATATAGAAAGCTATCCAACTGCAGTTAACTGCCTAGGCATGTATTAATTCAGAGTACAAACCCCAGGACTAACCTCGAATTGATCATGCAAGTGCTTGGTGGTGAAATAAAGGATATGTATGATGTCCCAGAAGGTTAAAAAAAGAAATTTAGTTTCTCACCTGCCTACAATATCAAGATACATTCTGTGTGTAGGATTTTTCCAAAAAATTCAAGTATGAGTTCAAATTTTGTTTATTTACTATTATGATGATGACTTCCACTACACTGTAACTAATCATCACTCACCCAGTTTTTTAAAAGGAGACTATTCTACATTTGTGACCTGCTCTGCGATTTTGGGGCTACTTAACATAAATAGTGAATGTAGAACAAGGCTCAGGCTTTCTAAAAATGTAAACAGCTCTTCAATATTCTGAGTAGAAGCTTAGCTGTGCCCTTCTAAACATGACATGGTCAGACATCTTAAATCTATTAGAATTGCTATATATTTGGTATTGACAGAAATACCAACTGATGAATATAGAGCAAAATATGAACTTCATTGATTATGATGCCAATTAAGGACTCTCAATTTTTTTCTAATGAAGATAGCTATAATCTGTTTTTTGCATAATGTAGCTTAAAAGTTCTACTAGTAGGTTTTACTAATTCTAGAAAAAAAATCACATGACCTGGTTTCCATGGAAACCAAATAGTTCATCATAGCAGTAATTCTATGTTTTGAGGTTTGATAAACATTCTGGTTACCATGGCAACAACATGTTCCATATCAAACTACACAAAATTTGATTTTTTAGTGAAATTCTGGCTTGTTTGATCATTTTTGGTCATCTTCTGTCTAAATATTGAATATAGACATAATAAAATGTATGTTATTAGGCCTCAAATTCGCAGAGCTGGTTACATTTGTGTCATGTGTCCACCCTTGTCTGCTGATACACTTGGGAATGATCTTTTTGAAAGCCTTTTTAAAATGTACATCACGCCATGCATAAATGAAAGGATTGACCCAAAAGTTAACATCATAAAATACATAACTAATATATTGCAGCACTTTGAACATGTTAGAAGATGAGGGCTTTCTCAAAATTATGCAAATAGCGAAAGGACAATAAAGAACAAAGAAAACACCAAATACCATTGCCATCATTGATGCAATTTGAATACTGACTTTTCTTTGCTGCTGCTACTGCATTGCCAAGGGCATGTGTGATGTAACTTGGCGCTTACTGGACCGCACCGACAAACCAACTGATCCATAAGTTAGGAATATAAGCAATGACATAATTATTATATAAGCAAATGAAATATCTACGTACCATGTGGGAATGTAATCCGGAATTTCATTACAGGTTTCAAAAGATTTGTCAACTCTCCTTATTGTAACGACCAAAATAACATTCCAGATAGTACATGATACCCATGCAATTACAATAGAAATCCTAATGCTCCACATGGACCACTTCTTTTTATTCTTTATGAGGCAATGTAAAGAATGCCTCCTTTCCATTGCAAGAAGCAAGTAGTTGATGAATTGAGCATTCATTGAAAAGCATTCCAGAATGACCAGGATACTACAGATATACCAGTTGGGTGAACAGCATGCTACAGATATACCAATTGGGTTGATTGACAATGAAAACTATTGTATGGATGCCTAAAACAAAACCGTGTATGAAGTCACCAACAGCCAGACTTGCCACAATCATGTTGGCTGTAGTTTTAAGGTACTTGAATTTGATAATACAAATTAAAGTCAGAAGATTTGATGTCATGGCAGCTATGGCTTGTATTGCATATATGAAAATGTATAGGTTCCAAGACCAGTGTACCTCCATCGTATATGAAATAATCAAATTCTAGCAACAATAAGCTGCAGGTGAATCTAAGACCTATTCAATAAAATATTTTCTTATCATTGTAAATGTCAAAGTCTTCACTATTTCCATGGTTTTCCTTTTATGTATGCCTCAGGTGAAATATATCTTGTTTTCTCATGAAGTAATCTATCAGATTGTCTTTACATTTGAAAGGTCATTTGTCCATTAGAGACTAGAAGTACTCACAGCTGCATACATCTGCTGTGAAGGTTAGCTGAAAAAAAAGACATCAAAATGACATACAAGGTTATTGGATACAATTTCAGACATTCATAAAGCAAATCCACTCTGCGGCAAATAATCCTCAGCGCTAGAATAACACCTGCGAGAGGTGACTCTGCTATGTATTTCATTATAAGATTACTATGCCCTGCTGGCAAAAACAGTTCTGTGGTTTCCACTAGTGGAGTGTAACTGACTGGGGCAGGACCCAGGGGAAGCTAAAGTACAGAGATGATTCTCCCTTAGCAAGAGTCACAGTTACAGAGTGGAGCAAATCAAATCACAAAGAATTATTGGATGTGATGTAGGGCATTCATAGAACTACAAAACATTATTGTTTGTCAGGAAAGGCATTCATAGACCAAATCAAATCACATTTGAAAAGAGGAGTCGACTGAATGAAACATCTGTGCAAATTCCTTTGAAAACTGATATTGTCTTGTACAACCTCAAGATTTGCAGAGTTGCATTGGCACAAAGTATCCCCAAAATAATTTGGTTTTCTAGTTATTGACATCTTGAATATCCTTTTTACAATTTGTAATCTGAGTTTAGATTTAACTACTAATAAAGGTACTCCCAGCCATTGAGGGCACCACCTAAGTGGGCTATCCAGAGTGGTTTAGGTATCAGCATTTGAAGGGAAAATCTTTTTTACAACATTTTCATTTGAAAAGGGTAATGCATTATGAAATAATATAAAGAAATATATTGAAACAGTTGGTTTATATTCTCATAAATATTGAATGTTTAAGAAGAATATCTTCAATAGACCACAACTTTTTCCATAAATGGTAAAAATTGTATATACACTTAGCTCCAAAAAGATTCGTTAAAGATAGCGTTGATGATTTGAATTCCGTCCGAACACCGCCAAGTACTTTGAATATTTTGCATATACATGTTCATAGGCAAACATTTTTTTTAGGGCCCCCACTCGGGTTTTAAATCAATTTGCTCCATACATGTTCATAGGCTTATCAGTCTACAAGTGTATCATTGTGGTTACTTCTTCATAACAGTCATATAATATGTCTAATGCAAGAAGATAGTTCCCAATGGTTATAACATTGCCATGCTAACTGTGTCAGTACTTTATAAGACATAAACTTTTCTGAATAGCTTTGATTCACATTATGAATATTTCTCTGTTTAGTTGATGCATATTCACACCATTATGTTATAATAAAGTACTTAATCTCTGCTACATTTTGTTGGTACTCTGAACCAATGATTGCCGTCATTGAAAGTAACTATCCTTATACTCGTTTTTCCAGAGTTTTTAAAAGGGTAGCGAAGCACATATCTAACAAAGTGTATATCTTTATAAATTATCAATACACAAAACTTTTGAAAGGTTTGACAGCTCCACATTCATTCTGAAATACCATGTAGATAACAGGTCTTTACAAGGAATTTTTCTTTTTTTCTCTGTCTTCCATTTGATTCAAATAGCTTTCAACTACAATTTTACATTGAAAGCCATTATAATTTGATACAAATCAAAAAATGATAGAGTAAATAGCCTGAATATATAAAACTTAACCCACAGTAAAATATACTTGACAGTTTTTGCCCTTTCCTCACCTCCCACTATACCAAGGAAGTAATCTTTATCAGTAAATTCTTCTGAATAATATTCAAGAACATTTCTAATCAAACCTTTAACACTGTTAAGAAAACCTTTCGCAAATTGGTATGTGAGGAAGAAATAAATCAAGCTGTCCATCATTCCATAAAACTAGGACTCTGATGACTCAATAATTTCCTTTAAGATGAATTCTCATAACATTCTACGTATATTCTTAAATTGAAGAGATTGTATCTCAGTTTCTCCAGAGACAAGGAGAGCCATTTCATTCAATCTGTCCATCCCTGTAGATATAAAATATCTTCAATAAATTCTCTTTTCCATTTATTATTAACTTTATAGTGTAGGTCACTGGTTTAACCACGATCTGGTTGAGTTGGCAGACTCACCTTGAATTGCGTAGATAACTATTCGCTACTGCTCCCATGCACTGACCATATTGTCTCCAAGTCACGACAAGGTGACGGGCTTCAGCCTGGGCAATGAACAGACACCTTCACAAATGGTTCGTTGATACAATTAGGTGATGTTGATGTCTCTTTAAGCTGGGCTTTAAATGATGTATCTGTGCATTCATAGGCAGATGATAAAGAACAATGTTTTGAAAAGCCTTTGATGATTTTTTGAAATCTCAGAACTGATGACTGATTAGTGACACAGTGCTGTGCTGGCGTTAGAACTGTAAGTGAGTTTGGCACGAGGCTCTGGTCTATTTATGACAACAAGTTAATTGTCAACTGGTGAAGAAAAGGTGCTTCCTATCCATCAACCAAAGGTAATTGTAAGGCTGTACAACTAATAGCCAAATACACAGTAGCATATTACAGGTCCATGAGGTGGAAGCTGTATCCAGTTATCACATACTGTAGCCAGGGGATAGTCGTTAATTGGTGTCAATCTTGGGCCAGCTATCTTTGAAAACAAGGTATTCTGTTGTGAAAAGAAACAAGAAAATGGCAGGATAGAAAACAATTTATAATTGGTGTCACAAAGGGCTAACACTCCCCAAATGGATGGTCATAATTATCCCTATCAGGTTTCACAGGTAAGGCACAGTGTTGCCAACCATCCTCAAGTATTATGAAAAACCCATGTATTTTGGGTAGTAAAAAGTTTTTTAGTGTGTAATCTGTAAGTTAGGTGGTAAGATCTGAATAAATCTGAACTATGGTTAATCAAATCAAAAACCATCATTATAATCGTTGGGCTTTTTCAATTTGATTTCTTTTTACAAAAGGAAAGTGTGCGGTTGACGGGGCTGTAAAATGTTTTTCCAAATTTGATTCTTGTAATCAATTAAAGGGATTTAATTTTATCACCTATTGATTTCTTTTCATATTCTTGCTTCTCTTCGAAAGATCTAATCTGTTTAAATTTTGAGTTACAATCCGCTCAAATATTGTTGCATAAAAATAAGAGCTGATGTACACAGTGTTTTACTTTATTCTCAGGTTCATCTGTCATGGACATGGTGTAGGCTGCAAGTGGAGATGACTGCTATAATCATAGCATCTAGGCATGCCATCTGCCACGTTGAAGGATACTGGGACAATTAGAAAATATGAAAATTGAGAATGAGAATTGAGTTTCACAGTATTGTATTCTCATGTTCTTCAGCAAGAGGTAGGACTAAACAAACAATTTGTTGCTATTTGAAAGACATTAGTTGCTACTTTTTAGATATGTTTAAGGTGATAGCCATTAGCTAGTAGTTTTGGTTGGTTGGTTGGTTATTTGGGTTTTACACCATATCAACATCTATGGTCAATTCACAGTGAGAACAAGGTTCTGACAATTCTAGATCTGTCTGTATGATGATCGTATCCAGGAACTGATTGTATCTATGATAAGGTAGAGACCATACCCCTACACATTTACCGAGGCAGGTGTTCTTTAATGTGCATAGTCCCATAGACAGGGCCACACACACAACAGCCAGTGGTCCTAAGACCTTTGATAACCCAGTTGTTGCCACTGAAAGACATGCAGAGGGGTGTAGCAGCCCAGCCACGGCCCAGAATTGAACCCCCGGCTGTCCACACAGCAGACAGACGCTCTTACATCAACATCAACAGCTGCAACATTATTATCTTCTGAGAACAATAGAGGTATGGACCGGGAGTAGTATAAACTGTGGAAGCCCTGACCTCGTAACATTGGCAGACTCACCTTGAATTGCGGAGATAACTATTTGCTACTGCTCACATGCACTGACCATATTGTCTCCCAGTCACTACAAGGTGACGGGCTTCAGCCTGGGCAATGAACAGCTGCAGACGCCTTCACAAATGGTTCGTTGATAAAATTAGGTGATGTTGATGTCTCTTTAAGCTGGGCTTTAAATGATGTATCTGTGCATTCATGGGCAGATGATAAAGAACGATGTTTTGAAAAGCCTTTGAAGATTTTTTGAAATCTCAGAACTGATGACTGATTAGTGACGCAGTGCTGGGCTGGCGTTAGAACTGTAAGTGAGTTTGGCACGAGGCTCTGGTCTATTTATGACAAAAAGTTAATTGTCAACTGGAGAAGAAAAGGTGCTTCCTATCCATCAACCAAAGGTAATTGTAAGGCTGTACAACTAATAGCCAAATACACAGTAGCATATTACAGGTCCATGAGGTGGAAGCTGTATCCAGTTACCACATACTGTAGCCAGGGGATAGTCGTTAATTGGTGTCAATCTTGGGCCAGCTATCTTTGAAAACAAGGTATTCTGTTGTGAAAAGAAACAAGAAAATGGCAGGATAGAAAACAATTTATAATTGGTGTCACAAAGGGCTAACACTCCCCTAATGGATGGTCATAATTATCCCTATCAGGTTTCACAGGTAAGGCACAGTGTAGCCAACCATCCTCAAGTATTATGAAAAACCCATGTATTTTGGGTAGTAAAAAGTTTGTTAGTGTGTAATCTGTAAGTTAGGTGGTAAGATCTGAATAAATCTGAACTATGGTTAATCAAATCAAAAACCACCATTATAATCGTTGGGCTTTTTCAATTTGATTTCTTTTTTCAAAAGGAAAGTGTGCGGTTGACGGGGCTGTAAAATGTTTTTCCAAATTTGATTCTTGTAATCAATTAAAGGGATTTAATTTTATCACCTATTGATTTCTTTTTATTATTCTTATTTCTCTTCGAAAGATCTAATCTGTTTAAATTTTGAGTTACAATCCGCTCAAATATTGTTGCATAAGAATAAGAGCTGATGTACACAGTGTTTTACTTTATTCTCAGGTTCATCTGTCATGGTCATGGTGTAGGCTGCAAGCGGAGATGACTGCTATAATTATAGCATCTGGGCATGCCATCTGCCACATTGAAGGATACTGGGACAATTAGAAAATATGAAAATTGAGAATGAGCATTGAGTTTCACATTATTGTATTCTCATGTTCTTCAGCAAGAAGTAGGACCAGTGTTACATGCATAGAAAGATGCCAACCATTGAAACAAACAATTTGTTGCTATTTGAAAGACATTAGTTGCTACTTTTAAGATTATGTTTAAGGTGATAGCCATTAGCTAGTAGTTTTGGTTGGTTGGTTGGTTATTGGGGTTTTACACCGTATCAACATCTATGGTCATATCACAGTGAGAACAAGGTTCTGACAATTCTAGATCTGTCTGTACGATGATGGTATCTATGAACTGATTGTATCTATGATAAGGTAAAGACCATACCCCTACACATTTACCGAGGAAGGTGTTCTTTAATATGCATGGTCCCATAGACAGGGTCACACACACAACAGCCAGCGGTCCTAAGACCTTTGATAACCCAGTTGTTGCCACTGAAAGACATGCAGAGGGGTGTAACAGCCCAGCCCAGGCCGTCCACACAGCAGACAGATGCTCTAACCACTTCACCACCCGGCATGCCTAGTAGTTTTGGTGTTTAGTTGCCTTCCTTAAAACCCGAAGGATGATTTTCTTCGTTATACAATAACTTTTTCACATATGGTAAAAATGATGGACTGCTACAGTCAGTTCATAGTGTGGTGAATTAGGAGTAAGAATGTTTGAAGATAATTTGAAGATAATTCTTAGGGAACAAGTTTCCAGGGATCAACAAATGTAGTCATAGCATGTAATATTTGCAAATTAGCTGATTTGCTTATCACAAATGAGTGTATATGTGAAGGTTAACCGCCGCAGAGGTGCCATAACCATGCAATATATGTTTTGAGATAGTCCTTTGCGGATAGCACACTTTAAATTTAACAATAATATCTATATATATTATATGCCAGTATATCTCCCGTACAACATATATAATATGTTTGCGAATATACCATACTGCTGTCCTGTCACCGACCAAGGAGTTTATTAGTATAGTGGTTAGAAAAACTGACTGTCATGCAAAAGATCATGAGTTCAAATCCTGTAAGAACCTTTTGGGAATTTTGTTTTATGACATTTTGATTCCTGTCACATATCATATTTCATATAAATGTATCCTTACAGAAGAGACACATTATATGAGTATGGTGATATCTGTATCCCATAATATTATTTTGATAGATCCTATCAACATCAACAGCTGCAACATTATCAACATTTGTTTAACATATAATACACATGTATATCCTTTAGTCTACCACACAGCTGCCGCAATAGGGTAGTGGATAACCTCTGGGACTCCTGATTGTAAGGTTGAGAGTTTGATTCTGCCATTTAGAAGACTTTTCAAAAATTTGAATATTCTTGCAAAAAGACATATGCTTCTCGTACCTTCTCAAATAACCTCCTCCGGAGGTTTATTGAATAAAGATATAAATCCTCTGGAGGTTTACCAAATAAACCTCCACTGGAGGTTTACCTGGTCGTAGATTGTAGATTAGGCACCTATTGAATGAACAATAGAGGTGTGGGGTGGGAGTATTATAACTGTGATTGTCCAAGTAATTCTATAACATTGACAAGGTTCTCTTTTGAAATGAATGTTTGTTACATGGGACAAGAGTAATGGAACATGCACAAAATCAGGACTATACATATTTTTCAGTAAAGAGAGGAGCCAGTGAAATTTCAATTATGGTTCTTTTGCACATTTGACATTAGCTATAATGCTAATGTAGGAGTATGCAAAGTTTCTGTGGCATTGATTTACTCCTTCATGTATATAGCAGGATTTAATTTTTAGAAAAGTCTCCAGAATACACATATCTGTGTGTGAAGTCACACAGAAAGACGTTATAATTAAATTTCAAAATTATAAATCCCATAATAAAATATATTTTTGATCAAAGCAGCTATGGCCTGGACTAAACATAAGAAAAGAAATAGGTTCCAAGACCAGTGTACATCCATCGTAT
Source organism: Lepidonotus clava (assembly GCA_936440205.1). Lineage (NCBI taxonomy): Eukaryota > Metazoa > Annelida > Polychaeta > Phyllodocida > Polynoidae > Lepidonotus > Lepidonotus clava. The sequence continues at coordinate 55,356,805 of OW387137.1, forward strand.
ATAAAATAATTGAATTATAGCAACAACAAACTGTAGATCAATCTAAGACCTTAACACAAAAATGTCTTTTCTTATTGTTAATTGTGAATATCAATGTCTTCACTGTTTCAATGGTTTTCCTTGTATGTATGCTGAGAGTATATGTCTTGTTTTGTTACCTGGGATAAAGAGAAAAAAATAACATAAAACACAAATCATTATTGCTTATGATTTAAGACCTTCATAGACCAAATTGAATCACATTGTAAAATAACTATCTACTTGCCTGTGCTTATTCTTTGTTAAAAATAGTTTGCCTTGTGTAAATATTTGAGGTGCATTGGCACAAGGTATCTCCAAAATAATTACTGTAAGTTGCATACATTTGTTCATAGGCTCATTGGTCCCCAAGTGCATCGTTCTGACTACCTTTTGATTTAAGCAGTGTAGATGGAAGCGTGAGCAAGCTTACACCCAAAAACAAGAATCTAATAGCATATAAAGTCAATGAAGCACAAATGCGCAGGGTGAAAAAGAAAACTCAGCTTATTGATATCAGAATTAAGAAACCTGAAGACGGCAGTCAGTCATAATGTGATCGCTTGAATTACTGTACACTGCTTTGGCTGTTGTCACTGTATCTGCTATTTAGTCAAATTGTAATTAACTAGACTTAAGTATTAAGTAGATGTACAAAATCACAAGGTGCTACCTTTACTAGCTAGTGCAAAAAATGCAGACACTCGTCAAGCAGGCAACAAAACATTTCCTCGCTACTGCTCTATGCATTAACTAAGTCAACTAACCAAAATGGTGCTCACACCCATTTAAGGTAAATGTCACAACTGGCCTAAATGGCATAAATGTAAGGTGCTGCCGCCTAGTGGGTACTGTACTTAGAGTTCACTACCGTCCAGCTGGAATTTGACATGTTTGTATTATATGTTATATTTGATATGATTGTATTATATGTTTTAATTATTTTTGTAACACTGTTAATACTGTATATATTTATGTATTCCTGTGCCTCATGGAGGTTGTGAATAAAATAAAGTTCAAAGTTCAAAGGATAACATTCATGTAAGATGTCCATTGGAAAAAGAAGATGGTTCCTTATCATTGTAACAATGCCATGCATCATGTATAGGTACTTTATGAGACAAATACTTCTGAATAGTTGGGATTCATAGTATAAATATTCATCTCTTTGTTTAATGCACATTTGTACGATTATATGTTAGCAGAATTAATAACAAAGTAGAAACAGACAATAGTAAGATTGCTGCTGGGTCATTCTCTCGAGAATTCCTCAATTGTTTTGGAAAAATAGCGTACAAATAAAACCTGATAAAATCTAATTTCCTTGATACTATGTCAAAGATATAATCATGTGTAATAATTATCAAAATGGAGCAACTTTATATTGATAATTTTTTCTCATATCTAGGTTTTTTGTGTATGTTACAGAGCTTGGTCCTATATGTTACAAATCTTTTTTGAGACATTTAGGTTTTGAGATTTTAGCAGAGACATTTTATATGGGAGTGAAACAAAAATTAAATGAGAGGTAGCCCGTGTGGTGACTGTCTCCTGCAATACATTGTGATAATGTTATAGTATGTTTTGCTTTCGAAGAATTACATAATTGACTTAGATCAAAAAACAAACTTGCTCAGGAATTCTTGTCACAAAAAGCACTGAAAAATTTATGTATCTAAATTATAAAATGAATTATTATTCTTCGATAGGACATAATTTGGGAATCCCATTTTCACATAATTATCAAAATAATGTATGTATATTATACATGTTGAACTAGAAAACTAATTATCATATAATATTTTGATATTTTTTGACATTTATGTGAAATTTCTGATACATTGCCAAGCAAAATATAGGTAAAACTATACGTTTTCGAACGTAATTCTTACCATATGTTTAATTGAAGGTAGTACTGTCTGTTCCTCAATAGTGGGGAGAATCATTGGAGAAATGGTGTTGTTGTCCCAGGATAGATATCTTGTTTGTAAGGAGTCTGCTTTAAAGGTGCATTTGCAGGTTCTAGATAAAGACTACAGATGTGTAATTTACCTTGACTTCACAAGATCTTCCCTGCATCAACAAAGTCCTGCCATTTAATAATTACATTTTCTGTTGTCTTGGTAGTAATAATCATCATAAAGAGAGGTTGATTCAGAGAAAGCCATGCTTCCATGTAGGGTTAGGTTGTAAAAAGAACCCTGCAGAACAGCCGTATTTATATGAAGGAGATCTAAATCCTATTACTGTAAAGTACCAACTCTCTCTTGTCCCATGGCTACATTTTGGATACTCTGACGGACTTTGTATGAGCAATATAATGTTTACTTTTGAGGAGGTCCCTCAATAGCTCACTAGCATTATAATGAAGGAAGTTAGATGAATAAAACTATAGATATTTCAAAAATATTTTAGTCAGCACAAAATTTTTTGTAAAGAAACAAGGAGTTTTACAACATTGTGTTCTCTTTTTGTATATGGCATTGTTGGTCACAGTAACTACGCTAATCACCTGTTACCTGAGGGATCATTCTGAGGAGTAACATATGTATCCGGTGTCGCATACGGTATGTACAGGGTCATCCATTAATCACTTACACAGAAAAGGAAGGTGGGGGGGGGGGGGTGGGGGGGGGGGGGGGCAGGTAAAGGGATTAAGGTGTGGCTAAGGCACATTATGTGTTAATTGGAATATGACGGGAGTCGATAAAATTAAGTACTGTGTCAAACAAACAAATCCTTTCCTGAATCTTGGAAAACAAAAAATTGTTGTGATTCAGAATCCCCCTCCCATCGATACCTGGTTGGTATTATTCTAAGTACCTGCAAGTTATTTTTTCCTGATTTGGTAACAAGAATGTACAAATCTTAATAAAATCTTATAAAGATTTGCCATATTTCTATCTGTAATATTAATACATTTCCAATCCAACCAATCCATAGAAAAACAAGACCAGTGAGATAAACTGATGCAAATATCCTTTCACCAATCAGATCCATGTTTTCATTGCGCATGAACAAACCTATTGGAGTTGCTCATTGGGGATGTATAACAGACTAGGAAATGTCTACCGACTAAATGGGTCCAATTATCTTGTGACCGGTTGCATTAGAGGGGAAGCAGTATGAAATCGCCATATTTGGTATCCAAGTGATCTCCATTAATTGGTCCCCCAATGTAAAACAGAAGTTGCAAAAACTTTTGATTGGCGCCTACACCTGACAGAAGGATAATCATGTCAGGTGTGAGGTTTCACAGGTAAGGCAGCAAAAAGGGGCTTCATACGGACCAGAGTGAGGAGGTTGAGACTGTAAAGATGCTACAGAACACACGCCGTTAGCTGTAACACTATGTTAATTGATACCGACTAGGAGAGATTGTGTTTATCCATGAGATAATTTGTGTTTTTCACAAAAACATTCACCAAATTTTTGTTGTTTGATTCAAGCTTTGATTCACGAAATTTCTGTCATTCTCTAAAAACATTTGCTTTTGTCAATGAAATCTCACTACACTGTTTACTATTTTCGAAAAATGTTGGTGTTTCAAAAAGAATTGTATCTTTTGAAGTTGGCATGTGACATTTTGTTTTACTAACATATCAGTTAAACTGATCAAATGGTCTGTATGGGACAATGCCTAACAATGTGGATATAAGAAGATAGATGGTGTATCAAATCATTCTGGTAATTAAACACAGATGTTTAGCGCTAAGCTTAAAAAGTTAACCAACATAAACTAGAGTTTGATGACTCCTAGTTCATACGTGTTACAACACAAACATCGGGGAAATTCACATCAAGAATATTTTATCTAAATCTAGGCTTGTGGGCAGGTGGTCTGAGGTGAAGTGAACTAAGTGATGTTGTAGTCCTGCCACCTACTGGAGAGATTTAACAGCAGGCATCCATGACCCACAATGACTAATTGCAACACCAACAACTTTCAGATAACTTTAAGATCAATATCATTGTTGTTTTGATATATCTATTATAAAACCCTCATATCTTTTTCTCCTACTGAATGAAATTCTGTAAATTGATATATGGAGTAACACTGTAGGACTATATCCTTTAAAACTTACAGCTCATTTTCAGCATATTCAGGTGTTATGATTGCTATTGTGCAATGGGCCACTGGTGTCCATTTATAATTCAATACTAATGGTGGGTTTAAAGTATGAAACATTTAATTTAATGTACACACACATCTGTATTAAATGATTTTATAACAATTCTCAGTGATTAATCTCCAATCTGAGTAAATGAAAAGACCTGTTACAGTAATTCTTGTGGTTTTCCACTTTTATACAGCATTATGATAAAAAATAATTATTCAATCTAATTTGATTTGTGCATATCTGAAGATTGTTATAACAAGTACAAGATCGAGAATCAGTTCCAGCCATCTGTAAGGACTATTTCATGAGTCTGCAGACTTGATGACATGACATGTATTATGGAACTGAATAATACCATGTATATGACACTTAATTGAGTCTATAACGTGTATTTTTTGTAAGGTCAATGATCATGAGCTAGACAATTTATAAACCTATAGCCTTTGTTTATTATACATAATAATTTATTCATAAGCTGTGTTTTCTCAACTATATGAATAGCCTACACTGCAATACATATCATTATGAGATATGTATTCAACTTGCTACAAAAAAGTGAAATATACCATGAGAGGCCTGACATTGTACTCTATTATTTCATTAATATGTTCATTTGAATACATTCTTTTCCAGAATGGATCTTAGATGAAAATATGACTTGGAGAATTTCTTAAATGGGCTATTCCCTTGAAATTCAAACACTATTCTGGTGTTCCTATCATACACGTCAACCAGATGGCAAACAATCCTGGATGAAAAGTGAAACAATGTTGAGTTTGGGATTTAGGAATTTTGATTGCATTGATGCAATATAGAGGACCAACACTTCTACAACTATATAAGGTCAGGTGGGCAAATAGAGGACTTGGGTAGTTACTTATATTGTAGTTTCTTATTCCTGTTTAAATTGATATATAGGCATTGTAACATCCCAAATTCACATAGACGATGTGGTTAAATATCAATTTTCTTCAAAATAATTAGAAAAATATATTCAAAAAAGTATTCCATGCTCAAAGGAAGACCATATATACATTCTAGAGGAGCATTTCTAGCCTCCTTCAGCATAAAAATGACTATTTTTTTACCATTATTTGGACATATTCTTGAGTTTTTAAGACTTTATATGTAATACAATCCATGAAATTATACCTTGAATAGTAACTAGTATTTCTAAATATAACATTTCCTCTTCCAATTGACGTAAAACATATTTCAGAACAACTTTCAGATAAAAATCCTAAATAAAATCAACATTAAATTGAGTTTTGCACTGCAATGAAAGCCTCAGATAGTTACAAAACTTAATACCCTTGAATAATAGATATTGTTTCATTGACATCAGACTTTATGATTCTATATTTCAACATTATAATAATTATAATACGTCATTCTAGCATACCTGATTAAGACAATTATTTGATATTTATAGTAAGGCACAAAAATATTCTTTTTATCTGCATGGACAGTGAACATTAGAATCCCGTTTGGGTTTTGGTGTGTAACCTAGTGTCATTATTAGGCTGGAAACTAGACAAAAAAGGTGGTTTTCGGATCTTTTATCTTTAGCATTCAAAATTGAATAACTTTTGATTGGTCCTAGCTATGATATTGAATAACATACCAAAATAATCCTTACGACATGTGCTTTTTGGAAATATAGGATTTACTAGCAATTGGAATGATTTAGAAATATTTTTATTGCCCTTTACATTGAATGTCCAACATTTTCAGCAACTTTTTATAAAATTGTAGGTTCCATTGAGTTCTATAGAAGGAAAACATTCCATTTCAGTTAATCATGAGTAACATCCCTAAAACAGGAAAATTCTGAGCTTTAAATTGATATGCTTTGCAATGTTGTAGGCACATTTGAAGAAAAGTTATTTCTGAATTAGTAAGAAAGGTTCAGAAAAGCTAGTTTTTAGTCCGCTATTTGCCCACCTGACCTTATAGTATAGCTTCGTACAGATATATAACTCGAACGATCACCTACCCCTTTTTCATTAGGTCATTGTTAGTGGCACCCAATGAGAGGCCTGTTTTGCATATGGGGGATTACGATCAACAAAGTAATGGTGAAACATTAAAATGATTACTGATCTTTGCTTGCTTATTAATCATTGCTGCTACCACATATAATTTCAACATTGTATCGACTTTAATTCTCAATTTGTATTCAACACTGATTGGTTGGATCACAATTGATTCTGTTCATAATTCATTAAATTCATGTGGGAGTGCCTGGCAACCTAGACATAAAAAACAAGTCTTGGTTTAAGGTCAGTGCACTGAACGAGCATGTTCAATTTGAGCTCATAATGTACACAATAGTCAAATACAGTAATACACAAACAGAGATTGCCTTTGTGATATGTTCCATGGCCATGCCAATAGCTAAATTATCTGTTAAAACCTAACCAGGTAGCAATTCTCTGCCAGATGGAATGGACATACACCTGCGAGGCATGAAGAATTGTCGAAGGCACTACATGAGGCTGTTTCTGAGGTTTGATGTGTAATTCAGGCATTTTGTCAACTGGCAGGAGCTCAGCAGCAGTGATATGTGCCTTTTCAGCCTCATCCATGCAGGCTGCTATTTCACAAGCATACCCCAGGAGCACAAATGCATTTCCAACTTCAAGTTGTTTTTCCTTTTTGAACTCAAGCAACAGTTCACATTGATTTTGGAAGTTTTTGACAGACTCTTCTACCTCTTCCTCTTTAGCCAGCTTCACCAGGAGGTAGGCAGCTAGGGAACAGGAGAAAACTGACACCGTCTTTTGACATTCTGATATCTGTCGGATGTTTTCATCTATGGTTAACAGTTCAGCACCTCCATAGGCATTCTGGTCCATGGCCTTGCCTTCTGTTTCATGGAGAGCCAGTTCCATGAAACCTCTAAGGATTTCCACAGCTGCTTCTTTCTTTTCAATGGCACAAAGGAACATTGCATAGTCAACCTGAGTAGCAAGACCAGCATCATTTCCCAAAGACATATCGAAGACTTCCACTGCTCGATTTTGGATCTCCTTCTTCCTTTCAGGACTCAGTTTTCTAAGGTATTTGACATGGTAGCAGCAACCCAAATTACCTAAAACGACATTTCTGTTTGGATCATCTGGATATCGCTCAAGGAACCTCTCGTAGAACCCACAGAGGGAGTCAGTGTACTCAGAAATGTTTGAGGCACACAAGAGTACTAGCCTGAACAATTCCATGTCCTCCCCAGTGATATTCTTATGCATGCGGATGGTGTCCTCCAATATGTCCAAGGCATTGTCATAAGGCAGTGTGTAGCTAGGTTCACCAGGTTCTGGATTCTGGTCAGTTTCCATAGCTTTCTTCAGCAAGGCACCATGCTCAAGGAGGTGGTTTACAGCATGCATGCAGCCTTGAACAAAGAACACCCTTTGATGGGACTGCACAAGGCTTGTAGAACTCTCAGCATCTTCCAGAATAGGGTGAAAAAGTTTTTCCGCAGTTTGCCAAAATAACCCAAAGAACCATTTATATTTTTTGTTATATTCGAACAAATACTTCAAGGGATCTTTACGAATCTGCAATACCCTCAGTGCCAACTCGTCACATAGTTCCTCTGGAATGCGGTCAATTAGGTTGTTTTCGGGAATGAAGTAGCTAGGCAGGTTCCGGTCCCTCAGGCATTGATGTAAATGATCTAACATTTTCATCAAGCATGGACCAACATTGTCAGGGTTCCATTCCTCTTGTGGGATCATCTCACACATCCACAGAAACATGGTCTTGAGGTGATAGCTGACCAAGGCCTTTGGTTGTTTCAGCTCCCAGCTATGGAGACACTTCAGCAGCAGATAACACTGTCGTTGGGTGCGGTTGATGTGGCGCATCAGCATCAGCTCCGCCACAGAAAAAGAAGTTCTCCACTCTAGTTCTGGCTCCTTGCTGCTTGTATGGAATACAGGCACAATGTGGCAGCCTTTTGAGACTATTTCCTTCACTAAGGCTGCACTTGGCCAGTTTGAAGGTCTTTCACGTGTCTTCCAATTGCTTGCAATGTTGGGCCAGATTGGACAACAAAAGACGGGGAAGATAAAGTCTCCTTCTTGGTATATATCTTGATTGAAGAATTTGTAGGGGGCTTGTGAAGCTAAGGAAGGCCCAGTTTGTTCAAAATCTATGCTTGAGTCCTTCGCCCTAATTGTTGGAAGGTCTTCAGTGATCATGTCCTTAGCCTTTTGAGGAACATAATAGAGGTATTCATCCCCTTCCTTCTCCACAAACATATGATGGTTCTTCATGAGTTTTGAGTTATGAACCCTGGTTTGCATGTACCCAGGGTGTATTCCTTTGGTGTAAATCTCCATCACTTCCACTCCATCTTTGGAGAGGCGTTCAACATTTTCAGGATCACACACCAGCTTGTTTTTCAGAATCAGCATCTGGTCAAAGTCAGACTGCATCATCTGCTTGGTCTTGTTCATCTCTGTGACTCCGTGGATTTGGCAGGGTAGGTTCAGGCCCTCCATTAGACTGCCTGTAGCAAGAAGCTCTGTCTCAACACCTTCAACAGTTCCCCACTCCTTGGATGCATTGTCCTGAAGCATCTGAAACATATTATAAACATCTGATGTAAATCTACTCCAATCACAAGGTCTTTTACAACGCATCTCCCCTTAATCCTTTGAGCTTATGGGTTACTTTTATAAGCTACATTGATAATATTCTACTTGAAATAAGTGATACTTTTTGGTAGATCAAATTACATGTGAGGGTAAATCTGATGAACAATGAAGTAGGGATGAACAAAGTCATACATAGGTCTCAAATTAAGTTAGGAGGTACTTATTATAGGAAGAATTACATGAATGTATTAAAGACAAAAGTTATTTCTCTCAATTCTATGTTAAGGCCATACTTAAAAAAAACGCTTTCTCCTCTGGAACTTTTTGTAATATATTATCCCATAATATGATATTATAAAGCCATATATACCCTTACTTAGTGCTTGCAGAGGTGAAAACTATGGAATACTGTCACCCCTAAAGTGCAAAAATTTGGAAACACCTCTAGCTCACAGTTAAATCAATTACAGGAAACTGTTTTCACCCTAAATAATCAATATTATACAGGAAGCTGAATATGGAATCCTTTCACATTAAATAATAAATAAGCAAATCCCTCGTAGGGGTCGACAATAATCTCACGTGGCTGGTACATGGGAAACAGAATTAGGTTTCAGTGTTACCTTATGATGGAATCAGAAATAATATAGCTTCACTAACTCCAACAGCTGCCTATGATGTTTTTGTGACATCATTGGTAGCAGTGCCCCCTTTGAGAGTCCATGCACACAGTTACTACCCAACATCATTTTTTTCCATTTTTGTGATGTCACCATCTCTTTGTTTATGGATGACTTCACAAAAATGGCAAAATTATATCGCATTGTAACGGTGTGTGGTGCTCTCGTAGCTGACGCTCCTATCAACAACGTTACTGCAAAATGTAATACAATCGTTAATCTTTCCTTTGTACTACCATTAATGGAATCAAAATTAATAAGCCAATATTGCAAGTTGTACACTTACCTGTCTGCTGTCACAGTTGTGGTACATGGGGAGGAAGTTCCTGAGCATGTAGGAGAGGTGGGGGACGGGAAGGCCCGTCACTGGGTCCCTCTCCATGGCCGGCTCTATCTCATCACTCATCACAACCTGTGAACAAATAACAGACATTTAAGTTAGTAAGGGCTCCTGAGCATGTAGGAGAGGTGGGGGACGGGAAGGCCCGTCACTGGGTCCCTCTCCATGGCCGGTTCCACCATGTCACTCATCATAAACTGTGAATAATGAATGGACATTTAGGTTAATAAGGGTTCCTGAGAATGTAGGAGAGATGAGGGATGGGCAGGCCCATCTCTTGGTCCCTCTCCGTGGCCCGCTCCATCTCATCACTCATCACAATCTGTGAACAAAGAACAGACATTTAAGGATGTCTGAGGATGTCTGAAAGTGAAACACCTTATCACTCTGCCCCTGTGGCTGCAGACAGGACAATTCTACACTGAAAACACAAAGTCGTCAGAGAGCCACTGCAAGGTTGTCAAAGGGTTGTCACAGGTCACTTTTGGGCTCTCATAGGTGACTTTTGGGTCATCACAGGGCTCATTTCAGGCCATCAATGCTGTGTGACTACCTTGTGACAATCCTTTGACAACTTTGGGGTGGTCAGAGGGTTGTCATTGTGAATTTTGAGGCTGGATGACAACCCAAAGGTAGTCATTTTCTCCCGACTACTTTGGGCCAAAAAGGTCGTCAGAGAAGCAAAAATGAAGAATGGGTTGTCATAGGGTTGTCACAGAAGAAAATGAGAAGTCAAAAGTCCTGCCTGACTACCCTAGGGTTGTAGGTGAATGGTGCCTAAAGTGACAGCCCAGGGTTGTCATGGCCTCTGTCTATATCAACCCAGTGTTGTAAGTGAATGGTGTCAAAACCATACAACTCATAGGCCTCCTATGTGTAATGGCCACACCTAATAACTAGTAATAACATAATAGGATGCCATTATAATGACTGTGATATCTACAACATGAAAATATTCATAAATAAGATTTTTTGTCTAACAGACACAGACACAGCCTGTGACAACCTTGGGTTGTCGTTTTTGGCACCACTTTTGACAACTCTGTGTTTTCAGTGTATGATAAAGCTATAACTGCCATTTCTGAGTGGGAAGGGAGAAAATGATCAGAATTATCAGTTTTATAACTTTAATAAGGTAATTTAGGAAACAAAGTGGTACGTTAGTAAGTGCTACTTTAATGCACAGAACAATACATTTCTGCAATCTAGTTCAAAATGCAGTTTTAAGATTTAGTATAATACAGCATATTCCTCGAACTATTTATTGTAATTGGTAATATAAGGAGTGTGTAAGACTGGGTTTAGAGGGAATCCCCAGCTGTGAAGATCATGACCGGAAATGCTGGCGTCTTTAACATTCAATCACATGAGGATAAAGGGAATATCAAATTTAAAGCTCTCTATGGCCATTATGGAGTCAATGGCAAGCTTTTTCTCACTGACACTAAGGAGATTGGACCAATATTTAAAAAATTACAGTGAAATAACTGGGTGTCCCCCATACAAAAGACCACAGCATTGCTGATTGTGATTTCCTATACATGTGGGTGCGTCGTGTGCTTTTTCAGACCCTCATATTTAGTATAATAATTGCTTTCATTACTTATAGTTAATATCATACTTTATGTCATTCAGTAGTGGTAGTAGACATTCAGCAACCTAGACGATTGATATATGAGTGGGGTGTCCCAGTGGTTGTTTACACTAGTATAATTTGAGTTGTACAAAATGTACATTAAATATTAATTTTGCATACCACCAATTGTACTTTATACATTAAATATTAAGTTTTACAGAATTGAAATTATTCTAGTATAAATTTTAGATATCAAATATAAATAGGATCAAATTTTGATTGGGTCAGGCTGCACAAAGGTGGTTAGTAAAACACCTTGTGCATGTACTTAGTATTAGTATGTAAATAAAATAAACAAACAGTCATCAGATTGTGAAAGATGTATTATAAAAGGTATTCAAAATTACATGAATTACTTAATCATATAGTTTGATTATGGTTGGCGCCTCCGGTAGGTGTAATAAACCTGTTTGGTTATGACAGACAAGCTAAGTCTACCAGAGGCAGCACTACTTGGGGAAAAATCAATATCCAACCAATACATAAGGATAGTGATCAGCAGTTAGAGTCAGAGCAAGCCGATACACGTTTGGCTCAATACGAGTCTTAAGGATTCGGGGGTTTAGTTAGCTACTCATAGCATTGGTGACATCTGGTGACTAAAAGGAAGAACTAATACTGTTTGTGAGGCAGTACGGAGATAGGTGGACTAATTGAGGAAGCTTACCTCTGGGCAATAACTGACTATTATACATAGGATTAGAACATTTTGGATATGAACACCCATCTCGTGGACTAGTTCTGGCATTCAGCTAGCAAGGATAAAGATAATTAAGTAACGGCATCTCCAAGAGTAAAGTGATTACCGTTCCAGGTTATAGTGATTAACACCTTAAATAAACACTAGCGTTCAAGGCTTTTAGAAAGTCCATATTCGGCCTTATAAAACACATATATATAATATATATTTCAAGAAAATAGATTTAACCACGAAAAATAGATGTCATTGAGAGAATTCTAGGACATTTTTTCCTTAACGATTGGCCGATCCCTATTGGTTTTAGGGTTTTTCAATGCTTCAGCCTAGACCATCATGTAAAAAAATGATATATATTACTGATTTACTAATACAGATATTACAAATGTACAAAAGTATCATAAATGAAGTGTGCATGTAGTTGATTAAAATGTCCACTTCCAACAATTTTAAAGAAACAATGAATAAATTATGTATCTGGTTTCAAGTGTTTATAAGATCATAAAAGTATTTTTAACCACAAAATTAATTTACCCCCAATGACATCTCTTTCTGACATTTCCAAATGTATGTCATAGTATTATAAACGATCATTCATTAATCATATTTAGGGTCTCACCTCATCAAGAGGGACGTACTACTATGCACAAAATTGAAAAATATGATATTCTTCACATTTTCTGTGTACGCAGAATTAAAGTAAATAGGAGTTACTAGTGAAATGTCCAAGATAATGGAAAAACTAACTAAAAACCTTTAAAATATTATAACAAAATTGTTTTTTCATGGCTTTGCGTTATTTTTCTACTTGGTTCACTGATGGCCAGATAAAAGGGATTCTACTTGCCTATTGCTTTTTAGTCTAGGACGTTTCATCAATCTACCCTCAAAAATGACCCAACAATCATTTTCCTAAAAGTAGAAATGTATTTTAGTTGTCTTGCAATATACTCCCTATATAATGCCCTATGGGAGACAGCTGTTATCTGGTAAATGTTGACAGACTGAAAAACAAACTGATCCAAAATTACAGAATATGGCACGATCAGGTTATTTTCATTTTAACTAATACTGCAAGATATTTCTCTTCCATGTGATTGAAACTTATTCAGGAGGCTTTTGACCGTTGAATAACATAACTGTTTTTTTTCCTATAAATTCAACACATAACATTAGGATCCCCCCCCATGTTCAGGGGCCCCATTCAAAGTAACTGGTGACTCAGATATGGGTTGTGGAAGGAATGCAGTTTATACAGACCATTGGTTTCCATACAACTGTTGCTCTAGATACTATGTTCCCCACTGAGACCTAAGTAAATCTGGCCTCCCTTTAACTCTAACTATTGTGAATTTTGATGTTAATAAGCAGACTTACCTTCCTGTGGGCCTGGTCTCTAAGGGGTGTATGTGAACCAGGATATGACCCTCAGGACTGTGTCTGTGTGTAAAGTCCGACATGTGACCTCCCGACTCCTCTACTCAGGCTGACCTATATGTGGGGGCTGTAGATGGGGGGGGGGGGGGGTTCCCCTACTCCTGATATCTGGGTTATTGTATATTCACTACATGCAGGTTTGTTAGGACCAACTTGATAATAACAAACACAGGCAAAACTATAGGAAATATCTATTTTTTGCTATGCATCAATGTAGACTGACTCAAAAACTGATAAATATGTATGGAAGAAATCTTTGATATTGATCCCCATCCTCTTAAACTACAGATAATGGCATGCCTAATGAAAATTCTATACACCTGCAGTTAATTAACATATTACCCAGGATGCCCTCTGATTAGGGAAAGCATGCAGCTAAAGCTAAGGGATATGCTGTCCATGGTAGGGAGAATTTGAGAAATCATAATGTTATCAGAGAGCATGTATACATGTAACATACATAGGTCCATTCTGTGAGGAACATTGGGCCAATGTGGGCCAGGTTTATATAGTCTAACATAATAATTATATATTGAAATAAGGGAAACAAAGGCAGTAGTGACGCTCTTGCCGACTCAGAAACTATTTGAATATTAAGGTCGGCCCTTTTATTAACAATAGATTCAAGCATAATCATAAAGTAATACATAAGTAATAATAAATAAAAAGGAAAAAAAATACAAGTGTGTGGGGAACGTCTGGGTCTAATTGCGACCAACTAATTTGGTGCCAACATGGTCAGGTGACCTAATTAACATAACATGAATACTAATTAAAAAGACTCTCAGCATTCCCCTTTAATATACATCTTTACTAAGTACTAAGTAGCAAATAGTTGATGAGAAAAAAGCACCGCTTCCCCTTTCCCCTGCCACCTCCCTCTCCCCAACACCTCCTCTGGTACGCGGTGACAGGCCTCCGAAATGTACCATAAAACTCGAGATGTTTTCTAGATTGTTGGGGGGGAAGGGGTGGGGTTAGTAGTAGTTCACAATGCACATTATGAAATGAAAAACGGTAGGAGTAGTAAGAGGGATCAGGGTCTTTGACGGGATGTTATTTGTTTATTCTTCGATTACGTAACCAATCCCCGGCCGTAATGCTCTTATAGTAGGGCTAATTAAATATACACTTGTGTAATACATCTACAGAAACTCGCTCATATAAGCATTCACTATCTATGCAACACTTGTTCATATAAGACCATAGGCAGCAGCCATGAACATCGCTCACATACCCCCACTATGTATGTTCACATATTCACGTCCGGAGGAGTTGAGGGGATGCATCACAGGCTAATCCAGATGCAACATAGTCTGTCGCAGTCAGACCCACTGTTTCCCAAAGTCATTATACTGAAGTACTTTAAGTTTTAGTGTGTAGTACTTGCTGTGTATGGATGTTGAGGGGAGTAATGAAGAGTTGAAGACAGGAGTAGTGTTGAGATGATAATGTATTGTTCTTCAGTCACAGCTTATGGACCATAGGCCTAAGCCTAGGCTGTTACACAATAGACATGTGTCCACCTTGGTGTCCAGGCTCCCACTGCCCTCACAGCAGGGGTGCACTTCCCCACCTCACCTTTGGCCTTTGACCTAATTACTTAATTAGGCCAGTTGACCACTAGGGGGAGGGGGAGTGCTTACAAAGGTTTTACCATAAACTCTATGATTTATCATGAATTCATTTTGATATGCGTTTTAATTATTGTTTATGAAATTATGTTATTTATACATTTTATATGATAGATTTGTTAAAACTTGTATTTGTTAGAGGGAGGATATGCCATGCCTAAACTTAGGTATGACATAATAATAGCTAAGGAGGTCAGGAACGGACTAACTGCAACAGTGACCACTGGGCCCTTTACAGCGGCTCCTCCTGGGTCAGACCCCCCCCCCCTCCCCTCCCCCACCCGTCCTGTACCGGCCCCATTGGTGTCAGGCCCGGGAGGGACCCAGGAGGAGGGATGACCCAGTTCTGACTGTGACTGACCGTGGGCCAGCATGGGTCCCGGCAGTATAGAGTATTCTGCACCTCCGTTGCTATTTTTGACCCAATCCCCTACTCAAAACCACCGCCTATCCCTCCAGCCCCACCTCCCTACTCCCTGCAGATGGCCTAGTGGTTTCCCCTTATATATTTAGGGGAAATATGCCTATGTCTTTTGTTAAATGGGAATACATAATCAAAAGGTAAAATCAATCAGGGTTGTGTTGCATTTTACCATTCTCAAGCATGTGCTCAAGCTAGGCATGTTTGTGTGACTATGAGATGGGGTGGCTTCCTCGTGCGTGGAGTTTCCCCAAAAAACGACCTCGTGCATATAAGGGTCACCAGTACGCAAGAGGTGGTTTTGTATCCTCGTGTTTCGTGAAAATCTTCGTGTGTATAGAATCTTCCTCCATATGCAACATAGTCTGTCACAGTCAGACCCACTGTTTCCCAAAGCCATTATGCAATAGCTAAGGAGGTAACGGACTAAATGCAACAGTGACCACTGGGCCCTTTACAGCGGCTCCTCCTGGGTCAGACCATCCCCCCTCCTCTCCCCCACCTGTCCTGTACCGGCCCCATGGGTGTCAGGCCCGGGAGGGACCCAGGAGGAGGGATGACCCAGTTCTGACTGTGACTGACCGTGGGCCAGCATGAGTCCCGGCAGTATAGAGTATTCTGCACCTCTGTTGCTATTTTTGGCCCAATCCCCTTACCATCAGCCCCCAGCCCCTACTCCCTGCAGATGGCCTTGTGGTTTCTCCTTATATATTTAGGGGAAAGATGCCTATGTCTTCTGTTAAATGGGAATATAAAAATCAAAAGGAAAAATCAATCAGGGTTGTGTTGCATTTTACCATTCTCAAACGTAAAAGTCCCTTCGAGCATGTGTTCAAGCTAGGCATGTTTGGCCGGTTTTTGTCTGCTATCGAAGGTTTGAAATTTCCACCTCCCCCACAATCCTTTGCAGCCCACTTGTGTTTGGCAAGATGCAATCCTAAAAGTCAACCAGTTAAGTTTATCCTTACTAAATATAAATCGCCAATGAAAATGTTACTTCTAACTGGGCATTTTGAATCTACAAATGATCACCATGTTGTTACTCTGAAGCTTAGGGGGACACACTCGAAATTCTAGCACAAAAGTAACTCATTTTCTATTTTCGTAATAGCCGATTAATCTGACCCAGCGACCTTGGTTCTGGTGGTGGAGTAGGAATATGGCATCCACACAAAGCAGGCAGTATGTAACACACAAAACCCAATACCCAAGCAAAAAAACACACGTTATAATAACGTTGCAGCAACGTCCTATCTAGTTCTGCTTTGGTTCTTGTTACATTATTTTGATGGCACCCAAAAATGTCCTTAGAACCTAACGTTGCAACATTGCACTGTAACATTATTGTGACGTTCTTGTAGCGTTCTTTCGTTACGTCGCTGCTTGCCTGCAGCTGGATAAGTATTGGACAGAAGATTATCAAGTAATCCTGGATTTCTTCATACTAAATTTCGCATGTAAAGTATTTGGTTCCACACATAAAACACCCTTTTACATGTAGACTTAATGAAGATATAATGATATTAAAAACGGAGACATGCAGTAAAGTGGGAATAGCGCGCTGACACTATTGCAGTATAATTGGCGCGAGCTGTAACCTACGAGGTTGCTGAGGGCCGTTGTTTCATCTTACCTTTTATTGTTTATTGTTTTAATGTGGAGTCACATTGTTCTCATGTGAGCCCACTCAAGCCTCCTTGTTGTTTGTTTGCGCTGCACAGAATTATGCTTACATACTGACCACCACATTTTAGGGACAGAATTACATAATTATGGATGACTTGCAGTTGGCTCGGATAGGTTCTGTAGTGTTTTCACATTCAGAGTGATAGCCTGACCCTGTAAGAGATGTCTGGGGTATGATAATGATAGTGAACAGGAAGTATGGAGGCAGATCCATGGGCTGGGGGGTCCAGGTGGTCCTGACCCCCATTTCCCCTCCTTCACTTTCGGTTAAGACTTCATTACACAATGAGAAAAAATGTGTGCATGTGATGCTTTAGTACTTAGCCTATATGCAAATCCATGGCTCTGAGATGCTGTATCCACACCTGGGCACCATAGTGGAACTCCCTCTTGAGGAGTTTGTGACCAGATGCATCGTATTCATGATACTTAAAGGCCCTTTAAGAAACACCCAGAGAAAAATACTGATTTGCAGAGAAAAACACAGTTTTGTGATAAGATATATATCAATACCCATTGATGCTACCATAACAAGTGTTTCAGGTATACAAATATGGCTGCAGATATTTTACTTTGCGAGTTCCGTTAACCCTGAAAAGCCACATTCCTTCCGTTGCCCTGTTAGGACGTGTGCTGGATTTTAAGTCAACAAGTCAATCGGCTCAAGACTCAAGGCTGTGCATTTTCATTAATCATAAAAATTTCATTAAAAACAAAAAATATAGGATTATGTTATGGTTAAATAGGATTCAATCATTTTTAATGGGCATATATATATATATATATATATAATTATATATACGTATGTATATCTATTATTTTCTAAGCTGGATTGATTCATTACAGAGCAATATGTAGCCAATAGTTTTTATCCCAAATAACCTGCATATTATATGATACTGGAAATAAGTTCAATTGTTTTTCAAATTTGGTTTCTGGGATTTCAGATTGCAATTGAACTAGTAGGAACTGTATAGCATGGAGACACACCTACTGGTGCTGACATCTGGAGCTACAAACAACAACTGAAGATAGTTTGGTAGAACTCCTACATAAAATGTCTAATGAAAAATACCCACAACTAGGGCCTTCCATATGTAGGGCCTTCTGATTATTGAAGTTAGTGTTAAAGGATGGGGGTAGGGATAGAAAATTGGTATGGGTCTAAAGATTAGGGAATATATACATATAAATTTATAATATGAGTAATGATAATTGATAGGGGATCCCATGACAATGATATCATTACATTTTAAAGTTGAGCCTGCTCTGATACAACACACGTTCATATATATAAATCAACATTATTGGTGCATATGGCTAACTGAGGCCAATATAAAAACTAACAAGTGTAATGTTTTAGCATACAGTCTACACTCATAATACCAATGCAGCACAGTTCATAAAAACAGAGCATCTTCTCTTGGTACGCATTCAGGTGACATGCACTGATTAGCCAGTTTAAACCAAGTTTTTGGTCACAGTATTTCTATGATGGGTGATCTCAGAAAAGTGTTTTTATTGTAATCAAAAGGAAAGAAAGAAAATCTACTATATTCACATCTTATACATTCAACAAGTTGTTATCAGAAAACCAAGTATATACTGTATCAAGTATGATGGTCATAATCTACAAAAAAGGGAAATACCAGTTAAGTGATTTCTAATGCTTAACTGAGATAAAAAAGTGTTATTTGGAGTTGCGAATATGAACATAGGGAGATTGGCGCCTATAGATACAACAAAGTAGTTTAGATTGAAAATGTCCTTTGACATTGATTTCCTACATTTGACAGACAATACCAAGATAAATAACCAACTAAGTCAAACAACATGACAATCTTCCAAGATTTGGCATTCAACATTTGGACCTCCCATCAAGACCCCACATTTCTATTTTTGTTTGGTTTTGAACTAAACTGTAACATATTACAGGTTATCATATACAGACAAATGGGGAATCTCATCTGATCCAAAACAGGATTATGAGGGATGATCCAATCACACTCAGCCTGGTTGATTCATAATATCATTGAATGTTATAACTTTTATATGCACACCCTCTTTGAGCACCCCATACACCTAGACTCTTTCTCTTTAAGAAGAGGAGAAAGATTTCCCCTCATCCTCTTGAAGCACACCTTTCACTCCCTATTATACTTATGCTTGGTTCATTTGGTGAGGGATTTTGTTTCAAGAAGAAGAGGACATACATGCACCCCCTGGTGGTTTACATCAATACTAAACCTTCATGCTTCAAGCAGAAAACCTCACCTTATAAGCCTCATGTGAGGTATAACAGGGAGAATCTTTGCTCTTAAAGAGGAAGAGGCTATACCTTCCTCTTCCTCTTAAAGAGAAAGAGTCTAGGTGTATGGGGTGCTTTGAAACATCTCTGAAAGCTGAAGATAGTTTGTAGGTCAAAGTTGTCACCCTAAGTATAATTATGTCACGACACAGGTGTAATTTTAGGATAGTGAGACTGGCGCAGAGGATGAACTGACTGAACACTGAACACAGAGGTTGATAAGTATGTATACATTCATACAGATTTCTTTGAATTCTCTCATCAATATTGATGAGAAAGAAAATAGGTGTAAGGTTTGTGCAAATTTGAATGTAAGCCAGACCTAATATAGCTTTGATACGTTCTTGTATTAAGGGGATAATGCGTTGTTTAACTCCCAACCAAGTTGTCTTTTCTACATTGTCTTTAGCTTACAGCTTCAAATTATTCCTTGTTTAAGGAACCACATCTTGGTAAACGGGGAAATGAGCGAAAAGGAAGTTTTACACTAGTTGTAACTTTAGAATCGGAACTTTCATTTAGATATTTTGACATATAGAAGTTGATGTTTTAAACTTAGATTATGTGTTTCTGTCATTAGCTATATAGTATGTATCACTAGAAAATAAGCAAAAAAAAAACTGTTCTAAGCATCACAATACGTTGATACATATAAAAATTAATTTGAAGGACACAAAAATAGGTTAATTGAGAATTATTGAAATAAACTGATTGCTTAAATTTGGCAGTTTTGTCATGCTGGTCAGCATTATGTACCATGCCAGCCCAAGTAAACAAGAGGCTTTGATGTCAGGGGAGTCACTAGAGCTACCTCACTAGAGTCACTAGTTGCATGGCTGTAAATACTGTAACCCTGTAACTATTGGTCGAAAGATTTAGTAAAAATATCATTTAAGTGAATTACATACAGAACTTGAACTATTGAAATTGACACATGGCTGAGATTTATAATCTTTGGACACCAAGCACTTAATGCACCTATTACTTTAATAGGTGAGGCTATGGCTCCTTTGACATCACTAGCTTTGCCCTGGCTTGTTTCCACTGAATTTGCACTGACGGTGACAGCAAATTCTAAACAATAGATTTATAACCATAATGTTAGTTCAAAGTTTTACACAAAATTGATAAATATGTTATCTTTATAGGCTTCATTTATCTTAAGCTCAAATGATATGACAGTTCATGAGCAGAGGTACACATAACATCTTAGATTGACCTCTTATCTTAGGATTACATTCAGAAAACCATGGTGTAAAACTGTTCTGAACAGCTTAAACAGCAAACAAACTGGGTTACAAACAAAGGGTTGTAGATACTTACATAAGATTTTACTCTCTGATTTTTACAGTGTGAAATTCCCCCTTAGACTATAATAATTATCTTGTTTTTAAATTCATGACATGAAAACCACTCTAATAATTTTGCTAGTGTGAAACATGCCCTAATATCTCTTTTCTACATTGTCACTTTAGAGATTATTAAAGGCTTAAACAAGTCCTTCAAGTCATTACTCCTTCCTGAAAAGATTGGCAGTATTTAGACATCGGAAGTTGGAAAGGACATTAGAGGAAAAAAATTCATACCAACAATGGAGTCTGTTAAGGATTTAGATGACCAGTTGCCCAAAAGGCTTGGGAAGTTGTCCAAGTCACTTTCAAGGTTTTTCTCTGTATACCTAAGAAGAATTTGTTTACTCCTTAAAATTTTCAACACACTCAAACTCATATGTTTTATGATTTTTATTTTGTTCCCTTTCCCTTTGATTGGCAACAGGTTCAAACCTATGATGTGGCAAAATGAAAAATTTGCAGAATTATACACAAACGTGGCAATTTACAGTTTCAGAGCTCTCTGCATTGCCCTTGGTTTCTTAAATTTTGCATCTATGCCCATAATTTCTACAGACAAAGAAAAGCGCTTTACTCTTAATCAATTAGGCGTAATTATTTTGCTAGTTTTTATAGAACTTGTTATTGAAACTTTTGTTGGTGCAATCTTTCTACTGCACTCAAAGGAATTTACAAAGCGTCTGACTCTGGACCATTTTAACCTGAGTAGCAATCCTTATCAACATTACATTGAGCGGCAGTTTGGTTGTTGTGGTTACAATGGATCCAGTGACTACACAGACAGACAGTGGGAGGTTCCTGACTCATGTAAGGACATATACAATTATACTTACGCTGAAGGTTGCAGTACTAGTGCTAGTGCCTTAAGGTCTAAGATCATAGCCATTGACTGGACAGTTGCTGGTGTCTTCATCACATTTGCAAGTGTAACATTCCTGACTCTTGTTGTAGGAATTACAATATACAACAGACCCATGCGTGGAGACTTTTAAATCTAGTACCGAAGGTGGGTACAGACCAACTGACAATCCAGCCAGCCCAGCATTAGGAACAGTTCTAATGTTTCCACAACGCTCTTCCACGACACTCTTCCCCAAGACTCTTCGCCCATCTTATCAGTGCGTATACAGTTCCACAAGTTCTGCGATAATCTGGTTAGGTCATAAACACTCAGTGTCTGTCCAGCCTAAGACTAGTCACAGTTGGTTGCATGGAACATATTATATATGGAATAAGCATCCCAAGTTAGGCTTATGTCAGTCGACAAAAGCCTGACAAGGTAACAGCTTGTGGAGGGTTCCTGGGTGTCCTGAACCCCCCTTTAGGTGGACCCCAAACTAGAAAAAGAGGGGAAAATGTGGCGCGCGTACACACGAATCCACACTGTTTTAGTACTTAGCCTTTACGTTGACCCCCCTTTTAAAAATCCTGTATCCACCCATGTCCATCACGTCATGAATTTGGCACCGAGGTATGGAAGTAACAACATAAGAAACAACATCACATTCATGGAAGATACTGCTCCTTTAATGTATGTTATTCAAGAAAGTAACCAGATTGCAGTAAGAATGATCCAATAAGCTAGAGGCTACAGGTAGTTTTAAAGGAGGTGTATTGTGTATGTCACAGTTCAATGTTTTCTTTGTGATTTTCTTGTACATGTTTTATGTGTGTTGCCTTACATTGATTAATCACCTCCATACCTTGCTTGCAATGTAGATTTTAGATGTTGAGATTTGAAGGGTGTTTTAATATGATAATATAACCATGTACTTTGTCTATGCGATTGCTAGGAATACATCAGTAGCATTTAGAACAAAATGTAGAAACATTATTATGAGTTTGAGACACATTGAACGCTTTTATATTGTTTATGGTTATTTATAGTTATAGTGCATTGTCTGAGATAATTACTGTCATTAATATTATTCCTAATGGGTGCTAGTCGAATGGTAAGTAAGTCTACGAGATGGGTGCTCAATCCATAACATGAACAACGCTTGGCAGTAGGGTAAGTTTATTGGTGGATACGGCGATGCATACAATTGCCAGTGATGGTGATAAGTTCCTAGGTGTTACAGTTCCAATTCAGGGTAGAGTAAGCTTCCTCCTCAGAGTCCGCCTAGTCTCACCTCCAGCCATAGTGCGATAGTACCGTGTAAGTCACCAGATGTCCCTGTGGTTGCGTAGCTATCTAAAAACCCTTCAAATCTCTCGATCCGTATTATCCAAACGCTAATGATTTCTCTCTCTCTTACACTGCGTTCCCGCTCTTATAGCAGTCTGGTATTGATTTTACCCCAGGCATCGACGCCTGTTGGGAGGTGTACCCCGGTGAGCATTGTCATCAGGTATATTTACACCTACCAGCGGCACCCGCCATATTTATACTAGGTATTGTCATAAGCTAGGTAATTTGGAAGAATTCTTATTATCTTCTTGTATTCAACTGGTGACCTTTACACTACTTCAATTATCATGCACAAAGTAAATGATTTAATCTCTACCTTTGTGCAACATTTCGCTATAGAAGACTGTTTTCCAAGCTCAATTCCTTAGTTAATCCTTTACATAAAATCATGTTTCACATATGGTAAGATATAATTGCTTTTTGGCTTTTTTATGACATACATTATATGATATAAGATGATACACTTTAAAGCAAGAATGATATCACCAGTTGTTGGGAGTACCACATATAACCCCAAATCACTGTAGTTCATCCTTAAAAGAGGTAGGTACAGTGTTGAACATGTTCAAATCATATACATATATTTTAGTTCCATTTTCAGTGCATTTTAATTGACTCTTTTGGGAGAGCTATGTGTGTTTGAACATAGATATTTTGATATGGTGATTACATGTCTCTATTATTCATTCTCCTATAAATACTTATATCTATGTATGTTTTTAAGATTTTGTAAATAATTGTGAAAAAATTGCAAACCTTGTGAGTAAAACAAGCCATAGTATAATATCTGAATGGAATATTCCCTTATTAGAACAGCAATGGAATGTTCTAATTTTGAAAAAAAAAAAATTCTTCTATTCAGATCTGGACTTAAGTCTTGCGAGACATTGTTCAGTTGATATCTATTACACCTATACATGCCTAAAATCATTTGGAAACTAGTAACATCTTTTGAATAGTTTTATTTTCAACTCTTATCTTAAAACTACCTAAAACAGACACACTTTGATGCATACATATCACAAACATACTAAAACAGTTTATTCCCGATGTTAAATAAACAACAAGGATGTCTCTGAATTAGTTTGGCTCATACAGAAATGTAAAAAGGGAGCGGTATCATGTGCAAATGGGTCACCCCTAGAGAATGGAGCAACGATATACTTTTTCTACAACTGGGAACCAGAGCTTGAACATAATTACATCCTGTATGAACTGGTATATACGTTAAGTTTAATGTGTTTCTGATACTAGACATCATACATGTATACATAGTATGAGCTCTATACATTAGGAACAATTAGCTAAATCATTAAATTGTCACCAATATGTACATTTTAGGTCAGGTACAAATCATATGTGGTGCAATAATGATTTGTGCAATATTGACCACATCAATCCTCAAATATAAATTGGACATATTGTATCAATAATCAAAGCCAAAATATTGGCATTGAGGGGGTTGCTTTCCCTGTATGTTTCAGTATTTAGTTTAAGAACCCTTTACAAAGTATATGCTTGTTGTGGAAGGGAGTGTTATCGACTAACACTTGACTATATATCTTAATAATCCAGAAGAATTGTTATAACAACATTGATTTTTAAATAACACAGAAGAATTGTAACATGAATATGTAAATGACACAGAATAATTGAAACTCATAGGTAAACATGACATTGATATTTGTAAATGAGATGAGCTAATATTAACACGAGATTAGCTTTGCCATGAAGGCACAAATCATTGTTATATAGCTGCAATTCTGTAAGTACAACTTAGAAAGCATGACTTGCATCCTTCAATCACATGAGAGACGTTTGGAGCGGGCCAATAAAAGGTGGTTGTTTTTGGTTGAATAAAGGGATGTTGACTAGGATGCTCAACTAATAACACATTTACTTGTTTGTCTTATTTTTTGTGACACCTTGACATGGGCTGAGAAGATGTCGGGGATGGTGAAATGGTTAGAGTATCTGTCTGCTGCCCGGGCGGCCCGGGTTCAAGTCAAGGTGGGCTGGCTACTACTCCCCTCTGCATGTCTCCCTGTGGCAACAACTTGGCTAATGAAGGGTTCTTGAGGGCCACCGGCTCTTGCGTGTAGGGCCCTGTATATGGGACCCTGCGTAATAAAGAACACCTGCCTCAGTAAAAGTGTAGGATTACGGCTGTTATCTTCTCATACATATGATCATTTTATAGATGTGATCATCAAAACAGACAGAATTGTCTGGACCTTGTTCTAACTGGGATATGACCATAGATGTTGATGAGGTGTAAAACCCCAATAACCAACCAACCAACCAGGGGCTGAGATGACCCAAGGAAGGGTCCCAAAGCGGACCCAGTGGTCTGTTGCATAGTCAAACCTTTTCAAAGGATCGTGGCTATTCTACGGGGCCGATTTGATTTCCGTAAATGGTTCTGAAAAATACACATTTAGATCTAAAAATGATGACATCTTCAGCTCAGGAACATTAGTATTATTAATGAATGAAAATTGATGCTGGATTTAACACGTTGTGAAAAAACATTCATTGCCAATATCTAATTTTGCAAATGTCAAATAAAGTTCAGAAATTGATTATTCAATAATTGTATTTTTGCATCAATAATTTGATAATTTATTTCTGAATTTTAGTGTGATTAACATTTTGGTGTTAAACCAGCAACACAATGGTTGGATATGCTATGAATATTAACATGCAGAGAATAAGATTATGTAAATAATATGAAACTTCGATATCATATCATTTATTTCATTACATGAATAATACACGAAAACAATGAAAGTACAATTAGGATTATTTCTTATTTCACATCCAAAGTCATACTTTTTAAAGACATACAATAATGTGTGCATATTGAATACCAAAATTTGTAATACTAATCTTAGTACTACAATGTTTTTTGTTCTTGTTGCTGTTTTATTTCCAAAATCTAGGGGTCCACCAAGAGGGGCCTGCATCTGGATACACCCCTGGACTTTCCCTACTCAACCCCCTAAGGAGCAGACCCTTCTATGTCCATTCCCACAACCTACCCTTGCTTTTGTCACATCTGTCAGTCGTCTCATTTGTCAACAGTTGTCTATCCTCACATTTATTATTTACCAACTTTGTAGGGCCTATACCTTCATCATTGTCTTGCCCCATTAGCAAAGGTGGAATACCAGAGGGCATCAATGCCCCACTGGTGAATAATCAAAAGATTCTATTTGATATACAATAAAACAAGAACTAACCTCGGGGGCACTTCGCCATGATTACTGTCCTTTGTCTCAGCCTATTTTCAGGGTCGAGGGCTTTGCCCGATCACAAGACCCTGAAAATAGGCTTCGACATTGGGGCAATAATTGTGGCTTCGTGCCCCCTCAGTTAGTTCTGTGCATGTATTTCATGGTGCTACACTCTGCATGGTACAGCTGCCCTTCAGCCAAACTTAGGTCTGCTCAAAGCATTGTCCGGCTTTGTGCATTACTTCTAAATCAGTCTTATGTCAATTTAGTCAAAATATATTTATGGAAAGACCATAGATAAATCAAGATCAGATTTGTCTGGGCTACAGTGCCCTCCCAGCCAGGCATGTGGCATTATTATAATGTTGCAGCAACGTTCTGTTTGGTTCTGTATTGGTTCTTGTTATGCTTTTTTGATGGCTCCCATCAACACTGCTGCAATGTACTGCTGTGATGTTGGACTGCAACGTTATTATAACATTCTGGCTATGTTATTCAACCTAAACAGAATGTAATTAAAACGTTCTGTTTTGGTTTCATCCTAACCTCACCAAAAAATTATGTTATAATAACATTCTGATTTGGTAAGGTTTTGAGCTAACCATAAATAATGCAATTGTTACGTTCCATCTTAGTAAGTACCAGACTAACTAAAAAAGGGATAGCTGTGCATGCAGAATGTTTCTATTACGTCGCAGCTTGGCTGGGCTGCTGAACATGACTATGGTCTTATGACCAGCTGGTCAGAGGAAGTTGTCCCAGACATTATTCAACAGGTTTGGGAAACGGCTCCATTCTATATGCTATACCATAATGATTCTAGTCCACAACAAAAGATAGCCACAAAGGCAGCTTAGAAAAAAATAAAGCCTTTCATACAGTAAAAACAACATAGAGACAATACTTCTTACCTCTATGAATTTGTGATAACCTTCCTAAAAACTAAATTATTAAGCTCAAGGTTACTCTCGTGACATTTTATACATGAAATTTGAAACAGGTGTGCATTATGCCTATCTTCCAAAAACATTGATTTTGCTTGTTGATGGGCATACAATACATTTGTTCTTGGTGGGTGATTAAGACATAACCTCAGGCAGTTATTTTATATAGTTGGTAATTCATGAGTTGTTTTTTTTGCAGATACATGACTATAGAAAAAATATCCATATTTGATATATGAAAGTATTTATTGATTTATATAGCAAGTGATACAGTTTTGTTGTTTACATCCTTATATTTGCCCCCCCCCCCCCCCAAAAAAAAAAAAAAATTATTATGACCATCACCAAGGTAATGTCAGATTCTGTACAGGAAAATTTTGTATTCATGAGAATTGAAAAAAATACATAAAAAAGTAACAAATGGCAATGTTTGGGACCTAATAATAAAAATAGTTGTCTTCCTGTTTATCTGATACTACTCATTCTTGTTAAACCTTTCACTGCCAAATCAAATGGGACTTAGACAATTTAATGGTTTTCATGCTAAAGGTACAGCACCTTTTCAAGAAAAGACAATAGACAATTTATATCTTTGATATTTACATCTCTTAAAATGGGCATTATTTTTCTATGAGGATAAATCAAATGTTTGAAATTTTTGTTACAATCGTAACAAAAATAAATATTGCCTATTAATGCTATTTATGCTATTTTCTCTCATTTTTTCCCATCATTTCTTTGCATTTTACTCAACCATAAGCTAATCTATAAGAACACATCCTTTCAAATGAGACAGATTAAGGACATTAAAGTCAGAAGGTCCAATTTACCAACAAAAAGTTATGAAAAAGAATTCCATCCATAGGCCTAAATCCTTTATTTTTTGTCAATTCTATACATTATAACTTTTCATTTACCTTAAAATCCTTAAAAGTAAAATTATTTGATAACAACAATAGCTCAAGTGATATTAGATGCATCAAATTAATGATTACCAAAATACAATTTCACTATAGAAGCTAATTGATGGATGTTCAGCCATACCCTGGGAAAACTAGGGGAATTCAAAGGATCTTTTGGGGATTTCCTTGGGATCCCCAATTGTCAATTTAAGAATCAGAGGGGTTTCCAAGTGAAGCAATGATTGTGGCCTGTGGCAGTGAAAAGGTTAAGGCTCTGATAGATGTAATAGTGCTAAGATGTGAGTCCCTGGAATTAAGACTCTTCAGAGATATTAGTCATTGAAATTGAAAAATGCAATAATTACATCTGTTTAGATCTTAAAATAATCATAGGGGGAATGTTTTTTGACCTCAAAAAGAGAATAAATTTTTTTTTGATTTCTGAGAGCTTGAAACAACCCCACGATCCATTGCTGATTTCTATATTCCCACAGACCTCAGTGAAAGAACACATGTCAAATTTTATTCAGATCTACCCATAAAGGAACAATTAAGGAACTGATATTATTTTACTTTATATACTTTCTCCTGTGCTTTTATATGCAATTATCCTAGATAATCTATATGTAACTAAAATACTGGAGATAAGCTACGAATGTAGGGAGGACTAAATTGTTTTTTAAGATTCATTTTCTGCATCTGGTAGGGTTTCAGATTCTGAATACATTCATAAAAGCTGTACAATATGGAGACATGCCTGCTGCTGCTGCCATGTGGAGCTACAAATAATGACCAAGGACAGCTTGATAGACAATGTAAAACAAAACTACTACATAAAATGTGTAATTGAAAATACCCACAACTAGGGCCTCCCATATTTAGGGCCTTCCATTACTAAGGTTAGTATTAAAAGGATGAGAGTAAGACAATGCTAGAAGTGTCGCTCCTTAAATCCAATGTGAACCTTTGCCCAAAAGGCAGGGAAATGGGTCTAAAGATCAGGGAATGTATGTATATATGTATTTATTGTAGGAGTAATGATACTTGATAGAGGATCCCATGACAATAATATCATTACATTTTAATGTTGAGCCTGCTCTGATACAACATACATTCATATATAAATCAATGTAATTGATGCATATGGCTGGCTGAGGACAATATAAAAACTAACCTAGTATAATCTTTTAGGATAAAATCTATGCTAATAATGCAGCACAGTACATAAACACAGATAATCTTCTTTTGGTACACATTCAATTGACATGCACTGATTAGCAAGAATAAACAAAGTTTTAGGTCACAGTATTTCTTTGATGGGTGATCTCAGAAAAATGTTTTTATTGCAATAAAAAGGAAAGAAAAAAAGAATTCTACCATAGAATCTAATACTTTCAAAAAAGTTGTTATCAGATAAACCCCAGTCTCAAGTATGTTTATCATAATCTTTGAAAAAAGGGAGATACCACTTAAGTTATTTCTAATGCTTAACTAAGATAACTGAAAATTGTTACTGGGAATTATGAATATGATATAGAGGACACAGGGAGATCGGTACTCAAGGATACAAGAAAGTAATTTAAAATAAAAATAACATTTGACATAGATTTCTGAAGTTTGAAAGATAATATCAAGATAAAAATCCAACTTAGGCAAACAAAACAAAATTGTTGTTCAAGATTTGACATTCAAGATTTGGACCTATCATCCAGACCCCACATATCCATTTTTGTTTGGTTTTGAACTAAACAGCAACCTATTACAGGTTATCATAAACAGACAAATTGGGTAAATCATATGATTCAAAACAGTACTAAAAGGGATGATCCAAAGTCTGTCTGTTTGATTTATAATATCATTGTTTGTTATAACCTTCTTCTGCACACCCTCTTTGAAACATCTCTGAAAGCTGAAGGATATGATTATAGTTTGTAGGTCAAAGTTGTACTGACCCCATGGGACTGACCCACCTAGCACTCTTAAGTCTGGTTTTCTTAAGGCCCGTTCCCACTAGGACATTTTTACACAATTGGCTGACAGATTGGCACAAAAATCGTCCGATTCTAATGGTAGAATTGACCAATCAGAATACTGACTCAGAACGATCATGCACATTCCAATATGCTACACATACAGTTGACAGTAAGAATCAGTAAATTATCCCAGTTGCCCATCTCTCTTCGGTGTTAAAATCGCCTATGGGTATGGGGCCTTACAGTCATTTTAAAATTCATATAAAAGAATAAAATCAAAGAGCAGGTCATCCTAAGTATAATTACATCACGGCACAGGTATAATTTTAGGATAGTGAGATAGGTGCCGAGGACGAACTGTTGGAACAGGGAACACATAGGGTGATATGTAAGTATACATTGACATGAGATACTTTTACAGATTTCCTTGAATTCTCTAATCAATATTGATGAGAAACTTCAAGAATATGGGTGTAAGATTTGTGCAAATTTGAACGTAAGCCAGACTTAATATAGCTTTGATACTTTCTTGTATTAAGGGGATACTGCATTGTTACTTCCCAATCAAGTTGTCTTTTCTACATTGCCACTAGTTTACAACTTCAAATGGTTCCTTTGGACACTAAGCACTTTATGCACCTATTACTTATATAGGTGAGGCTATGGCTCCTATGACATCACCAGCTTTGCCCTGGCCTGTTTCCACCGAATTTGCACGAAAGTGACTGCAAACTCTGAACAATATATGTGAAACCATAATTGAAAAATATGTCTTGTTTAATTGTCTTCAAAGAACTTATGGGCTTCATTGATTTTAGCCCCAAATTATATGACAGTCCATGAGCAGAGGTGAATATAACATCTTAAATTGACATCTTATCTTAGGATTACACTCAGAAAACCATGGTGAAAAACTATTCTGAACAGCCCAAACAGCACACAAAGTCATAAAATAGACTGGGTTACAAACCAAAGGGTCTTAAATACTTACTTAAGGTTTCATTTCCATTTATCGTCTGATTTTTACAGTGTGAAATGCCCCTTTATAGATGTTGTGCAGATGACGTCACAATCCCCAGAAAGGGTCTGGGCGCCATATTTGTAATCATTTCAAAAGAATGATTTTTCACAATTTTAAGGTTTTCTGATCAAAATATTTTTGCTGAATCTATCGGAATAAATCTGCTAGCCATGTGGATATGGTGGGCACATGGTGATCACCAAAATGACCCTGTTTGCACAAGGTCTATACTGCAATAATTATCTTATTTTGAAATTTATGACATGAAAACCACACTTATGATTTTGCTAGTATAAAACTTGCCTTGATATCTTTTTTCTTCTTTGTCACTTTAGAGACTATTGGAAGCTCGACCAAGTCCTTCAAGTCTTTACTCCTTCCTGAAAAGATTGGCAGTATTTAGACATTGGAAGTTAGAAAGGACATCTGAGGAACAAATCCATACCAATAATGGAGTCTTTTAAGGGGCCAGACGACCAGTTTCCCATAAAGCTGGAGAAATTGTCCAAGTCACTTTCAAGGTTTTTCTCAGTATACTTAAGAAGAATTTGTTCACTCCTTAAAATTTTCAATGTACTCAAATACATATGTATTATAATTTTTGTTGGTTTAAGCTTCCCTTTAATTGGCTTCAGTCCACCTGCGATGTGGAACACTGAAAATGTTGGAAATATATACTCAAACATGATACTTAATTTAGGTTTTATCTTCTTTGTCCTTCTTCTTTTACATTGTGGATGTATGATTTTAATTTTTCCTGACATAAAAAATGATTCAAAAAATAACTTTAATCTTATTCCATTAGGCCTAATTATTTTACTAGTTTTTATAGAACTTGCAATTTAAACTTTTGTTGGTGCAATGGTTCTACTGCACTCAAAGGAATCTACAATGAATCTGACTCTGGCCCATTTTAACCTAAGTAACAGCGCTAACCAAAATGACACTGAGCTGCTATTTGGATGTTGTGGATATAATGGGCCTAGTGACTATAAGGACAGACAGTGGGAGGTTCCTGACTCATGCAAGGACAAAACCAACAGTACTTACACTGAAGGTTGCAGTAACGTTAAATTGAAGATTGTAGCCTTTGACTGGACAGTCGCTGGTGTCCTCATCACATTTGGAAGTGTCACATTCCTCACTCTTGTTGTAGGAACTGCTGCACAGATTGAATATATACTGAGTGAAAAACAGAAGAAAAATGAAGAAGAACGAGCCATGGAGGGCACAGAAAGTACACTAAGTGTCCCTTGTGAATAAGTTGATTAAATCATAGAGAAACTTGGGAGATTTCCTTTTAGTAAATAACATCAATTATGTTTACACAGGACACAATTTGTAACCTTTGCAACTTGAGAAAAACAGGTGGAGGTTAGAGGTCGTATTCCACTATAGGATGTTTGGCATAATATTAATGATGACTCTGCTGATGTTTGGCAAAAATACCAAAAAATCTCTGTCAGTCACTATTTCTAGATTGCATACCAAGAATCCTGAGGTGGAATATGCCTTCAAAAACTCATGATCTTTGACTACCAAAAAATTGGGAGCCAAAGATCCAGAGCCTTCCTACCGATAGTTACCAACATGTTCGTAAATATCGGGAGCCCTGCTCCTGATTTTTTAAGGGTGAAATTTACACCCTCACAAAGTTTGCTCTCTATCTTTGGCATCTGTTAGTGTCGCCTAGTGGAATATGGCCTTAACCCTTGGAAATTGATATATGTATGTAAATATACAATTCACCTGTACCTTTGTCACAATGATGTAACATATTTGATCATAATTGAGGGCATTTATCACAATCCATTTGATACTGTGATTCATTTGTTTACAGTATCATCACCCACATTTAAATCACATTTTGTTGAAAACTGTGTGTGACAACTTTGCGATATGATCTATAATCAATGTACATTATTCCAGAATGGAACTAAATTCCAGTAAACAGTTGGGAAGTTTTAAAGGAGGTGTACAGTGTAATCCAGAATGAAATGCATCATTTCTGACAGTTTTTGGGATTTCCAGCCTTATGGAAATGCCTATTTATGGCTCTAGAACCTATATTTAGCTTAGAAATCATGAAAATAAGAAAAATAAGCTAAATTCATGCTATAAATGAAATTTTTCATAATTTTCATTACTGGTGAAAAAATTAGGATTTTTTTGCATTTTGTTGCCATGGTAACCAGAATGTTGATAGAACATCTGAACCTGCCGATACCGTGGCTATACAAATGAGGGTTTCCATGGTAACCATGGAACAAAATAAAGTTTTCAAAATTTGAAATTTTGAATCAAGGGACTGCTTGGCTATACTCAGCAAAAAACAGATTCTGAATATCTTAAATAGAAAGGAAATGGCAGTATATTTCCTGAAATCATATTTGGGATTTCAATTTTTGGCCTTGATTATATATAAGTTATATCTTTATAGATACCAAAGACTGGTCTATTTTAGCATATTTAGCATATCCGACCTTTGTGTCTTCAAATCAACATAACTTTTTTTCTAATAGGAATATTTACCTAATTTTTTCAGTTTTAGGTTCCCCAAGACACCTTCTTAATTTAATATTCCAGGCCATAAGACTGCTTTTCGCAGAGGATGTCACAATTATTTTTTCTTGTACATGTTCCCTTAATGTTTGCTTTCGAATTAGTATCATACTTGTTTTGCAATACAGTTTTGCAATTGGCTTAACATTTAGATATGAAGGATGATGATTTAAAAAAACATGATGATGTACCCTTGTACTGTGTCTATGTGTTTCTTAAAAATATACTGCCTGTATATACGTTAAATTAATATACCGTCTTACAATATAACATCTAAAATACTTAATGTAAGTGGAAGCATATTAAACATCCTGCAGTATAATGGCATATGTGCTAATTACTATTACTTATCTTTGTCATTAGAAAAGTGACAAATACACACTTTATGTATGTACAAAAGATATGCTTAAGTGTTGGTGGTGCACAAAAGAATTGAAACAATGTACAATCACTATGGGGATACAGTAGGTTTTCAAACTATAATGTTAATACATATAAACTTTTTCTCTTTGGCCTGTCTGTTTGATTGTTATGTTGTTCTGTCCTGACTCATGTTGTTTTTCATCCTATATCGCCCCTAATTCGCTATGTTAACCTATGTTTAAGCATTGTAATCAACTCTACATTACGCCTGTAACCTTTTGTGCAAAAACACATATTTGGTTATGAAATGAATGAAATAAACAAGAATACCTTTAAAAAGAGTATTCTGTCATGCCTTGGAAAGTGATGATAGTGACCATACACAATTTCTTAAAAAAACCTGATATAATATAATTTGGTCCAATATCATGTCCAAGAAGGGATAGGTTCATATCTGCAATGGTCTGCACAAAAGTCATTGTGCATATAAGATATAAGTGAGAGTTTTCTTTATATGAGATATATTTTGTTTTATGGATAAGAATTTAGATGGAAGATAGAAGTCACCAGATGAGAAAGAAAATTATAAGAGAAATTATAAAGGGTATTCAAAATTACATGAATATGAAAATGGCAGAAACTGCTGGTGGGTGTAATATACCTGCTCAGCTATTGCAGACAGGAGGCATCTCCCAGCGAGCAGTGCTGCTTGGGTAAAATTCAATAATTGGGATGGTATATATTGGGCTGAGCCAGCAGGCTAAGACCAGAGAACACTATTTGACTTGTTTGGATCCATACAAATCTTGAGGATTCGGGGGTTTGGCTTTAGCCATGTACGCAGTGATCGGGTGACTTGGATAGGAGTTTACCATTGTACTGCTGCACTAAGACAAGCGGACTCTAATGACGAAGCTAGCCTTGAGCAGTGTTAAACAAGGACCGGATACATAGGCTATAGTGCACCAGCCACTGTATGTTATTGGAATAGGCACAAATAAACTGACTCTCAACCAAGCGAGGTTCGTGTTATGGATATGAACGCCCATTTCGCGGACGTAGTCTACCACTGGGCTAGTTACTATAGCAGAGGCTAAACTAGACAGTCTAAGTAAATGGATGACAGCAGTTTCCCCATATTAATAAGTAACTCCAATAACAAACAACTAGCGTTCAGGTCATTATTAACAACTCACAACCAATCAGAACTTTCACTGTACACTCATTTCATCAATCATTTCACATTGCTTTTAGATAATATAGGGAAATGATGCAAATAGATTTTTGGTTACATATAAGGCTAGAACCTTTATTATTGTTCTCCTCATAATAATCATAACAAGATTGACCATATTCCACTAATTAGTACACCCCTCTTAGCAAAATAAACAATGTGAGTTTAATTTACAATGCCAAAGACAATTTATCCGTATATATAATTTTGGTAACCTTTAATGATAACTTTTAAGCCTGGTCCCCACTTGGGCAACTAGATTTCCTTGGTTGGTGGACGACTAAGGTTGTTATTCGCCCGGCGACCAACTCCACACTGACGCCGTAATTTCTTGTGATTAAACCACTAGTCACAGTGGGTTTAGGACAAAACATTTGACATGATTAATATTTTTCCATACCCACAGGTGACTATTTAATTGTTGGGCAACATACTAAAGTTCCCTCTCGTTGCCTGGCGACTAACTATAAGAGTGTCCCAAAGTAGCGATTAATCTTTTTAGTAGCCCAGCCACTAGTTAGTCACCCAACAACATACTAATTTCTTAATTGTTTAATCATTAGTTACTGTCCTTGATCGCCAAAGTGGGGATGTGACTTTAAAGTAATATTTACTGCTCTTTGGGTGACTAGTAGCCGCGAAAGGGATGGAAGTAGCACTTTTGGGCAACCAGGCACCACT
Source organism: Lepidonotus clava (assembly GCA_936440205.1). NCBI lineage: Eukaryota > Metazoa > Annelida > Polychaeta > Phyllodocida > Polynoidae > Lepidonotus > Lepidonotus clava. The sequence goes on from OW387137.1 coordinate 55,392,846, forward strand.
GATCACCTGGGTTTAGTCGCCTCGTGGGGATGCAGCTTTAGACTCATATCCTAAGAGATATAGATCACCATTAGTAGTGTTGAGTAGACCTGAAGGTGAGTGGTCACACCTAGAACAACGACGGGGTGTCCAGGAGGTGTTGAGGGGATCTGGAGGTGAGTGGTCACACCTATAAAAAGAGGGGGCGGCCAGGAGTTGTTGAGAGGGGCTGGAGGCGAGTGGTCACACCTATAAAAAGAGGGGGCGGCCAGGAGTTGTTGAGAGGGGCTGGAGGTGAGTGGTCATACCTATAAAAAGAGGGGGCGGCCAGGAGTTGTTGAGAGGACCTGGAGGTGAGTGGTTACACCTAGAACAAAGACGGGGTGTCCAGGAGGTGTTGAGGGGATCTGGAGGTGAGTGGTCACACCTAGAACAAAGAGGGGGCAGCCAGGAGGTGTTGAGGGGATCTGGAGGTGAGTGGTCACACCTATAAAAAGAGGGGGCGGCCAGGAGGTGTTGAGAGGACCTGGAGGTGAGTGGTCACACCTAGAACAAAGACGGGGTGTCCAGGAGGTGTTGAGGGGATCTGGAGGTGAGTGGTCACACCTAGAACAAAGAGGGGGCAGCCAGGAGGTGTTGAGGGGATCTGGAGGTGAGTGGTCACACCTAGAACAAAGAGGGGGCAGCCAGGAGGTGTTGAGGGGATCTGGAGGTGAGTGGTCACACCTAGAATAAAGAGGGGGCGGCCAGGAGGTGTTGAGAGGACCTGGAGGTGAGTGGTCACACCTAGAACAAAGACGGGGTGTCCAGGAGGTGTTGAGGGGATCTGGAGGTGAGTGGTCACACCTAGAAGAAAGACGGGGCGGCCAGGAGGTGTTGAGAGGACCTTTAGGTGAGTGGTCACACCTAGAACAAAGAGGGGGCAGCCAGGATGTGTTGAGAGGACCTGGAGGTGAGTGGTCACACCTAGAACAAAGAGGGGGCGGCCAGGAGGTGTTGAGAGGACCTGGAGGTGAGTGGTCGCACCTAGAAGAAATAGGGTGGGCCATGGGATGTGGAAAGGACCTGGAGTTGTGTGGTCACACCTAGAACAAAGAGATGGGGCCAGGAGGTGTTGAGTGGACCTGGAGGTGAGTGGTCGCACCTAGAACAAAGAGGGGGCGACCAGGAGTTGTTGAAAGGAACTGGCGATGAGTTGATGCACCTAAAACAAAGAGGGGGCAGCCAGGAGGTGTTTAGAGGACCTGGAGGTGAGTGGTCACACATGGCACAAAGAGGGGGCAGCCAGGAGGTATTAAGAGGTAACAGCTTTGTGCAAAAGCTGTAGCCCTCGTACTGACAAGATCCACTCATCGTACAATACAGCTTTGGGCAAAAGAATTAATATTGATTATAAATGTAGATAGATTTATATAGTTTATTTATTATCTAGGACATATATCAATAATTAAGATTAAAGAAACCTTTGACAATATTAGTAATTTGTGTAGAGATTATGCATTCAGGGAGGTCAATCTACCTGTACATTTCTATTCACATTTCAGCAAAACTTATTATTATTATTAATATTATTTTTTGTCACACACTCATTTGGAACTGATTTGTTCCCCTGATGTGTGTACGTAAATAAAACATGTGCTTGCTTTAAGAGGGCTGTTTCTTAGCAGTATGTTTTATTTGCTTTAAGTATACACAAGTGGTTTGTAGGTCAGACTTACCTTCCTGTTTCCTTTGGATCTTTCCTACAACCAGATGGAAAAAGTCATACAAAAATAACATGATTCATAGCAGGCCATCCGTAGAGTAAGTCACGACACAGACAGTTCTTTTAAATGTGTGTACAAAGGTCAACCAGATCCATTAATCTTTTTAGACGTCAGACATGTAGTCCAACAGCATACTACACACACAGACTATGGTCCTTCCTAAATGTATGGTCTCCAAGGAATGCCATCAGCCATAACTTAGTCCGCCTAGTTCCTGGCTAGGAGGTAGTTCCTTAGTTGCTTCTAAGTTTCTCTCTCCCAGTTAACCTGTTACAACCTGTGTTTATATACGCCTGATCATATTGATTTTATATTTTCTCCCGATATGGCACTGCCTCGGGTAGGTGAGACTGCTGTTCAGTCATACACTGTTTTAATAAATTTTCATCTCCTCTTGTTGCCATCTGCTATTGCCAAAATTAGCAGTTATTATTATTTAAACTCTTCTATTATTTCATTGAATTGAGTTTGTTAGTGCTAGTGCTAATAGCAGTCTGGTGACCACCCCTTCATTTATTCTTTCCATATAATGATTCTTCCTACCACGGATAGCCAATTTCTTGACTTTCACCTGCAGGTTAGCCTTGATTAGGGTGCATGCTGGGTAAAAAGTCAACAACTTACATGGCTTTATCATAGGAATTTCCATTAATCATGTCACTATTTCTAGTTTGACATGAGGAAAACTAAGAGATCATTATTTTTAAATGTGTATCCATATACACAACATATTTTCCAAGTTATTTGAAAATTCTATCGTTATAGGAAATATCATAATTATTCATTAATTTTTGATAGTTTTTCAGAGGTTTTTGTTGACAAATTCGTTCAAAATTTTAAGGTGCTTAAAATACTATACTATACTATAAATGAGCTATCTGTGGTAGGTTGAATTCTATCACTTATCACAAGTGAAGCTAGCTATCTATTTGAGGTATCCATCTCAGTTCAATGTCATGCACCTTTAAGGTGTTTCTCATACTTACTTCCATATTCACTTTTTACAGTACAGGATGGTCAATTTTGGGGAACCCAGTAGCTCCTGCTGATCATAAAACGAGTTGACAATTTAACCATACATGCCATCAACATGACAAACTAAAAAATGACAAAACATAAGATAGTCAAAAAAGACAAACAAAATATCATTAGATTACCAGTGACATATTGTACCTATCTATTGATCTATCTATCTATCTATCTATCTATATCTATCTATCTACATGTCTATATGCATGCATATAAATTGATCAAAGTTACATACATTTGTGCAAGATTATGGGGTCAAGTGATTGACTTTAATTACTACAGATTTACTCCAATAAGCACAGCTGTGGTGCTTCCTAGTTGGGAGCTGGTAGGTGTGTGTCACTGAAGCTGGTACATAGAGACACCTGATCGCCACCTGATGGTAACTAGTAGGGATGCCTAGATTGCAGCTTTATATCTATATTGACATGTATGTAAGATATATACAAATACATGATTCGCCATAACTTTATCGTCTGATAATAAATCAAGTCAACAACACTCCTGTGTTGGGTTCTTCATCATCTTCATCATCGGAAGAACCATTGTCCGAATCATCCTGGACAACAGGTAAGACAGGTTTAACACTACCTTTCCCACCTGCCGCCATATCCAATTTGTCCTCCTCTGGCTTCTGGTCGCTCATGTCCACCGCCTTGTCGCTCAATCGTAAGGAAATCCAGCACTTTCTGCCTCTTGGTGCGACGTGTTTTTGATTACAGGCACTACACAGTGATATGTAAGACATTAGATCCACAGGAACTAGTCGCTCACATGAAAAAAAACAAAAACGTGTGGGGATAATGACTGCGCCTAATGGCGACCAAGGAGAACTAATTGGTGCCAGAATGATCACATGATCAATTAGCATATATGAATTATTAATTAAGTAAGGCTCGCAGCATTTCCCGATAATATATATCTATATAATAATAAATAATTATATCTGACATAATGTAGATGCTCTAACAGTATAGATGCTTGAATAATATGGATGCTCAAATAATGTAGATACTGGAATACTATAGGGGGTGTAGACCCTTAAAATTGACAGGGCGACAGGGGGCTTTCTTAAATTCGACATGGCAACATGTCCATTTCTTAAATCCGACAGGCGACATGGCAATTAAGTGACAAATGACACAGACCTGTTCTTAAATTCAACATGGGAAAAGAGCTGTAAAAAGATAATGACATGCGACATAGCGATTTCTTTAATTTGACATGTGACATAGGTCTAATAAACTGAGTTATAACGACAGGCAACATGGCCATTTCTTAAATTCGACACTTGACATGGGACCCCCAATCCATACCCCCGCGATAGAAAAGTGAAGTGTATCTCAAAACATCCTGAAATCACAAAAATCGTCAAGGTATAACACGAAATTCATGGGCTTTATGGGATAAACATGAGATTTATGGGGGACGATATAGTTTAGCCAATCAGCAGTCACCTGTAGTCTATAAAAGGCAGTCCGTTTACCCAAAATAAACCATGAATGTACCCAACCGTTAACATCTGATCTGTTGTGGTCTTATGCTTGAGAAGTGGATCATTATTGAGAAAATAATAATTATTTAGACGCGTTTTGAGAATAAGTCAAGCCTTCACTTTACACAGAGACAGAAAGTTACGACCACAAGGAGGCACCATAGATAGTTCTGTGAGACCCCGGGCCCTGGACATGGATAAGTTCCTTCCTAATGCACCAGGGGGCAGCACATTGACAAGTGAGTGTATAACACTGCTGTGGCAACTCAATGTGAGCAACCTTACCAGCACCACAGACGTAAGGCAGGTTGGTAATCCATACATGGCCCCTACCTGTGGTTTCTGTAAAAATAAGAGAAGCTTATGAGGACGGGATCAAAACAAACCCGGTGACAACTGTGGTTTCATAGTGCCATGCTGCAATCTTGTTATAAATGAATGTGAGAAAAAAGTCAAAACTGAATTTAAATCTTTTCTTTTTTTGCTGTGAGATTGTTCTGCTCGATACGGACTCGTAGAAACACATAGATATTTTGGAGCAGCAGAATAGCACGGAACATAATTATTATAGAGCAAATTTCTTTTTCATAACATTCAATATGTGTAGTGTATTTAGAATGAAGGTTTTATTATAGACGTTTTATACATTACTGAAGAGACAGAGTTCGACTTTATGATGACATGCCTAAAACAGATTATTTGGAATCTACTTTGTAGTTCGTAGACAAGAAGATTATCCTTGTGAGAATCAAACCCTACTGTTTTGGGCAGACCGTTACTTAGTAAGGTGGCACATAACAATTCTGTTACATTATTGAAGTTGAGGTTGAAATCTCACCGAATCAGAATGTTATCCTAATGATATTTTTGGTTAGCTATAGGTTGAGACCAAATCATAACAGAAAGCAATAAAAACATTCTGTTTAGGTCAAAGAATGTAACCATTTATCTATGACCACATATCCAATATGTAAGCAACCAACTGCAAACCATTCAAAATGATTGCTTGCGGATCATATATGAAAAATAGAAACAGCCCTACCAGGAATGCTTACGAACTAAAACTGTATATGAAAGGGCTAAGATTTTTACTTTAGAAAATAGAAGGAAGTTACATTTGTGCTCTTATGCTCATTCTTTATGTGCTCTTGCTTATAATTAGATATAAGACCCATTCATATATGAGTTCATGATGGTATACTTCTTATAATACCAAAGGTTATCAATAAAAAGTATTATGATAGTATTTTATATGGAGTAACCATTGCATGGAATGCATTACCAACACTGATATTCCTATAAGTTCTAAAGTTAGTCACTGTTGGCTAACTTGTATTAGTCATTTAAGGGTTAGTCATTTTGACTAACTTTGTTGATAATGTCTCAATTATTAGGACTATATTGTTAGTCAAGATGACTAACAGGTCACATGACCAAATAAGTAATCACATGACCACCAGGAAAAAGGCATACACAAGGAAACAGAATCCACAGTTTGGTAAGTTTATCCATTCCCATCCTTAGCTCACATTGCACATCTAACTTTCAAACACATGCTATTTTAAAGAACAGATACCAAGGATGATTTCTATACTCATTTAGATCAATCAAATGGGCTATTTATTTGTGAATTTGTAACTTGAATGAAGATAGAGGAGGTGTATGTCAAGGTTAGTCATAATAACGTGCCTTAGTCAAAATGACTAGGGTATTGGTCATTATGACCAACTGCTAAAGTAGTATAGGATTTCATTGGAAACACTTTATAGAATGATAAATAATTCATCAGGCTGGGGACTCTGAAGGACATGAGAAGACCCTGATTGCTGGGAGGAGATCCTGATGGCTGGGAGGAGACCCTGACAGACAAAAGAAGACCTGGACAGCCAGGAAAGGACCCTAACAGTTAGTAGGGGGCCCTGAGTTCCAGGAGGAGACCGGATGGCCGGGAAGAAACCCTGATGGTCAGAAGGTTGCCCTGATGGCTGGAAGGAGACCCTGATGGCTGGGAGGAGACCCTGATGGTCAGATGGAGGCCCTGATGGCTGGGAGGAGACCCTGATGGCTAGTAGGGGGCCCTGAGAGCCAGGAGGAGATCCTGATGGCAGGGAGGAGACTTTATCATTCGAGTACACTGGTAATCTCAGTGTTAAAATGTTAGTCATAAGGGACCAACTTTCTTGGTAAAACTCACTGTCCAATGTGAGTCAAGTTAGTCAATACTGACTGACCATCCTTAGTCAGGGTTAGTCATATATGACCAACCATGGTATTTTGTTATATAAACTAACATTGCTTAGTCAATACTGACCAACCATGGTTAGTCTGTAAAGCAAGTTAGCATGCTTAGTCATGCATGACTAGCCTGACTAACCATGGTCAGTCAGTGTTGACTAACTTGACTAATGTTGGACAATCAATTTTTCTACCTAGAATAAGACATATGTTCAATAATCCATACGGAAATATGTATTGTAGTCCGGTTGTTATACTATTGGAATACATAGGCACATGCTTAGTATACCCATATTATTTATCCTTTCACACTCATCATCTACCAATGTGTTTCCAGTAATGTATTATCACCCTATGTATCCAGAAATAAGATTACATTGGAATCCACGACTGTATGTGATTAAGTAATCTGAATGTATGAGCTTAGGGGAGGGGAAGGAAGACCACCTATGGTGAATCCCCGAACCCCAATGAGAATCACCACAAAAAAATACAACAACAACAACAAAAATTAAAAAAATAACAGAATAGAATGTTGCAACAATGTCACAGTGCAACATCTCATCAGTAGGTAGCAGCAACGTGATTGGCAGTCATCAAAAGAATGTAACAAGAACCCATACAGAACAAACCAGAATGTTGCTGCAACGCTATAATAACATGGCATCCTTGGCTTGGCTTATAGTCGAGTAAAGGTCATATACCACATACCAATTTTGCTTCCTATTAAAAATCAGCAGTGGGAATAAAGGTAAAAAAAGGTATACGTCATTAGAAAGGTCTTATGATTCTCTTTCAAATGATATATGGCGTGCAAGGATTGGTGCATATTATCGAAGAAAATCAACCAAATGCAAAATCGGCAGCACCAAAATTGGTACATGTATGTGGAATACGGCCTTAAAGGTAGGACAGGTAGGTTATTGATTAACCTCTTTCTGCTCAGCCTGGGGACTGGGCACTAAGACGTTTGAACCAGATCCAGGACTGCAGCTGCCTAGAGCTGTCCCTTTACCATGGATGTATTACGACAAACCCCCGAGGGGCCTTTCAGCACTTTGATGATGGGTGCACCACGCAGTATTTAGCTTGAATGGTAAGCTTCGGTGAGATGGAAAAAATCACTGAGAGATGTGCTGTTCTTTTTGTGTCTACCCAATGGGAAAGAAGGTTAATTTATACATGAGGGTCTGTTAATACATTTAGGTAGGTTCCTTACAATGAATTGGTAATAGCATTCATGAAGAGCCATAGGGAAAGAGCCCCATGACAAAAGATATTTGATATAATTATAAGCTTCAATTATTGATACTTATTTTTTCGGTTTATTGGGCATATAATTCAATTTTATATAATTTGTTGCCCATTGCTGATTAAACAAATATGACAGTCTCTGGGTTATTTGTTATAGGGCTCTTTTCAGCAACAAAATCAAATAGGGTTAATCTTATCCTCTCTTCAGGTTCTGGGGAATATTTAGGCCCAGGCAAGAATGTTACATTATCATAATGTTGCAGTAATGTTCTATTTGGTTCTGGTTTGGTGTCTTGTTATGTTATTTTGTTGCCACATAATAATGTCCTTAGAACCTAACATTGCAACGTTGCATGATGTTATAAAAATCAGGCTATGTTTTTGTTACATAAAATAATATTCTGTATTGGTAAGGTCTCAACTTCCCCAGAATATAATCTTATTGTAACACTCTGTCTTAGAGAGTCAACCTGTTGTATAGAGATGTAACTGTTATTTGAAAATTGGGCAAAATCTGACAAAAACAGTATGGTTACTGAATGTGTTTGTTACGTCGCTGCTTGCCTGAGAGGGGCCACTTTTACAACCTGTAACCTTTGGCAATAGACTATTCATGGGAAATCGTACTGTAGCCTTCACTGGGTATGGCTCAAAGTTACAAATACAAGACAAGCAAATACCTTGGAACTATTTCTAGCCTGCACAGCGTAGTAATCTTATAATGCCGCTGCATAGTATAGGACCTACATAGCAGAGAATACTCTCATGAACTATTTTACCAGAGCGCTGCAGAGTGCCAATATCTTCACAGAGAGGTGCTTGTCTTGGCTTGACATAATCTGTTTATGTCTGAACATTATCGTGACATTTCTGCCGCCCGCATGGGAAAGGGCTCGATTTATAAATGTTGCAGGCAATGGATATCCCATTACTGTGATGCACTGTGATGTTGACGATCCATTACTCAAAGCATAGTCTAATCAAGGTGTGAGATGTAATGGACTTTTACAAATCTTCTCAATTAGGCTGAGATTCCTTCAATCCCTGTGGCCCATTGCACAATACCGATTCAAACAGAGAATGTTGGATAAACAATGAACATGCTCATTGTTCATTTTGGTCCTTGTTGGGCTTTGTTTCAGATACACAGAAATACTACTTAAATGCTGTAAATGAGTTGTAATTTTTGTATACAGACTAACAATGTCTCTTTATATATCAGTTTACATAAGTCATATTGATCCGGAAGACAAGGTTTTACAGAGGTTTCATGACAAGGATTTTCCAGTGAGGTGTTTCATCAAAAGCTCCTTAACTACGGAGCTTTTATGTGAGCTTCTGGAAGCTATAGGCGAGTTTTCAAAACTCTCTCTTGCGGCTGTTTCATAACAAAACTCGCGTAAATCAACCATAAACTCCAGTAAATACACCCAAACTCATGTAACCAAAAACGAAACTCACATAGCCACGGCGACTAAAAAGGTGATCGTAACTTATGAAACAAAAATATACGTTGGTTTCTTATGAAACAGGCCAAAGAACTCATTCTTAAGATCGGTCATTGTGCGAAGGGCCACTGACGGCTCATTCCTACACTCCCCGCCATGGCCCGCTGTGTTAATGGGGGTAAGGAGCTTTAAGCCCTAGCCCTGGGGACCTGCTTACATGGTAACCATGGTGACAGAGTGAGAGGCCCTCTGCTCATAGGGTTACCATGGTGACAGAGTGAGAGGTGGTTACTCAGGTGACGAGCCGCGGGGCTCGTGACACCCGAGCCCCCCGAGCCGCGGGGTCAGATGGTGTCTATCGCAGGGGGAATATCGCATTATACCTGGGCTAGATAAGATTCAAGAAAAATATTTACTCGCAATATCTGTCATTACCCGTACCGGGCAAGGAGATATAGGAGTAAATAAGAGGCAGGAGTGGCGTAAAATATGAATTTTATTATAAGCTAAATAGTTATAATATGATAAGATTGGTTGAGGTTGTTAAATGATGATAGATATTGTGATAATAATATGAAATATAGGTATAAGATAAAATGTATATGAAAGATTAAAGGAAAGGCGTGGGTGGGTGGGCTTGATATGGGGGAGCGGTGGGCAGTGGTGAGCGGCAGAGTGGACGAGCCGGAGGTTGGTTCTGGGTTGTATACCAAGGCATGTAGTAACACTAGGTGGAGACAAGGACAGGTAGGAATAAACCAGAAAGATCCGCCAGGGGAGCAATGACCCGAGAAGCCCCAACAGGCATTCCACCACAATACTCACAATCAAAACATTTTGTGCCATGATATAAGCTTTTATATTTTTTAAATTGATTTATCCAGGATACAATTCAAACAGTATGTCTGGTCTCCGATTGCGATCCTGTGGACCATTGTGGCACAATTCCATGCAGGGGTCATCCAAATGTCTAATTTTCAATTCTGCACTGCATGGGAATTAAACACATGCAGTGACAATGACAATGAGTGGTACCAATGCCTCAATGATGTTGGCCACCCCTATCCCCAAGCCTTTGCAAAATTTGTTAACATTTCATTCTGGTTTTGTTTTTATTTTTCAACCCTCAGATTGTTTCAGTCATTTTCCAAGATGCATAAGTATAAAATGTGCCACAGTGGACAAACATATATTCTGTACTTCCTTTTCAATAAATAAAAAAAATCATGAAATTTTGTTATTACTTTTGGACAATGTTGTAGTCCTCTATGCACAAAACACCTCCACAAAATGTTGTTATCCTATGCTGGATGCCAACCCCTTGGTTTATCCTTTTTGGCTGATCTGTTCATCACTTTGTTTGAGGTTACATGTAAGTTGACTGTTATATGAAGCTGAGCCAGCAGTCAGTCACTAGAGATTGACCAGATAATAAGGAAACAACAGAAGGAGTGGTTGGGCGGTTAAGGGGGTAGACCACTAGATTGAACATGGCCACAGCCCTTTTAGGGCTTAGTGAAATGCGACGTAACCAATTCTTAAAATGACCGTGGTGACAGGGTCTATTCTTTGAAATATTGACAGGCGACATATCTTTTAGTGACAAAAGACAGCACTTTCAGAAATATAATGACATGTGACAAAGCCATTTCTTAAATTTGATATTATACATTGGGACCCCCCATGAAGACCCCAACAATTAATTGGTGTCAGACTCAGGTAAAGCCCTAATTACACTACACGTCGGGTCAAGGCATGCGTCGGGTCTCTGCGGCCAACGTGTCTGATTCACATTGGGGACATACTACACTATGTGTCCCAACGTGACCCGATGCAAAGTATATTATACTAGGAGTTTGGGGTCGCGTTGGGGTGTGTTGGGTCACGTTGGGTAGCATTAAGTTGAGTTTTTATATATTACACTTCGCGTTGGTCATTTAGATTCACATTTGCTATTCGCGTCGGCAAAAACACGAATAAAAAAGGCCAAATGCGAGCCAGCAAACGCATAGTGTAATATGGCCTTAATGCGGAAACAGAAGCATGACGGGGAAAGTGACTGGGAACCTTGGCTTTTGTGTAATGCCGCGTCCCCACTTGGGCGACCAACGACGGCAACTAACGTTAGTCGCCGGACGATTAAGGAAAAGGTATGTCGTCGGGCGACTAACTAAGTCGCTGGTGGAAAAAAAAGTTAATCGCCACGTTGGGACGCTCTTGTAGTTAATCGCCGGACAACCAGGGGGAACTTTAGTATGTCGCCTGGCGATTAACTAATCGCCTGTGGCTATTGAACAATATTAAACATGTCAAATATTTTGCCCTAAACCCACGGTGACTAAGGGTTTGGTCGCCAGACATCAAGGCGCCAGTGTGGAGTTGGTCGCCCAGCTACTAACAAGCTTAAGGCGGGTCCCCACGTGGCGACTAAACCACGGCGATTAACGTTGGTCGTCCGCCGATTAAGGAGTTAAGTACGTCGTCGGACGACTAGTTAGTCGCCGGTGAAAAAACTCTTTAATCGCCTCGTTGGGACGCTCCTGATATAAATCTGCTGGCGACTAGAGGACACTTCAGTACGTCGCCTGACGACTAACTCGTCGCCCCAGAGCATATAGAGATGTCCAATATTTCGCCAAGAAACCACGGTGACTAGTTGCTAAGTCGCCAGACATTTTGGCGCCAGGGTTTAGTAAGTCGCCCGGCGATTAAACCACATAGTCGCCGTCGATTTTCGTAAAATTGATCGCCCTGTGGGGACCAGCCTTTAATCGTCCAGCGACCAAGGAAATTTAGTCGGCCAAGTGGGGACCAGGCTTAAGTCACAAGGGGACAAACATGTTTTGCACAAGGGAAGAGACCTGTCCCGACGTCTCATAACTCTTTATTAACGCTTGTAACTCTCGATTAAGTAAAGCAACGTTCTAACCTTGCTTGAAAAAACAGTGTTGAAGGGCTCTTACTATATAATCCTGTTTAATCCAATCTAATCCTAATTCAATCTAACCTAGGGGTTGTATTAAATATCTAGTACTTAATCAGGTTTATCGGATTAAGGATCGGATTAAGGTAGTCAAATCATAATCCTTGTCACAAAGTGTTTTGGAGATGGTGCGAGACGTTTTTTGACTGTTTTTGACTAATCTAGTGCAATCAAATCTCGGAGATTACGGCGTCGTAGGTCCCTAGGGTACTGGTCCATATACCTGTATTAAAGGAAATGCCACAGCTAATATTTGGAGTACTTTACATATATATATGTACCAAAGAAGTTTGTCTCTTATATGTGCGATTTATCTATGACATTGTTATAAACCTTGTGGTGATCCTGACCACGTGGCCATCCAGTGTAAGTGGCTCTGAAATGAAATTGAAATTCTAAATTATAGTAACTGTTTAGAATTATTCAGTTACATTTTATCAGGTGAATGCATGGAGCGAAAATACCCATCCCAAGTGTTTCAGTGTTGTAATTGATAGTAATTTTAAATTGATTAGGGGCCTTCCATATAGTAAGTACGCAAAATTTCCAAAATTCTAGACCCCCCACCCCCCTTTAGGCTAAAATACGCATTGGATTTGTATAGGAACATACGCAAATTTCCCAAATTCTCAGTCCCCCCCCCCCCTGGTGCGTATATACTTAATGGAAGGCCCCTAACCAATACAGTAGCCTGCCTAATATGGGATATGACGTCATCTGTACAGCGTCTATATCGAAGCTAATGTCATGTAAGGTTTCTGTATTTCTGTATCTATTCTCACATGAATGTCTGAAACATTAGACATGTAAAACATACATAATCAATAGACTAGTTTAAGATATTTCGTCTCATAGATTATTGTAGTTTTTCATTCGATGTAGATGGTTGGTTGGTTATTGGGGTTTAATGCCGTAGCAACATCTAAGGTCATATCACGGGGAGAACAAGGTTTTGACAATTCGGTCGTTTGATGATCGAATCTATGGAATGAACGAATCTATGAGAAGATAGAGACCATACCCCTACACATTTACCGAGGCAGGTGTTCTTTAATGTGCATGGTCCCATAGACAGGGCCACACACACAACAGCCGGTGGCCCTCTAGGAGCCTTTGATAACCCAGTTGTTGCCACTGGGAGACATGCAGAGCAGTGTAGCAGTTCAGCCTGGCCAAGAATTGAACCCCGGCCGCCCGCACAGCAGACAATCGCCCTAACCACTTCACCACCCTGCACGCCTGGTTCATTCGATGTAGATGTCACAACACAATGGTGATGGAATAGTTCATGCAACAGTATGATAGCGGGGGCGGGCTCCTCATAGATAACCATATTCCCTGTTTAGTTGTGATTCTTGTGGCAAGTTTCATCCAAAGAATGTTCAAGTAGCAGCTGTCGCAAAAATTAACTTCTTGTAAATGGTCCCCTGTTATTCGATTGATTATTCAATTGTAAGTGCATTGTTACGTGACTTATTTCTGATGTGTATGACTGCAATGTGGAAGGTTTAAATAACAGCAATTGTGTTTCAAGTATAATCTGATGACCTTTTACTATATAATGTTTCTTTTGTCCTACTTTGTAGACTCAATGGATGTATATGTCTAAACATACGCCTTGATGGCCCATACATTGTAAACAAGATTCTTCGGTTTTTCCCAATACTAAAGTGCCAGGTTTATGCCGATGTACCACAGGCTTTTCATATGTATTGTCTACAACAACATGTCAACAATAATAAAAAATATATGTCTTCAATGAATGACAAATTATGTGAATTTACCATTAATTTCAGGAAATGCATGTCTGATACAGTTGGTAATGAGGGTCCTAAAGCGCCATACCCACTTAAGCAGTTTACCGTCGGCCGACGGTAATGGCCGTCGGCCGTCGGCATCGGCATCGGCGTCGGCCTAAAATTATCAAACATGCTTAACCCTTTCAAGACGCCACCAAATGTGGACATAGTACCAAATGGACACCAATTTACCCAGGAAATATCTCCAAAAGACTCCACTGAAGAACATGAATATAAATAATCATTTCCAAATGGCAATAGTTAGAGAGAGCATAATTTGGACCATTTCAGGGTTTTGAAATAGAAAAAAAGTGTATTTGATATATTTTGAGCATCAAATTCACAATATTGAGTTATTTACTATGTATCTCTCAGGCATCTGGCATCTAGGCTTGGTGATGCCTGAGAGATACAGGAGTCTAGGCCTGGTGATGCCTGAGGGATACAGGCGTCCTGAAAGGGTTAATATGGATCGGCGGTGCCATCGGCGCTGATGGCCACGCCGACGGCCGACGCCGACACCAACGGCAGCGCCTATTGTGTGTGGGTATGGGCTGTCCATCAGCGACGGCCGACACCGACGGCCGATGCCGACGCCGACGCCGATTCAGCAAAAAATGTCCTAGTGGGTATGGGGCTTAAAGTAGTGTGGACTCTTCCTTTATTATATTGGTGAATGACTGCAGGTGTAGTGACACTGAATATGCTTTACAGATCATAGGATGTTCTGCAGACAGCAATAGTTTTATAATTCAGAAGACTGATTTTGACAGTCAACAAGGTACTCCTTAAGCCGCGTCCCCGCTTGGGTGACAAAGATTTTAGTCCCCGGGAGACTAGTGTTAACCCTTTCCAACCATGATGACCAAGACCAAAATCAAGCTCTAGTTGCCATTGGAAGAAAGGATAAACACTAATCGCCAGGACTAAAATCTGTGTTGCTCTAGTGGGGATGCGGCTTTACATTCAGAACAATCTAATCTGCTTGAATTAATCTTACAGCGAAAGTACCAATCAATATCACACATGCCCTAGAATCAGAGTTGTGTCTGTTGATGATTGTTCATGAGTGATTGTTCTGTTATAATCAATAATTTTACGATAAATAACAGGGGAGTCGTGCTGAGTGTGAAAGGTTCAAATTGCATTTTTCTTCACCGACAGTCAGACAGGCACTCTAGCTACTCAAAGCAGGGAAAGCAGTCAGTAATGTATTGTAAATCATTATACAATGGGACATGGGACAGCTCTAATGGCACCATTTGAAGTCTGTTTTAACCTAATGTTTCAAATATGAGGGCCCTCATTCCCTTGATGTAAGAAACTGTTCATTCGCTGTTTGTAAGTAAGTCCTAAATCGCAGAGATACACTTTGAATATCAGCTGAAACAATCAGATAAATACTGAATATCAACTGAAATGGCTCAATATTAACTAAAACAATCATAAAGATGCTGAATGCCAACTCAAACAATCAGATAAATGCTGAATATAAACCGACTAATCAGACGATCAATAGATATAAACTGAAACAATCAGGTGAATGCTGAACATCAAATTAAACAATTAGATGAATGCTGAAAGTAAACAGAAACAACCTAATAAATGCTGAGTATTAACTGAAACAATCAGATAAATGCTGAATAGCAACTGAACCGATCAGATAAATCTAGCAATATTGCTGACAAATGAGCCGGAGGTAATGACTTGATGGTTTTAGTTGACAATGCCGCTGAGCTGTCCATTAAGTGGAGACTCACTTTTATTGTCCGGTTAACTCCACAAAATGATCGGTGAAGTCGTGACAGCCTCTTCCTCATTTTGCTAGGTGATAACTTTTACCAGAAATACTGCACGCTCTCGTTCAAAAATGCACAGATCGCTTGTCAGTTTTGAGTCCAAGCGACATTCTCAAATCCTTATTTACATTATTAAGGTCTTTTCTATTTGTGGGTAATGTTTCGCGCTGTATATATCATTATTGGGTTATATTTTCAAATTCGTTCAAATGTAATACTTGTAATAATGTCTGCTGACAGCTATTCATGTATCATGAAATGTTTGTGGAAAATCTGGTAATTTCTATCTGTGATACGTTCGATTATGGCTTGTATTGTACATCCGTAAATCACCAGGAAAGGTTCATACAGTGGGATAAAGCCTTTAAAATAACGTCTTCTGCCAGTTAGCAAAATGTAAATCAGTATGAAGACTAGGATCAGTAGGAGATGACAATCTCGAACTGTTATTTGTATCTCAAAAGACTTCTTAGAAATTCTTTTGAAATTCTTTTGAAATCGAATTTTACAGAATATATGCCCACAGTATCCCCTCATGCATCAACTCAAGGTAAATCATGGCAAAACCTTCACATAGTAGAACACATCATTTAGAATATGACCTGGCAGTAAACACAAGTGTGTTAAAAAAGACAAGTCACAGTTGCAAACTGACCCTACTGTGTTCATTATCAATCTTTTTCAATTATATGGCATGATACGCAGCCTATATATTTTTCAATTATTCCGAATATTGAACAGAAACACAAACAAAAACAAAGAATACAGACATATTTTCTAACAAGTTCACAAGCATTCATATGCCTTCATTTATATATTGTTAATTTTTTTCTCAATTTAACACAAGAGTTGTATCAACTAAGACTTCTGGAAGAACATGTATTCACGTGAAGATGTTAATAAAAATGAAATTACTAAAAAAGAAAACCCATTATACACCTTATCTGAAACCTTTCAAAATAGTTCAGAAAGGAACGACTGGAGCTACAGATCTCAAAAAAGAGTAAGATTGTTTAGTAGGTAATTCTAACTTGTAGTTGAAAGGACTGTGTGACATTTCCTTTAACCACTCTAGATCAGTCAATTACAGGCAGTAATCAAGAATCACAAACATGTGAAACATTGACGTCAAGAACCTTCTAGTACAAAGCAATCTAGAATCACAAACATGTGAACCACTGACGTCAAGATCCTTCTAGTACAAAGTAATCAAGAATCACAAACATGTGAACCACTGACGTCAAGAACCTTCTAGTACAAAGTTTTAACCCAATAAACTGATCAAGTGTCTGAAACAACCAACCTTTTGACATCAGAAGGTTCGTTTATCAGTGAAAGGCAATATTCATGATAGTGTATCTTCTATTACAGTTTATGTATCTGGAAATGAAACCACTTGCAATTCTTTCTACCACGTAAAGCCGATTTCTTTTGTATGTTACCAGCAGACATGCTTAGATCAAGATGCATGCTGGGAAATATGTGGACAAGCCATATGGGGTCACTGTAGAAATTGTCATTAATTTTGACATCATTTGTGACTTAACATGATTGACACTTACCATTGATTATTTTACATTTGGTATTTGTTTATGTTTATCATTTTCTAAGCTGGTTTGAAAATTCATTAGAAATGTATTGATCAGAAAAAACATGTAAATTTCATATATGATTTCCCGTCTTTTTGATGATAAAATTAGTTAAAACTAACCTGCAGGTGGTTAAATTACTGTTAATTAGCTGTCCGTGGTAGGGAGAATTGGAAATGACGTTTTGGTGACAAGAAGTACCTGAACATGAATTAAATATTTTGAGAACTCAGGGTGAACATTAAACTGTTATATATATGTAAATTTCACGTGTTTCATCACATCTCCTTATATGCGTGTAAGGATGGTCAGGTGTGGCAAGAATAATGTTGTAATACAATTGATGATGCATACATAGGCCAAAGAACCATCTCATGCACATTGTATTCAATGAAAGCATCGTGCCATAGGAAATGAGTTTATTGTAGGACAAGTATGCTCCTCGTCCCCATTTACCCAGCAGGTATCCCCAGCAGGCCCTTGCCTCGCCGGGCTGGGAAAATACTGTAAGCGAATTAATTTTCATGTGGTACGTATTTTCACTAATTTCACACACCACTATAAATGCGCGAAAATATGATGTGAGTGAAATTTAGAGGTATCAAAAATTATTTTGTATCCCAAACACTTATGAGGGGGAACCTATTGAGTGATTCAACCTGAATTCTGGTTGAAAAACATGTCACTATCAACCAGTTTCTAACATTGTTAGATATTTCCCAAGCTATTTCTACTTTCTGATGGATTTCAAGTCGAATTGCTCAACAGGAACACTATTTCTGGTCGTAACTTGGTGTGTTTTGGTCAAAATGACCAGAATTAAATATAAAGAACTGGTCAAAACAACCAGCACTTTAGATCAATTGCTCAACGGGTCCCCCCTCCCTTTGTATTCTGGTGCCTATCACCATCCTCAAATTAAAATGCTATATCTGGACAGATGAGATGAGTTTTGTATTTTTCCTAATGTAATATACACATTCAAGCATTGTATTAGTGAAATATTGAGAAAACTAGAATGAAGAGTTTGGCAAAGCTAACCATATCACAATGGATACACTGGGCAGAAGTTTTGAATTCCCTCAGGTCTCAAGTTTGCCTGCTGACTGTGCAGGATTATTACAGGACTGAATGTGAACTTGAATAGTTTTAGCCAACTCCCATATAGGCCATCATTACTGTTTTGATGGTAAGGTAGAAGAAAAAAGATATCCTTGCCGGTCATCATTATTCTGTTTTCTCAGTCTGCATTGCTCAGAGGAAGGAAAGTGTCATTATTAGTACGTTGCAGTTATGTTCTTCTTGGTTCTGATTTGGTTCTTGTTACATTATTTTGATGGCACCCAATAACATCTTTAGAACCTAACAGTGTTGCACTATGACATTATCATAACATTTTGGTTACGTTATTCAACATATAAAAAATAACTTTATTAATTAGTAAGGTCTCAACTTCACCAGAATATAATGTTATTATAACATTCTGTTTTGGAGAGTCTCAATTTAAAGTAAAGAGATGTCATAACTGTGATGCAAAAATTGGGCAGGTAAGAGACTGACCAAAAAAGGTATGCTCGCATAATGTGCTTGTTATGTCACTGCTTGCCGGGCCCGTGGGTTCAATTGTGAATTAACAGCTTTTTCTTAATAGCTAAGGAACGGCACCTTATCCACACATTCTCTTCTTCTCTAACAAGAAATTCTCTAAACCTCTCGTCTTAAGCATCAAGAAATTCTCATTCTCTGCAAAGAAAGACTGAGAATTCTTTATTCCCTGAGAATAGAGAATGAGAACTCTTTCTCCATGAAAATAGAGAATTTGAGCCTCTTTTAGAGAAAGGAATTCTCATTCTCCATTCTACCAGAGAACAAGAGAATTCTCTGGCATTGCTCTTCAAGAAGAAAACACCCAGAGATTCCTTCTAAGAGAAGAAGAGAACGTACGCGTGTGAATAAGGTGCCCTGGCAAGTGTGGGTCATATGAATTATATCTGCCACTTTCTTATTCTTCAAGTAGATGATGTCTTCTGATTGAGTAAGGAAGTTTTTCTTGTGCTATGTTGCATTTGATAAGTTGCCGGCTGATTTCAGGAAGCTGATCTGCCATAAGTCAGTGATGCTCCATGGGTAATTCTAGGTATAGATAAGCTTAGATTTCCCATGAAGCGTCACTTAATAAAGAAGAAAACCATTTTCTAAAACGCTAGTCATTGTATGTTAAGCTCATGTTATTGTAAAGTATATTTGTGATACACTGTTGTTTTTGTGGGTGCATGTCTCATGTTGATTGGTGTGAAATGTCAACCACCTCTGACTCAAGAAAAGGTGGCAAAAAACAAGCCTGTCAAATCCTACCAAGAAGGGGCTGATAAACCTCCTTGATAAGACTTCTACCGAAAAGGAATATAGTGAAAAACGGAATAGTTTAGACCATCAAATCAATACCTTCTCAGATTGTGACACCCTTCTCAGACACTCTTTGTGGCACCCTTTTCAGACAAATATTGGAATGCCATATATCATCATGCTTAAAAAACACCATATTTACAGAATAGAAACGAAATCACTTATTACTGTGACTGCTTATTCTTTAGGACACTGTGACTGCTTCTTCTTGAGGACAGAATGGGAAAAAAGCTTTCTTCAATTTTCATGCTGCAAAAAAAACTTGCATTTATATGAAAGTGTATAATTTCATATGAACATTAAACAGCATACTAACTTAGCTTTTTTTAACAAGTCAGCTTATTCTACCCGTTAGTCGGCTGACTTTTTTTTTTTTTTTTAGCAATTTAGATCAAACATGTACATTTCAATACCTCATGCTATTGGCGGATCAAGCTTGTCTAGGCACAAAACTAAGCTGCAATCCATAAGCCAAACCCAGCCAAATTGCAATGTAACAGAAATTTTCTGCAACCATACTTTTCGGTAAGTTAGTTACTTACTAAGATGGCACGTAACAATTATGTTATTGATGGTCAGGTTGAAACCTCACCAAATCAGAATGTTATTATAACATTTTGTTTTGGTGAGGTTAGGATGAAACCAAAACAGAACATTATAAGAACATTCTGTTTGGAATGAAGAATGTAACCAGAATGTTGTAATGATATCAAAGTGCATGTCAGGGATGGAATTGGGAGTCATCAATAGAACATAACAAGAACCAAATACAGAACCAACCAGAACATTGCTGCAACGTAATAATAACGTCTCAATCTTTTGCTGGGAATACAAAGGCAGATACAAGTCAAAAGTAAATATTGGCATCTCCATAATGTCGATTTGGATGAGGCTGAAACCAAGGTTGCTGTCAACCAGAGCCAAAGCCGTTCTCTAAGAACGAATAAAATGAGTAGATCACCTGTTCATCCACCATTATGGCATGTCGTTATGAAACCAGGTGCAGCCCCCTCATTTACATATGGAGGCTCAGTGGAGTTTGTAAAACTGGTCAATCCTATGCCTCTTCATGCAGGTCTTAGAGCTCACCATGGTAAATACTGCTATCACTACACCCACTAACTACCTGTCCATTCGCTGCTGCCTGGGTCCTTCGTGGAGAGACTACTAGTTTGACAACACTACATTGCAGTCACCATACCCTTCATTTCTACTTCATTATTAGTAGTACATTCTATGTGGGCTCTTTGACCTTTTGTAGTCAAGGCTTTATTGATTTACATGATAGCAGAAGCAGTTTATTTAGTATACCAGCTCAAATATAGGAAAATGTTTCCTCTACTTTTCTTGAATTTGCTTGTATTTTATATTGTCCTTTGCACCTATTTTGCAGTACCACAAGTAATATGGCTTGTTACTATGAAAGGTATACTATTGCTCCTTGGAGCCTCATCACATCCTTCAGCAACTCTTCCTCCCCTAATATCCACCTGAGCTAAGTCTCTCTTTGATGTAGGGATCACCACTAATGGCAAGCATGGAAGAATGTCCATATACAAGCGAAGAGCTTGAGGACTCTCCCAAAGTCTACGGTATTAGTGCTTAGATGAATAGAGCTAATTACTGACAGCACTCAGCACTATGGTGTATGTATTCTATCTTATATAACATGTAGTGCCTGCTTGAGGACACGCCCAAAGTCTGTGGAATTAGTGCGCTTATGAAGTAGGTTGATGACTGAGACCTCTCTGCACCACAGAGTTTATACTACCACAGAGGGTATACTCAGGTAGGCTCAGGTATTGTGTATTAAGGAATGATAATTGAAAACAGGAGGTGTTGGGATGTTACACACATATTTCCGACAAAGGGGGCATAAAGCAATTGTTTTTGTCTTGGTTTGCACAAATGGTTGAGGCTTTAAGCCCAAGACATATGTGTGTGAGTGCACTGTAGGTGTGAGAGTGAATCATATGTGTGTGAGTGAACCATAGGTATGTTAGTGCACCATAGGGGAATGAGTGCACCATAGGTATGTTAGTGCACCATAGGGGAATGAGTGCACCATAGGTATGTTAGTGCACCATAGGGGAGTGAGTGCACCATAGGTATGTGAGTGCCCCATAGGGGAGTGAGTGCACCATAGGTATGTTAGTGCACCATAGGGGAGTGAGTGCACCATAGGTATGTTAGTGCACCATAGGGGATTGAGTGCACCATAGGTATGTTAGTGCACCATAGGGGAGTGAGTGCACCATAGGTATGTGAGTGCACCATAGGGGAGTGAGTGCACCATAGGGGTGTGAATGCACCATAGGGGAGTGAGTGCACCATGGTTACAAGTGTGAGTTAGGTGAGTGAGTGCACCATAGGTATGTGAGTGCACACGGATGTGTGAGTTCACCCTAGGTGTGTGCGTGAACCATAGGTGTTTCAGTGCACCATGGTTGTGTGAGTGCATTATAGGGGTGTGGGTGCACCATAGGTTTGTGAGTGCCCAACAGGGTTGTGAGTGCATCATTGGGGTGTGAGTGCACCAAAGGGTTGTGTTTGCACCATAGGGGTGTGAGTGCACCATATATATGTGAGAGCACCATATGTGTGTGAGTGCATCATAGTGGAATGAGTGCATCATAGGGAAATGTGTGCACCATATGTGTGTGAGTGCGCCAAAGTGGTGTGAATGCGCCAAAGGGTGTGAGTGCACCACAGGTGTGTGAGTGCACTATAGGGGTGTGAGTGCACTATAGGTGTGTGAGTGACCTGTAGGTGTGTAAGTGCACACATGTTGTGTAAGTGCACTATTGTTTTGTACTTGGTTTATTATTTATCAACTACACAATTTAATGATGTTTCTTTGACAAAACAAAAAAATAGCATTAGTAAGAAAGGCAATATTACCCTCCAGGGAAATAAAAAGTTCTTTTGAAAGGTCAATACTGAAAGCATAAGAGTTGAAATCATGCTGTAGAATAAAATGTATTCTATAGTTCAAAGAGGTGAGGCCCAAAGGCATCTGTTCTTCTTGAATATCAGATGATGTGATCTTATCCAACACCAAACCATCGGACAGTAATGACATGGTGTCTGCCTTCCCACCTTTTGTTTGACCGCTCAGCTTATTTCATCGATCGGCTATAGTTCAGGTCAGCAAGAAACAGTTCATTTTGTGTTTTTATTTAACAAAGAAATAGTTGGATGCTTGATTCTAATACTTTCAATTGCATACAAAGTAAAGTTTGTGCATAAACACAGAGGCTATCAGCAGAAGACTTGTGCTGTCAGAGCTGCACTTTGATGACCTTATACAACTGTACCACAAACCTGCGCAGTGAACTCTCCCATAGAAGCCTTGTTCCCAATGATTCCCATTGAAAGCAACATCCCAATCAATTGTTCAGTCCTATTCCACTCAGGGCACCACTCTTTTGTAATGGGTCTATAAAGATACAGAGACAAAAATAACAGTTGCTGATTGAAAATGCTAAGGTTCATTAGTTGTCTCTTGTGTCCCTGATCTACAGTTTATCAATAATCTGGTGGCATATACTACCTGATGTAATCTATAATCACATAATCTTATATCTCTATAATTCAGTATTTAGCCAATTCACCAACTAATTTATTGAATAAGTAAAATGTCCACCACATTGAGTTTGTGTTTCCACAAATTATCTTTCATTATTTAGTTTCAAAGTGTTAACGATAAAGGATGTTGTGACATTAATATATTGTAATTTGTAAAGGTATTTATTAGAGGGAGAATGTGTCAACCTTTTGTATAACCTTTCTAATTGATGGTTTTGATGGAATAGTATCATGATGGTTTTAGTGTCATATTTCTATTCCACATACATTGTTTGCCTAAATACAGCAGGGTTTATTATTGATCAAGGCGGGACTGAGTGTGTGCTCTGCTGTAAAGCATACTCTGTGTTCATACTATGAGTGATGCCCTGCAAAGGCTGCTTGCAACCATATTAGCCATATTAGCTCACAGGCAGTGAACATAATTATCAACCGTTCTGATAACATACCTGCAATTTTGATTTTATTTCTCTATAAACCTCCAATTCTCAAAACGTTCAGTTCATGTAATGCATAATTAACTCTATTCTAGGAAGTAACTATATTTGGTGAGGAACTGTGACCCATGACATGTACAGAATATTAAAAAGTATGATTTCCAGGGATACCATGACTATCTGCTGATCAGGCGGCTAACTTTTGGTATGTGGTAAAAGACTTGTAGTATGAAGTCATTACAACACATTACAAGTCATAAGATATATCATAAAAGAGAACCTAGATGAAAGAATAGACAATATTCCCCCCTTGTTAATGCTAAACATGTTGATTAGCAAATTTCATGAGAGCATATTCAGGAATACATATGTAGTCCCACTGATAGTTTATTCAATAGATATAGTGTGTCATTGAGGCCATTCAATTCAGGCCAAAGGCACAGTCATCTTTCCTGTCCACTCATCGCAACTTTAAGCTGTTTCTGTGTAATCAAACCAGATAGAGCCTGTAATGATACAACATATAAACGTTGTCTTTTACTTTCATTCACTGCTAAACAATTTACCTCACTAACCAAACTGTGAAACTCAAACTGAAACAATTTCTCACATTACAGGCAATGAGATGCAAACAGATGCCCAAGATAATTACAGAGTATTTCCATTTAATCTTCCCCTGCGGAGCCTCCCTTAATCACCTCCCCTGAGCCTGATTTAAGGCCAATAATCAGTCTGGGACCACGCTTCTGGCCGTCCTTCCACCAATCAATTCACACCACGATCAATCCTTCAGTACAGACACAAAAGAATAAGATTAAGATCTTACAAGGAGTTTCATTGTGCCATTGCCTTGAGCTGAACAGATGGGAT
This sequence comes from Lepidonotus clava, assembly GCA_936440205.1. Taxonomy (NCBI): domain Eukaryota; kingdom Metazoa; phylum Annelida; class Polychaeta; order Phyllodocida; family Polynoidae; genus Lepidonotus; species Lepidonotus clava. The sequence goes on from OW387137.1 coordinate 55,417,523, forward strand.
TGATCTGATTAAAACAGCTACTATCTTTTTTGTCATGTTAAAATGGTCCCCCAATGAGATGTCCTAGTATTAACCCAATTCAATGACAAAACGTGTGGAGACAATCATTGAAATAGTTGCGGGCAATTCAGAGTGTTACAGCTGACCATGGTAAATCGTTTTCTTTTAGAATAACCTTATTCTTAAAAGAGAATGTTTAAAACAAGAACCTCACGTTTGATGATGCAAAGAAGTGATACATTTAACAAAATAGAGATATAGTGGTCAGAACTGTAAGATATCACCTGTCTCATTTGTACCATCCTATTGTCTAACAGGTTGTGGCACTGAGAATGAATGCTGAAAAGGTAGGGAGGGGAGCTAGGCAATAGAACAGTCAACGATAAGTAGATTTCGTAATGAGACAATGACAAAATGTTTATTTTTCCTTCATAAAGAATAACATAATAAAAATAAATCATTCGTTCAGCATGCTGTCCTTCAAAGCATGTAAGCTGGGTCAATCTTGAAAATTGGTCTTAAGATTTAACTGAAGCATGCCCTCTGTAAAAAAAATCTCTGAGATAGATATAAAAAAAAGTGAGGTTGAATTCTGTCTCAGTTAATTATTTGACAAGACTTTAGTTGTAATATGACAATGTCACAGAGAATTCACACATATCACAGCTGAAATTCTTCTTTACACACACATATATATATGAGATATTCAAAATGTGAGTCAATTGTCTGTAATATCATCATATTGTGCTGATATTAGCCTATGTCAGCACGTAGCCTATGTCAGCACAGCCCATGGGCCTACTACTGTGGTTTGAAGGGATGTGAAGAAAGCCAAATAGTTTACCAAGATTCATCAGCACCCCAAGCAACACCTGCGCTCATCGATTATTCGGTGTTGGTAAAGGCAGCAGAAAAACAGTATGTGTTAGAAAGGAACCAATTTCTTTTATCCTGGGTTGCCAAAGGAGTGAAACCTATTTGTGTGGATTTTGAATAGAGAAAATGTGCTGCATTAAACTGAAAATATGCTGTGAAGAGTAATGTGAAACTAAATGTTACATATGAAAAAAAAAACTATAATGGAATGGGACTTACTATTAATGATATAAAATAATGATATATAAATACCCTTTTAGACTATGAAATATATTTGACTATCTAAAACATTAGAATGTCAAAGTGCTCTTTGGGTTTTGATAATATCATCTAGTTGATTGAGATGAAGTAGGAATTAACTGTTTATCAAAATGACTCATAATATTCAACATATTCCAATTTTACACAGCTGTATCTCAGGACAAGCCATATGTGTAGCCAACATATCTGGAAAGAAGAAGCAGTATCAAGTAATCATTTAAACAAAACCCTTCACATCTGTTGCTACTAAAGTAAAAAATGATAGCTAAGTGATAGTAACTTAACCATTTTCTTATGGTGTACTTTCAAACGGTTGGTGTATGATGAATACTACCTTTTGTTTTGTTCAGATTCTAAAGTAAGATGTTATAGTCGTTGTAATACACACACTGCCTGGTGATGGCTTGCTGATAAGTTTCACCATATAGTCATGGGTAACCTATAGGATTGCCCTTAGTACTTAACATCTGACAAGAAAACTGTCTTCACAAAGGATAACAACAATGGATTTGAAGGGGATGTAGACCACTCACAAACTTTGATGATTAAAATCTGCTTTCATATCACGACTGGAGTAGATTGACAATATTTGCATCTAATATTTAGCCTTTACAGAAACAGAGGCATATCTATCCAAGGTAAAACTTTGTTGGAGAAGTTGTCTCTCTCCTTGCTAATTTGAATCAGTTGAACATATAAATAATGAAAGACTGTATAGCAAAAGAAATATGAACTTTCAATCTCACTTATTTCATTACAGCTTACCAGCTCATTGTATGAGCAGACATTCAAATACTGATGGAAAAGTAAATATATTACCTTGTAAAGGTCAGACTAGAGAAATAGTTTAATTTCTCACCTTTATTTATCTCAGTTCAGCTGAGTTATTCTTTGATTGATTCAGCAAGAGCTGGACCTATCTGCTAATTTTGACTTTTGACTTTTGATCTTTCACCCCTGTAGCTTCAGCTACTAACAGTAATTCAGGGAAAAGGTGGTACGCCTGCAGTCATAGTTCTAGGAATTCTAAAAGGGAATGCAGGCATACTTAGCGCTAACTTATTGTTCATGGTGTGAATGTAAATAGCTTTTCACTTGTATTGGAAGCAGGCTTGACATTAAAGGGAAAGTTTCTCTGCAGTCTGTTTCAATGTATACAACTATGTTATGCCTGGTTTACACAAGCTTACCTTGATTTTTATGACAGTGAGGTAAGGACAGAAACATGAATTTAAGAAAATTTAATATAAACCTACAGAACAACGTATACTGTTAGAAGTGTTATTGGGCTATCATAAGACTGTTGGGATCATCGGGACGATTGTAGGGCCTATGATAAACATTGTCGTAACCATTTTGACGACCTGTATAAACACCGCTTAAGTCCCAATCATGCTTGGGTAAGCAGCAGATGAAAAGAGTTGATTTATACATATATAGACTGATAGAACAGAGTGTTCCCGTCTGTTTTTTATGAAAGTAGGAAAAATTGTAAGGTGTTATGGCACGTTTGGTGTGGCTTCACTATGCACCAATCTCCGGTCACCTTGAAGTGATCTGAGGGCACCTGACATGGAGGGAAGTGGTCAGTGACCTTCTGAGGGAAGGTCATTCTTCGCAGAGAGGAAATGTCAAGTAATCAGGGCATGTCTTTGTGAGGCTGTCCAAGTTCTGACCTATCACAATCTTGGTCTTGGAAGGAAAGTCTCTATGGCCAGAATGTGGAAAAGTCTGTATGGTCCTTTCCACCTTTTTTTGGGCATGTTAAGGGCCTTACCCACTTACCGATTAGTACAGTTTTGGCCCATAAATCAGTGTCAGATTGGTGGAATGTATTTGAGTTGGCAAATGGCTACCCCAATGCTATACTGATGGCTGCACCAACCCATATCAAACATATTTGATAATTCGCTGCTGACACAGATGGCCATGAACTGTCAGTGTTTGTGTTGGTATTGACCATCGGTCTGTCTGTTAGTGGGTATGGGGCTTTATCTAGCTTGGACAGAATTTAATAGGGAAAAACAGTCATACTTATTCTTTAGTAGTCATGGGATAATCTCTGACTTTTTTCAAACAAAAAGGTGTCACATGAAAATAAATCTCATCCTCAATTTCAAGGAAACTACAAGAACTGGTGCAATACGTTTGATATTTGGTCTGCCAGAATTTTGATCCAACCTAATGAGCAACATCTTGTTCACATCAAGTTAAGAATTATAAAAAGATACCATTGCCAACATATCAAGAGTTGTACTTCTAAAGAAATAATGTCATATCATTTTTTTACTGGTACAAAAATTGCCTACAACAGCCCAATGCGTATAACAGGTTATTTGTTGTTGAAAACAATATGTTTTATGGACATCCATTGGTGCATAAGTTTTTGATAAAACAATAACGTGATTTGATTGATGAAATTGCTTTTTCACTGATAAGATTTATCCCTTTGATCCTTTGAGTCTTGCTTGATGAAGAAGAAAAAACCTTAATTTTGGCATTTCATTTTAAGAGAAAGGAATATGAAATATAAATAATGGTTTGTGTAAAACATGGGATGCCACTTTGTAATAAAATGTTTTTTGAAAAATAAGTTTGGAGTGAACTATCCTGATGGTACACTGCAAATAAACTGATCCAGAGTATCTAGCTGACACTGGGTATCTGGGTGACCCAGAGTGTCTGTGTGGTTCAAAGTGTCTGTGTGACCCAAAGTGTCTGTGTGATTCAGAGTGTCTGTTTGACCCAAAGTGTTTCAGTCACCCAGAGTGTCTGGATGCCCCAGAGTTCCTATTTGATTCAGAGTGTCTTTGTGACCCAGAGTGTCTGAATGACCCGAGTGTTTGTGTGACCCAGAGTATCTTTGTGACCCAGAGTGTCTGAATGACCCGAGTGTTTGTGTGACCCAGAGTGTTTCTGTGACCCAGAGTGTCTCTGTGACCCATGGTGTCTGTGTGACCAAACGTGTCTGTGTGACCCAGAGTGTCTGGGTGACCCAGAGTGTCTGTGTGACCCAGAGTGTCTGTGTGACCCAGAGTGTCTGTGACCCAGATTATCTGTGTGACCCAGAGTGTCTGTATGACCCAGAGTGTCTGTGACCCAGATTATCTGTGTGACCCAGAGTGTCTGTGTGACTCAGAGTGTCTGTGTGACCCAGAGTGTCTTTGACCCAGATTATCTGTGTGACCCAGAGTGTCTGTATGACCCAGAGTGTCTGTGACCCAGATTATCTGTGTGACCCAGAGTGTCTGTGTGACCCAGAGTGTCTGTGTGACCCAGAGTGTCTGTGTGACCAAGAGTGTCTGTGACCCAGATTATCTGTGTGACCCAGAGTGTCTGTGTGACTCAGAGTGTCTGTGTGACCCAGAGTGTCTGTGACCCAGATTATCTGTGTGACCCAGAGTGTCTGTATGACCCAGAGTGTCTGTGTGACCCAGAGTGTCTGTGACCCAGAGTGTATGTGTGACCCAGAGTGTCTGTGCCCCAGAGTGTCTGTGTGACCCAGAGTGTCTATGACCCAGATTATCTGTGTGACCCAGAGTGTTTGTGTGACCCAGAATGTCTGTGTGACCCAGAGTGTCTGTGACCCAGATTATCTGTGTGACCCAGAGTGTCTGTGTGACCCAGAGTGTCTGTGTGACCCAGAGTGTCTGTGACCCAGATTATCTGTGTGACCCAGAGTGTCTGGGTGACCCATAGTGTCTGTGTGACCCTGAGTGTCTGTGTGATCCAAAGTGTCTGGGAGACACAAAGTGTCTGGGTGAGATAGAGTGTGTGTGTGATCTTGGGTATCTTTGGGACCAAGAGTAAACAGGCATGCCTGTGAACATACAGAACGAAACAAAGCATCATGTCAAGCAATTTTGCTGAATTATGTTGATACATCTGATATGAACTCCTATTAAAAATATGAGGTCCATGGCCAGGGAGATACTTGAGTGAGGACCTTAAAGTGTATGATACATACAATTATGTCGTAATTACTCTAATTATCAAAACAACTTTTCTAATTGGTTTATGTAATGTCCCTGAACTGATAATACCCTTCACAAGTGGGAGGTAAGCTCATTAGACAATTGAAATGAGAAGTCATCAGAGATAAGACTTTATAATAGTAAGAATAACTGTGAGACATCCTGAAAGTTCCACGTTGATGATGTCTATGCGAAGGTCTATTGGGAATGTTTCTGCAAAAGGTTTACACAGTAAATGTCAAGCCATTAAGTTGATGGCTCTACTCCTTAACTAACCCGGGGTTACCTTGGAGGTCTCATTCTGAATCAATGTTGATGCTAACGGGGCACGAGATCTAGGCTGAAGTACTCAGATGAAGAGGCGGTGGTGTGCGCGTACATTTTCTTTTTATTTTGATGCCTGACTTAAACAAGTATGTTGTGCACCCATAAAAAATAATCTTTGTGGATTTGTGTTGTCTCTGTCATTTGTGACACCTACATTTGTGAGAACCCTCAGATAAATTGAAAGAGTTGCATGCATTCATGAGCATAATCCTTCATACCTAATGAGGATTGCTAGAAGGCTGCAGTTAATATGGAATAAAACTTTTCTTGCATTTCATGTACACTGATTACGTACACTTTGTGGTATATGTAGGTGTTGTGCTATATTCTAATAAACCTTCTATGCTCCTGCTGATTATGTTGACACTATTTTCAGATCCTTTACTTTTGTCAGACCTTGTGTTAACGTGCACTTTTATGTGTTAATAGTTAATATACATTTGATTTTGTAATGTACAGAATTTTCACATGTCAAGACATTCTGAACTTTGACCCGATCTGTGTAATTTGTATAAAGGTAACCCATGAATATGATATCCAATTGTTGATGTATGCATGTGCTATCCCTTTATAATTAGTTTAATTAGATAAACATAATCTGTGTACAAAAGCCTTCTTGTTGATATAAAAGGGAATATTTATAAAAAAAGCTTTTGAATACTATGGGTGATTCTTGCTATCAGTAACTTCTATCAACTTTTGTGATCTTACCTACTTTTTTCCTGATAATGGTGGCATTTTTCTCTCTCCATAGCCCCCTAAGGGCTAAGGCAGGAAATAAGAGTGGTCTGGCAAAGGGCAGTGCAGAGAATGGGATTAAGTATTCTCTTACAGACTTTCCTCTGTCTCGTCCCTTGAGGCGAGACTAGACTCCCCCGAATTACCTTCCTCATGTGGCGGGCTTTACAGGAAAGTTAGGGGTAGCCGCCTAAAGGTGGAATTACACTACGTGATTCAAGTTGTGATATTGGTGTGATATGATGAAATTACAGACAATTTTTATACTAAATTGATAAAATTGTTCAAAAATGATAATTTGGAGTATTTTGCATATGCTTAACAAAGAAACATATCTTTAATATAAATGACTTTTTTGCGACAGTGTCATATTGCAAATCAGGTTGTGTAGTGTAACACTGCCTTAAACAGTAGAGTTAAGGTCTTACTTGGTGCTGTGGGAGGTAGATGTTTCACCAGAAGGACATAAAGGTCATTCATGAAATCCTGCTAGGTTCTAGGACAAACACCTCCTAGACCAACTCTCCCTGATAAATACCCCCTGGACATACACTCATGAGGCTGAAACACCTCAACATATACCCAATGTAAGAGGATGCGTTTTTATTATCAGGGGCAAATACTGGATTTCAGAAGGTGGGGGGGGGGGCTGATGATAGTGGTCAGTATAGAGGCTTGGCATGACCGAAATTTGGGTTTGACTATAAAACTTGCAGGAAAAATTGTGATTGAAATCCAAAATTGGCATCCACAGCTATTAGGTCTGGGCAACCCATGCTCAAGATATTATGATATTATTGGCTTTCCTTAAACTGGTAGTACAATATAAAGTATTATCACAAATCATGTATCATCTGAATAATGTCTAGTGGTTTTCATATTGAAATGTATTTGATTTCATTAGTAAATAACATGATATTATTTCATTAGGTCAGCTGCAGAAGCAGTCACACATATGATATAAGATTAACAAAAGAATCACCTGTGGTGGATTCCATGTCAATTCAGCCAAATCTTGAGGGTCCCACACGCTTTGTCTCCGCTTTTCTTAAACCCCTAAAATATCTACCTATAGTCTTGAAGAAACACATTTCAAGTTTGAACATCAAATTCCTGATACTTTTAGGGATATTGCAACTTTTGTGACCCAATGTGGGGCCAAATTTGGCATCAACATTGGAGGCTGTCCATTAAATGTTCATTTTGTATGCCCATATGTCTGCGAATTATCAAGGAAGAACCTCCAAATCATTGGAAGCTTAAATCATATATAGGTACTCTCCAGTAATACACATAATTTCTTTTATTTGTCATTAAAATGTATAATTACAATGTTTAGCACCTCATTTTCAACCTGTGCCTCTGACTCTGCTTATCCTTTTTGAGACCCTTACTGACGTTATAATGTTAGGATTTGAATATCTGTAATTGAGCATATTTAGAGAAAAAACTCATATACCAAAGTTTAAAGAATTTTGAAGCCAACCCATACTCCCATATTTAAATATGTAATTGTTAAATTTTTAATGGTGAACTTTGACGGTTCTGAGGGTTTATGAGAGAAGCGCTTGATACCCTCTTCAAATTGACACCTCTCAGAAAAACATGTTTTTCGCCACGGCACTAATTCCTGTTAAGTGTAATTGGCTTATTGATAAGGTGTTGATAAGATGTCCTTTGCCTGTTGCCAGGGTTTTATCTCCTCGTACACAATGGGTTGTTTATTACTTTTGAGAGGCAAATTCAGCATGGACTGTGTATGGGGGCAGTACAATGCTGCATTAGTAATCACTGCTCCAATCCACCTTTCTGTATCATTCCATTGTTAGTTTCCAGTTGTTTCCTTCCTCTATTAGCGACTCATCTCATCATCTCAACCCTGCACAATGGTCTGAGGAGGTGGGTTAATACCATATTTCCTATTCCTCGATTTCTATGTTCAGAGAACAACAAGGGGCAGAATGAGAGTAATGAATGAAGAGGGTCAAGGGAGAGTCATAAAGTAACTCTATAAACAGCATTATATGACATACCTGGATGGTTTACTACTGATTATTATCTGAAAGTTGGCAACATTCAACCATTAGTTATTGCGCCTCGCAAATTCTCACATTTGCTGTTTAACAATGGAAACAACTTCAAAAGTGCAGGATTTAAAATCATTTATAGTGCTTTTTTGGATAACAGCATAACTTATTAAAATAAAGAAAAATCAAGCCTATGTTTCTATGAACAAGTTGCTATGCCCTGTTTAGATTATTGTAATTCAATCTTGAACTGTGGTACAGCTGAAAAAGTCAAGGAACTGCAAACTATCTAAATGGAGAAATTGCATTCGTGTTTTAATCTGATTGCAGATTAAGTGATATTGGCAGGGTTTAGATCAGTGTCAGCCCATCGGCTCCAGCCTGACATCTTCTGGTCAGGGCTGACAATTTCGGGAAAAAATATCAAGATATCAGCTTTCATCCTTGATGTCACCCAATATTTAATCTAATCTGATTATCATCTTTTTTCTGAACAACTTTCAAGTTGCATTCTGAGCTAATTTGACAAAACCCCTTTTATATTTTATTATTGTAGCTCATATTCACTGAATAGTCTGGAGACCAAACTAGACTTATTTGTGTGGTAAATTTTGGTTTTTACATTAAATATTGATTATTTCTTCATCGGAGTGGAGAATTCTCCAACTGAAGAGTATTCTAAGTGGTGATCTCAAATTTTTCACATTTAAGATTAAACTAAAATTTATTTGACAATTGCTGACAACAGCAGACAGGTAAAGCTGCCAGAAGATTACCCTTTTGTGGTTTGGTCTTGCTCAGAAGAGGTAAAATCTGAAGGATCAGTCTGAAAGTTTGAAACGCTGAAGGAGTTTTTGTCTGGAGACAGAAACTCCCTCCGGCATCTTTAAACACGATTATTACCTAATTCAGAATTGATTGAAGCTTATATCAAGTTTGATATAGGTCTTACTGGCTGAGATTTATTTGATCCAACTAAAATTGGGAAAAAATATTTTTCAAACTGAATTAGCTCAGAGTGCAACTTTAATGTTGATATTTAAGCTTTTCATCATACACATTTCTGGCTGACACTTTGCTATCAGGGCTGACATTTTGTCATGAATGTCAGTTTGGATGGCTAACATTCAAAAAAAGTTAATTTCAAACACTTTATTAGTCTATAGATAATTTAAACTTATAGTGTATGACCGATGTGTCAGAATGACCCCCTCACATACACCTAAATAGTGTATAACCAAAAACCCTTAAAGTTCCTTGAAGACTGTTCCCGGTAGAATCACTAAATCCCCTAACCAAAATCAGATTGCAACTACAATAATGTTGTATTGATTCTAGCATTGACCTTTTTATCCTCCACCTTACCTTTTTCAATTTGTTTTAACTGGCCCGCTGTCTGGTTTCTTTGTTCCTCATTTGCACTCAGCTGTGAGAGACCCCCAGGGAAGGCCCCACCCTAGGGCAGCCTTCTACCTTATTGCCTCTTTTGTTTCCTGACCAAATGAATTCCATTGAGAATCAATCTTCAGGAAGTGAAGGTCTAAGCCATGGGCTGTAAAGTGAGTGCAGAATGGAGGCAACACCAAACTAAGCCTTGACAGTCATAAAGTAAAGACAGAATGTAGGCAACACCAAACTAACCGTTGACATGATTAAGTAAGGACAGAATGTAGGCAACACCAAACTAACTGTTGACATGATTAACACTGAATTCCTAAAAGTGAAAAATGCAACTGTAACTCTGTGCAACTAAGGTTATGCAGTTGTAAAGCCTATAGATCAGAGGAAAATTGTTATAATTGTAAAATTGATTCCTAATGGTCAATGGAGTTGTAAATATTTTAGAAATTACAACTAACTGACGTCATATAGTTGTAATATAATGGAAAAGAGGCTAGAATCCATAAAATTACACTGGTGAGCTAGAAAACCATTCCTAATGGTGAAGTTACACATGAAAATGAAGTTGTAACTGAAAAAATTACAACTAAATCCTACACCTGCTCTGAGGATGTGTAACTTTTGATCATATCACACATTTCAGCATTTTTTTGGTATTTTTCTGGCCAAAATTACAGTAATTAGAACAAATAATCACTATAAAGTGTCATCTGTTGTTTGAATCCATTTTGAAGGGTGACAATCAAGTTGCAGAATCATGAGTTTTGAAACATGCAACTGCAGCAAAATTTACAACCAGTTGTAGCACTAGAAAATTAGGAATGGGTATTTGTGTAAGTTTTATTTGAATAGTTGTAGATACTGGTGAGTTATGAGGGAGAGTAGTTTTTCTTAGTTTTTCAAGATTTATAGCACATGTTTCCACAATCTATTACTTAGTTCAAGTTTCACAGCTAATATTTTATTATTTGTCATTAGATCAAGCACTAAAATGTCCCAGATTAAGAGAAAATAACATTTTTTACCTATTTTCATTGTTGTAGGGGCCTATGATACCAACTTACAACTGAGATGTTTGCCAGTCACATAATTACATTCCACTTTAGGAATGACACTTAAAATTTACAACTGGCATACATGGCTGTTGTAGGCAAAGTTGTACATTTTCCTTAAATTGTTATTTATTTTTAGGAATTCGGTGTAAGTAAGGACAGAATGTAGGCAAAACCAAACTAACTCTGGAAGGTTATAAAACTAGGATGGTTTGTAGGCAACACCAAACTAACTCTTGATGTGAAAAAGTAAGGACAGAAGGGAGGCAACGCCAAACTAACCCTTGCAAATGGTAAAGTAAGGACAGAATGTAGGCAACACCAAACTAAGCCTTGACTGTCATAAAATAAAGACAGAATGTAGGCAACACCAAACTAACTCTTGATGTGAAAATTTAAGGACAGAATGTAGGCAACACCAAACTAACTCTTGGAGGTTATAAAGTTAGGACGGAATGTAGACAACACCGAACAAACCATTGAAGGTGATAAAGTAAAGACAGAAGGGAGGCAACACCACACTAACCTTTGATGTGATAAAGTAAGGACAGAAGGGAGGCAACACAAAACTAAGTGTTGATGTGATAAAGTAAGGAGAGAATGGAGGAAACACCAAACTAACCCTCGAAGGCAATTCAAAAAATAAAAAACAGGTTGAAGAGGCATGTCTCTGTTGGACAATGAATACATTGAAAAGAGGCCAGTCACTTCAAACTCATTTTTTCATAATATAACCAGTTTAACCATAGGGTATACAATTGAGAAAGGGAGTGTACATAGCAATAACGTCAAAGAAGTGCCGTACAAAAATATTGAATACTAAAGGGTTATTGAAAAAGGAATCACAATGAAGAAATTGAGAAAGACAAACCATAAAAAGCAGTTGCCTGCGCAGGTTAGCCCTGTCCTCTGTCCCTATATGTTTTGAAGCTCCTGTTCGAATTTATGAAAAGGGTAGTGTCATTTGTCCCTTATTTGCCATGTTGCCTGTCGTGTTGATTTTAAGGGTCTAGACCCCGGCACTGGCGGTGGCGGCGGCTGGGCTGGCCTGAGGTCTGGCCGATGGCGGGCGGCGGTGGGGGCGGCGGCACACAGCGGGGCCCTATAATGTTACAGGAAACCAGGACATGTCCTTGATATTCTCCATAATTTAGAAAACGTTACCCTGAAAATAATATGTACACGGCTTACATGGTGTATACAACATACATCACTGTGTACTTTGTGTGCATTCGCAACTCCCGCATTATCGCCCACATCGGAATCCAGAATCTCTGGTCGGAAACGTAGGTATCATTATACGTTTTACTATATATTTATGCGTTTTATCATGTGTTTCATGCGTAGATTTATGTATAGAAATGATAAATATCGCATGTTGTCAGATAAAACATGTGTTAAACAACGCATTTTCGTGGACTATTTTTGTGGACATAAGCTTTGTATTTAAGCGCAGTTTCCCGCACAAACTACTTCCTTGTATCACCCCACAGGGTGATTAAGGGCTGGTTACCACCTTGGCTTGATACGGCATGCGTTAAACTCTTAACTACTAAACCTGTATCACCCTAAGGTATAATAAACTTATCAAAGAGTTTGAACTTATATCACACTAACATTAATGGCTTTCCAACTTCTGATGCTATCATACTAAAAGAATATGATTAATTTAGTTTCACACTAATATTCAAAATATGAAGAAAATCTGAGCGCCTTTGATTGCTTCATGTCCTTGTATTTAAGAAACATAAAACCTGATGTGAGATTTAACAGTTGAATGGTTACTGTACAGAGCTGATGGATCACGTAGGAGATCATTATAGAGTGGAGGTTTTATCGACCCGGAGTAGTAGAGGTGGGAGAAAAATATTAGAGATAAAACAGAAATGTCAGAGACTAGCCCTGAGGAAGACACATTGGCCGGTTTTCTGTTACTGGGTGAGAGTTAGATGGAGTGTTTGGAGTGACTGGGGGCTGTTTTAGACCCTCTCCATCATGGTTAAGTCTAACGTAAGATCCATTATCTATATGCAGGTAGTTGATAGTGTACAGCCCTATTGGCTGTGTGATTTGTCATCCTTGAGATTACTGGCAATATGGGCAGTTTTATCATTGTTTTGGACTTAAAACCAAGATCTTACCATAATCATTATTATGTCTTATCATAGAAGCAGTATGTCTATTATGATGAATTTTTAGATCAAAATCATGATCTTTTCATTCTTATGATCGTGAGATCCCAATTTATCACAAAGGACAATCTGCAAACAACAAGTAGAACTAGCATGAAAGTGAGGCTAATGTCCAAAGGTTAGCAATGAGGAGAAGAACAACTTTTCTGGGCCACTAGTCATCAGCCATAGGCTATTGGTGTACATTGCTGGGAACCAGTGACAAAGATGTTCCCTGTGTGGTACACTGATAACCTATTGTGGTAACCAAAGACCCAGAACAGTGGTTCTCCTTCTAATAGGAGACAGTCCCTGCAATAGGCCTATCCCAGTTTGCACCAGCATATAAGTTTACAGTGAAATACTTTCAAAATTGCCCCAAAATTGCCCTCATCCTTATTCTATGAATATAGTTCCAAAGTACAAAATTAACCAAAGCCATTTAGTTAACAAATTGCTTCTAAAATTGGCAAAATACAGCTTTATTTATTGGCATTTCTCTCATGGGAACCAATGTTAAAGCCTAGCACAACCGATAAAGTTCAACCCTACTCTACTCTGAAATACAGCATTTTGATTGGCTGGCAAACCTGCAAAGCTGCCAGTTGTTAAGATTTAATGAATTATAATGTTTTAACAGTACTTGGAGATATAATAAAATATAATTCTTATTCAATTCAGTAACCCCAACTCTAGGAGACAAGGATGGCTTATATTGTAATTTTGTCCAACCCTTGTCCAATCATAGGGATATATCCAATGTGGGATGAGCTTATTAGGTTTAAGTATTTTATCAATCATTACCTGTATAGATTTTGCTTTTAAACCAGCAGTAAATTTCTTGTGGGATGCTGATTTTGTCTATATGAAACTTCGCAAAACTATGTTTTATTTTCAGTTTCCTGTTGTCTTTGAATACCCTTTAATGATCCATTTTTCCTTTTCATTTCTATTCAATAAAAATACCCAGGCAAGAATTAACATAATCATAACATTGTATTAACATTCCATATGGTTCTGGTTTGGTTCTTGTTACATTATGTTGATCTTTAGAACCTAACATTGCGTCCTTGCACTACAACATTATCATAGCATTTTGATTACATTATTTTATGTAAAACTAATGTTATTATTTAATTTTGTATTGAGAGGATCTTTACTTCATTATAACACTTTGTCCTGTAGAATCTAAACCTAACATAAAGAGATGTAACTGTTATATGTAAATATTGGGCAGGTAACAGACTGATAAAAAAGGTATCATACAGAACGTGTTACATTGCTGCTTGCCTGGGGCAGGTCTGTTGCCATCTGGCTTTAAGCCGTCAACAAGAAGCGATCTACTCAGAGGGTTCCTTTTACTTAAATTCACAAATGCTGATCTTTGTGTCCATAATTTTACTAAGGTATCCTAAAATGTTTCAAATGAAAAAAAAGCAAAATATCAATTTATGCATTAAAAAAATCTGAAAAGAGTATTAAGTTTTGAAATTTCTTAAATTCTGGGCTTTTCAGTAATGCCCTTGCTACGTCATGATAATAGGGATTCCTTTCAAAACAACTAGGGATTCCCTAGATGATGAAAGAATATAGGTGAGCAGAAAATATTATGTGCAAGGTTGTCCCCTAACCAGTGATATTTGTGTTTCTTGCTCTACTTGTGTTGCATGTCTGCAATATCCCAGCATCCCACTTGGTTCCCCTACCCTCTATAGTATATTCTGATTACCCATAATGCACTAGAGTTCCAATAGAGAAGACCAAGGCAGGTGTTGTATGATGATCAGCTGTTGTTCTACTGGTTGGTTCATTGTTTGAGCTACCAGACTTAGTAGTACTGGAGCACTGAATGTTTGACTTACCTCCTGGATAATTTAATCTATGAGAAGATAAAGAACATACCCCTACACTTTACCAAGACAGGTGTTCTTTTATAAGCAGTGTCCAATACGCAGGGAAATACATGCAATGGCTGCTTCAGCAAACTGCGGTTTATATACTGTATACATCTTTTTCAATAAAGTGGCGCTGCCCTGGTATTTAAAAATTGAGGAAACCTTTTGGGAGTTTTGCTATTGTTAATCTATGTAGAATGAAGTGACCTAGTCACCAAACGTCCCTTAACCTGACAGACTGGTTGACTGCGCAGCTTCATGGGAATGTTTATACAAAGGCCATCCTGCTCTCTGATTGGTTAATAAACTCTTAGATGACATGACCAGTGAATATGACGTCATTGTGATGTGGGTTGTATTACACAAACCCTTTCAACACAAATGTCTGACACACAAGCTTGTGTAATCAAACAAAACAAACCTCAAATCCGATATACCATAAAAGATACAATTAAAAGCTTGCTCTTAGAAAACATAACTTGAATAGTTATTTCCAATTGTCTTTTCACGAGTTAAAATCACTGGCCATTATTCAGGAAAAAAAAACAAAAAAACATGGGGATAACACTGAATCTTATTGACATTAACCAGACCTTAATCAGCACTCTTTCAAAACTGTCGCAGGACGTGGCATTAGCACCCAATTTCCTGTCACAGTACTAGTTTTTTTTCCTGGAAAGGGCATCAGGAAGGGAGTATCCCAGAAGGAATTGATACAGATCTCAGGGGCCTTAGAGAGAAGTGGACTGAGATTGGTGCTGAGCTGGTCACAATGAGCTGTCCCTGACCTGCATCTCCTCAACAATTAGAACACTTCCTACATAGTTGTAGGACTAGAAGTTAATTAATTTTTGCATTTTTCCCTACTCCTGTTACACTGATTGTATAGTTAAGAGGTTAAGAAAAAAGTTGAATTACTCAAACTGTTTAAACACTAGTTCCTGTCAAGGCTCTTGTCAGCTGACAACACAAAGCTAAACACTATAAATATTCACTCCTTATAATTTGCTTGCTTTTAGAAAAGAAAGCTTAAAAATTATTTCCAATGTTATTTATATGAGTTGTAATCACTGGCCGTTATTCAACAAAAATGACACTAAGGTAACGCTGAATGATATTGACCTCGATCAGTACTCTTACAAACTGTTGCAGGACATGGCATTAGCACCTAATTTCCTGTTACAGTTCTAGTTTTTCTTCTTGGAAAGAGCATCAGGAAGGGAGTATCCCAGAAGGAATTGATACAGATCTCAGGGGCCTTAGAGAGAAGTGGAGTGAGTTCGATGCTGCGCTTGTCACAATGGACCGTCCCTGACCCGCATCTCTGCTTCCTGTAACTACAGTTCTTTAAGCTGGGTACTTACAGTCAGTTTAGCTGCATTATGGGTAACATGTTGACAGTTGCACTCTTCACAGCAACACTTATAATCCTATGAAATTGAAAGTTAGGAACTTTTTCATGTAATAAGAAGCACTACAGGGGATGCTGAGGGTGGCTGTACAACCCGTAGGTGATTGTCATATACAGAGGGTGAAGCCCAAGGTTTGCCGAAGGATTACCCCAAAGGTTCCTCTTTATTCTATCACAAAAGCATTACTCAGAATATGTTAAAACAACTGATAATGCAGAGCAGTACATATGGCTTGGCAATACGCCTGTCACCAATACACACCGTTTTCTGGACGTGCGGGTGATAAAGCTAGTCAAATTGTTGTTGGTGTCTTTAACTGCGATGTTGGTCAAAAATACCAACTGATCATATGACCATTATGAATTAGCCAAATAAAAGGAAGACAAATACCTGAAAAATTAGTAGGTTAATCCATTCTTATTCAAAAATGAAAGTTGTGAATTTTGGACACAGAAAAGCTTGCAGATTATTAGAAAATCATCTTTGAATTTAGTTTTGAATTTTACATATTATATGATGCAAAGCATATTTCTCTTTTTTTTGCAAACCCTTATCAACTGTAACAGATTAAGGATAAGTTTAATCAAAGTTTTAGCAAAATAAATGTATATATTGAACAGATGCATAATTTCTAATTTCCATCATGTTCTGCACACTTAATTTCTTAAAAATTAGAACATTTCCTTCAATGTATGCACTGCATTTATAACACGTGTTATGTAATTTTTTATTATTCTTTATTCCACCTACACTTAATGTATGTGTCATAGGTTTATTGTATCCAACAAACTAAAGCCCTTATTCCACATACCAAAAGTGTATTCTCAATTTGCTGTTGATCTACTTTCAGCAATGCCAATACATGATTGGCAGCAAAGCCGATAACATTTACCAACATGTCAGTAATATTTTCCTGCCGATTATATATCAGCAGCCAATTTTACAGGAGGAATTCTGTAGAACACTGAAAATGTGTAGAAAATATATCATCCTGATATAGAAAGTTATCATGGACATGCTCAATATGTGAGGCACATACTTTTGATATGTGGAATATGGCCTGAAATGGGAAGTGGGTGGTAGTATTTATTGGAAAAATTTGCCTCATGGATAATCAAGACCAACTGCACTAATCATTGGGGTTATTTCTTAACCTTGGGGACTGTTTTTCTTGTATGTCAGTGTATCTGTAAATTTAAGCAAGGTGTGCTATATATTGGTAATTTGAAAAAAAAAATTGCTCTTGGTCACATTGTGATAGTGTGAATATTTTGATTCATCTCGGATTCCTGAATATTTCTGAAATTCATTACCATCAGATGAGTTAGATTCTCATTGGTTTTGACATGGTTTTGTCATTGGAATGTGAAAAACAGAGAAATGGCAGTGGTGCTCTGAAAAAATCCAAGGATTCCTTAATCACATTCTAGTAGAAAAAAAGTCCATTGTTCAACAAATGTATTTTTACAGCACCGAAGACATTGCCTTAAATGAAACATACAAAATTGTAATGGAATTGATCTTAATTGATTCAGACTTGGTGTCAGATTACCGAGGTATCAGGACAGACTGTTTATTCGGGTCTTCATCAAACGATTCGATTAATAGGTCCACAATATAGGAAAACTTCGGGCTCGTGCAGGATGAATTTTTTACTACCAGTGTGTATCCTGCCTTATCCCATCATCCGAATGCTGTTTTCCTTTTATTATATGTCGAATTTGTAGCAAAAATAGCAAAAATAGCAAATCCTGCCTCTCCTAAGCCAAAATTTCATAGTCAACTGGTATCACAGAATACTAACAGGGCATACTAATAGGGCTGCTTGCACTGCTGCAGAGCTCCATGCAGGATGAAAAATAATCACTGGCCTTGTTGTTCATGCGAAATTGTACATCCAAGTGTATTTTCATGAATCTATTGTACATGAAACGTACAGGAACACTATTTTTGTGATGAATTGAAATTGTTTTTTATGAAAATCCGTTGGAAAGTTACAAAGTAAACAGATAAACAAGCTCCAACTTTCGCCTTGCCCTGCGCGTCCTTGACAATGGCATCGCTTACCTATAGCAACAAGACCACTCTGTCCTGGCTCCCGGCCAGGCCCGCGCATTTTGGGGTACCTCAGGGAGAATAGTGCAGTGCCTCGCGGGACACTCCCACATACCAAATCACGCGTAACAAGGGATGGTCGCTTAGGACGCGTGCACCAACGAATAATAATAAAAATTACTAACCAAAAAAAAGGTACTGAGTAAAAATTTTGTGTAAATATCTTATGAAAAAGTGTTTCCACTGAATGACTAAAATACTCATAACTGAAAGACTATTGGACAATCTAGACAACTTTAGCCAACGACTAGAAAAGAGAACATAGTGATCAATAGCATTAATTGCATTTACTTGCTTTTGGAAGAGTTCATTTGCTAAAGTTGTGAGGAAACTTTAAAACAGGTTAGATATTTGGTCGTCCATGTATCTTTACCTTTCTGCAGGCATTTATTGTGGTTTGCAATCATTTACTGTTGAACTTCCTACTGATTTGTTGTTCCCACCGACCAATTCTGTAGACGACCAACACCGATTTCTAAATCTTTCCATGTCTTAGGCTGTCTTGAGGAGAATGTTGTTTGATGGACAAATATGGTACTTGGGTGGTGAAC
Organism: Lepidonotus clava; assembly: GCA_936440205.1. Taxonomy (NCBI): domain Eukaryota; kingdom Metazoa; phylum Annelida; class Polychaeta; order Phyllodocida; family Polynoidae; genus Lepidonotus; species Lepidonotus clava. The sequence goes on from OW387137.1 coordinate 55,436,323, forward strand.
TATTTATGGTTTCTTCTACCTGATCGCATTGATAAAAAAGCATTACAGCACATAAAATTCACTTAAAATAGCAACGCCAAATTCCTAAAAAAAAAAATAGAAAAATATTTGAAAACAAGTGTTCTACGTTTAATGAATGTGGTTAAATAAATTAAAAAAAGAAAGAAAGGAAAGAAGACCACATGTACATTTGGTATGAACAATTCTTGCTTCATTCAGCCCTAATATATTGATCAATATTGTCCAATTTAACCATAAATTGGACATATTCTCTAGTCTACTAGGTTTTATGGTATAACACAATGCATGAAATTATATCTAGAATAGTATTTTGGTGAATCAAAGACCACTTTGTAATGTGAGGCACGAGTTACAGAAGCAAATAAGTTATTCATAATTATTAGTAAAAGATGTAGAATAAGAGCCTAACATCAAATCGTCAAGATGTATGTTTGTTTAGCTCTTTGAAACAAAATGTGCGGAGTGAGAACTGTCCTATATAACTGTTGACATTTTCTATGTATTATTTAAATTATGTAACCATCTTTGAACCTTATTGATATGCTATAATACTATTGTCTTGGATTCTGATCTCAGATACAAGACATAGTAAGTTCAGATATAACTAACTTTACTTTGTGTACTTTATTATAATTATGTTGTTTGTACCTATACGGAAGATCATTCTTATGAGTGAGTATGGTTAATAAAAAAAAAAGAAAAAAAAAAGAGAACTAACATGTTGGCACAAAGTCGGTTTATGAAAGCACAAATAATCTATGAAGCATGTAACTGTGAGTGACCTCTGTAAGGGTCATTAAGATCATGTGATCTGAACTGACCAATAGGGTACAACTTGTGGTGATACAAACTAGAGAGCTGCACAAGAACAAAAGGTTCCCACTGTTTTCCTTCGCAAAAGAATATCTTAGACAAAGCGCAGAGGGAGGAACATTGCACAGCCCAGAGGGAGGAACATTACACAGCCCAGAGGGAGGAACATGACACAGCCCAGAGGGAGGAACATTAAACAGCCCAGAGGGAGGAACATTATACAGCCCAGAGGGAGGAACATTGCATAGCCCAGGGGGAGGAACATTACACACCCCAGAGGGAGGAATGTCACACAGCCCAGAGGGAGGAACATCACACAGCCCAGAGGGAGGAACATTGCATAGCCCAAGGGGAGGAACATTACACACCCCAGAGGGAGGAATGTCACACAGCCCAGAGGGAGGAACATCACACAGTCAAGATATTTACATAGTCTATGACAGAAAAAAATAAGGTTCTAATGAAAAGATTAGATGTGTTTCCAAAAAGTCTTCAGGATTTTAACTCTGTGTAGTGTTGTTCTAAATATACACTCCTCACTCTCACACAATATCTTCCGGGCTGTTGTTCTGCTGGCTTCATGGTAAATGGTTTTGTTATTTAATTTCATTGTGCTATTTCCCCCCAGGAAAAAGTACAAACAGGTAGGTTTTAACAATCTAGCACCAGGATCAGGATAGCAAGTCTCTTTTTACAGGCCTCTGAAAGGTAAACAATTGACTATGAACAAATGATGTGACGTTACTCCAAAAACATTGTGGTTTGAGGTGCTCGAAGCAACCTAACAATTTGGGACACTAAACGTGGACCATTATGGAATCACCTTTCTGTGTTATTTATATATTCAAGCAATTGTTTTTGAGAATTTCATTTAATAATCTAATCTAATTATTGCAATAGAATAGGTTTTTAACTCTTTATTATGGTTACATATGCTCTTTGAAGGTTTCATGAGTGGGTTGTCCTGGAGACATTCTTTTAAACAAAGGAAAATGGAGAGGATAGTTTTCAGATAAACAATTGGCTTAACAGAGTAAGGGGCCATTACTAAACATAGAGTAAATAGGGACTGACCTGTGGCCCAACCTGATGTATCACTCTGGTCACAGAATCTGCCGCAGTCAGCATGCGGGTCAGTCAAACTGAACAGCGGGCCTAATGCTGTAAGGGGGCTCCTGATGTCAAGTGTCAAATTTTAAAATTGCAATGTGGCATGTCTCTGTCACTTATTTTTCTCAATGTCCATGTCAAATTTAAGCAATATCCATATCACATGTCACTGAGGTTTAAAAACTGTGTGTTTAGCTGTTAAGGCTCTATGTCACCTGTTGAATTTAAGAAACGGCTGTATCACACTGTCAATTTTAGTGGTGGAGACCCATACTGAGAGTTAAAAGCGTAGGCGTGTTAGCGAAGAATTTAAGAGTAGGCCGAATAAAGGTCCCCTAAGAGTGATTGAGGGAGTCAGATGGTCAGAGAGTGGTGATAACAGTCATTGTCCGAAGCAATCGTAAAAGAACCAGGAATTGAGAGCTTTTGTGAACAGCTTGGATAAGTCCGCAAAACAGATCTGTGCTAAGCCATTCAATCGTTTGTATAGCCGGATTCATTGTCAATAATTGATTCTTCAATAGAATTTTGTAAATATTTAGCATTTATAATTCTTTCCAAATGTTTATAAGGGGTCTTTCTTCATGTTCAAAGTACCTATCTTTTTTAAATGTACATATGTGCAAATTCAATATTTTCTTAAGCTTAGGGTGTTCCGCCTTAAAGAAAAATTGCATTGGTACTTATTAGAAGGCCGCTTACCCACAAGAGAGTTGAAGCTCTACTATGACTGTTCACAGAACCACAGGCTTTCATGATATTTGATTCCCTAAACAATTATATTTATAGAGTTGAATATTCTGTCTTGCCATTTACATTACCAGTGTCAATTAAGTATAATTCTAACTTAATTGAGAATGCTAATATTTTAAATAAAAGTAAAATGAAAAAAAACAAGAATAACAACTAAGGGTATGGGAAGTTTGCCAGTTCTTAGTATCACTGGTAGCACATGGGTGAGTCTGCCATTACAGTGACCGCCAAGATGTATGCCACATCACAATCAGTTGATTATTCTGAAAGAATCTGTTGCTTTTAGTACCTACAAGTCGACTGACTTGGTCAAAATTGCCTAATAGATATTGGGCTGTAACTATTGAAGGATACCATTGTGTAACAAGTTAGAAATATCTTTGCACTTTTCTAAATGCATCATAGGGGTAGTGAATTCTTTCAATGAATTAACTTATTCTATGCACCTGTAGGTTAATTTGAGCAGGTTTTGTCATAAAAAAACAAACAAATCTTAGAAAATATGCAAGTATTTGATATATTTCTTATTGCAATGAACCAACTTAGAAAAAAGAAAGTATTTAGACATACAAAGTGAAAAGTCATTAATAGTTTTCCCTAATGTTAAACAAAAGGTAATGCCATTATTGATTACAATTCTTTGTGCTCAAGCAGGGACTTTTGCCAACAAAATTCCAAGTAATGATACACCTTGATCCAGGCTAATCTGCAGGTAAAACGAAGGAAAAATGCTGTCCCTGGTCGGGGACTTAGGTATTCAGAAGGTGAGGTTTTTGTGGGATATGATGCTGATGTTGTCTGATCAGCAAGACAATCCGCTTGTGATTTACTGTGACTTGCAGCTGGCTAATGACCAGGTCATTAGGCCGACTTAATGAAAACCTGGTCATGATTCTGATTGTGATGACGTCAGTTTCCTGTCTACTAGTGCTACATACTTGAAGCATAAGGTGCCTTTTCATGACATTTCCTTTCGTTATTAAACTGACATAGTTCCTGTTGCCTGTATGGCCATGTATGTTTTGAGATTTTACTCTTAATTTTGGACTTGACCTACAGGAGTTTCATTATGAAACAGCGTTTTCAAGCTCTTGTAGAATTTCCATAAGCACACATAAACTTTTAGTAGTTACAGATGTTTATTATGAGACAGACCATTGAACTTGGAAGCACATTTTAATGCTTGTACTCTGGTGCATTCAGCATCCTATTCAAAGCATATCTTCATTATGCAACTTCATGCTGAGGTGTTTTCTGCACCAGGGAGAAGCTGAAACTACCTTTGATGTAATGAAACAGTGTGGGTGTGACTTTGGTTGAAACCCTGAGAGTAATGTCATTTGTAAAGATTGAAGCTTGATGACATTAGTTCTGCCAGGATCCCCTCTCAGAATATCAGCGAAAAGACAGATATTGCAAATATTTGGTGTATATTTTTAATTTTTAAAAAACATTGTTGAAAATTTCATACAGAGCAATATCTGGGTTGGTGTGGTGTTTACCGAATACCTGCTTATTTAAGTAAAGGGCCATTCACGCTAGGCAATATAAAGTCTGTTGTGACATGTGAATGATTATCACAACCATTGTCTCCGTTTGTCAAGGTTTGGGTGAAAAGGCAACCTGTTCACATGTCTGACTATATTGACATGTTGGAATCAAGATTGTGAATTATTCTATTCATGGTCTCTGTTAATCTAACTTGACAATATGTCATTAGGTTAGATTGGGGGATCAGCTTAGGATCATTAGAAGTATGGGACATTTTTTACTTCTATGTCAAGGGACAATAACCAACAAAAAAGTACTTCTTAGCCTTAGAGAACACAAATGCATATAGACATATGTTACTGAATGATATGGTCATAGATGAATGAGTTAACCTGCTGAATCTTAGTTGTGTATTCACACTAGGCAACCAAGTTCAGTGTGTTTACGGGCCTAAAGGCAAATATAGTGCTCAATTGTTCTCTCATAAAGAGCAGCAAATGGGGCTTCAAGGTATCTTCGCACTGTGCAATCTTTGATGCAATGTTTCTGTCTCATGAATAAGACAACAACTGTCTCCTCTCTGCAACAAAATCATTGCATGAATGCAATTTTGTTGCAAGTATTCGCCCTATGAGAAAAGGACCCTTGCCTTTTTTTTTCAACTTTACCAAAATCTCTCGGATGAGACCCAAAAAATATCCAACGCGTTAGATACTATTTTGTCTCAGCCCTGAGGCAAAGGTTTTGATAATCAAATGTTTCCAACATTCACAGGTCAAAGCAGACCTTGTCACCTAGTATGAGTGGTCTTTTAGTTAGATAGGCAGGCGTTTATTGAACTCCCTGCCAAAACAGAAATCATTACATATGAAATTTTCAACACCTTTGAATGTAATTGTATATATCTAATATTTGCAATATTAATTTCTTCCAAGGAGTCAGTGAGGGGGGGGGGGGGGGTCCATCCTAACCTCACCCTTCAGGCTTGTGCAGGATGAAACAATCATGGAAAATTTCCCCAAGGTACAACAAGGAAGCTGATGTGTACAATGCTACTTACAATCATACATGACATGGGAATAAATGTACACACTTAAGTGCATTTGGGAACATTGGGCTTTGGACTTTAACAATGGGGTACTGTCATACAGTGATTTCCAGTTTAAAGGAACCTGCAAATCCTTCAAACACACTTAATACCTAATTTCCTGTCACTGTATGGTCTCCGGAAAATACTTACTAAGCAAGAATCCAAGAAGGAATTGAACAGGATCTGAGATACTTGGGGAGAACAGTAATGGGTTGGCTTACAAGAAATGTCATGTCCGGTTGTCTCATATATGCTTTTATGTTTTAGACTTTAAAGGTGTATGTTAGAAATAATGATAATTACTTTGAATAGCAAGTTCTTAATGAAAACATGTTTTACAGATTTCTAAATGAAAATCAGTAGCTTTCTGTATCTAGACCTCAATTATAAAAAGAAAATCAAGATTTATTTTTTATCCATTGCTAGCCACATATTCTATGGCATTATAGATAATAGGGAGTGGACCAGTGTGGCTAGGTTTGACCAATGCAGTGGAAAGAACAATAATCTCCTCTTTTTTCATTACCAATTCTCATTTCATACATCGTGTACAGGAAACTAATTAGTCCTATAGTGATCCTTCACAATCATTTGATCCTTGTTTCCTATGGCTGTCTCCAAAGTTGAAACTAAACAGTCCATTGATTTCCTATGAAGATATTTACTACAAACTTCTACTGCATGGAATGTCATAATACAACTGTAATGGGGAGGTGTTCTGGTGACTCAGATTTCCTGAGGTGTATCGTTAGGTAAAAATGGTGTACTTTTACTTCCTCATATAGTTCAGAACACAAATGAAAAACTGGCATAATTCTAATTTTACTGCTCACTCATCTTAAATGTCATTCGGGTTCTGTAAGTATATGTGCTTCTTATTGAACCTCCTCTGAATTAGAAAGAAAGCTCACATACTTCTACGTGTGACTTGATATCTGCAGGTACTGCTCCATAGAAGGAGATAGAAACAATGCCTCTGAGGTTACAAAGAACTAAAGGGCCATACTCACTAAGCGACTTTGGCAGTGATGGGCAATGGGCGACAGGGAAATTGTTGCTGTCATTGTCACCATGTGAATGTAATATCAAAAAAGTTTGATAATTTTCAGCAATTTTACCAGCGATCCCGTCGCCCATTGCCTGTCGCCCAGAAAACACATCACACACATGGTGAAATTCCCAGCAACTATGATCCCCGGGTGCTCGTTACCCACAGATTATGTTATTCCCAGTTGTCACTCATCGCCTGTCAGCAGTAGAATCACCTTGTGGGTATGGGGCTTAATGGTTTTGAAAGCAGGTGTTAAATAACAGTTGTCACTCCATAGCTTTCTTTGGGGTCCCTATGAAAACAACAATTCTGTACATATGTTAATATACTCTTTGAAATGTTACATTAGGAATGTATTTGATGTACCATTGCTTAAGGGTTTCTCTTCAGCTGACAAGGGTGACATTTCTTTGCTCTGTTAGAACAGTTAGGTGCAACAATATAAAGAAAGGATAAATAACGTTTCCTCTGATATAAACAAATAATTTATGCATTTATCATACTTTAACAACGTTGTTAAAATTGGTATACAGTGAATGTACAGACTGTCGTGATATGGACCTCATATCAGGAGACAATACTGATGTAGGAAAGTAGCACCCTAGAACTATATAACATGGCTAGATACCTTTAAACCAATTGACCATTTTCAAATAGATCTCTTGTTGAATCCTTCAATCAGAATAGCATTTCTAGTTGTTTTTGTCCAATTCTGGTTGTTTTTGAACAGAACTAAGCTATCAGAACTGGTAAAAACAACCAACATTTACTGTAATCACTCACTGGGTAGCCCCCTTTAGCTGTTTGCCTGGGGTGGAATATCTGTATCCTGGTCTTGAACAATAGGTATAAACCTTTTCCATGAACCTGTCCACTCGAGCTCATGTCACCAGCCCGCGAAGGTGAAGAAAGCTATCTGACCAGCTCAAATACACCTTTCCAAAATGAGCAGCCCCCGACCTTGCCTACCTTTTTGGGCTTTTGGTATCTGGGTCACCTCAATTCATAAATGTTAACCATAGAAAAAGTCCTAAAAAGGTAGTTAGAATTAACCTCGCCAGGGAGTGCCACCTTAATGAGAAAGGTGTATTGCACTGCACAGAGGGTAACGCTGTGGTTATTTAGGGCTTATTTTCTAAACTTCAGCAAAACAGGATAACATGCGGAAAACTCAATCTGTACCCCTGTAATAAGGATGGAATAATACATTATATACTCCCTCTCTCACCCACCCCCTCCCACACACACATTCCACACATTGCTGTCAGGTATAGACACTTGACTGTTTGAGTGGGCAGCCATTTTCACTGAATGAATTCATGCCAGCAGACAACATCATTAGCTAATTGGTATGCATTCAGCTCACCAGGGTACTTATTACTGCTAAAAGGCGACGCCACAGTGAGGTATAAAGTTGAATAATCTGACCTGTATCAAAGTGTGTCAAAGGTACAGATGGGGATGTGGGCAAAGCTCTGAAGATGATCATAAAATTGTTAATGTGTCAAGATCATTTAGCAAATGATCTCTCCAATGTAGCTGCAACTTTGTCAATATTTTCCTGTGCTTGCAATTCTGAGATCTCTAGGAAATAAGGAGCCTAGTATGGCGAATCGAGCTTTATGCTGCTACTTTTCTATCTACGCAGCAGAGCCTCCTATCTCTGATCTCTGTGTGGAGGTATACCTCATCAGTGGAGAATGAAGTCAAGATGTGTTCCCAATCGATAGGTCAGGCAGCGGGTATTTGGGGTAATTATAACCAGGGGCAGGCTCACCATTGGGCCTTTGTATCACTAATACAACAACCCCACTTGGGCAACCAACGCCAGTGACTTATGTTAGTTGCCTATCAATTAAAAAAGTAGTACGTCGTTGGGCGACTTATTATTCACTGTTGAAAAAAATTAATCCCCAAGTTGGAACACTCTTTCCATCAAACGCAATTAGAAGAGACTTTAGTCACCCTGCCCGGTGAATAACTGGACTAATCGTCGGCGACTAGAAAAAAACTTTAGACATGTTGCAAATATTTTGCCTGCAAACAACGGCGACAAGTTGGTTAGTTGCCAGACATTACCATGCTGATCTTTAGTATGTTGCCAGGCAACTAGCCATGTTCGTAGCTGCCAATTTTTGTAATTTAATCACCCAAGTGAGGACTTTAAGGCGGTATTACACTCCAAGAGTCTGCGATAATGACACAATATAATCATCATAACCTAGGGTGATGCAAGTTCAGTAGTTAAGGGTTTACTGCATCACTGATATAAACAGGGTGATAAACAAAGTGTTACTACCCTACACAGTGTATTTAAAGTGAATTCCTCAGCACTCTGTGCCTGATGGGTATTTTTGGGGGGCAGTTTCTAGATGTTCATATATCATGTTGGGTGCACAAAAAAGAGAGGCTAATTCTAAATGCTTTATAGTGTAGCACATGTGTAAGAGAGGGGACAAAATAGAACCTGATAATTGGTTCAAACACTTTCTCTGGTAATAAAATTATGTTTTGTGAGAACTTGGGGCAAAAGTAAAAGAAAATGATTTCAATCCACAACTCTGTGAATGTGCATCTTACCTAGTTTTCATGATGATGATGTGTTGAAGTTTAAAGTCCACTCAGCAATTCTTTTCAGCTATATCAAGACCAACTCCGGTTGTTGACTACCGATTGGCTAACCGAATGTATGAGGGTGAGAATAATGGCAAGGCAAGGTGGTGTAGCAGGCACTGCCCACCCCCACCCCCTACTTAGTTTTCATTCTTATGCCTAAATGGAATAAAAACACCTGGTATATTATGTTACAATGTCGAGAGGAATATTCATTTTTCTACAACCCCCTAAGGATAGAGGGTTGGCCCATCTCGTGCCTTGTTCCAGAATGTAATCTGATAAAGCTAGTAGAAGTGAGGCACTTTCTGGCCACCTGCCCCACCTGCCACCTTATAAATGACTTCTTACCCAAACACCTAGAGGGACTGTGGGGTCCCAAATGTCTGCTTGAGACAGCTCGGAAATTACGGCTAGACTGTGTATTGGTGGTGAGGATAGGAGAAGGAGAAAAACTTTTCTGGGCCACTTGGTATCAGCAATAGAGTATAGGTGTACCTTGCCAGGAACCAGTAACAATTTATAGATAAGTTCCCCATGTGGTCTACTGATAACCTATTGCTGGTACCCGAAGGGCCAGAAAAGTAGTTCTTCTCCTCATTATCCCCAATATGTATATACCGATTTCCTCGTAAATGTTTTGCTATTTAAAGAAACCCTTTAGAGTGATTGTCCTTTAAAGCAGTCCTTTCTTAGTAAAACAAGATGCTTACCAACACATCAATCACTTTGATGTCATTGTTGTATTCTGGTCACATTTTTATATCCTGATTACATTCAAAATGACATGCTATGTCTTAAATAAGATATAGACAGCGTCTTCCATCACAATGTGAAGGTCATGGAGCCTATACCTGATACATCAGTGAGCTGGTTAGTTTCCCGTGAACTATTTGGTTCCCTGAACATCCCCAGTAACCTGCTGATTGATTATACATGGGCTCACTCTGTGACCCGGGTCAGGTAAGTTTGGTGTGCGTCACCAAGCAACTGCTACACTGTGTAAGTCTCATGACATTTCTATCATAATAATATTCTAGGAATGTGTCCCTACATATTATATAGGTTTTGTAAGTAGTGCTCTATAGTTAGTTATGTAACAAAGTAGAACAAGGACACAGGTTGGTTTCATTCTATATTTTGTATATATAAATGCATATGTAACCAGTCTGAATATCATTGGGGAAGTGTGGTGGGCAAACATCGATTTGTTGAACATGTCAGACAGTGATTTGAGCACTGCGATGTCTTTCTTCTGAAAGCCTTAATTACCATGGTTTCGCTGGCAACTTGAAATTGAAAATATGAAACCTGCTCCATTTTTTGCCACAAAAAACTTTGGCAACTTGTGTTTAAGTATGTTAGAGTTAGTCACTAGGTGATGTACAACAGAAACAGTCACCCACCTAAGTTGCCAACGTGGGGATAAGTTGTGATCTCATAACAAATACATACATGTGACATTATGTGTCTGCATTTCTGCTTTCTGGAATGCTGTATTTCCAGCATATGTATACCATATTTACATTGATTTAGATATATACAGATATAAATGTGCTGGGCCATAACTAAAACCATTGAACTCCAGTATAGATAATAATCAATTAAGTAATCTATATGGAAATTGGACAAAAATTGAAGGGATATTACTATGACAAATAGGCATCCTCTAGGATGCCTATTTGCATTCACGTGTCCTCTCCCCTAGCTTCCTTACTGCCTGCTTACATTTCTGAGAAGCCAGACGGGGACGGGCCATTTTTCCTCGGGGCTTAACGTAGGACGCGTCGGGGAGGTAAGGAGGGGTGGGGGGCAATGCGGGAATGTTTGGTCAGGCTTTGTATCTGTGCGGGGTGCCATCGGCACTGTTATGGCAGTCGACCATCTGTGCGGGGCGCCTTCAGTACTGTTATGAGAGTATTTTCAGGCGAGGAAAAATGAATCCAAGTGGCAGAAATTGACCGTTAATGGGTTAGAATGGCGGTTGATTTAGCGCGGGTAATGTTCGTTTTAGATATACCTGCATTAACCTGATCAGTTGATATCTCCGCATATTCTCTGGGCCAACAGATTCATGATAAGATTTGCTAGTAAATTTTCTTAACTTAAGCATCTTCATGATTATCCCAAAGAATTCTACAGTTCAATTATTATGCAAAAGTTAGTTACCCCTCTCCTTGCATTATTAAAGTAAAGAAATGTGTAAATTAAAGTAACTAAAGCTCGTTTTATTGCTTGCATTAGTAGAATCTACGGTTATCAAGAACTGCAGCCTAAAATACGTACATGATCCTTATTTATCTAATCAATTGACATATTAAGGGAACATACAAGATTACTCACTTTGATTAAATTGAAATATTAAATTGAAATTATGTTTTGCCTTAAATGTGTTAACTCCCGTCCCTAATGTGTGAAAATACTCTCCACTACGCCTAAATTTATCAAATAGGCCTATTTATTTTCGTTAAAAACCTCCTGTCACACAATATGAGGACTCTGTTGCATTTTTGTGTCTTTGTGCGACAGGATGACCTATCCTGGACATAAATGTTGTTCCGGCATTTCCTTTAGTTCAGTTTACCAATAATGCACATGTTTTGTCTCATAGGCCTATTCTACTAATTGTAGTTTGTACTCTAGGTGAAATACGCCACAAACTTATAAGTGAACTATCTTGATGTATGACAAACATATCAACTCTAGATCTCAAAAATGCAGAGGCAGTGAAAAACAAAGATGCATAACGGATATCAAAAGCAGTAGGAGAAATGTAAAAGATCTCCTACATAATAAAAGTTAATCAACACTAAACATCTTAACTAGTCTTAATCTTTTTCTTGAGTAATGTTTTATATGGATGATATAACTATGAGTAGTAGCTGTTTTTCAAGCATAAGGTCGGAAAATTGACCATTAATGAAATATGTGATAAAAAGTCAGTTTATGTTTTTTGTTTTTCTGCTATACCAAACGTATTGCTTCTGCTCTTCAAAATCATATTCTATAGATTATAAATAATGTTTTTTTTTTCATAACACAAACTCATTGCCATACCATTAACTTTAGGTGAACAAACACTGCCTGACGCCCCTGTAACACAGGTGATCCCCTATAAGACATTCTGCTTGTCTACGTTCCAGCATTGTTTGGAGAAAGACTAGTACATCTAAGGGGCATCTCCCTAACAATGTCGCCATGCTTATACCATACTCATAACTTTAGAGCACCTTCTCTTGAGCAAAGATATGTTGGTAATAACAAACATTTCCCGCCAAATCTATCATTCCTTTGTGTCTGATAGCAATAAAATGCTGATCCTTACAGCCCTATGGTCAGTTGTTGCCTCCCTTAGCTATGGACTCCTCGTCCATATTGGAGGCAATTCATTCCCCTGAATTTCTGGCTGGTTTTGCTTCTGCACAATGCCACATATCCAACAATTACAGGGAGGACTTTCAAATTGACCAAACTCTACCTTCTTCTGCTGAACTTACATATCCACCAGATAACAGTCATAATCAACCTAGTGACTCTTTCCAAACCAATGGTCAATACGAAGAGGTTACCCATCATGGACCATTCTCCAGTGATGTTTGCAAACAACAGCCGACTATTTCTCCAGATCATATAATGCCGAGGACCCACTGGAGGGTAGATGACCCTGACATTGTGCAAATAACTAAGGTTCAACCTTACATGAATTATCCTCCTGGATACCGCATAGAGAGTCATAGTGAGTCTAAATCATCTCAAGGTCAAGCAAAACTCACCTACACTGCGACAAACTACACCTTTGTCGAAGGAAATGGTGGTCACACGCTAATGCATGTAGATGGGTACAAGTTCTACAAAAGCAACGTCAGAAAAACAGCTACAATTTGGACCTGTGCAGGAAAAACGAAGCACAAATGCAAAAAACGGGTAAGTTCTTTTATATTCATCTTGTATAGTAGAGTTGCCAGTTTTCCCGCATCCCTAGTTTTTGCACACTTTATGCATTCTTAAGAAAGCATTTTTGCTATGAATATCCAAAACGTCAAAACGTGAAAAGGGACTACATGTAGTCATTTTTTTTGTTAGATATTCTATTCCTGTTCCTGTTCTTAATGTGCTAAAAACTGGCTGTTCTAATCTTTTTTTTTATATTAATTTTACCATATCATACTGAGCTTACGTCAAACACACATAGTCTGGTCTCCCTCATTCACTCAGTCACGAGTATGACTTCCTTCTATATATGGTGGTACTCAGGGGCGGATCCAGAGTGGGGGCGGGGGGGCACACATCCCTTTTTTTGACAAAATTTAGACATTTTTAATGTAAAATTCGGCCACAAGGTAATAAAGAAAAAAAAATTACAAAAGCGCCCCCCCCCCCCTTTTCAAAATCCGGGATCCGACGCTGGTACTTTAAAGAGTGAATGGTGTGAACTTATGTTCCTTCTCCTGTAAGGGGCACATAAAATTATCCTTAGAGCTACCAAGAGTAACTGAAACGTCTAGAAAAAGTGTCCCTCTTAATAGGCCCCTCTAGATGCCAGGTTTATGATAAGTAAAGTGGATACCAAATACCTTAATTTGGATGCAGGGGGAATTAGGATTATATTGCGCACCTAGTGCTCAATATGACACCAGGGGGAGTATGTATTGATAACATGATAGAGCTAGATGTTTAATTAACATATATAGAAAAAGTGACAAAATACATTTTGGAATAAGCAACACGTAGGCTTGTCCTATACTATCTGCATATTTTTTCTAGACAATAGTCTTTTTTCATACGTTTTGTGTAGTTTTATGATAGTTTTAAGTTCATAAATTGATATAGGGATTAACCGTTTATGTTTTCAAGGTTAAACTTGTGTTATGTAGGGCAATTTGCAGTAATTCATATTGTGCTCTATTGACTAGGGACACAGTAATAAAGCTTATATCAAATTATAGTACTTTTTTCTGTATCTCTTGATATGAAGTATATTGCTTTCACTTTAATATTTGAGATATTATAGCCGGGAAACAGACTTTTTGAATGTTGAATATCTCAGCTTCTGCACAAAAAAGATTTGGTGCATGCTAATAACATTTGTAAAGAGGGATCCATATGTCTCAGATCTTTTAGTTAGGCCCTAGTTCTTATCTTATGAGGAAAAACGGGAAACATTTTGTGATTTTTTAAAACCTAATTTTCTAGATTTCATAAAACCAAAACTAGGACGCAAATAGAAAATATGAGACATGCTTCCCTTTGACTGCTTCTCCTCTGAATACAATCGAAATGCCATCTCAGTAATACACAAGATATCCTTGTTTTTTAAGTAACATTAATTATTTTTGCACATTTTTGATTGAAATATTGTCATACAGTGGCACTTTGTATTGGGTGAAAATATTTTCCACTCAAAATGATATCTCTTCTTGCTAAATAACTAAAACGTTTTTTACTTCACTCATTCTTTTCAGCTTCGCCAAACAGCATCAGCAGTCACGATATCTGAGGGATATCACACACACCAAGCTGACACCATGCAGACACAAGTAGATTTGTTCGTAGAGTCTGTCCGAAAGCGAGTCCGCACTGAACTAAACAGTTCCATAAAGGATATATATGATTCCCAGGCAAGACTTTATCAGACGACAGGTGCTGAAGCTAAGGCAATACTAGAAGCTGCTCCAACCTCTGAATTCATCATGTCCTCAATGAAACGTGCACGCCGCAAGGTTCTGCCTCTCATCCCCAAAACATTGGAGGATATTAACTTTAAGCTTTGTGATCTTGCACAACACATCTTAATTGAAGATGGCGACACCGAGAAAATTGTGGTTATTGGTACATCAGACCTTTTCCGACATGTGTGTACAAGTGAGCTGTTGCATATGGATGGGACATTCAAGTCCTCCCCTTCTTTGTATGCACAACTCTTTGTCATACATGGCACTGCTCATGACATGCTATGGCCTCTTCTCTTCTGTTTGCTACCTGGTAAGACCCAAGCACTGTACACACGTTTGTTCAGGCTACTTGCAGACCATGCAAAAGGGAAAGGTCTCGTTTTGTCACCAAGGTGCATTCACATTGACTTTGAGAAGGCAATTGCTAACTCATTGCAGAAGGTTTTCTCTGGATCAACTGTGAAAGGTTGTTTCTTTCACTTTTCACAGTGTGTATTTCGAAAGATCAAGAAGGTTGGTCTGGGAACAGATTACAACATACTCTCATCTACATGCCGTGCAGTTCTACGTCGGCTATTCTACATTCCTTTCCTCCCTGTGGAAGACATGGCTGATGCCTTTGAGGAAATTGCAGATGAGAGTAGGTGGGTGGAAGAGGGCACTCTACTGCCAGAGCAGATCACCAAGATCAGACAGGTCATGACATACTACCGCAAGCACTGGATAACAGGTATGCGTTTGGAAAGGTTCAATGTCTGGTCAGTCATGGTACGCACAAACAACAAGGCTGAAGCTTTCAACAACAGTTTGAACAAAAAGCTCAAACCACATCCAAATGTGTATGCTCTCGTTCGGTTCCTTGGCGAGGACCAGAATCTCAACACAGAAATTGGCATCATGCAAGCAGCAAAGGGTGCAAAAGTGTGCAAGCAGAGGCGTATCTACCGTGTGCGGGATGAGCTGATTGAGGAGGCAAAGGAATGGTTGAGGGAAGAAGTGTACACTCCAGTAGAGTATGTGGATCGCATATCTCTCTTGTATGATCAGAAGCGCAGAGCAAAAATGCTTCGTGATTCTGCAGCTGAAGAGAAACAGGCTGCACCAGAGGAAAATGCAACACAAAAACTTCCAATCGCCACACCCATTCCAGCAGCAGTTCGTCGAAAAGGTCGTCTCAGACAATACTGTCGTTTGCCAGTTCCCCGGCCAAGAATGAGTGCAAGAACGTTTGACAGTCAAGCTGCACCACAACCAAAAAATGAGCACCAACTGCAAGCACAGATAGAACGGGAATGCTGTGCACCTAACAGAATAACCTCAGCACATACAAAAGCCTCTGAAACCACTGCCAGTGATGTGAATCGTCAAACAGGAAAGGCCTCTAGTCGACATGATTCCTACAACAGTTTGACCAACAAACTGCATGTTGGCAAGCCAACTAACGGGATGAGTAAAGTAGGCCAGTCATGTTCTTCTGATAATCTCAAGGCGATGAAGCATACAACCAAACCAGGCCCTCACAGAAATGACACATGTCAAATGCCTGCCCACAAACCCAATCATGAAATAAGGGGAAAACACAGGACCAAACCATTGGATCCAACCAAATGGAAAACAAAGTCTTCATATAAGAAAAGAAGACCCCTGCTCACCCCATATGCAGTGCCAGACACACTGATTCCTGCAACACCACTGTGGCTGGAGCAAAGAAGGCGCTTATCAAAAAGCAACAAGCGTTCTATCACACAAACCTCCAAACCAATGGCCAAGAAATCCAAAACGAAAATATCACTTGAAGAAGCATTAAGACTGGTGTTAAGTGATGGGGAATAAATAGTTCAGTGAATTGTTCTCAGTCTACCATTGCCGATTAGCTATAGGGGATCAAACTTTATAACTGTTTCATTATAATTCTAAATTGTTAATATTTGAGTTCATTGTGAACACATGGCATAAATCTTTCATTTTCAATCAAAATACATTACATTTATGTCATTTTAGATAGCCCTCTCTCTTTTTTTTACTTTACATTCTAGAGTTGTGATTCAATTGGTTATTTATCAGCTCTGATTCACCTATCTGTCATATGAAACGAGAAGAGATGAATGAGAACTGCCATAGGTGGCCATAGGTGTGTTAGACTGAAAAAAAAATCTTTTTTATGAATTTTGCGAAGTGTATGAAGTTTCAAAACTATTGGAAAATAATTGTATGTAGAGTTACACTGTATCTTTACTGTATGCAAATGAATTCTCGTTTCTTATATTAAAATACTTAATTATATGTATTGGTCTACATAGCCTGTTTCTTTGATGTTTTGTCATATTTTAAACATACATAAGTAACAAAGGCTAGCACACAACAGGCCGGTACCTAACAATCAAGTTAACAGCATACATGCCAATTTCATGTATTTTCCATCATTATTTATTGAGATATTCCTTCAAGAAATACAAGTGAAGAAAAACAATTATCAAATTTTCGATTAATTTGCTTTCCCATGCTTGTACATAATAAGAGAAACCAAGGTAGACATTAGCAGAATAATGCTGCAGGCGCATCAAAATTGCCCTACATAACACAAGTTTAACCTTGAAATGAAAAAAGGAATCCTAGGAACAATACCATTTTATCAAAACTATTTCTCTCTCACCAGCTAGTAACAAGTATTTGAATTTGATGTTGCATACATAATGATCCTCCCTCCTGAGACGGCCACCATGAAGTGTAATATTTGAATTTGAATACATATCACGTATTGGTAGAGATACCCCTGTTTCTGCACTGATGGGTCAATTTTCCTCACTGCTAATTGGCTTAACTCAAAAACAAACAGAGTTAAGTATTGAGTAAACATTGCCCCATACCCATCCCTTACCCCCCACGACCCATTAATGCTCAACATCCTCCCACCAAGAAAAGTGAGGAAAAATGAACTGTAGCCAGCCAGACATCGTAGGGTAATCACTAAATTCCAGTGGGGAGTGGTATTGGTCGCTCAACTTTCGTGTTGAGCAGCCAGACAAGGTGTTAAAGGCTCACTCTCCCTGGCCAATGAGGCCCCATGCCACCTGTGGACCTTGTCATTGTTAAGCCCCATTTGCCCTAGCTGTTTTAGGACACTGGGATCTGTGAACATTGGTATATCGCAGCTCTCAGTGAAGTGAACAAAGTGAAATTATTCAATGTGTTGAATATTTTTGTAGAGGGCCTCTGTGGTTCTAAATGTGATTGTTCCTGAATAAGATCCAGGGGAGCTCTTTTATCATTGCAAATGATATTTGTTCAATTTCACTGGCTTGGAATCACTTTGTTGAACCTGAGATTATTTGCAAATACATGAGAAAGCAATTTTACTGGTCTCTGTGACAGGACCATAGACCAGGGTGAATGATTGTATCTGATCATGTAGAACCTTTCCTCTCAGTATTAATGCTATTTTATCAATATTGCCGGCATACAATCACCTCTGAGAATACTTTCTGCCGCACAAGATAAAGGTTTCAGATCTCGAAAAAAACATAATGGTTGGCAGTCCCTTTTGGTATGCAATATTGAAATATCCATGTTTGATATCAATAACATTACTTTAGTAGAATCAGCTGATTTGATTGACAATCAGTTAGGCTGCTGAGTCAGCATCACCTAGTAGGTACATGCTCTCATCCTCTCTCAACCCCTTCAGGGAG